>OX638065.1:36090591-38490591 GCA_951804385.1 Trifolium dubium
GCTCCTTAACCCTTAACTCAAGTGGTCAGCTTAACCAGTTGAACTACCCATCCCCTAATGGATCTCTAATGCTGGTGTAAGTGGATGAAAAAATTTCCGTTTTAGAAAGAACATATCATTGATAGGAAATACAATGACTCACAAGAGGGAAATATTTTACATATTTGAAATATGTAAGAGTTCCACATTGAATGGAAAAAAGAGTGTGAAATATTATATAAGTGAGATGAACCACAAATCTAATATAAAATATTGGTTTAAGATGTGATGTTCGAATTATTTATGTGATTGTTCAATGTAATGATTCCTAGACTCTTCCTCATAACCCAACACCGACCATGAAAGATGCAATAAGATTAATTGAATTTTTTATCGGATAATTTAGATAATTTAGTAACTAGAATTCTACCTCTTTATAATCTCTACCTTGTAGTACAATGTCTTTATCATTATTGGCGGCTATAGTTTTCAGATTCTACTGAAATTGATGGACTTTTCACTCCCAATTAGTTAGACTCACTTCATTACTTCCTAGCCATTTAAAATTTTGAAGTCAAAAAATCATCTCTAATATATGCCACCATTTCCATGATTAAGTTGATTTATGCAAATTTTCACTTTATGTCTACTACCTTTGAATCCCACTTATCAATATCTTTAGGGTGGTATAGTTTTCTGTTTTTTCCCACCATCATATTCATATAACAATTTAAGCAATTTATGATGCAAATTTGGCAGCAACATTTTTTCTTTTGGTCGTAAATTTGGCAGCAACATAATAAAATTTACTTTTTTTTAAGGAATTTAAAATTTACTTAATTTATTTATATAAATAACCTTAAAAATACAGTGTATAAGAAAAAAGGGACTAATTTATTCTGGACTAAAAAAAATAAAAAAAAAAGTACTGCATGGTAGAGAGCCAAAGTTCTTGAGCATCTTCATGGATGATTGAATATGCAATAATTTATGCTTTTTTGTTTCTCTTTTTCCTCTTTATAAAAACATCACTAAAAAGAAATGAAAACTTTTACTTTTTAATTCCTCACCTTTACAAAAGTAGTTTAAAACTTTATAATTTTGATGCAATCTTTCTTTCATACGATTCCTCAAATTCTTTTAAAGATAAGGGGTAATTACACTCACCTCCCTTCAAGTATGATCAAATATCATGCACACCCCCTCTATTTATTAAATGAACACTAACCTCCTTTATATTTTTAACAAATGGTATTATTTACCCCCTCTCTCTAACTTTCATCTAACGCCGTCTATCTAATTTTGTGAGTTGTGTGAGTATAACCGTTTTGTCCCTCTTTCTTCATTTTTTTTTTCAGTTTCAATCACCATTTTTTTTGGTTATAAGATTCAATCACTTTGTTTCTATGTTCATGCACAGTACTCACAGTCTCACATATCCTAATAATTCAAGATCTTTAGATTAATCCAAGCACCAAATCACAAATCAAGAAGATCTAGTATAAGAAACAACTCGTGGAATATAATATAAGGAATGCAAAAATTGAGGAAACTTTTGTCGATAAAAGAAATATCCAACAGAGGCTAGTTGAGAAGTCTCTAGTATGCTGATCTCTCGATGGATTTTAATGTTGGCCCCTAAACACAACATTCTTCATAGTTTAAGAATTAGCCAATTTAGGTATTTAATTCTTGTTTAAAAAATTAGCTTTACTAAACAGAAACATAGCCATGAAAGCGGTAGATGAGATTCTCACAGTTTGGTGACCATGTGATTTGTTTAAGTGGTCATGTCAAGTGTTGACGTACACGAAGAAGATGCACCCAGGAAAAAATAAATGAGAAAGAAACAAAATATTGATTAAGATATTGGATCAAATCAAAAATTGCGTTTGATTTTTTAACAAAAAAGAAACAGTTTAGTTTTATTTAACGGAAGCTTAAAGGTGTTAGTGTACAAGGGAGGTAAGTGCTTTTTGAAAAATAAAGGGGGTGTAGGTGATATTTGAACATACCTCAAGGGAGGTGAGTGTAATTATCCCTAAAGATAATGTTTATAACACACATTTTAAGAAAAGATATTAAAAAAATTTAAAAATGAAAATAGTCACTTTTTAATTCTTCATCTGGGAAGTGTAACTACACTTGAATATATAGGTTGAAGAAATTGTATATGAACCAATTTAAAAGTAAAATTGTAAATAAAACTAAATTTAAATTGAAAACTTTAAATAATTGCGCATTTAGTAGCGTCAACTTAACTGTGTGGTTTGGTTAGTTGACAAATGTGCCCTTCACGAGATTCACAGTACTCATATACTGCACTATCCATAACAAATAAATGACCTTCACTTGAAATGTGTAACTGATAATTCATTCACACAGTAGGACCTACAGTACAGTTATGCACGTGTGTTCATATTAATGGTACAAACAATTCTCTCAATTTACATATTCACTCTCATCAAAAACATATTTAGGGGCGATGAATTATGCTTTGTGGTGTTGCTAAAATTCTTCCTTTGTAAAGAATTTGTATTGTGAGGTTTTGGGTGAGTTTGTTGTGGTGATGATGTTGTGGGTGAGGAGGGGTGTAGGTTTTTTTTTTGTGTTTTTGCCCGTGTTTTTAGTTATGGTGGTGATGATAGGGTGTAGTGGTTGTGTGATGATGATGTGATGGTGTTTGAATATGGCGTTATCGGTGTGTCGATGTCGTGTGTGATTGATTTTCTATGATACTTTTGTTAAGAAGACTGAGACAAAACAAAGACAGAATAACAAAGACAAACGTGCTAGGATTTCATTAGAATACCAATAGCTTACATATCAAATAGTTACAAGACATTATATAATAAAACCTAATTAACTCTAAACCTAATGGGTTAAATAGCTTAGACCCAATAACTTATTATCTAACACCTACCCTCAAACTCATAATGCATCAATAAGAAACATTGTGAGTTTGTCAAACAAAATACAAAATAACATACTAAATAATATAAACTTCAAAAACTACCCTTCAAGCTAAAGCTTACTAAGCTTTAAGCTTGTTACAAATTAACCCAGAAATTTAAACTAAATCTGATAACCAATGGAGAGCAGCAACTAAATTAAAATTGTCTTCATAGCGGATGCAGCACCAACCATCACCATTAATCAAGTTAATCCAAAACAAACAATTTCAATCAAACCAAATAGAAGAATCAGTAGGGAGAAGTGCAATGCAATTAGAAGAGGGAGAAGTGCAATCAATAAGAAGAACCAAAAGAGGGAGAAGTGCAATGCAATCAGAACAATCAAAGGGGGAGAAGTGCAATCAATCAAAACAATCAATAGGGAGAAGTGCAATGCAATCAATAGAATCACTGTGAGAAATACAATCAAATAGAACCAAACAATAAAAAAGAACCGACCGAACCAAACAAATTGTGAGCATGAAACTCACCAAACAAACAACAACCGGATCAAACAAAACCCAACATAACAAAACAAACCAACTATAATCCGAAACGAACCAAAACAAAACGCACCAAAAGTGCTCTATGTTAGATTGAATTCTCTTTTACAATCTACTTGAAGTAACATGACCTTAATCCAACAATCTCAAAACAAAAGCTTCACATGTATTCCACCGTCCACACATTAACCATTACCAATGATTATAAGTTGTGCCCTTTTTTTTTACCCTTTACCGTCCAACACAATACTGTAACAACAAACAATTCAGAAAGCAAAACCTTCAGATTCACCAACATACTGTCGAAATAAATCAAGCCAAACGAAGCTAAACATTAGAGATCAACCAAAACTTCAAAATATACAAAAAAAAATCAAAGACCAAAAACATTCCAGAAATATTGGGAATTCAACAGCGGAAACGACGAATGGTTCAGGGTGGATCGAACCATGCTCTGATACCATATTAAGAAGACTGAGACAAAACAAAGAGAGAATAACAAAGACAAACGTGCTAGGGTTTCATTAGAATACCAATAGCTTACATATCAAATAGTTACAAGACATTATATAATAAAACCTAATTAACTCTAAACCTAATGGGCTAAATAGCTTAGACCCAATAACTTATTATCTAACAACTTTATTATTTGATTGCTTTTAAATCTGTTGAGATTTGCAGAATTTTTTGGTCTTTGATGGTTTCCAAATCTATTGAGATTTACAAGTTACTTTTTATCTGGTTGACCTCTACCTATTTGGTGTCGAATGCGAGTTGAGACTTATCTGCCTAAATTTTTATTCTACCGTTGTCCCATCAACTTTTGGTTCATGGAGATGCTTTTTGAATTCTGATGGGCTGATCACTTTTTATTCGAGATTAGAAGTTAACATCTAGTGACATTTTTCAGTCGGGGTGATATCTTCTCTGCTGGTTTAAAAACTGATTAGTGTTCCTCTAAAATAAGATTAGAAGTTAATCTCTATTAGATGGTGTCTATTTTAGTATTTTTTTATTAGTACTAGAAATAAACTCGCGCGTTGCGCGGATTCGATTAAATTATAAATTAAAATATTTTTTATATATATAAAATAATAATTATGATAAGTATAATCACATTGTTAAATGAAAAGTATTTTTATTTATTTCTTTTAAATTGTGATTATTAAAAATGTTTAATACTTTATTTTTGACTAAAATAATGTTGGATATTTGATATCTTAAAATAGAAGAAAATTATAAAATATGTAAAGTATGTAGTATTCGGTTTATTTATGTTTTTTGTTGTTCTTGTATTATAGAATGTAATATATTCAATTTATTTAAATTTGACATAATATGGGTTAATATATTTTATAAATATTAGTTTTTAACTTCATTTTTTATAAATATATGTCAATAAGTAAATATGCATAATAATAATTTTGCAGTTACATTAATTTTATTTATCCTAGTTTTTTTTAATTTAAAAAAGAAGACACAAGGTAATGTTTTGTTAGAGATTAAAAACATTTTTAGAGTGCCACATAAACATAATACTTGTTTAGGAAAATTATTATGCGCTAATATAACTTTTTACTCTACGCCTCCATACAATTTAAGGTATCTCGTATTTATAAAAAAGACGATTCTTATTCTAATAATAAATTGATTTCTTTTGAAGTTATTTCTCAAACTTTCGCTTGGAAGAATTATACCCATATTTTATTGGTCAGAATAGTTTCATCTTCTTTTTACTATGATTTGTTCTTATTCTCTCTCTCTCTCTCTCTCAAACTTTTGTTTTGAGGTTTTGTCTCCTCAATTTTTCTATTTATTTATTTTATTATTTTTATTATGGTTTTCAGTTTAATTAGTTTAGTAGTGTTTATTAAAATGCAATAATCCTTTTGCATATAAAAAAAGGATGTTATATTTTATATATATATATATATATATATATATATATATATATATATATATATATATATAGTATAGAGGAGTACATTTAAATCATAGACTATTATGGTAAAACATATTAACTTTTTTATTATAGTTATATTGAAAGGAATTCTAACAATTATGAGGTTAACTTTTTTATTATAGTTATTGAAAGGAATTTCAACAATCATGAGGTTAATTGTAAGAAGTTTTTTTTTTTACAAAGTTATATTGTAAGAAATTATACTACCATTTTAATGTTTTAATAAAGATTGAATTTTTTTTTATGATGTGCCACATCATCATAATAATTCTTGCATATGAGCTACTATATATAGCTTAATTACCTTTATATATATAAGATAAGATTGATAGAATTATGTCTTACCTTTTATTGATTAGGATTTTTTTTAACTGATTAATCTTCTTTTTACTACATTTATTTTTATTTTTCTTAGTGAGGTTTAAGTTCCTCAGTTTGTTTGTCTTTTTTTATTCAATAATAGCATGGTAGTAATTAATAAATAAAATGTATCTAATCAATTTAATATTAAACTTTATTTTATTTTTTTTGCCCAATCTTTATTTTTATTTAGAATTTACAACGATTCACTAACCTTTTTAAATTGCGCGAATTTATTCATATTTTTCTATTGTCATAATTATTTTTTATATATTCAATGCAATATTATTTGTTTGTATATGTTTAGATTAGACTACAATCATTTTTAAATGAAAACTATAATATCCACATAAAAGAATAAAACAGAGTTAGAAAAGTAGACTAATAAATATTATATCAATAAAAAAAAGTATGACTATAATATTTCACCAGTCTAAATAGTAACTTAAGTCACTATATAGAAACAAATAATGAAGAGATGAAAGATAAAAAAATTTATAGTACAAAATTGAAGAGGTGTCGTCCAATAGTTGTTTAAGGAAAGTGAACTATAGAAATTAAATAAAATTGTAAGTAAACAATTTATTAATACATTGAGTGAGTAAATTGTCATAGTTAAGGAATAAGAGTTAAGAAATAGAAAAGAGTAGGAGTTTAAAGGTTGGTGTGAAAAAGTTATTTTTTTAAAAATTAAATAGTAATTAATTAATAAAAAATGTACCTAATACATTTATTCACAAAATTTATTTTATAATTTTGTAACTTACATTATTTCTATATTTATCATATACATATTTATAATATATTAGATGGGAGTTTAATTTTTAATTGTCCATATGTTTTTATTTAGTTTTATTTGTGTATATATGTATACTAACCTCTTACTATTGTCAAAAAATACTAACCTCTTATAACATATAGAGAGAAATTTCATTTAATATTTGCATGTTAACTTTATAAGTAAATATTATATATATCAAGCTCTTGATTTACTTTTAATTCATTAAACTGATTTATATTAGAGAAGAGATAGAGTTTCCGCGTAGCAAAAAGAAAGTCTAAGAATAACTATATGAAGCTCATATATGAAGAGATAGAGTTGCCACAAAATTGCTGACATGTTCATGTTCAGGTGTATTGTATAAGACTACAAAAGCAACAAAATTCACATAAGAAAGCAAGTTAAAAAAGAAAATCAAACACACATTTCGAGTTCAAAGATCAAAATGAGAGAAACTTACAAACACATTTCGAATAATTTCCCACTACTTTTCCACGGGTTGTTTTACCACAACACAAAAACAATGTGATGAAATTGAATTTAATTACATAGTAAAAATCAAAATCTCATTGGCAAATTTTTGAAGAGTTATGAACTTGAAATTCGTAGAAATTAGCGAGAGGAGGCTTCCCTTGTGTATTCATCACCAACACCGTACCGCTCTTATCATCTTGTTGTTTTCTGCAAATAAGTAAATCATTAAATAATTAAAATTCATATAAAATAGATGAAAGAAAAATAGACACTTTGAAGTTTGAATAACCTCTACATTGTTTCTGATGTGTAATGCAAGAATATAAACATTGCTTTCTACAACACATGTATATATATTATGTAAATGAAAGGTCTTAAGAATAAAGAGTACTAAATTTTCTCAATTTTCATAACCGATATTATGTAAATGAAAGGTCTTAAGAATAAAGATTACTAATTTTTCTCAATTTTCATAACCGATTATTATTAAAATTATTAGATGAAAATTACACATTAAATTGATAAGTTATTATAGTATTTGATTTCTTTTGTGTGACAAAGGTGGAAGACTGGAAGCTATGCGTGTTGATTACAATCAAAGCATTTGTTGCAACATATATTACAAATAAAAGATAGAATAATAAGAGAAGTTTTGGTTGTTTAGCATTAGCTATTACTTAATGTTAAATTATTTTGATTACTTTATTAATTAAAAGTAAAAGATAGAATAAGAGAAGTTGGTAATTTTGTAAGAGAGTATGAGAAGCTTTTTTAGAGTGCCACGTCTGCAAAATGGAGGCTTAAAAATCAATAGAGTTTCTCTTTATATGTATAAGATTTCGCTTTTAACAATATCTTTGTTTATAGTATCTTTTACAAATTTTTGTTCGTCTTATGCAAAAATTTAATTAATAATAAATATATATTAGCTGTTCAAAAAAAAAATACTAACTTGAGTGCCAAAATTTTAACTGGGTACCCTCATCCTATTCAAATTTCATCATCTTCACTATATATACATCCATTCATATCCACTATATGAACATCCCTTCTGATCCCTTCTGGTTGTTCAGAGTAGAAATCAACAATAATTAATTATTCTAAGTGGTAAAAATTTTGGATGATTTAAATAAACATTCAAAGAGTCATACTAATTTGTACAAAAAAAAAAAAAGTCATACTAAAGGCATTAATATGTCTTTTTTGAAGCAAGGCATTAATATGTCTAAACCAATAAATTTTTAAATATAAATTAATATTTTAATTTTTGAGAATTTAAATACATAATTTACAAGATAAAATTTCTTTATTTGAAAAAATCCTAATTCAACTGGTAAAATACCAAATTGTTAAATTAACAGGTTCACATATATTAATTTATTAAGCAACAATATAAACACTATATTTTTTTTGGTACATATATAAATTCCATATCTATAATATGATAAATAAAAAATATTAAATTCCTAAGCACAATAAATAGAAATTAAAAGAACAACTTATTTTGTCAAAAAAAAATTATTAAAAAAGAAAAAACAAATGAGTAAGAGAAAACTTGATCTGTGTGACACTGCAACATCATGATCCTATAACAGTGATGATGAACAGAAAAAACCGAAAGCCAAAGTCAAATTTTCTTTCCACCAAAATCCGCCACGTGGCGCGTGACATCCCCAACACCCATTATCCGCGCGTGAGTCTTAACAACACCGCCCAATAATCGCTAGTGACTTTTCAGCCAAATAAATAAACGAATAATACTAATTTTCCGGGAAAATTCTTTTTTCACTTTCTCGAGAAAAAAAAAATTATTCAAAAAAAATAAAATCACTTTAAATAAATAGAAAAAAATATAAAAAGCGACGACTTTTCAAAATTGATTTTGTTTTTTGTTCATGAATTTCAGTTGTGCTAGGGTTTCATAATTGATAAATTTTGTTTCAAAGTTTGGTTCTTTTTGTGGTTTTGAGTATTGGGTTGGTGATAGAAATTGCTTACAAGGTGTTTGAAGAAAGTTCAGAGAGAAAAAGAGGAAAATATGATGGCTGTTTCTTCTTCTTCAGCTAGTGTTGCAGTAGAGAAAGCAACTAGTGATCTTCTTATGGGTCCTGATTGGACTATGAATATTGAAATTTGTGATTCAATCAATTCTAATCATTGGTAAAATCTTTAACTATAAGCTAAGAAAAAAGAAAAAAAAAATTATATATTCTTTTGTTTGTTTTTTTGTTATGAATTTGTTGACTTTAATCATCTACCACATGTTTGTGATTTTATGGTTTTAATTATGATAAGATGTTTCATGCAGATGGTTATGGGTTGTTGTTATGATAATGAAATTTGGGGTAAAAAAGTGTTGCTTTTAGGTTCTTAATTCTATTTTGGGGTGTTGTTGATATATTATTTTATCATGTTTTTCTGAAGGATTAATCATGGGATTAAGATAAATTATGATTAGTGTTTTAAAGTTTTTTTTCATGCACAATTGTTGGTGTGAGAGTGTAACTATAATTTGTGGTGTAAAATTTTCTTGTAATACTCATGTTCCGTGAATTTTAGAGTAAACTAGTTTTTGAATGTTTGGTTCCACTTTTAGAGTTTGCCAAAATTGATTTTGGAGATGTAGAATTGATTCTGACATGTTTGGTTTCGTTGAAGTATAATTGATTCTGAGAGTTAATTTTACTTGAAGCTAGAAAGTGTAGATTTTGATTCGAGGATTGATTTTTACACTCACTTTTATATGAATGTATCCAAACATAAATCACTTTATCTTCAACTCAATTTTGATCAGAATCAATTCTGCAAAAATCAATTTTTCTCATCGTAGAACCAAATTTGGTTTTCTCTACTTTTCATTCTATTTTTCAATGAATTTTGTTCATTGGGATTTTTACAGTGTTTTTTTAACGGAATAATTGGTATTCTTAATTTTATCAGGCAATCAAAAGATGTGGTAAAAACTGTGAAGAAGAGATTACAACATAGGAGTTCTAAAGTTCAAATACTAGCTCTTACGGTACTGTTGGCAATGGTTTTGAGATTAACCTTTGCATGTTTACTTCAAGTTGTTCCTGTTGTGGTTGTGCTCTTTAATACTTAAAATCTGAGTTTATGGTTTCTGGTTGTTTTGTTGATTAGCTTCTGGAGACAATGGTGAAGAACTGTGGTGATTATGTGCACTTTCAAATCACCGAGAGGAACGTATTGGAGGAGATGATAAAGATCGTTAGGAAGAAGGTAAGGTGGTGGTGGTGATACTTCTGTTAGTAATTTGTTTTCTTCGAAATAATAAATCAAGCCTGCTGTTTTGTCCAACCTTCAAATCTTGAATTTATAATTTTTATATTAGTAAAAGTAAAAAAAAAATTAGCAAGGGAAATACAGAAAACATTGTGAAGAGGACAATAATAATCAAATATTGATGATGTGATACACACCTGTAATTCATTTTGATAGTGGAAATCATTTTTGTTGCTATTCGCTGAACTGTTGTACAGCAGAGTGTGGACTGTTTTGGAAATAGTCCCTATTAGGGCGGTTAGTATCAACTATGAAAGTTCAGTGCAAACATCATAACTAATTTACTTCATAAATACGGCTTCTGGTGTTATTGTCGTTTTGCAGCACCTCGTGCCTTGTTCAATTTATATCCAACTCTAGTTTGAAGCGCTACTCCTGACGTCATTAGTGACCAGTATCTTATTCTATCTACTGTCTAGTCGAGATTTCTCATGTCATTCCCATATTCAACCATTGTATTATAGATTTCAGTTCAAAGCCATTGTTCTTCAATGTTTAAAAGGTTATGGGATCATGCCGGGGCGGATGTTCTCTAGGGCGGGGATGTGTAATTGCACCCCTCAAAATTTTATTCTTTTCTGTTTTATCTATATATTACAAGTTTCCCCAAATATTGTCAATTGTATCTAATGGCATAGTGGCAAGAGTTTGTTTTGCGAGTGGATGGTTCAGTGATTGATCCCGATGGTTGCCACTACGCCAAGATGTGAATTTGTTCTTTACGTTAAATGTTAATACTAATTATAAATATAAATATGGCCCCAATATATAATTTCAAAATTATCGGAAATTTATGCGTGGTACTTCCTATTCAAAACTAAATATTACAATTTTAAATTGGCACTTATGTGATTAATTAGTAACCTAAATATGGATGGTATTTACCTTTCCAAAACAATCTTAGTATTTGATGCTTTTAGATATACTGTTATAGTGGTAATTTATATATGTTTGATAAATACATGTAATGATCATATAGGTAGACATGCAAGTGAGGGATAAAATTTTAGTACTGATCGACTCGTGGCAAGAGGCATTCGGAGGTGCTGGTGGAAAATATCCTCAGTACTATTGGGCATACGAGGAACTAAGGGTTAGTATACAGCTGTCTGTTCAATAATATTTCTTGATTGTTTTTTATCCAATCTATCTAGATAGCGTCATGTGTAATGTGGGATGCTAGATTGTCAAAAATTGGTATTCACTTAACATCTGTGGATTTTTCTATAAAATGATAGTCACTCTATTTCATTTTACTGAGTGACATTTCACTTTCGCAAATTTTAAGAAAACAAATTTTGTTATGATATGTTTTTCCAAATTTGTATACAAACCTAATTTTTAAAATTTTCAATTCTCTTGGGAGTGGGACAAATAGTTAGATTTTATGAATTATAAAGGTTTTTGTTTTTGCTTCAGAAAACATTTTCAATTTTCAGTTTCAAATACGTGCCACCTAGTTTTCACTTGTTTTCCGTTTTCAAATTTTTGTACTGTTTCTTTTACAAAACTTGTAAAATCAGAAATAAAAAAACAGTGGCATAGAAAATGTTTCTAAAAAACTTACAAGCCCTAAAGTTTTCCCTCTAGACCTCCTTGTGTAAAACCCAACCATTGTCATTTTTGCTGCTAAATTATGTTGAACTATGTGATTGAAATCGCATTATTGTCTGTAAACCATAATTAAACGAATCATAATTCAATGACACTATCAATCATATCAACAAATTATTGCGTTGCATTTTATAAATGACAGCGATCTGGAGTTTCTTTTCCGAAGCGTTCACCAGATGCAGCTCCAATATTTACTCCACCTCCTACTCATCCGTCTTCGAGTTCAAGAAATATGCAACCTGGATATGGGATGCCAAGCAATTCTTCCAAAACACTTGATGAAACAATGGCAACTGAGATAGAAAGTTTGAGGTGAAAATCTGATTTTTTTTGTCTGCTCGCCTATGCATGTCTTTTGTCACTGAATTTCCATGTGCGGCCAACTTTGTCTTTTGGCTAATTTTCCCTGTAAATGCTTAGTATGTCAAGCTTGGAATCCATGCGGCATGTGTTGGACCTTTTGAGTGACATGCTACAGGCTGTAAATCCTAATGACCGTGAGGTATGTTAAACAGTGTTGCTTGACCTTTCTAAATCCTCTTTTCAACTAAGTAAATTGGTTTAAGTGTTTTCTTTTTATGCTTCATAGGCCGTAAAAGACGAAGTAATTGTTGATCTAGTTGATCGTTGTCGCACCAACCAGAAAAAATTGATGCAGATGCTGACAACAACTGGGTTAGTTCAATTAAATTAGCATGATGCGCATCTCAAATATAATTGTATGCCTATAGGATTTGCAGAATAATATTGTTTTATCATGGTTATGTTGTAGGGATGAGGAACTTCTTGGGCGGGGCCTTGAACTGAACGATGGCATTCAAAGTTTGCTTGCGAGGCATGATGCAATAGCTTCTGGTGCTTCTTTTCCAAGTCAAGGTGCAAGTTCAAGCACTATGTCTTCTGAAGGTCCATCCAATATCAATCATAATGAAGTAAAGAGCCCCAGCCCGGCTGAATCTGTTTCAACACCTATAGCTAGCCCACCTGCTGCACCTTATTCTGTGTCAAGGGGTGAGAGTGAAGAAGAGGAAGAAGATGAATTTGCACAGCTAGCTCGAAGGTATCTTAAAACTGATAATGTTTCTTAAATTAATATTTTAGTGCTCATGGTTATTGAAACAATTTTCTCTTCTACTGCACCTTTCATATGATATTAGGAAGTGTTACATGACTGACATTCAAAAACAAATAATTTAGCGTGTCTTCCACAACATGCATTTTGGAAATATTCATGTGTCGATTTGCATGACCAAGTGATTTGCATGAAGTGTTTCTTTTGTTTTATTAAATTTACACAACATGCAATTTCATTCTATCGTATTTGACAAGCACAGTTCTATATGCCTATATGTCTTTTTTCATCATCAAAGAACTTCATGTAAATTGGTATATGCAACATCTTTGTGGTCAAATTATAATTAATCCAATTGTTCAACTATGCCAATAAATTTTAATCAATTTTAATTTGCTTGAACTCTTCACTATTGCAGGCATTCTAAGACACAATCAGTGACTTCTAAAGATGCTACATTTGGTTCTAGTGAAAATTCAAGCTTAATAAACATCAACAGCACAGCTCCATATGTGTCAGAGCCCTCAACTTCTATCCCATCCAATGCATTAGCTCTTCCTGACCCGCCAGCACCTATTAGTACTACTTCGAAAGATCAGGACATCATCGACTTGCTGAGTATCACTTTGTCCCTGGCACCATCTTCTCCACCAAAAACATATCCGCCATCATCAGCCCCTACTCAAGGAAGCATGCATCAGGGACCTGTTCCATCTAGCGCAGATGGTTATTCTTATTCTCCCCAATCATGTCCTGGAAATTTACCATTCAATAGTTATGTAGCTCCTTGGGCTCAACCTCAATCTAAGTCAGAGTTTCAAACCCAGCCTCCACAACAGATGTATCAATCCCAATCCCAACCTACAACCCCGCCCTCTCATTTTCAAACCCAGCCTCCACAACAGATGTATCAATCCCAATCCCAACCTACAACCCCGCCCTCTCATTTTCAAACCCAGCCTCCACAACAGATTTTTCAATCCCGTTCCCAACCCACAACCCTGCCCTCACAGTTTCAAACCCAGTCTCCACAACAGTTGTATCAATCTCAATCCCAACCCAACACCCCGCCCTCGCCACAACAATTGCATGCACCTTATCAAACCGACCAAGCGTTCCATTATCAACATAACCAACAGCCCCAAGCTGAATATCAGCCTCAACATCATTCACATTTACAGCCTCAACCACAATCGCAGTTGCACATACAGTCTCCGCATCAGCCTCAACTTCAACCTCAACCGTTGCAATTACAGTCTCAGCAATCTCAACCACAGCTACAGTATCAGAACCAACATGCTCAATACCCTGCAAGATATCCTCCACCACCATGGGCTGCTACACCTGGATATGCCAACTATCAAAGCCATTTATCGGCTCAAAATGCAATTTCAACTTCTCAAGGCAACAGCGCAACAACATCTTATCCTGCTGCTGTACAAGGGGTTAGGCCCTTGCAATATAATAATTCATTCTCTTTACCAGGAGTTGATCCGAGGGTGGCAAATTCTGGACAAAGACCCTTTGTTCCATCTTACAGGTTATTTGAAGATTTGAATGTATTTGGAAACACAGATGGAAGGGTAAGTGGCACATCATCCAACGTGTCGGGGGCAATGGGACCCGGTATGGTCGGGGGAGGACGTAAGTGAAATATTTAGTTTTATATTTTCATCTATGTAAAAAAAAAAAAAGTGATGTGCTGTATATCATCAGTATTGTTGGCTTCTTCACATTTGCAAATTATCTAAGTTGTTTAGATTGATGGAAGTCATTAGTTTTGAGTGTTACCTAACCTCAGATATGACAGACATGGAACATTCTTTGATATAAGATTTTAGTTTCTGGCAGTGGTTCTTATTTTCAACTTCATTCATTTCATTGGTTCTTCAAGTTCTTAGTTTAGACGTGTTATGTTTTGTACTTACATGTGCTTTGTAGATTTATAGCATGTTTGGATTCACATTCATGTGTCAATTCTCGCTTCCTAATACAGTTTTCACTTTCAGCGCAAATATCTTGAAGCTACAAATTAAAGCGTTTGAAAATTATGTTTAAAATGAATACCAATATGGTTCCAAACGTATACTTAAGGATAGATCCATGCACATAATATTAAGGATTTTTTATTATGTATAATTTTCTTTTGTTGATGTTGAAATTTGTGTCTGATCATGGTTGCTGAGAGAAGAAACACTTTTGTATTTCATTTTTTTGGAGAGATGAGAATTTTGTATTTCCTTGAGCTAATGCAAATGTGGAATTGTCATTTTTGGGTTGACAAGTTATTGTAAACTTACACACATAAGACGGAGACGGAGGGATCGGGGTTCTGTTATAAAATATAAGTTAAATTAGATATTTGATCCCTTATTTATCAGTATTGGTTTTAAAATGGAATGGTCCCAACAAATTTGTCCTTTCCTTTGAAAACTAGCCCATGAGAGACATGTGACTAATGATGAGAGACGTAAAATCAATGACACATGACAATTGTTTTCTTATGCATGTTTTAAGAGATTGTGATGAAGTAATAGAATTTTGGTTCCAAATCATCAAACCAGATTAATGGACAAAAATTCTTTAGTCTAGGTCTCATGTCTTGACTTGAATGAAACCATGACATGAAGATATTGAAAATACGCCTTAAAGTTGGATGATTATTTTATTTTTTTCTTGCGTTTCTATTAATATTTTGTCATAATAAATTAGTGTTTAACCAATATTATAATCTTCAACAACGTTCCTTTAAATAGCTAGTGAATGCAAATGGTTGTTGAAATTATTGTTAAACATGTGACTTATATGAATAGCTTCGGTTCCATTATCAAGATCAAATGGAATCCCCCTCGTACATGTAAACTTAAATTCAATATTGATAGAGTTCATAAAAAAATGAATGATTTCTCAGCTTGTAGATTAGAGATGCTCAGCTCAAGATGACTTTATACAATTTTTATTGCAATTTTAATCGCATTAAGTCCCATAGTAATGAGATGTTGAGCTTACTTCATGCTCCACGTATTGCTCGTCATCTCCACCTTAATCGTTATTTGTAAAACATATTTTATCCTTGTTGCAACTACTAACCTTAATCATTAAGGATATCAATTTGTATATGATAACGGATTATCCGTGAGAATTATCTGTACGGAGATCCTAAGTCGCAGACTTTTTTCTCTATGGATGATGGAGGAAGAAATTTCTCCGTGGATTATTCGGAGCGGGGAATAGGGAAGGTCCCTCCACCACCGCGGACTCCCCGACCCCAACTATATTATTTAAATTATATATATAATGTGTAATTATATAATTTTATTTTTTTATAAAATCATAATTAATATGTTGCAAAAATTATGATAATGTATGATGTCAATAAATTCAATTGAATATTTATTTATTTTAGTAAAGAATTATTAGAAAATACTTTTGCATTTTCTTGATATTGATGCAAAATGTACTTTTATTTTTAAAAAATAAAAGATAAAAAATATGTATATTTTTTCAAAAAAAAACAAGATATTCGTATCGAATTAAAATATATAACAATTTTATTAATTTTTTATGTTCACAGAGCTCCGTAGATATTGTGGCGGAAACAGCCTCCGGTTCCCTGCCCATTGCATCCCTTACCAACATCACTGATTTTAACTCTCTTAAAAGTTCTTAAACTAATATACCTTCAAAATTGCTCCGCCATTATTCAACATTATTTCAAAGAAACCAACTCATACAAATTTGTTAGAATAAAAGAATTTTTTTTTTCTAGCCATCGTTTCATATTTGTGTTTTTAATTAGTCAATACATGCTTCACAATTTTTTAGGAGTGTATTTGTCATAATTCAAAAAATTACATTAATGATTATCTTTGATTTTGATGCTTTTTTTGGATTTCTTCTTATATTAAGAACCGAGTCCTGACTATACTATCTCACGCATACTTATTCCCTTGGATTTTAATGTAACAATTGCCATGCCCATGCATTTGCAACACCCAACATTTTGGAGCATCAGCACACAACATTTTATGTTCTTGTAATCTTAGAAGAAATTGCACACTTGAACAAACTTGAATATAATTACATGTTGGTCAAAGCAAGGGTACCCAAAGTGAACAACAGAAACTACAATCATGAATGAAAGATCCCCATTTACAGGAGTCAATCACCCACATCTGTCGGCAAACTAAATTATGTTTTCAGATAAAAATATACAGATAAACTAAGGGAGGTAAATAACACACAACAGCAGTTATAATTAATTATGGATGAAATGATATTTACACACATATACGAAGATGACCTTATTTGTCGGAGCCTCCAATATGTTTCTTTCTTTATGTCAAACGACGCAACCCTCTGCCATGGAGGCTAATGAATATCTTGCATACACTGCCAGAATAATTTATCCCTACCAATATTGTCAGATGTATTCACAGCAGAGAAGAACCAAAACATCATATCACAGGGTTATACAACTGCGATAAATGAGTGGCACTCCTCATGAGATGTTTGATGCACACTTCTCAGCTGGAGACAACCAATGAAATCTTCAAGGGAAAACTGTGGATTCAATTTGCTTGAGTGTTGTCATCGGCATAGATGCATACACATGCATCTGCAGCACCAGCAGCAAGTAATAATTGGTATGGGTGGAAATTAAGGCAGCTCACGGAGCCGATTTTCTGTGCCATTAGAGTAGGATAGTAACGAATGGTGCCCAGTTGATCACCCTCAAGGCTGAAAACCTTAATGAGTTGTTTGGCAGAACCACTGGCAATGATTGGAGCATGTCTATGTACTGCTAAAGCCGTGAGTGAGCCCCTGTGAGCTTCAATGGTGAGATAGGCGCTGCTGTGATTTCTTATATCAAGGAATTGGATATCCCCGGCCTGAGAAGCACTAACCAACTGAAGGAAAACACATAATTGCAACGTCCACGTTAAATCAAGTTCATTGGTCACTAAACTATTGCTATGGTCAAAATATTAACCTAGTGAGACACTTTGTTTACCTTTCCAGGGTCTAACCCAGGTTGGAAGCCAATCCCCATAACTTTTTCTATTCTCTGTGTGTGTGGCCGCAATCCACATACGAGCCTATAAAACATCATTGTCGATAGTCGTTAGTAATTACAGTGACACAATAGAAATGGAATATTTAAAACTGAATCTTAAAAAGGTATAGACTTTGGTTCAAGTCTGAAATTAGACTTGGACACATGCAGGAAACCATGTCAGAAGCATAAGAACATGTAGGAGCTAATAAATAACAAGGATGCTCTTATCAATCTCATCAATTAAGGAGAACCCAGTGACCGTGATTTTTCAAAATGATGGACGAAATTCAGCTGAGGTGCTTACATATCAGGTGTTCTGGCATCATAAAGTCTTACAGAACCATCTACAAAACCAGCTGCAAACTGGCCCCCATGAACTTGAGAAGCAGCCTAGAAAACAAAAGATACAACATAAGTCAAAGGGTTTGGGTCACAATTTATATAAATGATACTGAAAGAAAATTCCATCAAAATATGCAACCCAAAGTTTTGTGGGAGTTCAAGTGGAAAACGAACAACCCATGTGCTGAGTTTCTAACTTTGAAACAAATCATAACCATAACGCCAAATCCTCAATCTTATAGACTTGCTAAAAAAATAATTGACGGTCAGTATGGGTAACTTTCACTAAATATCCAAAAACCGGCAAGGGCAAAGTATGACAGCAGGGGCAGCCAAAGATTTAAACTTTAGAGGAGGTAAACAAAAGATCAACAAAGGTGAAATAAATTGAAGATCAACAAACCATAACTTTAAGACTTCTAGTTCAAGTGCAATGTGCAACACTAATTTGAAGAAGCCATAGTAAGAGAAAGAGGGGGAGAGGGAGGTTTCCAAGTGACAGAACATGTACATAAGTTTGGTATTATTAGCATAAAACTTAACGGCTAACAGACATAATAGATTCACCCATTAAGAGCTCTAACAAAAAAATGTGCTTGTCAAAAAAAAAAAGATGTGGCTGAGCTGTTGAAATGTAATCAGAATAGAACTTTTTACTCGTCTCTTACGAATAAACCCTGTTTAGCTTATAGCTACAATGCTACAATAATTTGAAAGTATAATAGCTGCTCTTTTTCAGCATAGAGCAGGCTTACCAAGGCTGAGACACTACACTCTGATGATGAAGGTATAGTATTAACAAGCTGCTCTTTATCAAGATCCCACAGCACTATTGATGACATCTCCCCCGATGCATACTGGTAAGTGCATAGGAGTAACATGAAACGACACAAAAACAAAAATCATTAACATAAAAGTGTCAGGGATGAATCAGAGTTCTGTTTTAGAACATTGGTAGGGAAGAGGGAGACATCCCCTGTTCCAAAGCATATTCAAAGAAGAACTGTATACCAGATAACCAGATTGCTGTTGCCAATCAACTACTGCATTCCGACTCCTCACACCAGGTTTATGACCATGAATTGAAGAGAATGCAGTGACAAGCTTCTGTTTCCCTCTCAGGGAATAGTCTTTCCAAACCCGAATGTTTCCATCACCTACAATAGGATTCCACAACATTTATTATTCTGACAGTTTAAAAATGGAAGAATTAATTATTAATACTAAACAGTAGATAAGATTACATGAGGCAGCAAGAAGCAAGGTATCATCAAGCTCATTCACGAGGCAGAGCTTAGAAATTCCTTTGTCAGGAAAGTCATGATTATCAAAACTGTTAAGTAGTGTTGCCTCTTCGTGGTTCCATATCCTGTGCAAAACTCCAAAGGACAATAGTCAACAGAAGAATTCAATAAGATACAATACAAAAACTAACAATAATCAATTAATCAAAACCAGAAAAATATTCTGACATATTCCAAACACAGTTCCTATTGCCTATAAAATTAAGAATGCTGGTTGTTTAGTTTATAAAGCCCCGTTCTGGGTGGTTTTCTGTTTAGAAATTTTATAAAACCAAAACCAGTTTCAGATGAGTTACAAACTCAAAAATAAATGAAAAATATAATAAACGAAAAAAGATTCACATCAATTCAAGGAAATAGAAGACTTGAAATTGATTGATTTGATTCAACGAATACAATAACAATATAGAAAATGAATTCATTAACACATGACAACAAACTCCATTTGCATCAATACAAGGAAAATCACAACCCCGTTTTCATCAATAAAAGCTAAAAAATCACAAACCCATAATCCAAAAAATAATAAAAAATTCAACAAAGAAAGTTTCACATCAGTGGAAGGAAGTGGAAGACTTAAAATTGACTCAAAAAAGACCACAAGACAAATGTAAAATAGCAACTTCACCCCAGTTTACCTGTACGGGTTTTGTTTTAAAAATAAACTTATAAAAACAAAAAATCACAGCCACCTCAAATGAGCTCTAAGTCTCTATATCTGACAATCTTTTAGAGTTCTACCAACCCTAATATTGAACAAATTATGGTTGTTAGTTGTTACAGCTCAACTTTTTCCCGGTAACTTATTCTCTTAACATTTACAACAAAAGCACAAGTTGATTTATGCTCCTTGCCTAGAGCCATGTCCAGCATAATAGTATCCACTATAGTAACAACACTATCGACGAACTTTGCATACCTGATGCGTTCATTCTCGTCAACAGCTACCACTATAGGAGAGAAAGGTTGTAGCAATACTGTTTGTGTACCCTTTATGTCCCATTTAGCAATTGGGTTTGTTAACCTAGTAACAGCTGACAGAATAAAATGATATAAAGTTCTCAACTGGACAACCATAAGGAATTTCTTAATTGAGTAATTAAAAAGGTATAAAACAAACCAGAGTGCTGGCATTTCACTATATGCTCCAATGCAATTTTTTCTTTCTCTTCTCTTCTGGCTAAAACTTCTTCGCTATCATCTGCCGCAGTTAAAAGTGATTTGGAGAAGTGCCCACAACTCCAATTATATATAATTGATTGAGGAAGAAAACTGCGATCAGAAGTCCCAGAAGCTCCACCAGATCCTAAAAGTGGGTCAGCTAGTCCAGTATCCGGAGAAGTCATCAGGTGAGGCCTAAACTCCAATGAACATACTCTACGCATTCCAGTAATATAACTTGGGCGAGGAGGACTGACTGGAGGAGTTCTGAATGTTAGAGGCAAGTGTCCTACCAGAGCAGGGTACAATTATAAACATAAAGCAAATAACATAGCAGTAGGAATTCAAGACTTATAGAACTGATGCAATGAGATAAACGTTATGAAACAGCATTAACCATTAGAAAGGTTAACAATTAAATCAAATAAAAGTGAGACCTACCACCATTCATATCGAACCAAGAAGATGAGCGAGCAAGACTAGGTGAAACGGCAGCTTCACTAGTTCGGACACCAGAAGGTTTCAATGGTTTTGCTACCACTTGTTCAATACCTATTATGGACAGTACCCGACGACCAAGGTTCCCAACTCGAGGAGATGGATCTTTTGCCAGAGTACACATAGCAAGTACACATTGCGAATACAATGCATTGTCCAAAGGCTTCGGCCCTAAGTTGTTAACCGCTCCATTGCTAAAACCATCATTCAATATTCCTGAATCAGAATGATGAGACGAATTGTCAGACAATGGGGACCCATGCATTATTCCAGAACTAGCGAGAGGACTGCATGAAGAGACCCGCCCATCACGGAGTACTTTAGAGTTGTCACTCCCAACCCTTAGAGGACCAATTTGAGGTGAAACAATACCACCATGAGCCACATGTTGGCTCTGTTTAGGATATCCACCATCTGTATCTTTAATATTAGCCAATGATGGCAAGGAATTTATCAAAGAATTAGTCTGAGGCTTCCAATATGCAGCAGCAATAGATTTCAGGTGCTTGTTGTGGCCAAAAGCAAACCGCGCTAGAGCTGACAGTTGAAATAAAACCCATTTCAGTAAAATATCTTACAGACTCTGCCCACACTTAATATTATAAAGACAAAATTATGTAATCTAGGAGGATGTTCATGCCAACCATCAAACAAAACAACTGGCTGTCATTATTAACAAATTAGAGAAAACAACAACACAGACATAAATTTACATTTACATACATGCACATATATACACAATTGTGTGTGCAAAGGTTGTAGATGCAAGTTTAAACATTCTTCTCATTGAAATAGAGTTTTTTCTTATTCATTTACAAAAATTAATTTATTTGTAGTTCAATCCTTTTTCTAAGTTCTGATATAACTAGCTATTAGGAACTCATTTGCAGATAATTGAGAATTTCTAAAGATCATTCTACTTCCTTCTACTAAAATAAATAACCAATAAATAAACAGTATCGGTATTTTACATCTACTCATAATCATTAGAACATAAAATCTGCTAATAAAACACAAAAACATTGAAAATAAATATAAACGTTCAGATGTTTTATCACCTACCAACTGCTACCTCTGCCCTCACCAATGGACTCCCATCTGAAGCAACACTCAACAAACTCCTAACTATACTAACTTCAGCCCTAAACTTATCATCATCATCACATTCTTCATCTCCAACACTTCTACATGAATCAAATCCCACATCGACAAGGGTACCCAGTGCAAAAACAGCAGATGCCCTAACCTGAGAACAAATTACATGGCTCAGCTGTCTATATACTGAAACAGTAATCATCTTGAAACTAGAAATAGAGACAATAAGTAGGGTAGTAAACCTCTGGCTGGGGTTCAGAAAGTAGAGGAGCAAGTATAGAAGTTGCATGTCCCTGCAAACCGATTATTTTCCCTTCTGGGAACTCTTCCCACAATTTTCCCAGACACAGGCAAAGCCATTGAAGGAAAAGGGGCTCAGTTTGTGAATCATTAGGAGATGAACTCTCCAGGTGCTTTAAGCAGACATGGCTCAAACCATCTTCAATACAAGCTTCTTGGCCTCTTCTATGACCATCCACAATCACAGCCAAAACAAAAGCAGCCATTGCACGTTGCTCTGGGTACGCTTCCGAGCTATCAAGAAACTTCATAAAATAAATATGACCTCCATCCTTCACTAGATCAACCTGACATGACTGCAACCCAGCAATGGAACATCATAAATGCATGATATAGTAGACATGCCACATAGAGAGTTTCTAACTCAAATTTGAAAAAATAAAAAGGAAATACATATTAGTGAACAAAATATGAGTTTCGTAATACTCTCATTATTCCTTCATTGATTCTAGTGTATATCAAGCACTTATGATGACTGTTTCATTTGGACTTTATTGCACAATTTAGATTTGATTATTCAGCCATTCAATCATTAAAATGATCAGCAGCCAAGTAAAAGTTTCTCATAAAATAAAATAAATATTCAATCTGCCTACACAATTTTTAATAGTGAAAAGAACAATTGAATAACATCTGATGGAATTATCAACCAAGACAGCATTATCAATCAAAGCAGAATTATCAACAATGTATTTAAGAATTGACATTCTATTTACGAGGAATTGAAGGAAAATAAATACAGGAATTGATAAGTGACATTCTATTTAAGATAAAATTAAGATCTTACAAAAGTACCTTATCAAGTGCAAGAATCTTAGTCCATATGAATACAAGAATCTGACGTAGTTCAGGGGTAGTTGTTTGCAACAACTTCAGAACATAAGGGAAGATTCCAACAGATAATGCCTACATATAAGAGACACAGTACCCAATTATTAAAACATAACAATCCTTAAAAAAAAAGATAAAAACCAATACAAAATTTGATAAATTGCAAGAGAATTACCAGATCAACAGCCCATGGGCCCATATCGAGGAATCGTCCTAGGAGTACTAAGGCACGAAATCGATGGCATTGACTAAGTAAAACCTGAAATAGGAACATAACTACATATGAATGTATGCAAAGATGAAAACAAATGCAAAACAATTTTCCCAGATGCTTAAAATATAAATATTGTGAAAAAGGAAAAACAAAGTGAGAGAGTATGATTAACCAAAAAAGAGATTGAGCGTCAGGATATAACAATATTTGACTTTTAGAAAGAAAATTAGTAGAAAAAGTAACACAATCAGTCATCATACAAGTATGAGTATGATTACTGAAGCTAAATAGAATAAAGAGAAAGCAAGAAAATTCTGAGTCAAAAACTTGCAACCAAAACCCCGGTAATAAATAATTGAGAGACAAACAATTACAAAAACAATTTGAGAAGCAGCAACTTGTCCACATAAATTTCCAATAGCATTTCCATTGGCTAAAAATTGAACCAAGAAAATATCCCTTGGCATTGCTACTTCGCAATCTAGACATATAGCTAAGAGAAAATGCTTGCAATAAATGCAATTCTCAAATTTCCTCAGAAGAATGATAATGATCATCAGTCAAGTTGAAAGTGATTTTACCAAAAAGAACATAATTCAAATATTAAAAACCTAATTAAGGAATAGTAGCCTACAATCTACATATCAAGGGTATTACAAACCGACACAATGCCAAAATTAACAGAGACAAAGACATGTGATGTACCTGAAGAACTATAGGCAACTGCTCAGGTGGTTTCTTATGCTCAGAACCATGATCAAGCCAAACTTCAAATGCTGTTAACTGCTCAGTGAAAAATGTACTAGGCTGAAAGAGAACAGTCATAGACTTCATCAGGTAAGTTAAGAACTTAATAACAATATCTACTCATGCTATTATTCCTATAGTTATAAAAAAAAACTATCAAATTACCTGAAATTCAGCAGTAGGATCCTCAACTAATGAAGGAAGCTGAGAAAGACAGAGCTCGGCAGCCATGTCCCACGCATCCCTGCAGAATGGATTAAAAACACATTATGATGATAATGTTTATCAGCACATAGCAATATCATAACAATATTCACAAACAATACCACATATGATGCTGATGGGTTGGTGGTAACGTTGGGTGAGAGACGGGAGTACAATTTGCAGATCGCATAATTCGCTCAGCAAGTAGAAAATTTCGAAACAAACTTGCAACAAGCAAATCCTGTCTGAACAGTCTCTGAAAAAGATCTGCAGGAAAGTCAATATAATTATATGATAAAAGAGACCAACTAAAATTGGTTTCAAAATACATGGGTTGAAAAAAAACATGGAAATTTAGGATGGGGAGGGTTGAGACCTACCATGAGGAAGAACATTCCATGCAATCGTATCAGTTACTGCTGTAAAGATCCAATTCAATTCACCCAGAAGTGTCTTTCGGTCATTTGGACGGCCAGGGATCTTGTCTATAAGTGCATAATCAAACGAGTCGCAAAGTAATGAACGAGTAGAAAACCTAGAGACAAAATACATAAAAACTCATTGAACGAACATTCATTGATGAAATAAACGTTTTCACTATTCAAAAGTTCATGATTTAGAAAGTTACAACTATTTAGCTAGCTAGGTCGAGAGGGAAATTATGAGCATTAATTAATGCATAACTTCCATACTAAGGTTAGTAATGAAAAAATCATACCCAAACATAAATCAACTTCTCAGTAAAAAACATCATTATCGGTGACATTTTTCTATCATCACAAGCATAAATCCAGCTAAAATAAGTTGACCCAAAAAATAATAGGTCGGTGCAACCAAAATACCCTCAACCTTGAGGAACAAATTACATAATAAAATAAGCCATAAACAGTAATGATGTACACAACCCGTCATCACGATATGCCATCAGATAAAAGCAGTCAGTGATTAAGTAATCACTCTGGGAAACACACAAAGACTAAAGATAGACTAAACTAATACCAATCATATCACAAAACATAACATATTAGAAATTATGATATGAAACATTCTAAAGGCGATAATAGGCAACAATTAATGGGAGAATATTCACCATCGCAATGCCATCTTTATAGGTGTTGTAAGACAAGCTGTAAATACATCAGCTGGGAATTCTACACTCTGGGGCAAAGTCTCATGCGCTTCACATGCTGCAAGCATAATGCAATCCCTTGGAGACCCATTTGAGTTAGAAGCACTCCATTCATGAAGCTAATCAATAACAAGTCCAGCAACAAAATTTCATAAGTCAAATAAGAAAAAAAATTGCAAAGTCATAACCAATGTATTGAAGTTTTCTAATATAGCATTCAATAAACATGATTTTGAATGAATACCTCAATGAAGGAATTCACAACTTTACCAGCCCCAGAGCAATCAAAAACATATATTGATGGGGTCTTCAGCCAAGAATCAAGATCACTGAGTGGTAAGGGGATATACTGTGTATAGCTCTGCAAGAATGAAATCGAGAATTACAAAGGACACACAAATTGCACATTGAATTTCGACATCAAATTGGATGGTTAATGAAATCGTTATTGCTATGTGATACGTTATTCAATGCAAAACGTTCTCAAATAACGGCTATAGCAGCTATATAAATGTTGCGTAGCAGAATTTGAACAATCGACTATTTTCCATGATTCACGTTTGACAACACTCGGTGTGACAGTATATTCATTAATCGTTTGCTGAACTTAATTAACCACATATTTGAACTACGATAACCGTCCAAATTGGTGCCAAAATTTGTGTTTCAAAATAATTTACCTCGATAAAAATATGACAAACTTCTTTTCATTATTATGATATAGTAACTAGGGACATTTTACAGATTTGAAATCAACGGTTCAGTAGTTAGAGTTAACTTATTCCGGATTCACTGAATAAATATTCAGATCAGGTGTAGCTGTACTATAACAGTAATAATTTCCAGTTATTTCCTAATTCTCCGTTTCCCGATTACCTAACACCTACCGCCCCACCTCTAATTATGATTGCTTGGACAAAATAGCAAAATAAATATCTTAGCAAAATAAAAGGCATAAAAAGTTCACTAATTAAAATACAATATACTCATTGCTTGGACAAAATAGCAAAATTGATTTCTCGCCTATTTCCATCCCATACTTGTCACTATACTTTTCTTCTTTCCAAAGATTTCCCATGCTTGTATTGTCACTTCTTTTTTCAATCCTCCCATTTTCATTTTTTATAGCACTAATTTATTTTGGAGACAATAGGACCTCTGTATATGTAAAATATATATAACGCTCCAATGTGAAGCAAGATCCCTCCCTGTCTACCAGTCCAACATTTCCACCACCAAAAACAGAGTGACATTATATTTATTGGATAATTAATTGGTTTGAGAGATAAGAAAAAGAAAATTGACCTTATTGAAGACCCAGAGTTCCCCGTTAGGAGTTGGCTTTGGCACACCATGCCCATTATAATGGAACAAAACTCTTTCCGACTTTGCATATTTACGACATGTAGTACAAAGCTTTTTCACCTCATCCAATGTTGGATCAAGTTGACACTTATAACGTGCCTGTAAACATGGCTACAAGGTCAGCTAAAAACTAATATAAAAAGTTTATATGCAGATGAGGTTAGCAAGCTATACATCCCCACCTTTGGTTGCCATCTTTCATACTGACTGGTCAAAGATTTCCCAATCAACTCTAATGCCTTTTGGGGTGCCATAGAAAAAGGATCTGCAGCATTAAGAAAGCAAGGCATCAAAGGTTGTTTGTGCCAATAACCATAGTTGTAAACACACCAAAATTGTAACATACTACAAAGGTTTTACTTCATCATTTTATTAACATTTCTCAATAAAAAAGCTACACCTACTCAAAACAGATAAATTGGGAGTCAACACACGTAGAGTGGGAAAAAATTGGACAAGAAATCTAATCTAAATGCTTAAATCTAAGAGTCCAACCATCAGAAATAAGTGAAAAAGAACGTGCAATTATATTCCTTACTGCCATAAAATTCATTTAGAATTAATTTGGACTTATCAGCATTTGGAACTTGTAAATTCCAAGTAATTATTTAAGCACAAAAAAATACATGAACTGAACAGTGAACATGAAGAAATGCCAAAAATTGGAAGTAACTTATGGTACAAATGAGATCGGAAAGGTAACAAGAGACCTATCCAGCACTCCATTCTGGCACAAGGGGATATCTTTATTACATCTGGTGGATCAACACTAATGTTTAAACATAATACTAGAGCTACACATCCTGTTTTCATCTGCACAACAAAATTAGGGGTTAAACCAAATAATGCTCCTTGAAGATATATATGTTTCGTTCAGAAACATTGATCATAATATTTTAGAAGGAAAAAAGCCAGACACTTCAAATGAAAATTTCTTATTACGAAAAAATATAAAATGCCGATACATCTTTACAGTATAAAGCTAGACTAAAAAAAAATTCCCTCGTTACAGCAGAATATTAAATGAATTAATAATAGAGAGAGAGAGAGAGAGAGTTTATGTGATTTGAGCTACCCTGCCCCCAAATTAGGTAACAGGAAAATAAGCCGTGTTTATGTTTCTTTATTCCATATGACGGAAAACAATCATGCTAGACACTGTCACCACTATAAATACAGGAAGAAATTTAACATTTATTCAAAAGAATGATTTTGTTCTTCTTCACAAGTCTCCATAAGGATAATAAGGAATATATTTCAGAAAATTATTACATATTACAATATAGTACTTATTTTTGTTATTTATTTTATTATTGTTAGTTTTTTTTAATATATAACAACAAATGGACTAGAGGCCCAAAATTATTGGATGACCTTTTTCTTATGGTAGTTATTTTTTTCTTTATTTTTGAATTAATGGGTCTGAATGTCCAATCTTTATATCCTTTCTCTAACCTAGAGACAGAAAGGGTCACCTAAAAGGCATCAAAATCGGCGCAGAAGGCTGGAGAAGAACCAGCCCCCCTGCTACAAGTTGAAAATATTGCTGCCAGCCAAATGCGAAGACAGGTCAAAAGAGCATGAAGCATAGAGGGTCCAGATACCCAAGAGAGATTGTTTTAGTAAAGCAAGGATGATCGAGCGAGATCGGGAGTCTCAAAACAGAGTTTGTCTACTAGATTTGATTTGATTTAGGGTACAAAGTGGTTTAAAATATGGGTTGTGCAACCCGACCCGTATCGTTCTGAAATTCACTCTTACATCTGATATCAGCAATCCCGCTGTTCTAGCAATATTTCGTGTGATCCCACCACAATCCCACTGGAATCCGATCTTAGATGCAATATGACTAGTCCAAGCAGAGCAAGGTCATTCAATGGTTGTACCAATGCATCCGAAACCCATTGGATACACAAAATGGGTTCTCTCCTCCTATCCTATGTCGTCAATTGCACCACATTAGTAGGCGACTACGGAGTAGCAGTCTGGCGGCGGAGGCCACTGCATTAGATTTTTTCTGCACTCATCAATTTTTTCTATACAAGAATCAACTTCTGTCAACCACTTCCCACCTTATTGCAACCTAAAAAACCAGCACCCTCCCATTCATATGACAGACCACCTCTTAGTAGAAGCTACTGCAATTTATACGCAAACGTAAATAACATTTTCCCCGCCTCATTTTCGTAATCACTACTCAGTCAAACAATTTCATCATTATTGGATCCATATTCAGCTCAGTTATTTAGCAAATACAAATTCTAGAAACACCAAAAACTTTAGAATGAAATAAAAGCGGTGCCACTTCCGCCAATGTGTGTATCATGTCGCACTACCACCCGACACTCTATTCAATTTTCTCAAAAATCACTACCAATCGTCACTTTATACCTTTCGCATTAATGAACTGAAATCCCAAACCCTTGTTCGCTAGTAAAAAACTTCAACCTTAACACTAATTCCATTACACAAAACCAAAACAACAGACCTAAAAATCCTTTTTTTTTCAATGTGCGTAACATGTCGCACTACCACTCGACACTCTATTCAATTCTCTCATCAATCATTCCCACTCGTCACTTTCTTCCCTTCGCATTAATGAATCGAAACCCCAAACCCGTGTTCGCTAGTAAAAAAAACATCAACCTTAACACTATTTCCATTACACAAAACCAAAAAACAGACCTAAAAATCCATTCTTTCCTACAGTTACACATCCCTACCACACTAATTTCCACTTACACATCAACCAAATCATCAAAATCACAAATTCATCACATTAAAAAAACACCGAAAAACATAAAAAACAAAAAACGCAGAGCTCATTCATTTCGATACCTTATCTTTCGGTCTCCATTTCGATACCAAACCACTATCAGAAGGACCAGTAGGAAGTTCAAGCTCAAAAGCATCATGACGAAGCTCATTGAAGAAACTCGTCTGAGGCAAATACGCCATAGTAGTAGCAGCATTAGCATAACCAGAGTTGCTACCACTACTTACAGCTGCGAATTCCGAATCGCCGCCACGGCGATTCGGAACAGAAGTGAAATCGGTTTCATCGATTAAGGCGGCGGCGGCGGAAGAAGAAGCAGATGAAGAAAAAGCAGTAGCGGTAGAATCGCCGCGGTGATTTGGAACTATGAGAACAGTTGATTGAGAGAAACGTGTTGCCATGAAATCTCCCAATGCCATTCAAATCGGAAACGGAAACCCTTAGTGATCAATCATCAGATAGAAATGGGTTTTTCGAAACCCTAGGTATTGTTTTTGTGGAGAATATGAATATGAAATGAAAGGTGGTTGGGATAACGGTGATGGTTGTTAAGTTAACGGTGACGGTTACGGTGGTGATGATGGTGGTGCGGTGGTAGTGGTGGTGGTGGCGGCGGCGAGTGTGTGTGTGTGTTTTGTTGAAATGAAACGGAAAACGAGTGATACGAAAATGCGATTTTGTAGGAACAGAATAATAATTGTAATAAAAGATGAAATTAAATATAAAATGTATAAATAATGTGATTTTTTATTTGGTTATTATGATATTTGCATGAAGTTTTCACTATCGTAAGAGATGATTAATCTCCATCAGAGAATTTGTGGAGCACACAAGATGAGTTTATTGAATAAACTCATGAGTTTATTCTCTCCTCTTGACTGAATCTTCTCCATACGCATGAACCAAGAGTCTAACCTCTGACTAATTACTTAAGTGGACTAAGACTCTTATGACTTGGACTAATTCGTTTTTCATATAATAATGTAATTTTAATCAAATTGAAAATGTATATATATGTTTGAACTAAGAGTCGTAATTCAACTGATAAAAAATATTAAAATTATTAGGTCGGATGTTTATGATCGGAGTTTATTAATCATCACTTCATTTTATATGTGTATATTTATAATGATTTTGTCAGTTCTTCGTATATTATAAGAAAAAAAAATAATGTGATTTTAATTAAATTGAAAATGTATATATTTGTTTTGGAGAATTTGTTGTGTACTTGTGTATGTCTGCTGGCTTTTTTTTTCTTTCCTATTTTATATTAGACATTATTATTTGTCGTTTTTCTATGTTACTTTTTAAAATATTCACTTCAATGTTTTAAAACATAGTTGATTTGATAATGAAAGCCAAAAAAAAAAGTTGAATTGATAATGATTTGTGGTATAGTCTAGATTGATTTAAGCATGTGGTTGTTTCGAAAGAAATAATACAAATTAAATTTGGCGTATATACATTTTTTTTCAAATTTTAATAGCTAAATTCACTTTTTTTGTTACAGCTAAATTCACATTTTAAATGTACAAAATGAAATTTTTTAAAGTTTGAATTTTTGTTCTTCTAGTTTTTTTTTAACTTGTTTTACTATGTAATTCAAATTACATGTCTTTTTCAATATGATTTGAAGTTTTGAGTTTTAACTCTAAAAAAGAAGAGAGTTGTAATAAAATTCTTGAAATATGCTTATTGTTGTCTATATCATTCTAGTGGACAAAGAGGGTTGTGATTCCCCTTATATGCCAATGAATCTTACCATATCAAATTCAAATCAAAGTTTTTATGCCAATATAAATCAAAATCAAAACAAATTATCTTCAAATATGTCATACATTCATATTTTAATATCTTTCAAAAATCATGATTACCTTATCATAAATTTTGTTTATTTTTTAATATCAGCATTCATATTGTCTAATTCTTTATTGATTAAAAACTATCAAAATAAATATTGAAATTGTGATCGTCTACAATTCGGGATCCTAAATTTACGAAATAGCATATTTTTTAAAAAAAAAAAATTATATTGTTAGTCAAAATACTTCATCTGTGAAGAAGTTCTTTTAAGAGTGTTAAGGTGCCACGACAAATTATAGTGGCTTGTCTGAGTTGGTTACATGTGTCATATGAGACAAACTTTTGTTAGGGTTACAATTCTAGAAGAATACTTTAACTAGGGGATACAAATTTCAGAGAGCAATTGCATTTACGTAATTTAAATTAAGGAAATATTATGTCCCAAATCAAAAAAAATCCTAAAACCGAAAAAAATCGTCTCATCTAAAAATTGCCAAAAACTAAATAAGAAGATTTGTCTATCTATCATGTTGTCTCACCGGCCGCCGGAAATTTGGAATCATAACTTTATATGTTTGTTCAATATAAGCTAAAATCATAACTTTGAATAAAAACAATGGCAATACATTAAATAGCGTTAAAGAGATCTGGAAAAATAAGACAAAGTGAATAAAGGTATTAAATAAAATGACTGACCGTCGAAGATTGACCCGTGTAAAAAGATCTTCCTAAACATTTATAATAGTTGAGAGTTGCATTGAGATCTATTCCTTCATAGCAGCGATCGAGCAGATAAAGTTTTCTACTTAGACCTGCATAAACCCTAGATCTTCCTTTATTTTTTCTACGCTTTGGGAATGAAGTACCACCACGATTCATTTCACGAACTTACGAATTAGGGATAGATTTAGGGGAAGAAGAGATTTTGCTTTTGTAATTTTTAGATTTTAGGATTTTCAGATTTAGGGTTTTGGAAAATAAGATAAACAGGGAGGCAAAATCATCTCCAATTTAAAGGCAAAACACTCTCCAAAACTTGTAATTGTTTGATTAATTATTTAATTAATCAATTATTTATGAAATATATATTATTAATATAAAATTTGGTCTTTTTTTTATAGATAATTAAATGGCTAGAATTTGACTTTTTGATATAAAATAAATGAGTGTACCATGGTTTAAACTCTAGTACATGCATATTACATGTAATGTCTCTATCAATTTAGTTATGAACACAGGGACAATTTAATCTATTGTTTATTAAGCACTAATTATTAATTAATTATTTGATTGGACTCTTATTTTTGAATATACTGTGAAGGGTCGAACTATTCGATTAAGCTCAATGAGTGATCTTTCCCTTTATCCATTTAGTTATCTAAAGTGGGAACAGAAATTGTCACTCAATGTCTCTATCAGATTCTATTTTATGTTGTTACTGACGATCGAAGCAATTTTGTTCTTGGCCGCAATATTATCGATAATATTATTGTTTTACAATAACTTGTTCATTATTTTAAGCACATTCATGATAGAAAAGGCTTCATGATCCTTAAGTTGGATATTGAAAAAACTTATGATCGCTTGGAATACCAATTTCTTGGTGAAACTATCGAAAGATTTTGTAATGCTTTAGATAAAAAATTGAACCTTATAAAATCTCAAGTCTTTTTCTCAAACAATGTCTCAGAAGATCTTGCAAATAATCTAGCTAAGTAGAGATTTAGGCTTTTAAATTACCAAGGAGCTTCTAAATGTGAAGTGCTTTATTCGGTCACTATTATAAGTAAAAAAACACTTTAAAATTTAATTTGGTCATTAATATAAACAAAAGTTAACTACTTTAAAATAATTAATACTACTATTTCAAATATACCCTTATTTAATTCTACTATTTGTTAGACAATATTATTATTTCACTTTATGCTTTGATATTTGTTATTTAAAAGTGCAATATAGTAAATTTAACATGTATCTTACATAAAATCAAAAACATTAATTACACTTAACTAAATTTCTTAAACACCGCATAAGTAATTTTTTTTTGCTTATAATAGTGACCGGAGGAAGTAATTTACTATGCGTTACTTGGCTCAATCTTCATTAACTAGCATTATTCTTGGTTATGTGATCCAATCAAGTAAATGTCTAACCTCAGTATGTGTCGTAGCTGAAATTTTATACCAATCGTTAGTTGGTTCAGTGGTGATTGGCGCTGAATTTGGTAGAGAATACCGTGGTTCGATCCCCCACAACTGTGATCGGGAAGGGGCTGAAACCATTTGATACCAGAACTGACTTCCAAACTAGATTAAACTAGTGATACGTAAAAACCAAAAAAAAAAGAAATTTTATGCAGAGATTTTATTTGGGGCTCTACAGTTGCTCATAGGAAAACACATCTCATATCCTAGGGGGTGTTTGTTTCACGGATTGTAAATTTATTCCCAGGAATGTGACTTTGGAAATCTTTCATTCCCATGTTTGTTTCAAGTTTTCATAAATTATGACTAGGAATTATTTATTCCTGGGAATACAATTTACACATAACTCTTCCACTTTCTATTCCCATGTTAAAGGGTGGGAATCTTGTATTCCCATGGGAATAAGTGGTAACCGTCCATAACTTCCCACTCCCACATTATTTCTATCCCTTTTATTTTTAATTTTGTTTTTCTTAAAATCTTAATTGAGTTTATTTTAAAAATGTTCCTAGACAATTTATTTATTTACCAAACACATTGATAGGAATAACATTCCCAGTAATAATATTCCCAGGAACAATATTCCCAGGATTATAATTTTAATCTCCGAAACAAACACACCCCTAGGACCAAATTAATATGCCTCCTTGAGGAGGTATAAGTTTTAAGAATCTTTAATGCTTGAATTATGCTTTAAGAATCTCTATTTGGCGCAATATTTTTTTTGAACGATAATTAATATATTATTATAAAACTAGACTTTGTACAGGACGAGCAGAGACCAATAAAAGAGAAGTTATAAAATAAAGACGCCACATATAAACGGAAGACCAATAAAATAAAATATCAAAATTAGAGAAACTTCGAGTTAAGGTGACGCGTGCTAAGTATTCTTGTGGTAATTTGATAATTCCAACGGTGAATAATAGATACATATCTACGATGTCTTGACTGATTTATCCTTGAATAGTGAGACAAATTTGTAGGAAAAAAACGACGAAAAGATTAATTAGCACGTTTAAAAAATGTTTGGGGATGAAATACGTCAAAATGACTAAATCCAACCATCATCATTTTTATCATAATATGAATCAACCATTAAATCATATATGATTGAATTTTGGGATACAACTTAAAGTAATAAGCCTTCTTTGTCAAAAAAAACTAAAAGTAATAATAAGCCTTCAAACCGTTAAATAAAATTGTTAGCGTCAGTTAAAATTTCAAAATACAAGTTTTATTCTCCAATTTACCAATTAAGATAACATGTTTTATTCGAATAAAAGGTTTATTGAAAAATACAAGTAAATTTAGGATTTAATTTGTATGCACCGACAGTGTAAAATAATTTTACACTGTCAACCAATGACAACCATGTATTCCACCACGTTACCCCACTTTACCCCATTTTCTTCGTATGACATGAAAGATTGAAAGTTTCTTATTAGATGACCGTGTAAAATTATTTTACACCGTCAGTGCATATCAATTAAACTCGTAAACTTATTGATGGATAATATAGAATCAATAGCATGAAATAAAAAAAAATATGGGGAGGAAAATATAAGTAAAATTTATTGATGGATAATATGAAAATAGATTTTGAAAAATATGTCTTTAATTAGCATATTTAACTTTGCAGGATGACATGATTATACTGGGTATTTAAATTTTTTCATATCAGTTATATTGTAGACTTTGTCATTAGACTGTTTTGAACTATTAATTCGAATGTGTGAACTTGTTGACAAATTCATCATTTTTAATTTTAAACGAACTTGAATTTATTATGATTTCGATTGATGTATTTTATAAAATTAAATGAATGAAGATATAACATATACCACCCTAGAAAAATTGTGAATAATTTACGTAACAATCGACGAAAATTAGTCATTTGAATAAATTTAAAAGTGATACCCATAAGTAATTAACTTGTACTCCACATTTTTTACTTTAAAATCTTCAAAGGATGGTTTAGAAAACCTTAAAAAATAGAGTTATTATAGAATAAATCAACTTAAGATAACAATGCAAAGTAATTATAGTCCCACTATTGAATGCATGCTACCATTTGAAATAGAGTTATTGAATGCAAATAAAGTGACACTTTTGCAATGCCACACATGCATTGTAACACATGTTCAAATATTGTGTACAAGTATAGGAGGAGGCAAACAATCTAATTGAAACAAAACATTACTCTTTTTATTGAGGGAAACTTTGTTTGATAGAGAAAGCACGTCACAATTGAATATTTGAAACAAAAATTGAATTGGAAAGCATCATGGAGACAACAAAAATAAATTGTTAAAATGAGGAAGTTTCTATGTAGCTTTGCAAAGTGTCATTAATTATTGGCCACATAATAGACAAAAAAATTATTGTTAATACGAGGAAGTTTCTATGGAGCTTTTGCAAAGTGACATTTACAAGGTTTTTATGAAATTCTATATATCTTGTGTGACACACACAAACACTAAGCATTTTAAGAAAGAAATTCTTTGTGTGGTTGAACTCTAAAAAATATTTTGTTCCAATTATAATATCCACAAATTGTTTACTAGTGACAAACTCCATTTTCCAATTCCTAAAGTTTATCTCTCACTCTTAAAAAGCTATCCACTCACTTAGTTCAAATTTCAAAAATATTATTATTTTTACATTAGACCATGCCTTTCCAACACACTTTCTACAAGCATTTGCAATATAAACACTAGGTTCTATGTGTGGTAGAAGACTAAAAGCAATTGTGTTGACTTGAGCATGGTGATGAAAGCACTTTTTGGTGGAATCTTACAAACCAATTATATATGCTTTATTGAATCTTTACTTCCACTACTCTTTACTTAAAATAAATTAAATGTTGTGGATATATAATATAATCTTTTACATGTCCAAACATATAGTTTCACACTTATAGCTTGATACATTTCATGGGACATGCATCACATGATGTTGAGTAAAACATGTTATGTTTTTGTTACTAAAACATGTTATTTATTTTGTTTCTAACTAATAAAAGACTTGATAGATACTTCACATCTTAAAATGAGCGGCGAGTGGAATTTACTGTGAAAAATTAAAGCTCTCCCGCGTGTGAAAAATCTGATATGAAGAGTTTACCGTAACATTGTTCCAACTCGAGTTAATTTACAACAAAAGGGCGTGAATTGCATAACTAATTGTGCACTCTGTAATGACAATACAGAGGACAACTATCATGTGTTTTTTAATTGCTCAAGTAGTAAGAATGTGTGGAGCATGTGCAACTTCCATCCCTTTATTTTTTCAGCTATGCAGAACTTTCAGAATGCTTCGGAATTGATTTTTCACTTGCTGCATCAGGTGAACGCTGAAGATGTCGTCTTATGGCTTGTGTTATCTGGAGTATTTGGAAACAACGTAATAATCTGATCTGGAACAACGTCACTGACGCGCAGAATTTTGTCTTTACACGTGCACATAATATGCTTTTAGACTGGCGTGCTGCACAGGATACTAGAGCTGCTGTACTGGTTCAACAGAATGTGCAGGACCGTAGATGGAAAAAACCGACGAGTGGGCGGGTGAAGTGTAACATAGATGCTGCATTTTCGTCAGTTTACGATAGAGTTGGTATTGGTATTTGTATTAGAGACGACTATGGTGCTTTTGTGCTAGCAAAGTATGAACAATTCACACCATTATGTGATGTGCGGATAGGTGAAGCTCTCAGACTACTTTTCGCGCTTGATTGGGTGCATGAATTAAATCTGGGTGCGGTAGATTTTGAGCTTGATTCGAAGATTGTGGTGGATAAATTTCACTCTAATAGTAATGATGACACTGAGCTAGGGGATATTATTTCACATTGTAAAAGGCTCTTTACCACTCTTTATAATAACTCTAATGTTGAGTTTATTCGGCGACAAGCAAATGAGGTGGCTCATATGTTAGCTAAGGCAGCCTCATGTAGAGCTAGTCCCCAAATTATTGTTGACATACCCTCTTGTATTAAACAACTTTTGATTAATGATATGCTATAAACTTGCTTTTCTCAAAAAAAAAAAAACTAATATAGGACTTACTACTAAATTAAATTGAATTCCAACATATATAGCAAGCTAAGCATGATATTCCTAAAAAAAATCGATAGCTGATTTTTCTTAAGTCATCTTTAATGACTTAAGACTCCATTCTAACATGTAAAACGCATGTCAATACAAGTTATCATTTTTCGACAAATAGTACAAGTTGGCATAAAAAATTGGGAATATAATACACCGATTATTTTTTAACAAAATCATAATTAAAAGCATGCATTTAAATATAAAATAAAGAAGATGTTACAATCTAAATATTTTTAGAATCAAATTAGTAAACACAAGACTATACATCATACTTTCAAAAAGGACACATAAACAAGATTAGCACACTTTAAAAATAAAAAATTAGCATAAATTGTATTTGAAAAAGAACCCCCATGGTTGGAATATGATTAATAAATGTGATTCTAGGATGAAAGTGAAATGCTACTTATCTAATATTTGTTGTCCAAGTGTGATGAGAATTATTGTAGAATTTTAAGCACTAAAATAATAGTAATAGCAGGCAAACCAATGAGAGACCATATATATGTCAATGACATATGCTTGATGACTACACCACACAAAGGGTCTTAATCGCTTTTACATTTAGCAAAGCCAAAAGTCTCTAATGATTAAGCATTTAATTTGCAAAGAGCAACGGTCAATTTTGTTTTCGTGGCATGTTTAAACTGTGAGCTAGAGATTCTTTTAAACAAGAGGAAGCACTTAGGTGAAATAATAAGAATTTATTTTAGTTTACTTAGAAGTTCTGAATTTGATCTTAAGAATACAGTCTCTACGGTTGAATGTTAAGGTATTCGAGAAATTGTTAGTTAAGGAGTTTCTCTATGCTTCCAATAAAATGAATATTTTTTAAAATTAAACATCTTTTGGGGTCAATGTTAACATGTACCCTAAGAACACATGTTAAAATACTTTTTTTTTTCGGAACATGTTAAAATACTTAAATATAGAAGTTTTACATATAATGATATAAAAAATTTAATATTTAAAAAGTTGAATGTACAAAATTTTTTTAAAAAATTATCTATTTTACGTCAATTTTTTTTTTATCTATTTGTCTCCTTAATATGTGCACTAAAGACACATTTTAAATAAAAAGACATTTATAGTATCCATTTCTAGTAATTAAAAATTAGATTTTATTTTGAAAATTGTTTGACTCGACTTTCTATAAAATAAAAAAACATGAGTTGACATCTGAAACTTTTCCTTCTAGTTTTTTTTTTTGTGGCAATTGTATTTTTCTTTATACATTTTTACCAACGACACTAATAGTAGAACTTAGCCATCTTTAACCATTTGATCTATGATTCAATTTGCGCATAGAAATTTATATGTTGATGAGAGGTCAATCTTTATAAAATGGGTATCAATTATTCTGAAAAATTAATTTGTATGAAAAATACTTATAATCATTTCATTAAAAGACATGTGTCACAAAAAGTACAAATGTATTTACGATTGAATGAATATGTAATTGAATGAAGGAATATTGTTGTTTTTAGTAAAAAAAAAAAAAGCACAAAAAAAATTATGAATGATAGAATGAATTTTATTTTAGAATTAAGAAGCTTATTAGTAAAACATATATTGATTCTTTAAGTGACAATTTTGGATGCGTTTGTTTAGGATTTTTTTCTTAAAAAAATCACTTTTATCACGAGAATTATACAACCTTTCTAAATTTTTTCACTAGTTAGTATTCAATTTTAATAGTAATAACAAGTTCTAAAAAAAATAATTGTTTGACCAATGTTTTTATTGACAGGACCTATGCTTTTTTTTTATAAAATCAAGAATATAGTTTTGATTTATGAAATTTCACATTCTTGATCATCTTATTGATTAATGTATCTTTCTACCCTACATAATGTTTCATTCCTTTAAATAAATCCAGAATGCATTGTATGATATGAACAAGTGAATTGTTACTGTGAAATAGTTGTTGTATGACAATAATAATGACCTAACTTCCTAGTTCCTACTCTAATGAAAGGTTACAGTGTGGATATCCCATACTAACACAAGCCACATCTCTGGGCCAGCTATCCCACCTTTTGACGTGCCTCAAATCTAGCGAGGGATTAGTCACTGTATTCGGCTGTAGATATCCTGGTTTCGACCAAAAAAAATACTAACACAAGCCACATTCCACATCTATCTCTGATTAAACCATGTTGATGCCTCTGCAGGACTTAACAACAGTTCATAAAAAGGCCCCTTGGAAGCACCACCATCCTGATGCTTTAAAAATACTGTCTCAAAGTAAATTGCAAATATTTGCAGCATATAAGAATAAGAACATAGATTTCGATCCTCCAAGACTTCAGGAACAATCCGCCCAGCACCAGTGTGTACGGTGAAACTACAATATGAAAATACAATGTAAGACAAAATTTCGTCCCATGATAAGATGTTCTGGAAAATGTACATACCTGTGCATACCTGTGCGTCCCATGTAAACTCTCAAGCTGGGAAACGAATTTAGCAAAGCAACATACTCCATTGCCACGCATCTAAGCAAACAAGTGTGAATGTGAGAAACAGCATACTTGTATGAAGACCAAGAACAAATCACAATTAGTACCTGAACAAATATATTTGTAAGAATAATTGATCCACTCAGGCTCACTACCATCAGAGTTGAAAATCCTCATCGTATAGTCAGGCAAGGCGAAAATAACTTCTTCAGCACCAACATCGAAGTTATAATGAGAGTTGCACAGTTTGCTCCGAATTAATCGTGGGCTTGGAAGAGTATCTATTATCAATCTATTCATATGAGAAAATATCATTAAAACTTGAAAGTGAGTGTTAAAACTTACAAGGATAAAAATATAAATTAGTTATAATATCTCTCCTCTCGTATCCGTTGAACCATACAGAGGAGAGAAAGAAACTGCACACTGGAACAAACTTGAATTGAATTACATGACGGTCAAAGCAAAGATACCCAAAGTCAACGAAAACTACAATTGTGAATAAAAGAACCCCATTTAAAGGAGTCAATCACCCACATCTGTCAGCAAACTAGATTATATTTTCAGATAAAAATTTACAAATAAAGAAAGAGTGGAAAATAACACAAAACAGGAATGAAAATTAACTATGGATAAGATAATTACACATATACGAAGATGACCTTATTTTTCGGAGATACCAATATGCTTCTTTCTTCATGTCAAGTGAGACCCTCTGCCAAGGAGGCTAATGAATATGTTGCATACACTGCCAGAGTAATTTACCCCTACCAATATTTTCAAATGTATTCACAGCAGAGAGGAACTAAAGCATCACCACAGGATTTATACAACTGCGATAAATATTTGTGGCATTCTTCCTGAGATGTTTGATGCACTTTTCTCAGATGGAGACAACCAATGAAATCTTCAAAGGACAAATTATGGATTCATTTTGCTTGAGTGTTGTCATCAGAGTAGATGCATACACATGCATCTGCAGCACCGGCAGCAAGTAGTAATTGGTATGGGTGGAAATTGAGGCAGCTCACAGAACCGATTTTCTGGGCCATTAGAGTAGGATAGTAATGAATGGTGCCAAGCTGATCACCCTCAACGTTGAAAACCTTAACGAGTTGTTTGGCAGAACCACTGGCAATGATTGGAGCATGTCTATGTACTGCAAAAGCAGTGAGTGAGCCCCTGTGAGCTTCAATGGTGAGATAGGCACTGGTATGATTTCTTATATCAAGGAATTGGATATCTCCGGCCTGAGAAGCACTAACCAACTGAAGGAGAATGCATAATTTCATCATTCACATCAAACCAAATTCATTAGTACATGAATTTCTGCTATTGTCGACAATTATTAAAAAATATGAATCTAGAGAGAGACTTTCTTTACCTTTCCAGGGTCTAACCCAGGTTGAAAGCCAATCCCCATAACTTTTTCTACTCTGTGTGTGTGTGGCCGTAATCCACACACGAGCCTAGGAAAAATCATCGTCGTTAGTCATTACAGTGACACATTAAGAGACATGGAAGATTTAAAACGGAATCTCAAAAAGGTCTAGACTTCTGATAAAACTTAAGATACTAGTAAACATGTAAGAGCATGTAAGAGCTAATAAATAACAATGATGCTCAAATCAATACCATCAATTAAGGAGAACCAGTAAACATGATTTTGCATCATGATGGATGAAATCAAGAAATTCAACTGAGGTGCTTACATTTCAGGTGTTCTGGCATCATAAAGTCTTACAGAACCATCTATAAAACCAGCTGCAAACTGTCCCCCGTGAACTTGAGAAGCAGCCTAAAATATAAAAGACAGTACATAAATCAAAGGGCTCGGGTCACAATTGAATTAAATGATAATGAAAGAAAATCCCGTTAAATTATCCCTCCGTCCCAATTTATAAGCAGAAAAAATCACTTTTTCTTCTCCGAAATTATAAGCAAAAAAGATCAATTTTTATCCTTTTCAAGATTTACTTTTACTTATTCTCTTGAATTAAATGCAGATTGCATTTAATTTACTCTATCTTCTTTTCCCCATAATCAGTAACCAATAAAAATCTTATTTACATCTTTCCATGAAACTTATTTCAAGAAAAACACAAAGTCTTACTTCAAATTATTAGTATATTTTACTTTTCTTATTAAGTTTAAAAAATATTTTGCTTATAATTTGGGACGGAGTATGTTCCAAGATGTGCTAGAGCACAACCGAGCAACTCAAAGTTTTGTGGGGATTCAACTGGAAAATGAACAACCTGTGTGCTGAGTTTCTCAGTTCTTTGAAGAAAATCATAAACCATAATGCCAAGTCAGTAATCTTATAGATTTACTAAAAAATAAATTGAGGATCAGTATGGCTAACTTTCACACGCAATATTCAAAAACCGGCAAGGGCAAAGTACGACAGCAGCAACATCCAAAGAATATTAAGAGCTACAAGTCTATTAATTAACCCCCCCTATTATAAAGGATCCCAGGAATATTTTAATATTAACCAAACATCTTTTTCTAAAAGTACCTAGGAATAAAACTCGCGTCCTTATATTCCAAGGAGAATTGATCCTAGGAATAAATCTAATAAACTTGAAACAAACATCCCCTTATGAAAAAACTCTGCTTACCTTTATTGCTACAATGCGAATTTGAGCAAATATAATATTCACCAAAGAAAACTATGTCGGCATAGAGCAGGCTTACCAATGCTGAGACACTGCACTCTGATGATGAAGGTATAGTATTAACAAGCTGCTCTTTATCAAGATCCCACAGCATTATTGGTGACATCTCCCCCGATGCATACTGGTAAATGCATTGGAGTAACATGAAACAACACCATAAAAAATAATTAATATCGAAGTGTGAGGGATGAATCAGATTTCTATTTTAGAACATTGGTAGGGAAGACTGTATACCAGATAACCAGATTGCTGTTGCCAATCAACCACTGCATTCCGAATCCTCACACCAGGTTTATGACCATGAATTGAAGAGAATGCAGTGACAAGCTTCTGTTTCCCCATCAGAGAATAGTCTTTCCAAACCCGAATGTTTCCGTCAGCTGCAATAAGATTCCCCAAAATTTAATATTCCGACAATTTAAGAATAAAAGGATATAATATAACAGTAGATAAGATTACATGAAGCAGCAAGAAGCAAGCTATCATCAAGCTCATCCACTAAGCAGAGCTTAGAAATTCCTTTGTCAGGAAAATCATGATTATCAAAACTGTTAAGTAGCGTTGCCTCTTCGTGGTTCCATATCCTGTGCATAATTCCAAAGTACATTAGTCCACAGCAGAATTCAATATGATGCAACAGACTAACAGTAATCAATTCATCAAAACCCAAAAAAAATCTAACCTAGTTCAAACACAATTCCTACTGTCTACTCTATACAAATAAGAATGCTAGTTGTTTAGTTTCCTAAGCCTCTATATCTGAGCATCTTTCTGAGTTCTACCAACCCCGAAATTGAACACATTTTGGAAATTTATATGCAATTTGTTACAGATCACATTTAGCTCTTTAAATTTATTCTATTAACATTTGCAAACAACACATAAGTCACATTATGCTACATAACAATACTCACTAAATAAACAATAGTATTAACCAAGACATTGAGCTCAAGTGGTTAATGAGCTTTACCCAAAGGACGGATCTTTCGAGAGAACCAGAGCTCGATTACTGGGAGGAACAATTTCTTGGCCAATCTTAACTTACATCCCGAACTCCAGATTACCACAAAAAAGAATACAATAGTATTGACGAACTTTGCATACCTGATACGTTCATTCTTGTCGGCAGCTGCAACTATAGGAGAGAAAGGTTGTAGCAACACCGTTTGTGTACCCTTTGTGTCCAATTTAGCAATGGGATTTGTTAACCTACTAACAGCTGACAGAATAAAATGACACAGTTCTCAACTGGAGTACTGGACAACTGTAAGAAATTTGCTTAATTGAGTCAAAAGAAGGTGAAGTACAAACCAGAGTGCTGGCATTTCACTATGTGCTCCAATGCAAAATTTTCCCTCTCTTCTCTAGTAGCAAATAATTCTTCGCTATCATCTGCACCAGTAAAAAGTGGTTTGGAGAAGTGGCCGCAACTCCAATTATATATAATTGATTGAGGAAGAAAACTGCGATCGGAAGTCCCAGAAGCTCCACCAGATCCTAAAAGTGGGTCAGCAAGTCCAGTGTCTGGAGAAGTCATCAGATGAGGCCTAAACTCCAATGAACATACTCTACGCATTCCAGCTATATAACTTGATCGAGGGCAGACTGGAGGAGTAGCATGCAATAATAAATATAAAGCCAATAATATAGCAGCAGGAATTCAAGACATCAAAAAATTTATGCAAAGAGGTAAATGTTACCAAACAGCATTGGAAAGGTAAACAATTAAATCAAATAAAAGTGAAACCTACCACCATTCATATCAAACCAAGAAGTTGAGCGAGCGAGACTAGGAAAAATAGTAGCTTCACTAGTCCGAACACCAGAAGGCTTTGATGGTTTTGCTACCACCTGTTCTATACCTATTATGGACAGTACCTGGTGACCAAGGTTCCTAACTCGCGGAGATGGATCTTTTGCCAAAGTACATATAGCAAGTACACATTGTGAATACAATGCATTGTCCAAGGGCTCCGGCCCAAAGTTGTTAACCGCTCCATTGCTGAGACCATCATTCCATATTCCTGAATCAGAGTGATGAGATGAATTGTCAGACAATGGGGACCCATGCATGATTCCAGAACAAGCAAGAGGACTGCTTGAAGAGACCCGTCCATCACGAATTACTTTAGAATTATCACTCACAACACTTAGAGGACCAATTTGAGGTGAAACAATACCACCATGAGCCATAAGTTGGTTCTGTTTAGGATATCCTTCACTCGTATCTTTAATATTAGCAGACAACGGTAAGGAATTTATCAAAGAATCGGTCTGAAGCTTCCAATATGCAGAAGCAATAGATTTCAGGTACTTCTTGTGGCTAAAAGCAAACCGTGCTAGAGCTGACAGTTGAAACAAAATCCATTTCAGTGAAATATCTTACAAATTCTGTCGACACTTAATACTATAAAGACATAATTTAGTCTAACCATCAAACAAAAAAATTATAAACAATTGTGTGTGCGTGTGAAGGTTTTAGGTGCACGTCTTACCATTTTTCTCAATGAATTGAAGTTTTTTCTTATTCATTTACAAAAATTAATTTATTTGAAGTAGTTCAATCCTTTTTCTAAGTTTTGATATAACTAGCAATTAGGAACTCATTTGCGGAATTAAGAATTTCTCAAGATCATTCTACTACTTCTACTAAAATAAATAACCAAAAAACAAACAATATCAGTATTTTACATCTAATCATAATCATAAGAACATAAAATCTTCTCATAAAAACATTGAAAAAATAATATAAACGTTCATGTATTTCATCACATACCAACTGCTACCTCTGCCCTCACCAACGGACTCCCATCTGAAGCAACACTCAACAGACACTTAACTATACTAACTTCAGCCCTAAACTTCTCATCATCATCACGTTCTTCGTCTCCAACTCTTCTACATGAATCAAATCCCACATCGACAAGGGTACCCAGTGCAAAAACTGCAGATGCCCTAACCTGAGAACAACAAACTACATGGCTCAGTTTATATACCGAAACAGTAATCAACTGGAAACTAGAAATAGAGCCAATAATTATGGTAGTAAACCTCTGGCTGGGGTTTAGAGAGTAGAGGAGCAAGTATAGAAGTTGCATGTCCCTGCAAACCGATTATTTTACCCTCTGGGAACTCTTCCCACAATTTCCCCAGACACAGGCAAAGCCATTGAAGGAAAAGGGGGTCAGTTTGTGAATCACTAGGAGATGAACTCTCCAGGTGCTTTAAGCAGACATGGCTCAAACCATCTTCAATACAAGCTTCTTGGCCTCTTCTATGACCATCCACAATCACAGCCAAAACAAAAGCAGCCATTGCACGTTGCTCTGGGTATGCTTCCAAGCTATCAAGAAACTTCATAAAATAGATATGACATCTGTCCTTCACTAAATCAACCTGACATGACTGCAACCCAGCAACAGAACACCATCAATGCATGCAAGATCCAGTAAACAACATGCAACATGGAGAGTTTAAAAACTAAATTAGAAAAATAAAATGAGAAATACATAGTGGACAAAATGAAGTTTTGTAATACTATCATTGTTCCTTTATTGATTCTATCGTATACCAGTGATATACTAATATCAGGCACTTATGATGACTGTTTTAATACATAGTGGACAAAAATATTGACGGATCTTCATTTTGGCCATTATGTATAAAATTATCAGTGATATACTAATATCAGGCCCTTGATTTTTTAATAGGGCAATGAACAATTAAGAAAGCCCCTTGATTTTTATTTCCCTCTTTTTCAATTCTCTAACTTTTATTTTTCTCAGCTTGTTCAGAATCACATCTGATGGAAAAAAAACATGTACATATGCTTCAATAATTACTACAGTACACAAAGCATTATCAATCAAAGCATAAATTCCAACGTGATTTATGTATTAAGTAAAATTCATGTCTGCAGAAATGTCAGCTAAGTGCTGAATCACGTGTATAGTGTACATGCACAGCAATTGTATGTTCTGCAACAAATTAAGGAATTGAAAATTGACATTCTATTGAAGACAAAATAAATATCCTCCAAAAGTACCTTGTCAAGTGCAAGAACCTTCATCCATATGAATACAAGAATCTGACGTAGTTCTGGTGTGGATGTTTGCAATAACTTCAGAATACAAGGGAAGATTCCAACAGATAAAGCCTACATATAAGAAACTCGGTATCAAATTATTATAATATATAACAATCCTTTTGAAAATGGATAAAAGCAACTGCAACAAAATTTAATGAATGGTTAGAGAAATTACCAGATCCACAGCCCATGGGCCCATATCAAGGAACCTTCCTAGGAGTACTAAGGCACGATATCGATGGCAATGACTAAGTAAAACCTGAAATAGGAAAAGAACAAATGCCAAACAAGTTTACCAGAGGCTTAAAATATTATTAAAGGAAGAATGTAGAACGAAAAAGAATAAGAATATGTAGGCTCATGGAATGCTCCCCTAGTCTCTAGCATAGAGTATCACACCCCTGTAACTGATTCAACTGAATCAATTACAGTTGTAACCTGCTACAGGCAGTAACAAGAGCAATCTATAAATAGATTGATTCTCATTGTAAATGTAAACAATTCATTCAATAAAAGCTCATAGAGCAAGGTTTTTCAGTAAATCTATTTAATATAAATATTGTGTAAAGGGAAAAACAAACTGAGAGAGTATGATTAACCAAAAAGATTGAGAGTCAGGACAAAAAAGAAGTCGACTTTAGATAGAAAAATTGTAGGAAAAGCAACACAGTCAGTGACCATGTTTGAGTATGATTACAGCAATTAGAGAGAATAGTCAAAAAAAAAAAAGAGAAAGCAAAATCATTCCTGAATAAAAAACTTGCAACAAAACCCCCAATAATAAATAATTGAGAGACAAATAATTGCAAAACAATTGGAGAAGCGACAACTTGCCCACATAAATCTCCATTAATGGCTGAATGAAGAACCCAGAATACATCCCCTAGCATTACTACTACTAAACTAGACATAGAGCTAAAGAGAAAATGCTTGCAATAGATACATATTTTTATCATATTTCCTTCAGAAGGATGATAATAGTCATCAGCCAAATTGAAAAAGTTTTTGCCATCGATAACCAAATTCAAATACCAAAAACCTAATTAAGGAACAGTAGCCTATCTAACATGAGTACTAGAAACTGACAGGTAACAAAGGTAACAAAGAATAAGACGTGTCCCGTACCTGAAGAACGATAGGCAACTGTTCGGGTGGTTTCTTATGCTCAGAACCATGATCAAGCCAAACTTCAAATGCTGTTAACTGTTCAGTGAAAAATGTACTAGGCTGAAAGAGAACATCCATATACTTCATCAGGTAAGGTCGCAACTTATAAACAACATTTACTAATGCAATTGTTTTGTTCCTTGTAAAACCGGAATATGAGAATCAACTTTCAATATATAATATTCAACTTCAGAAGGAAACTTTACATCAGAGGTATAAAAAAAAGCATCCAATTACCTGAAATTCTACATTAGGATCCTCGACTAATAATGGAAGTTGAGAAAGGCAGAGCTCCATAGCCATGTCCCATGCATCCCTGCAGCATGCATTAAAAATATATTTAGATGATAAAGTTTATCAGCACATAGGAATATCATAACAACAATCATCAACAATACCACATATGATGCTGATGGGTTGGTGGAAGTGTTGGGTGAGAGACAGGAGTACAATTTGCAGATCGCATAATTCGCTCAGCAAGTAGAAAATTTCGAAACAAACTTGCAACAAGCAAATCCTGCCTGAACAGTCTCTGAAAAAGATCTGCAGGACAGTCAACATAAATATATGATAACAGAGACCAACTAAAATAGGTTGCAAAATACCTGGGTTGAAAATAAACCATGGAAATTTAGGACGGGGAGGGGAGGGTTGAGACTTACCATGAGGAAGAACATTCCATGCAATTGTATCAGTTACTGCTGTAAAGATCCAATTCAATTCACCCAGAAGTGTCTTTCGGTCATTCGTATAGCCAGGGATCTTGTCCATAAGTGAATAATCAAACAAATCGCGAAGTAATGAACGAGTACAAAACCTAGAGATAAAATACATAAAAAATCATTGGACATTTATTATTGAAATAAACACTAACAACAATTAAACATTTCATGATTTAGAAAATGTCAATTATTAGTAATGAAAAAAGCATAGTCAAACATAACTCAATTTCTTAGTAACGATAATCACGATAACAGGTCAGTACAACAAAATACTCTCGAGGAACAAACTACATAGCAAAATATGCCATAAACAATAATGATATATACAACCCTTCATCATGAAATGCCACTAGATAAAATCAGTCAGTTAGTAAGGAATCACTGGGAAAAATACAAAGACTAAAGATTAGGTAAACTAATACTACTCACATTGCAAAAGCATGCCATATTTGAAAATTCGTGCATGAAGCATTATTTTACCCACAAAAGAGAAGATGCACTAAACCTTCCTAAAAGTTTATAATATAAAACATTCTAAAGGTGATATACTAAGCAAGAATTAATGGGAGAATATACACCATCGCAATGCCATCTTTATTGGTGTTGTAAGACAAGCTGTAAATACATCAGCTGGGAATTCTACACTCTGGGGTAAAGTCTCATGCGCTTCACATGCTGCAAGCATAATGCAATCCCTTGGAGAACTGGTAGAGTTAGAAGCACTCCATTCATGAAGCTTATCAATAACAAGTCCAGCAACAAAATTTCATAGTCCAAATAAGACAAAAAATTACAAAATCAGAACCAATATAGTTGAAGTTTTCTTATATAGCATTCAATAAAACGCGATTTTGAAATTTGAATGAATACCTCAATGAAGGAATTCACAACTTTACCAGCCGCAGAGCAATCAAAAACATAAATTGTTGGGGTCTTCAGCCAGGAATCAAGATCGATGAGTGGTAAGGGGACATACTCTTTATAGGTCTGAGCAGAATATCAAGAAGAATGAGAAATTATATTTTGACAACGCAATTCAAATATGTGGTTAATATGTTCGGCAGTTGGTTATTGAACATATTATTGGTGTTCAAATATACATAATAGTCATGTGTGCAAATATGGATGATATCTGTTAACCATAATTTTCAGGTGTGCAAATATAAATGATATTCGTTAACCACAATTTCGGTTAAAGTATAAACTTTACAATTATGGTTAATTGTGTTCAGTAGAAGGTTAATGAGTTGCAACCAGTGATGTTAAATAGCGGCAATAGCAACATTGTAGCGCTATTGCGTAGCAAAATCTGAAGAAATGATTATTGTTCCGCGATAAGCTATTCGGTACAAAATGTTGTCAAATAGCTTATAATGGCACTATATCACTGTTGTGTGGCAGATTTTGAACAAACAGCTATTTTCCGGGATCTGCAATTGACAAAACTGGTTGCAACACTTGTTATATTCATTAATCATTTAGTGAACTTAATTAAACACATTAAACTACGTTAACCATCCAAAATGTTGTCAAATTATTAAATCAAACTAGTGTTTCAAAATAATTCAAACTTAATAATAATATGACAAAGTTCTTTTCATTATTATGATATAGTAACTGTTGATATTTTACTGATTTGAAATCCATGGTTCAGTAGTTACAGAGTTCAATTATTCCGGATTCTATGATAAATAGATATTTGGATCAAGTTTAGCTTTATTATGATAGTAATAATTTCCAGTTAATTACCAGTCCTCCTTTAACCGATTATATAATCTCTCCTTCCTCACCTCTATTATGGCCACTGACAAAATAACTTAGCTAAATAAAAGGAATAACAAGTACACTAATCAAAATTAAAATACAACATATATATTCATTTTGCTTGGACAAAAAATTGCAAAATTGCTTTCTCTCCTGTTGTCACTCTTACACTCTAATTTTCTTCTTTCTAAAGATTTCACCTGCTTGCATTATCACTCTCCTTTTTTCCATCCTCCCATTTTAATCTTTTATATGACTAATTTATTTTTGAGACAATGGGAACTCTGATATGTAATATATAAGAAGCTCCAATATGAAGCAAGATCCCTGTCTACTGGTCAAACATTTCCACTAAGGACAGAGAGACAACTTATTTTTGGACAACTAATTGGTTTAAAAGATAAAAAGGAAGAAAATTGACCTTATTGAAGACCCAAAGTGTACCATTCGGAGTTGGATATGGCACACCATGCCCATTGTAATGGAACAAAACTCTTTCTGATTTTGCATATCTACGACATGTAGTACAAAGCTTTTTCACCTCATCCAATGTTGGATCAAGTTGACACTTATAGCGTGCCTGTAAACATGACTACAAAGGTCATCTAAAAACCAATTTAAAAAGCTTATATGCAAATGAGGTTAGCAAGCTAAACATTGCTACCTTTGGTTGCCATTTTTCATACTGACTGGTCAAAGATATTCCAATCAACTCTAATGCCTTTTGTGGTGCCATAGAAAAAGGATCTGCAGCATTGAGTAAGCAAGGCATCAAAGGCCGTTTGAGCCAATAACCATAGTCGTAAACATGCAGAATTTTAACGTACTGCAAAGGTTTTACTTAGCAATTTTATTTACATTTCACGATAAAAAAGTTGCAATTACACAAAAGAGTTCAGATGGGAGTCAAGTAGTCAACATGCGTAGAGTTGAAAAAAATTGGATAAGATATGTAAATGCAGAAATCACAGAGTCCAACCATCAGAAGTAAATGCAAAACAACATGCAGTTATATGCCTTACTGAACTTATAGCACAAACAATGAAAACAAAAGTTTCAAAAACAAATGATATCGAAAATGTAACAAGAGACCTATCCAGCACTCCATTCTGGCACAAGGGGATATCTTTATTACATCTGGTGGATCAACATTAATGTTTAAACATAATACTAGAGCTACAATTCTTGTCTTTATCTGCACAACAAAATTAGCGGTTAACTTAAATCAAAGAATGTGTCTTAAATATATACATTTCTTTCAGAGACATCGATTAAAACATTTTAGAAGGAAAAATCAGACACTTCAAACGAAAATTTATTCTAATTAGGAAAAAATATAAAACGCTAGACTTCAACAAATTCCATGTTGCAACAGAATATTAAATAAATTTATAACAAAGAAAATTTATGTGATTTGAGCTCCCCGTCCCCCAAAATAGGTAACAGCAAAAATACACCGAGTTTCTTTCTTCCATAGGACAGAAAACAATCATGTCAGACACTATCAATATAAAAACCACTAATTAGGAAATTTTTTTCAATTTGTTTTCACCCTCTGGTTCATAGAGGAAGGGGGCCCTAGTAGTCCAGAGTTTGGGGCGAGTCAAGTGGTTCCAGTCCCCTCCCAAATGCAGTTGCGGGGGATCGAAAGGTGGTCCTCCCTACCAAGTCCAGCGTCGATCACCACTGAACCAACTAACGTTTGGCCGAAATTTGTCATTTTATTCAAAAGAATAATCTCTTTCTTGTTTCACAAGTCTCCATTAAGTAATACATTTCACAAAATCGCAAATATCAGTATTTCAGTTATCCGAGATTAACAACATAGCACCTCTAATCAAGTTATCTCGATACACAAGATTCACGCTTAAGCATAACACTATTTCTAATTTTCTATTGAACAAATTTCCTTTCTTTGTACACTTTCCAAATTTCTATGACACTAATTTCCACTCAAAAAACAAGCAAATCTAAATCACAATTTCACAAATTCATCACATAAAAAATGCAGAAAATGCAGAGCAAGATTCTCTAATGCATGAAATCACAAAATCAAGTCAACATCATACTTTATCTTTCGGTCTCCATTTCGATACCAAACCACAATCAGAAGGACCTTTAGGAAGTTCAACTTCAAATGCATCATGATGAAGTCCACTGAAGAAACTCGTCTGAGGAAAATACGCCATTGTAGTTGCGGCATTGTTAGCATAAGCGGCGGCGGCCCTAGTACTTGCGGCGGCGAATTCAAAATCAGTTTCATCGTTTGCGGTGGCGGTTACGGCGGCGGTGAAAACAGTTGCGGTGGAATGGTGGTGGTTGTTGTTCGGAAGTGTGACGAGAGTTGAATGGAAAAAACGTGACGCCATTAATTTTAACACGAGTAATTAACAAATAGGAGAATCACTAAGTTAGGGTTTAATAATATAATAATATTAATAAGAGGTAAGAAAATATTGTATGAGTAAAAAAAAAACGTTAAAAAAATGTTTATTGTTATGAAACTAATGGAAATAAGAGTAGAGATGAAAGAGAGAAAGAGAAGAGAGAAAAAGTGATCTATGTTATTCACTATTAAGATTAGGGTTACATTACAATAGTACACTATATATAGGTGGTTACATGGCCTATGACTTGGGCCAACACTAATGGGCATCCACTTATTATATTTATAACACTCCTCTTGGATGTCCATTGAGGATATGCCTCGTTAAAACCATTACTAGAAAAAAAAACCCGCTGGGAAAAAAATTCTAGTGCAGGAAAAAGAGTACAACATCCTTTGTATTTAAATCTGCCTCGTTAAAAACCTTACCAGGAAAACCCAATGGGATAAAACCATGGTTAAGGGAAAAAGAGTGTAGAACACAATTATATCTCCCCCTCATGAAGACAATTATATCTGAGACGAATAAGACCAATTAATCTTCTATATAGTTGAGCAAAAGCTTTACTTGATGAAGACACTTTACTTGATGAAGACTTTGTAGAAAGATCTGATTTATCTCCTTTTATATACTCTTCTCTGAATTAGGCGTTGATGCAATATTATCTTCTTCAAGTTTCTTGTATGTGTAGAATCACAAACCTCAACAAAATCATATTCTCAACTTTCTTGATGTAGTGTTAAAATTTCCGCTACTTGTAAATTTGCGAAAAGCAATAGCGTCCTCAATTGAACTAATTAAAATATGATACTTCAAGACCAATTCAAGTAACTCATCATTTTCTTGAGACATAGAAAAATCTTTGTTCACATCAAGTGACATCATACACAACCGATTATATCTTTCCATATCAATTTGTTTAGTACCTTTGATATATATAATTTTCTTCATGCACAAAACTTTATTGAAGTACTAAGTTTGCAATTTTAAACAAACTTTGATCATCGAATGTATTTCATTTCAATTTTTTTTGTAATCAACAGATTTCATAAGCTCTTCAAGAGTTATGATAATATTATAGTGTTTGATGTGATACTTCAGGACCACCTGATGAATCATCATTTTCTCAAACTCTAATGAGATGTTTGTTCATAATGAGTGACCTTACAACAACTAGGGCACAACATATATGAATTTCATATTTCATCTCAATTTCTATAAGAAATCAACTTTCTAAAACTCTTCAGGAGTTATGATTACATTCATGTCATCAAACTTGTTTCCAAATCCTTTCTTAAAAGTTGACAAATGATGTCTGTATCATATTTCTCATTCGGAAATATTCACTAAAATTAATATACAATATACATATATATTGTTTGAGTAACAATGAGACTTATACATTTTGTTAAATCATCTATTCAATATAGTTTGAATAGTATATCTCATGATATGAAATCCTTCAGGGAGTTTCATATAACCATCACTAAAAAGTGAGCCATACAAATATATTGTAACACTTTCAATAAATTGAAACTTTCAAGTGTTACTAAACTTAATCAAGTAAGAAAAATATTTCACTTCAGGTGAATATTTCTCTTCACAACCAATGACAAACTTTTATCGATATTCATGTATATCATCATTTTCTATTTGCACAAAAATTGATTTGTATCTCATCATTTTCACATCTTCAGATGTACGGACTGCTGGTCCAAAAATCTTTCACTTTGCAAAGTGATTTTAATTACGTAGCAATTACATCTTTTCATTTAGACAATCATTATGTTGTCTATAATTCTCAATAAACTTTGATTCATGATCCTCATTATCTCTTATCATATATAGCACTATATTATATATAAAAAAATCGTCAACGTTGACTTCTTTTTGGTTCCATCGTATTTTATTCATGACATAATTTTTTTGAGATCTCTTTATTTATTAAAAATTTCAGGTACCTGATAAGTTCTTCTGGAACTTATAAATCAATTATCACTACAAAAAATTCTTGCATTAGTAACAAAACATTTGCAACGACATATATTTCCTCACAAATGGAAAACATTAGTGACGAAATTTGGTCACAAATGTAGTGGGACCCATCTGCAGTTAAATTCACTGACACACACTACCATTAGCGACGAATTTTTGTCACAAATGGCATGACCGTTCGCGCGTGTGCGCACGCGTCCTGCACCAACTGAATAAAGTCAGCTTTTTTCTGCACATGTTCTTGACGCGCGCCATTTGTGACGAAATTTTGTCACAAATGGCATGACCGTTCACGGGACCCACCAAGTTTTGACTGACATTACATTAGTGACAAACTTTCGTCACTAATGTTCGCGGGACCCACCAAGTTTTGAACGTTGGACATTAGTGACCAATTTTCGTGGCAAATGGCAGGGGACCCACAATTGGAATCTGAACGTTACACAACGGTCACGCTCCACTCTCCCATCCTTCCCTATATATACACTTCATTCTTCTTCATAATTTTTCATTCATTCATTCTCCAACATTTCTAAATTTTTTCCTTTTTTTCACAAAAATCAATTTTATTTTTTCATAACACTTTATTCTCCATCCTTGATTTTGATTATTCTCAAGGTTAGTTTAATGAATTTATTTTAACATTTTTTTTATACAGTATCTATAAATTTATTTTATTTTGTAAAATTTTATCTTTATAATTTTTTTGTTGTACAGGTGATTATTGTTGTTGCTTGTTGTTGTTGATTGTGGTTACTCGCAATTCATTTGAACGGGTCGACGTTAAGGTTAGTACATTTATCACTTTTATTTTGAATATCATATATTGTTAGTAAAAAAAAAAAATTGAGACAAAAACATATATAGTAAAAATAATATTAGTTAAATAATGTGAGTTTGTTTTAACTAAATAAATATTAGTGATTAAAAATAATTTTAGTTTTTTAACACAAATCTTTGATTTTCTATATTATTTTAGATTGTTGTTGTTATTAGTTGTTGTTTTTTAAGAGATATAGTTAGAAAAATGATTATATAACTTTAATTTGTATAAATAGGATAATATGTTTAATTTGTACAAAAAAATAACAAACATAAACATATATATAGTAAAGAAAATAATTGTTAATTTTGTAAACATGTATTAATTTTTAATTATTAGTATTAATATTAGTATTATATTATTCATTAATTTAAAAAAAAAATGAGAGAACCAAACAAACACAGTGGCGCCATACACCACACCCACTGTGTTGTTATACTAGTATGCTAGCCCGTGCCGTGCACGGGATTATTTTCTTTTTTAATATTATTTTTTAATTTATTCTAAATTATTATTTGATTACTTCATTTTATTATTCAATAATAATTTGAGATATTATATGTTATGAGTTGTTTAAATATAAATTGTTGGAGTAAATAAATTTTTTAACAGATATTTTTTTAAATCACAAAACACTCACATTTTTTTCGCCAAACAAAAAACTCACATTCAGCGAATTTTAACGTTTATTATAGATTATTCAACTTAATTTCATCAAACTACATTTTTTTTAAATACAATGTAAAATAAAAAATATTTTTTTCATCATCTTTTCACCTTGTTTCGTAGTAATCTATATATAAATTTAAAAAAAATATATAGAAATAGACAAATTTGCATATCACGAAACACCCACATTTTTTCGTCAACTGAATTTCATCAAACTACATTTTTTTATTTTTTTTGATACATCGGAAAGATAAATGCTCCCACCAGGATTTGAACCCTGGACCTACCCCTACCCACCCCATGTACCCCAGCTCTTACCACTTGAGCTATGCTACAGAGACATATGTTTTATAAATACAGTGTAAATTAAGATATATTTTTCCATCATTCTCTCACTTTGTTTCAACTTGGTTAGTAGCAATCAAGATGTAAATTTTTAGAACAAAAAAATTCAAATAAATAGACAATCTTGCATATCACCAAACTCACACATTTTTTCGTTTCTAGTCCTCATTGAAATTACAAAAAAGATAGGGTCGTGTATTAATATATGGGTATAAATATTGATCATTGTGTAAATTATAAAATCAAAAGACACTCATATTAATAGGAGTGTTAATATAAGTCATATTATAAAAAATAGGTTTTCCGTATTAATATGTGTATAAATATCTAAGTTCTTATTAAAAAAAGTCTTTTGTCTCGTATTAATAAATTTCGTATTAAAACATTCGTAGAAATATAATTCTGTAAAACTTACAAAAAAAATCCGTACATGAGTATAAATATAGCTCCTATAGAAATTACAAAAAAAAAAAACAGTCCTCTTATTAATATATGGGTAGAAATATAAATCCTCATAGAAATATACGTTCTCGTAAAATTACAAACAAAAAATCTCTAGAGAGTGATCTCCCACGTTCTCGTATTAATATATGGTTTTTATTTTTAAATTACGTAGACGTTTATTTTATATTGATTTTATTTAAATATGAAAAATAATACTCTAGAGAGTGATCTCTCACTTTCCGTTCTCAACAATATAATATTTTCTCTCCCGTCATCGTAGAAATTATTAAAAGAAATATAAATCTTGTATGATATATGAATATAAATATAAATCACGTGTAAATTAAAAAAAAAAGGAACTTGTATTATTATATTAGTATAAATATTTATCCCGTGTAAATATTTTTCATAAGCAATAAAATATCATAAAATTGCTTCAAAAAAAATAATAAAAATATAGTTTTAGTTGTTGGTGGAATCGAACTGTGTATCTCATACTAAATTTTGATCGTGAGAGAGACATGCATGACACACATAAACTTTGATTCATTAGATATTGTTTCGTGAAATTTTGTTCATGAGAGAGACCTCCGTAAATATAAATCATAGATGACACCCAACATTCTTTCATCTTGTTTCAACATATTTCGCAGAAATTCAGGTGTAAATTTAAAGAACAACAAAAAAAATACAAAGAAATAGAAATTCATGCATATTACAGAACTTCCGCATTTTATTGTAAAAAAAAATTTCACATTCAATCATCTTCCTTCATTTATTGTAGATTTATTCAACTAAATCTCATCAAACTACATTTTTTTTAAAAAAATATAGTGTAAATATATTCTCACACTGTTCTTTCATCCTGTTTCATAGTAATCCACATATAAATTTCAAAAAAAAAACACAATTAAATCGACAACCTTTCATATCACAAAATTCCCACATTTTTTTCTTCGGAAAATAACTCTTTCACATTCGGTGATCTTCCTACGTTTATTGTAGATTTATTCAAGTTAATCCAATCAAACTATATTTTTTAAATACAATGTAAATTAAGTATTTTTTTTTCATTTCGTTTTCTTTTTTCAACTTGTTTCGTAATAATCTACATGTAAATTTCAAGAAAAAAATACAAATAAATAGACAACTTTGCATATCACAAAACTCCCACATATTTTTGGCAAAATAAAATTTACATTTAGTTATCTTCCTACATTTATTATAGATTTATTCATTTGAATATGATCAAACTACTTTTTTTTGTTAAATTTAAGATAACTCTTTTCACTTTCTCTCACCTTGTTTCAACTTGTTTAACAGTAATCCACATATATTTCCAAAAAAAAATAATAAAATAAAAAAATAGACAACCTTGAATAGTACAAAACACTTTTTTTTTGTCAATTTTTTTTTTTTTCATATTCAGTAATGTTCCTATTATAGATTTATTCAACTGAATCTCATAAGACTACATATTTTTATTCATTGATAAGTTTGGTGTATCACTTGTGTTTCAATAAACTAATTCGCCACTATTTTTTTTTTTTTGTTAGAATGAATTGTCAAAAATCGTTCCTTGATGTTCTATAACTATTTCATATAAATAGTTTTTGTGATTTAGAATATTTTTCTTTAATAGAGCGTTTATGTTAAAGTTTTAGAATTGAACTACTTTTATAATAGATTTTTTTAAAAAAACTTATTCTAGATTTATTCAACTGAATCTCATCAAACTATATATATTTTTTATAAATGTTTATAGTAAAAAAATTTTTTGACAAAATGTTTATTGTAGATTTATTCAACTAAATCTCATCAAACTACATATTTTTTTTAAATACAGTATATATTTAAATATATTTCTCCATCGTTCTCTCACCTTCTCAATTCAACCTATTTCGTACTAATCTACATATAAATTTCAAATAACAAAAAAAAAAATACAATTTCTTGATAACCTTGCATATCACAAAATCCTCACTATTTTTTTTGTTATAAATTAAGTGTTAAAATTGTCTTTTAATATTTTAGAATTTTTTATATGAAAAAAATTTGTGATTTAAAATAATTACTTTTTGTTACAGATTAAAAAAAAAGTGATTTTGACATAAATAATTTAAAGATTATCTTTTAGAGATTTTACAAAAATATAGAATCTATTTTGTGTTTGTTTACCTTTATAAAAATTAGTTTTTATAAAAAAAAATAAATTTAAAAGTGATTTTGTATGACAAAATTACCATAAAAAACATTCAAATATAATACCACCTTATTTTCTAAATATATCCCAACAAATTTCTAAATTTTTTGTATGAAATTTTTTGACACTTATTTTCTCTTTCCTCTAAAAAAATCTATACAAAAAGCTAATAATACCACCTTCAGATTTTTAGCAATATTTAGATTATTTTTAGATCTGATTATTTTTAAAAGCTATAACAAACATGTGTTATTTTATAAAAATTGATATTTTTTTAAAAATAAGTAATTATTTAAAAAAAAACTATAACAAACGGCCACTATATGTCTCTTAATTCTTACCAAAAAAAATATGTCTCTTAATTGATATTCTCTACGTTCCTTTTTATTTATCATTTTAGAAAGAAAGAAAAAAGATCAAATTAAGAAGGTGTATTTTTGCACGTTATTTTCATATTATACCTTTTTTTTAGAATATATATCTTAATTTTAATCCATCAATAAATTCCTATTTTTTTCACACACACTTTCTCATTCCTTTTTTTTTTGGTACATCGGAAGATACACACTTTTTCTTTTAAAAAAAACAAAAACCACCAAATATAAAATTATGACAAACTTTTATTTTTTTTGTGCAAAATTTATAACAAAAAATTAGAAATAAATGTATAATTGGTAAAATATAACCTAAATTGTCAAAATGTCAAATAATTAGAAACAAATATTTTTTTAAAAATGACAAATAAAAAGGAATGGAGAGAGTATTTAAGCACATTTGAAAATAATCAAAATGTATTACCTAAAACAATATATGTCACCAAACAAATTTATGATTAATTCTATCAATGTGAGTAATAATGCATAATAATCAATGAGTGAAAACATCGGTCTATTAAACTAAATGACAAAACTGAATAAAATTGTCAATAAAAAAGTGCGTATAATGTATTAAAATTAAACAATGAAGATATGTTGTTTGACGATCATAAATTTGTCTAATCTTTCTTAATTTTTATATTGGTCTTCATATATTTGGCTGTGGATAAATCAGCTTAATCACGGTAAGCTCTCTTAACTGATATACCATCAATTTTATGTGAGCATAAATCTACGACATCTAAAGCAGTTCTATCTTTGACCTTCTCCTCTACTGTTTCATCAAACTTTGTTATAGGATCTTGTAAATCGCATTGATAAAATATTAGAACATATAAAGTATGAATTTTTTTTTTATATAAAGTATGAATTGCACAAATAAAAATTAGAAAAATATAAAGTATGAATTGCAATGATAAAAAAATAGAAAATATAGAGTATGAAACTTATTAGTACACAAAATTATTGATAGTAATAAGTCAAGAAGAAAAAATTAATCTATAGATTTAATAAATTAAGATGAAATAGTTAATCTATGAAAATTAGTTTTTTAAATGAAAATTTTAGGTGCTTACCGTGGAACTATTTTTGATGTATGTCTTTGACTCTCTTGCATTAGTACTTTGTGCCATGATCTTCTTATATATTATGTTTTTGACACGACTGATACCAACAAACACCATCATCAATATATTTGATTTCAACCATGATTATAAACATTGATTCATACAATTTATTCACAGTGATATTTGTCAAAGTGTTTTAGTAAAATAAATAATAATAATAATAATAATAATAATAATAATAATAATAATAATAATAACAACAACAATAATAATAAAATACCCATAAATTGTAAAAGAAAATTGTCTTACTTGTTGACATTCTAGAAGTGTCTCAATATTTCTCATAGGTGTGATTTTAAGTAGATCGTGATGGAAAACCTTGGAGATGAACTGAAACTTGTATAAGAGAAACATTCTTTTCATAAGTTCTAAAAAAATCGAAAGGAAAAATTAATAAACAATTATATATATGCAAAACTGAAAATTTCTTAAATGTAATTTATAATTGATATAATAATAGAATCATACATCAATTTTAACGTCGCAGCTTCGGGAATATCTAAATTAAACATGAGCCACGAATAGTCTAAACTGATGTTCAAATTCTTTGACTATCAATGTCATGTGTTTTTCACGATGAATATGTTTTCTATATATAGTTAAATTATATTCGGACTTGTTATGCTAGAGTGGAAACAAATTAAGTTGTTGTTATCTGTAAAATTTATTTTTTGTTGTTATCTACAAGTTTTATTTTAATTGCTTAAGTTAATTAAAAAAATCTTTACAAAAAAAAAAAAAGTTAAGCTTTAATTGAATAACACCTAAGCAAATTTTTCTAAGAATTCAACTAAATTATGCTAAAAAAAATATCTAAAAAAATAATAAAAAATATCTTAAAGAAGCTTTAATTGAATGTCACGTAAGCAAATTTTCCTGAGAATGCACGAGAGAGCTCCGTGAACCTATCGTAATGTATATAATAGAGATAGAGATGTGTTTTTCACGATGAATGTGTATTTTATATATAGTTAAATTATATTCAGAGTTGTTATGCTAGAGTGGAAACTAATTAAGTTGTTGTTATCCGTAAAATTTATTTTTTGTTGTTATCTATAATTTTTATTTTAATTGCTTAAGTTAATTAAAAAAATCTTTACAAAAAAAAAATTAGTTAAGCTTTAACTGAATAACACTAACACCTAAGCAAATTTTTCTAAGAATGCAACCAAATTATGCTAAAAAAAATATTTAAAAAAATATAAAAAAATCTTAAAGAAGCTCTAATTGAATGCCACGTAAGTAAATTTTTCTGAGAATGCACGAGAGAGCTCCGTGAACCTATCGTAATGTATATAATAGAGATATGTTTCCCCCACCCCCTTAATTAACTAATTAGCTATTTATTTTATTATTTTATTTTTATTTTAGTTAAGTACTTATTTAATTTAGGTAGTTATAATTGGTTTTTTTTATTATAATTAAGTACTATATAAATTATTAGATTTGTTTGTAAAAATGTTATTATAAATGATTATCATAAATATTAGTTAATTAATTAGTAAAATAAAATTTAGAGAGAAAATAAATTAAGTACTATTTAAATTTTTAATGATTGTTTGTAATAAAAAATATTTAGTAAAAATTAGTTAGAAAAAAAATATTAATTAAATATGTTATTTTCTTATATAATTTTTAATTTCATCTTTTAGGGTGATTGTTTATTGTGCGTTGATTGTTGGATCGGTGTCTTCCTATTCTTCTACATAATTATCTGAGGTTAGTATATATATATATATATATATATATATATATATATATATATATATATATATATATATATATATATATATATATCTTATTTTTTAATTTATTTTAATTAAGTACTATTTAAATTATTAGATTTGTTAAAATGTTATTATAATGATTAAAATATTAGTGGTTAGAAAAATATAAGTGGTTAAAAATAATGTTAGTATATATATCTTATTTTCATAAGTTTATGTTTTAGTTTGTTTTGACTAAAAAAATATTAGTTGTTCAAAATAATGTTAGTTTTCAATTAAATGTATTGTAGTTTAAATTTAATATATCGTAAATTAGACTAAAAATATTTAGTTAATCTTTAATTTAGTTTAATAATGTATTAATTAGTGGATATATAAAATATTAATATTTATGAACCTGATTAATTTTTATTATTGGCAACAAATCAGTATATATATATATATATATATATATATATATATATATATATATATATATATATATATATATAGATGGATCAAATTAGATCTCAACGAAGTTGGATGTACAAAAGAAAATATCCGGGCATGAGGTTGCTTAGAGCGAGTTTTAAGGAAGGAGTTGAACAATTTATTGAGCGGGCGGTGTCACTAGAAGATTTTAGGACTGAAGGAGGGATAAGATGTCCGTGTATCAAATGTGTGTGTAGGTTGATTAAGAGCCCAGAAGTTGTCATGGCTCATTTAAGAAAAGATGGATTTATGAATGACTACTACGTGTGGAGACATCACGGTGAAGAAGAGCCGGCGGAAGATAATGCCCAGATTGATGTCAACATGCATGCTTCGAGAAGTGAAGCGCATGGGGAGTGTGAAAACTTTGATAGACTTGAAGATATGGTTGGTGACGCTCTTGGGGTGAACCTGTCGTACGAAGGGGACGGCGAAGAGGAAATAATCCCGAACCAGAAAGCGGTGAAGTTTTATGCAATGTTGGAGGAAATGAACCGACCGTTGTATGAAGGGTCGTCTGAATCAAAGTTATCGGTGTGCGTGAGGTTTTTAGCTGCCAAGTCAAATTGGAATGTACCTGAAGATTGCTTGGAGTTCTTTAACAAGCTAGTGTTGGATGTGTCGCATGTACCAGAAAATCTGCCAGCTAGTTATTACGAAGCAAAGAAGTTGGTGTCGAAATTGGGATTGCAAGTTAAGAAGATCGACTATTGCGTTAATGGGTGCATGTTGTTCTACGACAATGAGTTCGGTACGAATGACGGCGATCTGGAGGAGTGTAAATTTTGCAGTGCACCGAGGTATCAGGTCCGCAACAGTGATGTGCATCGTAAGCAGAAACGACTGTCGGTTAAGTCAATGTTTTATCTGCCATTAATACCGAGGTTGCAGAGATTGTTTGCATCATTGGAAACTGCGAGCAAAATGACGTGGCATCATAACAACGCAACAAATTCAAATGTGATGCGGCATCCATGTGACGGGTTGGCTTGGAAACATTTTGATCAAACGCATCCTGATTTTGCGAATGATCCACGTAATGTAAGACTTGGAATTTCATTTTTTCCCGCAATAAATTCGAATTTCATTTTTTCCCGCAATAAATTTTTATCGAAAATTTTAAATTTACTTTTTACCGCAATTTTTTATTTAAATGTACCAAAAAAATTATACCACTAATTTTGATTTTTTATTGAAATTTTAAATTTTATATAATTTTTATTTTAATTAAATTTAAATCTGATTTAATAATTTTTTTAAAAAGAAAATATTTTAAAACATTTGTGACGAAATTTGGTCACAAATATGTGTTCAGACTAGTCACGTCACTGTCCCCCACGTGAATTGGGTTTGAATGTCAGAGATGACATTTGTGACGAGATTTCGTCGCAAATGTACTTGTCCCCCACGTGAATTCTGGTGACTGTCAGAGATGACATTTGTGACGAGATTTTGTCGCAAATGTCGTTAGAGTACACATTGATTTAGGGACAACTTATTTCCTCACAAATTTCGTCACAAATGTACATTAGTGACGAAATTTGATCATTTTGTGACCAAAAATTTCGTTGCAAATGTAGACATTTTTTGTAGTGTATGTCAATACTCTTTTGGAGTTTTCATATCCTCATTTGGGTCATCTTTCTTTTTAGCTCCTTTTCTTATTTGAGAATTTTTATAATTGGAACCAATTTCACACCATACTTCGAGTGTGGTTGAACTCATTTGCAATATAGGATTGTTCAACAGGAACATCCATTTTGATTGGAGCATTAGCAACTGATATTTGATTTAATAAACTTTGCAAATGATTTTTCTTTTGAACTTCTGGTTCAAACTATTTTTATATGAGGATCTAGATGAGATACTAATAATAATTTATTTCAAGTGATTCATTTGAACTTCTAGTTCACATTTCAGCTGCTTATTCTCTCCCCCTAATATTGGGAATATTAATTCATCACTTGAGAAGTAGCCTTCTGGGCTATGGGCTATAAATCTATTTTCCCAATATTCTTTTACGACCGAATTAAATGCATTATATTGGAGCAATTGTGACGTACACAACACATCCATAAATGCTTATATCGGAAATTAGGTTTATAAACCAAAATTCAAATAAATTAGGGAAGAACTTGTTTATATAAAACTTTGTTGGCATGATGCAATCCAATATCATATTTGAATGTTCCCAAAATATAAATTAGAAGTTATGATCTCATAAGTATGAGTCATGTGATTACTTTAGACGTCTAAAGAATGGAACTTCAAGTCCATTTTTTTTGTATGATCATATTCTATTCGATATCAATTTCAATTGACATACGATACTTATCAAATATTTTCTAAGAATTTAGAAAATGAGTTCTTATCAAAACTATTTGAGAAAACAATCTCACAAACTTCTGGTTGTGAGTAAACATGCATGTGACCAATTTAGTTGATGCATCAATTCAAGTCACAAAGTGTCTAAATGATCTATATTCTCAAATTATCAATTTCTTTTGGGAACTAGTAATATATAAAAATTATTGGATTGAAGAATCTTCTGGCTCTTCAATACATATCCACAGAAAAAATTCCGCATCATAATACTTGAGATGACCCAATCAGTCTTGCCAACAATAAATGTAAACTTCTAGTTTACAATAATTTGTGCTTCGATTGCACTAGTATATTTATAAGTGTAGTATAAACTTCTAGTTTATAACTTTTTCATTACACTTATTTTATTCATAACTTGTGTCGTAATATACAGAGATATTCGACATCTCTTCATTCTTTGTTTCAATATATGATATTCAGTTAGGTGAATATCTTTATAGCTTAATAAATTTCTTCATAGCTAGACCATTGAATTTTTTTTAGAATTCATGATTAAAATTGAGTTTTTTTCTTATAAGTTCTTTAGGAACTTAACTATTGAATTCTTTTAGAATTCATGATTGATAAAAATGGAGGTTTTTTAAGTTCTTCACGAACTAGATAATAAATCTTTATACATTTTTATGATAATAAAGATCACATCTTTATGATAATAATAATCTCTTTTGCAATCCTTCAGGGATGCATGTATAGTAAAATTCTTCAAGAATTTATAATAAATGATGATTCTTCGTAAGTTCTTGAAGAACTAAATTAGTGAATTCTTTAGGAATTCATGATGAAAAAATTTGATTTTTCGTTTGAGTTCTTCAGGAACTACATATATTGAATTCATCGAGAATTTATAGATTAAATTTATAGTTCTTCAAGAACTAATATTATTGAATTCTTCGGGAATTCATGGATTAAATTTCTAAGTTCATGAGGAACTAAGATTATTGAGTTCTTCAAGAATTTACAATAATAGATGAATTCTTCAAGAATTCATTATAAAAACATATATAAGAATTCTTCCGGAATCCATTATAATAACATAGGAATTCTTCCGGAATTCATTATAATAACATCAGAATTCTTCAGGCCATTATAATAACATAGGAATTCTTCAGGAATTCATTAGATTAAATTTATAGTTCTTCAGGAACTATATAATGTAATATTAATGTTTAGTCAAAAAAAATTAATAATAATAATAACTTTTGCAATTATATGTTTCTTTTGAAATACATACATATACATAACTAAAAATGACTCGTGTAGCATACATTGAATTAGCTATGGCATGAATTATCAATTATAATTAAGAGAAATCATATACATGTGATCGATGCAAAAACAACGGTGGCTATGATGCATGAGTATGAAATAAATAGTGATTTATTGTACATACCTTTCTAATTATAATTCGGTAGAGTTTCGTGCTGATAACGTGTTGTGAAACTAATGGAAATAAGAGTAGAGATGAAGGAGAGAAAGAGAAGAGAGAAAGAGTGATCTATGTTATTCACTATTAAGATTAGGGTTACATTACAATAGTACACTATATATAGGTGGTTACATGGGCCTATGACTTGGGCCAACACTAATGGGCATCCACTTATTATATTCATAACATTTATATTATATTTGTTGGGCTTTTTGCATATGCATATTTGAACCCATTATGGGTGTGTTTGTTTGAGATTAAAGTAAAATAGATTTTTTTTAAAAAAATTTATTTTTAAAAAATAGATTTATTTTGTAGAGATTTTGAAAAAAATTTAAAAAGTAGTTTTGTGTTTGTTTACAATTATAAAAATCATTTTTGAGAACAAACGCATGGTTCATGTTTTTAAAAAATTAAATTTTGAAAAAAACTATTCATAGTAGCTTTTCATTTTGAAGAAAAAAATAATTTTTTAAAAATCTGAAACAAACACAAGTAAAATTAAAAAAATGATTTTTTATCAAAAAAAAAAATAGTTTTTTTTAAAAAAAAAGTTGAAACAAACGCAGCCTATATATGAATATTTTAAAGAGAATCCGTGAAAATTTAAATTTTTGTGAGATTCTTAATCATAATAGTACTCTCTCCGCTCATATTATAGGAAGAAAAAAAATAAAAGTTACATTTATTTTAAAAAGTAAAATATAATGATTAAAACTTATAAGTATGTTTTTTCTATTTTCTTTAAAAAAAGTTGCATAGGAAGATGTCAAAATAATTTTGAGTTTAATTTTTATGTACTGACAGTGTAAAACTTTTTTACACATGCATCCAATCAAAACACAACAAATTACTACTTTTATAAGTTGGTTCTTAAAATATCTCCTTTAATGCTTACATGACGTGATTTAATTGAATGCGTGTAAAAGAGTTTTACACCGTCGGTACATATAAATTAAATTCAATAATTTTTATTGGTTATTAGTTAGAAAAAAGATAAAAGAGATATTATTAGTTAAATAAATATTTTTCTTTTATATTTTTTTTTGATATCTTAATCTTAACCGTAGAGCAATCTCCAAAATCATGAAAGTAGTAATTAGTGACTATATTTCATATAGGACTTACCAATTAATATTCTTCTATGAACTTCATTGGCATGAGTTAACTTAAGGATGCTTACAAAAATATACTTCTAATACTCATTTTTGTAATATCAAATAAATGTTTATCTTTGATACGTATTTCATCATTCTCAATTAATTTTTTCGTACGAAAATTCATTCATATATAATTGTTGACACATCTTTAAGTGTACGAGTTATTGATCAAAAAAAAATTTTGCTTTGACAAACGAGTTTAATTTCGCATCAATTGCGTTTTCTCATTTACTAATATTTTCTTTGTCTATAATCTCTAATAAACTTGAGTTCATGATCTTCATTCTTTCTTATCTCATATTACACTATATTATATGCAAAAATATCGTCAATGCCAACTTCATTTCGGTTCTATCTCATTTCATTTATGAGATGGGATAGAGCATAGTGTCTTCTTTTTAGAATTAGAATACTAAACAATGAGATGAGATAATTGCTATACCTTTCGATAGTGTATATCCTACCAGAAACTTTCAGTAATGTATTCTACCTATTTGAACAACAAATTATTTCTGAAGTTTGTTAGTTGATGCAATATTTTGATCAGTCAAATTGTTTTCCTATGTGGATAATCGTCCAACTAAGAAGATACTTTTATCTTTGTTAATGCAAAGAGGCTAAGATCAACAATAATCTTCACAAAAATTAAAATGTTGTCCTTTTCACAACAATATTTGATACATAAGTTATGTATATAAGTCTCAAGGTCAAGGGATATTTTAACATATATATTCTTCTACTTTCAAGTTTGAGACATTAATATAACAATGTGGTTTTGTCTAACAATGCATGTTAGACATTTCCATAACAATGTATGTATATCAACAACATTAATGTTATAAACAACAAGACTCTTTGATTAAGAAAAGTACATTAATGTTCCTATATCTAGATTTATGTCGCTCGTACTACTATTTCTATTCTCGATAAAGACACGATTATCCATGTTGTGTTGTCGAACGCTGCAAAACTACGGAATTGATGTGACTAGATCATACAACTTTTACTACACTTTGTAAATTAAACAATGCTTATATACCTTATCATTTCATCAAATTAACTAACATGAATATGATGCCTATGAAGACTAAGATTTAAGTTTAAGAAGGTGGATCCTCAACGTTTTCTTCCGTAGGTGGTGGATTACTACTAGATGACGCCTCACCTTCAGGATTAATGTTTTCTTCCGTAGGTGGATTACTACTAGATGACGCCGCGCCTTCAGGATTAATGTTTTCTGCAGCAGGTGGTGCGGGACTGCTAGAAGATGTCGCTAGACGTTCAAGATTTTTTGCATGTGGACTATATCTCAGAAGCACCCTATCTTTGTTTGTGTTCCACCATTCTTCTGCTTGAAGTTCATCAAACCGTCGTTTACTGCATTGCAAATAAACGTTATAAAAACATCAAACGAAGAAATATCAAGTTAGAATGAATAGAAAAACTATAACTTGAGTGACAAGGAACACCATCTCTGACCATCAATAAAAAAAACAAAAGACATGGTAATATAATCGAAGCGTTAAAACATTTGTATTCATCAAAGGACTTTCAGGTAAACAGCTTATTTAAACATAATCACAAAGCAAGCCAACATAGAGATTGAAAATATAGAATTTATTGGATCGACAAGTAACTATAGTAGTACCTGAATCTAACGCGTTTGAAAATTTTGTTACCATTAGCCTTTACTATTAGTGTCACATATACGCCTGGTTCGAATTGCTCAATGAGTTGTGTTTCTCCTTCCCTCACTGATCTTGAAGGGTTTAATGACCTTGAATCACTTTCAGAGCTTTGCGGTGGTGCCGCTGATGCTTCAGTATTAGAAGAAGATGCTTCTTTGCTTTCTTGAAAGGCATTTCCTGCATCCTGAGATGGATTAACTTCTGCATCTTGAAAGGCATTACTTTCTTCCATTGGTTCTTTCTGTTTATATGAATCATTGTTTGAAACAGGTTCACTTTGTTGCTCAGATTCCGCGTTTGATGGTACAGAAGAAGATGTTTCAGATTTTGAATTTCCATCTAGAAAATTTTCAGCTTGCATAAGCATGTTTTTAAACTTTTCACTCTCTAAAACTTCTGGTGGAAATTGTTCAGTCATTTCCTTCAACTGGATAAAATAATAAGAAAATTACTTAGTTAATATAATATACAATAAATTTCTAATTAATGAGTTTTCAATTTTTGTTAGTTATCATTGTTCAATAAATGAAACAATAAATTGCATTAAATAAAATGAAGATACCTGAACTATGATTGACTCAAGATTTTCTTTGGCTGCTTTATGTTTAGAAGATTCTTCTTCAGCCAATAGGTGGGTATCCTTAATGTTTTTCTGTAGCTTTTGAATTTCCATGATACTTTTTTGCTTCAAACTTCGATTCTAAATAAAAACAATTATTTCATAAACTTATTAATGGTGTTTTTAGAAGAGAATTACACACAAAAAAAAGAAGCAAAAGTGTAGTAAATGAATCTACTTGGTTCTGCAATTTTGAGACTTCTTGGTTCAAAATCTCATTTGTTTTCTTCAAACTATCGATAAGACTTCTCGAAAATCCCGGATTGGAAGAACGTGGCGGACTTGGCCTTCTCTGGTACGGCGATACTGATCTTGAATGGAGAGGTGGAGCTATTGGTGGTGTTGGAGATATATTAAGCTTCAAACCATTTTGAATGGAAGCTGTTGAACTTGGAAATGACATGTCTTTCATTTGTGTAAGTGATGGAACTTGAGAAGTTGATAGCATGGAAGGATTTCCAAGCATATTAGTCCTCATCTCGAGATATTTTAGTGGTTCTGAGAAAGGAGGAAAAAGAATTTTTGTAGACCTTATTACGTCTCCATGGCCAAATTTGTCCCTTCCATCGATAGAACTGCGAGGTTGTATAGTAGTAATTTTTCTATTAAGATTCGCAGCCGCGTTTGACTCAACAGCTTTAAGCTTAGCGTAGCAAGAATCACATACACGGTGAGGCTTTCCTGGTGTTGGAGCCAATGCTGCTTTCATGACTTTTCTTGAACTACAACCATGACAATGTACTAATCCGCAATTATAACAGTTATGCCTCTTTCTAGTAAAACCAAACGGTTGTCTACAACCTGTGCAAGCGGATTGGTCAACTCCAGATACCCATTTATGAATGCATATGCAAGAAGTGAAACTTGAGCCGCAAGAAATGTTTTTCACATGTCTTTCTTTCAATGCTTCAACCAATGTTGGAGATTTTCTATCATCTATATCTCCATGTCCCAATCTTCCATTTGCACCTTTCCCCCAAGTAAATAATTCACTCCTTGATGTCAAAGCAGCAACATGATGAGCTCCACATGATATTTCCTCAACAAATTCACCCACCAATGTGTCTTGTACTAGTATAGGTATTTTTCCATCGGATGAAGAATTTCCTAGTTGACCATGTTCGGTGCCTCCCATAGTAAATAAATGTCCAGAAGTAGTGAGAGCAAGAGTCATAGTGTGTCCACATGCAATCTGGTGGAAATTATATTCAATGAGTGTTGAGACACAAGTAGGTTGAAGGTATGTTTCTTTGTTTCCATGTCCTAAACGATATTTGTCGCCATCTCCCCAAGTGAAGAGTTTTCGAGACGAAACATTTGAACCTGATTGAAAAGTAACCTCTACAATAGCTGCAGTATGCCATACTCCACATGCAACCTTAATAGTCTTCAATCCACTTAACAATTGTACTTCTTTTGGATATGAAACACTCTCTCTATTTCCATGACCTAATACACCAAATGTTCCATCGCCAAAGGTGAAAAGTTTTCCGTTAGAAGTTGCCAATGCTGAATGCCATGTACCACAAGCAATAGATATAACTTGAAGTCCTTCAAGAGTACCGCAAATTCTCTTTGGTATCCAATGGCTAACATCAGTGCCTTGTCCGAGAAGTCCAACGTTATATCTACCATCACCCCATGAGAATAGTTCGTCCGATATAGATACAGCACATGTATGATTCTCTCCACATGCAACAATCTCAACATTAGTAACCGCTAGAAACTCAACAAGTTGAGGGCGGCCAAAATCTTTATCGATTCCATGACCAAGTCTTCCACCGGACTCCTCTCCCCAAGTGAAAACTTCTCCTTGTCTAGTAACTAAAGCCATGTGACGCACACCGGACGCAATCTGTTGAACATCAAGAACAACACTTGACTCTAAAGACTTAGGAAGCAATACATCTGTGGTGGAAGGGAATTGAGTGCCACTTCCATCGGGTGAAACCACATCAGCCCAAACTTCTCCCCATATATAAACATCTCCTAATGACTCTATGTCATCAGGTCCTGATCCTGCACTTGAACAGCTAGGAGTACTAGACGACACACTAACCCGAAAACCATCACTAATACTTGTTCTTCCTTGCATATTTGTACGGTCTAACCCCACATCTGAGTTCAACCAACTCAAAGAAGATTGACGAGGATTTGAATCAGTTGAGACCCTACCACGAGAAATGCTTGAAGTGTACTCTAATGCTGCACCGAAAAGGCGACAATTCGGAATAAAATCAACACCATCCTAAAACCAAAATTTAAAAAACATCTTAGTTACATGCAAAAAAAAAAAAGACCGGTAAAGAATGATCACTATGAAACATGACAATTTATGTTATTCAATTTGGAATCATATAAATAAAGTCATCATAGAAAGCTTGCATTACATAAGATTGACTTGTGCTAGTGCATAATATCAAAGAACTGAGATTAAAATTAACCCAGTCAAATGCTGAATAATTTTGTTTACAATTTCCAACTTCTGATAAGGATATTCGAACATATTATCCTACACATTTCACATTCTTTCAATTGTTCAATGAAATCACAAACATGAGTGCTTATTTTTGAATGTGACAAAGAAAGAATGACATGAGGTTATCTTATGATATAAGCACATGTGAAAGTGTTTGGAAGAGTTTATGAAAATAGTTTATGATAAGTATGTGAGCTGTATTCAACTTATTTCATAAGCTTCCCCAAATAGCTTATATTACCATTATATTAGGTGCATATTCATAATTTTTTATGATTCTCTCTTTGATTGCCGAAACAACTTATAAATAATCACTTGTGGAATGAAATGTAAGCAATTAGAAAATGATCATTCAATGGATTTCTGTTAAAACTCACATATGATAATTCACCTCCAGTTATCTTATTATTCCTTCCAGTAGAAATTAATGTCTTAAGCCCTGCAAACCATACCTCTGCTTCAGCTTTGTCCTTGCATATCTATAATTATGAGGAAAACTAATCACCATATTCAATATGTTGATTAAATTGAGAAATTTGAAAATGCACTATCAATATGTTTTCTAACCAAATCAAGTGATCGCTCTCCGTTATTATAAAGAAGTGAAAATGAAAGATAATCCTTTTCTGGTTGCAAATATCTTCTAAAGACAATCTGCAAATAAATGGTTATAAGAAACATGAGAAACCATCAACAGATTGAAAACATGGCCATGATGAAAATCAACTAAATGACTAATTAGTATTCATTCAACTTACAGTTCTTTGTCCAGGAATAATGCGCTTAACCAAAGATAGTTTAAGAGTCCTTTCCCGTTTATGAGAAATCCAAATCAGTGTTGTTTCATCCTGTTAATGTCACTAAATATGAAATTAGTTAGAGATAGTAAATTCACCAAACACATGTTTAATGCAGACAACTCGGTTCGTGAGCCGAGGGATATCAAACGAGTACTAAGCAAGAGGTCCAAGGTTTAAAAAAGTAGTTACGATGGATCTCGAACAATCCAAGTCAAGCTAGAACTGTGGAGATAAATTCAATTCATAAGTCATAAGTAAAACCTCACCAAGGAGAGTCTGAAAGGGCAAACTTTTGGCTTCGCTTTTCGGCTGTACTTTATTAACTGACTGCCTTTCTTTAAAACAACGAGCGCCTTCAAAAAGAGTTGAAACATGCATTAAATTCTTGTTAGTTGGTAAAGTACCTAACTAAGAAAATATAATCAATCATTTCTCTAAAATATAACATCAACAGATTGTGACATTTCTAAAAGTATTTTCACATCCTATCACTTTCATCATCATTCACCACTCTTAATTACTTCTCCTATTCAACTGATTTTTTTTTTCTCATGACTATGATTTTGTACAATGCATCCAATGATTCAAAAGATGATATTTTTATCTTCCCATTTCTTAAATTCCCATCTTCTTCCTTATCATCAAATAAATTGCAATTGGGGTAACCCTTATCTTTGACCAAAAAAATGATTTTAAGCAAAATGTATGTAATTCAAATTCAAAAGCATACACATGATCAAGTGTCAATGCATATAATAACATCTTGTATGTGATTAATGTAAAAAAAAATGAAAGAACATATAAACCATAACCATGATTAATTAAGCACGGACACAGACACTGACAACGGACACCACACGGACACTGACACGTCGATACTGATAAAATTTTGAAAAAAATGATATAATTCAATGTAATCGTAAGTGTCGGTATGCCTAATCCGAGGAGTGTACGTGCTTCATGTAAATATATACTTTACCTCATTAATTTCTACACAAACACAAAAAGTGAAAGAACATCAGAAGAAAAGTTAGGAGAAACCAACTTGTTCAACATCTTTCTCAAGACCTCCATTGCTAGCAGGATCTGCCATTCCATCTGAGAAAATTGTAATGAAACCGCAAACAACAAAGTTCAAGCAACATCAACTTCATCAAAATCTCCATAGGTAGATATTTTTTCTATTTGCACCTCTCATCAAAGTCTCCAATATGAAAAATTTAAAGATCCAAAGAAAATAGATAAACAAAAAGTAGACAATGTATGGCAACAAATTTTCAAATATCTCAAAGAAGAAATAGGACTAGCCCTTTTGAATGTAGTGGAATAAAATGTGAAAAAGATAAAGTTTTGTCAAAAGGGGTTGTGAAATTAGCAAAAAGTGTTAAGAGTAATTAATCTGGAAAAAAAATGGATATTGAGCAAAGAAAGCATGAAAGGAAATTGCAGATGAATGAAAGAGAGAGAAGGGGCGAAATGAGTGGGAAGTAAGTGGTCAAAAGTGAAAATGAAGAAAGTGTGGTTTTTTGTGTCTTTATCTATCAACTAACTAAACGACTTTTTTGCCACATGGCTTCATGTCTCTCCATAAAAAATGTCACTCTCATGTAAACCGTTGAATTATATTATCTTTATTACAATGATGATGATATATACTAATATGTAATTTAACAAAATAAATATATTTAGTTATAGTTTAGATTGTATATTAACCGTTATGTACCAAACAGTTAGTATATTAACATAAAGTGATGTGATAAAACTTCATCTTCAATCATATGAAATTTTGTAGAAATTAGTATAGGTATGTGATCCAATAAATTAATAGATATATTCCCCCTTTTTTTTTAATTAAATACTATATTTGTGAGAATGTTTAATTCAATAGCTAGCTTAGCTATGTTAAATTTTTGACGTATAAAAAGTTACTTGATGGGTAAATATATCAATTTTAACATTCGCTATCAACGGATCATATATCTAATATCTAATATAATTTATAGAGTAGATAAAATTTGTGAAATTTGAAACAAATAATAAAACAAATTGACATTTGGTATCGAAACAAAAACAATGATATTTAGTCACATTACTACACCAGTTTTAATAAATATTCATCAGTAATGTGATTATATTTCACCTTGTCATATCATAATAACTAGTTATCAGTAATGTACACCAGTTTTGTTCATGTGTTTTAAGAACTAATATTATTATATGACATGATGCGTGAGAGGAGCGACGCTGGTATGGCGGCAAATAGTGGCAGCTGCAAGGAGGAAATCATTTTTATTTGTATTGTATTGAGAGTGAGCCACATGACTTCACGTGAAGCGTTGGATTCAACTGACAAATGAAATGAAGTGAAAGTTACCATGACTTTTGCGCGCAAACGTCAGACAATCTCCGATTTCTTATTTGTACCATGTAGTTGTTTGAGTAATGTAAGATGATGTGATCCTAATTCCTAACAGCTAACAGTTTATAGGCCGGGCTCCCTTAGTTTTCTCATTTATGTTTAATTGTCAAATATATAGTGATATATTGTAATTAGTGAACCTGTATAAAAAATGTTTTTTTGAGCATGAGGGAAACGTAATATGTGTAATCCGAACATCCCTATTTCTAGTTTCATACAGATGACTCTGTAATAACTAATAAGAAAAACTAAAAGTACAAAGTTTTGTAGTAGAAAAAACAAGAAAATGTGCAGCAGAAAGCAAAAGCAATAAGTTTGTATTACATTTTCTTACCAAGTTACCATACATCTATAAATCCTAAGAATATGGTTTTTTACCCAACCATATCAGCTACAACCGAAAATGAAATACACAATTTTAATTTAAGGCATTTTAGAAAGGTTTATATTCCTAATAGGATCCAATTATTGGCCACCAAAGGATTCCTAAGATTAGAACTCTTTAGTAACTAAAACTCCAACATTGAACATCATTGGACACTAGATACGATATTGGATACAAACATGGACACTAGACACAACATTGACACACAAATACATAAATATCTCTAATAATTTTAGAAAAGTGGAAGTGGTTGAGTGTATATACATGTGTCGTCAATGTCATACCAGTGACACATGTTGTACACTCGACATGCCATTAACATGAAGTATTGGTGCTACACAGAAAACATCAATGTGTAGTGGAAAGTTGCCGGTGAAATATTGCACCAACATACAGATGGTGTACTAAGTAAGGCTTGCTTATAGCCCTTCCTTTATCCTTATCCATATAAAACAGATAATTTTTGGTTCTTAAGCTTTCATATTACAGAATTGAATTCTGTATCTGGTTATTTAATCAAGATCTAGTTCTTCCTCAAAATAGTACAGAGTTTGGAATTCTGTCCAAACCCTTGGACAATTGAATTTTGTTAACAATGAAAAATATAAACTAGATTGAGATCCATAACCCCTTTTAAACAAGATATGGTTTAGTGCACACTGTCAGAGTGAGGATCTCTTTCGAGGGTGATATGAAAATACCTCTATAAGCACCCGAAACCCAACTCACCTAAAATTTTACCGTAATAAGAGATACCCTAATGTATTTTCTTTTTTTTGAAACGGCCTAATGTATTTTCTTTTAATACATGATAATTGCTAGAAGCCCAGAATAAAACTTCCAAATGCTCAAAATGAAATTTTAGTTTCACACTATTCAATATGTAGAGTCATACCGTAAAACCAGAGACATAATATGACAAAAACCGAAAAAATTAAGAAATATCAGGATTGGCGTATGCATGAAAAGTAAAGGAGCAGCAAACAAAAATGGGATGAGATAAGATAAGATAACCAAGAGACAACGAGTTGTTGGCTCATTCGTTTTCCACGATGGCAGTTGGCAACTATAAATAGGTCTATAACCTGCATGTAAAATTTATAAATTTTACTTGCTAGAGTCGAGAGAGAATAATCTAATAGAGTTTAAGTTAACATCATAAAATACAGTTGACATATATTTACACTTGCATCTTATTCAAGTTTCACAGTTCAGATTCTAGATAATGTGTAGTCCATGGCATCCACTAGGAAATCTGCAAACATAAAATAACCAAGCTGTAAGTAAAAAAGACTAAGAATAGTACTGTTTAGTTATGCAATGTTAACAAGAGAGAAAATTAGAGACTAACCTGCATCTTCTTTGGTGAAACATAGGGGAGGTGTAATTCTGAATACATTTCCATAATAGCCACCTTTTCCAATCAGCACTCCTAAATCTGTGGTAACAGCAGAAGAGCTGATTAGTGACATAGAAAGGAGATAAAAATATGGCAACAAACAGCTGATTTAGATCAGATTTCAAGCTCTATAAATCGTTTTAAAAATATTTATATAACTCAGCTCCAAATCCGAGATGCTAAACTGTTAAGAATGCAGGGAATTGACTGCAGGAAATCCAGAACAATTTAGCCTATAAGGATTGAGACATTACCTTTCATTTGGTCCATCACATGCAGTGTTTCCTCTTTTGCTGGTGTTTTGAGTTCACGGTCGGTAACAAGTTCAACTCCAAGCATGAAACCTTGTCCTCTCACATCACCAATTACTATAAAAGAAAACAATAAAAGTATAATCAGAGGCATATTGAAAGAAAAACAAATTATAGTTCTTTTGTAACCATAATGCATCTTAGCTATAGTTAATGTAACTTTCTCTAGAATGAATTCATGAATGTTTGTGCATTAAGCTTAGATATGAAAGTATAAGGATGGAACTTTACTTTCATATTTGTCTTTGAGCCCTTTAAGCCTCTCTTTCAAATGGGAGCCCACTACAAATGCATTTTCTTGAAGCTTTTCCTTCTCTATTACTTTTAAAACGGCCAATCCTGCAGCTGTACAGACAGGATTTCCACCAAAGGTATTAAAGTAACTTCGGCGAGTCAAGACTTTTGCAATCTCAGGAGTAGTTACAACAGCACCAAGAGGAATGCCATTTCCAATACCCTGCCAAAAACGAAATCAAGAAAACAAGCCAACAACAATGAGCATACATATTTGACAAGGCATAAATATTGTATTTGTAGATATAGATAATAGATATATGCAAGGTTCTAAAGTCACTGTCACAATTGCTTCGCGATTCTTAATATTTAGAGAATCTCCTTCAAATATGTCACAATGGTGGTTGCATTGTCATTGCAGAGATATCAAAATCATTGGACATAAGTATCAAATATATGCATCACTTTCATGACCAGACAAGTCCAATATTCTATATTCGTTGACGCAGACAATTAGGCTGTTCTGTTTTCTAAATTAAGTGAAGATAGATTATTTCTACTCTTGACAAGGAGAGAAGAATTAGTTACCTTAGCCATTGTTACTATGTCAGGTTGAACACCATGGGATTCAAATCCCCAGAAATGGCTACCAGTGCGAGCAAACCCAGACTGAACCTCATCAGCAATACAAAGACCTCCAGCTTTTTTAACACTATCATAGGCAGCAGGCAAGTAACCAGGCGCCAATTCAACAATGCCCCCTACTCCCTACAATAATCAACAAGAGCATCATCAATAAATGTGTCTGTTTACAAGAATGCTTATGATATCATATCACCAATTCATTTTGAAAAGAAAATTACAAAATGCAGATTTACTTCATGATACATCATCAGTTTATACTATGTAGTATTACATAATTTCATGATAAAGTAAAACACTGAGTGATAAGTTTAATTTAATAAATAATACTAAAAAAGTGGTCTATCACTATCTAATGCATGATTTTAAATCGAAGTTCAGAATCACAATTGCGCCGGAAAGGGTTTTGTGGTCTCCGGCATTACAATTGCAATTTCGCCAGCATTGGCTGTAATTTGTCACAATATTAAAGTTGGCAGCCTAGCGCAATTTAAAAACATCGTCTAATGTACAATGATGCACATGGTTTATATCTAAAACAAATTAAAAAAAATTCACCTGTATAGTTTCAGATATGAATGCAGCAACATTTCCGGAAGTTCCAAAGTTAATGATCTCTTGAACATCTCTTGCATACTTTGCTCCATCAGAGCCAAAAAGGCCTCTGTAAGGGTCTGGATTTACTGCATGATGAACACCACTCTGATGGAACCCAAAACAAAACAAAAAAATATAACTGTTAAGCAAAGTATCAAAATGACAAAAACTATTTTACATTTTAAACTTAATTAACACTCATTTAAAAGAATTAGGGGTTCAAAATGGAAGGGAACATAAAGACAACAAGGAAAACAATAATACACAAGTTTGGATTTGTATGTGACCTCACAGGTCAATTAGCAACAAATAAAATACACTACCTTAACAAGAAAAATACTAATTTTGGGCCAAGATAGAATATCTTGTACTCCTGATTGAAAATGAATAAGACACCACACACCACCACATAATTGTAATATTATTTGCTTAAGTGGGGTCCACTTTTTCATTATCATAAGAACTCATTGTCACAGCACTTTAGAACTTATCTAGTTTCCATAGATATGTCCATTTTTTAAATAGTAACGATAACAAGCTGGTCACTTTCTTAGTTGATAGAAATGTGCCCAGCGATACCAAACTCCGTTGGTGTTGCTATCACAAACATAGTTAGTACATATAAAGCTTAGTGAAAGTATGCGTCAGCTACCTAAACGTGTTAGTCTACTCCAATATATAAGTCATTTTCATTCCTAGTTAACTTATGTACTAGTAATTAATAATTAAGTAGTATAACAAAAAGTATATAGATATTAAAAATCATGACATGCCACGTGTTTTTATTCATATCCTATAGTATTAGTACGTATCAAATCATCATAATTAACTTTAAACTGCCTTAAATCATATAATTTAGACAACAATGATATATACCTGTACAACATTAAATTTCCAGATACTTTGAGCTGTGGCCCCCATAGTTCCACTAGCATTTCCATGGTAAGAATTTCTAACAGATATTATGTCATGGCATCCAGTGTATAACCTTGCTATCATCATTGCTAATTCGTTTGCTTCTGTTCCAGAGTTTGTGAAAAACACCACCTACATATATAATAGACAGGCACACAATTTTTTCACACTAAAAATTAACAAGAAACAAAGACAAAATTACTGACTTAAAACAAATAATTAACGTGTAAGTAAATAATACTACTATAACAATAATTTATAACGTGTAAGTAAATTATACATCTTTTTCAACTTTTCAATCTCACACTCTCTACCACCAAGTTACCCACTTAAAATTCTTTGTTTTTTAGTTTTTACACTGATTGGAGTTAAGATTCCCAATAATTGGAACTTCGTTTGGTTACTCTTACAAATTGTTATCATCACAATAATTGTGTATAAAAATTAATCAACTGGGATATTTAATAATTTGTGATTCAAGATATATATAACAGATTGGGTGTTTTTGGACGTAAAATTTAAAACATATTTAAATAAATTGTTTGTTTTCTCGTGTGAATTATTAGGTGACATGGACAAGAGACATATGTTTTGGCCACGAAACCAGTTAGCATCGATATCTCCCTACGCCAGACGCCAGCATAGCATCCAATCCATCCCATGATATTGACAAATTGGCAATTAAAATATTGAAGTAGTTTATTAAAAATATACTAGTAATTGAAGTACTAAACTAAATCATCCATGATTGAACATTGTTACTTTTTTTAGTTAGAAAAACAAGCCGTAGCTATTATAAATTCACACACAAATTGTAGAGAAATTGATGTTTTGAACTCTAGTCATAACTCATAACATACTATAGTATAACATATCAATTTTGACATTTTTTTACTATGTCTAACCTATATTTTATTTCAATCTATAATGTACTATTATATTTATAACTTTTTCTTTGGTTGAGATCATATAACCATAAATTTTCTTTTCTATCTAACCATAAAATTAATTTTTGAGCACATTAGGTGCTCCAAAATATTTCAACAATTTAGACCTTTTAAATTAGTTTATAAAATCAGTATTTGAGTCAACAATAAAATATCTTATTTTTTATTAGAGACAGTGATCTATTTTGTTTCGTTAAGATATTTTCTTAAAAAGAAAATAATATGTAAATAATTATTTCAGTAATAAAAAAATTAATTGAAAACCACGAGTTTGAATGAACTATCTTTTATCATCTAAATTGTAGATTCTTCAAATTACAATTTTTTCCTCTAGGTTTATAGAACTTTATTTTTGACTTAATTTTCTTAAAAATATTTTGAAATAGTTTGTAGAGAAAAATTATATGTAATTTCACATATCTTATTATATAAAATTTAATTTCATAAGCCAAAGAAAGAAGAATTTTTTTAATTGCAGTTACTATTCATGAAAAAACAAAACTAAGCTCACTTTCAATAGTTATTTTCATAATTGAGGGATATGTGACGTATACAACACTAATGTAAACTCACACACAACTATATGTATCAAGTGTTTGAACTTATTTGAAAATATTTCGTCTAAATATATATCGTCAACTAAGCATACCTTAACATGTATATTAAATTTTTCACAATCCTAACTCAACTGATAAATATTAATATAATTAGACGAGAAATATTCATCGAAATAGTTATTTTTTAGTACTTAAAAAACTTAAAACTAATAGTTTATTACAAACATTAAACTTAAAAGATCTTCTAATATATTTAGCTTAAACTATATTAAGCTCCATAACTAAGTAAGTACATATACAACTTTTGACCTGATTATTAGGTATAACCAATACATTAGTTTGTTATTTATTACCAGCTATAATATATTTGGTGAGAAATCTTTTCTTTCTTCTTTTACCTTTTTTTTAGTCAATATTTTTTTGAAGGAATTGGGAATAAAACAAAATATACCAAAATAATACAGTATCTCAAAAAATAAAATAAAAAATGCTCGTAAAATAACTCAAGCGATAAGAGTTGAAAACACGTAAGTTGGATAAAGGGAAGTCCAGACATCAATTTATACGAATCCAAACACACCTTAAGATGTACTAAAAATAAATAAAAACAAAATTACTACACGAAATAAGATAACAGTGACGTTAACCAAAACGCACCTTAAGATCACCAGGAAGTTTATTAGCTAAAGCTTCTGCAAAATCAGCAACGGCATGATTCAGATACAAAACCGTCGAGTGCTGCAACTTCTTCGTTTGTTCCACGATCGCCGCAACCACATCAGGGTGACAGTGGCCGCAACACACCGTAGCAATCCCTCCAAACGCATCAAGATATCTCCTCCCATTTTCATCGAACAGATACTGCTTCTTCCCTTCCACCACATTAAGCTGCAACAACAGTAAATCATGAGTTGATTAATTAATTTTAGTAGCTTCGTATTCCGGTCTATGTTCGTCTTGAACTCAGAGAGGGAGACTGAAACTGATTCTATTAATAATATATTTGCGGTTAAAAAACAAAAAGTACGGTTGCATTTTAATTTTAACGAAAATTATAACAGAATCAAGCTACGGTTAATTATTGACGGTTATGATTATTTAAGATTTAAGGATTATGATCCGGTGTGGTGAATCCTCACCGGAGATTTGTAGAAATGCATGATCGAAGGGCTGAGATACTGTTTACGCTTCGCGAGGATCTCGTCGCCGGAAGGACCGGAATACGACGGCGGAACGTAATCGAACGCCGGTAATACAGGTGGTTCGGCGGCGACGGTTTCTTTTGTTCTCTCCGCTGACGACTGAGAAATGCCTCGTGGCAAAATGAATTGGCTCTGCTGCGGCGATGATCGGCATCGGCGGAGGAGTATTCTTGCAAGTAGTGATCCTGTCATTTTTCCGGCGATGGTTCCGAGAATGTAGGATCCGACCCGAAACAGAAGGATGAGAGAAAAAGAAGGAAGAGAAAAAATCAGATAGAATCAGGATTTGAAGGAATGAGAGAAGAACGGGGAAGGTTTATATAGGGAATGGGTTGGGGTGATGATGTGGAGTGATGTGATTGGTTTAGAATTACTGCTAGAGATTTACCGCGGTAAAAATAGGCAATGATGTATCTTTGAAAATGGTAAATTAAGGAGTAACGATCTTGGTCAATTGCATTGACTACCTTTTGACTAAGGTATAAATGAAGAAAGAAAAAGATAAGTTTTTTTTTGACTAAAAGATAAGAAGTTATTATACACTCATTAAAAATGATAATTACTCTGATTTTTTTAATAGTAAAGTGACTAAAAATTTATTTCTTGAATTGAATAAATGAAAAGAAATTTTTTTGATTTGAAATTAGAGGCTTTGCGGTTCGTTTTGGAATAGTTATTAGATAAAAGTCATCCGATTTTAAGAGAAAAGAGTATGTAATTTGATTTATTTTTACATGATCAAAAAAATATTTGACTCAATCTAATCCAATTTTCTGAGATTAATTCGGTTCGGTTTTATGAGGTTTTTAAACAAACAATATATAAATACTTGTAGTATAAAAAAGTATATTTTAATTGATAAAAAAATTAAGCAAGTAACTAATTATATTGCTAGATTTAAAATATATTGTTAGATGAAATCAAAGAGAGAACTGAGTGAGACAACAGTGGTTTGGGGGAGCAAGGATTGATTGAGAGACGATGATTTGAAGGAGACAACAACAAAGAAAACTAAAATGTTTTATCTATCACATAAATAAATTTACTAATAAAGATTAATCATTGTTAAGAGATAGTTAATTTTTTTATCAAAAAAAAAAGAGATAGTTAATTTTTATACTTACTAGTGACAAATAAAATGTTCATTAAACTCATTAAAATATATATATATATATATATATATATATATATATATATATATATATATATATATATTGTACGTAAATAAACAATACATAAATATTATTTTCTCTGTTTCCAAATGAGTGTCGTTTTTGGTGTTTTCACACATATTAACGAATGTAATTATCATGTTAAAAGTAATAGTAATTTTACTAAATTAACTTTACTTTTTTCTTTGTTTTCTTGAAATTAAATAGTGTATAAAGTAGTAGTTGGTGGATAGACTTGGAAAATGTTGCATTGGAAATTAAAAAATGACATTCCTTTTGAAACAAATTTTTTGAACTAAAACGACACTCATTTTGAAACGAAGGAAGTAATAATAAACAATACATCATACTAACCAAATAAAACAATAATTAAGAAATAGTAAAGAACTTGTTTTATACAAAAAATATTGATCTAGGAGTATTTTAAGTGCTTGTATTAATTGTTGCTTTACAAGTTAAATCATTTTTATTCTTGTTTTTTTACGCGAATTAAGAAATAGTAATTTACCAAAAAAAAATTAAGAAATAGTAAATATTTACAAGTTAAATCATTTTTATTCTTGCTTTTTTTAGACAGGTAGTTAATTTAGTGGTTAGAACTTCATTCTTAAAGTAAATAAGTAGGCGTATCAGAGTTCGAACCCCGATCATTACACATATGTGCCATATATTCGAACTTCATAATAATATATAGATTATTGGTTAAGGGTGGAACAACTGACCCGAAAGTTTAAAGTTGTTCAACCACACCCTCGACTATTGGTTAAGAGAGGATGAGCTACAACCGCTCATTACATCCTCTGGATTCTTCATAGTACACCAATTTTTTGGTACACCCGAAATATAAATTACTCCCGCCAAGAATCGAACCCTGAACCTCCCCCTACTTAACTCATATGTCCCCCAACTCTTACCACTAGTCATAGTATATATATGCATAAAAGAAATTGGTAAGCCATAGTATGCAATTAATAATACCTTTCCTGAAATTCTGGCAACCAGACTGACAAACACTGTGAACAATGTAAGCACAACTGTCCGAGCGCGTGTCTAGCTCAGGACAATAACACAATTAAAATGTTAATTTAACGCAGCGGAAAAGTAAATAACACAATAGGTTTGTTAACCCAGTTCGGCGCAACTGCCCTAGTCTGGGGGATATCAATCCAGGAAGGAAATCCACTAAGTAAAACAAATTCAAAGTCAAACTCCTCGTTTGCACTTCTCACTTTGTAACTACCCGTCTAGACCTCTACCTAGGAACTCCTAGATATGAGAACCTCTGCTCACTTCCTCTCAGTTTAAAGACTTCCACGCAAACAACCTCTGGTTCACTGATCTTCGCACTTGCATTAAGTTCAATACACAAATCTTTAGATGAGAACACTCTCAAACATAAAAGTAAACTTTGTACCCAAAGGCTTAAGAGCAACTTCACAGTACAAACACCCTACGTCCTTCATGTATCAACATGATACAAGAAAGGCTCACAAGTTCACTACTTAACATATAAGCAACGCACGCTTTAGTGAACACAAGAACAACCGACTCCGTACTTCACAGCTTAAGAGCGGTACACAGGCAACTCCATACTTAAAAGCTTAGGAGTGCACACATTAAAGCACAAGGCTTTAATCACGAAACCCTAAAGACTCTTTTTTGTAAATAATGGCTTCGCTCATCTTTAGGTTTTGCATCTTCCAATATATATATTCTGTAAGAACGTGTTGAGCAAGATACATGGGCTTTAGAATCCAGCTGGTCCAAAAGAAATCTTGCAATTATATTATAGAACCATATAATATGTTTCCATAAATGAAGAAACATATTTTATGAAGCAATCAGGGCAAAACGCCACCTCCTGAAGGTTCTACACAAAAAGGCGAGACTTAGTGCATAAGTAATTGGGATAAAACTGAAGCCAATCTTTAAAAAGATCTCGCACAAAAATACGCGTACATCCTGATGCTGTACGCACATGCTGGAGCATCTGGTCCAGCATCTGTCCAGTTAGCATCTGGTCCAGCATCTAGCTAGTTAGTGTTTTAGCAAAAATGTAGCCAACATACAAAAACCCAACATTTCCTTTTTACGATTTATAAAAATAAAAAATACACTAGCCATCTGACTATTTGACAAAAAAAATAAAAAATGAATTAAAACTAATATATTTTTCTTTTGACGCGATTAAAACTAATATTTTATTGACATAAATATATAAGTCTAGTTTTTAAAACATGAATTTCATCATAAAGGTCAAAACAAAAAACAATTATACTTTATAAAATATTAATTCTATTTCCTAAAACATTAACTACACTAGTCAAAAATTTGACCATATTTATGAATGAAAATATCTTTCTTAGAAATATCAAGTCTATCGATACTCCTTCCATCTCAAATTATAAATTGTTTTGAGAGAAAAATAATTGATTCAAATTATCGGTCGTTTAACAATATTATGACGAATTAATGTTATTTTTCTTATTATTTCATCAATTATTTATTATTGTTTCTTCTTTAAATTTTAAAATTTATTTTTTTCATGTCATTAATAAAAGACAATTTTATAATTAATTGATAATTTATCTTTTTCTTTTTCATATAAAATTAATCACATACCTAAATTTGTGTGAAATGATAAAAACGACTTATAATTTGGGACAAATGTATGTAGTAGTACTTTTTAAAAACTAAGTATACGAGAGTCAATTTAAAGTCAGAGTTTTTACTTTATATGAACTAACCTATTAAAATTGGCACTTTGAGAAGAGCATACTTCAAGGTCCTAAACCAATACCACTAGACTAACTCAAGTGAGTTCAAATATAATTATAGTTAATAGTTATAATAGATATAAATTTATTCAAATGAGCGACTGACAAAATTCATCCACATAAAAAAAAAGTATATAAAAAAGTTGATCTACTTAATTATATAAATGAACTCATATACAAAAAATTTCAGTGGTGCTTGCTCTTGGATGTGTTGCTATGTACATTCAAATATTAGGTGAATTATATATATATATATATATATAGGGCTACTAACTTTGATCATGTGGGTCGAAGTTAGCAAGTATGACCCATGTATAAAATACAAGGGGAGTGGAGCCGCGCGCTAGGAGGATGACGAGCAATGGGGGTGCGCGAGTAAAAGTGGAGGGGGGGGGGCGCTAAGAAATTTATGTGGGTCATAACGATGACCCAGGTCAAAGTTAACAATCTCCATATATCTATGTATATATATATATATATATATATATATAGGGTTTGTTAATTTTTTCTCATGTAGGAGAAAGTTATTAGGAAGAAAGTTAGCAAGTCTTTTCTCACATATTTTACTCGCGCGTCTCACATATATAGACATTTCTCACACGTCTTCTGCTTATCCCTCATTTCTTGCACGCCCCTCCCCCTCTTATTTCACGCGTACCCCCTATATATATGGGAGTGCGCGAATAAAACATGTGATATTAATAAAATCATATATCAGCGCTCAAGATGAATATAGACGCCAAATATAAACTGAGTACGAATAAAAATACTAAAACTCATACTACTTAAATAAAGGCCACTTCTAATCTCATTTTTTATAAAAAATAGTTCTCAACTTTGTAACCACCGGAAAATCCTAAACTCGATTAAAAAAATATTATTAGAAAAAAAGAGGAGTTTCACATGTTTGTTGATTCATCAACTCACATCATGGATCACTATCTACCATGTCACCTTATCATAATAGCATTATAGTGCCACATCATCAACTTTAAGTAATGAATGTTAAAATTGACTGGAGCACTATAACTGTTTAAATCAAAAAATTGAGACACTTATAAAAAAAATAAAAATAAAAAGTTGAGAGATTAAAATTGATCATAATTACGAAAAATCTAATTCTTAGAGTGTGTTTGATCCGTTAAACACTAAGTACTGGATAGCACAACATAAGATAGAACAGCACAACACAAGATAAAACAGCATAAGACAAACTTTTATGATATTGAATAATTTTTTGTTTTATACGATGTTTGGTTAAAAAAAATGTATTTGGTATTTTAGACCATTTGTACTATGGACAAAAAGTTGTGTTGTGGTTTAGTGGAGGACAAGAATTTTTGTTTTTGTGCTGTCCCTTGTCACCTGATTTGTCCAGTCCCCAGGCCCGTCCTTGAACCTGTGCTTTCTGGTCTCCAGCCTTGGGCCTCCAAAAAATGGGGGCCTCCAATTTTTTTTTACACCCCATCAAAATTAATAGTAGGTAAATAATGGTTGCTGAAACAAAATATCAGATGAAAGCAATTGGTCTAGTGGTAGGTGTATGTACTTGGTGTTGGAGGAAATGGGTTCAACTCCCCTCCACGGAACTTCTTTTGTGTTATTTTTGTTTTAAATTAAATATTGTATTAAAATAATTATAAACTCACATATCACATGTGTGATTTTTTATTTTTCTTTTTCAATTTTAAATTGTATTTTATTATTATGATTAAAATATGACTATTTATTATTTTTAATAAAAGGGTTTATTATACCATAGTTTAAATATGCAGTCCAGTTTAATAATAAACTTAAACAAAAAATAAAATATTTTCTATATATTTTCAATCTAAGCGAGAAATGTATTTTCTCTTTTGTAAAGAAAAAAGTATTCTTCTTTTTTATGTTATTTATTACGAAGATAAATGTTTATTTTGATGTTGTAAATTCTATTTAATATTTAAATATTTTTTATGGTAAATATATGATGTTATTTTAATTCAAAAATATTTTTTATTAAGGAGTCCATTTTTATTTTTAGCCTTGGACCTCTAAAAAGTCGGGAACGGCTCTGCCAGTCCCTGAAACAGTTTCACAATCAAACGCAGTACAACTAGACTTGTCCTATCTATTACCTTGTTTTTAGCAGATTAAACGCACCTTTAAACTCTTTAAGATATTCATAGTGTCGTAAAACATCTTCAAAAGAGTGACTTAATGTGCAACTCGTTCCAATAACCTCTTTAATAGTTTTTTTTTTAGAGTAAAACATCTTTAATAGTTGAAAATTATTTTGAACTATATGTTTTTGGTATGAATTTTAATTTTTTTTTGAAGAAACTATGCATTGAAGAAAATTGAACCTAAAACTTCAAACAGGAATACATTCCCAATTAGCAAGCTAAGTCAACCCAAATGAGTTTATGTATTTTAAACTATATATATTTTAACACGAGTAATAACAATATAAGTTATCTTATTGATTTGTTTCCTAAAAGTTTCAATATTATAATTTTAAAAGGGGAGTGATCAAATTATACTGGTGAACATTTGAGTAGTGTTGCACAGCTTAATAACGTAAAAATGAATATAAATTTTACATAATTTACTGTTGAATTGAAATTTTATATCTTATAGATCAATCATACAAAATTTTAAAAAAATTAAAAATTATTTAATATATTATTAAGATTCGTGAAATTTAACGGTTTTCAATAAAAAAACGCATAAACCATTAATCTTTTCAAGTTTCAATTACATATCAAATGATTTTCATTTTTTTTAAATTTTGCATAAATGATTCATACAATATAAATTTTCAATCCAACAATAAATTTTATAAAATATGGTTTTATTATAGCGTTATTGTGTGATATAACACTACTAAAAAGTTACATCGGTATAATTTAACCACTCTCTTTTCTAAAATAGGAAAGCAAAAAATAAACATCTAAAATAAACTAAATAATTAGAGCCTTCAAATCATAGGCCATTCTTGTCATTATGTATGGAAGTGACTTACAACCAATTTGAAATACTCCCTCCGTTTTAAATTATAAGAAAAAAAATTACACTTATTAAAATAATGTAAAACATCGAAATTTGAGCTATATTTTTGTGAGTTTTCTTTAGAATAAGTTGTATAGAAAAATATAAAATTTATTTTTATTAGTTGTTATATATTGAAAAAAGAAGAGTGATATAAAATTAAATGCAATTTGTATTTAATTTTATAAAAATTAAAACAAAATAATCTTTCTCTTATAATTTAAAAAATAAAAAATTTCCGTTATAATTTGAGATGAGAGAAGGATAATTTAACTCAAAATCAACACGTACACTTGCAATTCATGGCAAGTAAAAGGTCACAAGCCTCCTTTATCAACAAGACAACAAAATATTCAGTTTCAACAAGCACTAATCAATTGTGCTCATCTTTGGTCAAAAAAAAAAAAAAAATCAATTGTGCTCATCTCTCATATACAAATACTAGTGCATGCCAAAAAATATTGCACTTGTAACAAAACACATGTAAAGTATTGTTCTTCTCTATTCAAAAGTTCTACATTACTTGATAATTGAGGTAAAAATATTTTATAAACAACATTCTTATACTTTTTAATTTAACGAAACACTTTTTACAAAAGGTAAAATTGAACGAGTTCACATACAACTTATAGCAAATAATATCTCAGAACATATAATAGAAAAATTCTCTCTAACCCCCCCACACTTCTTTTTAACCCCCCTAAAATCCCAAAATATCCTTGACTTTAACCCCCCTAAAATCCCTAAATTCGGGACGCATCTCACGAAGTGCACTTCGGGAGATACGTCCCGAATTTGATTACACCCCCAAGTTTTTAAGTTCAGTATCGATACTGAAAAGTTCAGCATCGATACTGAAATGATTTCTGGAGAGTTTTAGGGGGGTTACAAGTACAATTTTTAAGTTCAGTATCGATACTGAAAAGTTCAGCATCCATACTGAAATGATTTCTGGGGATCAGTATCGATGCTGAAAAGTTCAGCATCCATACTGAAATGATTTCTGGGGATCAGTATCGATGCTGAAAAGTTCAGCATCCATACTGAAATGATTTCTGGGTGAGTTTTTGGGATGCAGGCCAAGTTTTTAAGTTCAGTATCGATACTGAAATGTTCAGTATCGATACTGAAATGCTTTCTGAGGATCAGTATCGATGCTGAAAAGTTCAGCATCCATACTGAAAATGATTTCTGAGTGAGTTTTTGGGATGCAGGCCAAGTTTTTAAGTTCAGTATCGATACTGAAAAGTTCAGTATCGATGCTGAAATGATTTCTGGGTGAAAAATAACTCATTTCGGGACGTAGATCCCGAAATGCATTTCGGGATCTACGTCCCGAATTTTGTTGATATACCCTCTAAGGGCAAAAAAGGTAGTTAAGGGGGGAAAAGAGAGTTGTGGGGGGGGCTAAAGAGAAATTTTCCATATAATATGACATATTTGAGAGTGGATCAAAATATTATGCTTACCAAAATACCTTGGTTACTATATGGAAGATGTTTGGACAAAGACTTCAATAATAATGATAATTGCAACTAATCAATATTCGTGTTTTTTTTATGGCAAAGTCTAAAACTCCTAAGCTTGCCAGGTGCCACATCCTGAGATGGAACATTTGGGACCGTTAATGATAACTAGTGAGTGAGCCCGTGCAATGCACGGGTAAAAATGCGATTATAAAAGTAAACATAAAAAAGATATATAATATTTTATTTTAATAAATATTTGAACTTATATTTTCAGTCCTTTAATTTTTTTTATTGTACTTTTTTACCTTTAAATATTTTCCGTCACGATTTTTTGTCACCGCTTCTCAATCAATTATGTGCACTATTCAATTTTTTAATACGGTTTTGTATTTATATTTATAATATTAAAAAATCACACCCACAAGAATTCAATTTTTTTTACAAATAATGAATTAAATGACATTTTAAGTGCAAATACTTCAAAATTCATATTTAATACATCACTGATTGAAAAAATGAAAAATTTGTAAATCAATTTAATTTTTAATATATCAAACATATATGCAATACATAATTTAAAATTTCAAGTAATAGATATGATTCGTCAAAAAAAAAAACAGTAATAGATATGAGTTAACTTAAGAGAAGAGACCAAATTATGTTAGAGAATGTTTTAGGGCCTACAAAATGCAAAAAAAAAAAATATTAGAGGGACAAAGTAGAAGTTTCAAATATTTATATGGACCATTTGTCAAAAAAAAAATATTTATATGGACCAACAACATATTTAACTCAATAAAAAGTAGTTATGTTAACATGTATTTGAAGTAAAAAAAAAATGTTAACATGTACTATAATGACACATGTGATGAACTCTTTGACACGTGCCTTACATGTTAAGATGGTGTTTTTGATTTGTAGTTTTTTTTTATTGGTCTCTGTCCGTCTTATCCAAAGATTTGATTATTATCAATAATATATTTAGCGATAAAAAAACATGTTAGCTTTTCCAAAAAAAAAATCTTTTAATTGATTATTGTTTTAAATTTTATTTAGAAACAATAGTATGTCTGGATGGATTATTTTTCAAATATAATTTATCGATGATCAATATCATATTTTTTAACTTTTTATCAAATGACTTAGTGGCCAGAGCTTCTACCTTTAAGATGAATAAGTGGACTGGAGTTCTAACATGACCTCTACATATAGAATAGAGCCGTCAAAATGGACCGGGCCGCCAAACCCGAAAAAATGTCGGGCTTGGGCTTTAACACTTTTACCTAAATTTTCATCCGGGCTTTTTATCCTGGCCCATATTCACCCGTTAAAATATGGGCTTTCCCGTATGACCTATGGGCTGCACGTTAGCCCGCATATATGTATTTTGTTGTTGTTTTTTTAGACACAACTCAAGTCCAAGTCTTACAAAATAATCACAAATTTATAATTATGTTTGATTATGCTTATTTATGATGTTTTGTGTGATATTTTGATTGTAAATTATAATTGTGTCGTTTGATTATGCATGAACATAGTTTGTTTTCAAAAATTATTTGAATTTATTTTGTTATTTGGTTGATTGGTAATTTATTTTAAATAATGTAAACTTATTTGTACTGTATTGGAATGTTTAATTTTTTTGTTCCATAAAATTGTTTTTCAATAGTGAAAAAATTGAACCGAGACGGGTTACACGAAACCCACTAACCCGTAAAGGGCCGGGATCGGGCACTAAATTTTCAGCTTATATTTTATTAAGAGTTTTTTAACCCAGCCTGATTAAATCCGTTGCACGATCATACCGGACCACCTATTTTGACAGCTCTAATATAGAATGCAATTAATGTTTACGTTTTTTTTAAATAAAAAAGTTTATGTTACAATTTGCTTGCAATTAATAATGAATACGTTTTTTTAGGTTATGAATTCTGAATTTCACATATTATTTGATTTGATTTGATTTTATTTAAAGTACGTAGTAATTAAGGCATTTGATTCATATTATCCAAAAACAATTATTTCATACCCCAATGAATTTGATGGTACGTAGTAATTAAAGGTACTTCCTCTGTCCCAAAATATAAATGAAAATAAAAAAGTCACACTTATTAAGAAAATCAAAATATAAAAATTTAAAACATGATTTTGTAGAATTTTTCTTGAAATAAATTGTATAGAAAGATGTAAAAACATTTGTTATTGGTTGTTGTTTATTGATAAAAGGAGAGAGAAGAAAAATTTAATGCAATTTGTATTTAATTTTATGAAAATAAGTAAAATTAATATTTGGGAAAAATAAATGTTTAGTTTTTTCCCTTATATTTTGGGACAAAAAAGAGTGATTTTTTCCCTTATATTTCGGGACGGAGGGAGTAATTATTTGAGTTTTGTGCCTTTTTATTTCAAATATTAAAATCTTCTATTATTATTTTGAATTCTTCTGAATGAATTTGATGGATGCAAGACAATTGCAACTTGCTAGCCACAGTCGATGCAACAAAAAATCCTAAATAAGTAAATATAAACATAACATTATAAAATCATGTAAAAGCCATATTTTACTTCGGTTGCCTCTTAAGTAGTACGTAGTGGGTGTAAGTTGAAGAAATTTCAAATAATTGGGTCAAGATGAAATTATAATGATATTATAAAAAATCAAGAACAGAAAAATAGGAAAATCTCAACAAATTAAGACAAACTTATTAATAGTGTGTTTGGTTGGAAATAAAGTGGAGAAAAATAAAAATATATAAATCAATAAATATATGTTGTGGACTAAAATTTTAATACATACATATTTTTATTTTTCTCCTCTTCTCTCTATTTTTTTTTTCCAATCAAACACAAAATAAATGATGCTTCGCACCATATATAGCATCTCTCGTATCTTTAAACTTCTTTTAATTTTTAAATCAAAATTTTGTTCCAAGTTATTTGATTTATTTAAATCATATTTCCAAATATTTTAACTTTTTAGTCAAAAAAAATATATTTTAACTTCGGACGAAGACATTAAAATATATACCATTATTTCATGGTTAGATTCATGTTTTTTCGTATAATTTTTATTTGTTTTTGATAAACATTCGTATAATCATTTTTTTTCATATACACTTTGGACAAAGACATTAAATAAATTTATATTTTGATATATAGTTTCACGTTTTTTTATAAAGAAATAACACTTATATATATATTTTACATCATTATTGCATAATAAAAAAATAGTTACAAAATAATATGAAATTAAATATTGTAAAAAAACAAACAGAAAGAGAAATAATTCTTATGTGAATTTTCAAGCATCAAATAATATAAAGAAAAGACTATAATAAAAAAAAAATTACATTGTTGTCTATCATAACCATTTTCAATAAAAATGGCAACTTGTTTGTTGTAAGATTTTTAACATACTAAAGTATTACAACACAGACTATATATTAAATTCCAATTTCCTTTGACAGCATCAACTCAAGCAACAAAATCATATTCAGTAGAGAAGAATGTGTAAATAAGAGTGAAGGAGAGAAGAATGTGTGTTTGGTTTGAAATTGGTGAATAAAAATGCATGAGATAGTCTATTTATGTATGCAAAACATTGTAGTAATAATATAGCATAAACAACGAATATTCTTTATTCCTTATATTCCTTAATTTGGTAGTAATAATAATTTTTGCCTTATATAGAATAGCTATTAAATGTGGCTATAAATATTTTTTGACTAATGTTGATTTTCGTATATCATATAATAAAGTATGCTAATGAATCATAATAATTTTTGATTGAGAATTAATTGTTTTATTTTTAACTAATGAGAATTAATTGTCAAAACAGTATAAAAAGAGAATTATTTTTACAATGTCATGTGTACAAAATGCTTTGAAAAATAGGTCTCAAATAATAATAGTATAGATGTGCCACTGTCATTAATACATGCAGTAATATACAACTTTTAATCTCAACCGTTAATATTAGATAGAACGGTCTAAATTAAAAATTAAAAATAATATATAAATTTTAGATAAAATAATTTGAACCGTTACATTAAAATCGAACAATGTATTAGGGTGTCCTGCTTTTATAACAGGACATCTCAATCCAAACATTTGAAGCCTTGTTGAGCTCAAGGAAAATTAAAATATCTAATCCTTAAACGCTTAGTCAGAATCCATAAATAGAACATTACTTTCCTCATTAAAACTCTTGTCCACTTGTGTCAATTATGAATAAGATACATTTGATTTGCAATAGACATCTAACTAACAAATATTCCAACCATTTTGAGAAGAAAAAGTAATCAAATTAGCTCTTATTAATTTTATTTTATCTTGTCAAATAATCGGAACAAACGTCTCGTTTTTGTCAAGTCTAGTATGTTGCAATTGTAGCCATGATATAAACATGACTTTGGACATTAAATATGAACGAACATTAGGCCCCCTTCTTTTTGCACGTGCCTTTTTAGGTCTCGTCATTTTGCTTATATAACCTCCCTTGTGTTTGAGTTTTAGACTTAATTCGATCTTTCTTTTTTGGATCAACTTAATTACTGTTAATTTTAATTTTGATATCATGTTAGATTTTATTGCATCGACACATATACATGAATATGAATGTTAGATAATAAAATATTGGACTTATATTATTATATTAAAACACTAGCCGTCTTTATGAATTATTCTCTTTATTTATTTTATATCAGTATTGTTAACAAAGAAGTGATATATCGGGTGATCAGTCTACTGAGGTGCCTCATTTAACCAGCTATTTACATAGTTGAATCAATATTACTCGACCTCCTAATCAACTAGCTCATAGGTTAGTTTAAATAAATGCTAATTTTTTTTTGTTATATTGAAAAAAGTGAATTACAACACCAAAATATTAGTTAACTATATTGTTCGAGACTTTTTTTAGTAATAACCACAACACATCATCATGTGAATAACTCAAAATATAGTTTTTTAAGGTAATATTAGCAATAAACCATGAACCCGACTACCTAAGTTAACATGTTTCGTCCTATTTTTGATGGGTTAAAAGTGGACTTTGATATATTCTTACCATTTTCGACATGTAAATATGCACTTGCTATTTTTTGTAAAGAATTAAGTTAAGCCCACAAATTCTAATTCAAATGGCAAAATTGTTAGGTCAAATGTCTATATTCCGAGTTCGAACCTTAATCACTCTATCATATGTGTGCGATTTTTTAAAATAACTTGTTATTTCGTCTACATAAAAAAAAACATGTTTGTCTTTTTGGCTAATGAAATTAAGTTGGTCAAAATGTTATATATGTTGGCCATGATGATTTTAAATTTTATTTCCTATATGAAGAACTTTTTAATTTTGGATAATATATATTTAAGTTTTTCTACAAACAATAATATTATACTCCCTCCGTCTCTTAATATAAGACTCCGTTTGACCAATGCACGTACGTCAATGCATAATTTTTTTGATCACAAATATCTTTAATTATCTAATAGTAAAAAATTATAAAAACTTGATATTTTAAAAGTACTCGTCAAAACAAATCAAACAAGATCTTATATGCTACTCCCTCCGGTCCTATATATAAGAAAAGATTCTCTTTTTAGATACATTGAGAATTTGATGTATGTAGTCTATATTATTGACTAGATACATCATGTTCTTAATGTATCTAAAAAATAAATTATTTCTTATATATAAGACCAGAGGGAGTAATATTTACATCTATGTATTAATAAAAAAATACAATCAAAACATGATAAGTTAATAGTGTAATTTTGTCAAATGGGGTCTTATAAAAAGGAACGGAGAGAGTAATATGTTAATATAAGTTTTGAGATTTTTTCCATCCCTAATAATGACCCCTAAAACTCTTCTAACTTTCTTATTTTAGAAAATTGTGCCGTAGCCGACATTGTATAAAAAAAAAAGTCTCCTTCTTAGTAGCTTTTGAAGTAAATTCTTTGATCAATTCCTCATATTGTGTATTCTTCAACAAATCATATTCTCAATTGCTATTATTGCTAACTCATTAATTGAGTATTTTGTTTCAACTAAGTAATATAACTATCGTAGTTTTTTTATTTTGATGTTCTACTTTTTTTAAGGCCCTGGATTATAGGCCTTGTTGCTTTGCTCGAATACGGCTCTGCTAAAAAAAGTTATACCTTTATCATTTGACACTATTTCAACCAAAATTGAAGAGATGAATATGCACACTCTACGGAACCTTTTTTGTCATACACAAAAACAAACAAACAATCATGCAATTGCAATTATAATTATATAGTACCAATAAACCAAGCACATAATGTACCTAGTCCAAAACGTGTATTGGATGAGTTTATTAAAATGTATCTGACCGTGATTCTAAACTACTCATGCATGCTTCTATATTTGGGTCATGTCCCTCACTTATTATTGCTTAAAGAAATTATATTAGTTATCTTTTCATTATAGATAAAGCAACACAATAATTTACCAAAAAAATTAAATAAATATAGTAACACAATAAGCAAAACACATGAGAGTTGTTTGTGGCTGAGGTTAAGAGTAAGCTTAGTAGTGATCATTATTAAATTTACTAATGTCTTAATTAACATCATGATCAAGGAAAAGCAAAAAGAATTATAGGTTCATAAAACAAAATGGCTTTCATCATCATAGCTTTTTTAATTTAGTGAACTACTTCTTTGTATATATGTTTGCCGTGTAGGATTTCCACCACTTAATTAATTTTTTCCAATGACGATGTGAATGTTTTGATGTATATATTATTTTTGTTGCTTAGTCATGAAATTGAAACCCATTAGGAATACAACATTATTGGAAAGACCCAAATAAGTCAGCATTTCTGATGTTAATTTTCGATGTAGCTTACATATGGAATCTTTGACATAAAACAAATATTTTTTCAATTTATAGTTAGTAAAATTAAGATTTTTTAAACTGTTTCTAAAATACTTCGTCCATATCACAATGAGTGATACTTATAAATTGATATTATTTTGAAAATTGAAAGTGACACTATAATTTTTAACAAATTTGTTTTGTAAATATTCACTCATTGTGTGACAAATAAAGTACTAATAAATATCATAACCCGGTAAGCATCCAAATGCTGATGAAAAAAAGGAACCACCCATATATATCACAAAAAGTTTACAAGTTTAGTAAGAGTTATGAAATGATGAAAACAATTACAGATTTCTCTTCAATTTTTTTTTTTTTTTTTTACATATAGATAGATATAGGCTATAGTCTCTCTAAATTTAATTTAGTTTGTAGACATGCTCTCTCTCCGTTCCATAATATAATAAAAAAAAATAAAAATTACACTTATATATTGAGAAAAAGTAAAATATAATTAATGATTGAGAATATGTTTTTTTTAAAAAAGTTGTATAGAAAAATGTAAAAACAATTTTTATTGATTGTTGGTTATAGAAAAAGTAAGAGTGGGAGTAAACTTTTCTTGAAAAGATAAATATTTAGACTTTTTCTCTTATATTTTGGGACAAAAAATTGAGTTTTTTCTCTTATATTATAGAACGGAGGTTGTAGTAATATGTGTAAGATCGAAACCCAATTAGGTTGCTCTAGTGATGTTGGCTTGGATCTTTAGAATTATGTCCTTCTCATAAGGTCTCAAATTCCATTTTCTCTAGTGACAATTTTGGTGGGGTAGTGCAGCTGTGCAGTCTGATCGAAAACTCTGTCTTTAAATAGGTCTTGAAGTCATATATCGAATTTTAAAAAAAATAAAAAGTAAAAATATCTCGATTCGAACTTTGATACATTCATTTATTTATCTTAAATAAAAATAATTTTTTTTAATTGATTGAAATTAACGTGAGTCATTCACTTTACAAATATTTTTACATTAAGTGGTGAGATCCACATAATGTTGGATAGTTTTCTTCAATATTTCACCATAGATACTAGCTAGCTATAGGGTTGATATCAATTTTATCATTGTAGTTGTTGGCAGTGTGTAGATATCAAAAGATTAGATATGTGTCTGCTTATTAATAGATGAAGACCCGTAGATGATGAGCAAGCTATAGTAATATTAAATTCTTAGCAAGAGAGCATATAAATCTTATCTTGCCAACTCCAATCAGATTTTTTTGCTGACGATGCTTGAATTAATCTTAACTTATCTAAGATATTCATGTAGTATTTTCTTAAACTCATAAATTAATAGGTTGATTGTTAATTTGAATCATAAGATATGCATTTAATTAAGAATTCACACCAAGCAAAATTATAGGTATAAATTGTAGGATTTGCTAAAGTATCGGCTCTCATACATATACTTTAATAAAATATTTGTTCACTTTCTTTATAGTAAATTCTAATATCTAAACTCGTTCCTAACATAACATATGTAGAACTGTTAAAATAGACTAGTCTATTAAGATATGTATAGTCTATAAATCTAAAAAGTCAATTTTACTTATATATAAAATCGGAGGAGTATGGGTTAGCCCGTTATAGATTATGAATAGTCTATAAGTAAACTAAAAAAACTTTTAAAATAAAATAAAAAGTAACCTACATATATACATATGTAGTAGTACCATTTTTCTTTCTCTTTTTAACACATTTTTTATATTTCCAATACTATCAGATTGAATTGAAAATCTATATTGTTTGTTGTTTTCTTTACATTGGACACTGCTTTTCATTCACCCATTTTTTTCTCATTCATATTATCAGTTTAATATAATTTGTTTCTTTGTTTTTTTTTGGGTGCAAATTATCATTTTGTTTTATATCATATTTAAAAGTGTAGTGAAGCACTATAATTAAGAGCATCTCTAATAATGATGCCACTCTGAGTATCATACATTACTAAAAAGTGGCCCATACAATGCCACATAATATTTATACAACTCAAATATATTTTTCTCCAATATGTGATATCATTTTGAGTATCATACATTAATAACAAGTTGTCAATTCTATTTAATTTGAGATACAAAATAGGTAGTATTAATTGATGATATGGTACCTTAAATAAGGTAGTGTATCATCAATTTTGATACCCTCTATGCGACATCATGGAACTCCAATGATAAAATAAAATAAAGTACGGATCATTAATCTATAATAATCTCTTTGATATCCTTATTGGAGATGCTCTAATTAATTATAAGATATGTTTATTTGTTCAGTTAAAAAATAAAATAGGTAAAAATTAAATTGGCTTTAAAATATTCATTTTTAAAATTGTTTATAGTAATATTTTAAAAGGTATATTAATTAAATATGGATAAACTTATTTAGGGTGCAACCCGTATTACACAGAACTATATAGCCTTCATTTGTCTGAAGTCCCGTAAACTTAACTCAATTGATAGAATGTTGCATTATATAAATAAGGATTCGAGATTCAAATCCTAATCATCCTACTTATCTACCTTAATTAAAAGTGAAATGTCTAATCATCAAAAACAAAGAATTGCTTTTTTTGACGGAAAACAAAGAATTGCTTAAGCCTAGTGAATTTCAAATCCTGTTTGGGCAACCCCATTTAATGTCGGTTTTGACTACTATACACATTATGCGAGTTTGGATATATTTAAAATCTTTCATGTGTAGGAGTTTGGGTTTGTTTTTTTTTTTTTTAGGAAACGAATTTGGATATTATTAGCAAGAATTGCATGTGTTTTTTAATTTATTTCTATATGGATTTAATTTGTACTATATATTAGCACTGTAACTATTGTTTATACATACTTACAATTAAATTAGACCACATAGATATTTATTGAAATATTTTAAAAATTTACTTATAAAGTGACATTTTTTTTAGGTATATAAAGTGACACCCACACTATAATGTATTTTTTTGTATTGTTATGGCTAAACTACTTATCAATATGTGTATTATAATGAGTTTTGTTTTCGGGGAGAGGACCCTTCCAATGTAAATTTTTTCTATTGAAATCTAAATCATACGTTAAATATAAGTGTAATTTACACATATATTTATATTATTAAATGTGAATTTTCTATATCTTTTTTTTTTGACAAATATATTAAAAAACCTTAATATGTGCCCTTATTATTATTGATTCAAATTCTCTATTGTAATTTTGTGCACTCAATTCAAATAAGCTGTTAGATTAATTTAAATCAAACTATTCACTTTGATTAATATTTGAGATCATTAAACCATTTACAAAATAAATCCATTATATTTTCTAATAATTGATTGGCTTTCAATCATATATAGTAATGTTATATTTTGTCATTTTATATATATTAAATTCAAGGCCGGCCCCGACACATGTGCCTGGTAGAGGACCGAACAAGGCCTCAAAATATCAGTAAAATTTTAAAGCATCAAAATATCGGTAAAATTTTAAGACATCAAAATAATAAAGTTCTATAGTAATAATTATATATATTTTTAATATTCATAATCATGTGTACATTAATAGACTTGTGGTTAATTACTACCAGTTTAAAATACATAATGATTTCTATCCAATCTAATACCCATGCATGTCTACATGTGACATGTCTGATGTCTCTATATCTATCTTTTGAGATTCTGGATGAAGGATTGTTTTGCTCTTGCTTAGAATTGGCCCCGATGACAACATTGTATTATTTGACCGCTAATAAAAGGAGTGAGGAAATAGAAAGTTTGTGGTAATATACAGTACTCTTAGCTTCATATCCATTGACACTAATAAATCAGCAAGTGATTCACAATAGAAGGCACATTGACCCGAATCCATTATACATTCATAAAAATGAAAATTATAACTTTTGGCGCCCCTTAGTATTTTCTCTGCGCCTCTGGAAATGACTATAATACTTTTTAAATTTTTTATGATCCAACACACTTTTTCTGACCCAAAGAGGAAAATATTATGAAAAAAAACATAATTTACTATTTTAATTAGCGAACTCACCACAATTCACTGACTGCATAATGAACTCAAACAAAATTCGCTACCTAGGTAGCGAACTTGAACTACATGCCCACTTTACATCACATTGCTGCATGCTGTCACACGGTAAACCAAATGTAAAGTATAGAATCTTGCACACACAACCAAATTAACTAAATCATCTTGATTAGCCTTCGCATGTTTAAAACCATCAATCACATGCCCAGCAACTTCCAAACTCAATTTTGACAGCCGAAATCTCTTCTGCCATTTTAATCCAAATTTTTATTTCTTTTCACAGTCACTTGACTTCCGCCTTCAATTCACAGAAAACTATTTGCTCATGCGAGTAATTAAAGAAATGGCTGCTAAACACTTTGTTTTGCTTAGAAAAAACGGACAACTAAATTTCAATCACAGTAACTATTTACAATCATAGTATTGACCAATCACATTTGGGGATCAAGGAATGGTTGACACTTTAACTTGCAAACGATGTTTTATGAACAAAAAGAACAATTGGGGTGAGAGAATAGTGTGAGACAAAAATATTAATTTTATAAAGTTGACATCCTAAATAGCAAACTCAGCAGATTGTTTTTGATTTTGTTGGCTACATAATGAACAACAAAAGAATAAAAATGGAAACGTAGGAGGCACGCCAGACTGCTGGGGCCGCGAAAAGTAATAATCCAAAATGAATACACTTTGGAGGGGATTTTCAGTTGGGCCAAGCCCAATATCCACTACTACATCATGACCCAAGAAAGAAACTAAATAATTTTCAAATCACAAATCCACAAAGATATGCTTTATTATTCTTTTCAAAGACATGTCTTATTAATTTTTTTTTTTTTGAGCAAGACATGTCTTATTATTGACATCTATCCAATCTCAATAATTTATTAACTAGAGCGTCCAAGTGTATGCAAATACAAGTACACCACCAACATATGCTGCAATGGATTCCTTTTATTCACCACCATTTGTGAACTATATCTTCCAACAATTCACCATCAATGCAATGCAATATGTTATCTTTTGAATCATCTTTGAGTTTGTTAAGAAGATCGAATTCGGCTTTGGAAATTGAGGGCCAAAGCCAATCATGAGTGGTCGTAGATATGTCAATGAGAATTACATAAGTTGAATAAGTGGATGTACTAAAATTCGAAGTATAGTTCATGCATATAATATGTAATATATACTTCTATCAACTAAATTATATTCATGAAATCATATAATAGTAATCTCTATTTTGGTGAAAAAAATTCCTCCACTTGATATCCGCATTGTAAAACTTCCAACTCATACTTATTTTATATAAGCTACAAAAAAGAGGACACAAGCACTATCCACTAACCATTATCATAGTACTCATGTATGATCTTACTTATAATAATCTATTTTATAGCAAAACAAAAGATTAATTATCTTTATATAAGCTACAAAAAAGAGGACACAAGCACTGTCCAGTCTCCAGTGTCCACTAAACATTATCCGGATGGAGATTTGGAAGTTGCAAATGCAATGCAAGCAACCTTAACATGTCACCCAATCGTAAGAGCAGTGTCAGCAACAACAGTAGTACACGTGTCATTAGAGCTCAATGTCCACGTGTCATTAGAGCTCAATGTCCACGTGTCAATATGCAAGACAAGATCCATTTTTTTTTCTTAAACCCACCACTAAAGAGTAAAGAGTGAAGACACTATGCAATTTGCATGCCCACCACTAAAAATGACACTCAATTGAACCAACATAATTTCATGGAATGGGTCCCACATGAGTATCTTGGTCACCCACGCTCAAAGTCAATTTTTTTTCTTTTCAATTTCTCAAAGTCAATTCAGCTTTTAAACATTAGGCAACTTTTAAACATATTTGCACTTTCAAAGAGATACTTACAAATCAACATTTAAATCAACATTTTTATTTAGGGGTTATTGAATTGGGATTTTGAGGGATTATTTTGACAAAAAAAAAGTTTTGAAAATTTTAAAAGACTTCGTGAAATTATATTGATTTTGTGAGATTTTGAGAGATTTTTTTTAAAACACATTTTACAATCAAAATTCTTAACACAAGATTTTGTGATATTTTGTGGAATTATAATATAGATTTTTAAGATTTTAAAGTATTTTATAGATTTTTACGATTTCTAAGGATTAAATAAATTAAAAAAAATTCAAATCTTTGAATAAAAGGAAACAATAACAAGAGGAATTTCAAATCTTTTAACAACAAAGTGATTCTATCTTCATATTTTTTCTAAATAGTAGCATTTTTCCACATATCTGAACCTATACTAATCCTCCATAAATTAGCATTTTTCTAAATAGTAGCATTTAAATCAACATTTAATATAAATTAACTCAGTAGCAACTTGACCAATCATCATCGATTCAAACCCCACATTGCAACTGAATCAATTCATACAAGTGTGTATTTCTTATATTGTTTAAGACAAGGGTCTTTCTTCTAAGGATATACTCTCTCCGTCTTATAATGTAAGAAAAAAAACAAAAACCACACTTATTAAGAAAAAGTAAAATATAATGATTGAAAATATATTTTTTTTGAAAAAAATTGTAAAGAAAGATGCAAAAACAATTTTTATTGGTTGTTGATTATAGAAAAAGTAAGAGAGAGAGTAAACTTTTCTTGAAAAGATAAATGTTTGGACTTTTTCTCTTATATTTTGAGACAAAAAATTGTATTTTTTCTCTTATATTTTAAAACGGAGGGAGTATATTGAATCATCATTGGTAAAGAAGTTAATCATACACAACTTAAAGGGTCTTTCTTCTAAGGATATATAGTGAGAGTCTATATATATATGGCTATAGCATTTTCAACTCTCATCCAACTTATTTTCACCAATAACTAATGCATCTAAAAAATAAAAGTTACTTATATTTAAAGTCAGAGAGAATACATTTAATTGTAAAAAAAAAGTTTGAATTTGAGACATAATCATTACATGGTTGTATAAAGAATTTAAGGAAGTAATCAAGGTAAAATATAGTAAAATAATATAATAAATATTAATTTGGTGTATCAATGGAGGTTACGTTGATTTTAATTTTTTTTACTTATAATCTTCTAGTTCCTAGGAGGAAGAGGACTTTGTAGCTCACATTTCAGTCGCGAGGTAAATAAAATATGATCAAATATTATTCTATCTAGAAATTAAACTTGAATTCTCCAAAAGAATTGTTGAAATTTATTAATCACTTGATCTCAATATTTGATGTTGATTTTAGCATAAAGGACAAGACTCCCAGACATAACTACCAATATTTAAATTTTGATTGAATCTTCCAAAAAAAAGTGATCGAGAAACAAAAAAATAAATTTGGTGCAGGTCTCTTAAATACCAGATTCTTTTAATGGAAAAATGGATATAAACATCAATGTATCAAATTTAGAAATTTCATTAATGTAATATTCAATGCCATTTACTCACATAAAAATCTCTCACATGGTCATGTTTGTGTCCACTGTTCAACAATCTCAGTGGAACGTTACTTTATTTTTTTCCTAATTTCTAGCTCCATAATAAAGCTTATACTATATATGAGTAATATTTATTAAAGTCCAAAGAAAAAAAAACATACAAAAATTTCTTGTGCAACCCCACCACATGATGAATTGATTCATTTGCAATTGTTTAAGACAATTTAGCAACACCATGAAAGCTATAATCCTTTTTTGTAGTGAGTGGTGTGAGTGTGAGTTGTTTCTGTAATCATGTTTAGCTTTTTTTTCATCACATTACAAACCCATCTCAAAAAATCATTAACAATTAGTTCTAAGCCTGAAAAAACAAAACTTGTTGCTACAAATGAATGTTCTTTTCCTTGTCTTTGTTCTTTTGTTCAATTATGCATTTTCTGAATCTAGTATTGGTATTGGATACAAACTAATGGTTCAAGTTCCTATGAAGTATGAAATTGGTGGTTTAATAGGTGGAGGTTATTTTTTGGAGACAAAGACAGTGCCAAATTTTAGAGTTGGATTGAGTATTGAAGGTGTTAATGGGAGATTCTCATGTTCATTGTTGGTTTTTCTTGGTGATGTTAAGGTTTGGGATTCTGGTCATTATTCAAGGTTTTATGTTACTGGGAAATGTTTGTTAGAGTTTACTATGGATGGTGATTTAAGGCTTAAGGGTCTTAATGAGACATTGGGATGGAAAACTGGGACTTCAGGACAAGGTGTGAAGGTATGCGTCTCTTTGAATTAGTTATTTGAATTTATCTACTGACATAAGCACTCAGGTCTCACGGTCTTGAGATTTTGAGTGTCTATGCGAAGTATGAACATGCTACCCTATACTTTTTATAAGTCATGCACGCAAACATGCACATACATATTTATATTTGAACCTCAACAAGTTGAGCTCAGCGACTTTGTGCCCCGAAAATTTGGGGCCCTGTGTGATCGCACACTCTAAATAAATTTAGGGTCGCACGGTGGGAGTATGTTTGAAGTTGTGACATTGTATGTTAGAGCTTAAGGAAAATACTATATGTAATGTGACACGTCCATAAACAGTTTTTAGTTTATTTTCATAAGTTCTTTATAGAATAGCTTATGAAATAAGTTCATAGCTTGTACGAAAATTGTTTTTTGACTTTGTTTTATCTTTTGTTATAAACTTAGCTTATTGTAGATAAAAATTTACGAGAATATTTTGAAAAGTGTTGGAATGAGCTAACGACATGTCCATAAGCGTATTTAGCCTGTTTCAATAAGCCCTTTAGAATAGTTTATGAAAATAGCTTATACATAAACACTTATATGATATGTGCTTATGCTATAAGTGCATAATTAAGCTGTTTATAGACAGTCAATTGAGCTGCATTGCATAGAATCTAATACATGAATTGTTGCAATGACTCATTTCAAGCAGAGATTGCAAATACAGAACACAGGAAACCTTGTGCTTGTGGATGAATTAAACAATGTGAAATGGCAAAGTTTCAATTTTCCAACTAATGTAATGCTCAGAGGCCAACAACTTGATGTAGCGACTCGATTAACTTCTTCACGAAGCAACTCGAGTATCTTCTACTCATTTGAAATCGAGAACAACAAGATTGCGTTGTATGCGAACTTCGGTAAATTGAGGTATTCTTATTGGAACTTTCAGCCTTCAATGAATAGAAGTATTACATATATTAAGCTGAGTTCAAAAGGGTTGTTATTGTTTGATGTCAAATACAAGAAAATAGCTCAAATTCCATCTCAAACTAATCAACCACTAAAATTTTTAGCACTAAAGAACGAAACAGGAAATTTCGGCCTTTATTATTATTCGCCCGAGAAACGAAATTTCGAGGCTTCTTTTCAAGCACTTAACAACACATGTGATCTTCCAAATTCTTGTAGACCTTATGGTATATGTACATTTTCCAATACATGTTCATGTATTCAGATTTCAACAAACGACAAAAATGATAGTTCTGATTGTAACGAAGGATTTTCCGGAGATTTTTGCAGCGGTAAAAAGGCGGAAATGTTGGAAATTGATAATGTAAGTAGTGTGCTCAAAGGTGTTCCTCAAACGGTTAACATTAGCCGAGACGCGTGTTCGAGTTTATGCTTACAAGATTGTGAATGTGCAGCAGCATTGTATTTTCGGAATGCGAGCATAGGCGCGGCTGCGGAATGTTATCTTTATAGATTTGTCCTTGGCCTCAAACAGGTAGATAAAGGCATAGGATTTAGTTATATGGTTAAGGTTCCAAAGGGAATTGGTAGAAATCATGAAAAGCATAATTTGAAAAGATGGATATTTGTAGCAGTAGGAGTTTTTGATGGACTTATTACTATGGTACTTGTTGGTGGTTTTTGTTACTGGTTGATCAAAAGGAGAAGTCATAGATTGGATTCTGATGGAAGAAATTCTTGAGAAGTTGAAGAAAGTTAAGTTCATATAGTTTAACTTCTGAATTCATCTGTCAAAAAATAAAGAAAAGAAGATATAGAAATCATTTTTATTTTAAGATGTGTATACACACTTTTGGTTGATTCCAAGTGACTGAAAATTCTTGATTGTGACAAAATGTTGCATATTTGCAGTTTATACAAAATTTACTTATCAATGATGAAAACAAATTTATGGAGATTTTGAAATTATGTGATTTCTTTGATTCTTTCTTTTCTTATTGAGCCATTCCAACCCATATAGTAACGACACTTAAATCGAAGACGTGTCTGATGTCTGACAGAAGTCGGTGTTAGAAGCTTGTATCAGACTTGTTCATTTATACAAACTCTTTTTGATACATTTCACGTTATTTTGATTTTGGAATCATTAAAGAAACATGAGTCATTTTAAAATTGATTTTGACTAAGTTATAATTCTGACGTAAACTCCTCTACACTAGTTTAATCATAAACTTGTGAATTCTAACTTTTGAAGTAACATATTGAGGTCACAAAGTCTTTCAATTGCTATTTATATGGCTTCTCCATATCCAAATGAGAGGAAAACTCATTTTCTTCCAAAGAATTATCCATAACTAAATCAAACTTATGTGAACAAAGAAAAATAAAGGAGCACTTGATTAAACAAAAATAAGAATAAAAAATATCGGTTGTGCATGATAAACTTTGCCATAAAATTTTGGACCCAAAACAATTTTGGGCTTAAAACTAGCCCTTGCTTAATTTGTTTGGTAAATGTTGTTTTTTTTTTCATGCCATCATTTCTTAAGAACACATATTTATAAGATAATTTCTTTTCGCGCACCCTAAAATGACTAAAATATCTCTTTCATTATTTAGCTAGCGAACTTAGTTCGCACTCTACGTAGCGAGTGACAATTTTTTTACCCAACGTCTGCACCATTCACGCCACCATGAATGAAAATATTATGAAAAAATACATTCCGCTACTTAGAGTGCGAACTCAAACTCAATTCACTACTGAGAGTGCGAACCCATTTTGCACTTTAACTAGTGAACTTTATAAAGATTTGACCATTACCCAACACCATATTTTGATTGACTACTAAGAGCAAGCTCTTTTTTTCATTTTTTTTAATCTCTCGCTAAAACAGTGTTTCGTTCAAAATATTTTCTTGAAAAATGAAGGAAAAGTTTTCACTTTAACTAACCAACTGTGTATCATTCAAAAAAAAATCATGAGAGGTGAGGGGGACAATTTTTTTTTTCTTTTCTAAAGTTCACTATGTAGGTAGCAAACTATTTTTTCCTAGTTTTTACTATTTTACACACTAACTACCTAACCAACAAAGGGTAAAATTGGAAAGTCAGTGGGTGCGTGAGAAGCTTGGGGATGCGAAAAGAAATTTGGCCGCCTATAAATTTTACCTATATGTTTCCATGGCCCTCCTTTCTTTCAAAAATTTTCATGGATAAAATGTTACTTTGGCCCAATGATTTAAAATATATATCTATAGCTAAAAATTGGAAGAAAAAAAACTTTAACAACTATATGCTCCATGAATAAAAATATTATGAAAAAATATTATTTTGTTACTTAAAATGCGAACTCAAACTCAATTCGCTATTTATAGTACAAATACGTAAAGTGTGAACTCGAACTCAGTTTGCTATTATAGTACGGATTTAGTTTACACTTTAACTAGTGAACTTTATAAACTTTGACCACTATTCAGGACTATATTTTGATTGGCCACTAGAGCGACTGTGACATAGTATCGAGCAAATACACACGTACTATCGACCAAACCATATTATTTCATTAACTACTTGAATCCAATAACTTAAATGTCTGTGGATATGATTCTGAATGTCACTCCTAGCTTAGCTAGGATTGCATATGTGTGTCATGTGATGTACAAAAATATATATTAATCAATATTCAATTACCTTATATACAATATTTTGGTGCAAGAAAACTATTCATATCATAATATAGCTGAGTAACGCTATATATACACGACAACATGATTCATAATCAACAGCTAAACGTGTTTGTCTTATTATTATTTTTGGCGAATAACATGTTTGCATGCATGATATGTGTACAAATTAAGCATGATTCCAATGAAGAACATGTTCAAATGCATGTTCTTGAGTAAACGGTATAGTAGAACGATAGATACACTCATTGTTCACTTCTTAGTAGTATTTTTCTATCCACATCATTGAGCTACAAATTTCACCAAAAAAAATAAACAAATTAAATTAACCAGTAATCTTGATGAATTAATTTTCACCCCTTTCTAATATCTAGTCACATGTGGTGTGCAGTAGTAGACAGTGTTTTTAGCCAAACATGGCCTAACATAATTAGCTCATAGATTTTGAACATTGTTAATAATCAAGGACCACTAAAGGACCACAAATTTCAACAATTCATCAATCCCAAATCAACATCGGTTTAAGATTCATTTTCTCCAATTTTCATGGGAATGTGCATACTTTTTCAATGTGCTCACTCATCTTACTTGTTTTCTATATAAAAAAAAATTAATAAAAGGCTTTTCAATTAGAGAGACAAGTAATGTTGCCAATTGTATAGGAAAGGGTGGCTAATGGCTGCAATCACTAATTAACCACCTATCTTGAAGAGCTCCTTTCTCCTTTTCATTTTACATAATTTGTTTATAATGCCAAATATTGTTTTAGATTTTAAAAAACATTTTTAATGTTTTATTGATGACCTAGTCATTAGTAGTCGTTGATTGGAGTTGATCTATCAATCTGAATCAAACGAACACTAAAATATAACAAGAAATCAAATGAATACTGCATCAGAACGAGGGTTCAAACAATGTCGGTAGGCGGCGAAATCACGAAGAAAAAAAAACAAATAAAAAACTTAACCTATGTAGAAATCACTAATGTAAATCAAAGAATATGATGGAAAAGATGCACAGAAGTGATTTAAGATAAAAAAAATCACCAAAAATCACCGATGAAAGAAGAACATGAGAAACTTAACAAGAATGTTGAGTTTACCTCTATAAAAGAATTAGGGAGAGGAAGGAGATTTGTGTGTTTGTACTTAATACATTACATTGTTGTTCTTATTTTAATATATTTATTGATAATCCAACAAAGAGGACATTTACCAATCTAGTTAATTGATTAAATGGTGATTGACGCTGAACTTGTTAGGAAGGATCACGGTTTGATCTCCCGCAACTGCGATCAGGAGGGGGTTGGAACCACTTGATACCAGAACTGACTCCCAAATCAGATTAAACTTTTGATGAAAACCAAAAAACAAAGAGGACATTTTTAGTGTATTTTGAATATATGTTGGGATTTTCACGATAGCCTATAAAATATTAGAGTGAATTATTATATTGGACTAATAGCAACCATACAAATAACTTTGACATCAATTTTTTTATCCAAAATATTAATATATATTTTTTGAACAACCAAAATATTAATATATTAGATATACAAACTCACTTAGATATTGTTGAACATCTTTTTTCAATTCAATATATGTAGGACTTGTAACTAACATTATCAACATTCTCTACCCAAATGTGAGACTCTTCACTATTATGATCCAACACCAAAAATCACTCCTTGGTTCAAATTGGACTCGAATGCCGTTGTTCTAGCATTAGGTTTGTCAGTAGCATATTCTCTGTAAAATTATTGTTCTTTTTTGAAAATCAATGTAAAATTAATGTTAATTTATCATTTGTACTTTTATAAAAGTTAAAATATTAATTAAATATATTTTTGCTTTCTTAATAAAGTAAGGGTAAAACAAATTTAATTTATCAATCTTTATTATTTCATAATCCACGTGCATAACTCTAAAAAAACAATAATTTTGAAACGGATAGAATAATAATTAGAAATTATAAACTTAAAGTGCATAAGTGGGGTGTTCGGGGTTTCACTCCAAAACTTACGTATATAATACGATGTTCATACCAAATGAAATACGTACACTGGCGGATTTAATATTCCCTTTTCCATCTAATTACTTACATTTAACACACAAATAAAATATATCTTTTACGTACAATTGTACATTGTAATCTCTTTGTATAATCTAATCTCTAGAAGTCAATAAAACTCAGTGGAGGACAATACTTGTCACACGGTAACCTTTTTATAGCTGGATTAACTCAAAACTTCTTATTAAACCGAGAGAGATTTGGGTTTGTGTGAGAATACAAACCACTAAATATTAGCTGTCGACCTAGCTAATTGATCAAATTAGTTTATATGTCTTTGTAGAAACAATCTTATCCATTGATGAAATTTGGTTGTTTGTAATGTGTGTAGGTAAGGTATTGGTGGCTAGATCCAACATGTGAGGAAAAGAGACAAACCAACCAGCCATGTACACGATTAGATTAGATGATATAGGAATTAATTTCCAGCTATAATATAAGAAATGTACAAGAGACATGTTCTGTAGTGTTAGTAGAACCTAACCCGTGAACCTAAGTGTCACTTACAACTCTCACGTCAGGTAAGATACAACATGTTATGGGCCGGGCGGCATTTCCTTCATTTTTGGACTCTAACCATCCTAGTCTTTGCTTCTCAATTACCGACCCCACATGCACTATTTGCGAACAAACTCACAGCATTCAAGTTAATAGCATAAAATAGTATATTCGTTCTCACAAATAATATAATATAATTAAAATAACTGAAATGTTTATGCTTTCGAATCTGCATCTTTGACGAACTAAATCAATATGTGAATCAGTAGTTAATCGAAGTTGATATGTCAATATAATCAAATGAGCACCGCACAAAGACGGAAAAACAAACATCGTCGTTATTACCAACTAAATCATCTTGTTTATACCAACTAAATTAAATTTACAGACATATCTATATTTATGATTTAGTCTATATGTATCCTATACATAAGAAATAATATGTCTTTTGCATGAGCTTAATTTTAATTGCCTATGATAATTATTTTAATTATAATTACCTCCTTGTCCTTACTCTATATTTTCATCGATCGTTATCTTGCAAAAAAATAAAGAAAGGTATAGGAAGGAAATTCTCCTCTTACCATATCCTGAAGGTAATTGTAGTAAGCGTGGCTCATCTTTGCGATTTTGGACTTATTAATTTGTATTTTTAAGTTAATTAAAATATGAAATCAAAGAATGATTTGCTGTAAATCCTAGTTGATTTAATTAATGGAACACACGAACAACATGATAATGTTATGGTATTCTTGTAGAATAGTAGTACATATAGAATCAAGACATGCATGCATTAAAAAGAAGAGAAGCTAATTATTTTAAGTTTATTTTATGCCGTGATTATGAGGTTCCCCCATATAATTGTTAATTAAGGTTTAAGTACATGAGCGAGTGGATTTATCATTATTTAAGAATATGAGATGATAAGAGCCTTACCTAAAAGAAGAATTCATTAGGTGGATGGATGCATATATATTTGAAGTATTTTTTTTTTAGTAGTGTCTGTTATAAATATTTTAGAAAATTATTTTATAAAAAAAATCATTTTAAACAAAAAGTAGCTTTAATTTTTTTTAAAATTTCTAAACTTTTTCCAAAAAAATAAAATAAAATCACTTTTTAAAACTTAAACAAATGCATCCGTTATCGGTGCCTTTTGTGTGAGACTATTGAGAAACACGTTCTAAACACATTGGGTAGTGAGATTTTGTTGCCATTTTTGTTTGTTTCGTGTTGTTATAGGTTTCACAACAAATGATGATTTGAATTTACTACAAAGATCATAAGAGTTACAATATTTTGATTTTGATTAAATTAAAAACTTATTTTGATTTTGTTAAAATTACGATAAAAACTTAGTTTTATTTAATTGGTTTATACTTACATGACTAATTCTCAATAATGTATATAAAAAAATAGTGGAGGATCTCTGGTTATTTTTGTCCTATTTTTATAGTTGATCTTCTGTTCTCTTCTTCGGGTTGTATCCCCGTGTTGGTGTTTTTTGGTGTTCTTGTTTTTTTGGTGTTGAGGTGTTTTTTTTTTTTGATGGTTGAAGTTTATTTGTAGATTTTTTCATACTCATTTATATTTTAGATTCTTTATTCTTTTATCATCTTTTATATATATATATATATATATATATATATATATATATATATATATATATATATATATTTGCCATTTAAAAAAAAATATTATAGTACAACTATTAATTATGGTTTATACGTATGTTGTGAATTTGCTTGTTTGTCATGATTAATCAGCACACATGTGAAGAGAGAGCTACTTGATAGTTGATACCTTTCCTCAGAACAGGGGCAATGCTTTGGTTTTATAATTCTCTATGATAAAAATATATAAATATACTACATAATGAATTTTTTTGAAATGAATGGTGTGTAAATCTCTTGCATTGTTTGTTTAGGTAGTTTTTCGTTTCTTATGAGTATTGATTGGTTTAAATCGAATACGATTTTTACTTCTCTTATATTTTAGAGTAGAATACGACTTGTATTTTTTCTTTCACTCTTTATTTATTTATATAAATATTATTGTGCCGTTAAAATAAAAATAAATATACTACTTATTATCATTAACCTCGTCACAATGTCTTATCAAAATAAAAAATTAACCTCACAAATGTCATATTATAAAAAATACGATTTAATAATAAGGAATATCCTACCCTTATTAATTACAGTACTTTGTCACCTCAAACAATAATGTTTTTGAATAACAAAGATTATTAGTTAATATAGATAATATTGTTTGACCAAACATTAATCGGTTCAGTTGTGATCGACGTTTGATTTGGTAAGGACTACAGTTTAATCCCTACAATTATACTTGGGAGGTGATTAGAATTAATTGATGTCAAAATTTGTTCCAAACTCTGGACTATTAGGATCTCTTTCTTCTATGAACCATAGGATAAAAGCGGAAAAAAATGATGAATTTCATATGAAACCATAATGGATTTCATACAAAAAAAGCATTAATAGTTTTTCATGTTTATAGTCATGAAAATAATGGGGCCAATTTTGTAAATGAATAGTGAAAAAACATGATTTGTTGTGGGGAATATTTAGGTAGTCGTCAAGCAAACAAACAAGAGATCACATAGTAACAATTTTTTGTAAGCTTATTTATATTATATTATTATTATATGCAAAGAAAAAGAAATTAAAAACCTCCAAAGCTAAGGCACCACACATGAAACAAAAGGGAGAGAAAACCAAAATGAATTAGACATAAGCTATAAGAAGGAGAAGAAGCTAAGCTAGCATGGATTCAAGGGATTCAAGAATAGTGTCTCTTCAACACAAGTTTCAACAACTTAGAGATGTCACAAGCTCTAGTGCTGTAATATTAATATTAATGGTTTATAATATATTAGTATATATATATATCTCTTGTGTGTTTAGTTATTTTGTGTGTAGTAATAATGAAGTTAATTAATGGATAATATATAATTGGCAGATGAACAAAGCCTCAATTATAGTGGACGCAACCAAATACATACAAGAGTTGAAGCAAAAAGTGGAGAGACTCAACTCCGAATTAGGAATTGTTGAATCATCATCAACCCCACAAATGGATGATGAGCATCCTAAGGTATTTATTTTGTTGTATTATTATTTTATTTTTTTGTTCAATGATTTGTATAAACAATCGATTTCCAACGGTGTTAATCAGGGAGTTGAGTCTCCCTTAAACCATCAATTTGAACGAAACAAACACCGCCACAAATCTTTTAAGAAAAATCGTAGAAGACTTTATCGCCGGGTTTGATTCCCTCTTGTGTAGACTTTCTTAATTAGAGTATAACATAAATTCACTATTTTGTAAAATAGAAAGTAAAAACATAGGTCACTTGCCACATCTTATGTATGTCTAGAAAAATGTAAATATTCACATCTAGTTATAATTTTTGAATTTTGCAGGTGAGTGTCAAAACCCTAGAAAAGGGTTTCTTAATCAATGTGGTTTTAGAAAAGAATAGACCTGGTATGCTGGTGTCGATTCTTGAAGCTTTTGAAGATTTGGGACTTGATGTGCTTGATGCTAGGGTTTCTTGTGAAGACACTTTCCACCTTCAAGCTGTGGGAGGAGATGTAAGAGAATAAATATATTAATATGTTTTTCTGCCATTTCCCTTAAATTATTCTCTTTTACACTTTAATTTTAAACGATTGAATTAATTAACATAGTGGTTGCATAGAAATATGGAATCACTTTGTAATTTTTATTTTTTGGATTAGATCGAGTACTATTTATACTTCTTCTATTAATGTGGGATTAATACCTCTTATACTTTTCTTTTTTCTTTTATATTTATGTAGATATTTTCTGTTAAAAAAAAAAAGACGCGTTCTCACTTTGTACACATTGTTCAATTGTTGTGAGACAATCTTAATGCTTTTGGAGCTCTAAGGAAAATTTATATAGAAGGAAAATGGTGTATCTAGAGAATTTGAGAGATTATTTTACTTTCTTGGTTCTAATTTAAGTCTTGTGTAAGGAGACAAAATTCTTCGGAAACATATTTGGTATAATTGCTTTAACACAGTTACTGTTTTCAGCCATCTGATATCAGTCAAATGATAGAGAAATATGATAATGATTTAAAACTGATGTGCAATCAATACCGTTCGATTTCGAGGGGGATGGGTAGTTCAACTGGTTAAGCTGATCAGTTGAGCTAAGGGTTAAGGAGCTATTGGAGGTCCAGAGTTTAAATCATGGTAAAGGAGAAAAAAATTGACAATATACTAACAACTAACATTTGTATATAAAAAAAAATACCGTTCGATTTCAAATCAATTGATAAGTTAAGTATTGCGTGATAAATCTACCGCAACGGAATACCTTTTTTTTTTTTTATTCAGAATAATTTCAATCTAAGTCCTTGTTGAATAAACTAGCCTACAAAATAAAAAAGAGCTTGCATGAATTTTATATAGCTTGTTGTCTTAAAGATTTTGAATATTATTGGTAAATAAATATATGATAGTGCCAAATTAATTTGATTCCTCTCTCTCATGTGATTCTTGTTTGTTGAATATATATATGCAGAGTCACAAGAACGACAGTATGAACGAGCAAGTGGTGAGGCAAGCAGTATTGCAAGCTATCAAGAACACGGACGAATAATCATAAAAAAGCATGCATTACATACATAATAACAATTAATAATATTAATAATAAATCCAATTACACTTTTTTGTCTTGTTTTATAAGTTTCAAATTAATTTGTGTATATATATATATATATATATATATATATATGTGATTCCATCACCATATTCTGCCAAAATTTGAAGAACCTACCATATACTTCAATGGCCCTTAAATATTGATATGGCTTATCATTATCAGCATCTTTTCCAAAATGATTGAATGGACACACATTTTCCATCATGATAGAGAATATGGATCATCTTCTACTCATTCGCTCCAGCTCTCCAATATTCACCTTCATCTCAGTTATGGTTTTAAATTGCGGATGTATGTGGTAGCGGTTGCGGTTATTGCAGTCGGTTGTTGCAATGGGTGTTACGGCGTGAATTAATTTTAAATTTTCACAAATTATAAATTTTCAATAAAACAATGTATTTTATAAAAATTTATATCAGTTAAAATATTATTGAGTGTGACTCGAGGTAGATACCCCAAATTTTGAGGGGGTTACAAGTTGTCACCTTATTAAAAAGTGCTTCAAAATACATAGTTGAGAGACTCTTAAAGATAAAATTATACTACATTATATTTAACGTAAATTAAAATTTGGGGTTGTTAATTAATATTTTATGAGAAAATTTGTACGAACATAGTCAAAATTGTCTGATACAGTTCTTGATGCGGTTGAGATGCGGCTGTAGACATGATTAAAATTCACACCGTAATTGCGGTTGCGGTGCTACCGCATTAGCAATATCGGGATGTGGTTACGAAAATGAGTAGTAAACTTAAGTATAAAAAGATAAAGTTAGAAAGAGAAATTAAACTCATTTGGTGATTTTGTAAGAAGAGGAAGAAGGAGAAAAAGGAGAGCTCTAAAAGAAAAGAAGAGAATCAAGAGAATGGGGAGAGATTATTTACTTGAGGGATTTCTCATCTAGAATATTCAACCTAAGGTATGGGGAGAGGATCATATTATTGTGATTAACCATAAAAATGGGAGAAAATCCATTTTTCTCTTATCCCAAGCTTTTCAGATATTTACTTTGTTATTTATGGTTTTTGGGAGAAAATCACAAATTAGGAATATATCGTTGTTGTTATCAATTTCGTGGTGCTTATTGTTGTTTCATATATGATTTTGCATGATAAAAATGTGAGCTTTGTATGTGGGTTAAATCTTCATAAAATCTGTGTTTCTTTGATGATTGATGTTAAAATTCGTGTGCGATGAGTGTATCATGTTTATATATGTTGAAGACAGGGACGGATGCAGACTCTTAATAATGGTGTGGCCAAATTTTAAAGAGTCGCAATGATTTTTTTTTTATAATGGTTAAAAATGTACAAACCATTAATTTGTTAAACTTAGTCCTCTGATTATCAATTTGTAGAATTTTATTTTATTGAAAAAGATAAATTCAATTTGAAAATTCATAGACCATTAACATTCGAATAATATTTCATCGTTCAATAATGTCTGATGAGAGACACAAAATTATAAAGAACAAATTTTGTAAACGAAGAAGAAATGGTAGAAAATGAGGAAAGGGACGCCACACTATCCAATCCAAGAGAAGTGATAAGTCAAATGGAAATGAGGATCGCCAGAAGAAAATGATTTCTTGATAAGATCAATGCATGGTCCAATCCAAGACCAAAGATGAGCAAAGCTCAAAAACACACAAAAGTGCACTATTTTAATCAAAATTCAACTTATCTTATTTCATGAAAGAAAATTACAATATATAGAATTTTTTTTTTCCGAACGCAGTGATTAATCACTCGCTAGATTGAAGGCACCTCGATGGGTGGGATAGCTGGCCCAAGGATTTAAAGCTGCTCCATACCCAAGGTGAGGATCGAACCCTCGACCCTTAGTTAAGGGAGGATGAGCCCCAACCGCTCAACCACACCCCTTAAGTTACAATATATAGAACTTTTAATCCTTATAACTCAATAGTCCATAATTAATTAATAAATTAAAATAGCACCTAATTTAAAATAAATGGCAAATAAACCTTTCACTTATTTTCCTAAACATAAATCAGTGCACCACTTGTCCCTTGAGTCCAAAATTCGTGAGCTGCTTCAAATTTCAACTCATGGAAATTTCATTCAATGCCATAATGAGAATTATGTGTGTGGATCAAGTTCCATAAGCCAAATAGAAACTGTAGAATTCATTTCAATTCTTAGAGAAGATGTGATTGGTTCCTCATTGGCCTTCTTTGTGGTTGGTCGTGATTTTTATTGATGCATTGTGCCTTGATGCATTAAATAATTCAGACCATAAAATTGTAACTTAATTTACATGTCTCTTAGTGTTAAACTCTTAATTTGCATGCATTTGATCTCCTATTTTTTTTATAGTGTTTCTTCCTTATTCTATTATTAAACTAATTCTTCTTTGTAAAAAGAGATTATTTTAGAATCACATCCACGTCTAAATTCATAGATAATCATGTAAAAAATTTTAAAAAAATCTAAAATAAAGTTAATATTGTTCAATAAAAATATATAAATCTTTATTTTGTATAGGTCTCAATAACATATCAAATTATTTTATATTTCTATAAAATTTTACATGTATTTTATTTATATAATATTTGATTAAAATCACCGATACAATTTGATTTGTCCAATAATATTATTGTTTGTGGTGGTAATATAGCAATTTTTTGAAAAAAAATCAATTAAAATAAAAATTGGAGCTAGCAGAAATTGAACAGAGACAACCTAAATCACATGCAGCCCATAACCACCGAGACACAAGAAAGATTATGATTAATTTAACAATAATAAGTATATCTATCCAAATAATTTACAAAGTTACGCACACATATATATACCTATTCAAAACAAAAATTCCACTGTGGCGGCCCCTACCTAGGTCCGCCCCTCTGGTTGAAGATATGATTTTTATGCTTAAAGATGCTTTGAATCATGATTTTGAGTGATTTTGAAATAGAACTCGAAGTATTTTGTGAAAAACTATGTTTTATGGGCTTTTGAATCAGTTCAAAACTCTCATGTATCAATTCAAGATCATCCTAATCAAGTTTAATGCATCGGTTCAAGATCATTTTGGATATGCATCAGTTCATGTTTCTGAAAATTTGCATTTTGATCATAACTTGAGTTTCGTAACTCCGTTTGAGGTGCCGTCAGTTGTGTCACGAAACTAATGTAATAACCTTTCTTAGCCCACATTTCATGGGCCTTAGGCCAAATTTGGACAAAAGATTTTGTTGCTTAATATATCCCATTTTTTTTATAAACAAAAAAATGATTAATTATGATAGTGGGCATCTCAGCTATAATAGAACCTCAAGTTACCAATATTTTGAAATTCTCGATGATTGTTTGTAATACGCGATTTCTGCAATTGGCAGGAGAAATATAATCTAGCGAAATAGACAAAAGAGAATAAAAAAAATTAACAAAAATCATCTAAATTAAAAAAAAAAATTGTTGTTTGATATCGTAAGATAGATAATCAAATATTTGTTGTATAAACAACACCACGACCCATAAACGGCTAAAACCGGAGAGGAAGAAGATGAACATCTGAACAGAGACACCCAAACTTCTGGCACTGAACCAGACTAAGGTGGTGAGGAGGGCAGACTGCATCCTCATTGCACCACCACCACCAACTTGTCTACATGGTGAGGAGAAGGTTTGGATTTGAGAGGGAGAAGTTCATATCTGGAGCTGAGATGGGAGAGAAGCAGAGAAGGAGAAGACAGAGAGACTAGAAGCAGAGCTTTAAGTATGAATTCCGGTAACTTTAATTTTCTTATATTATTTATAGGCATTTTGCCATTATATGCTATTAATTTAGATGTTGTGAGTTTGCTCGCAGATTCATCATTTTCATTCATAACGATGTTAAATTTCTATTTGCAACTGATATATTCTATCAATTATTAGAATGAACAAATATTGCTATTTTTAATTAAATGAAAAATACCCTATAGAAATTGTTAATTATACTCTTAAAAAAAGAGCTAATTATTTGGATGAAATAGGCTGTTACAAGGCCAATCTACCTCGGCCCAATCTTGTACAACAAAATACAAAGAGAAAAAAGAAAAGGAGGTACTTTCTGCACCTCCCAAAATTAATTTAGATGTGTACATTAAAAAACTTTAGATTTTGTGTAAGTTTATTAGTTTTTTTTGTCAAGACCAGAGTATTCACCGTCAAACGCAGTGACTATTTCTCTCGTTAAATTGGAGGCACCTTAAAAGGTGGCATAGCTTGTTCAGAGATTTAAAGTTGCTCCGTACATTGAACCATCAATCTTTGGTCAAGGGAGGATGAGACTCAACCGCTCAACCACACTCTCTGAGTTGTGTAATTTATTAGCTTAATAGTACCTTTCCAAATAAATAAATAAATTATGCAATTGGAAAGTACATATCTAAAATACATATCCTCTGCGCGCAACTGCAGAGATTAATCTCTTGAGCCGAGTAGGATCACAAAATGTGGCAAAGTTTCCCTCAAAATAATTTAACATTGTTGTATTTTCAGGGCTGATTTCAGTCCTATGACTTTTTATTAAGCTGAAAGAGATCACTTACCATCTCATCTAAGTGCCCGTTTTACCCGGCTTATTTTCTACTTTTCTATTTAGCTTAAACGAAATAGAGAAGTATAAAATTGAATTTAGTCATATTTCTCTTTAAAAGTATTAGAGAAATAAATTAAAGAATTAAAAAATAAAAAAAAACGAATCAAACACATTTTTTTCCTACTTTACTATTTTTTAGGAGAAGAAAAAAAGTAGAAAATAAGCCCGGCCAAACGGGCTCTAAGTACGCTTGGATAAAATATATTAATTTTATGTTACAAAGTTATTATTTTTTTATATTCTTTAGAAATGCATGACAGAAAAAATTACTCTAAAAAATTTTAACAAAAAAAGTAAAGACAATGGATTAAGCTTGTGGGATTTAGGACCGGAGCTTTTAGGGTTCGTTTGGTGCGCCGGATAGATAGAGACAAGATATGATAAGAACTGAATAATAGTACGATATGATAGTGACAAGATTAGCACATATCATGTCATGTGTTTGGTGCACACATGATAAGAGAAAAATAAAAGAGTAATTGGATAACCCAGCCGAAAATAAGGATTAAAATAACAAAGAATAATTGGATAAGCTTAATGGTAAGTTAAATTTATCCTTTTTTTTTTTTTTGGTCAGGAAATTTATCCTTTTCTATTGGTGCACCAAACAACGAATTAAAACAAAATCAGAAACTTTAATATATCTTGTTTCTCTAACCTGCGCACCAAACGAATCAATGTAAAACAAGCCGTCTTCAAAATTACTTCAAATATAAGAGTCAAACATGAGAAAATATATTCGGACAATTAACACAATTTTTGTACAATTTACATTGACACTTTTAACTTTTAAATTTTAAAACGATTGATTTATCATTCGAAGAAAAATTAATAACACAACTAATTATATATTTGTTTTTAAATATAAAATTGTACTACTATGCGTGTAGTAACTTTGAAAGAAAAACGAAAAAGAAAGATTAGGCTAGTCTACAACTCAATCCAATATAGTAATTGGTTAGATGTGTTTGGGCTTGACCATGTCCTTAAATAATTCCAACCAAAAACAAATACATTTATCATTATCCTAAATCATGTATTAAAATAAAAGATATTATCAAAATCAAAATAAAATAACAGGAGGACGAAGGATGAAATCAGCAACGAAAAAAGAACATATGAGTGTGGAAGTGAGCTGGCTACTACTAAATGCAGCCACTCAACAAAGAGATATACGTAATTGACTTCCCCTCAAGTAAATAATTCCCATATTCTATTATACTGTGTCATCTTAATTAATTAAGGTTTTAATGCTACAGTAGACCATTATATATATATATATATGCTCTAGAGACATAGAAGAACAAGGCCATGAAATCCACTAGGAAATGGTGAAGTAAATGTGTTTTGCAATCTTTCTATTTGTCTATAAAGACAATTATGTAGTAGATGATTATGGGATTTAGAAATTTTAATATTTCTTCTATAAAATTTTACTCGTGATTTCAATTTAGGTATACACACACTATTTTAAATCTAAAATTTTACTCTCTCTAAATATAAGATTTTGTTTGACCAAATTATATTATTTATCTATCATATTTTTTACCGTATTTTTTTTTTGACTAACCGTATTTATTTTTACTAACCGTATTTTTTTAATAATATATAGATACAAATTCTTGTTTGATTTGTTTTGATGAATATTTTCAAAATATCAAATTTTATAATTTTTACTTCTACACAATTAAAGATATTAGTGATTAAAATTGTGTGTTGGCGTATGTGCAGTGGTCAAACAAAGTCTTATATTTAGGGACGGAAGTAGTATTAAAAATCCAACTTGATAGAGTGTTTGTTTTAATTTTTCCTCTTTATACGGTGTTTGTTTTATTCAGATTTACTACAATTTAAATTCAGTGTAGATTAAATGATTTTACCTTCTTTAACGTTACAGTTCCGGAGGCATGATAATTTCGGATGTTTAAATTTTGTCATATCAATTGTAGACTCTGTCATTAAGTTGTTTTGTGCTATTAACTCAGATGTTGTGAGCATGTTTGCAAATTTATTTTTATTTATGGCAAATGCTAAAAAGTGCACCCGGTGCACTCTTTAAGCCCCTTAAATAGTAAGTTTTTATAGAATTTATATAAAGTCAACGCATTGGAAATTGTGCTGTTTAACTTTTTGAATAAATAATTTCTTTAAATAGTATGTTTAAAGAGTGCACCAGGTGCACTCGTTAGCAAGACCCTTTATTTATTTTTTGGGAATTTGAATATAAATTGATGTAATTTATAAATTTGAATGAATGAAGTTTTTTTAAATTTGAATGAATTGATGTAATTTATAAATTTGAATATAAATTGATGTAATTGATATAATATGAAATCCTTGAATTAGCAAACAACCAATGAAAACCAAAAGTTGGAATAAAAAAAGCAGGTATATATCCAAGTCCTGAAGCATAAGAAAGTATAATGTATCAAATAGTAAAGCGCATTCATTTCGTCAGTTTTCGTAGCCGAGGTGTCGCACTATATAGCAGCTCTCTGAAAAATTAGTAGCAACTCTCTAGTATTAATATAGCTAGAGCTAAATTTCTCAATAATGACAAAATCACCCCAAACCAACTAAAAATTGTGTACCAAATAGAACTTTTAGTTCCACAATAAACCAAGTTTACGGTAAACGTATTGTTTTGGATTTGACTTTTGGGCTGATCAAGACCCAATGTCACATCCCTTGGCCCAAATACCACATCCAATTAAAACTATATAAAGAACTCCTCACAAGATATGCATTACGGTAACTTATACCTCCACCTCGAGCTTATACTGATTTGGGCTCAGAGTATTTTATGCAAGTATATACCCCTCTCTTTGCATCGTTAGTCATCTCCATGCCGAGATTTCAACCTCCAGCTCAGAGTATTTCTTCTACCGGTCCACCACTTGTGAGTTCTCTACCTCATTTATCCTCCATGGATAAATCTGAGTTCTGTTCATAACACTTACCTCCCATTTCAGTCAAACAAACCCAATAGTCCTAATTATGGTTGAACTTCATTGTTGTCATTTATGGCTATATAATTAATGTATAACTCAATTTTATCTGGTTCGACATTAGGACCTCATCGTTCAATGTATGAGTTTCTGATTATGATCATCACTTCATCTACAAATTTAAAAAACAAAATGTTAATTAAACTTTTTAATAAATTAACATTAGATATATAGACGAGGGGAAAACAGGTGCTCGTGATTGTGATCTTATTCTTTGATACGATATGATTTTAAAATAATGGACGCGTTATTGTTAGTCAAACTCAAAAATGATAGGCAATTAAGCAACTTGTATGATTATGATTATGATTAAATTAACGCCATATAAGCCAAACAAGATTGCTTCTTTGACCTCTCTGGCTACTATGTTCCAAAACACATATACATACTTTGACTTTTTTTGGTAAGAACTTTTGCACTTCAAAAATTCGAATGTTTTAATTAACGAACAAGTTACTCCTATACGGTGACTAAAACAATTATTTAATTATTGACAAAAATAATAATTATTATTTAATTCATATGCTTAATTAGTGTCAAGATTTCTTATACTTATAATGTATTTGAATTACAACTGTAAATCATTACAATTAGGTTAACTTTAATCATAATTTTTTGACTTTTTCTCTCCAAATATGCTCTTGATTAAAAAATTAAAAATAATTGCATATGAACGGAAATTAAACATATAATAAAATGTGAAGCTGCCTTATTTCTGAATTATAATTAGTTAGTTTAAAATATTGCGTGCATGCATGTAACTGATCGACAAAATACATTTTAGTCAAAATTATGTGAATAGACGAGAAAAAAGTATTGGATTAAATGACAATTTGTTTGTTGTACGTAAACAAAACGATTAAAGACTTCTTATCAATTATTTCTCTAGTAAAATTTTAATTTAAGATTATTATTACTATATGGAGTCTAGATCTTGTGTATTAGTGACTTCATGTAGTCGTTAGTCTGTGACTGTTCGATCTCCATCAAACAATCTATTAATAATATTTTGATATTATAAAATGAAAAATTATTATCTTTAAATTTTAAAACACACGTCTGATGGAGATAAATGACTTTGATTTAGAGAATTAAAAGAGGGTTTATTTAAGGAAGACACATTCGATCCTTGCATGTGTTTATTGAAATTTTGTTGGGATTTTGCCACTTCATTTAAACAAGAGTTTAATAGATTTGAACCATCAGTGTAATTTATTTTTACATATACATTCAATAAGATTCATTTAAATTTTAATGTCATATTAAAAAAGTTGGGTGAAGTGGAGTTACGTAGCGGAATATGTTCTATTATATCGTTCCTTTTGTTTTCTTCTTTCGATGTGTTACTCAAAATTCCATCTATCCTACTTAATTTTTCTTATTATGGTGTACTTTATTTTATTAAAAAAATACTTTTTAATTAAATGTTGAAAAATAAGATTTTATTTTCTCAAATATAAATACACTTGAAAAAATATATTCTTATAATTTATATGTTTAACAACATGAGAGAAAAATAGTAGTCATTGGTCAATGATTTCATGCACACAAGATACATATGGTGCACGTTGATTTCATTATGACGAATATGCATTTTATAAAATTCACCATTGAAGTGAAAGTTCATAACATATAGATCATTCATATAAAATTTAAAAAAAAAATTGAAAATTATTTGATATTTGATATGTTATTGACATTCATCAAGATTAACGATATTTAATAAAAATTTATAAACTGTTAATTTTGATCGATCTTAATAACATATCAAATGATTGTTAAAATTTTTCTTGAATAATCTATATGAAATAAAATTTCAATTCAATAATAAATTTTACAAAACTTCATATTCATTATAATAAAATCAACAACTTATATATCATACATCATTTTATCAAAAAAAAAAAAACTTATATATCATACATCATATACATCACTTATGCATGTTAGAATTTACCGTAATTTTATACTTGACCTTCCCTTTGATGTTTTTTGCAACAACATTTTCTTACTGTTTTGGATAATGTTACCTAGCTAGGGGGTTGGTGATGATTTATCAATTAGCTTTTTAAATGACAAGTGGCTCTCTACTTCCATTCTTGAAGTTAAATCACGAAGATTATTTGACTTGTTAGAAATCAACTGTATTTATTTTACTAATTTGGAAAAAGCGCTTAATTAATTAATTCCAATTATATTTTATTACATTATTAGTATGAAATTTTATTTTCTTCATTTAATATGTACTAATTTTCGTAATAAAATTTATGACAAGCAAAATAGATTAATAATTTTTCTTTTCAATTGAATTTTCCTCATACACAAAATATATATATTTTTTGAAAGCTCGATATCCAATCTAAGGACCGACTAATCGAGGGGACCAATTTCATTACCCACTTATGAGAACCCTATTTAAAGCTAGAGTTTTTACTCTGTGTGGACTAACTCACCGAAATTAACACCAGTAAGAATCGAACGTAAAACTTTGTGAGAAGCACACTCTAATGACACAAAATATATGATTCTATCAAATTTTTACATTTTACAAATCAAATGAAAAGTTTTAAATATATTATATGATTAAACTTAATCATATGTAGATATATGACTATTATGTCACTTCCTCCTTTCCTATAATCAAACATACTACTACTATAGTATTTTAATCCCTTGTGGCTAAATATTGACAAGAGAATAAAACAAATTAGTCCAAGGAAACTCACATATAAATACGTGACATATTTCAAGACCATAATCACAAGCATTAGTTATAACTTATAAGCCTCTCATTTCCCTTCATCCTCTTAGTATAATTTTCCTTTTCTTTTCTAAGTATAAAAAACTACAATTACACCATGATCCTTCCAATCACCAAAGTTCATTTTTTCTTACTATTTTGCTTTGTGAGCACAATTTCAGCTCAATTGTCCTCAAATTTCTATTTCAAAACATGTCCGTCTGTGCTTTCAACCATTAAAACAGAAATAAATTCTGCTGTTGGTAATGAGGCTCGCATGGGTGCCTCTCTACTCCGTCTTCATTTTCATGATTGTTTTGTTCAAGCAAGTCAACTTTAACTTTTATTCTTCAAATTTTCTCCTTTGACCATAATTTTTTTAAGATTTTATCTAACATATTTGCATATTAATTTGTTCACATTTAATATATCTTATATATATATATATATAAGCACATTTAATTAATTCTAAATATGAAATACTTTTTTTTTGACGTAATATACCACCAAAAAGAAACCGCCAGATAGAATTACTTTGCTTGATAATTTACATGGAAAATAATTTATAAAATTGAATTTTACTAATTCGATCAAATTGAGTATTCTCATATTATATTAATATTCAAATATATACACAAAATTTTATATAAATTTGACGACATTTGTAGCTATGTGATCTTATATAGGTTATGAAACTTTTAGTTTGACGACATTTAAATAGTTATGAAACTTTATGAACTTTTAAAAAGGTCTTACTTTATCAGTTAGATTTGTAAAATTTAATATTTATATAGCGAATTATTAAGTGGAATAATTCTTTTTTTTTAATTAATTCTTATAAAAAATGGAATAATTCTTATAATCTATCTAAATTTAGTTAGTTTGTATGTCTATGGGATTGATAAATATATCAAGCAGAGATTGCTTGATTTGTAAGATATAAAAAATTTAACTAATATTGTAATAATAAAACAATGATACAAATGTACTATTTTTTTTCAAATAGTTTTGTATCAAAATTTTACCGATAAAATAAATAAATGAAAAATATAAACTCCAACGTAACTTTTACATTCTATTATTCTTACAATTGAATTATGCTCACGAAATTCCTAAACATTATTAAACTAGAACATTTTAAACAAAATTTTCAATAGTGACACTAAATAATAATGGCTAAAAGTGGACTTTCGCACAAACAAATATTTGTTTCCAAATCTCCACAATCTGTTAAGACCAATTAAGTTTATTTATTTATTATAATTTGATTGAACAAAACTAGATAAATAATCATGCTTGCTTAATTTCTTTACTTGAAAATATGTTTTTTCTAGTGATGAAAATGATAACTAAAAATTATTATCTTCATCTTATTCATATATATTGGTTTTGATTTTTAGGGATGTGATGCATCAGTATTATTGGACGATACATCAAGTTTCACAGGTGAAAAAACAGCAGGTGCAAATGCTAATTCACTAAGAGGCTTTGACGTAATAGATAAAATTAAGGCTAAATTAGAGAAGTTATGCCCCAATATTGTCTCTTGTGCTGATATTCTTGCAGTGGCAGCGAGAGACTCAGTTGTTGCTGTAAGTATATATACTTCAAGCTCAATTTTCATTTTTTGTTTATAATAAAAAAAATAGATAAGGAGAGTCGCATTATTTATCATCGTTAATGATTTATAATTGAATTTAAGTACTTCTTTCGGTCACTATTATAAGAAGAAAAAAAATACTTCAAATTTTGGTCGCTGTTATAAGAAAAAGTTAATTATTTTTAAAATAATTAATACTACTATTTCAAATATACCCTTATTTAATTCTATTACTTTTTAGACAATTATTTTACTTTATGTTTTGGTACTTGTGATTTAAAAGGGCAATACAGTAAACTCAACATATGTCTTACAACATATCAAGAAAATTATAATAGTCACTGCGTTCGGCGGTGGACACCACAGTCTCGACCAAAAAGAAATCAAGAAAATTAACTACACTTATCTAAATTTTTTAAATACTGCTTAAGTAGTTTTTTACTTATAATAGTGACCGGAGAGAGTATAATTTATCAATTATAGTATTCCAAACTAAATTCAAGTCACTACGAATGCATTTGATTGAGCGGAAGGTTTAGCCATACAATCGGCCGAAATTGGTTTAACTATCGTTGTAAAGGATACTTCAAAATTCTTATATATCATTTGGACTAATTCATTATCAGAATTAAATTTTTTTCTTTAATAAGTAATATATTGAGTATATTTTCAGCTTGGTGGGCCTAGTTGGAGTGTTCCATTGGGCCGAAGAGATTCAACCACAGCAAGTTTAAGTTCTGCAAACTCTGATTTGCCAGGTCCTTCTTCTGATTTAACTTCCCTTACTAATTCTTTCTCCAACAAAGGTTTCACAGTTAGAGAGTTGGTTGCTCTTTCAGGTAAGTTGATATGTTATAAAAATCCATCAAGATTAAAAGCGTATAAAACTCATAAACTGTTAATTTTAAAGAGTTTTATTAACATATTAAATTATTTTAAATTTTTTTGGATGCTCTATATATATAATATAAACTTTCATTTCAACGATAAATTTTATAAAATTCGTATTCGTTATATAATATAATAAATTACTTGTGCATCATACATTACTTGAAAAATTTGTGCATGTTAGACGTTGCTCATTTTATATGCATATATATACATGATCAATTGTATAATTAACTATATGACTTATAGTTTTTTAAATTGAAAAATATTTTAGGATCACACACAATTGGTCAAGCCGGATGTAGATTCTTCAGAAACAGGATTTACAATGACAACAACATAGATTCATCTTTTGCAACATCATTGCAAGGAAATTGTCCTACAACAGGTGGTGATTTAAATTTGTCACCAATTGACACCACCACTCCAAACACATTTGACATTGCTTATTACAAGAACTTACAAAACAAAAAGGGTCTCTTTCATTCTGATCAAGAGCTTTTCAATGGAGGATCCACAGATACACAAGTTAATTCTTATGTTACCAACCCTATAAGTTTTAGAACTGATTTTGCTAATGCAATGGTCAAAATGGGGAACCTTAGCCCACTTACTGGGTCTAGTGGTCAGATTAGAACTATATGTGGAAGTGTTAATTAACTCAGATTTTGGTGTTTAAAAAAACAACACTAAGATTTTGGGCCTTTTAGTATTGTATAAAAATAGTACAATACAAGGACATAATCTCATCAAACTAAAATGTAAATTGATATCAATATATCAATCAAGCAATAATAATATGTTGGTACTATTTAATTGTTAAGCCTTCTTGGTGTGTAATAATATTAGAGTGGTGCTAGATGGCACGACACCATTATCTATGCACGAGTTTGCACGACACCTTCAATCTAAAATAATATTTTCTCTAGTGGGATAAGTGATAAAGTGCAACCCATCAAATGTGAAAGTAATTAACCGAGTCGTGCAATTCAGACGACACAGTTTGTAGTACACCTTACCATTTTCGATAATATTGAGATTGCAGCTTCTCGCTCTTTGCATTGCTCGCTCACACGGGAAAAAAATACTATTGGAAGATATTTTTTGGTAAAATTTGTACTAGCTATTTGGGCATACTCCTAGTAAGATTTACACTACTGAAAGACATCTCTCGCTAAAATTTATACTACTAAAAAATATTTTTCAGTAGATAGAAGGGACGTAGAAGGATTGTATTCTAATCAATTTTTTGTTTTGTTTTTATCAAAGATAGCCTAAATAATCAATTGATGCTAGAGTATTAAGTTTACTTCATGTAGTTCATTTGTATTTTAAGTTGAGATAATTTTTTTAACAATTAGAATCATAGTTTATATTATTTGGATATATGTCTTCTTTTGCTCAATGCTAATTAAGTATTAATCATAAAAATTTATTTATTTATAATTTATTTTCTTTGCTAAAAAATAATCTCATCAAATTAAAATACTTTCTATGTAGAAATGGTAAAAGTAGGGAGACCTGAAATAGTAACCTCTCCTCAAAGCCAAAGGACATTTGAATTATGTATTTTTCTGAAATAACTAAAATTAATGCAGAAAAATTCTTGACCAAAAAAAAAAAGAAAAAAAAGAAGAAGAAGAATTCTTGACAAAACAATCAAACAAATATGAAGAAGATTTCAAAATGGATGTCATTACTAATTAGATAACTTAATTAATTGTTCAAAGTTATCGAAGAGGCAAACATATAAAAAAAAAAATGATTAAACTTAAGTAATTAATAAACAAGGGTATCTTCATGTTAAGAAACAAAATAGACATGTTAAAAAACAAACAAAGGTATCTTCATTACCAATGTTAATTTTATACCAAATATTCTTAACTTGAAAGGTTAGACTTAACAGAGGAGTAACTAAACTAAATATATAGTTAGGAGTATGATTTCTCACTCATGCATATAGAAAAAATTAGATTGAAAAAGGAGAATTCGTCTTGTGTACCTCATATTCCCACGAAGATTAATCGTTGTTAACGATGATGACAATTTCATATATCTATGTCATAATACCAAAAATAGTTCTAATCATCCGCCCCAATAACGAAATTCACATACGTATTTATTTATTTATTTTTGGTCAATGAACAATAATATAAACAAATTATTTAGCCTATTTTTTTTTTACAATAACAAATTGTTTAGCCTGTAGTAAATACTAGAAACCCCTTTATTTGGAGTTTAGTAATGTGAATTTCACCTCTTAATATAGATAAATGAAAAATTTTAAATTTAAACTCAATTTGATTCTCAATATCACTGACTGAGGGGACAAAATAGACCCCTTTTATTTGATTCAATTTTGTACTTTTTTAGTTATGTATTTTTGTATTTTGTTGTTATTCAGCTGTAATATATTGATGAAAGTTTAAGACCCAATAAGGCCCAAGTCTGTTTTATAACCAAATAAGTGGTGTTTCTTCTAACCACACACACCTCCTTTGTTTTATAACAAAATGATTAATATTCTAAATTCTAACCCAAGTTTTAATTCATCCTTCTTTCTTCTAACCACACACATCCTCTTTTTTTTTTTAAAATGACAAATATTATTAAGAAACTCAAGAACAATGAGGACAAGAGTTTACAATATAGAACAAAGAAAAGGAGACAAAGAGGCTCCCCACAAAAGAAAACAACAACAAACACAGTCAAAAAAAAGAACCACTCCAAAACTTAACACAACCTCAACACCCAAAACGCAAAGCTCACACCAAACCACGAGTGTCACACCATCAACGTCATAGGCAATCATTCGGGTCTCATTTCCACTCATAGAACATGCAAGGGAACATCTTCAATTTTGCTAAACTCCGCTTCTAACTCAAGACTTTGATAGCCTCAACCACCTCATACGAATTAACAACGCCGTTAACAACCATCTCATACGGATTAATAACCACCTCATAAGTTCTACTTATTGATTAATATATATACTACCAAGAAGATATCATAATAACCAACATGTCTCTCTTTTGCCCAATTGCAATATTATCAAATGCTTAATTTGGCTATTATTTGATATATAGCAATATTGTCAAAGTAATAACAATAACAATTACACCAAACTTATGTGAGTGTATAAATGTACTAAAATCTTATTTTTATGTATTATGTATGTTATTGTAATTAATAATTATTAACTAAAACTAAACAATTTGCCACTTTTTTCTATGTTGTTTAAATAATATGCCTCTTTAAGACAAAGTCTCGTCGGTAAGAAGCTTAGATATATACTACAACATAATAAATTCAAATTTGATTGTCAAATTGTAAACAAAAATTTAATTTATATGAAGAGATCACGTACCCAATATTTTTTTTTTGACAAAATCACGTACCCAATATAAAAACTCAAATAATTGTTTGAGATATATTGACCAAAGAAAATCACAAAGTAGACCTCCTATATAAATATGTAACAAATTTATAATAAGAACCACCACAAGTACATAATCATAAGACTCTATTGAATTCTCATTACCACAAAACATGGCTAAAATTATTTCAATTTCAAAAATTTATTTGATTTTATGGTTTGTTGGGATAGTCTCAGCTCAATTATCCTCTGATGATTTTTACTCAGTAACATGTCCTAATGCACTTTCAACCATTAAGACACAAGTAGATGCTGCTGTGGATAATGAGGCTCGTATGGGGGCATCACTACTTCGTCTTCAATTCCATGATTGTTTTGTTCAAGTAAGACAAATTTCTTCTTCTATCTTTTAATATTTTTTCATCAAATCCTACTATTTATTTTTTTATAAGCAGAATTGCTTTTTGTCAAAAAAAATAAATAAATAAGCAGAATTGCTTAACATATCTAGTACTCAATATATTTTTTTAACAAGCAAAAATGAATTATGTATATACCAAAAAAGTTTCAACAGCACAAGGTGTGCCAGAAGATACTACAAGAGTTTACAACAAAGTCTAACAAAAATAAAACAGCAACACATTAATCAAATACCCATACAAAACAACGGGTTCGACCATCAACTATGAAAGTTTGCAACTAATTAAACTCAAGTTCTTCGTCTTCAACCACCAATAAAAATAACATTTAATATTCTCCAACAATTGAGACTTATAATTGATCGGATGATTGAACTTAACTCAACTTTACAATACAAATTTATAAAGTAACATATGTCCCTGGACTATAAACATATTTTCTGATGAATATATCTTCAGATAATATATATCTCATCGATCTTAATGTAACATTAAACAACGAGTATGTGTAGTGACTTAGTGTAAGCAGGAGAAAACATTAAGATTACACAAGAATGCTCATTTAAAAGCGTACTTTTTTTTGTCAACAAAATTTAAAAGTGGTATATGTCTCAAGAAAAAAACGTACAATTTATAGTACTCCTTCTGATCTTTATTGCTAAAATAATTATTTTTTAAAATTATAGAACATTTGATGTATATATGATTAATTAATGACGTAGATAAAATATATACATCAAATATTCTATCTACTTAAAAAGCAAATTTTTTTCTTACAATGAAAATTAGAGAGTACTTTCTATGTCTCTCTTTGCGTAACTTTCTTAAAAGAAAAAAATGCCTCTAAATATCATATTTCTCTTAAAATAATTAATAAGATGTTTTTTTTTTGAAAAAAGTACAAACTACTTAATTATAATTTACTTCATTTTAGAACCATTCTTTAACTGAAACATTAAACAATTGCTAACTTTGAAAAATCTATGGATAAAATGAACAAATTTAATACACACTCAAGTCTTTAATATTATATGTATGTGAAACATTGCTTATAAAGGATACATATGTGTATCTAAAATGACATCTATAATTTGTTATATATGGAGATGTATCATGTATGTATAAGTAGTATATAGTATCAACATTTTTATATAAAAATATACACAGGATATATAACATAACATATGCATATATAATATGTGTATATGACTTGTTACTTTTTTTTTTTTATAAACTATATGACTTAATTGCTACTCTAGTTCATCAAATGAAATTGATTGTTTATTATTTAAGTGAGATTTTTACAAAAGGAGTTGAATTCAAAATTTCATATAAATAATTTCTTAGTCATAATAATAATATCTATCTTGATGTAATCTAATTACATAGTTATTCTAATTGTTAATTAATCACCTCACCTGAATAAATAAAAAAGACATTATTCTGACCAAAAAAAAAGAAGAAGACATTATTGCTACCATAAATCTAGCTTAATTATCAAAAATAAAAACCAGCTTATTTGGTATATATTGTGAGAACATTTCTTTACTTTTCTTAGAAGAACATTTCTTTCTTAATTAAATGAGAACAATTCTTAAACAACAAGCAATAAAAAGTCAACTAATGAAATTGTTATATTTTTCCAGAAATTAATTACCATTTTATTCATTGATTCTGTGTTTGAATATTATAGGGATGTGATGCATCAGTATTGTTAGACGATACATCAAGTTTCACAGGTGAAAAAACAGCAGGCCCAAACAGTGGTTCCTTAAGGGGTTTTGACGTCATTGACACTATCAAATCTGCACTCGAAACTTTGTGTCCTGGTGTTGTCTCGTGTGCAGATATCGTCGTTGTAGCTGCAAGAGACTCTGTGGTCAAAGTAAGTATAATATTCGAGAATTCATGTCTCGAATATTTTTTATTAGTAGCGCCATCAACACTCATTCTAATATCACTGCTCATTTTTCGTATATATGCAATATAAAAAAAATCTAATTAACTCTTATAAAGCTATAGATCATATAATAAAGCATTTAATTAATTTGGATTGATACTAATTAATGTTGCAAAAATAAAATAAATATTTTCAGCTGGGAGGACCTAGTTGGGCAGTGCAATTGGGCAGAAGGGATTCAACCACAGCAAGTTTAAGTTCTGCAAACACAGATTTACCTGGTCCTGCTACTGATTTAAGTGGTCTTATTACTACTTTTGGTAACAAAGGTTTCACAACCAAAGAAATGGTTGCTCTATCAGGTAACTATACTTTAGTTAGATGCATTTTATATATTATAGGCCCTCATGGTTTTTATCTTCGTAAAAGACGTATTGTTCGATTGATCAGTGTGAATGTTGTATATAAACTGCATTTAGTATTAATTTCCAAGCGATGTGAAACATTTTAGATGTGTTGGAATAGTTACACCAGACTTCCCAAGTGACATGACACTTTTTAGATATATCGGAACAGTTGCCTCTCGGTTGAGGCTAAGGGGCTACAGGCATGTAGTTTATGCCCCCTCTTTCTAACATCAATGTTTTGTTCCACCCTCAAGTACGTCATATCACGTTTCAAGATATTGTCTGTTTTGGGCCACGTGTAAGCCCTCGCAATTTTATCTTTTGTAAAAGGTGTCTCGTTGGATTGAGATGTGTGAGTGCAAAATATAAACTAGTCTTAACAAGCGATGAGATACTTTTTAATGTATCATATCATTATCAAACAACATTTTATAATTTGAGTATATATATCAATCATATTAATTTAAGTAAGGATAATCTTAATTAACCCAGTCAAAAAAAAATTAGTATGATCAATATTTTTTATAAAGTTCATGTCCACCATCAATTATTAAACTTTTATACCATACAATTTGACTCTTATAGGAGCTCACACAATTGGTCAATCAAAGTGTTCATTCTTCAGAAACAGAATTTACAATGAAAACAACATAGATTCATCTTTTGCAACATCATTGCAAGGAAATTGTCCTACAACAGGTGGTGATGACAATTTGTCACCACTTGACACAACCACTCAAGACACATTTGATAATGCTTATTATACCAACTTGCAAAATCAAAAGGGTCTTTTTCATTCTGATCAAGAGCTTTTCAATGGAGGATCTACTGACTCTGATGTTGCTGAATATAGTAGTGACCCTTCAAGTTTTGCAACTGATTTTGCTAATGCTATGATTAAAATGGGGAATCTTGATCCACTTACTGGGACAAGTGGTGAGATTAGGACTGATTGCAAGGTTATAAAATGAGTTTTTGGGCCTTTTGGGTATAATGCAAGTAATTAATATGTACTTTTTTTTTTATTACAAATTAATATGTACTTTAATTGTTGCAATTGTGTATTACACCTAAGGATTATTAATAACAGTGGTATTAATTGTCATTTTATAATTATTTCAAGTGAAATTTGAATCGTATCTCTTGAGATTATAAAGTCAAATTTTTACCACGAAACGGATACTTCTTGGACATATGTGTATTTTGGTGGGAAAGACAATGTTTTCACAAATGTAATGTGTGTTTGAATTTTAATAATATGAATCAATTGATGTTTGCATTTGTTTAATTTTGTTATTTATATGATTTACTCATTTTGTTCCTTTTTCATTGTTGTTTTAAGATTATTTACACATAAAAAAAATCAAATAAATTTTGTACAGCTTGAAAATTATTTCAAGTGTGTTTCACTTTGACCTAATAATTTTGATATTTTTATGAGTTGGACAAATATTTATGGACATGTTTTTTCTATTCTATACTGCCACACAATGTACATTCAAAACTAAATGTTACTCTATTTTTTTGCATAAATAAACATAATGTTGCTCTTATCCATGCAATCTTTAAATATTACTTCAGAGAAAGAAGGAAAAAGAAAAGATAAAAATAGCAAATTCAAAATATGAATTTGTGTCACACATGATAAAAATATGAAGGTTGTATGTAATATTTCAAACATTTACAAAAAAATACAACATCCCGACCTTAGCTCAGTTGGTAGAGCGGAGGACTGTAGTTGGTAACATGTCAAATAGCCATCCTTAGGTCACTGGTTCGAATCCGGTAGGTCGGATTTCTTTTTTCGTTTTGATCATTAATAAAGCCTCTCTCTAGTCTCAACCAAATCAGTAAATTCTTCAACGTTTAGATTAGATATCAATCGACAAAAAAAAAGAATCTATTCGAAACCCAGTGGTGTTCGGAAATAGTTGAATAGAAGGATCACTTTTGACTTCTATTTCAATTATTTATAATATTTTACTAATTATTACTACTATCGGTGTACATTTATAAAATCCAAATAGCTCTACCAAATAAATCAAGAATCGGTCTATATTATTTACCTGGAAATTGCAAAGTTGCAGTTTTATAATTTGGTTAAAATCATTTCAACATGTTTATGTTTAAAAAGATAATATAAAGAGGCCTCTCAGTGTGATGTTTTTTTGGTAAGCCTCTCAGTGTGATAATTAAGTCAAAGCTACTTTTAGACAAAATTAAATTAAGTTGAAGTCAAAAAACAAAAATTAAGTTAAAGCTACTTTTTTTGGACAATTTTTTGTAGACAATGTACTAATAAATACTTTTTTTTAGTTGCTACGAATCTATGATATAGACACGAAACTTTCACGACTAATCTCCATCACACAACAAATCTCCATAAAAAAATATGTGGTTTTAGTTGCTATGAACCTATGATATAGACACAAAACTTTCACAGTTAACCTCCATCACACAGCAAATCAAATCTCTATCGAAAAATCTGTGGGTCCAATACCTTCACAATTTTATTCAAAATTCACAGAATATATAGGATATATATTCATAGAATAACGTGTATCATAAATTAGGGAGAACTCATAAATTAGGGAGAAACTTTCATGGCACTTCAACATAACTTCAAATACACATAAAAACCCAAGTCCATGTACCTTTCAAAAATGACAAGAGGATATATATAATTACAATAATTGTCATATTCATAAACCTCTTAAAACTTAAAAGTCAAATATAAAAACAATTTTTTTAATATTATAAAATAATTTGATTTTTTAACAAGTAACAAAATTAGTATAACTTCTAAAAGTAAAGGAAGCTGACACTGATATGTATCTAGTTGTGCAGGAATACATGACCAATTCAAGGTACATTTCAAATTTGCCATTTTTAAAATACAAATTCTTGATGTGTCTATAAAATAAACATTAACTTAATTCAACGCCTTTTCGAGGATCTTTCAATCAATTTGTTAAAACATTGTTAAGCAAGACTTGGCCAAATCAGACCCACTTGGTGCAAATTATGACCAAAGATAATAACTTAATAAGTAATAAACCAGGCAGAAACACAAGAATACTACTCTAATAGACGCAGATCATGTTAGTATAAGTTTATTTCCCATTAAGATGTCATAATTGAAGATAGTGACAAGTGAGGGAATGTTAACTTTCCATTCTCCGAAGAACAATTTCATATATAAAAAAGGGGATACCTCTCTTACTTACCTTAGAAAACCATGCACTAATGTGCATGTAATCCTATCCATGCTATAACATTAAGTAACATTAATCTTCCTTCATAAACAAGAAAGGAAGATACAATGTGATTGATATTCCAGACTTCCCCACCCCCCCAAAAAAATGGAATTGGCCTTGAGAAAAGTTGAGTTTATAAAGCCCCTCTTACCCTGTCACTACCATATTTCTAATCAAATTGACCATAAAGAATGTACATCTGATGTTGGATATGGTGGACTACCATTATGAGGCCTTGGCGCGGATGAATTCCCTATGTTTTCCACTGAACCATGTACAGACCATTCATTTCTGCAAAGAAACAGATATCACAAACTGTTAATCAACCAGTAAGAAAATGAGATTTTAAACTGTTTTTATTAACCAATAAGAATACATCCAGATCAATGTCCGTACAGGCATGAAGTTAAAAAAAGTCAATAAGTGTAGCAAAAAGCCAAAAGAGAGAAGACATTGCAAGTCGCAAGACATTATGATTAAAAAGTTTCTTTTGTTTATCTGGCTCAACAAGTCGGCAGCTTATGACAAAAAAATTATGGGTGTTTATCTACAAAGCTATATTTACGAACGAAGCACAATTAAACTGCCTACAACTAGGATTTACCAATTACGTAGTTCTATATCACATGACTCAATCAAAGGCAAATATGAAAACAAAAGATAAAAAAAACTGTCCCACCCCAGATGCTACCTCCACACAATCATTTAATTTGCAATTAAATTTGTTAAGAGTTCCATATTGGATGAGATAAGCCCTGAATGTAAGTTTATAAATGGGGTCAGTCTTCCTCTTACAAGACAGTTTTACAAGGGTGCAGTTAGGGTCATCCCATATTTTGAGATGGTATCAGAAACTATCCAAAATACATTGGGTCATCTGCTATTAAGATACTACCCATATACATAGTTGTTAATCCCAAATAGTGTAGCATAGCGGCCAACCCCAAACGTGAGATAACAGGATATCGGGTAGTAGCAGTATGACAGCTATTTCATAATTTTTGGATAAATTAAATGAATAATACTATAAACATATACATATATATTTAATGTAAAATTAAACAAATAACTCAATATCCATGAAACATTCATAAATCAAAACAAGTCTAATCAAAACACACAAATATTCACAAGTCTTGATCAAATATTACATCCAAATACCAATAAAAGTCAAGCAAATAAAACATGAAAATTAAGATACAACCTAAATACATAGTTGTTAATCCCGGATGCGGATAGTGTGGCGTAGTGGCAGACCCCAAAAGTGAGATAGCGGGATATCGGGTAGCGGTATGACTGGTATTTCATAATTTTTGGATAAATTAAATGAATAATACTCCCTCCAGTCCAGTCCTTTTTATAAGAAACTAATTTTTCTTATTAAATATTAATAATTCTAAAAATTTATGTTTTATTCCAAAACTAACCTTGGAGCATGGGAAATAGGTCTCTCAAATTAATTTGATTTTAATTATAAGGGTACAAATGGAATTGTGTATTTAATAAAGAATAAATTTAAAGAGTGTTTCTTATAAAAAGGACCAATCATTTTTTTCAAAGTGTTCCTTATAAAAAGGACCGGAGGGAGAACTATAAACATATACATATATATTTAATGTCTTACCAAATATATATATATATATATATATATATATATATATATATATATATATATATATATATATATATATATATATGGGGGCTGTTAACTTTGACCATGTGGGTCGAAGTTAGCAAGTATGACCCACATGTAATTACAAGGAGGATGGGGGGCACATGTGGGGGGCATATGAGTAGCTGGGGGGTGCGCGAAGACAATGAGGGAGGCGCTAAGTAATTACATGTGGGTCATACATTGCTAATGTAAAATTAAACAAATAACTCAATATCCATGAAACATTCATAAATCAAAACAAGTCTTGATCAAAACACATAGATAGCCACAAGTCTTGATCAAATATTACATCCAAATACCAACAAAAGTCAAGCAAATAAAACATAAAAACATTCAAGAAATGGAAGAAAGAAACTAAAATAGAATCAACATTAATAAAGAAAGAATAAAAAAAGAAAATGAAGCTAAAAAAGGAAAAATGAAAATGAAAAAGGGAAAAAAAATAAATAATAAAAACTGAAAAGTAAGAAACGGAGAGAACGAAGTTGTGAGAAAAAAGAAAAGAATAAGAAAAAGAAGAAACAAAGGAAAAGAAACAGAGGAAGTCGCGAGAACGAAGTCGTGAAAACGTCGGCAAGGAGAAGAAGAACGGCGAGGAAGAAGAACGGCGAGGAGAACGACGGCGATCAAGTCATTGAACAACGGGTACTAAGTCGCAAGTGGCATGAAGGCGCCGCACTAGCAAGAGGCAGTCTGATTCAATTAGGGCTAGAAAAGGTAAAAAGGATCTGAAAACCCCAATTTTACCCTAATGGGAAAATTTCTAATTTGCCCTAGAAACCCAATAGCGGATGCGGATCTGGCCCGCAACGCTACGTGCGGCTGCTATCCCGGCCAGAGCGCCTGCTATGGCTAACTGCGCCGCTCCCAGCCTTCCCAGCGCGGCAGGGTGCCGCTACGCCGCTTTTGCAGGCTATTGACAACTATGCCTACATATAAGTTTATAACTGGGGCAGTCCTCATCTTACAACCTGGTTTTGTAAGGGTTGAGTTAGTCTCAACAAAATATCTACGAAATTGAATTTTACTAAACAAAACAGTATAAAGAAGGCTATTAGCAGCTGAATTCTATAATTCGTTTGCCCTCAGGCTGCTAATTTAATACATAAAATGCTATATCTTATTAGAGTAAGCAAGTAGTCAAACAATAAACAATTCCTAATGCAACATAAAATGTAGTTCATTGGTAGTGAGAGTTCACTTTCCTAGAATTACATGTTGTTCAACTGAGTTTGATTGACTAAGTTCAACATAATAACCCATACCTCAAGAAACAGCATAATAACTACAATGAAGTTAAAGTTTAAACCGTAACATTATGGTAACAATGTCATTATAAATTCTACTAGCATGGTAGATCCATAAACACCAGACATATTAAATTATGCATGCAATAAACAGGAAAAATTAGGAAAACAGTTTATTTACTCACTTGGACCAACCATTAGCTGGAGAACACTCGAGCACATTGCTGCTAGCACATCCACTTGGACTCCCATATATCCTTTCATTCTGAGCACTCTCATTAGTACTAAGGCCAGAAGATACAGGTGGAAAGAGACCTTTTTGTAACCAAGGCTCATAACCACTTGAAACGGCAACAGGGCTGAAGGTCCCACCACTCTTACCATTAGGAAGAAAACCATTCGGCGCAGTATAGCTACTGGAAATTATGTTATCGTCTTTGTTAAAAACAGTAGCTGGATTCTTCTGACATGCTGGGAGCATAAAGTTACCATTGGTTGGTACGTTCCTTTGTGAGGATAAAAGCCAACTTTCTGGGCCACCAACAAAACCTAAACCTTCCTGACCAAGAGGTGAACTACTCCACATATGCCAAGTTCCCTTCTCAATTGCAGCTGCATCATCCAAAGGAAATGGATGTATGTCTTGGGCCTGGGGGATACTAGTAAATCTATTAGAACTGTTATTCTTTTCTCGGGTCAATGGGGACTCAATTGGAGATGGCTTGTTGACATCAGTACCGGATGTGTTTAATAAAGAGCGAGGTTTTATTACTTCTGTGTCTCTCATAAAGCCACTTCCGAAATCCAACTGAAAATTATCAAGTGACTCAGAAACCGGTCCAAGCAAGGATAGTGGATCATAACAAGGGTCTTCAAAAAGCTCTTGCTCTTCATGCCTAAAGTCATGTGATGTATTTACAACAGGAGAGAATCCGGGTTCAATTGCAGGAGAGAAACCTACACTACTACTAGTTGAACCATTAAGATGAGTAGAAATATTAAATGGTGATGGAAGACCAAACTGAATTGGATTGTTAAATGATTGTGCGATTGGTGCCTGGCCAGATAACTGAGGGCTTTTGGCTTCAACCTGACTTTTGGAATTTGGTCTACATATTACATTTGAATTCGAGGATTTAGGAACAGATGAAGAACGAGTAAATAATTGCTGCCAAGACATTTTAGGTACAGTCCATGGTTGTGGTTTGGGGAGAACCTGCAGAGAACAGTATAATGTCATGTAATTCTCTTTCTAAGAAATTATGACATGTTGCCTAAGTTTATCATAGGTAACAAGAAATTAAAACTAGATAGAGCACCATTTAGTTTTCACAAATCTCAAAGATCGAATGTAATGTTACACAAAATTAAAAAAAAAAAAATAGTATTAATAGTCTATAAAATGCAAATAAGTTTAAAAAAATTCTTTGTAAAGAAAGTTAGTAATCCAATACCAATCAACCTTCAGAAAATCCAGAAAACAGTATTATAGAAAGGCAAAGAAAAGGAGGCAGTAAACATGAAAACTTACAGAATGGTTGATATTCTTATCATCTCCAATCACATTGGATTTAGCAGTTGGACGTTCAGGAGGAAATACATCTCTCCTGCTGGCAGCAGTATGAGCATGATCTTTCACCACATTGGCAGGAATATTAGCTCCCTTTCCAAAACCAAGGGCTTTTGAAGAAGACAAAATTGTACCACGCATGCGATCAAGGTACCTTGTCCCAGTATTTCCTCGGTTATAACTGTTTGCAACAAAAAATTTACTATGTGCAGTATCTGCACTCTGTCCTTTGCCACTTTCTGTTCCACTCTTTTTATCAAAGTCCCGCTTTCGATCACTTTCTTTGGTAGCTTTTTTTTCCATCTCTTCTACATCAGAATTGCTCTTGCTAGACCCTTTATCTTTCTCTTTTCTTCTTTCCTGGCGCTTCTTTTCAGCTTCCTTCTTTCGGTCTTTCTCCTTACTGGTATCTGATAATTTGCTGTTACCTTTTTCAGCTTCCATTGTCTCATCTCTCAGCCTCCTACGCTCCTCCACTAACTTTGCAACCTCCTCCCTTTGTTTTCTCTCTTCCTCCTCCAAAAGTTCTTTCTCTATCCTAGCCTGTCTTTTCTCCTCAGCTTTCCTGCGTGCCTTTTCTACTCTACTTTCATTCATATTTTCCCCATTCTCACCCCTTTTTCCCCTACGTTCAGCATCAGACAAACATTCTTCCCTTGAACTAATTCTAAAAATCTTTCTCCATAGCCACCTAATGGTCAAGAAAAATGATGCCAAAAGCCTACAAACAAAAACCAAAATACCAGAATATGACCTAGATGTCACACAATGCTCATCTCCTCCAAAAACACGGCCATTCCCATTCATCCTCCAGTTGATAGGATTAACTAAAGCAGAACCACCAACCCAATTTCCATTCTCCAACCAGTCCTGACTGCACATCCACCCATTTTCAGACCAAACCTTGCCATTCAATATCTTGCCACCTTTTCCAACTAAATCCTTAACAATACCAGTATTTGAAATCTGCAACTCTTGCGACCCAGGCAAGTCCAAAACCGGTCTCTTAGAAACATGCCCACAATAAGAACACATAAACCGACTCCCACCAGGGTTCTGATCCTTATAAGGATTCAAGCAGTTGCGACACCTCCTAGTAGCCGTCTTCCTCAGTTTCTGCAATTCTATAGCTTCAAACCTCTTCCTCTCCCTAAGCCTAGCATTCCTCCTCACCCTCCAAGCCGACAACTGAGGCATCAAAATCTCATACCAAAACAAAGTAACCAACAACACAAAAACACAAGCCAGTCTAGGCGAAGTAATCTCAAACCTAAAAGCCGGTGGCAGAAACTGAGAAAGTGCCCACAAAGCATTCAAAGGAACAACCAACCAAGGTAGCATTGTAGCAACCCGGCGAGAAAACTTCTGAATCACACACAGTATACACATTATCCTCTAACCAACACCAATCCAAACCCTAGCAACAAACAATCAATTCCCCAATATACCCTCAAGCTAAAAAGTATAAAAACCAATACTTTATATCAAAACCCTAACCCTATTTCAAACTTCTCCAAAGCAAAATCAAACAACACAGTTCAAAACTTCAAAACCCTAAAAAATCAAACAAAAAAAACATAAAATCAGAAACCCTAATTGTGGCAGCTAATAAGCTTCAAGTATGGCGAAAAAAGCATGAATAGAAAGAGAAATGGAATAGGAATCGAACACTTACAGATTCATCGTTCATTTGAGGTAGCTGAAACGGGTTCGGAGCTGAACTTGACTCGTTCAATTTTCGGGTCGGTGTATTTTATGGGTCAGTTTTCAAGAACGAAAGAGAAAGTTTATGTGAAAATGAGATAAGAAGAAAGAAGAAGAAGAACAAGAAAAGGAAGAAAAAAAAAAGTAAAAGACAAAACCAATAAATGAACCGGGGTTTGAACCGGTCAAGGTGAACCGAACCGGATTTAATTTAGTCAACAAGTGTATTTGACCCACTTAAAGTGAACATGTTTGGATGCATTTAGATCAATCGATAGAGATATGGCATTAGTTTCATGAGTTTAACTTAGTTGATAAGAAATTTTGAAGATGTGGTTGAGAGGTTGTAGTTCATCTTTTTTTAATCAAGAGTTGAAGTTTTGATCCTCACTTTGGGTACGAAGCAACTTTACATCTTTGGACAAATTATTCTATTCTTTGAAGTGCCTTCAATCTAGTGGCAGGGGAATAGTCAATGCGTTCGACAGTGGATACTCTGGTCTCGATCAAAAAAAACTCAATTGATAGGACATTGTATTTTATATGCAGGGGGTCAGGGTTCGAACCCTGATCATTCTACTTATCCACCAGTGAAATATATAGCCACTAGATTGTTTGACCAAAAAAAATTATTGCATTATATATATAGGGACTGGAGTTTGAATACAAACCTCTCGTTTATTCGTTACCTCTCACTTATTCATTTTAATAATAAAATTTTTAACCATTAAATTATTACTTAGACAAAAAATGAAATGAGCATGTTCCAAGCTTAACTTAAAGATGTAATTGAAACAAATTATTTTTAAGTTTTGCATAATTTACATTTAACTTGGATAAAAAATCACTACTAAGGAAGCTTATTACCATAAAAAAGTGGTTCGCATAATTTAGAGTAGGAATAAATAGTAAATAAAATTTAGGTCAAATGTATCAATAGAAGAAGTTTTTAACACTTGTAATTGATTGATCTTTTTAGTTTTTTAAATTGATTTTTTAACTTTATAACATACTTCTTGTGGTCTTTAATATAATAAACAAATTATTTTTTGAATTTAATTTATATGCATCGATAGTGTAAAATTATTTTACACGTGTATCCAATTAAATCACGCCATGTAAGCATTAATGGAGATATTTTAGGAACCAGCTTATAAAAGTGGCAATTTGTTATGTTTTGATTGGATGCATGTATAAAAAAGTTTTGCACTGTCGGTGCATAACAATTAAACTCTTACTTTTTAAGTTCATTAGAAAATTAATATATTGAGAACACAATATAGACCAAAAAATAGTTTTTCAATTAAACTCTATTAGTTTGTCAATGAACCTAAAAAATAGTTTTTTTTATATTAAAGATTGGAGGGAGTAATATATTACTTCTCATATTCGTTACAAAATAGTCATGCGGTGTGACAATGCATTGTATGGTTATGTAGCTGTTACAAAAATGCTTACATAATCATTAATTAGAAGAATTTATGAGTGTCTTGAAACTTGTGTACAAAAATTTGTAAAATGTTGACCATTCATTGAACTTGATAGATGTGTTTTAAAGGGAATAATTGTAGTATGACACTTGAAACTATTAGTAGAGATAGCAACTTTGATATGCTTACAAGCAATTTGGTTAGTTTCAGTTTGGTATATTTGAAAAGATAGACATAATAGAGTATTTAGCCGAAAGAAAATTAAAAGGTTTGATCTTTATATAATCAAAGTTCAAGTTTGGTGGTGGTTCAAAGTAAAGAGAAAATATTTTTGTTTTGATTTAAATTTTTGGATTCTTCACCCAAAAGTTTGTATGAAATTAGACGTGGGAATATATTTTCTTTGTTGTGTTAAATTCAGACTCTCCTGAAAATTTTGTTTTAGAGAGAGTTCATTAACTACTTCAGCTTAATATCTTGGTTTAACTCGGCTAACTATACTTGAGCTCATTAACTCTAAAGAAATCTAATCAATTGATTTTTGTCCATTAGTCTATTGGTTAGATACACACTATAAATGTAGAGAAAGGAAAATTTCAGTATTTGAATTTTAACGTCGCCAATAATATCTCACTTAGCTATAATTGAAATATATTCACTAGACAATGAATTTTTTATCATAGAATTGATAGAGTATTAGTGTAGGAGAGTTGTGCTACGAAGAGATAAAAATGTGCCTGCAAAAGATCGATAATTGTTTTTGTCAAGTAATTTAGTGTCTAAAATTTTTTGGAGTGTTCTAGGTTTAAATTCTGGCTCTTGTATATAAAATGCAATGTCCATAAAAAATACTCCCTTTGATCTTTTTTATAAAAGACAATTCACTTTTTTAGATTTATTGAATAATTAATATATTTGATCTATATTATAGACAAATTATTATAGGCTAAATATATCAATTATTCAATGCATATAGAAAAGTGAACTATGTCTTATCAGTGAAAAATGAATTATACATCCAATAGAATTATTTTTAAAATCCTAACAAAAACTTCTGTGCATGGAGTATATATATTCCACAAATAAAAATGTAGTAGCAATTCTCATTCAATCAGAAGTAAAAATAACGTGACAAACTTTCGACAACAATCAATTAAGAGATACAAAATATAGTTTCAACTTTGTTAATTTAAAAGACACACAGCATATTGTTTTGGCAAGTTTTTATTATTAAGATGGAATAATCTCATAAGGTTATACTATATTTTACATAAGGTGTCAAGGGTGAGAAAATAATGCAAGTGGTAAAATCTGGAAGCTAGATCTTATTACATATTATATATTATATAAGTTTGTGAAGTAAATGTTTTATATGGAGTTGGTATGGATGTGCGGTATAAATATTGTTATATGTTTGTTTGTATTGGTATATTATGTTCTATATTTAAAGTTCTTATTTAAAAAAATATATATTGCATGCAACAAGTTAGCTATATAATATAAGTCATACTAATATGTATGTGCTTATAAGTACATATTTAAAATATTAATTATATTTTAAATAAAATAATTGTTGACTTCTAAATAGATAAAATACACAATTCTCTGTCCCAAAATAATTGACATAATTGAGCAGTTTACGTTTGTTAATGCACAACTTTGATTGTTAATATCTTTAATTATCTATCTTTTATTTTAAGGGATTTAATTATCTATCTTTAAAAATTATAAAAACTATATATTTTAAAAATATTCATCGAGACAAATCAAACAACATCTCATATGTTAATATTTACATTTACATATTACAATCAAAGTAGATTATATAAATAGTCTACAATGGTCAATTGTATCGATTATTTTAAAATGAAGGGAGTAGTATTCTAAAAAGTGTCTTAAAAACACATGTTGACTTTTCCCATATAATAAACATGCATATAATTTGTAGGCTTGTTTTATATGACTTGCCGCATCATCTTTAGTTTGTTATTGTTTTCTATATTAAAATCTGCCTACATTTGTTTTTCGTTGTTTTCTTATGAAATTTTTATTTGGTAAGTGGAAAAATCATTAACTATATAAGCATTAATCAATGTTTGTTAAAAAAGAGTAACAATCAAATAAATGGAATTGAAAACAAGTTGGACAATATATGTAGAGAGAGACAACTTTGAGGGTGCGCTTGAGGTGCATTCTATATAAAGATCCATTTTTTTAGAGGCACCAAATGTTTAACTTAGCATGTATGTATGTATGTATTTATGTATAAAAACATGAGTTTCTGTTTGTACATAGACAATGACATTATATCAATACTTATTTTGCAATGTCACTCTATTTTATACCCTAATATTAAAAATAAAAGACATAAGATACCTATGTGACTTTGTTTAAGTATATATATGACCAATTGCTTACATATTATAGATAATTCGTTATTTTTTTATTTATATTATTTTGGATATATATATATATATATATATATATATATATAGTGTTTGTGTGAATAATATGCATGCATATATTATAAAAACTATCACCAACAATGAATTGATTTAAGTTAAAAAGATTTAGATCTTCTAACCAAATGGTTAAGAATTTGATTCCTAACTCACAAGAACATTGATTTATAGGGTTTTTAAACACCTGAATTTTGATTTGTGATTGTGAGTCTATCTCTTATGAGTAGCAATTCTAGAGTTCAATTATAAGTGGCATATCAAACCTTTTTTTTCCTTTCCTCTTAGCTAGTCCCACCCCACCTTCCAAACTTAGTGTTAAATAAGTGGTGAGAAGTGACACATACATGACTCAAGCCCACATTAAAATAGATACATAACCCTAAATCAATGCTTTATCAATAAGAGAAGAGTTGTTGTCGCGCGTCTTCTATGACTATGCCACATTCTTAACTGCTTTTTATATTTTTATATCTGTATGTGGGCATAATACTTCATGATTCTTTTGTTCTTCTTTATCTTTTGCTTGTGAGTAGGGGTGAGCATTGGGCAGTTCGGTCGAATTCGGACCGAAAATAGACCATCCCAAAAAAAGCGATGACGTTAAAATTGGACTCACTTCCAACCGTTTGTGGCAACGATTTTGGCTGGTGGCGGGTTGTGCATGAATTGCAGGTTGAGTGGGTGGTGTTAGTCGGGTTAAGCAATGTTGAACAAAGCTCTTTCTCTCATGTAGAAGTTTTCATTCTCTTCCATTTGAAAACTTACAAAGAGTCTATCAAAGATGAAGTGTAAATAGGAATTGAAGAAAAAAATGAAAAAGAAAAGTAATTACTTTTTTATGAGAACCCAAACCAAAATTTGTTAATTTAATTTTAAAGGGATAAAAAATTTATTTAATTATATTTTATATGTAAGAAGAAATTGCTCCTCCTATAATGTTTAAAATAAAATATTAATCCAGAAAAATGTGTGTTTCTTAGTGCAAATAGTAATAATTAGGGGTAAAATTAGAAAATGTTGTATTGGAAATCAAAAGTGACACTCATTTTAAAACTTATTTTTTGCTAACACAACACTCATTTTGAAACGGGTGTAGTAGTAATGAAGTCTGAAGAATAGGAAGGCGGTGATCTTTGTTGAAGGAGTAGGGAGAGTAATGGATTTGTTTATAACTGACTCCCGTTATAAAAGAAACGGATGTTAACGACGTCACAATACACATAAAAGTAATACATGTGATTGCATTTCATTGGGGAACATTACAAACAATACTAATTGCACTGTCGGTAAGTTTTGTCCAAAAAAAATCAATCATTAAAAATATATGTAATACTTAATAAAAAAAGAAATTTGGTTACAAAAATAATTTTTTTCATTTGTACAAATTATAAATATATTTTTTGACAAAAAAAAAAATAAGGTTGCTTCACCAAAAAAGAGAAAGTTAAGGTTGTAAAGATATATTCACTCCGTCACATATTATAAGAGAAAAAATAAAAATCATAGAAACAAAATGTAAAATATAAGAAAATGTAAAATATAATGATTGGAAGTGTGTTTTTTTGAAAAAAAATGTATGGAAATATGTAAAAACAATTTTTATTAGTTATTGGTTATAGAAAAAGTAAGAGACAGATAGAGTAAATTTTTCTTGAAAAAATAAATGTTTATGTCTTTTCTCTTATTTTAAGAGATAAAAAATGGATTTTTTTCTCTTATGTTATGGGACAGAGGGAGTATATTCTAATGAAAGCACCCAAAGATATATTCTAATGAAACTTGTATTACACATAAGGTTAAATACCTATTTACTTTTACAAAGTTATATATCTAATTATTATTTATATAAAAATTAGGTTATATACCTTTTTTTTGGGTACAAAGTTACATATATTTTTTTTGGTACATCGGAAAGAAAAATTCATCAGGATTTAAACCTGGACCTCCCTCTACCCAACTCATATCTCTCAGCTCTTACCACTTATGTTATCCTATGGGGACACAAAGTTATATATCTACTTAGTTATATAATAAAATTATTTAAGTATATAATTTTTTTTATTTTCACCACCAGTATTGAGTCAATTGGACCGACAAATCCAATTTAGGTATATAACTTTTTTTTCCATCCTCTAACTCTTGAGAAGAAGGGGCTCTAGTAGCCCAGAGTTCGAGATAAGATTTGGGATCAAGTAGTTTCTGTCTCCTTTCAAACGCAGTTACGGAACATTGAACTCATGTGATCCTTCGTATCAAATTCAACGTCAATTACTATCGAATCAACTAACATTTAATATTGAGGTATATAACTTTGTATCAAAAGAAAGATTATTTGGAAATTATATAATGAATATTAATAAATTAATGTCTGGAGGATGACATTTGACATAGATTATAAATAAACAATAACGAACCATATTTAATTATTTGCAAAAAAAGAATATTAGGTAATGTAATAAATGAAAATTTATTTTTAATTGCGGGAGATTGAAGTGTAGTTCTCCCTACTATAAGTCTAACCTCAATTGAATCAACTAACATTTAGTATTTAGGAATATAACTTGGTACCAAAATAAAGATTATTTAGATATTATATAATGAATATTAATAAATTAATGCCTGGAGAGTGAGGTGGATGACATTTGACATTAGATGATAAATAAACAATAAGGAACAATATTTAATTATTTGTAAAAAGAATAATATATTGTTCATAAGTCCTAGTTCAACTGGTAAAAAATACTTAAATTGATAGGTTGAACGTCCATGATCATAGTTCGATCCCTGGTGACTCAACTTTGTGTGAGTTTATAATGGTTTTGTCATCTTATATTTGTATCAAAAAAAGAATAATATATTATATAATAAATGAAATTTTTTATTATCAAAATAAATTAGATTAAAGATAATTATTACCTTAACAAATTAACTTATTGTCCTTTAAAGAAAAACAAATTAACTTATTTTAAAAATTAGGTTTATCCTTTTAAAATTATGATTAATTAAAGTAATACTCCAAGGTATTCATAACAATCCAATTATATATTTTTAAAAGAGACAATTAGATTCATTTTATTTAACAATTGATGAAGAAATAAATAAATAATTAGTAATTGGAATTGCAAGCTTGAGCAAGTCTCTCGTGAAGCAAATTCGGTTGCAGATTGGATTGCAAAATTTGGAGCACAAAATAGTAATATAGTTGATGCTATCCTTGATAATCCTCCTTTGGAAGTTGAGACTTTATTACTTAGGAACTCTGTTGCTGTAGTTTAATTTTGTCTTATTATTTAATTTCCGATGTACCAAAAAAGAAAAAAAAAAAGTTTACAACTGTCTACGAGATTACAATGCATTCACTCAAGTTTATATTTTTAATTTTACTAATGAGTTGTTCTAAAGTGATTAGAATATTAAGTCTCTTAAATATGTGATCAGGAGTTTGATAGTAACCAAAAAACTTTTTTAAATATGGAATATTTATTGTAACTTAATTATAGTTAATACTTACTGTATAACTTTTTTTTTGTTAAGTAGCTTAGTGGCCAAAAATTTCATTTTTAAAGTGGAGAAATGGAATAACTAGAGTTCAAACCCCCCATCCCCTGCATAAATTATACGGTGTCCAACCAATTGAACTAAGTTAATAGGACACTAACTTTTTTTTTGTCTTTGTATAACTTTTATAATGTATATTAATTTTTATGACAAACAAAGAAATATGACAAAGATTAAGATAATTAATCCAACCACACTGCAAAAAATCAAATTCACGCTCATGTGAGACTAGTTATGTATATTACGTGAGACAATTTGTAGAGAAAAATATAACCATTCTAAAAAAATTAATGAATTGGATTGTCTTGTAAATATTTTTGTAAGAAACACATTAATATTATCTTAATCATTGTAAATTCTTGAAGTTGTCCAGGTACAACTTATTCTATAGGTGCCGAACAAGCTAAGATAAATACAAATTTGGCAAAAGTGCACGATTTTTTACATTGAATTAACTACCATATATGCCATGAAAAATCAGATTTAATTAAAAATTCTCGATTTAGAAAATATTTAATGTAGAAAAAAAGTGTAACGTTTTAAAAAAGAAGAGTGTGAATATTCACAATGTTTGCCCTATAAAATTACCCCTTCACATCTCATTTCAATGTGTCATTTCTTACTCTAAAGTACAAACACATCCACCCTTTTACCCTCTTTTTGTGTTTCAGCCATGTCGAGCGCAAGGAAACCCCAAGGTCGCCGAAAGATCGAAATGAAAAAAATAGATAACGAGACCAACTTGCAAGTGACCTTTTCAAAGCGACGTAGCGGACTTTTCAAGAAAGCTAGCGAGCTTTCCACTCTTTGTGGCACAGATATCGCTCTGATTGTATTTTCACCTACTAGGAAGGTGTTTTCCTTTGGCAACCCCAATGTTGATACGGTCATAGATCGTTATATCTTGCGGGTCCCACCTCAAAACGATGGTGCCATGCAAATCATTGAGGCTCACCATAGCGCCATTTTGCGTGACCTCAATGCTCAGCTGACTGAGGCCAACCACGAGTTGGACACTATGAAGAGGCGTAGTGATGAGATGAGTCAAATGCGTGGGAGTGATGAGACTCATTATTGGTGGGCTCGCCCCATTAATGGGATGAGTATGTATGAATTTGAATTATTCAAGAACGCTTTGAAAGAGTTGAAGGTGCGTGTTTCTCAACTAGCTAATTGGCTTGCGACCCAGGTTACTCCTACCCAAATCGTACCATTTTTTGTTGGAAATGGTTCATCCATTAACATGCTTCTCAATCATAATCCAGATTCACAACATGCCCAAATATTTCCGGGACAATCTTTTCAGAATCCTATGTTGCAACCTGATTTCAATAATATGAGAGGAGGAGGAGGAGGATATGGACCCCCCTACATTTGAGCAGAGGGCTTAGATTCACCTTAGATGATGCCCTTGTTTATTATTTTATATTTATATTTTTATGTTTCATGTTGTTTTTAATTTCATTAAAACACACAGGTTTAACTAGTTACATGTATGTGATTTAGTTAAGACTGAATCTTTATGTTATTTATATTTTTGTCGTCTTTGTTATGTATTTCAAATTGTAGTAGTTTTTCATTATGTATTATTACGAATAAAAATGTATCTTATTATTTATATTTTCACATCTCTCCAAAATGTTAATCTTGAAGTTCAATGAATCCATTTCAATATTTCATCGTTTTTTACTTTTTTTTTTGATAAATTCATCATTTTTTACTTAATAATAATAATAATACTTTCATTGATTCCATCTATTCACTTCTCTGCATTTTTCTATCAAAAATTAAATACCATAACATATCAATAAACTTGTCATTATACCATAATAAAATTTAATACATGATTTCGGCTTTGCCCTGTTGGATATGGACATTCATTAATAATATTGAGAGTAACAATCATATTTTTGTTTGTATATATAGATATAAATACACAGTAGTGTAGAGATCCGAAGTTATCCAGATTAGACTTCTTTATCTTTATATAATATAATTACGGATGTATCTCTCCTGATCATCATCCAACGTGGCAAGCAACCAAGTCTTCATATGTCTATATGGCAAGATTTCAAGGCTGTATGTTCTAAGCAACCAAATAAGCTACAATATGAAAATACACTCCCTTTGGTTCCCTCCAGCAATATTTTTCTAATTTTTATATTTTTTTTACTTAGATTTAATGAAGAGTTTTAGCAAGAGTAACATAGTTCAATTCTCACCAACAACAAAAAATCTATTTTTATGATATATTTTAACTTATACTACATAGATTTAATTAGAAGTTTTAGCAAAAGGAACATGGTTCAATTCCTGCCAACAACAAAAAATCTATTTTTATTTGTTCAAAAAAAAAAATCTATTTTTATGATGTATTTTTTTTACTTAATTGTTACTAACCATAATTTTTAAAAAATCGAACATGGTTCACTTTCATGAACAATATTTCACGTGACAATCTCTAATGAACCAAAGCTTATGTTTGTCATCTATGTCTCTTTCATGAACAAAATTTAGTATGAGGCACACAATTAGATTTTCACCAACAACTAAAATTATATTTTTATGATTTTTTAAGCTATTTTATGATATTTTATTTTATTGGCTATGAAAAATATTTACATTTAATTAATATGACTGTATTTTTTTTTGTAATTTACACGAGATCAATATTTATACTTATATATTAATACAAATGCCTATTTTTGTAATTTACATGAGACTTATATTTATATCATATATCAATACAAGGTCTATATTTCTTTTTTAAAATTTATACGATGACGGGAGAGAAAATATCACATTGTTGAGAACGAAAAGTGGAAGATCATTCTCTAGAGTATTTTATCTTTTTAGATCTATACATTTGTATTATTTTTCATATTTGAATAAAATCAATATAAAATGAACGTCTACGTAATATAAAAATAAAAATTATATACTAATACGAAGACTATTAATACGAGGACTGTTTTTTTTTTTTATAATTTCTACATGAGCTATATTTATACTCATGTACGGGTTTTTTTTGTAACTTTTATGGAATTATATTTTTACGAATGTTTTAATACGAAATTTATTAATACGAGACGAAAGACTTTTTTATCATATGAACTTAAATATTTATATACATATTAATACGGAATTTTTTTTTTACTATGATTTATATTTACACTCATATTAATACAAGTGCCTTTTGATTTTATAATTTACACGAGGATCAATATTTATACATATATTAATACACAACCCTATCTTTTTTGTAATTTCAATGGGGACTAGAAATTAAACACGATATTGTTCGAAACGGGAAGCGAGAGATCACTCTCCACCCTATTTTATCTCTTTAAAATCATTAAATATATATTATTTTTCATATTTAAATAATATAAATATAAAATCAATTTCACAATTAATAGGAAAAATAAAATTATTAGTCAAAAAAATTCATTAATTAATATTAAATTAAAAAACTAATATCTCAACTAATCTACTTTAACTTTAATAAGATATACTATAATTTTGAATATTAATATGTGCATTGCACGGGCCAGTTATACTAATTTTTTTATTGATCGGAAATGATCCCATCAAGAATTGATCTTTAAATTTCCCCCTATCCAACCTATATATTCATCAGCTTTTACCATTTGAATTATCCTATAAAAACGGGATATATTAGACATTTTAAATATGGCTGTTTGCACAAACATATAATATAAGTGTATTAGAGATTGACATGCATTATTTAAATTTTCAAATACAATACTAATATTTTATAATTAAATATAATAGATGAGATAGTATCCGGAGATGCAAGCATGGACGGCAGATCTACTCTATGGCACCAAAATTTTGCCAATTTTTTACACATACATGTATATATTTCTCTGTCTCAAATTATGAGTTAAAATGTAATCATACTTATTATGAAAAGTAAAATATATTTATGTGAGTTTAACTCTTTTGGTAAGGATATATTGCATGTAATGTGTAGGGATCGAAATTCGAACTCTGATAAATAATTAAAAGATAAATATGGTAATTTTAAGTGTTGCTTTAGTGTTTTCTTGGCAACTTACATTTAATTTTATAAAAATATGTAAATGTAAATCTTAAAAATGGCAAAAGTTAGTTATTTTCTTTTGATAATTTGAAACGAGAAAATCTAAGTTCGCTTCTCTCATGTTTAACCACACACTAATAATAATTTAGTCAAAATAAAACCACACTAATAATTAATGTCTAGATCCGTCTCTGTATGCAAGAATAAATTAATAGACACAATAAATATAAAAATTAACTCGTTAAAGAAAATACACTAATTAAGTGTGAATCTTCGTTCTTAACTTTAAAAATATCATCATATATGTATGAACTTCAACACATAAAAAGAAATTTTCGAATTACCAATCAACTTCATAGTGGTTATATTTTTTAAAAAGAGTATACATTTATGAGAAATTGCTTTAAATTTATAGTTGTCCTTAGCAATTGAGATATTTATTTAAGGCTTAAACATATATTTGGTCCTTGTATGTACACCAATTTTTCGTTTTAGTTCTTGTATTGAAAATTTTGACAAAATAGTCCTTGTATCGCACTTTTTTTTTTGACGTTGGTCCCTACCGTCCAATTTCATCCAAGTGGCAAACGTTTTGCCACCTGGACCCTGCCACGTGGAATGCTAAAGGGACCAAAACCAAAAAATTGAACTGAACGCAGGGACCAAAACCAAAAAATTGAACTGAATGCTAGAGGGACTAAAACCAAAAAATTAAACTAATTGCAAAATGACCCATTTAAACTCTAAATCCCTAAATTGAAATTTTTTTTCTCCACTCTTCTCTTCTCTTCTCTTCTCATAAACCAACTTTCGTGGCAAAAATAATTTTGCGTCGATCATTGCGCCCCATTTGGATGAGTTTTTTGATGAAATTATGAGAGGCATTGCGAATGTTGACAACGTGATCAGAAAGCGCGTCGAGAAAACCACCACGGTTGGGCGGTGTTTGATCGTGATCGTTGAAAGGGAAATCATCAGGATAATCTTTTTTAGCAATGAGTCTCTCTGTTGAAAGGTTGATGAGAAGAGAAGAGTAGAGAAACAAATTTCAATTTAAGGATTTAGAGTTTAAATGAGTCATTTTGCAATTAGTTTAATTTTTTGGTTTTAGTCCATCTAGCATTCAGTTCAATTTTTTGGTTTTGATCCCTGCATTCAGTTCAATTTTTTGGTGAAATTCTGGCGTACTAGTTAAAGTTAATGATCAGACAGAATAATGTGCAGTAAGATGTGCACACATTAACTAACCTAACAGAACAAGTAATAAAGAGATAAGTAATAAAAGCAGTAAACAACACAGGAAAATTGTTAATCCAGTTCAGTGCAACGTCACCTAATCTGGGGGCTACCAAGCCAGGAAGGAAATCCACTAGTGTAATCCTATTCTTAAGTTATCCGGCTTACACCTCGGTTTACAACTTAAGAACTCGTCAATCCGTGCTATATTTCTACCTAGGTACCCCATAGGTAAGAGAAACCCATCTCACTTCCACTCTATAACAATTACAATCAAATAGATTTAGAGAACACTCCCCAAACAATAAACACCACTCGTACTTCACAGCTTAGAGTGATGTACAATATTCCTTGCTTAAAAGCTTCGGATTACAACTCAATAAACCCAGTCCTTATGCAAGCATCTAGGTGACACAAGCAAAGGCTCACAAATAACAAGAACACAAAGAACAAAAGGACTCAAACCCTAAAAACTCTAATCTTCAATATTTGTTTGCGTGAATATTAGGTTTAGTCTTCATGCATATATATAGTCTTCAGAGTCTTCTAGATCTTCAGACATGTCTTGGGCTTCAAGCAAATAATTCCTTGTAATAATTCTGACCCAAGAAATATAAATTTGAACCAAATAAAATATTCTCTTGATTGGAAAATATTTTTTACAAATAAAATTAGGTTAGCAAGTAACCCTGATGGTTCATGGAACACGCGCGACTTAGCCTGCAAGCAAGCGAAGTAAAAACAAAACAAATCTTTCAAGAAAGATATGGCGCGTAAATAAGTGTTGAGGTTCAGGACTTGTATGATGTGCGCACATTGTTCTCACATCTTTAATGATGTGCGCACATTGTCCTCCACATTGTGTTTTGCCAAAAATGAGGCCAACACAAAAACACTAACATTTGGTTTTGGTTCCTCTAATCCAGTCAGCAACATTTTTTGGCCACGTGGCAGGGCCAAGTAGCAAAACGTTTGCCACTTGGATGAAATTGGACGGCAGGGACCAACGTCAAAAAAAAAAAAGCGATACAGGGACTATTTTGTCAAAATTTTCGATACAGGGACTAAAACAAAAAATTGGTGTACATACATGGACCAAATGTATATTTAAGCCTTTATTTAATTTGTAATTTGTCATCTCGTTACATATCACTTAAGGATGCTTTGATAATATTGAGAGAACATGGGTATACTGTAGTATATATAGTGTATAAATTTAGCATATCAAATTAGTAATTATTTTGTTTATGTGTATATATAGAGTGGCCCAAATATGCACGTGGGCAAGTTGAGATAATTAAGCTAAAGTTGTTATCTACCGACATATGATATATAAGATCAACCAAGATCAAATTAGTGTTTGGTTGTTGGGTATCCTACATTCAATCTCTTTTTCCTGGAATGGAGAACTCTCAGGCTTCTTTTGCATTTGCATACTATTATAATGTACGCATAGAGATACAAGTATTTTATCCATAATTCAATGTATAAGGTGGTTATACCTTACCGTTTATAAGATCCTTCCAAGTAATGACATTAGGTACTAATTGTATGTACCGCCTGTTTGAAACATATAAAAATCATCATGGAAAATTTCACTACACTACAAACTATATATATATATATATATATATATATATATATATATATATACTATATATTTGGATTTATAGTGTGAGAAGAAGAATCACAATGTCCTTCAAAAAAAAGAAGAAGAAGAACACTGGACCACAAATTTATTAAGGCTAGCTAATTTAAAATATAATTTTGTTTGCATTGAAATTAGTCAAGTGGTAAAGTTCTATGTACTAAATTATGTTTGCATTAACATATATTTGGATTTTATAAAAATTATATTTTAAATTTGCTTGAATAAATTTGTGGTATTCGTATGATTTTGTCAAATTATATTTACTATATCTGAACATATAATTATTAGCTCCGTATCAAAATATAAGACCATTTTGGATAAATCACGGGAATGAAGAAAGATGAGTGTGTTAAATGTGTTGACAATTTTTTTTTACAAAACAAATTTCTTTTATATATATATAATATGTATAGTAATAGGGTATGATGGGAAAAAAATAATAAATATTGTTAAAATTTTTAAAAAGGTCTTATAAAATTGGACGAGTAAAAAACTAAAAAATGATCTTATTTTTTTTGATACGGAGTTGTAGTTTCTAAAAATCACATTAGTATATTTTTAGATTTTGTGGAAGTATTTTTTTTGAAGAAGTTAAATTAGCTCACTTAAATTAACACCGGAGAGAATCAAATCTAAAATCTTAAAGAGTAGCACACTCACAGGTTCCAAGCCAATACGACCAGACCAACTCAAGTGGGTTGATTCTATGGTGGTATTATCTACCGCTCAATCAAACACATGCTATAAATTCGCGCACTGAATTTTCTTACAAAAGTAACAAAAGAAAAGTGTTTCTACAAATAATTATTAAATTTTTGAAATATCCTTTTATGTAAAATGGTACAACAAAATAATTTAACCTTCTTATTTTTACCAAAGAAAATTTAAGATGAAAGGTGATGCATACTTCAGTTCAAGGTAGAAAAAACTACTCCCTCCGTCTCAAAATAATTATCTTTTTAGCATTTTTTATTTGTCCTAAAATAATTGTCACTTTAGAATACCAATGCAACATTTATTACTTTTTTTTATTATTATATTCTTATTTATTAAATTTTATCTCACTTAACTACTCCACTAACTATAATTAATGAGGATATTATAGTAAATCATACAATTTTTACCATTAAAATCAACACAATTTATCATTTCCTTAAAACTTGTGCATAAACCTTAAATGACAATTATTTTAAGACGGATGTAGTATAAAATTTAAATATCATCAATCACTTACAAAATATCTATATTTACTTCTCTTCAAGAACACACATCATGTCATGAATATAGGCTCAATAGAAGGTTTTAGATAAGTAGTAGAGTTTATAGCTTATATATAGAACAATTATGAATGTAATAATCAATAAAATGAATGAGTTATTGGGCCTATATTCATGACACATCACTTGAATTCAGAATCTCCCGATAAGATTTGTCTTTTTACGGTTAGATTAAACCTTTAGTTAAATTAATTTTACCTTGGCTAATTCCGTAACATTAATGAGTGATAAAGTTTGTCACAATTCAATCCACATATCAGACATCAACTATAACAATCAATGTTTGGAGGTATCTATTGAGCATTTGATTTGATTAATGTTGTTATAAGTGGTAGAAAAATAACATTGTTCCTAGTATTATTTATTGCAATGTCCTCATATACTATAAGGATATTAATTTTGTACTCCTACACGATTCCGTGACACACGAGAAATGTGGCAATGAAAGGTAACAACTAACAACCCTTAAAAATCAGGTATAAGGTTACTTTACCTACACTACACGACACAACAACATTTTTTAAGTCACTGGAAACAGAACGACACAACAACAATTCATCATCTTTATGACCAAATTAATAGCATTGAAGAAACTTTTACTAATTTTTGGTCTTTGCATTTGAGTGATGATGGTGTTGAGACTATGACAAAAAAATAAGGACACTAAAATTGGCCTTATTAAGGGAAAAATACAGTAATATGTCAAATATGATGAAGTGAGAATTTTGTTCTGCCTCTTCAATTATGTAAAGGGACAGCTAGTAGCTAGTGAATAGGGCAATGCATGTATAGGAAAATTTCAACCGTTTGAGTTGTTCTATATTATGTGACATAATGTATGAGAAGCGCACAGAAACAAACACCGGACACTATATTTAAATATGGATATGTGAGAAGCGCACAGAAACAAACATCGGACACTATATTTAAAGTGACACGTTGACATGTTTATAATAATTTGAGAAAATAAATTAATTGAATGTAATTATATCGGATCAAATGTGTCGGTGCTATTGAGATGAGAAGATAGAGAAAAAACAAAAATCTTGAGAATATATTAGAGGTTAAATTTTATGCTTAATATAGTTTTGTCCCAAAAAGAATATGTTTGGTTGTTAGTCTTTAAACTCTTTTGAGACAGATGAATTTGTTTTGGATTGTAAAATTTATTGCAAATTTAGGATTAAAATTTTCAAATATTTTAAGTAATATGGATTAAAATCAGAAAGATTTAATCTATGTAACATGGACAATTTAAGTTGAAGGTCAACCGATGTCAATATCGGCGGTACTAATATTTAATTGCATTCAATCATATTTATTCGTTAAATTATTACTTGCGCTAATGTGTTAGTCTCAATGTCGTGTTTGATGTTTATCATGTACGATGAATCAAAACCAAGTTTTGCAATTACTAATAAACATTATTATCATTTTTTTTACTAATAATTTTTAAACTAATGTGTTCTTAATCTCCACTACTATGATTCTATTGTCACACCAACAAAATTCATAAAACAAAAAACCAAAATTAAAAGAAGATAGAACAAGATCTTGCTTGAAATTAAGGTCCATGGATTCAATAGACCCAACTGAGTTTGGCACAAAATTCAAAGATCCATAAACTATATATCATAGTTTAAATATCATAATACACCTTAGAATTAAGCATACCCATTTTATTTGACAAGAAGAAAAAAACTCACTAATCTAGAAAATTGGTTGCTCTTTAAACATGATAAAGAGAAGATCAAAGATTAATTACACATAAACTATAATCAAGTCAATGTTTGAATTGACAACAACTTTTGCAGAATCACAGTGTACCACGTAATTTTAACAAAAACTATTTTTCAAAGCTTCAAAAATCACGGTGTCATCGCAATTTCATCAAACTCACTGTGATTTCAAACACGCACTAACCAATCAAAACCACCTTGTCCATGATTGAATCCACTATTAAGTTTACCTTTTGGAGAATCCACTATTAGCCATAGTGCTAGTTGAACGAGTAAGACCAAAACATAGTGTTGAAGTAGGTGAAGTAGCATCTTCTTCTTCTCCTCTTAAATCAAAAGATGAACCATAGCTTAAAAAACGCCTCCTCCTAGGAAGAACAACTTTGGTTGACGACGACGATGTTGACGACGAGTAAGAGGAAGAAGAACATGAATTAGAGGAATTATAATAAGGTGAATTAGAAGGTGATGATGGTAAAGACATAGTATTTTTTTTAAGATTTAGTTTTGAAAAAAGTGCAAGAAAAAGATTGGATCTTGAACTTTTCTTAGTTGGTATTTTTTTGCATGAATAATAAGAAGGTGGAGGAGTAAGAGGAGGAAGAATTTTTTCAGAGAATTTGTGTTTAGGTGTGCCAGGTTGAGATTCCCAAACAAAAGGAACAGTAATAGCTACTCTAAAAGATGGATTAGAAATAGAACTTTCTTTTGTAAGAAGTCTACAAAAAAACTTGTCATCTTGCTTGATTTGGAGGATAGTTTTTTGTTGTTGATCAGAAATGGAACTAAACATTTTTGAATAATAAGAAATTTGGTAACTTTGAGTTTGTTTCAATGAATGTAATGTGAAATGGGTTTGATTTGAAGTAGTTTGTGTTGAGAGAAAAGATGTGATATAGAGATTTGGAGTTTGTCTTTATTTAATTAAATAATAGTGTGTTAAATGTCACATTGAAATGAAGTCAGCATTTTTTGCATATTTATCTTTTAATTAATTTTGAACACATGCAATGCAACTCTATTATTGAAAGCTATTGAATTGGTATTTTAACTCATTGTTTTAAGATCTTAAAGTACTTCCTCAAAATTGCAAGAAGACAAATTTCAATTAGTATAATTTAAGAGAATTTGTACTTGAAACAAAAAAATTGTCCTATGATTTAGTAATTGATAAAAAAATTAATTTTTATTCGGTCTCTAATTTGTCCAATTTCAATCACAAGCATAAAATCAAAGATAGTACAATAAAAAATATCCAATTTAATCACTTATTTTGATTAACATAATTCGTATTTCTTAAGTAAGTTCACATATTCGAATCTTTTGAATAAAATAAGTGATTAAAATGAACTAGTTTACTAAATATATTTAGTTATACATTCTTTGACGGATATTAGTTATTAAAGTTAGTGGATAGTTCCGAGTTCGCACCATATAAGTTAAGAACTAAAATTGAATCTCATTACATATTAGAGCTAACTAGGCTTCTTAACATAGTTTGATAGTATATATGTAGACTTTTGCAGTATCCCACATGAGTTGCTTGATCTAGCAGCATGATATATTCACCCAAAAACATGCTAAATTTACGGCTACATAAGAGTCAAACTTAGAAAATAGAACTAGAAAATTCTCCCTCCATTACTTAACATGATTCGGATTCAGTGCAGTATAACTGCATACAGTCAGTATATCTAAATCGTCTGATTTTGATCTATCAATTTAGATTTTAATTGTTTTTAAATTTAAAATTCAAGTTTAATATATAAAGTTTGGATCAATATCAAATGATCTAAATATGGTTGACTATAGTGTAATCATAGTCTTATGAATGACCACATACAATCTTGTCCCTAGCTAACATGGGATATGCCTGCCACATTAAGGGACACTCTTTAATTCCTATGGTATTGTAAATTAATAAATTAAGAATTTTCTTGTGTTACGGGCCTTTCACATGCAACTTCCACGAATTTACGCCATTTATGATGAAGACTGAAATTGGCCATATGGGTTTATTAATTTAATACTCATACTAGTACTACTAATATTAGCAAGACTTAGATAATTAATTAGAGGTAGGTTTATGAATGGAACTTAACTAAATGCATTGAAGGGAAGATGATGACCTAACTGTCAACATTGTGTGTGGTCCATCTCTATCATTTATGACTTAAATTTTGAGTGGATTGTGGTCTGTTTCTGTGAGTGTTACTTAAGGAAAGTGTATGGCACTTAGTGTTTGGACATGATACCATATTAATAGTAATATCTATGCTTCACATGTGTACATTTTTTGTGAATGACACAACTCACAAAGATATAAAGTTAGCCCAAAATTGAAAGTTAACAAAATTGTACTCCTCTTAAATATCGACATGAAAAATCATAATTCATTTTGTGTGATTTAGGATAACCGTACAAGCTTGCTTAAAGAAGAAGAAAGAGTATCTAAAATTGTATTTTACAAATCTTAAAATTACAATACAAAAGTGTTCATTTATGAAAAATTCTCTCTAACCCCCCCCCCCCCCCCTATATTCTTTTTCCCCCCTAACTACTTTATTTGCCCTTAGGGGGTATTTAAGCAAAATTTGGGAAGTAGAGTATCGATACTGAACTTAAAAACTTGGCCTGCATCCCAAAAACTCATCTAGAAATCATTTCAGTATGGATGCTGAACTTTTCAGCATCGATACTGAACTTAAAAATTGTACCTGTACCCCCCCCCCCCCAAAACTCCCCAGAAATCATTTCAGTATCGATGCTGAACTTTTCAGTATCGATACTGAATTTAAAAACTTGGCCTGCATCCCAAAAACTCACCCATAAATTATTTCAGTATCGATGCTGAACTTTTCAGCATCGATACTGAACTTAAAAATTGTACCTGTACCCCCCTAAAACTCCCCAGAAATCATTTCAGTATCGATGCTGAACTTTTCAGTATCGATACTGAACTTAAAAACTTGGCCTGCATCCCAAAAACTCACCCAGAAATCATTTCAGTATGGATGCTGAACTTTTCAGCATCGATACTAAACTTAAAAATTGTACCTGTACCCCCCTAAAACCCCCTAGAAATTATTTCAGTATCGATGCTGAACTTTTCAGTATCGATACTGAATTTAAAAACTTGGGGGTGTAATCAAATTCGGGACGCATCTCACGAAGTGCACTTCGTGAGATGCGTCCCGAATTTTTCCTTAAAAGTGTAATAAAGTTAAGGGTATTTTGGGATTCTAGGGGGGTGAAAGAGGATTGAGGTGGGGGCTAAAGAGAAATTTTCCTTATTTATAGATGTATATGATCCTAACCAGCACAAATGACAAACAATTTGTAACTAACAATTAGTTAGCTGGTTGACTTCTGTAACAAGTAACCAACTAATCTTTGTTGATCTCATATTTAACATTCCCCCTTAAGTTGGAATGAATATCAATCATTCCAAGATTGTTTTGCAAGATATTGAATGGACCAAAATAAAAAGATTTTATTAGGATGTATGTATGTCACTTGTTCCTTTGATGAAACCGGTAGCAAATGAAGAATTTCAGCTTGAACCTTTTTCACTCAAAAGGTTCAAGAGAGAATCAAATAGAACCTTGTGGTATATTTCCTAGTATCAGGACATGCCCCACATCTTCCAATGAATCTTATACATGTTGTTGGATTGGATCATATATATTGGTTCACCAACTGTCTTGTACAACTGTAGTTGAGGTTGCATAGGTATAGTGTAAGACTTGGTTTCAAGTAAGCCAACATCTTGGAGTAAATTAGTGTATATTTCATTTAACATAAAATATTTCATCTCATCTTATGGTTTAGCTACAATTTCGGACACAAAATCAATTATATTTTAAAAGAATGTAACCAAACATCTTAAAATCACTATAAATCAATTTTATATCTGTAGAATTATTTTTGACTCTTTCAAAAGCTAAACCAAACATGCACTAAGAAATATTTGAAAACTTCTCTAAATCTTTGATCTAAGTCTTTAATGATGAACTTGTTATCAAGTAAGGACTTGAACTATTGAATTTCATTGAGGTTTGTCCCAGCTTAATGAAATATCATGCTCTCATAGAAAATATTAATGGGTTTTAGATTTTTAATATTTTCTTAATGTCTCGTACGTAGATTTTTAATTCTCACTGCACAACCAAAATCTCATAGACAACACTACCTTGTCATTACAAGGAAAAAATAATACTTTCTTAGCTTTGATAAAAAAAATTGTGTGATAAATTAATTAATTGCATTCTAGAATTGAATATCAATGACTTTGTTAATTCTCAGCCACCTAAAAATTAGAAGGTGAAGGTCACTTGGGTAAAATAGGTAAGAATAATTTTTTTATTAAGAGGGTGTTTATGTTGAATTTTGGTAAACAAACGCTAGTTTGCAATGCTTAAAGGACCAACTAGATAATCCTGAGACATGTTTGTGCATTTATTGTTTATGACTGAAAATGACAATATTCATTAATTGCAATGAACAAGTTTATTTTAAAGAAACTTAAATGACAAGAAAAAGTAAATTACTTTAAATGAAATGCAAGAAAAGTAAATGTTTCAATGAATTTAAATGCAGAAAACGTAAATAAAAATAAGTAAATTGCTTGAAAGATAAAATTGCATTGAATTAATAAAGGGTGATCACAAGATCATACATTATGCCTTGTATACTCGTTTCTTTCGAATGCTGGATACTTTGAGTGTTTAAGGATTATTAGTATGAGTAATTTGTGATAGAAAATATATCAAATGAACTAGTATTTATAGATAAGCACTATAACTGCCTAAATAACGTCTATAAAACGTCCACTTGACGCGTGTCTTGTTGTTTGAATCTTCATCTTGAATGTGAATAATTGCAATTTTGAATGAAGTGTTGTATTGCTTCAAACTCGAACCTCCAAGAAATGCTGATAATTTGCTAAGTTATAATCAGCATTTTACTTCGAGTAACTTTGCTGCTAACTCGAAACCTTGGTGATTCGAAAGCCAGACACTTAGTTGATATTTGTCTTCTCTCTTTAGACTTGTGGATACTCTTCTCAAGAACTCTTTTGTTTTTAAAGACATTACTCTTCATCTTCATGTCATAATAAAGAATTAATTATCTTCTTTATTCCTAGAAACATTAATTTTCACAGTTGAAGGTTCATTAATTATGTTGAAAGAAATATTTAGAACATATTTTAACTTAACCAAAATATGAGCTAACAGGGTGCACAACTTAATTCAAAATTTAAAAAGGATGGAGTTAAATCCTCATAATATGACAAAATAATATTTTAATTGCGAATGAAAAAATATCTATATTTAATATCTAACATATTAAGTTTAGAAGTCATATCTCAACTGACAAAATATAGACATTGTTAAGTCTGACGTTATAACCCAGGTTCGAAACAGGAATCTCACAATTGTGTGAGTTTAATCATAGTGGATTATCACTTTATTTTAGACCAAAAGTATATATATCTAACATGTCAAAATTAAATTTGGTGAATAAAACATAAAAATAATGTAAATTTGGTGTGTATAGCAATGTAAATATGTTTTTAGTCCCTATAAATATACCAAATTTTATTTTTAGTCCCTGTAAAAATTTTCATCAAATTTTGGTTCCTCAAATATTTTACATCACTATTTTTGGTCTTGGTTTGCATTTAACTCGGGTATATTATTTGAATTTTTAAATTTTTTTCTGTGGGATATGTTTAGTACATTACAAGGATCTCTTTTGTTTTTAACAATAAATAAATTAAATATGAATTTTTTAGTTTTTTGCGCTTAAAAATTCATAAGTAATTCATCTTATGTTAAAAAATTCCAAATTTTTGTGGGAGAGATTCTTGTAATATTATAAACATGAGTACAAAAAATCATTAAAAAATATAAAAGTACAAATGAGTTGAATGAAAAACAGGGACCAAAAATAATAAGGGAAAATATTTGAGGGACTAAAACTTGCTGAAAAATTTTACAGGGACTAAAAATAAAATTTTGTATATTTATAGGGACTATAAACATATTTTACCCTTCCTTTTATATTATTGAAAGAGTAAACATTTATTTTGGTTCTTGAAAATATTACTCATTATCATATTAGTCCTTATATCATTATAAAATATTTTAAAGTTCTTGGATATTAATTTTGTTAGTGTAAAATTAGTCCAAAATTTTTAAAAGATTTTAATTATGATGATGTGTGTCTTATTTTTGTTAAATTTATTAGATGCTTATGTGTAATATTTACAATCTCAATGAACCAAAATGAAAGACAAAATAAAAAAACACTTTATCTTTTTAAAAAAATAAAAACATAATAAATCAATTCATTGCTATATTCTTATTAACAGCGAGTAACACTTTCAGCAATCAAAATAACTGTCTACTCATTAGTGAAATATTACATTTGTCCCCAAATATAAGACTCATTTTGACCATTGCATGTTCGTCAATGCACAATATTGATCACTAATACCTTTAATTGTGCATTAGTAAAAGTTATAAAAATTTGATATCTTGAAAATACTTATCAAAATAAATCAAACAAAATTTTATATACTAATACTGACATCTATAAATATTGAAAAAAGTACGATTAAAACAAAATAAATAAATAATGTCATTTAGTCAAAATGAGTCGGGACGAAGGTAATAGAATATTCCAAATTCCAATGGGGTATTTTGGGAAATCTAATTTGAAAACGTTCACTTGACCTCCCTCCCAAACACTCACTCGAACACGACACAACACAACACATAACACAATACTACACCGTTTTACTACTTTTGATTCTTGTCTTGTCGTTTTCCTTTTGTCTCTGTTTCTTGATTCCTATCTCTATCTATCTCTCTCTCTCTCTCTCTATCTATTTTCAAATTCTCTCTCAAAACCCAAAACCTTCTTTGTGTTGTTGTAACAAACATGGAAGCTGCTGAAGTGATGAAAACGACGACGCATGAAGCCACGATGATGAGAACGGAGATTGATACTTCAGTTCCATTTGAATCTGTTAAAGAAGCTGTTAACCGTTTCGGTGGTCTTGGTTACTGGAAACCCCTTCTCAATACTGTTCATCATCTTTCATCATCTCTCACTTCTAAGGTTCTCTCTCTCTCTCTCTCTCTCTCTCTCTCTTAATTTTTTTTGTTTACAATGTACATTGTTTGTGTGATTAATTTTGTTATTTGTTGCATTTTATGAACCTATTTGAAACAATTTATGTGATTAATAGGAGTTTTTGTCGTCCAAAAGTCTTAGTTCAACTGATAGAAAATATCTTGTTAAGCCGGACGTCATGACCGGGTCGGTCCCTCCACTTTGTGTGAGTGAGTTTATGACTGTTGGTTTGTTCATTTCATCTATGTGCCCAAAAAAATAGGAGTTTTTGTCCGGTAATTTAGTGGTTAGACTCACATTTTAAATGTGGAGAAATGTGATATCCCGAGTTTGAACCTGCACCGCTGCATATCAGCGTCGCTTGAGCTACTAATTGAGTTGTACTTACGGAACAAACTTTGGTGTTTTGCTAATTTGTTTCTCTGTGTTTAGCTCATGCATTGTGTGATGTCAAGTTTTGTTTGTGTTCTTTTGAGTTTTAGGGTTTTTTTTGGATCTTATAAACTACAATTAAGTTGTAATTATATATATATTAGTATTAGATGGAGAATGTTGCAGATTTTGGGAAGTAGATAAATAGTCCTCATTTATATTTTGAGTTTAGTTACTTGATAAAGCTACATTGTTTGTGAAACCCAAATACTAGATATGATACGGTCTAGATATGTTACGTTAAAATAACTTTACAACATAAATCGTAGACACTTGTCTTCTTTTTTTTATCCGGATCAAAGTTATATTATTAGCCTTTTAAATATGGAACAAATGTAGTTGTTTTCCCCAAAACAAATGTCAAAATGTACTCCAACTCTGCTCACAAAAAGCTTTAAGACGAGTTTTTGAAGTTGTATCCCAAATTTATCAGTCAATATTTTTATTTTCAAAATTTTTGGGGATACTTATTTGATGTGTATCTGAAAGTATCGTATGTGTATTCGTATCGAATATGGATATGGATATGAATGCGACAACAAGGCTTAATCAATTTTGGAGTATTTAGGCGTCATAGTACATTGTTCTTATTGAGACTTTATATGAAGGAATACAGTTAGTCTATAATTTTTCATTATAGAGCTAAATTGTCATTCTACACCCCCATTTAAGACCAACTTAACTCATGAAAATCCGTCATAATAACTAATTCTCTGTGTGAATTAACTTTTACAATAGCATTCTCATTGAGCTATATAGTAAGTTCTCAGTCTTTCTTTTGTTAGCAGCATCACGTAGAAGAGCTTGACAGTGAGAAACTGGAGGAAAAAGCAAGAGCGTTGGAGAAAGAACTGATCCTGAAAGAAAGGGAAACTCTTGATGTGTTGAAAGAATTGGAAAAGACCAAAAGGCTTGTTGAAGACTTGAAATCAAAGCTGCAGAAGGAAGAATCTGAAGCGAATTTGAAATTTGGGACGAGCGTGTGTGATCAAAGATCGGTTGTAGAGGAGAAAGAAGTAAAGGAAAACCAACCGAGTCAGTCTATGCCTTCTCATTTATCTTCACCAGGGTTAATACTAATGGAATTGAAGCAGGCAAAGTTAAATCTAACCAAAACCACTCATGATATTGCCGATGTACGAGCTACTGTTGAATCTCTTAATAAGAAATTAGAGAAAGAAAGGATCTCGCTTGAGAAAACACGTGAGAGGTTAACTCAAAATTGTTCAAAAGTGTCTTCTCTTGAAAATGAGCTAAACCAAACCAGATTAAGACTGCAAGTTCTAAAAGGTGTTGCTTCTGGTGATCCTTCAGATGTTGAAGTAGAGCTTCATCGATTGATTTCTGAGGCTGAGCATTTCAGAAAAATGAGAGAATCTGCAAAATCAGAAGTTTTGAAAACAATGTCTGAGATTGAGCTGACAAAAGCTATGATAAAAACTGCAGAAATCAGAATGGTTGCGGCAAGGAAAATGAAGGAAGCTTCTAGAGCTGCAGAATCTGCTACACTTGCCGAAACTAATGCATTGTCTAACCACGAGGGTTCACCAGGAGAGTGTATGCAAAAGCGTGAGGAAATTACTCTTACATTTGAAGAGTATACTACTCTAACCCGAAAAGCTCGGGACGCAGAAGAACAATCAAAGAAGAGAGTCGAAGCTGCTATGCTTGAAGTTGATGAAGCAAACTCATCGCAAATGGTTATTTCGAAAAGAGTAGAGGAAGCAACAGAAGAAGCTAAAATCTGCAAGAAGGTCCTTGAAGAAGCTTTACAAAGGGTAGAAGCGGCAGATAGAGGGAAGCTAGAAGTTGAAGAGGCTTTAAGGAAGTGGCGATCTGACGGTCACAAAAGGCGTTCTTTGACGACTAGCTGTATGAAGTTTAAAAACTCTGGTCCATCTGATCATAGGAGAGATATTACGTTACTTGATGTAAATGGATTGAATTTGGTAAACGATGAAGCCAAGCCTGTTTTAAAGTCAACTCTATCAATAGGACAAATACTCAGTCAGAAGCTACTTATGCCGGAAGAGTTTGAAGAGGGGATAGTGCACGATGAAAGAATCTCGGAGAAACAGAAGATGTCATTAGGTCAGATGCTTGGCAAAGACAATGAGCAAGCCGAGAACAAAAATGGTCAGAAGCGGTTTTCTACTAAGAGAAAGAAATTTGGGTTTGCAAGATTCTCTCTTCTTTTGTCAAAACATCATAAAAAGAAGAAGAATAAATCAATGCTGAATTTGAGGTGAATAGATTCTTTGATCAGTTTTATGTTCTATCTAGCATCTCAATCTCCTATCAGTCCTTATCACATGCCTTAGGTGAGTCTTTAATTTCACTCTTTTTAGCGGAACGAAAATGCATCACTATTTATTTTAATGTACTAAAATATAGAATATAACAATTTATATGTTTAGTTATGTAATTCTCTGCATTTTACTATACATTTTTATGGTATTTTGGTTGATGTACCTACTTGTATATTACTAAGTCTAAGTAGTTATGCTTGTGCAATTTCTTAACCCTATTTTAAGTTGTCACTATGTTATTTTCCTAATGTGCTTACAATGTGTTTTGAAGAGCTTATTTACAATATATTTGAGTTTTGTCTCATAAAATAAAATCTTTTATCAGTTTTTGTTGCAACAGCTTATTTCAATAAGCTTTTTAGGATAGCTAATTAAAGCAATTTACAATTTATACGGAAATAGGGTTACCATACTTCGTTTAAGCGGACACATAATAAACTTATTTATAAGCACTTGTTTGAGTCTTCAATCTCGTGTTCTAAACATTTCCAGTGCAATTTTATCAAAGCTCCAAAATTAAGCTTCTTCATTAACTTGATTTTTCACTGTGATTTGTTGAAGTTGTTGTGGAACCAAACGTAGGCTTAGTGCATGTTTGGAATCACGGTCAGAATCACAGGAACTCGCCGTGATTTTGCAGAAGCTACAAAGTGTAGCTTTTGGAAAATCATTATGGATTACCGTGATTCTGACATTCCCACCGTAATACCAAAATTTGTGCTGTGAAAGATGGGTGGTATCACTTATCAGCTAATAACATTAAGCAGGTCATTGAAAAGGAAATGAACTGAAGAAGAAAAGTAATGGCTTATGACATCAAGATTTGATTATGAAAAGAAAAATTCAAGTTACTTTATTTGATTGGTTAGTATCTTATTAGATTACTATCGAATGTGTATGTATGGTTGGCCCAAAGACTAAGTCTCTACTGTGCGAAAACTAGAAATTGGTATTTGTAGCTTCTGCGTAAACGTAGTTTTTTGCCGCAATTTTACTTTTTAAATTGTCCATCCAAACACATGCGGTTAAGTGTATATTTAGATTCGCATTTGAGATTGGTGGATTCCATTTTCAAAATTATTTTTAAACACGAGTCTTACCAATTTCATCTTTTGTGTCTTTCTCTTATAAACGGAGTCTTCCATTTTCTTTCCTGAGAAATAGAGGAGCCAAATCTGGTGTGGCGAACACGCGACCATGGTACCTGTTACTAGAAATAAAATAAATATGTGCATGAGATCTCATGTCATCGGGGATTTTTTTTCTTATAGATAGACAAATATCGTAAATTTAGACACATAAATGAAGGAGTTTGAGTTCGAACTCTAATCACGATATTTGATATAACAATTTTAATATCTACTGTCAATTGAATTAAAATTTGTGGGCAGAGTCATATGAGGAATGAGATGTCGAATAAGGAATATATGTTGAATTTTTTTTGAAATAATGAAATTGCAATAATGTGAATAAATTTGCCAATCAAAGCCTTTGTTTTTTCTTGTATGAGTATCCAGGCATGCATGAATTTAGATTATTTCCAATTTAAATATAAATATCTAACTTTGCACACTCATCTTCTAGTTTAGTAAATATAAAAGAACTCTTAGTAAATATCTTCATATATAATGAAACATAATATTTTTGTCTACATCTGTCTAAATTTTGCAACGAAGTTTCCTACTTTCGTACAATGATTTCATAATATTTTTGTCATTTTTTATCAAAAAGTATAATAATATTGCTGCCAATTAATTAAATTAAAATTAAAGATAAAAAATATCTCATGCTTGCAATGCAATGTTAGTCGTACAGATAAACAATAATCTTGATCATTTTAATTTTTAAGTCATATTCTATGTATTAACTAGTAGTATTAGGTTCCGTTTGGCCAGACTTATTTTCTACTTTTTTATTTTTTTAAAATGAAATAGAGAATTATAAAATTGAATTTAGTCATATTTCTCCTTAAAAGTATTTGAGAAATAAAGTAAAGAAGAAAAAATGAAGAGAAGTTGAGTCGAACACAATTTTTTCCTTCTTTACTATTTTTTAGGAGAAAAAAAAAATAAGAAATAAGTCGGGCAAACGAAACCTTAGTAACGTTTGTCAAAAAAAAATTTAACTATTAACATTATTCTCCTGCAAAAAGAAAACAATATTCTTATAGGTAAAGTACACAATTAGAATTACCGAAAATATAAAAGTAGAAATTCATAGTGCTTGAGCAAAATTTTATTTTCTTTCTGGTAATGCTACATAAAAAAAGAAACTTTTCCTCAAGTTAAACTTGTGATTATGAAAAATGTGCCTTCCTTAATCCTTTGACCTTCCTTTTTGGTTGCTTAAAAGTTAAGTAAGACTAATGAGTTGTCTCTTCACTTTCCTCTTTTAAATTCTCTCAAGTCTCATAGATTGATGCTTTTCTCATACATTAGCAACATTTACAATAGACTAATTAATCTCCGTCTTTAAATATAAGATTTTATTTGACCACTATATATATGTCAATGCACAACTTTAATCACTAATATTTTTAATTATCTAACAGTAAAAATTATAAATATATACGATAGATTCTCATTCAGTTATTTGGTCTTATATTTTCTTCATCAAAAGCTACCCGATTAACACGCGTCACAATTAAAAGTGAGATACACAATACTCTTCATGCACCACCCCACATTGAATAATATCTCAACCTCCATGGAAATTGAAACAAAACATTGAATGGTAATTAAGTGAAGTTAACATAGCAACAAGTACCAACCATTCTTGTTCCTCCAACATCCATCCATCCCAACCTACACGCCACTCAAACTCCTATACAAAGGAAAGAATAACACTACCCTTTTCTCTTCCATTTTCCTTCCTCATTCATTCTTTTTAATCACAACAAACAAGGTAATGTAATGTTTCTTCTTCTTCTTCTCATGCAACTTTGAAATTGCTTAAGGTATAATTTTCTAGTTTCAAAAACAAAAGAAAAAAACTATTGTCTTAATATTACTAGTTAGCTAGCTTGCTGCATTTATATGGTTATTTGTGATCTACTCTAGTCCATTCAGATTAATCGGTCATTGGGTCGGATACTAGTTTTTTTTTATATATTGTGATAAATTGTTTAATTTGATTTTGTTACTATGAACAGCATGCAACTATGTTATTCATAGTTCATACACTATTTTTCTTAGTTTCTTTTTTAAATTGTCACATTAGTATATAGACTAGACTGTGCTTTTCCATAGAAACATTACAGATTTTTGTAATTTTGTGAATAAATAAATAAATTGTATTTGATTGATAATGTTGTTGTATCAAAAGGGCACATCATAATTTTGATGGTTTTTTTTTTCAAAAGAAGATATTTTTATAAGCTATTTAGTTAGTTCTTGTTTGATTTAATTTATCTCAGGAATATCAGGATTCTGTCTGAATATTTTCCATTAGAGTAATAGCTCTGAATTTTTTTATTAATTTTTTTTGGTAATGTTATAGGAAACATGGAAGGAAGAATTGGACTATTGTTTGTTGTGGTATTAGGTGTTGCCTTGACTTGTGATGCAAGAGGGCTGGCAAACCCTTATGGATGGAGCATTATCGCTGCGAGCTCTGCCTCTTCTGGTAACATTGTTGATTCACATATCATTTATTTATACCTACTTACTTATGAGTCATTAAAAGTAAGCTTAGGTTTGATCAAAGAGTAGTTACTAGTTAGGAAAGTTTATTGATTGTAGTAATTAGTATTTCTCATAACAATTTCTTAAATGATATAAGTGCCAAAAGAATCGGTTGGAATATGGAAAACTAGTAAGTGTTGGTAACTTGTTATCTAATGGCCCCATAAGATTCATACTATGGTTGGGTCCGCGAAAGATTCGGGTTCAATTTGAACCGATTTATGGTAGTATTGGCTTGCAATAACAAAGAAAGTAATTAGGTGTAAATGTATAATTGATTATTTGATCTATTAATAATATGGTTATGAGTCTTATGACAGTGATTTGATTGGCGTTGATTCGACAAAAATAAGAGAAAACAAACACAAGTTGAGTTTTTCTTCTATTTTGCTGAACCAGCATTGGTTGAGTCAACATCTTATCTGTCAGGACTAGAAATAATATGATCCTCTACTTACGAGGAGCGACGTCGATTGTTATTAGTATTTCAAACCATTTTGAAGCATTGGTTCAATGTAAACCGTATGACACACTTCCCCACCCTAGAAGTCCCCTTAAGTTTATGGTTTGATGTTTAGAGTCATAAATATGACATTTTTGTTGGATACGTTAAAGCAATATAATCTATGATTCCATACACATGATGATAGACTAATAATATCTGACGTTTTTCCTCTAAGCTTGACGAACGAATTACAATTTAATCAATGGTCTTTTACTATAGGTTTTTTCAGTTGAAATTCTATAGTTTATGTTAAGGATTCATGACAAGTACTCTATTCTTAACTTTAGGCGTGTTTGAGTAAATACCCTAATTAAGGGCTTATTCATAAGCGATTTCCGAAACCTTATTAAAACAAGTTGAAAACAACTTATTGACATGTCACCAGATCATTGAAGCAAATGTAGATTGACTGACTGTCACATGCAAATCTTTAATACCTGCAAGAATTTTTTTTGTTTGTTTGTTAAATACATTTTGAGATGCAAATGCGTATGCGGCATGAGTAAGTCATTTTGTTAACCTATCTTCATACTGCAGAACTAGGCGGAATACCAGATGTGTGTTCACTTTGTGAGGAATATACTTCTAAGGCACTTGATTATATAAATGAAAACAAGACGCAAAGTGAGGTCATTGATATTCTTCACAATACTTGTCACCAGTTTCACACTTTTGAGAAGAAGGTTCGTCACATTTTGAATCTTGGGTTTTGGTTTACGCAGTATTTGTTAAATAGCAGTGCTATAGCACCTACAGTTAGCTAAATTCGAACAATCACATTTCTTCTGCGTTACGGTATTTAGTGGAGTACATATTTTTTTCGTAGCGGATTTTGAACAAACTACTATTTCACAACTTATTAGAACTTATATGAATTAATGTGTTTCTTCTCGATTTTCACAGTGCATCAATTTGGTGGACTATTATTTGCCACTTTTCTTTTTAGAAATGACCACAGTTCAGCCCGGAGATTTCTGCAATAAGGTCAACCTCTGCCAGAATATTGCTAATTTTTCCTTACAATTTCAAGAAAATAGCTGCGAGTTTTGCAAAGATACTATTTCATCACTATTGGATAAGATAACAGATCCTGATACAGAGGTAACTTATTTCATCTTGGTGATATAATTCAAATTAGACTATCTTATATGTAGTGAAGTTTATGTTTTGAGCCGAACGAAAAGATTTTTTGGGTAAACCAAGGTATCATCCGCTCGCAACTGCAGATAGTAAGATATTAATCCCTCTAGGTAACTGAGGTCCAATTAAGGGGTTGATAGTAATTCATATAGTATATGAAAGTATATGCACAATATTTTAGTAGGAATGAAAATATGTATCAAGTGGAAAAAAGGAAATATATTTAATGTGATAAATGGATTTTTGAGTCTTAGAGAAAGGGGGTGCTTTGTTAATCTGCGGAGTTTGTCTGAGAGACATGTAAACTCAGGCCAATAATTGTTCTAGTCAGGATTCAAATTCGGACTCTCCCAAACGATTTGTCTTAATTGGAGCTAATTAACCCCTTGAGTTCAATCAATTTGTTCCATTACTCGATTGAAATCACATTTTGCGGAGTGAAATGCTAACCTTTTTTATTTAAAAATTTCAGCTAGAGATAATTGAGACACTTCTAAAGGTGTGCAATTCAGTTGACAAGTTTACGAGCAAGGTAAGAAAAATTCGAGAATTTTCCTCATTTTTCTGATAATTGTATGATAATTGCACCTCATAGAGAATGTAATTTTCCTAATCAACTTATTTTCATCTACTAATATAGTCTTTTTTTCCTTTACTCTTCGAAAATGATCGCAGTGCAAGAGGATTGTTCTAGAGTATGGTCCCTTGATTTTTGAAAATGCAGAGAAATTCTTGGAGAAGACAGATATATGCACTGCATTACATGCTTGCAAGGATTCAACAGAACTTGACAAATCCTTTCTTTCTGGTCTCTTGAGTCTTTTTTATGGAAACAATGTTTTTATCAGAATAGTGCACATTCTGAAGATAGCTCTATTTTGAGAGAGTAATTAAAATTTGACACACTACTAATGTAAAGTATTGGCACATCATAAAAATTAATGTTAGTTCCTAAGAAGTGCTTGTTACTTGTGGGATAATCAACCTTGTGTAATACATTATTGAAGTCAATATAAGTTAAAATTTTCAATGATTTTATCTATATGGTGTATAATATCTTCTCTCATTAATGATCAATGTGAGTTCATTTTGAAAGCATGCTAGCTATTAATACTTGCTACAAAGCTCCGACACTCCTTAGAGTAGGCATGTCCGACACGACACCGACATTTATAATTATATTGAATTATATCACTTTTTTAAAAAATTATCCGTATTGACGTGTCAGTGTCTGTGTTGTGTCCGGTATCCGTGTTTGTGCTTCACAGGATGCTTGTTTCAGAATGAATTTCCAGTTACTGCTATAGTACTTTACTCTTGTGTCCTGCAGCAGATCAGAGTCTATCCAAATCTGTTGAGTTATCTGGCATTAACTTTCTACTATTAGATCACTTGGGTCACTTTCTAAATGTGTCAAGAGTCTCATATTAAATGAAATAGGACATTATATGACAATTCTCACCGTCCACAGACCCTTACTCCTTCTACTTAGATCACTCAGGTCACTTTCGAAACATTATCATATATTTATTTATATGACAATTCTCACCATTCGCAAATCATAATTCAATTGACACAAAATATTAAAATTGTTAGGTTGAATATTCATGACCGAAGATCGAATTCGTCTACGTACAAAAAAAAAACCGACAGCTCTCACTTGATAAATTTTCAAGATTCATCCGTTAGGCCCAACCCAATTTTTTGTTATTTTAAAGATTTCCCTGTTATGCATGTTTCCATATATGGATGGTCGTATCTTAACCAATCCAAAAATAAATATGTAAATTGAACCAATTCTAATTGAAAACCGCATTTAGTTAAAACTGCAGGGATTACTTTCTGGTAAACCGCATGGTTTGATTAGGTTGGTGGCTTTCATTTTATAAAACTGAAACAAACCGCAATATTTAACTTAACTTTATCAATTAGAATTAATCAACCTATTACATAGTCCAACTTAACAAACTCAATCTCTATAAGTCTATAAAATAGTAGGCTGTCAAAATATATCCTTTCACACGATTCAGAACCATAATGTTTGTATTAAAAATAAGTTTTTTTATAAGATATAAAAAAGTTTTAGAATATATGTAATTTTTGTATATACATATTATAACATGTAAACAATAAAATAATATTTTTTATGTTTATTTTTTAATAAGTTGATAATATTGTCATATTTTTTATATCACGATAAACTGCGGAAACCGATCAAATCAAAACCGCATTGATTTGATTTAGATTGATTTGAATGACTTTTTAAAAACCAACCGAATCAAACCGAACTACATATATTTTAATCTTACAATTAAATTGACTTTTATACTTAAAGCCGAACCGAATCACACTACAATCACTCCTACTTTCATATGTCATATGCATGTCTTGGCTATTCTGTCTACGTTATTAAGAGATACATAACTTTGTTATGACACATCCATAAATATTATTTTCAAGTGTTTCTTATTTCCTTAAATAAAATAAAAATATATGTGGTGCCACAAACTTGACAATCAGCATCATGATATATTTCCAAGTGTCAAAGAATTAACTGGAAACAAAGGATCTAGATAGTGATAGCATACTACTTTGTTTTCCTTTCTACTATACCACTAGTTTCCTTGACCTACATACATTAGTTTGGAAAACTACACTACGCATATACACATTCTCCTTTCTTAATCTCTAGGGATGGACCACATACTTACATGTGCAGTATTTAATTTTAATACATGATATAATTTTCATACCATGAAATATTAGTTGTGCAATTGTGTGTGGAGTATTTGTGCCATGTGTAGCCTTGTGGGGGAGAGACAATTACTCTTGTTAGTGTAATTGGAATCTTGTGGATTATTCACTTGAGTGTAGCCTTGTGGGGGAGAGACAATTACTCTTGTTAGTGTAATTGGAATCTTGTGGATTATTCACTTAAGTACACTCTTTCGAATGACATCCTGAACCATATATTTTGGTTCGGTAAATATATCTCAGTTGATAGAAATATCACATTAATTATATATAGATTGAAGATTGGAATCTAAATTCAAAATTTCATTTATACTTTTAAATTTCAATCTTCAATCTATGTATGACGTCTTTGAAGATGTTTGATTTTAATACTCCTATACGATACATGATTTATGGTGATGATATTCCTATTTTACCATGTTGTGGTAGATAGGTCTCTTGTACTAAACTCAATCACTATATAGGTGGTTTGCTAATCTTTTGGGTTGCTTACATCTTAATTTGTTAAAGGATCAGTACACTTCAAAAAAAAAATTGTTAACCGATATTTAAGTGATTAAATATAAAGAATCAAAGACTAATTTGTTGATTTAATGGAGTCAAATTACCAAATATATGCAGTTGAGCAGAAAATCAGCCCCCCCATCTCTCTAGTAAACTTTCTTTTATCTTCTTTTTTCTTGTTTATTCTGTATATATATAGAGAGGAGATTTAACGTCGATTTTGATCCAAAATTATCCCTCTTGATTATTGTTTAATTTCCCGTCTTTATATGGTATTTGGTTTCATTTTCTATTTTTATACGTTGTTTGTTTTTTCATCTTCATACGATGTTTATTTTATTTGAGATTTACAGATTTGTTTTAATCTAAATTCAGAGTAAAATCGATAATAAGTGGTTTAAATTACTAGTAAGTGATTAATCAAAAGTGATTAATCACAAATTCAGTTGACTGTGTCCCACTATATGGAATTATGGATAAAGACTACCCAAAGCCACCTATTGCTAGCTCTTCAAAAGAGATATTTCATGAAGTTAATCTCTTTTCTCTTTTTCCCTTTTGGTATATAGTATAGTGTTAATCTCTTTTCTCAATCCATTAGTTTATATAGCATGTGATTAAATTACATTTATATAATTTATAGATTAAAATTGATGTGAAAGATAAGATTATTTTTTTGCAGAACATTCCAAATTGGGTAATGTTGTGATAAGATTGATGATTTTATCTCTTAAGAAACAAATGTTCTTGATTTGAAGGGATAAGCTCTACATGTGCCTTGCATTGCATTGTTGTCATTGTTATTAAGAAAATCCATTCGATTAGTCATATGATTAATTAAGTTTTTACTACTCAACTATTATATGTGGACGAGTAGAAAAAAAATTTATAAGTTTTTATTTTCACTTTTTCTTTTTTAAAATATTTAGATGAAATGATAAAATTATTATAAATTTACATACACAAATAACAGAACAATCAATCTCACGGTCATTTAGCGAGAGATTCAATTGAAACCAAACTCAACTCTTCATTGATTCAATACATAAACAACATTAAGATGATTCAAATCTTGTACTTAGAAAGAAACACACTATGAGGTCCTAAGTATATGGCCACCCTAGGATTTAAATTGTCTTAAAACCTTTTTTGTCTAATTTTTTTTTTTATTTATTTTTTGAACAATTTTTATATTTTATTATTATATAAAAATTAAAAATACTATTTAATGATGGTTCAATGGACGTTACACGGCTGCATATATATAAGTTGGCAAGTTAGGTGAATAGTTTGTCCTTAGATTAGATACAATACAATTTTGCTTCTAAGAATATATAAAACTTGCCATCTAAAAGAAAATTAAAGAAAGAATACTATAAAACTTTTATTTGATGGAATCATTCGAAGGTTGTTGATATGCTTTTCACTTTCAGATTCTTTATATAGTTTTGATGCTAAATATCTTTGAGCACTTTAATATTTTAAGATTAACCAAGACAACAGCTTATGTTTTTAATGTATTTTAATTTTAAAAAGAACTCATCCTCATCTTTTCAACCTCATCATACTTTAACTTTTTCAAAGTGTGCTAATTGAGTTTAATCTATACATATGTTTAGATAAGTTGTGCAATCTCATTTCCTTGTAATTTTAAAATGCTACTTGTGCTAACTTTAATATGAAAGTTATCTCTACAGGCTCCAACTTGATTTCGTGTTCATTTTATATATATAATTTTGCATGTCTTGTTCTAAAATACTACATCTTTAGGAATACAAAACAATTTTACTACATTTAGAGTTAATAGATTTTTATTCTACAATATGAACAATTTTCGGTTTACTCTACCGGGGAACCTTAAACTCATTTTATATTCTCATCGAATAATATATAATCAACAATCAAATATTAATTGATATAATGGTGATTAACGTTGGACATTGGTTTTATATAATCAACCACTCATTTTATATTTTCATCCTGCAGTTGTATTCGAGAGGGATTAAGATCACTTGATACAAAAATTGACCATAGAATCAGATTAAATGAATGGTGAAAAAACAATTCCGTTCACATTATTTTAACGCATTTAATTTATTTAATTTTTATCTCTTAAAATTTCAAATTTTTAAATAAAGTCTAACATTATACCTTAAGATTTTATTTTTGTCTAGTATTCCTTAGAATTTTAATTACTCATCAAACACATTAAATGAAAATAAATTCCCCGCAATCATATTCCTAGAATATTCATATTCCCATGATTGTAATTTTAATCCCTCATAGGCTCATACAAACACAACTACAAGTAATTTTTTGTTTGACATTTATAAAAAAAACATACTCATTTCGATATTTTTTTGATATATTAGAAAGATAAATGTTTCTACTAAAATTTGAATTCTGACTCTTTACCCAACTAATATCCTCCAACTCTTATCACTTAAGCTATCATACGCGACACAGACTCATTTCGATATTACACCAAATACAAATAATGTCAATAAATTAACAATTAGCATATAATTCCCAAAAAATTATAATTTTTTTACCAAAAAAAATGGGTGTGACAGGACTAAACGTCAGTATCATTAGCAAGAAGCAACAGCCCAAAGGTTATAAGAAGCAACTAAAACGCGTCCCCTGTTTTCTCTAACTAACAACTTAATATTACCACAACACATTTTCTCTCTTCTCTTCTCTTCTCTTCCGTTTTTGTTTTCTCTTTCTTTATTGCTTCTCAATTCAAACCCTATTTCAGTAGTTATACATTGAGACAAACAATACACACCCTAATCACTTTTCTTCATTCTTCTTCAGATCTTTACTCTGTTTTAGTGTCCACAAGGTAATTTTCACTATTTCTTTTGTTTTCTCGCTTTATGTTTGGTATTACAGTAGATATCCCAGAATCACGGTGAACCACCGTAATTCTGGTATATAACGTACGTGATATACCAAACATATACTACTTAGTTTTGTTGTTTTTTATTTTCATTTGTGAGATTGTTATTTTCCATATTGTTATATTCTCTTGTTTTGAAGTTGTTGTTGAAGTTTGTTTATTTGATTGTTTTATATTCTCTTGTTTTTATAATCTAAATATTTTCTAAGAAAATCCACTAAATTACTGTATTATGCATGTTTGAATTGACGGCGAGTTTGACAGAATGATAGGACGTGCACCTTGATTTTGGCAAAAACTGTTCATTTTAGAGTTTCAATGGAATCACGGCGTTATATGATTTTGTCAAACTCGCTGTGATTTTAACGAAAAGTTACCTTAATTTTGAATTTGCACAATTATGGTTTTGTATACAGATTTGTTTGATAGTCATTCCAATTGAAAAAGATGAATTTTTTTACTTTTTTATCACGACCCTTCAAAATTTGTTAGGTTATGATATGATGGAAAGTGGAAACACATGAACATAGAAGTTTGCTTTAAGTGTCTCTTCAACCCTGTTAGATTTTCCTTTCATTTTGAAACTTCATATGTATCAAAAATATTTTTCATAAAAAAATTTTGTACTCGATTTAGATGCATGTAAACACTGTTTTGATACACAACGGAATAGATCTTCAGTCCGGTAAACAAAAAATATCTTTGTTTAGTATAAGGTAAAAAAGTTTAGGTTTTTCGTCGTTCTTTTTGTTGTTTATGTGGATATTTGATACTTCGCATAATTTTTTGTATATACTTTTTTATTCGATCTTGATTTGTATGGCATTAAATTATAAGATTCTAGGAAGTAATTTGCTAATCAATCACTATAATTGATTTATTTATTTTGCACAAATCGTGTAATCAATCGAGCAATTATGTTACCGTATCCGTATCTTAGATTTTTGAAAAGTCTCGAATAATTGTATATGTATAGAACAATTTTTATATCATTCATTTGTCTGGATTGGATTGTTTAAGGTTTCCAACTAAATTTTCTTATCTTCCTTTCAGGTGTGTCTTTCATTACAAGTTTTGCTTTTGAGCAAGTGAAGGTTAACCTTGTGCTGTTTTATTCCTAGACATTCTTCAAGTTTCTCAAGAAGTTTCATCTTCTTCAGTATTTTTCTCTAGTGTCATTACCAAAACCAGGGGATGCTGAAAGATGTGGTTCAAAGTAAAGAGTTCCTTCTCTGAGGTTGATGAGGTTGTAGCTCCATCCGAGCTTACCTTTTTAATACTTGATGAGATCGGATATTTAGTTTCTCGCCAATATCTATTTTGTACTCATGTGGCCGAATTAGCTGGAAATTTCGGTAGTTGTGTAACGTCAAAACCTGATAACTGTGAAGATGGTTAAGCTTTGAGTGCCATATAATCGATAGTAGTATTGGTTGTACGCAAAAAGTGTTACGGAAATGGAACAGAAGGGAAGTGTGTTACTGCATAGATATGAGATGGGAAGATTATTAGGCCAAGGAACGTTTGCGAAGGTCTACCATGCTAGGAACCTTGTAACTGGCATGAATGTCGCGATTAAGGTAGTTGATAAAGCAAAGGTTTTTAAAGTCGGGATGGTTGATCAGATTAAGCGAGAAATTTCAGTGATGAGATTAGTAAGACATCCAAATGTGGTTGAGCTTTACGAGGTAATGGCGACTAAAACCAAAATTTTCATTGTCATGGAGTATGCAAAAGGTGGCGAGCTCTTCAACAAGATAGCTAAAGGAAAGCTCAAGGTCGACGTTGCTAGGAGATATTTTCAGCAGCTGATTAGTGCAATCGATTTCTGCCACAGCAGGGGTGTGTATCACAGAGATTTGAAACCCGAAAATCTACTATTGGATGAAAATGAGAATTTAAAGGTTTCGGATTTTGGTTTGAGCACCCTTTCTGAATTGAAGTGCCAAGATGGATTACTTCACACTACATGTGGTACACCTGCGTATGTTGCTCCTGAAGTGATAAACCGAAAAGGCTATGAGGGAACCAAAGCTGATATTTGGTCGTGCGGTGTAATCTTGTTTGTTCTACTGGCTGGTTATCTACCATTCCATGATCAAAATCTGATGGAGATGTACAGGAAAATCGGTAAAGGGGAATTCAAATTTCCTAAATGGTTTGCACCAGAGGTTCGCAGGCTGTTGTCCAAAATATTAGATCCAAATCTTAAGACTCGGATATCAATGGCCAAGATCATGGAAAATTCTTGGTTTAAAAAGGGGTTAGAGAAGCCAATTGTTACCGAGATCGAAAACAATGAACTAGCTTCTCTGCACGCTGATGGAGTGTTCGAACTGTCCGATAACGGTGGCAATTCTAATGCAGAGTCAAAACAACAGGCGAAACCTTGCAACAACTTAAACGCATTTGATATCATCTCCTTTTCGTCTGGTTTCGATTTATCCAGCTTGTTCGAAGACACAATTCAAAAGAAAGTGTTGCGGTTTACATCTAACAAGCCAGCTTCGACTATAATCTCAAAGTTCGAAGAAATCTGCAAGTCTCTTCGCTTGAAAATTAAGAAAATAGATGGAGGTTTGTTGAAGCTTGAAGGTTCAAAGGAAGGAAGGAAAGGGACTCTGAATATTGACGCCGAGATATTCGAGATTACCCCTCTCTACCATCTTGTGGAACTTAAAAACTCCGGTGGCGATTCGGTGGAGTATCAAAAGCTTCTGCAACAAGAGATTAGACCAGCACTTAAGGACATTGTGTGGAATTGGCAAGGAGAACAACATCAGGAACTGCAACTTGAAGCAGTTTTGGAGGAGCAACAACCATCACTTACTGATCAAATTTGAGGATGTTCAGAATCAATGTGGTTTCACTAGGTTGTTGTATGTTTTGTGCTATTTTTTTATTATGATTTTGGTCATGTTATAAATTTAACAGTACTCATAGAATAAGGTTCCTAGTGTAGATTAAGACCACAGTCCTCATAGAATAACTATTTGGATACTAAAGAAAAGACTTATATGGCTAAAGTGAAAATTGGACCATTTGGATCTTTTGTTCCATCCCTCATTATTTTTTTTTTTGACAATAATTCCATCCCTCATTATTATTCTTTATATTATGTTGCTTTTTATTATTGCATATGTATTGAATGCATTTTAATATTATTGTTTTGAATTTCTAGATCTTATTGTGTGCATACACAAATTTGTCAAAAAAGAAATATTTTGTGTCTTTTAGGATGAGTAAGAAATGGATGAGATTAGGGTTGGAAATGAGTTTAGTTGTGTCATTTGGTTCAACTCGCTTAATATGGATTGGATCAATTCAAAATTTGACTCGAGTCTAGCACAACTTTTTTCGGCTCGAACTCAGTTTGATTAAAGCTTATGAACAATTCAGTTCTACTCGATAGCTTGAACCCGATTGAGCACGATGGCTCGAATCGCAAGAACTTGAAGATAAAAAACTTTAAAAGAGCTTGTGTTCATTTAACTTTAAACTCAAATATCAATGGATAGTTAAAATTAACTAAGCCCAATGATTAATTTTTGTAAAAAAGAAAATTTCTCATAACTCGGATTTCACTTATGTTTGTTGTTTCTTGATTTTCGATTTGTCTAAATTTTTACATAAATAATCTATATGATATAAACTTTCAATCCAACAGTGTATTTTATAAAAATTTATATCGGTTAAAACATTATTGAGTGATTGGGGGTAGGTACCCCCAAATCTTGAGGGGTAGACAAGTTGTTGATTTTAGGGTGTTGCAGATGATTTCCTATTTACTTGCCATTTGTTAAAAATTTGTATTGTTTTTTTTTTTGGTAAAGTATATTACTTTTCTATATTTATTTTATAGTTTTAATTGTGCTTAGCTTGCAATGCCTATAATAAATGAAGAAAGAGCCTTACATCTCTATCTCTTATAAATATGATTAGGCAAAATTATATTATTAGTTTCTTACATCATTGCAAGTTTATTTGTATTTGGTTGGAGATAGACTACGAGCTGAAATATCTTTGCCTATGTTTTTATTTTACTGTTGCCCCATTAACTTTTGACTCATGGAGCTTTTTTCGGATTTTGATGGGCCGATTCTTTTTTATTTGAAATCGAGAGTTGGCGTTTAGTGGCATCTTTTTGAATTGGGTGGATGTCTTATATGGTGGTGAAAGTTGTTGAGTGTCTTTCTTAGAATGAGATTAGAAGTGAAACTCTATTAAATAGTGTCTGTTTCAATATTTTTCATTGGTATTCCGTTTATACACGACACCTATGTTTTGTAGTTCACTTTTATAATTTTTTATTCGTCTTGTGCGAAGTCTTGATTATTAATTATAATATATTTTGCCGTTAAAAAAAATTCCTGTACTTAATTTCATGTTCAATTCTCTATTTTTGTTATGTAATTTTAATCCTTTTTGATAATTTATCTACATTTGTATATGATTTTCCAAACTTTAAATCTATAATTTTCTTTTACAATATAAGATATATTTATGATTGATTTTTTTTTGTTAAAATCGGAGTATTCAACGCTGAATGCAACGACCAATCTCTCGTTAACAAAAAAAACTATAAATTTAATTTTATTTTTTTTGACGAAATTTAAAGCTTAAAATTTATATCTTAGCATACAAAAAGACTAAAATATTACTACAAATTACAAATAAAAGATAAAAAAACAAAAATGTTAATTAAAACTAAATTAAGAGATTAAATATACAATTTTGTAGAAAGTTGACCGACCTAAATTGCAATTTGTCCAAACAACCAATAGCATTCCCATTTGAACTAGTTTAACATCCATCCACACCACACTGTCATATAAAACATTCCCATTATACCCTCTAATTTAGTCAACATTTTTCAACCCACAAGGACAAAACAGTCAAATAAAAAAAGCAGCTGTCAAATGAACCCCAACCACTTTAATCTCCAAAATTCATAAGCTACCACAGATCCCATCATTTTGTTCCCAATCGCATTCACAAAACCACCCTTTCATTTCTTACATAAACTCTCTCCCTTTTTAAGCTCCCAATTACAAATTCTCACTTCAATTTCTTCCCGCTTTCTTCACTCTTCTTCAATTCCATTCAATTCATATCCAAATTCTCTCAGATCTGTCAAAAATTTCATACAAAATACTTCAAAAATTATCAAACCCTAGTTCTTCTAATTCTCATCGATTTCTCTCAAATCAAAAAAAGGTCCGATTTTTATATCAAAACTGGATCTAATTTGTTGTAGCTGGATTTCTCATAATTACCCATTTTCTAAAATAAACAAAAAAGTGTGATTTTGTGAAGATTTTTTCTCATTTTTTTTTTGTGTTTTTTCCTTAAAGATAATATTTTTACAACATAATTGGGTTTTTTTTACACAATTAGAGATCTGGGTTTTTTTTAATTGAGTGGTAATTGTTGATTTTGTGTAAATGGGTTGTGGGTTTTAATTTTTTTTTTTTATAAATTTTTTATGGTATTGTGTGTGTTTTTGTGAGGAAAAGGGAAGGTTTTGATACTGATTATGGTGGTTATTGTTGATGGGCAGATTTGTGTTAGTGGGTTGTGGGAATTTTGAAGAATAGTATACACATTAAGACTTTTTAGGAGCTATGGCTGACCAAGGATTGGAAGGAAGCCAACCTGTGGATCTATCAAAGCATCCTTCTGGGATTGTGCCTACTCTTCAGTGAGTGTCTTTGAATTAAATGTTTTTGACCGGTTGCGTAATGCGTTTGTTCGAGTGTGATTGCAAGCATGAGAGGACGAGTAATTGTGCTGACTGCTATGTGTTTTGGTTGATTTGATTCAAATGAGTGTTATGAGAGTTTTAGTTGTGTGTGTGTGTTATGTGGGGGTGTGCTCATTTGTAATAACAAAGTGGCCTGGTGTAGTAATCCAAATTCTAGTTAGATCCAATGTATGATATTGAGAAATGACAATACTACCTGCAAATAATAACACATATAACAATAATAAATAAAAAGTAACTCTTCTCGGATGGGGTTTATTGGTACCAAAATTTAGCTTGTGTCCTAAGCTTGGTTCCTATGAGTATGAGTTTTATCGATATTTGGGCTAAACAAACTATCTTGCATGAGACGTAATGTAACTATACATGGTCACTCCTGTTTTCTGTATTTGTCATTTCTCGGAGCGTACAATTTGATTAGTGTTAGTGATACTTCTCTTTATTAGGGATGTGCTTAGCCCAATTAAAATTTATGCCATTGAAGCTTAGTGAATGAGATTTGGTAAAATAAAAATGCTCATAATGGAGGTTAATTATATTCCAATCAGAATTAAATTACTTGTGGTGTATTCTTTTCCTGGTTTATGTTATTTTGTGTGTGTCTGTTTCTTTTGTGAGAAACACAAACTATGTGCAGAATATGCTTGATGCGAAAATATTGAGATATTTTAATGATTGCGTATATGTGCATTATAAATTTATAATATTTTAATATGCGCTATTCTTGTTTGCCAGAAATATTGTGTCAACTGTCAATTTGGATTGTAAGTTGGAATTGAAATCAATTGCGCTTCAAGCTCGTAATGCAGAGTACAATCCCAAGGCAAGTTTTGTTTCTCAATTGAGTTTCACCTACATATATATGTATATATGTGTGCATCACCTATTTTGTTGTTGCGCCAAAACCTCTAAGAAGGTTGATTTGGTTTTGGTTTAGTTGTGGAGTTTGGTCTTCTTGGCAGTCTTTGTATCTGGACTAGAGTGAGAGTGGCTTGGTTGATATATAAGACATTCTACCAATATTATAACTATTGAAGCCAACCACTTACGCACTACATTTTTGTTATCTAAAATCAATAATAAATTAATTAATTTACATGCTTGATATGTTGTCATGCTAGTTGGTCCTTTTTCTGCAGTGCTGATGTTTGTCATTTAAACCTTTGCAGCGTTTTGCTGCTGTGATTATGAGGATCCGAGAACCAAAAACAACTGCACTTATTTTTGCATCTGGCAAGATGGTATGTTCCTTTTGTTGCATGTGGTACTTTTCTCTAGCTTAGTTGCAAGCAATAGCATGATATGATTGGACAGACAACCGGTACTTGATTGATGTTTTGTTTTGATTCCCAAATCAAGGCCTATATCACCAGAGCTGTTCTAGAATTTAGGAACCATTTGGCCACTGTGGAGTGACTAACCAAGGCGGTGATGTGATGGCTGGTGTGGTCGGAAATTAATTTTATTGAGAGGACTGTAATGATTTTGGCCAGAGATGGGTTCAGATGAGCTGACCCCAAATTGAGAAATGTAGTAGACCTGTGATTGGGCACATGCAACTGTGTTGCTCTGGTGAGGCGACCCTCATTGTGCTAGTCAGGCAATGAGGTGGTGTGCAGTTGCTAGGAGGTTAATGCAGCTCAGATCTGTAGGTATGTGATGGACGGTTGCGAAGGGGAGAGAAACAGAATAGACAGAAGAAATAGGGTTTCTCTTGGTAGGCGTAGATACCATGCTAAGAGGGTATAATGGAAAAAACCCAATATTATTGTACATAAAAATGAAAATGAGGAAGCTATTCTATTTATATTTGGACCACATTCTTTACTGCCTTTTGTGAGGGCCTCTATAACAATTTATTTTAGCATGTTGCTTTGGTGGGTTTATTATTTGAATACATTTTTTAATTTAATTGCTATGGTTAGGTCTGTACTGGAGCTAAGAGTGAGGGACAATCGAAATTGGCAGCAAGGAAGGTAAATTAATGTTCTTTTTTTCCTAAGCTCATTCTCCTCATATCTGGCTAAACATGATGAGCACATATATTTGAAAATTTATACTTCATAGTTGTATTTTCTAATTCTTGTTTTCTCCGTCTTCAGTATGCTAGAATTATCCAGAAACTTGGCTTCCCAGCTAAGTTTAAGGTACTACTTCTACTCATTATCTCTACTAAAGTTGCATCATACAAAATTGTTTTCATTTTTCCACCCAACATTACATGAGTTGTTCTAAATAATTGATTTATTCCTTTTGTATTGTAATTTAGGATTTTAAGATTCAGAACATTGTTGGCTCTTGTGATGTCAAGTTCCCCATACGGCTCGAGGGTCTTGCATATTCCCATGGTGCTTTTTCAAGCGTAAGTATGACATAAAGCTTATTTCTGTTTCCCCTGGTGGATTTGATGGAAAAGCATGTCACTAGTATCATACATGATTCATATGCTGTTTCCTTGAATTATATTTCTGAATTCTAGTATTCTTCAGAACAGTGCACCTTCATTAGGGGACCAGTATCACAAGTTTGAACTAAGGAAAACAAAGATTTGAATAATACAAATGAAACACCAAATCTGGTATCCGTGATAGCAAAACTATCACAAATCCAGTTCTATTTATATTTTATCAAGTCGTAGCTCCTATGATCTTACTTAAAAGGTCCACTTCAAAATGCATGTTGTAGATACTTATATCTTTTAAGGTTTTTAAGTTTTTAAAATTAGAACTGGATAATTTATGTCTACACTAGGAGTTTTTTGAATGATAAACGTATGTTGAACTTGCTTGTTCCTGGTGATAGTATGAACCAGAGTTGTTTCCAGGACTAATCTATCGAATGAAGCAACCCAAGATAGTATTGCTTATATTCGTATCTGGGAAAATTGTTCTGACAGGAGCCAAGGTAGTCTTGAGATATTCCTATGTACTTTTTTATTTTTACCATTTTCCTTCCACATTGGAGTAATATTTTAATTTCCATTTGTTTAGGTGAGAGATGAGACTTACACAGCCTTTGAGAACATATATCCAGTGCTTACTGAGTTCAGGAAAAACCAACAATGGTATGCATTGCAAGATTTTATTACGTATCAGATGGAGACCTCAATTTTTAAATTGAAAGAGGAAATACATTTTGTAGATTTTGTTTGCATTGCATATTTGCCCGTAATCTTAGTGCTGATGAATCTACAAAAATAAACTGAAGTCAATCGTAGTGAGCATTTTCTTGGTATTGTATTGTGGAGGCATCCATGCAGCTCGGTCCAATCTAATGATGGCAGTTGGATTAATCCATCGGTTGTGAGAGAATAACTCTCTCATTCCTAGATTAGTCCAATAGTTGACATTTGGCTGGACCGAGCTGTGGGATTTCAAAAGGTCCATTTTGGTGTGACCGCGTGTTTTCTGAAGATATATGCTAATGTCATGGAATACTTGCTATTAATGGCAGATTATCATCATGAGCAAGAGCAAGGTTTTCCGGCAGAGAAGAACATGGATTGTGGGCTTGATTGAGCTGTAAATATTGAGACAGAAGATATTTGGAACGAGATAAACTAAGCCGTTTTTGTTCTGCTTGTGATGAATCTTGATGTAGTATAGTTAACAAACTATGTATTGAATTTCACATTTCAGAAATAGAAGAGATGAGATTTTAAAGAGGCTGAAAAGGGGGAAATAGTGGAAAAGTATTAGAAATAAAAATTTCATCTGTAGTATCAATAAAAATTTGCTGATATGACTGTTGAATGCTGTGTACAATGATCACCATAACTCAAGTTGTTGAGTTAGAACATATGGAAAAGTATTAGAAAGATGTTTAGAATTCAAGCTGAGTTCTAATATTTGTTTATAAAATAGACATTGAGCCATCCAAACTTTTACAATTTATTACTCCCTCCGTTCCTTTTTATTTGTCGTTTTGGCAATTTAAGTTATATTTTGCCTATTATACCCTATTTATTTTATTTTTTGTAGTTTTATGTTTTTGGAAAGAGAGTTTGTGTGCTAAAAAGTGAGAATTTATTGGTGGATTAAAATTAGGAATATATTTCAAAAACAAAAAGAGGGTATAATATGAAGATAAGATACAAAAATATACTTTTTTTAATTTTTTTTTTTTCTTTAAAATGACAAATAAAAAGGAACGGAAGAAGTATAATGAAAGATAGTAAATGAAAATGTGTTACAAACCGAGTAGAGAACTCCAAGTAGTTTTAACTTTTAATGTGTGATAAGCCAACTTATTAAAATGAAATATAGAAAACATTGCACTTAAACTACACTTGGGCTAAGTGTGAAGAATTGCACCATTTAAAAGATGTTTGACTTGTACACCAAGAAAAAACAAATCATAGCACTAAAACTATAATAAATGTAAATTTAGCATCAAGATGCTTGATGTTCATGTTGGTCTCTTGTATCAAGCACAAGGTGCTTAATCATAAAGAGTATAGGTGATGAAGACACAAGATTAATAAAAGATGGTAAAGGAAATTGATGAAGAGGAAGTTTCATAGGAGACATGAAAGAATACATGAAGGTTGAGACCTAGAAGGTGTATAAAATTGTGATCCCATGGAGAAAATGGGATGCGACATGTGAATGGTGGTGTAACTTTGTAACTCCTATTTCTATTGTTTATCTTTACTTTAATTCAAATGAACATGTGCGCCTATGTTATATAGTGAAAGACAACTGAAGTTAAGTTTTGCTTTTTCATAGAATACTTTTTTCTTTTTCATAGAATACAAAAACTTTTGAATCACATAGCAAAATAGGCCAAAAAAGAAGTTATATTGTGTACTGTCTTCTCTTTCATATAGTGGCAATTTTAATGGAGTTTTAAAATAGTTTAAAAATTAGGGAAAAAAATATTGAAAGAATCAAGGCTTTCATCGGTGTTTGCTTTATACATCACTTTTGTTTTGTAGCTCCTCTTTTATCAGTCTCGGTTCGTGTTGTGCCGATACTTGATCTTATTAATATATTTGCCGTTTAAAGAAAAAGAAAAAAAGAATCAAGGTGTTTACTACTAGCATAGACAGCTTTAGTCTTGAACTAGAATTACTCTATGCAATAACTAGGAAGCCAGACCACCAGAGCTTCACTGTTATTCAAATCAACAAATATTGTCAGTAAAATGGAAACTACTGTAAGGATCTACCATAAAAAAATTTAGGAGTTGAAACATGTCAAAATAAGACTTTGACCTCTTGGAAGATGTTAATACATTTATCTTTGTGTACTTGACTTATACTTAATCACTATTTATCATAGTAGCTCATTTCATCATTGAATTACCTCAATTTATTGATAAGCCTATACCTCTAAAAGCTCAAGCATAGTATCTTCACTAGTGTCGACAAAAAGCAATCAAACATTGTCTCGTAACTCAAACATAAAAGACTACAAAAAAACATTTGATATGTTAGATCGCAAATTTGAACCCGTAACACCCATTTTCTATAATGATTTATCCGGAAAAAAAATAGTAATTAGAAACCGCCATCCAATTATATCACATCGTATCATTTTGTAGTTAATTAAAACATCCAATAAATATTGTAGTTAATTTAAAATAATACATGAGAAAGATGAGAACAATGGATTATTGAGGGCTTTGAAAAAATGTGCAAGGTACATTAGTAATTTTTTCCGTCGACAAATATCTACATTACATTGTATGATATAATTGGATGACATGTAAAACTCTTTTATACTATTAGTGCACAGCCATTAAACTCTTAAAGAGAAATGAAGAATAAGAAAACCCCCACTGTCTGAGTTTTAAAACTGGGTAGGATCACGGCCAACTTTGCGCACCATGCGATCAAAGATGCAGCTCGATTTTAAAATTACGAGACATACAGAAAAATGACTATTTTCATAGGCGGCGTGTGATGTTAGTTAATTTTCCATTTGCTGCATATTTGAAGATCATGACAAGAGGGAATGCAAAGGCACCATTCTCCAAAGGACAAATTTACTTCAAAATGGGGGCACCTCTCTTTGTTGCCATGCATCCAACATGTATTCCTATCAATGCTAATGTCATGTAAACATCAATCTTCCCTCATAAAAGAAGGAAGATACAAATTGTAAACTCTTCCCCCAAAAAGAGGCTACACTATAGCCTCAACAACATTTGTGTCTACTAAGACCCTCTTACCTTGTCCCTACTATCATCTATGACCAAAATGACTGTACATCAGAGGTTGGCTGTAGACCTCCATTATGGGAATGCAAAACAGATGTTTTTCCTGCACTTTCCGCTGAACTATGTATAGGCCATTCCTTTCTGCAAGAAAACATAAATCACAGCCTGTTAAAATTAACCAGTTCAAATAACAAACACATCAGTTTTTTTCAAAATAACAAACATCACGAGCAAAGGAACGAGGACAACACATCAGTTTAAATTGTATCAAAAAATAAATTTATATCAAGAGAGGATGTTAAAGAATCAAGAAGAACACATCCAAGAGACTATATCAGTATAAACATCAGAAGGGTCATAAAAGGCATCACATGTTACAGAATCAGGGAAAAAAGAACATATCCAAGACACAGTCAGCGCAAGCAGTCTAAAGGGTCACCCTATGCTCAAAATGCTTTACAAGACATGCATACTGCGCCAATATTTCGGATGCAATAAGAGATTCCTTTCACTTGTACTTTTATTTTGATTAATTGTTTCTTAATTCATGAGTTCAACAAGGCAGCAGGAAAGGAGCGAATAAAGTACGCACTACGCAGTTCAACACCACCAACTAAATCTTTTTTTGTCCCATGACAGTACAAAACCAATAACTTCGCGAGTAAAACAGCATGGCATACAGATAAATTCACTTAATCATTCAACTTTTAATCTGCAACTAAATCCATATTTACTTGATGACAGCATAAATCCAACAATGCATTTGCTTATATATGCATCCAATGGCATCCACAAGATTTGTTTTCAATCAAACAATTACCTTTCATATGCATCAATGTGGCAAATGGACAGCAGAAAAAGCCAAAATTATGGAAAATAGAATGCAAACAACATACTCCTTTTGAGACACTGTTCAACACATTGTGGTTGGTTCATTTTAAAAAATTTCAATGTATTATTTAAAAAATTGGTCCATTTAGGAAGTATTGACATAACATGTTTTAATAGTGAGCCAATCTATGAGAACACATCGAGGCCATCGATTTCAATTTACTTAATCATCCCCATCAATTGAATTTTCCATATTCTTTTTTGAAGAAATACAGGATGGACATGACATCATAGCAGTTTTGAAGCATATACCTCAATTTTAGTGAGTACTGCTAGTCTAACAGTCAAGATATTACCAACAGGCATCAAGAGCAGTTCATTGTCATTTAAGATATGAAGCTAATTCTGATTTAGAAGCTAATTCTAATTTTTCGAGTCATATACAGTGAAATGTTGTAAGTCATTAAATATAGTATAGATAGAACCCAACTGCACTTGTATTATAGTTCTATCACTTGTCAACAAAGCATGACAAATCTCACTAGAAATAGAAAGATGCAAAATATCCCAACCAATCAATCTTAACAGCTCTACAATTCATTTTGGAAAACAATAAACATAATAAGGGAATTGGTGTTTGCTCATTTATTTGCTAAATTGCCAAAACAAGTTTCATAAATTTATAATGGCCAACAATACAGATTCATATATAGCAGGGACTCCACATTACGGAAATGATAAAAAGAAAAAGAATAATATGCCAAATAGTTATTACTCACTTGGACCAACTGTTAGCCGGAGAACCCTCAAGTACATGGTTACTAGCAGATCCATTGGGACTTCCATATATAATTTCATTCTGTGTAGCTCCCTCATGGCCATTAAAGCCACTTGAAAACGGTGGGAATAACGTACTTTGTGACCATGGATCATAACTACCTGAACTTCTAACAGGGCTGATGTTCCCGCCATTCTGACCATTAGGAAGAAAAACATTTTGAGGGGAATGGGTATTGGAAATCATGTTATTGTCTTGGTTGAAAAGGGAAGCCATAGTCTTCTGAGCTGATGGAAGCATAAAATCATCCTTGTTTGGCACATTCATTTGTGAAGATAAAAGCCAACTTCCTGGGCCACCTACCAAGCCTAAACCTTCTTGACCAAGTGGTGAAGTACTCCACATCTGCCATGTTCCCTTATCAATTGCAGCTGCATCATCTGCAGGAGAAGCATGCTTTTCCCGGGACAATGGGGACTCAATTGGGGATAGCTTATTGAAATCGGAACCAGCAGATATGTTTTTTAAAGAGTGAGGTTTTGCTAGCAACATGTCTGCCCCAAAGCCAGTTCCCACGTCTAACTGAAAATTTTCAAGGGACTCTGAAACAGGTCCAAGCAAGGAAGCTGGATCGGGATCATAACATGGGTCTTCAAAAAGCTCTTGGTCCTCATGTCTAAAATCACGTGATGTATTTCTAACGGGAGAGAATAATTGCTCAATTGCAGGAGAGAAACCTAAACTACAACTGGTTGATCCACCGTTTGGATGGGTGGAAATATTAAATGGTGATGGAAGACCAAAGTGAATTGGATTATTAAAAGATTGAGTAACTGGTGACTGGCCAGATGACTGAGGGCTTTTGGCTTCTGCTTGAGTTTTGGAATTTGGTCTACATATTACATTTGAATTTGAGGATTGTGGAACAGAAGAAGATCGTGTAAATAGTTGCTGCCATGACATTTTAGGCGCCGTCCATGGCTTCGGTTCTGGGTGTACCTGCGGAGAACAATCAAGCAATTTATATTAAATAAAGCATCATGTAATTTTGTTCACAAATCTCAGAGACAGAAAGTTTAGAATGTCAACAAACACATTGAATATTAGAAAAAAACAGAGACATTTGAATATAGTGCTAATTTGTCAAATCCGCGTAACAATTTTTATAAAATGATTTCTTAATGTTCCATCAGCAATAACAGTATTATGAAAAGACAGAAAATAAAACAGACAGCAAGGCAGCTTACAGAGTGATTGATATTCTTATCATCTCCATTCAAATTGGTTTTTGCTGTTGGACGTTCAAGAGGAAAAATATCTCTCTTGCTGGCACTGGTATGAACATGATCTACAGAATTGTTAAACTTGGTTTCTTTCACCATTGTGGCAGGACTATTAGCTCCCCTTCCAAAACCAAATGCTTTTGAAGAGGACAAAAATGTACCCCGCATGCGATCAAGGTACCTGGTTCCAGTATTTCCTCGATTATAATTGTTTGTTGTCACATTTTTACTATGTGCATTGTCTGCACTCTGTCCCTTGCCACTCTCTGACCCGGATTTCTGATGCTCTCTACGATCCATTTCACTTTTTTTATCAACATCACGCTTCCGTTCGCTTTCCTTTCCTGCTCTTCTTTCCAATTCTTCCACATCAGAGTTACTCTTACTAGACCCTTTATCTTTATCCTTTCTTCTTTCCTGACGCTTCTTCTCAGTTTCCTTCTTGCTGTTTCTCTCCTTACTGGCATTTAATGATCTCGTGCGATCTTTTTCAGCTTCCGCTTTTTCATCTCTCAATCTCCTACGCTCCTCCACTAACCTTGCAACCTCCTCCCTCTGTTTTCTTTCTTCTTCCTCCAAAAGTTCTTTCTCCAGCCTCGCCTGCCTTTTCTCCTCAGCTTTCCTGCGAGCTTTTTCCCCTCTACTCTCATTGAGACTTTCTCCATTCTCACCCCGTTTTGCTAATAGTGCCCTATGTTCGGCATCCGATGAACATTCTTCCCTTGAACTAATTCTAAAAATCTTTCTCCAAAGCCATCTAATGCTCAAGAAAAAAGATGTTAAAAGCTTACAAATAAAAAACAATGTACCGGAATACGGCCTCTCTGTTAAACAATGCTCGTCTCCTCCAAAAAGACCAGCATTCTCATTTGTCTTCCAATTGCTAGGATTACCCGGAATAGGACCACTAATCCAATTCCCATTATCCAGCCAGTCCTGACTACACATCCATCCACCTTTACCAACCAACTCCTTAACAATACCAGAATTAGACATCACCAACCCCGGCGGCAAGTCTAAAGCCGGTCTCTTCGAAACATGCCCACAATACGAACACATGAACCTACCCCCACCAGGGTTTTGATCTCTATACGGATTATAACAGTTGCGACACCTCCTAGTAGCTGTCTTCCTCAGTTTCTGCATCTCTAAAGCTTCAAACCTCTTCCTCTCCCTAAGTCTAGCATTCCTCCTCACCCTCCAAGCCGACAGCTGAGGCATCAAAATCTCATACCAAAACAAAGTAACCAACAACACAAACACACAAGCCAGTCTCGGCGAAGTAATCTCAAACCGAAAAGCCGGTGGCAACAGCTGAGAAAGTGCCCATAAACCAATTAACGGTATAACCAACCAAGGTAGCACTGTAGCAACCCGGCGTGACAACTTCTGAATCACACACAGTATACACATTATCCTCTAACCCTAACCAACCAACCTTCTTTCTTTTCTCAAGTATATAATAATAATAATAACCCTTCTTTTTCCCACAATAAAAATCAATTCTTTTTCAAAAAAACCCTAACCCTTTAACCTTCTCTTCTCCAAATCAACATCAAACATAGTTTTACAAACCAGAAACTATAGAACCCTAAAATCCCAAACCTAAAAAACCAAAAATGAATAAAATTAGAATCTATTACCACAAATGCAAAATTAGAAATTCAATTAGAAGCTAATGCATAAAACAAATTCGAGTATTTAAGAACTGTGAACATAAAAATTAAAAAAAAAATGAAATTGAGCTTGAGCAATGAAGATTGTGGAATGAAATCGAAAGAGGAAAAAGAATGGGAATCGAAAGCTTACAGATTCGGTGTAGAAAATGAGAAGAAGAAAATGGGAGCGAAATGCGATTGAAGGAGAAAGAGGAGAACGTGTTCGGAGCTGGACTCAACTCGGACGATTCGGGTCGGAGCCTCCGTCGTGGTGTTTGGGTTCCGCAAAAGAAGAGAGAGAGAGAGAGAGAGAGAGAGAGAGAGAAACTATGAGCGGAGAGAAGAGAGAGAAAGAAGATAAGAAGAGAGAGAAAGAAATAGGAAAATTAAAATGAAATTGTTTTTTTAATAGATAAATATATTTTTTTCTTGCTAAACAATATAACTGTTTTATCTCATAAAATTAATTTAAATGTTTTCATTAAAATAAATATTTAATTTGTTAGAAGTTCTAGTTAAACGGTAAGAAAATGACAAAATTGCTAGGTCGAACATCGATGATTAGAATCGAATTCCGCTCATTCTATTTTGTTTTTGTGGCCGAGACTCAAGGTTTACATCATCGAACGCGGTGAATATTCCCTCGCTTTTAGAGGCACCTCAAAATGTGGGACAACATGCCTGAAAATTTAAAGTTTCTCAATATTTAAGATGATGATTAAACTCTCGATCATTTGTTAAGAGAGAATGAATCTCAAACGCCCAATCACACTCCTGGGTTGCTCACTCTATTATGTGCGTGTGAGTTTATAATGATTTTGTCTCTAAGTATCCTACAAATATTTAATTTTTTTTTTGAAAAGTTCGTTTTTTTTTGTGCATATAAATTTGGGTTTTGGTTTCGATGTAATAAAGTGTTTTTCATTATTTTGGTTTCATCTGTAAATTTGAAACCATTGTTTTTGTTTTTAGTATTCATTTTAGAATAGCTATAACTTAACATATTATTACAAATACATTTCTTCAAATAAGAAATTTAAAAAGTTACTGATCTCACCTGATCATCAGAAAAGTGATGGCCACCTCTATTCCGCCGTAAGCTTGCTGAAGGAGAAGATGGGGGGTTGTACCTGCAGGGACTCCGACACTCAAGTCAGTGAGAGTAGGTGTAGCGAGTACAAGTTAGAAGAATAGATACCTGAACCATTGTGATGAATGATATATATATATACCCCCAGCGCTAGGCCAAGGCCATTAATGAGGAGGCAAAGGATCCGTCCCTGCCATTAATGGCTGTCGGGATTCTGACTTGCTGTCATAATGGGCAGTGAATGTTCATTATCCCGATGTCGTCTGTTACGATTGTGTGTAACGGTACGAAGCGTTTGAATATGCTGTGTCGAGCACACAGGTGCTCGAGGGTCCAAGAAGCATGCGCGAGCGGCTCTTAGTTATAAACGTGCGAGTCTCTGCTCGCGACCTTAAGCTGTAGTCGAGCATAAGAACTGGGGCGATGCTCGGCCCAGTCCATAACAGTTACTTTTCTATGAACAAAAATGAAAATAAAAATTATTGTAATGTACTTTATAGTGATTAGTGAATTTTTTTTTGAGGCAAGTGATTAGTGAATTGTTATGTTGATAAAAAGACATTATCAAAAAATAATAAAGATTGAATTAAAGATGCTCCAACCATTTTTTTTTTTTGATAAGCATGCTCCAACCAGTTGAATTGTTCAGAGATGTTCTAGCATTTAACCATTTTTAATTATATTGTTATAGTATAATTTATTTTTGGATACTCTTGTACTTCTTTTGATTTTATTTTTGTCAAAGAATCTATTGATTAAAATTTTCATCCTTAAAATTGAATGAATGGAGTATTTGAAATTCGAACTCCTACTTTTACATAAAAAATACTATGCTCCTATTAACTGAAATAGCTCACAAGAACTACTTCATCAAATCCTTATTATAGGTAAAAACTTATTTTATAAATTTATTAAATGCTATATATTTGATTTATATGATTCTAACTATATCAAAAACTATGTGCTGGTAGAATAGTCCAAGTGGTATGAGCTGAGGAACATATGAGCTAAGTAGAGGAAGGTTCAGTGATCAATTTTTGGCGGATACAATTTAAATTTCCGATCTACCAATTTATGTTGCATTAATTAATTAATTTGTATTAATTAACTTGCATTTTTTAATACTACATAATGGCAAAAATACACTATTAGTCATTTATCTTATTTATTTATTTATTTATAACACTTTAGTCATTTATCTTTTATATTTGTCATACTTTGATCATTTATTTTTTGTTTGTAACAAATTAATCATTTATCTTTTTATAACATATACATATAAAGATAATTAAAGAATCTATGAGCATGACCAATATTGCCTAAATTAAAGAATTGACCCAATTAACCTACCTAAGAATGAGAAAAGACGAATAATAAATGGATGGATATAGTCTTCATTATTAATGTTGTGTTATGCTTTTAGTAAAAAAAAAGACATTATTTTATATTGTTGATAGTGTTTTCACATATAAAAGTTACTCCAAGAAATACCTATATATTGAATTGGACTTTTGTTGTAACATGTAACATGTATCTACTTCCGTAAAAAAAAAAATGTAACATGTATCTACTATATATATATATATATATATGCTAGATTTAGGATATAATGATACTGCAAATTATATTACACCTTTATTCAAATTGTTAAATTCTTCTTTCCTTATTAGTGCAAAATTCATGCTACTTCTTGCAAAGTATTTTTGAGACAAAACCAATGATGTACGAGTACTCCGTTTTAGGGAAAGTACCGGTACCGGGTACCTAGGTAAGCACCCGGTACTCAGTGGGTACGTATCGACGCTGCACCTTTTTTTATTTTTATTTTTTTGTTTGGGTACTTGCCGAGTACTTACCGGATACTCGAACGGCTCTTAAAACTAAAAAAACTCATTTTTTTAAATATTTTTTTAGAAATATTTTGTTAAAAAAAATCTTTTATTCATCTTTTGCTGAGACAAATTGGATCACATATGAATTTATTCACTCATTGAAAATGAATAAGCTCAATCCAAAGAGAGCTGAAGATTTAGTTCTTATTCATATAAATCTTCGTTTTTTGTTAAGAAAGAGTAAGAATTATAATGAAGGAGCAACAAGAATGTGGGATATTGGGGGAGATGAATTGGATCTATTTGATTGAGCTAATATTCTTGAAGTTGCTAATTTTTTTCCCGATGAACCTGAACTAGAGGCTGCTCTTTTAAATTCTGACTCGATGAATAATTGACATTTTTAAAATGTTTTTTTGTTATTACTTATAATTTAACTCTTTTTGAGCAAATTGTTTTTTAATTTCGTTATAATTGTTATGATGTTTTTGAACAATTTTAATTACTTTTAAAGTGTAATATTTTTTATGTTTAATTATGTGTTTTAATAGTATGTTTTTATTATTTTATTTATATAATTATTTTAAAAAAAAAAAGTTATACTAACGTACCCATACCTTAATTTTTTATAAAATGGCGTACCCTGTACCCGTACCAGTACCGGGTACCGGTACCGTACCCGTACCGTGACAACGTTGGGCAAAACATAAGAATCTAACAATTGCCGTTGTTTTACTAAATCAAGAGACAGTTTAAAAGATATTTTGATATTATGTTAAGAATTGAAAGTTTGGTATAACTTTATAAAATTTGTTTATAAAGTGAGAATTATCCACATTTATAAACATTTGCAATTCTTGCTTTTACGGTTCATTACAAGCATTTTTCTACTGTAAATTAATTTGGATTTTGGTCTTTATGTAAAGTGTATTTATTTAATTATTTTCATTTAATCTCTCTATTTAAACTATTTTAGTTAACATATCATCACAAAAACATAGTTTAGTTTCAATATAAAAAAAAAAACATAGTTTTGTGAACTATTGTGTTGATAGATTTGATCATAAAGACACTTTAATAAGTCAAATTTTAATAGTCTATTAGATTGATGTGTCTTGTGAAATTTTAGCAATTACTACTCATTCTGGTTATTGTTATAAGCAAAAAAAATTAATTACGTAGTGTTTAAGAAATTTAGTTAAGTGTAGTTAATTTTTTTGATTTAATATAAGACATACTCCCTCCGACCTTAATTATAAGCAACTTTCCACTTTTTAGATTCATTAGATAACTAATGTATCTGGTATATAATTAAGGCTGGATACATTAGTTTTCCAATGAACCTAAAAATTGAAAAATTGTTTATAATTAAGGCCGGAGAAAGTACGTTAAATTTATTGTATTGTCTTTTGAAATCACAAGTACCATAATATAAAGTAGAATAATTGTCTTAAAATTAGTAGAATTAAATAAGGATATATTTGAAATAGTAGTATTAATCTATACTATTATTATTTAGGACCTTTTTTTCAAAGTATTTTGTCCACATGGCGTTCTCAAATGCATTCTCTTCATATATACATTTCACATTAATATCACTTTGAGTTTTAATCAAAAAAAATCTGGACAAAAAAAATCTGGGAAATTAATACTAAACAATCACAATTATAATGAATTAAAGACGGTGCATTAAAAACAATGATTAATGTAATATTCTATTTTTATTCTACTATTATCGATTTTTTTATCAAAACATATTTTTGTTACCATTGTGTGATAAATATTTCTATATTTTAATATTATATACACATTTTATACATTGAAATTACATGCATTTAATTTGTTTTATAGATTTTTTAAAAGAAGATTAGAAAAACAATTTTTAAATTTCTATCTATTGAGTGATAAAAACTCAACAATATGTTTATAAAATAAGAGTTACACGTGTTTATAAAATTAATGTGTGATATTCTCTTTTAATTTATTTTTAAAATTGGGAAGCTTTATTTAATACGATTTATTTATAATTAAAATTTTATAAAATTATTGTTCAGATTTTTTGGTTAGCAATTATGTTCAGTTTATTTTATATATATATATATTATTTGAGACCTTTTTTTTAAAGTTTGATGTACAGATGACATACCCAAATGAATTCTCTTCTAACATTGTTTTGACAATAAATTATCATAACAAAATTGATAAAAGAATTAATAAAAGAATCAAATTAATAAAAGAATCAAATGAATAAAATATAAAATATTTGACCAATTTGAAGATTTGGAATCCGTGTAATTGCCAATGATCAAAATTAATGTTATTTTAATTAATTGCCAAATTAATGTTAATTGCCAACCATTAGAATTTGAATTTGAATCAAATTTGAATCAATTAATACCTTAACTTTTCCCTAAAATATATTTTCTTCTTTATAAATACACATAAGTGCCAATGATTTTATCTCCTCCTTCTTTATTTTGTTTTCTTTCTTCTAATTCTAATTTCTTATTTAGTTTTTTCTTTTAATTATTTTTGCAGGAATTCTTCCAGCACAACACCACTAATATGCTAACGGTAATTCATCATCGAATTTCACAATATTTGTCCATAAAAATTATGTGTATTTTGTTATTTTTCATCTGATCTGTAGACGAGATGTAGATATTTTCTTTTCTATTAATCTTGCTTCTACTAATTTATGATGTTCTTGCACAATTTCTATCTTTTTGTGTTAGTGATTCTTTCTCCTCCTCATCCTACTCCTTCTTCTTCTTTTTTGTTTGTTTGAACTATTACCAGGATCTGTAAAGTTGGAGATCAAAGTTTGACATACATGACACAAATGGAGATCTATAGTTAAGTGACAATGATCAATTTTAGAGTATAAATATTATACTTTTTTTTTTTGGTGCTTAAAAGATTATCATATGTTTTGATTACTACTATGAACCTCTAAATGACATATAATAGTTTTTATGCAATAAAAAAAATGTCATTTAAAAGTTTTAATGAGGTTCAATCAATTGATCTTTTATTATAATATAAAACACGGTGAAGATAAAAAGATGATGACTATCATGCAAGAAATATTATTTTGGGACACGTGAAATATGTAATGTGAAGATGTGAAACAAATGATTATATACATATAATCATTTTGTTAATGACTAATGTACAATTCATTTTAGGTCTAATTATGTTAGAATTTAGGGCTTAAATTTTCGGTCTATATACTTTAGTTGAATATTACGATTTGAATATCAAAATATTGTATAAAGTGCATCTAATATGAGTACTCTTATAATGTACAATTATTACACTGATTTGACAATAAAAATATTTGTAATTGTTTTTAAGGATATGAAATATTTGAATATTTGTGCAGTAGAATAAACCAAATGTTGTACAATTTGATTGAATTGAATAAAATGGATTTTGGTAATGATTTGAAATTTAAACAATTTTATGATAAAACTTGCAATAAATTTCAATAATAACAGATAAATTAAAAAAATATTTTTCTTAAAATAAATGTAAACTAATTAAAACTCTTAAATCATGGTCCAAAAAAACTGACAATTCATTTGTAATTAAGGAAAATTTTGATACAATTTAAATTTTCATAAGTATATAATTTAAACAGCATATCTTTTTCCAATTTAATTGTGATTAATGAAAGACGAAAGATGTCAATGTTGAATTTATTTATTTTATTTTTTCCAATTTTTTATTTTTATTTATTCTTTCTGGATATATATTACAAACACCATAAAAAAAAGTGCCAAAAAAGATATATTCCCTCCGTCCCGAAATATAAGGGAAAAAAACCACTTTTTTTATCCCAAAATATAAGGGAAAAAAATTAATTTCAAAAATGTTTTTCCTTATTTTCATGAAATTAAATGTAAATTGCATTTAATTCTCTCTCTCTCTCCAATTTTCTCTATAAACAACAACCAATCAAAATTGATTTTACATCTTTCCATGCACATATTCTAAGAAAAATCCCACAAAACTATAGTATTTCTAATTCTCATGTTTATGTTTTCTTAATAAGTGTGTTTTTTTTTATTTTCCCTTATATTTTTGGACGGAGGGAGTATATTACAAACAAATAATTATAATTGAAATCATCTATTTTTAATTTATATATTTCCATTTTATCAAATTCCAATAACTCGCCATCAAATATTCTTGCTTATTTTTTTTGAGCTAAAAATAAATATATGAAAAAAAAGGGAAAATCAATACAAAACTAGAAAATAAAAATAAAAATAAAGAGCTCATCAAATTAATTATGTAGTTTTTCTAACAATGTGTTTTATGGAGTAAAATATTTTGTTTCATGGGAATGTTTTCTTAATGCTTTAATTTATAAATGTAAAAGTAAATGTGTTAAAATGAGGTGAATGCAAGATTAGAATTATTATCATGTTATGGGAATGCAGTATTCCCACCCTTTGCTATGAGAATAAAAATGAAAAAGGTTAGTGTAATAATTCTATTGGATGGGACAAATTTAATGGATCTTAATTTCCTAAGTCGGTGTATTGATATCACTTTTGATTTAGTGTGTGAGTCTAACATGTTACATTTAGTGTGGTGTTTAACAAAGTATTTCTTGCACCGAATACATTATTTGTTCTATTAAGGGTTAAATATGTCTCCATAAAATTATGAAATTTAGTTTTTAGTCTCTATAAATGGTAAACTTTAGTCCATATAAAAATTTTATCCATGTAAATTTAGTCTCTGTTAATTTTCAAAAATTTAAAGATTAATATTATTTTTGTTTCATATTTATTTTACTATAAAAATTATGAGATTATTTGAATTTTTTTGTTTCTTTAGGGGCCTTTTTTTTTGACAAAAATATAAGAATGTTCATTCATTCAAATAGATAGAGTACATCAGATATGGCACAAGTTATGGTGCATAAGCCATATGTTTATGCACAGTGTATAAATACCCTAGATTGCTTAATACACCCCTCAAATTTCTAGCGCACCTCCCAAATTTCTAGCGTACCCCTAAATTGTTTAGCGCACCCCTCAAATTTTTAGGGGGTGAGCTAGAAATTTGAGGGGTGCGCTAAGTAATCTGAGAGGTGTACTAAGCAATCAGGGAATGCATTAAACAATTTTCATTACTTATGCGCGGTGCATAAGGAAAAAACTTATGCACCATAACCACTCCCCATCAGATATAAGTATAAATTCAACACCACTAAAAATATACAGGATGAATATGCGAATAAGCTCGCAACATTCAAGTTAATAGCATAAAACAATATACTTATGCCAACAAATAATATGATAAAAATAAAGTAACTGGAATTCATATGTCTCCGGATCTGCATCATTGACAAACTTGGTCACTGGTTGAATCAGTAGTTGATGAAAGTCGATCTGTCAATTTGAACCAAACAAACACTGCACAAGACGGGAAAAAAAGAATATCGCACAATACGGGAAAACAACAACGTCCTATAAGACAGGAAAAGAAGAACACTGCAGAAGACGGGAAAACAAGAACACCGCACAAGACGAGAAATCAAGAACACCGCACACAATGAAAAACCAAACGTTGCACTAAGATGACAAAATCACAAACAAAAAACCAATAGAAAATTTAATAGATATGAAAACCACTTATATAAATTGAAAATGAGAATAAAAAATATGCACATGTACTTTTTTATTTATAAAGTGTATAAAGGTATAATTTTATAAAGTATATATTTTTTTTTCGAAAAGTATTTATAAAGTATATTTAAAAGTTAATAAATTTACAAACGTATTTTTTCCCTTGTATGGCACGGGCTCATAAACTAATTATTTTAAAAGTAGAACTTTTACTTATAATAGTACTAAAATTTGAAGTATTTTTTTTACTTATAATATTGACTGGAGAGTATAATATTAGCTGGGCGGGCTTGTGCTACTTTAATGCATGAATTTTCCTTTTCAAGAAACACGAGCTATTGTTTTAACTTTTAAGTGAGGGGTTGTCCAAGTAAGAATGACAAAAGAGAATGGTAAATGGATTGTTAGAGAGTTCATTAGCTATAAATAATTTTAGTTTAGTTTAGAAGAAGAAAATCATAGTATTAGTTAATTGTTTTTTTTTGACGAAAAAGTATTAGTTAATTGTTGATTGTGCTTTTATATGTAACTGTAAATAAATAAGTAAAAGGTCATGCTAATTGGTGTGCTCCCTCCTGTTACTATTATTTTTATTATTATAAATAAAAAAATTATTTATGTGGTGTTTCAGAAATTTAGTTAAGTGTATTTAATTATCTTGATTTAATGTAAGACATATGTTAAGTTTACTGTATTGCTTTTTTAAATCACAAGTACCAAAGTATAAAGTGGAATAATTGTCTAAAAAGTAGTAGAATTAAATAAGGGTATATTTGAAATATAGTAGTATTAATTATTTTAAAAGTAGTTAACTTTTACTTATAATAGTAACCAAAATTTAAAATATTTTTTTGCTTATAATAATGACCAGATGAATTATCACATATTCACATGTACTCTCTCCGTCCCAAAATAAGTATCACAGTTGATCAGTTTACGTTTGCCAACGCACAACTTTGATTGTTAATATCTCTAATTATATATCTTTAAAAATTATAAAAATTGTATATCTTAAAAATACTCATCGAGACAAATCAAACAACATTTTAAATGCTTATATTTACATTTATATATTAGTAAAAAAAATACGGCAAAAATAGATTATGTGAATAATGCAAAATAGTCAACTGTAACACTTATTTTGGACAAAGGGAGTACTAGTTAAGATTTCTGAATTAAAAAAAAAATTAATTTAACATTGAAAAAAACATTTTTATATTTTAAAAGCATTAATTACACAAATTTCAATATAATTTTACTATATTGTCTCATCTAATGTTTTTGTAAATAAATTGTTAGTAGCATTTTTCAGAAATACTTGAATCGAATGTTTTTGTAACCCTATAATAGCTTCACTAAGCACAACCTTATGTAAAGGAACAACAAAATCGATGTACGTAATTAACATAATCATTTATTGAATTTTCATTCGGTGTCTAAATTATGTGAATGCCTCAAATACACGTTCTTCTAAGGCTTTGTTAGGGAGTTTGGAGGAGAAGGAAAGGAAAGGCTAAGGAGAGGAAGGGAAGGGATAAAGGAGGGAAAACCTTCCCCTTGTTTGGGAGTTAAAAAGTCAACAAAAAAAGGAGATGGAGGGCTTATGTAATAATTTTACTATTTTACCTTTTTTTTCTCTTAAAATCAATACATTGTGTTATACCTTGTAATTTATCTTATAATTTTTTTTTACCAATTTTATAAAAATTATTGAAAACATGAAAACTTTTTTTTAATTATTTTTTTCTAAATCTGAATTTTTTTGATAATTTTATTAAAAATTTGATACAATAATAATAGCTTAAATTTTCTAGGTATAAAAAACATATTTGATATCGATCGGAAAAAAAAAGTTATCGAAAATTTTCCGATTTCGAGAAAAAAGTTTGCGGAATTTTTTTTCAATGTCCGATTTTTTTTCGATATCGGGTAAAAAAGTTATCGAAAATTTTTCGATTTTGAGAAAAAAGTTTGCGGATTTTTTTGCGTTATCGAGAAAAAAACTTCGCGGAATTTTTTTCCGATATCAAGAAAAAAAGTTATCGAAAATTTTACAATTTCGAGAAAAAAGTTCTTGGAAATTTTTTCGATATCGGGAAAAAAAGTTATCGAAAATTTTACAATTTTGAGAAAAAAGTTTGCGGAATTTTTTTTCAATGTCGAGATAAAAAGTTGTCGAAATTTTTCCGATTTCGAGGAATTTTTTTTCGATATCGGGAAAAAAAGTTATCGAAAATTTTACAATTTTGAGAAAAAAGTTCGCGGAATTTTTTTTCGATATCGAGGAAAAAAATTGTCGAAATTTTTTCAGATTTCGAGAAAAAAACTTTGCGGAATTTTTTTCAATATCGGGAAAAAAAAGTTATCAAATTTTTTCCGATTTCGATAAAAAAAGTTTGCAAATTTTTTTTTTCGATATCGAGAAAAAAAGTTGTCGAAATTTTTTCCGATTTCGAGAAAAAAACTTCGCGGAATTTTTTTCGAAATCGAAATTTTTCCGATTTCGATAAAAAAAGTTGAATGAATTTTTTTTCGATATCGAGAAAAAAAGTTGAATTATTGTGAGGGTAAAATCATCAATTCATATATTTAACCCTCCAAAACCCCCCAATTTGGGAGAACTTTAAAATTGGATAAATTAAGCCCCTTGAAACCCTCCAAAATCTTTCCCTATTTTCTTAAAACTCCCAAACAAGGGATTAGCTCTCCACAAGCCTCTCCTTCCCCTCCCTTCTCCTCCAAAACCCATCTCCTAAACAAAGCCAACCTATACAAATTTCAGATCAAATGTTGAATACAAAGAACCATTACATTCATTTCAAACATAATGTGAGTTATAAAATTAAAGATTTCTAGGAGATCATCAAAACATTGTCTTATTGAGGAGCAAATTCAACAATTTATTTGTCGGCCATATATGCTTCCTACAAAGTCACATTTCTTTGGTTTTCTTGCTCCTTTTCATAAGGTTGTGCTTAGTTACTATTTATATATATAAGGGTTAATTACTTTTAATCTCCTGTAAAATACGCTAAAGTTGCTTTACCCCCTGTAAATTTTTTTTGTTGCTTTACCCCCTGTAATATAGTATTTTGTGCTTTACCCCCCTTGACTTAGTCAATTAGGCAGAATTTGGGAAGAAATTACTTATAGTGACGGTATTTAGAGCTTTAGTGACGGTATTCAAAGATTTTCAAAATCAAAAATGCAAAAATCTTAAAACGAGTCCAAAACTTGTGAAACAAAAGTCTATTCCACTTGTTTTTTCCAACTGATGACGAATCTAAGCTCAGATTTCACATTGGAGGTTTCAAAATTCAAAAAACGAAAATGAAGAAAAAGAAAGAAAAGTGGCGGTATGGTTAGAACGTCTCAGGCTTTTAAACACGTAGGTAAGGTTTGTTTTTCATGATCAAGAAGCTTTTTAGAAGTATTTCCATAGTTTACTTTGTGCTAATTCTTACTATTTTGTTCTAAACCATTTTTGCACCTTCTTCTTCTTCGTTTTCGATTTACGAATTTAGATACCTCCAATGTGAAATTTGAACTCAGATTCGTGATCAGGAGGAAAAAACAAGTGGAATATACTTTTGTTTCACAAGTTTTGAGCTTGTTTTAAGATTTTTGCATTTTTGATTTTGAAAATCTTTGAATACCGTCACTAAAGATGATGAACACTGTCACTAACAGCGTTATTTTCCAGATTTTTTCCAGTCAGCTTTGAATACCATCACTAAAGCTCTAAAAACCGTGGCTATAAGTATTATTTTCCAGATTCTACCAAGTTGACTAAGTCAAGGGGAATAAAACACATAATTTTTATATTATAAGGAGGTAAAACAACAAATTTTTTTTACAGGAGGTAAAACAATTTTGGTGTATTTTACAGAGAGTAAAATATAACCAATGCGGAGTACCCTACCACCTCTTCCCCACTCAAAAAGTTTAATGGTAATAAAAAAAATAGCTTATATGATACGGTCCTTTGTGATTTGGTCAAGCAATAGATTCCAACGATAAGACACAACATATTCTAAATGTGAAAGTGCTTTCTGCCTACTCACACTATAACATTAGCAATATGTCTCTTTTTAATTTAAGAAAAAAATGTTGTTAATCATAATTATATACACCTCTAATATGTTCATAAGTCCTAACCAACCGGTAATATCGATAACCGGTAATATCGATATTTTTATGTTGTAGGCTTTCTTAGAGTTTGAATTTGAAATTTTACCGTATAGGTAAATTTTAGTGATTTTTTTTTTTGACAAATAAATTTTAGTGATATTTTTCATTTCATCTATAGGCATAAACTCGTAATAGTAGATTACTTATTTTATCAGCTCTTAATTTGCACTAGGTTAGTTTATTTAATGTGTGTTTGGTTTAACTTTTAAAGGAGCCAAAAACAATTCTAGAGGTGTAGAATTGATTCTGCTTCTAGAATTGATTATGCAAGAAGCTAGAATTTGTAGCTTCTAGCTTTAAGTATAATTTTAACACTGAAATTTATCTTTTAACTCACTTTTACATAATTGTATCCGAACATTAATCAATTCTACTAAAATCAATTCTGATAAAATCAATTCTATCAAAATCAATTCTCCCAAAATCAAATTCTATCTAAAGTCAAACCAACATACCTTTACTTTGTTTGCAAATGATGCTCGATCAACTTTTTGGAACATTGTAGAGACAATATAAATCCCACCAAAAAGGTTGCTTGTCATATTCATAGTAAGTGAAAACCAACCAAATAACCATAATAGATTTAGCTTTGACAAAAATTGCTCAGCTAGATATGTTACTTCAAGTCAAAGTTCATGAATCAAGCAACATTTATTGGTAAAGTATATAGCTGTGATAATGGAACTAATACTAGTTAATTCTCATGGTCGGTTTAAAACTTCAACTAATTAGTAGATTGTATGTTGAAGTGTATGATTCATATGGCAAATAAAACTTAATTCGGTTGGATTCATATGCAATCCACTAACAATGTTGAAAGGAACAACTAACAACCAATTAAATGCCACTTTTAAAGGAACGCAAGTTAATTGGACATGAAAAATTAAAAGGGAAATGCATGGTGCCTCCACTCTTGTTTGAAACTTTGAATTAATTGCATAAGCAATGCATTATAAGTACGGGTCGCAAGATGATGTGAATATGAGTTTATAAGAGTGGTAAATTTATGTTGAAAATAATATTTTATATATTTGATCACTTTGACTACACAAATTTTAACATGCTTTTATTATATTATTTGTGTTTCTTAACTAGTGCTCCACTAGTTATCATTTTCCATGTTTATTTTAGAAATCAGTTTTGTAAGATTGAGTTAGACACAATTATCAAATTTAAGATGATATCAGAGTTTTTCTAAGGTCCGTTGAGACTACCTGTTGTATATTATATTAAGTTTCTACTATGGGTTCATCCATCATTTATATCTACGCGGCAAACTTAATAGTGTCGTGCATGATGTGGTATGTTAAAGACTCTATGATGGTCTCTAAACATGAGTTAATTAATGTGATAGTGTAGTAAGTGTTGAGAAATATATCAAGTGTGAGTTAAGTCCTATATTGGTTAAAAAAGTTGAAGTTGAACAATTTATAAGTGAGAGGACTCATTAACTCTATGTCTTAAAGTTTTGGGTAGAAGAGTGGTGTCAAAAAGTCACTTGTAAAGTTGCTCAAAGGCCAATGTGTTGATCGGACCCAGCGAGGCTCTACATCGGTGGCCCAACAGTAAAATGTACAGTTCTTAAATAATAAATATAGACACTTATTGTTTTTTCACTCTTATTTAAAAAATTGATAGTGTAGTTGATGTGTCTGTTTTATGTGTAAATGTAAAAAATTGTGTTATTTAGTGGCCAATTTTTTTGTCTAATGACCAAAATTTCATCCATAACGAATAAGCGAAAAATATCAAATTTAAAACTTCATCTTTCTCTCTCTAACCATAATCTTTTGTGAAGAAAATCTCTAACCATAATCTTAAAAAGTCAACCTCTATGTAATTTTCTTATAAATCAAATATCGCAAACTCGACTCGAATATAAGTTCATACTATTTGAACAATAGAACTATATCTCAAGAGTTTTAATACTATTGCATTTTTAGATCATATATAGTTAAACCAAAGTAGACACATCAAATGTCTGTGCTCTTTGTAAACTTTTAGATATAATGATGCCAAAATTTAGACTTCTGACAATTCGTGTAGCCTTTTTGTTTGGTTGGAGAGAAATTGAGAAGAGAGAAATTGAAACACGGAAATCAATGCATGTATTTGGACTACTTTTTAATCTAAATACATGCATTGATTTCCGTGTCTCAATTTCTTTTTTCTCAATTTCTCTCCAACCAAATAAATAGGGAGAAAAAAAAAGCTTCAAAATATCGATATACTCTCTCCAATTACTATTACTAGCGGGCCAAACGGGCACGTTCCGTGCCCGTTTGTGTAATACATATTTTCCAATTGTGTAATACATATTTTGCTAACTTATAACTTATATGTTGATGATGAATCTAAAGTTTTAAAATTAGTAGATGATTAGTGGATATTTTTCTACTACCTTGCTTTGTAGAGCATATTGGTTATTTTTATTCACATTTATATAGTTATCAAATGAGGTTCGTGTATGTCTTCATTTTCTTCTTTATAGATTTTTATTTTTTAGCAAAACGATAAAATTAGAGTTACATGAATATTCATAATTGTTCATATATACACACAAAAAAATAGACATCGTAAGAAAACATAAACAACACAAATAAAATAGAAACAAAGAGAAACTTTAGACTTTGTGGGTGTAGTTTCATTTTGGAGTCATTCTTTCTATTATTATTTCTTCTTTCATGAAACATTCATTTGTAAGAAAAAAAATTAACTTTTGTGATTATATTATGTTTGTAAGAATAAAGCCACATGTTTCAAAGGTAAGATGAAATACAAAATCAAAGAAAAAAAAATTAAAAATAAAAAACATAAATAATAAATAAAAATAAAAATTGAAGAAAAAGATGTAAATGAAAAATACAAATATCATCGATAATCTATATCTATTACACTAAAGTCGTCATACTTGAACACTATAAAATAAATTTAGAAGGAAGTATAAAGAAATCTAGAAGTAAAGAAAATCAAAAATTTAGAAACCTATTTACGGTAGCGCATGACACCCTATTCTCTTTCCAATGGCATGTGTGTATGGGTGATGCGGTTAAAGCAAATGTGACTTTCTAAACAGAAGATATAGAGAATGGATATGAAAATTAATGGACAAAGAGATATTGGTTGGTTTTATGACCACCGAAGTAATGGACAAAGAGATGCAAGAAACAAACATGTTGTTTTGCTTATTGGCAAAAGAGGTTTCAATTGAAATTCAATTTGTGGAATGTTTGTTACGTATAGTTGGTTACCAATTTTTTTTTTAAATTGAGGGTAAAATGGGAAAAAAAATAGGTTACACCAAACAAAATGTTTTCCCTTTATATATTGTTATAGATAAATAAATTTAATTTATAATACATGCATAGAGCAATTTTCATACATAGATAGAGCAATTCTCATTCTAAAGAAACTAAATCTGATGATCCCTTTATTTTTCTGAAAGCTGGCCAAGGATAACCTAGAACTAGAAAGCAACATATGAACAAAGAGAGCAAATTAAAGTGCTGACGAGAGACAAATTAGGGTCCCATATTCCACAAAAGACCTTTATTTCATCTCCATGTTCTCAACTTTTGTTCTTATTCTTAGATAAGATTATTTGAAGAATTGTGGTTATCAATGGAGAGGAAGGTAATCTAGCTAGCTAGTTAAATATGGAATCTACGTACATTCCATGTGTTCTTTTCATAAATAGATAAAAAAGTTATATAAGTTTTTAATTTATATAAATATTATAAACTTTGTTTTTAATCCTTCTGAAAATTTTCTACAAGTTTTTGATCCTTGCTTTTAAATCAATTAATGCGTATCCTTCAAAATTTTGAATTATTTTTTGCACTCATGTTTATTACATTATAATAATTTCTCTTTCAAAAATTAATTATATTATTTTAATAAGAGATGAATTAAATATAAAATTTTAAGTCTTTGGCGCTTAATATTCATATTTAACTCATCTTTTATTAAAATATTTTAAACTTTTGCGGGAGAGATTTGTGTAATATTATAAACATGATCGGAAAAGTAATTCAAAAAATTGTGACAAAAAATAGTTGAAGGACTAAAATTTACTAATTTTCTTTTTTCTTTTGGGGTAGCATGGTAAATTTTTTAAGGGGACTTATAAAACAAAATTTCCAAAACATTGTGGCATTATTAAAGTTGGAATTTCGACTTCTTCTCACTTGAAATGTGTAAATCTACACCCTAAAAAACATAAAGAAAAATCAAAATTGTCCCTTATGTTAATGTCACATAAATAACTTAACATTCCACATCATCATTTAAAATTTAGTTGAGTAAAAGATATCAATTTAAGAATTATATTGACTCAATTTATTTTTTATTATTTTTCACAAACTAATTATATGAAATCCAAACTAAAATGAATTTTCACCTAAAAAAAACAGAATGGATGAATAAACTTTTGAGGGACCCAAATGTTGGCTTTCCAATTTTCAATAGCTTAAACAAGGAATATAAATAGGAGCTCCACAATATAGCATGAAATTAATCCCCATACGTATCACTAATCCTTGGATACTATTATTCATCGTTCTCAATGGACTCCAATTCCTTCTACCACCCATAAAACACTTTTCCTTTCCTTTTCTTTCTTCCCTTTTCACTAATCACTATATATAAACAACAAAACACATCACTTAATTACTACTACTAATTATATTATCTCTCAAAAGAAAAATTACACGTTACAAAATTACTATACACACCACTCCAACAAAACCATGCCACTCCCGAACCAAAAACCAACCCCCTTAACTCGCCTCAATTCCTTCATATCACAAACCCGACCCGGAAAATACTTCAAACTCACCGAACGTAACACAACTTTCACCACCGAAATCCGCGCCGGAACTGCCACATTTCTCACCATGGCCTACATCCTCGCCGTCAACGCCACCATAATATCCGATTCTGGTGGAACTTGCACCATCTATGACTGCACACCCATTTGCTCTAACCCCACAATCCCAACACCCAACTGCCCAACCCATCTCCTTACCCGACCCGACATCACATGCAAGTACCCGCCCGTTAACCCGGGTTATGCTGCATGCGTTGAAAAAATCCGAAAAGACCTCATCGTTGCCACCATCGCATCTTCTCTCATAGGTTGCACCATTATGGGAATCTTCGCGAATCTTCCATTGGCTTTAGCTCCTGGAATGGGTGCAAACGCGTATTTTGCTTATTCTGTTGTCGGGTTTCATGGGTCGGGTTCGGTTTCTTATGGAACGGGTTTAACCGTTATATTTTTTGAAGGGTTAATTTTTCTTTTTATCTCAGCCGTTGGATTTCGCGCCAAGCTTGCTAAATTGATTCCTAAACCGGTTCGGATTTCATCTTCTGCTGGAATTGGTTTTTTCTTGGCCTTTATTGGGCTTCAAAGTAGTGAAGGTATTGGGCTTATTGGGTATAGCCCATCAACATTGTTAACACTTGGAGGTTGCCCAAGAACTGATTTAACGGCGTTAGCTCCTGTCGTAACTGGAGTTAATGGAACCGTTAATTTGCTACCAGGTAGAATAATAAATAGATATTGATAAAAATAAAAATAAAACGAACAATTAAAGTATTAAACATTCATAACATTAGTGAATAACTCGACCTGCTATGCAAAGGCCATATTGGCCTAGGCTCGAGTAGGAAGTATCCAAACATATTCGAGAAAGACTACGTTAAACATGCGTCTTTTACACCGTCAACTAAAAAGAGAACTCCGATCGGCCAAAAAGAGTTTAGTGGGGAGTTAACCGATGAAGTGATCAACTCCCTAGATAATAGAAAGGTGGCTTTGATTTTTGATGTACTCTTGTTGATCTGTTTCTAGCACATCTTGTGCTGGGGGTCGACTCTTTTGGTATATATATAATCTCATTTTGGCGTGTTCAAAAATAAATAAATAGAAAGGTGGTTACTGCACACCATCTATAAATGTATTACTCCCTCATCAATTAAGCCTAAATCACTCATTCTCCTCGAAAATATTTTAGTGTAGTCTCGTTACATCTTTAGACAAGATCATTTAGAGTTCTATCAAGAATACTTTAGATAATATACATTAGTCATTTTTTTTTTCTTTCTTCATATTATATATAATGGCACAAGATTTAATTAATTCATGTGTAATTTTTTTTTCCTCTTTTTATTAAACCTATATGGAGTTATAGACTTATATTAATCATACTAATTACTAATTATAGGTGGGACAGTTTCGGACAAAATATTGTGTTTGAAGAATAGGATGGAGAGTCCAACATTGTGGCTTGGTTTGGTTGGATTTGTGATCATATCATATTGTTTGATGAAAAATATGAAAGGAGCTATGATATACGGCATCATTTTCGTCACAGTGATCTCGTGGTTCAGGAACACAGTTGTTACAGTGTTTCCTGATACCGAGTTAGGTAATTCGGGTTACCGTTATTTCAAGAAGATAGTAGATGTGCATTTTATTAAGAGTACAGCTGGAGCATTGAGTTTTGAGGGTATGAGTAAAAGTTCATTTTGGGAGGCTTTGTTTACATTTTTGTATGTTGATATTTTGGACACGACGGGTACTTTATATTCAATGGCTAGATTTGCAGGGTTTTTAGATATCAACGGTGATTTTGAAGGTCAATATTTTGCTTTCATGGCAGACGCATCATCTATTGTTGTGGGGTCACTTTTGGGCACGTCACCAGTGACAACGTTTATTGAATCGTCAACGGGGATACGTGAAGGTGGAAGGACGGGGTTGACAGCGTTAATAGTTGCAGGATATTTTTTCTTGGCTTTCTTTTTTACGCCATTGTTGGCGTCTATTCCACCATGGGCGGTTGGTCCACCGTTGATTTTGGTTGGGGTGATGATGATGAAATGTGTGGTTGAGATTAATTGGGATGATATGAGGGAAGCTATACCGGCATTTGTTACAATTTTGTTGATGCCGTTAACATATTCCATTGCTTATGGATTAATTGGGGGAATTGGGATTTATGTTGTATTACATGTTTGGGAATGGGGAGAGGAATTTGTGAGAAAATGTGTGATGAAAAAGGACATGAAAGAAATATCTAATGAAAATGCAAATCATCATAGTGACCATGATCAAGGAGATGATAAAGAATTAGAGGTGTAGAAGGATGTTAAACTCACCATATTAGGAAAACTATTTAAGAAAAGAAAAAAAAAATTATCTAAATATATAGTTTTTTTTATAGGCAAATGTTAGTTGTTAGTGTATTTATCTAAATATATAGCGTGATTGAGTGATAAATTCTTATATTTTCTAAACCACGAATATTTAATTGAACGATTAATATCTTCACAGTTGCGCATGAAGACATATTATACAAGGAAGCATTGCATTATTGTGTAATTCAAAGGTGGAAAAACTTGGAAAAAAAACTCAAGAATTTAAGGTCTATTTAAAACAATTTTGGTTTTTAATTTTTAAAATATGTTTTAGAAAACTGTTTTTAAAATGAGAAAAGCAAAACTCCTTAAATCTATTTTACTTTTTTAATTTTAAAAACTGATAAATAAAAAATAATTTTTGAAAACACTTTTGTAAAAGTGAATTATCAAAAAAGTTTTTATTCAGACATGCCCTTAATTAAGTGATTTATAAGATTATATTGTGTAAAATATAGATTGTTCATAATTAAAGCATGTTAATAGAAGTGATTACTGTATGATATTTTGTTGAAGTTCTTTTATCGTTGGTTACCTTGGTTGGGTGAGAAGTACACACAATTAAATTAATGGTGTGCTGGCCCATTGTAACTATTGATGTTTTGGAATGATAATAACGAAAAAGGAACTATAATCAAATTGTGATTCATATTTTTTCTTTAAGGAATTTTCTTATCATGTGCCATCATGTTCAATGATGTAGCATAAAGATTAAGAAAAATGTCTGTTCTCATTGACTCTCTTTAATTAGATGTGTCATGATGTCAAACACACATACGATACTCTGCTATAATATAGATGTTAAACAATTCATGCTACTTAGTACTTACTAAGTGTAGCAAAATTCTTATTTTTAATAGGAGAAAGCCCAAATCCAAGAAGTTTAGAGAGGGCCAGCACAAGAGAAAATTTGATAATAAGAACCCAACGAATGAAGTATTGTATCTAAAAGTAAGTTGAATGGAGTATTGTATTAATATAATAACAATTAACATTGTTTCTAAAAAAAACTTGTATTATGGTCAAAGTGGATTCTTTTATATATAACAATAAGATTACGTATAAGGGTCTCAATAGTTCATTAGAGACGAGGAAAATCTTAAAGCTCATATAGCTGCAACAAATATAGTTTCCCCATCTCTATAATTAAACATTTCTTCCATTTATTAACAAAAGTTGATAATACAATTAAGGCAAATGTTAATAAATATTTCAAGAGCACTTTTTTTTTTTTTGACGAGCACTTTTTAATATTTACTATAATTTGTGTATAATTTTTGTTGTCTCTAATTTTGTGTGTACACTATAAATAAGTGCTAACTTTTCATATTTTTAGATAAATAATTGTTAGTGTAAAGAAACTTATATCTCAAGACAAATAAATACTTTTAAAAAAATCTTAATTATAATTAGAAACAAAAAATTATTTATATTATTCACCAAAAGTAAAATTTGAACTCATTTTTTTAGAAGTACAGTTGAACTTGAATCCTTATACACCAACCATCAAATCAAGCTTCTTGGGCTTTAAGTGGATTTATGAGTTTAAATAATGAATAGTCATTAAGTAAACTATACGGTAGATAATACTTCTATACGGCAGATAATACTTCTTGCGTCAAAAAAAAAAGTAATCTATACGGTAGATAATACTTCTATGCTAAATTACAAGAATCTTAAAACAAATAAATGTCCAATTAACAAGAATCAAGTCATTTCAAGAAAAAAAATCCCGATGTACAATTTTCTATCAAACTTAATGCATTTGCAATTGACAATATTTTTATGGAAAATGCTGAAAGGTGCGAAGGTAATATATGCAAATTCTGACGAATGGTTCATTTTCACTTATTTATGTGAATTTTATAAATAAATCTATCCAAGTAGGGACCTAAGCTTTTAGCTTCCCAGACTCCAAACTGTTTCACAGACGCCGACTCCATGTTTTTCATCATAGAGAAGGAAATTGTTTTTTTTAGCATTTTGTGATTTTTTTTTCAAGTTAACTTAATACTGTTGTTAACAGCATAAGGAACAATATTAACTTTTATAAGAGGTACATAAAGCATTTTAAGATTCCAAATTTCCAATTATAGTAGTAACAAATTAAGAGCTTGATTTTGAATGCAAGTCACATTGTATTTACACCATGCAACCCCACCAAGAATGTAATAAAAACAACCTAAATTAATGGGATGGAGAAATTGGAGGAACTGTGGACCCAATAACACGTGCTTTGAGAAGGGTCCAATTTGTTGAGAATCTCATGTCTGTTTAAATGTAGGCCCAAATTTTGTGATCCAGTTTTGAAAGGCCACAAGACCAACAGATTTTTTGGTATGAGAAAATGAGATACACACTGTATTTTTTTTTTCTTCTAAAGAAATGTGTATTTTACAACTCGTTTAATTGCTCTGTAGTTTTATTTCGTTTGAACTTTGATCCTCTTGTATTTTAAAAAAAATTGTACTAAAGTTTTTAACAATATTAAGAGTCTTGTATCGAATGTGAGATAATATGAACTAAGTTTTATAAGTAGAGACAAATTTTATCTTATAAGCTAATCAGAGCTGACTATGAAATTTTGGAGACCTTATTCGAATATGAAAAATGAGTCCTTCATAAAAAAGTGATTTTTCAAAAAATAATAATAATTTATATTAAAATTATAAATAACATGAGATAAAAAAAATTATAAATAATTGAGTCTAATAAGGATTAAATTGAAAGAGAGTGAGTATAAATTGAGAGTCAATATATATATATATATATATATATATATATATATATATATATATATATATATCGAAGTACACGTGCATAAACGTATGGTAAGTCTCGCATGTGTGAGTGAATTGAGAGTCACTATATATATATATATATATATATATATATATATATATATATGTCGAAGTACACGTGCATAAACGTATGGTAAGTCTCGCATGTGTGAGTGAAATGAGTCACATACTTGTGTGAGATCACTACAAGAAAACATTAATTTACCAACAAATTTAAAAATGAGTTAGGGAAGGTTTAAGCCGTTCCAAAATTATGGAAGGACAAAGCCAAACGGGAGGCCTAAGCGGTCCGAAAATTATGACGAAGAATCAGTCAGTTTAAGAAAAAAAAGGCGCGCTAGTTACAGACCGGCAAGGCCGTCCACAAGTTTTGATGGATTAAAAAAAACGTTGAAAGATAGGGACGGTTAAGGCCTTCTGGAAGTTTTCACAAGATTCCCAAAAAAGTTGGCGCAACATAAGGAAGGCTAAAGCCGTCCGAAAATTTGGAGATTCAATTTTCAGAGGTGAACGCAACACGGTCACATTTTTGGCTATTTATACCATTTACTTTTTTCCTTCTTCAATATTATGAACAACATCAACATGAGCATTGAGCAAGTAAGAAATTACAAAAAAAACCATAGTTTCAGGTTTCGCAATGCTGCGTTCGAAGAAAACAGGAGCAACATTGTTGGAAATTGAATGGAAATGATGAAGAAAAGAACTTGGTATGAAATGAACACTACAACACTAATGTGTGAATTTTGAAAAGTTGTTAAGTCCCACATTGGTTGGACTTAGGACTTTGATAGTGACTGGAAAATTAATCTCTTGCGTTTTAACCTAAAAAGAACAGATCACATTTTTTAATGTGTAGAACCAAGTCATAAAACGGTATCAATACAAATCCGACCGTTTCTGATCCATAATTTTCAATTCCATTATTCCCTTTGTGTTCAGTTTCGTTTTTTTGCTTTCATTGCTCCATTAGTGACTGATTCTGCAATTGCATTATATATTGCTATCCTTTCTTCTTCAGAAATACAACACAAAAACGCAGAAATAATTCTCTTACACAAAAATATTTTCTCCATCAATTTTTTATTGCTTTGTTACAAAATTGGTAATTTGTTACCAATATTCGAGTGATTAGTTTTTCTAATCATAAGAGGGTGTAATCTGACCGAATTCTACAAGTGCAATAGAATTTCGGTATTGTTTTGAAACTGAGCTGTTTTATCCTGGGGGCGTCGCGGTATTATATGACTGCTTGCACAATCCTGGCAGTACCACGAAACGTCTTAAAGAAAGCGACCTAGTCCGCGACTCAGCTTGTAATTTTTTCTTCGGTTGGCAATTTTTCTCAAAACTATTTTTCTGTAAAACGTGATTTTTACAATTTCTGTAATTGTTTTCAACAAACATGAGCAAAAACACAACGGAAATGATTCAACTTCGCGATTTTGAAATTGATCAAATCAGGAAAAGTGCTTCTCGCACTTCGCTCGGAGACACTTACTAAATTTTCACATCACTTTCATTTCTACAATATTTTTTCTCTCTCAAACTACTCTCTAACTCTTGCAAATCTATCTTCTCTGTCAACTAAGTTTCTATATCTTTTCAACCTTTTCTCCATTATTATCATGTAAATATTATCCATCGTCATTCTATTTAGTTTTGGATTGTAATATTCATAATATGGACTAATTTAATTTTTTTTTATTTAATAATAAACCAATTTTTGAACTAATTTGGAATAATTTAAATAATTTTTTTTAATAATAAATTAATTTTCTGACTAATTTGGACTAATTTTTATCATGTTTATTATCCATCATCATTCATTATTCATAGTTTTTTAAAAAACATTTTTTTTAATAATAAACTAATTTTCGGACAGCCTAAACAGTTTTCAAATTCATTATTCACAGTTCAACATTTCTAGACGGCCTAAACCGTTCGCATATTTGGACGTGTCAGAACTTTATTTATAGACGGCTTAGACCGTTCCAAAATGTGTTAGTCTGGTCAGTACTTTTAGACGGCTTTGACTTCCCAAAATGGCAAAATGTGTCAGTTTCTTGTCCAGCACTTGCGGACGGCTTAAATTGTCCCGATACTACGTGATGACATATTTCCCTACAAATTGTGGCCATCTTGTGGCCGTCCGGAAATCATTACTTTGGGATGGCTTTTGGTGATTTGGGACGACTCTCGGCCTTCCCTAAAGTGTGTTTTTCCTGTAGTGGATGTGTAGTGTACATTATAGGAGTATGGTGAACCTTGTGGAGGGGTCATTTGTTAGCTATAGATTATAAAAAATTCTCTTTAGCCCCCTATACTTTCTTTAACCCCCCTAAAACTTCAAATGTCCTTCAATTCGGGACGTAGATCTCGAAATGAGGTTCGGGATATAGATCCCAAAATGTATTTCGGGATCTAGAACCCGAAATGGTGCAAGTTTTTAATTTCAGCATCGATGCTGAAATGATTTCTGCGGTGAAATGGTGCAAATTTTTACGTTCAGCATCGATACTGAACTTTCAGTATCGATACTGAAATGATTTCGGGTTCTACATCCCGAAATACAGTTCGGGATCTACGTCCCTAAGTTTGCTTAAACACCCCCTAAGGGCAAATGAGGTAGTTAGGGGGGGGGAAGAGAAATGCAAGGGGGCAAAAGAGAAATTTTCATAGATTATGAGCAACTAGGACAATACGTCTAGCTTGTATACTGGGATTTATGAATGGATTGTAAGTGGATCTTGGTTCATTCAGGAATAATATCTATAATGAGTCAAAGTTTACCTGTCAATCTAAACAAAATAAACATCATGTCAAAACGGACAAACTAAAATATGTTTCACAACGACGAATAAAATAACGATATCAAACTAATTAGGTGACAAAAAACACAAAAAAACTCAAATATATGTGAACAATTTATTTAAACAAATGACAAGAAAAAAAAATGAAGTGGGTGATTCCAAATTAAAAAATAAACCAAAATCACTCAACTCCGAGGGATGAATGTAAAAGATATGTTAGGGAGAAAGATGGAGTTTCTCTCAATAAAAAAACTAGGGCATGCTTAAAACTTTTTATTCAGCAACTACTCATATCTTCCTAGGTACTTTCTCATCCAATGAAAGTTTGATATATATGGAAACATAAATATTTCAATATTTCAGCCACTTTTATTTAATTTTATCACATATGTATCTTTTTTTTTATACCATTGATTTAGGTGTTAGTTTGTTCGCAGTTTATCATTTTTTTTGTCAGGTAGTCTAGTGGCTAGAATTCACCCCTTAAAATTGAAATATGTGGGTATATTTGAGTTCAAATTCAAATCTTTGAACTTTCGTGCAACCATACACTATGTATGCATGTGTACGTGTTAATTTTTTCATTCGCCGGTCGCACATAACCACAAAAAGAAAACTCTCAAAAGACAAGATATAAAGAGTTGATTATAAGTGGTTAGAGATGGAAATTTGTGGGTCTAACTTCGTTTTCTCTTCAATTATATTATCATATGCAGTTAGGTTTCATTGTCTCCTTCTAAATATACGTATGACAAGTGTCCAAATGATTTTAGTCTTTCCATTTTTGCATGCATTATTGTGTATGTGATAATGAGTTTTCAACAAACAATAACCACATTTTTAATTCATTAATCACGGATAAATTACAAGATAATTAATTCATTATTATATGGATAAATTAGAACATCGTTAACTCGTCATATAAATGCATTATTTTTTTTTTGAACAATTATATAAATGCATTATTGTCTATGTGAGAGTGAGGCTGAATGATTCATTGCTGAAAACACACCACATTTCGCTTTCTTAATTTCTTCCTTAAATTCTATAATTTCTTTCAATCTTAATTCTTATTAAATACAGGTATATTAGTATATACTATGTATGCATGACAACCATACACTAAACAAAGACTGTGTTATTCAACGTACATGTTTCCGAATTTTCTTTTTGACATATTCCATCTTAAAAATATTCAATTAATACACCTCAATGCAAATGGTCTAAATTACACTTTTGGTCTCTTAAGTTAATTTTAGGTTTAATTTTGGTCTCTTAAGTTTTTTTTTTATTTCATTTTTATCCCTTAAGTTACTTACTGATATAGAGATTTTATTTTGGTATTAATTATAAACATAGCAAAATTAAGGTTTAAACAAACTCAACAAACTATTCACCATTTATTTAAGGAGTATATCAAACCGTTGTTTTACTCTAAAGCATGCAAAATGAGACGCGCATGAGACACTTCTAGAAGACTATAGGATAGTGGAAGTTGTTTTATTTTATTGTTTGGTCTAAAGCCTAGTGATTATAAATTTTAGGTTCAAGGTAAATAATTGGGGTGTGTAATGTTTGAACATCAGTCTTGCATATAAAATATAATATGTTCTTGACTATTGAGCTTATTAATCACACAGTAAGTGATAGTGGAAGTTATTTAACTCTACTTTTCAGCAATTACTATTAAACTACTCTTTAAAGAAACACTATTTCCTCCGTACTAAAATATATCTCGTAATAAATTAGTCTCTGATTCATTATAATAGAGGGACTTATATGTTCATATAAAAATATGAAAGACTAATTTAAGTTTTATTATTGTCGAAACTTGATGCATTGAGTCGATAGAAAATTGTGATTGGCCAAAATGATCTTCCCTTATCATTTAATGTTATTCTCTAATATTTTGTAAACTGACTATAGCTTTTTTGGAAAAACTAACATGTGCTCTTAAGCGGTTAATTAAGGCACTTGTAAGCGTATTATATATATAGTAATTTCTTTTTTTTTGAAAATATGTATTTTATCTTTCAAAAAATCTTTATAGATGTCAAAAATTATTTTGTTCAAAACATAATTAATTAATATTTTGAAGTTTCTTTAACATGTGTCTTTAATGCTACATGTTACATGTTAGCATGACTCTAATTCTTTTCTCTCTAACGTTTTGTGAAATATAAGCAAAAAATTAGTCAAATAAAATTGGCGTTTTTGATTAAAAATTTAAATTAAATACATCAATTTTTTTAGCAAATTTTGGAACAAAGAAGGAGTAGACTTAAAGAAATGGTGGGAGTATATCATACTATATATGTTGACATTTCTTTGGTTAATTAATATTGCACATTTGCACCAATACTTTAAACAACATGGAGTTGTATAAAAACAGATCTATAGTAACAAGTTGTATAATAAGCAAGTGTGTTTTTTTTTGTACTTCTGAGTGTACATTCAAAAACAAGATTCAATTGATCGATAATAAACGTCCCACGTGCATTAATTGCTTATATAAGTAGTAGATAGATGACAATGATAAGCGATCCTTTGCTGTCTTAGTGTTTTATATGATATATGCATCCACTTTTCATGTGTTTGAACACATTGCAAGAGTTGCCATTATTGATATCTTGTTAATTGCCAGCCAAAGAAGAATATAAAACTCTTAAGTCATTTTAATAAGACTTGCGCAACTTGATATGCAATTACGTACAGCTTAACCAAAACCTTTTGGAAGCCTAGAATAATAATTAGGTTAGACATTTACGATGTTCGAATTTCGATTTCTATATTTTGTTTGTGTTAATTTTTAATAAGCCACTACAAGAAAACTATCACTTCTTGAGGGCTAAAGATTTTATGAAAGTCAAATGTAGCATTAACATTTAACAGGAAATTGGTGAGAATATTACATCGGTGTCTTATCGTCTTCAAAATTGTAGGAGCTTTTTAAAGAAGAGACAAAATCATTTGAAATTCACATTATTAAATTACTTTTTCTTTTTGTCAAAATTTGGTATCTACTGCTGAATGCAATGACTAATCCATCGCTGGATTAGATGCACCTCAGAGTGAGATAGTTGACTCAGAGATTACAATCGTACATGAATAAAGATGTCCAACATAATACTAATACATATCAATTGACAAGTTAAGCTTTACAGAAAATCGTAAGAGAAAAATTAATTCTAAAAATGTTTATACTGTCAATATTCAATATATATATATATATATATATATATATGGTTTGAAATGTTAGTTTAGTTGGTAAACTATTTAGAACATGTTCAATTTCAGCACATTGCCAAATTTAATTGGTTTTTATTTTATGATCCAGATTGATAAGAATTTATCAAAAGAATGTCTAAATTGATTGATGTTCTTTTATACTAGTTCTTATCTATAAATTTGAAGACAAAATTGTCAATATATCCAATAATTTCAAAAATAGCATCTTATTGTTTTATTTTTCATACCACAACTATTATACTCCTCCATTAATTTGATGATGTGCATAAAGAAAATAAAATCATTGCAATTATAAGACTTAGACTATGGTGCATTATGAGCCACAAACGTTGTTTCCCACTGCATTAATGATTGATGTGTTATATCTCAATCTCAATCATCCACAATTTGTCTTCACCCACTTGTGAGAATTGAAAACCTCTGCCGTGAACTAAATTTAACTTGTTCTACCGTCAATAGGATCTGGGCGTATATACTATGGTATCATACTCCCTTATAGTACATGTGTCTCAATTTGTCTGTCTAGAAACCAATTTAAATATTCTTATTTTACTACTTGATCACTTTTTTTAATCTTAGCATGTGGTTCTTGGGAAAAGTGTGTAAATATAGTTTTATGCTTGGGTTCAATATAATTATAAACCGTGTTGTGTAAAGTTTGAATAAATAAAGTATATCGTTTGGGTCTTAGTAATACAATTTTTACTATGAAAATTTTACATATGCTTAAGTTTGAATTTAAATAAAGAAAAATTACACACATGTTGATGTTGTTAGGTTAAGGATAAAAACCAAAAAATATTTTGTTAGAACTGTGTATTTGACTTTTAAAATATTGAATTTTTGGGTAATTTTTTAACTAAAAATATTTAATTTTATATCATGGAATTAAATATTCCAATAGAAACATTGGTAACTTTCTATTGAATTTTTGGGTAGTTTGAAATATTGAATTTTTGGGTAACTTTTTTTAGTACACATGTTCGTGGAAATTAATTTTATATCATATCTATTATAACTCTAGTCTCTATATCACTATATTTTAATTTTTTTTTAATATTAAAAAGTGTGGGTCACCCAAAAAGAGAAACAATACTTATTTGAGCACCTCTTCTCAATAAGTAACCATTTTCTTTTTACTTCAACCATAATATCTAATAGCCACTACTTCTTATTGAATTATAAATATAAATCAATATACATTGAAGATGGTCTTATTCATCTATTTTTTTTCCTTCTTTTTTTGAGTTATGTGCTCATTCCTCCTTTTAGAATTGGTCCCTTCCACATGCTTTTTAAAGTAAAAAAACAAAATAGAGTTCACATATCACATGGACACATCTTGTTTAAAGAAATAAACATTTATTTCTTTGACAGAAATAATATGCAACACAAAATACTAATAAGCAATTTTTGTAAATTGAAATTAAAACAGAAACTAATTAAAATTAAAATTATATCAACAACCAATAATTGTTATCAATGGATTATTATTTTATTTTTTCACAGAAGTTACCAATGCAAAATATATTGGTACTTGGTACCATATACTCATACAAAAAAAACACTAGATACCAAATAATAATCCAAATTCAACTAATAAGACAAAGAAGTCACCGAGAAACCGACACTTCCTGTTTCTGAGCAAATTCAACAAGCAAACATCTCAATTTATTTTTCCACAATTTCGCGCCATATTCCTCCTCATTTCCACGCTTCTTCATTTCAACTACAACCAATTCATCCGTTAACCGGTAAACCACAACAACACCAAGCAAATTACCTTCTTGCCCTTCCAACTTTACTCCACCACCATTCTTCATTCTCCTAACCACCACATTCAACCCCTTAACAACCTCCTCCACCCTCTCCACAATCCTCCCCGGCTTCTCCGCCGAAACAACCCGATCAACAAAACCCGACCCATCATTTTCCTCGAACATACCCGACATATCCAACCCGGTTGAAAAAGATATTAAATCAAATGCGTTCATAGATTTAAATCCGGTTCGATTCTCCTCCTCCACTTCACTCTTAATTAAACCCTGATCCAAAACAAACCCGCCCGAATTAAACCACGAATCTTCCATAATCTCATCAACGGTTATCCTTGTCTTGGGATTCGTATCCAACAAACGTGACAACAAATTCTTCAAATCACAAGATATCCATTTCGGTAAACGAAATTGACCGCGGTAAATTTTTCTATAAAGCACGGTAATATTATAATCATTAAACGGTAAATACCCCGTAGTAAGAGCAAACAAAACAACGCCGCACGACCAAATATCCGCTTTCGCACCATCATACCCCTTTTTTGCGAGAATCTCCGGCGCCACATAAGACGGCGTACCACAAACAGTATGAAGTAAACCGTCCGGTCGGATCTGGTTTTTCACCGCGCTTAAACCAAAATCCGTTACTTTCAGATTATCATTCTCGTCTAGTAACAGATTATCGAGTTTAAGATCACGGTGAAAAACTCCGCGAGAATGACAGTGTTTCACCGCGGAGATTAACTGCCGAAAGTATCTTCTAGCGTGATCTTCAGTGAGTTTTTCTTTTTGTGCTACTTCTTCAAAAAGCTCTCCAGAGGAAGCAAATTCAACTATGAAGTAAATCTTCGACTTCGAAGCAAGAACTTCGAAGAGATCAACGATATTAGGATGATGAAGTCGCCGGAGAATTGAGATCTCGCGTTCAATATTCTCTGCGAAGCCTCCCCCATTGATGAGTTTCTTCTTGTTGATGACTTTCACCGCGACGCTTTTACCGTTGTCGATATTAGTTGCATGATATACCTTAGCGGAAGCACCGACGCCTAGTAATTTTCCAATTTCGTATTTTCCGAACAAAACGAGACTGCGTTGTTTAGACTCAGTTTTGGTCGTTTGTGTGTGTAATAGTGTTTCATCAGCCATAACGGTGTTGTTTTTTTGTACCTAATATCCAACTGATTTGAGGTGGATAAGGATGTGTTTGGGTTAAGAGTTGCCGTGGTTAATGATTATTGGTTTATAACGTGATTTTGGAGATTAATAGCTTAATGAATAAGCTCTTTATGAGGAACTTCAAGAGGCACGCACTAATAAAATAATGGGTTATTGAACTTGGGGGAAAGGGAAGAAAAGAAGAATAAGCTATGTGGTGAAGTGAAGAGTGGAATACGGATGCTATTTAAAGATAATCACTTATGTTGCCTTTGAACGTACGACAAATATACGAATTTTGTGTAAACAAACAGGTGTTAGTATTGATGTGGTACAAAACAATAATAATCACTTTCATTTCATATGAGTACTTTTTTGTTTACTGTATTATAAACAATACTAATACATTAAAAAATTAATGTATGTTGTCAAGATTATAACCTAAATTCATCTGTTAATTTATAATGTACTATTTGGTCAAATACTTTACTCATAATTATAAGTTAAATTTTAATTTTTAATTTATTGACTAACTAATGAATTTCATATGTATTATAGATCAAATACATTGATTATAAAATGAATTTGAAAAGTCAAATTTCTCTTATAATAATAATGATCGCAGGAAATATTATAGGTTGTTACGAGTAGCATCTATCAGATAGTTGTTGGGTAGTTTTTACCAATAGAAATGTTACAAATTGGAGGAATCCGAAATCAGGTGGATATAAGATAGTTAGATTGGATTAATGCAGAGATATGTTGCATTACGATGGATGACTTAATTTTGAACGAGTGTTAATAACATGTATTTGAATTTTTTTTTTTGACAAGAAAATACTCACATCATTTCATTATATAATAATTGTTCAATACAAGGAGGTATCAACTCAAAAATATAGCGGCTAGACCAAGAAATGGCTTCCCTAGCAAGCGTATGAGCAACCATATTTGCTTGTCGCTTAATCGACTTCACCTCAAAGCTGGACTTTAAAGACAAAATACATTTAATCTTGGTTATAATGGAGCTAAACGCAGACACGCTAGTATGAATACAACGAATTGCATCCGCCACATTTTTAGAGTCGGTTTCAAATATGACGTTCGTGAATCCTCTATGCTCTAGTTCTTTCATAGCCTCAAGCATTGCAACTGCTTCTCCTTCAACTGTTGAGCATTTCCCTTGAATCCAAGAACATATATTTGAATTGTTTTAATTGAGATTATAGTCTACTTGTATTTTAGTACACAAAAATTGTCTCATATTGTTTGAAAGTCAATGTATGTTAAGAGGGGTTTATAAACAATTTTTGCACTCATCAACTCGAGAAAATGAAACACATTTTATAAAAATGAAAACCGTGAAAACTTACAAAATTCAAAGCGGTTAATATTGTTAGAAATAATATAAAATTATTAATGTAGCATTTTCTAATAGCTTAAGCTTTTGGGATAATCGGTCATCTGACATGGTATCAGAGTCTCTATGACTAAGAGGTCTAGAGTTCAATTCCCGCTCCCTCACTTTATATGATAGGTGGGCCTATGCATTATCCACGTTTCAAGAGAGGTCTAGAGTTCAATTCTCACTCCCCTCACTTTATATGATAGATGGGCCTATGCATTATCCACGCTTCAAGCCCAATGGGCTCTTGCGTGAGGGACGTGTTAGAAATAATATAAAACCATTAATGTGGCATTTCCTTACAGCTTAAGTTTTTGGGATAATCGGTCATCTGACAAATATCTCAAACACCGTCATAAATTTGAAATCACAATAATTAGTTAGAACAATAGCACATAGGTAATGTTATCGTAACTTGTTTTTAATTTATTTTTATAAACTCTTAAATATAATTTATATAAAAAAATGTAGAAATAACTTAAACATAATTTTTTTTATGACAAACATAAGTTACAAATTATGTTATTTATCCAAAGAGAAACTTATGATGTTAAGGAACCGCGTTAGCAATGATAATAAGGAAGAAAACACGTTGAAATGAATAAGTGCCGTGCACAATTTGGCTATTAAATTAAGGTTGTGCTTTTTGGTTTTTTTTTTTTTTAAGGGTAGTTGGTTCTTATGGATAATGGTTGTAGTAAGTAAAAAATTTATTTTAGTGATGTAAAGGGTGGGTGTGACAGGAGTGAGAATGGTGACCACATGACTATCAATGGTAAATGTACATACTAAATTACATGTACATGTTCATACTATTGTGCCACTCTTTGCACATAAATGGGCATTAACTGCCTTGTACCAACGTCAGGGTATCCCGATAAGCCCATACCTTCTCATTTAGCACTTATCAACTGCTCTTCAATTTATCATTTCATAAGCTTGTATTTATCTCTTAAATTGAGCTGTATATACTCCTTGTTGTATTTTTGTTATATTTATTGATGTTATCCGATTAGAAATGATGCGACTGGATCCATAAGTTATAAATTGGTAAAAAATATTAAAATTGTTGGGTCTTGCGGGGCACTAGTTAAGATTACTAAAAAAGGTAAAAGTTATATTGGGAATTGTGTTTATTGTTTTAGAAAAGTAAAAAACACAAGTTTCAAGAGAATATTTACTATTTTTGTTTTCTTAATCATTGCCTGCCCTAAGGACAATGTTTATCATTTTCCAAAATTGTTAGGTTATACATCTATGACTGAAGTTCGAATCTCAATTTTTCCACTTTAAGTGTGTGAATTTTCAATGACTTGACATTTCGTCTATGTACCAAAAAAAAAAGAAATAATGTGATTGGCGGTGCTTCTTTTCAACGTGGAAGTGAGAGAAGGGAGGATTTGTACTTACAGTCACCCCGACACTTAAGTTTAAATTTGCACAAATTGAAAATTTTAGAGTAAGACGTTAAAGTTATCTAAACCTTCTGCAAGAGAAAGATTTATATATTCTTTGGCGTAGAGCAAAGTTATTAACATGAGGATGAATACGACGTCCTCGTCAATAATAATTGTTGAAATAACGGTTGAAAAATTATAATTAACTGAATATATCAACCATTCTGATGTCGATCGTTAGAGAAGTTTAAGTTCTTTGATCGTTGAGTAGGAAAACATCCTTGAGCCTCTACCGGCTACCGCAATGGACGGAGCTCGGTGTACATGTTAACGGATTTCTCGCGTGGTGGAGTTTAGGCTAGTCCAGAACATTTATTAATTCACTCAAGTATTATAACAATTTCAATTTTTGCTTTGGAGCAATTCTGCAATCAATATATGTAGAAAAAAAAAAATTAGGAATCCAATTTCAGCAATTAAAAAGATAATTCAAATTTTAATGGAAAATGTTGGTAGTTTGAATTAGCATTGAATTTCAAAGCTTGCGACTGCATGTAGTTGGAGAGATCACAACCGTCCGATTAAGATCAGGCAGTTCAAATTTTAAAATTAAAATATTTATATTTTAAAAAGTTAAAATATCATTAATATCTGAACCATCTAATTTTAATCAAACAACTTAGTGCAACCTAACTACACCTAAGCTGACTGCTCTGAACGGATTTCATTTTCTATCTGCTAAAAAATCTTGGTATTAAAGGGCATTTTTCGCAACAACTCTGTCTATTCGCAACATATGTAAAGTACACTTTATTTCCTTGTAAAGCCTCTAATTTTAAAAATATTATGTTAAATATGAAAAATGAAGTTAAAATTTATTAGTGGTTGACTCGTTAATCTATTTAAACATTTATCAAATTGTGTATTTAAATGCGTATATATTAAATAAGTTGTTAATTAATAGGCTAAAGAGTCTTTAAAAAATGATCAGAAGCTCCCTCCCATCATCATTTTGTTAAAGTCAAATTTGTTAAAGTCAAAGTTGATTGTTGCGGCAAGAATAACCCAGTTAATACTTCTTTTATACTAAGAAATTGCTTCAAACAATGGAACCATCCATTTTCCACTCCATTTCCCTTTCACTTAATTTATTTCCTCTCCCTTTCTTCTAAACCAAATACAATGTGAGGTACATAAAAGAATCTCAAAAGAAATTCATACCGTGGTAGAAAAGTACGGATACTTTTTTCAATATATAAGCTGAGAAGTACGGATATTTCATATGAACAAATAAAACCACACTATTTTCTTCTTTCTTTTTTATTATAAAAGACAATATATTTTTTTAATTAATTACAAAATTTATTCAGTTAGTTTATAATGTAATTATATACATCCATTTTTTAATAAGGCTAAAAAAATATATTGTCCGTTATAATAAAGAACATAGTTAGTAGTATTATTTTCAACAATTTTTTTGAAACATTGACCAAGTATTTAATTAAATTAAAGAAAAGTCTATTGTTTTTTACAACAGAAAATTCTTTCTTAAAGTATCATTTATCTGTTAATTTCATTGTTGGTATCACGGGTTATCAATTTGAAATTTGGGATAATTCCATTTTTCTTGTTGTATAGATGAAAATAGTAAAGCATTTTAAAGTCATATGCAAAATAGAGAAATATGAAATCAAATTTCATTTATGGACATCCGACTTAATAATATTAATATTTTTTGTTAATTGAGGTAGAATTTTTGAACAATTAATACAATTGTACTACACATCAAATACAATTGTACTACACAAACCGTTAATTTTACATATCAAATAATTTTATATTTGATTTTTTTTTGAAAAATTAACGGTTTGTGTAATTTTTTTAAACGCCGTTAATCTTTATGTGTCTTAATAATATATTAAATGATTTTAGATTTGTGTAAAATTTTACACAAATAAATTATATGATATAAAATTTCAATTCAACAATATATATTATAAAAAATTTATATCAGTTAAAACATATTATTGAGTAGTTCATAGATAAATACCTCTAAATTATGAAATAGTAGAATATAAAAAAAAATCAAAATTTACGCGTTATAGAGGATTAAAATTTCATTTTCACCAGCTTTTTCTTTGATTAATCAAAGTTCATAATTAATCAAAGTTCATAATGAAAAACAAAAAGAAAAAAGGAAAACAACTAGTACAAATATGAATCAATTGTGATAATGATGGTATTACAAGAAAATAATTCCTAGATCTTAGTGGGCCAGTGAATATTTCAATTCAAAAATAATAAATAAATTAAAAGGGCTCGTATAATATGCAATTCGATTAATATCTATTTATTTAATTTAAAACTTTGAGATTTGACATTAATTTTGTGGTTCTTACACTTAGAAGCCACATGTAACTGTTGTAAGGTAGTGGTCCTCTATGATTCAAGGCAGTTTCGTGGAAGAAATTGTTTGAGAAAGTATCCAAATGACAAGTCATTATCAATGCATATATGTCCAAAACATAGGACGTCCGACGACGTACATTTCGTCAAAACTTTAATTTTGCATGTGAACCACAAGTTTGTTATATCGATTTAAGTTGTTTATTACACTAAATGATTTACAAAAATTACACTAAAAGATAAATATTAAAGAAAAATATCATTAAAGATGATAACCTCCTCTCAAAAAGAAAAAACTAATAATTGATATGAGATGAAGAGGATCATAATTCATAACTGGTGGTCGATGTCAAGCACCAATCTATCAAGATTGAAATTTGGAGAATCTATCTACAACTACTATAACGTTCAAGTTTGTACGTAAATAAAAAATGAGGTTGTTAAGGATCAAAATTATGTATATATTAGAATATATATTAAGTGTAAGCTAAGTTAAAATCTCACATTTTATAGAAGATAATAGTATGTTGAACTACCATATAAATGTGACTACTAATAAATTTAATGTCTTGTAATTTTGGATGAAGAGGAGGTGAAACTCAAATGTGTAGTTGTTTTAACTTAATATGTAGATCGATCTAATCTAGAAAGACCACAATCAGTGGTGTATCCAGGAAAATTTGTTTATGGGGGCTAAAACATAACGTATATATTTTGACTAAAAAAATATATTATAAATTTTTATAAAATACACGATTATTGCGATAAAGAAAAAACTCAATATATAAAAGCTTATATAAATGACAATTGTTTTGCAATTGCACGAGGTTTCATATTTTGAAAATTTTAGATGATATTTTCACCTACAACATTATAAAATTTGTCACTCTCCTCATATATGTAATTAAACAATCATTCAACGGAAGTAAGACTAAGAGAAAGAAATAAAAAATGATTGAGAGAGAAATTGATAGTTCCATGAATTAATTAAGAGAGTAGAAGACTATAAAGAGAAAAAGTGTGTGGAAATTGAAAGGTTGAAGAAGTGAAAGGTTAAAACAGTAAGTACTGGACAGAACAGTACAGAACAGAACAAGATAGTACAAGATAAAAATAAGATAGTACAGGACATGACAAAATTGTATCGAAGAAAGATAGAGAGATAATTTTCTTTATATTTGAAAATAAAAAGGGTATTTTCGTATTTTTTATAGTTGTACTGTGGACAAAAAGTTGTGCTGTGGTTTACTGAAGGACAAAAATTCTTGATTTTGTCCTGTTCCTTACTGTCTCTTTTGTCCAGTCCCATAACCCATTTTTAAATCAAACAGGGTACAACAAAAGTTGTCCTGTCCAGTACTTTAATTTTTAGCAGATCAAACACACCCTAATTATAAACAAATGTCACCTTTTAGATATATTGAATAATTGATGTATATAGTCTAGGTTTTAAACTAAATAGTTATTCAATATATCTAAAAAATAATATTTGTTTATAATTAAGACAAGAGGGAGTAAAAGGATAAATTTGTGGTGAGTGAATAATAGATAGACCTAATCATGGGGCTTATTAATAGTAGTAGTGTTAAAAAAAGTTATTTGTCTCAAGTCCCCAATATCTTCTACCTAGATCCGCCATTGACCATGATCAAACAATACCTTATGATGTTGGTGGAGAACACCTTTAATAAGGGGCATGGGTTCGTTGGTGCATTGAAGAGAGGTTGTAACGAACAACGTTCACAGTTCATATCAATATCAAACTTCGACGCCTATTAAGAGCCACTCAGGCATTACAATATGAGAAATTCGGTGATTAGTCGTTGGTGATTTGGCAGGCGAAGGGCAAATGGAGTGGTTATGTTGGGATCCGTAAGTGGTCGGACTTAGTGCTTTTGGGCCTTAAAGTATTGAAAGAACGAATAAGATGGATGATTTCTCATCCCACCCCCCAACATTCTCTTTCCCCCCCCCCCCAAAATGATTTTTGTACAAGGGAAAAAACTTTTTTTTAAGGGGGGAAAGAGAGTGTTGGGGGGTGGGATGAGAACTCCACTCTTATTGTCTAAAGTTAGGAGTGATCGATGACTTAGGATGATCTTATTTATATGAAGAAGCCAATGAATTTTTTTGTCAAAAAGATGTATGTATATCAAGTAAGGACATTCGCAGCGTCACTTTGTTGCTTCGTGACAAACGTGAAGTGTTTGCCAAAAATGATCTGATATTTAGACGAGTTACTGAAACAACTGTCAAATTGGAGCATTCAATGTTTATGTGATCGTTCTCATACAATGTTTGAGGACAGTGGCAGAGTGGGCTGCAACCCACCTCTAAAAAAGTAGATATAGGAATTTACTAATATACACTTATGTTTTTTTTGGATATTTTGCTAATTAGCGTGTTGTTGTGTTGGCTTGTTGGATACATTACTCTCACAACACAAACCCTCACTGTGACTCTCTGTCTCTCTCTCACGATCTCTCTGTCTCTCTCGTTCATGGCTCTATGTGACTCACTCTCTCTCTCTCTCTCTCTCTCTCTCTCTCTCTCTCTCTCTCTCTCTCTCTCTCTCGTCCACCACTGCCGGCGACTTCACTTCACCGGTGATGACGGCAAGTCATCGGTCACTTCTTCCTCTCTACGAGACACCGAATTATTCTGTTTTCTCAAAGGTAATGTAAATTTCTCAATCTTTTTTCAACACATGTACATTTGTCGCCCATTGGAGTTTTTTTTGCTGACTCCGCCACTGTTTGAGGATATAATTTGAGGTGACTTGATAATTAGCCTTATCATGACACGCGTTAAACTTAGGCTTATGGAACTTCGATGTGTATGCCTATTGGACGTTTTAGGCGTCAACTTTCAAGGTCAATTCAGTGTATGCCTTATATAATGTCGTTGGTTTGATCACACTTTATGGTTTTGTAGTTTTATCCAATATATATATACTCCCTCCGGTCCTTAATATAAGAAGAATTTTACATTTTAGATTCATTAATCTAATGTATCTAATCAATAATATGGACTAAATACATTAAATTCCTAATGAATCTAAAAAGTAAAATTCTTCTTATATTAAGGACCGGAGGAAGTATAATATTGTGTATTCAAATTTGAGTACCACTTTTATTTATGTATTTTTTTTTGACGTATATTTATGGGCACAAGTTATGGTGCATAAGCCATCCTTATGCACCGTGCATAAATCCCCATATTACTTAGTGCACCTTTTAAATTTCTAGTACACCCCCATCCAAATTTCTTAGTGCACCCCCCAAATTTCTAGCACACCCCCCAAAATTTTTAGCGCACCCCCAAATTTGAGGGGGGTGTTAGAAATTTTGGAGGGTGCACTAAGTAATTTTTATTACTTATGCACGGTGCATAAGGAAAAAGCTTATGCACCATAACCAATCCCATATTTATATGTATATGTTGGATAAATGAGAATGTATATACAATATTATTATATTAGAATTAGAAAAACTTTAAAATCATAATTGTTATATATTCTTATTCTTATTCTTATGCTTTTCCATAAAAACTTTATGATATACTTTTCAACCGTCATAAATATTTCCATGTGCATTGTGATGAACTTGCCTGCCTTATAAGCACTTCGCCCCATACTTGGGCCTTGTGTTTAGGGGGTTGTGGACGGGTCTAGATTAAGATCCAATTCAAATTGAGCTAGTCCGCAAGATGGAAAGAACGTAGAGAGTGGAGGAGCAAGAACACTAAGACCTAAGACCTGGTCTCGATGCATTGCCGACTAGGTATCACCCAAAAGAACACTAGCAAGAACATTTGGTTAAGGACAAAACCAATTTAAAATTCTACATATATATATATATATATATATATATATATATATATATATATATATATATATATACAAAACATATTTCATATCCGTGTGGCACAAAAGACAAAAGACAAAAGGACGCACTAGTTGAATATTGGATAAAGTATTTAAAATGATATCATATACATTTTGAATAAGACAGGGATTACTTAATTAAGCAACATAGTCTAATTTTAAGAGCCAACTTTGTTATCTTATGAGACACACGACCTAATTTAGAGATATTTATGTTGTTTATATATTTATTGAGGCATGCATTACTATGAAAATAATAAGAAATGTTGTTGTGATGAGATATAGAAAAGTTAAACAAAGTATGTAATTGTGATCGATGTGTCATTACCCATTATGTCACCACTATGAGACTTTTTTACCTTTTTGTTTAATAGTTTTGTATGTTTTTATGTCTCACTAATTAACATTCGTAGCTTACGTCAAAAAAATAAAAGTCGTAGCTAAACACTAATTAAAGCCAAAAACATAAAATTATTTTTAATGAAAGATAATTAGTTATACTTTGGATTCATGAGCTCGTGGCATGCAGCGTGCATGCTGATAATCTGAAATGATGTATATATACAGGAAGAAAAAAACATCGAAATTGACTAGTAATATAAAAAAGTTTAATTTAACTAAGTTTATTAAAATAATGAAGTCATACTTTATAAAATGTCCCAATCCTCTACTGAAGAGCCTCTTCTAACTCCTAGAGTCCTAGTAATTAAAGGGTCGTATTTTGTTTAGAGACCGCATATACAGTTACAATGGGTATATAGTTTGATTCCAAATCCTAGTAATTAACAATAGATTGCATATATACCAATTAATTTTATGATTGACATTTTTTTTTATTTAAAAACTTAAGGTGAGGATATATCTCAATCTTTTTTTAAAAAAAGCAAAAGATAATTATATCTCAATCTAAGGTAGGGAAAAGCGGTATCGTGAGTCTAACTTAGTTGTTAGGACATTTATAACTATTGATTAATGATAAATTAATAGAATGTTTCAGTTGAAAAAATTTAATAGCTCAAGGATTTACTGACTTAAGAAAAATATAATAGAGTTGTGTTAGAAGTTAGAACCAACAAAATTAGTATCCAAAAAGAAGTCATTAATCAAAGGAGAAGTTAAAGGAAATTATCCATTCTCCGTTACAAAAGCTTCAAATCTGAAAGGATTTTAACAATTTGAGGAAATCAGGTTAATCCCCAATTTATTGCACTCATCATGTGTTTGCATTGTCAGTATCAAAAGGTGATGACAATATTTTGTGACCCATGTCGGTTACAAGAATAAGGCCCAAAAGCCAATACCTTCTTATTGTAACACATAGTAAACAAGTGTCAATGCTGCCATTGTCCCTAATGGGAACATGATTTTGTATGGGAATATGCTTTGGAATATTTGGAATATGTTTCTTCCACTCTCAACTCTCAAGTATTCTACATTGGTATTCGAACTAATCTAAAATCAAAAATGCAAATTGAATCGATTCAAATTGGAAATCGTAAACTTGTATTTGGTTTGAATGAATTCATATATGTTTTGATGAACCGCGTGGTTCAGTTGGCGGCTTTCATTTTAAAAAACTGAACTAAAATAAACTGAACTGCAGGATTAAATTTAAGTTTCTATTTTTTTAATACATAACTCAATTAGCAAGCCACATGACCAAATGAGCCTATTATCCAAAGTTACATTTCCAATTATTTATTTCATTCACGTTATAATCTCTCACTTCAACTTTATCTCTTTGATAAACAATTTTTATTAGTAATGTAATATTATTTTAGAACTTCAAGTTTTCTTTTCTTGAATGTTTAATATTGTTTGGTACTGAAGTTTTATCTTATAAACCGCATCAACCGAATCAAACCAAGTCACATTGATTTGGTTTGCATAACTTTTTTAAAATTAATTTAATCAAACCGAACCACATGCTTTTTAATCTCACGGTTAGGATGATATTTTTGCTCTTAACCGAACCAAACTGCACTGCAAACATCCCTAATGGCTAATTAATGCCACACCACATTTCGAGATATGGTTCACTTTGAACCGCATGGTAGTCCTTATGAATGAGGAGTGAAAATGTTGTATATAAACTACTCTTAACCTTGATTTTCAAATAATGTGAGACTTTTAGATGTACTATAATAGTTGCCTCCAATTGAAACCACCCACATCCATGTTACGCTTGTGAGTGGTATAAATGAATCTCACCTAACATATTATAGAGTTATGCTAACTAGTGCACTCCATGCACTAGTATTGTTTATACCACTCAACTATATTTTCTAAATATTCACACCACTCAATACTCGTCAAAAAATTTAAATTGGATCCCACTAATCATATAATATATTATTTTATTTGCTAAAAAAATATTATTTTAAATATAAGTTACTAGAAAGCCTAAAAGCAGTTGTGCAAATTAAAGTTATGCAATAGTATCTTAATATTAGACCTTTTCTACTAGCATCTATAGGCGAAATTGTACACATGTCAATTTTCTAAGCATAACATCTCATTAGTTAACATTTGAATAAAGCCAAGAATTTAGCAAAATTAAGCATTCAATTCAAATTCAAATTCATTTACATCATATACCAGGCTGTTTATTTGGGCCAAACCTCATCAAAGCCCAATTAATTTGCAGTCCAATCCAATTCAATTTGCATCAATCCTACATGGCCAATAAAACAAAACCAATTTCATCAAATGGCATCTTTTTTCAAAAACCATATTCTTGTCTGACCCATTCAGATACCTTTATACAATGGTTCAGAGAAGTTGCTGGGAATAGAATCAAACACATTTCAACCTCAAAGCATCAAATATACAGGACCAGATTTTCACCCATTTTGCTACAACGTTGGTAAAAAAGCATCTTCACAGTCAAATCATTGCCTTTTCCTCTCATATTACAGAGATTATATTTGATTCTTATTGTTCCCTCCCAAAAATTTTACCATTTGTGGCAATGAGAAGACAATATGGAGAGATTCCTATGTAAGTTTCAAATTTTGAATTTCAAGTTTGAAATTTGAAATCCCCAATATTTTATTGTTCACATAGGTCAGATTAGGTACTATAAATTGAACATTGAGCATTTTGGTGAACCCTTACCCACCCTCACAAACTCTCGGCGGTATCACCCTTCATTCGTCCCTCTTCCTCTCAAAACGCCGGCAACTATTATTTTATGGTAACAATTAATTTTAGTTTCTTTCTTTTTTGAAATCCCTAATTTTCTTCAATTGTATGTGTAATCCTCTTTTCTATTTCGTTTTTCCCATGCTCCAGGTAAATTTTACAAAACCCCTAACAATCGAACGCTACACAATCCTCTTTTCTTCATTTTATTTTCTCATAATCCATCATTTTTGTTTTTTCATAATCCACAACAAGAAAATGAAAGGAAGCTGGTACGAGAGGTAAAACTTTATTTATGACTACTAATGTTTTATTTTGTTTCTTTTATTGTTGTTGTTTTATTTGATTCCATTTTTATTCTAGACTTATTCTTTTTAAAACTATATTTACTAAAACTATGTTATAAATGGATTATATGTTTTGACCTTTGATAATATGCGTCTCTCTTTGATTTCACAATGTTGAGTTTTCAATTTCACATGTTTGTTGTGATTTATTTTACTGAAATTTGCATTGTTTTCTTTTTTGTATGAGTCTGTAAATAAGGGACAATTGACAAAGAAGGTAAATGTCTTTTGTGTTGGGAATGTATATAGGGTCAGTTTTTTAATCTATTTTCTAGATTCTATGGTCTTTAGGAAGATAGGTATTAACTATATTTTGCTTAAGTTGTACTCATAATATATGTTTATTTTATTTCAAAATAGTTCAACTCAATTGAGAGAGAGAAGCCACTGATCAAATTGAGGTTCAAAAATGGTCAATGGGTTGGTATTGAAGGATCATTGAAAACAATTTTTAGAACTGCCATTTTTTTAATTCTTAATTTGGTAATGAAAGATTATGTTATTTCAAAAATAAGTTGGTTTGTTTTTTTTGTACGATCTTGGTTTTTTACCCCTTAATAATTGGTTTTTTGTTTGTTTGTTTGTTTTGGTAAATCAATTTTGACTTTTTAGTGTGTAAATTTTCTGCACATCATGAACGATGAGTGATGGTCTTCTGTTTTTGTTGGAGATGCTTTTCTTTGTTAAAGGCCACTTTTTATTTGTTTTTAACAAACTAGGAAATGTGAACAATGCTTAATATTTATGCTTTACATATATACGAAATTTTAATTAGAAATTTGAAATCAATTTTATTATGTAATTGTAGCTGTGCAAGAAACGCAGACACTAATGAAGGTGTTGCGATAAAGAAGATTGGTGATGCGTTTGATAATAGGATTGATGCTGAGGAACACTTAGGGAAATTAAACTTCTACGTCACATGGATCATGATAATGTATGTGATTTTTATTTTTATTTGATTTTTATGTGTTTGTATAGGTGATTAAGATTAAGGATATAATTAAGCCAGCTGATAAGGAAAAGTTTAATGATGTGTGTATTGTGTATGAATTGATGGATATTGATCTGCATTAGATAATACAGTCTAATCCGGCTCTTACCGATGAACACTGTCAAGTAAGTATTCGCGTTTATTTATATGAAGAGTTTAATTAATCACTTTGAAGATCAGTATGTCATTTATGTATGTATGTCTTTTATGATATTGTCTCTTCTTTTTTGTCTTTGCATTGTAGTTGCGGTCGTCTCAAAATTAAATTGCCCTGTTTGATCAAGATTTTTACTTCTTTGCATCTTCTAATTTCTGTATTTTATATGCTCGGTGGAAAATATAAGAATGAGTTGTACAGTGCAGATTTTCAATCACTACAAGGTGGATTGTTATGTGTTGGTTAAGATTTTAAAACAGTACAATAACATTGCAAGAGGCATTTTCCAATAATGGTGGGTTCCTATTACTCCTTACTTAATTCTTCTACTTCTACTCAAAGCTAACTAAATCTTCTACCAATGATGGTGTATAATCAATTGGTGATCAATTTATCGAATCTTTAGATTAGATGATCAGTTGATATATATTTCCATTTCTTTTGACCTGGTGGAACAATTGAAAAAGGAGCAATCGAAAGTTATTAGTGCACATCATGTACCATATAAATGTAGAAAAGCTCGACATCGACTTGACGCTGTACCAGTTCTGAAACTACAAGGAAACTCTGAAGTTTGTTGAAGATTAGCTAATGCCTAAGTGCAACTAGAATAGACATTTTCTATTGTACATGCTTGATAATTGATATATAATATCAATTTATATTGTATTGTGTTCTATTAATGTTATGTACACTGTACTTTTTCTTTGTACATTTTATATATTAATTACATGAGATTAAGCGCATTCTATTTATATTGCCTTATTTTTCATCATTTCCCTTAGCTAATGGAGAGGTCTGTTATGATTTGTTGGGTTTGTTTTTATTTGTTGAAGACCACTCTTTATTTGTTTTTAACAAACTAAAAATTAGAACAAAACTTAATATTTTTGCTTTAAATGTAGTATATGATTATATTAGATTGTGAGTGATGAATTTTTTCTTTTTCAACTTCAATTTTACTATAAGATCAAAGAAGCAATTTGTTATTGAATTGAATCTATGCTTATCCTACGAAGTTGCAGTTTTGTTCATTTTATTCCAAGCAATCACACAACTTTTGACACAACATTTTCTATGGTTAATGTTGAAAGCAAAAAAATTTGTTTGTTCTCTCCAATAGTCACTTTGTTGATTTACTATCGGTTATTGTTGAAAGCTAAATTTTCCTTCCTTAATGTCAGTAGATGCTTGAATTTGAATTTTGAAAAGATACTTGCCATTCAAACTTGCTTCTCTTCCTCTCTCAAGTCTCATATGCATTCTCTTTGGTTTCAATTTTATTTTCTTGCAAAATCTTTTTGAATACTGGTGTTTGGTGCTTCTTCTTTGAATTTTATGTGTCATGGACCTCTTCTTCAAACATTAGGTTGTATTTTTCCCTCTCTTTGAGATTCTTTATTTTGCACAACTTAGCTAATTATTTACAAGAATTACTAAGCTTAATAGTTGCCAAACCAATATGTGTTTATTTGACAAGCTACAAGAGGTACATATTCTTATCATTTATTTATCTACTTCTAAGTGGAAACATGATGTTATGAGGTCTCACAATTCAATTGGTTCTATGTAACATGATCAATTGTGTAGCTTTAATCTTCAAAACATTGTTATTCATAGGCATCTCTAAGCAGCATATTGAACTGAACTGCACACACTAGCATTTAGTAATCAAAGAAATTTGCTGCAAATGTTCAATGAAATCACACACACACACGCTTCAATTTGTCGAGTAGTTTTTTTTTTTATGAAAAATGAAATTTTGGATTTTGGTTTGATTGCAACTTTTGGATGGGGTTTGAATTAGTATTCTTTTTTTTTGAACGGCAAATATATTATTAAGAAAATAAAATTTTAGCTCAAAACGTAAGGTTACAAAATAAGGGCACCGAATAAATTCAGAGCATCAATGAAAAACTAAAACCTATACTACCTAAAATATGACAACTTCTAATCTCATTCTCAGAATTAACCGGCCGATCGGAATCCAAAGAGCAGTTTCTTTGTTTATCCATTTATCAGCATAATTCTTCAAATTGCCCTTAAGAAAAACGGGGGGCAAAAATGTGTTTTTCACATGGTCAATTATATGTGGTTGTTCTCAGAGTTACAACTACAAAAGACTTGAAAGTATTAATTTTGGTTGAAGATGACAAACTTTGCACCATGACTAACAATATTGTATTTTGTGATTTCTTGGAAGTATTAATTGTTGGACATTTAATAAAATCACTATATAAATATCCAATAAATTATAAATATCATACTTAACACGTATGTTAGAGACATTTAATGATAATTATTTTCCAAAAGAGGGAAGATTAGCATGGTAAAGTTAATTTTTGTCAATCTCTCTTTGTTTAGCCATTCATTAAGATTATTTCTCAATCTATCTCCAAAAACACAAGGACTTACATAAGGTGTGACGTATAAATCTTTATTTTTCTATTTATTAGATTAATTTTACAATCTATCTCCCAAAAACGTGGGGGACTTATAGAAAGGTGATACATATAATTTTTTATTTACTCATTCCTTATTTTCAAATCATGATTATCTAGAGAAATTCTTGCTAAGGTAGTAGTTATGTATGGTTTGAACAAAGTTAAAGTTTGCATACGTAAAATTCTAAATCTTGAACAATTATATTGTCAAGATTTGTTACTGTTTGATATGAATTGTTAATGTAATGTTTTTAATTTGATCGTCTTAATATAATCTACTAAGTGGTTGTTTGGTCCGACTTTATTTTAACTTTACTTCTCTTATAAGTCATAAGTAAGGCCAAACACATATTTGATGAAACTCTTATTAAAAAAAAGTGGTTTAATACTTATGAAGAAAATATAGAGATTTGTCTCGACATAAAAATAAAAATAAAAATACACTATGTAAAAAAAAGATAAGTACAAATTACAAACTATATCAAAATATTTTAGTTTTAAAAAAAAATACTTTTAAATAAAAAAAATTACCAAACAACTTTTACTTTATTGGTAAAGCTCTTTTTATTATTATTAAGCATAAAACAACTATTACTCTTAAAAAAAATCGGGTCAAACAGATACTTAATAGTACACTTATATATGATTTATTGAAGATATTTTTAATTGTGCATTTTTTCCAGTGACCAATTATATATTCATATATAACAACAATTAAAAGTATATTTATATAAACATAATTTTTAGAAGTCATTTTTTTTATGTCATCTTATTTCAATATAAATTTACAATTATTATATCAATTAGAAAAACCAACAAACATCTTTTTGTATGATTCCCGTCCATTGCACGGGTCCTCTAACTAGTAATATCCATGACAATTGTATTGGTTGGTGATACCATAACTTAGGAAGAATATCCTATGATTGCCGATATTTGTATAACATGACAAAATACAAATGTATATATATAACGAGATTCAGATTGGTCCATGACAAGTGCAATAACCCAATTTTGGTTAAAAACACAATTGGTTTAGATGAACATCAATGTTATATACTAAAAAGAGAATCAACAAAAAAGTAATCTTAAAATAGACACCTAAAGAGAGTTCTATTGAGGTTTTTGTGTTTGTTTGCAATAAACACATGATTTTATCTCACTCCAACTCTCATCACACTTGAAAGGTGATGGAGAAATTTGTGATCTAGCACATGTTTATCACTTATGAACACAATGTGTGTGTTTGTCCATTCAATGGAGGAAAAATAAAGATGAGAGAATCAAGGATGAATGATGATAAATTAGGTACTATTTGAAATTTGATTTGAACTTATTTTCCCATATAATTTAGATAATATGAGGTAATTTATCATTTAAGTTCTTTATTTTTGTTCAGAAGTCTTAACTCAACTGACAGAAAATGCCGAAATTGTTAGGCCGAATATCCATGACCTAGGTTCGAACCCCAGTCACTCCACTTGCGTGTGAGTTTATTTGTGCCTTTACCATCTCGTCTATGTACAAAAAAAATCATCATTATTATACGAGGTCAAAGTAATAAATGAAAGGTGGACGTCAACAATGTCACGATTTAGAAAAGTTCATAAAAAATTAATCGAATGTGTTAGAAACTTGACAAAAAGTTCAACATGTAAATAAATTTATTTTTGTCATAATGTCCTATTTGATTCTACATTTGGTTTCACAAATTTACATTCAAGTAGCCTTTTTATTGTGATAGTTTGGAGAAACAACAAAAGAAATATGTGTCAACTTGATACATCACGGCGCATTTGACAAAAGTTGACGCAATATCAAACAGACAAATACAACTGGATCTACATTACATGAAATCAAACTTGGTGTATTAATGCAGATTTGACCGTTTGATTAAGATCAAACAGTCTAAATTTAAAATTGTAACTCTTATTAATTAAATTGTTTTAAGTTTGTTGAACCATCTAATATCGAACAGTTAAATCTTTCTTGACTGCCTACCTTAATGCGATCCAAATCAAATTTAGAGATTAAATTGTATTTATGAATATTTGTTGGTCAAAAGAATTACACTTCACTTTTTTGTTTTAGAAAGAAAAAAAAACTCGTACAAATAATTTCATACATTAATGAAGTTGTAATTGTAAATAAGCTTGTGAAGAAGTAAAAAAGTATCCATCTTATTCAAAATAGTAGTTTCAATGATGAAAACTCTGAATCAATTAGGTGTTTGTTAACTATTGTTATGGTATCTTATCATAAGATATATATTATGTTTCCGGCATCAATAAACAATAACTAATTTTAGTTGCCGAATCTATGAGATACATAAGATGAAATTTTTTCTCACGACAATTTTATTTTTATACACAATAATTAGAGATTGAACACATGAACACTCGCTTAATGGGCTCCAAAATCCACTTTTACTGGTGTCTTATTGTTTTTCTCGAAAATTGCTCTTCCCGCCCCTCAATATGCTCCCACACCCCCCAATAATCCCAAAATACCCTCAAAATTTGACCTGTGTAGCAATAGTTTTTTAAAATACGAACTAATTTTTGGTTCGCATTATATCATGCGAAAGCGCGTTGTTTCGTATCGTAAAATACGAACGGGTCTCATAAACGAAATCTAGAATCATTACGCTATATGTAATACGAAGGGGGCAGAGAGAAGGTCACGCGATTTGAACCCAAAATCGGTCACAACAAAGGAAGATTCGACGATTTATTTGCATCAAACTTCACAACAACAATTTCTACTCTACAAGTAAGTGTGATTTCTACTCAATGATTTGGAAGGTTATGCGATTTAGGGTTCAAAATTAGGGGTTTATGGAAATTGATAGTTTTAGGGTTCTAAATCAATTTAGGGGTTTTATGGAAATTGATAATTTTATGGTTCTAAATCAAATTAGGGTTCTGTGAATTTCGCCTCTGCTTGTTTTGTGATAATTTTATGGAAATTGCTTTTGCTACTCTTATTTTTGGACAAGCTATTAGTACTGGTTTTACTGCTTTGTTTAGAAATTCATTGATCTGGTTTAGAAATTCTACAATTGAAATTATTTTAGAGATTTCTGTGATATCATGCTTCATTGTTTAATATGTCCACAATTTCATATTCTTTTCTTTTTCTGAAAAAATGTAACTTATTATATATTGAGAAGTCAATTTTTAGAAGTCATAATATAATTTATGTGTGGAAATATAATTTGGCTTTAAGAATTTGTCTTTTGGGGACAACGTGTTTACTTTGAGGAGTTGAAACCTATATGTGATTTTTCTAAAACGTTTAGTAGGAATTGGATGGTGTGTTTGAAAAGAAAGATTTATCTACCTTATCTTGTAAATGTGATGTTACAGGAAACATAAAAAAGCATTGGACCAATACATATTAAAGACTTAGAAACTATTTGTGACACTATGTAAAATTTCACTTCCATACATTTTATTAGTCATTATAGTATGTTGCCAAGGTGAGTTTAAAACTTAAAGTAGTCGGAAGAAAATGCATTAGACAATGTTGTACTTGGTCTATTTTGTTAGTGATCGGTTATGTTAAATTATTTATGTTTGAGTTTTTTGTGGTGATAGGAATGGCCGACAATGTTGGAAGACAACGGTTAGGAAAAGAAAGTGGAGCACACGGTTCTGTGCGTAGAGAGCGTGCAGCTGCCAATCCTTACAATCCTCGTCGTGGTAAGCGAAGAAGAGTTGATCGGAATGATGAAGAAGTTCAGCCTGAGCCGGTGCTTCAAAATGATGATCAAATTCAGCCTGAAATGAATGCGAATGCAATGGATGCTGAATTTGTTTTACCGGCCTATGCTCAACCGCCTCCTCGTCGTAGGGATAGAAGAGTCACTCGATATGAGGCTGAGGCTGAGACTGAGTCTCAATATGTTGACGAATTTGACGCTGAAATGAATGCAATTGAAGCTGAAGAGCAGTTTGTGGCCAATGTTCCAGAGCCGAGACGTCGTAAAGGAAGAATGGTTGCAAGATCGGTTGCACAGATTCGGCACCGGATTGAGTCTGAGTCTGAACCTGATAATGATGATGAAATGAATGATGAAATGGATCGTCCTCCGTCACCACCAAGAGGAAATGTTAGAGCATCCAGAAAAGTGCCAAATCCAGCACGACCAGCACCACCTCCGGACAGATATCCTGGCGGACCTTTTGACACATCTCTTCTTCCGCATTTTGGTAAACACATTGCCGCCGCACTGTGGAAAGGACAAGTAAGTTATATGTAAATTATAGTATATTGTAGTAGATATGCTTGTTTTGATTGCTATGGGTGGTGTTCTCAAAATCAGAATTTGTTCTTACTCATCACAACAGATTCTCATTGAATTTTGACTTCTTCATTATTGGTTTCTGATTGGTTGTTTCGAACTCATGAATGGTTAAAGTGAACATTTATTCTGGAATAACAAAGATAGCTTTGGATAAGAAACATAATGGCATGGCAATGTAGTGTCGTGTCTAGCTTGAAAGAAAGAATTTTGGGAATCAAACTTTACCCCATTAGTTGTGTGGATTTTGAGATGTATGACTCATTCTGCCATTAGGCCTTCTCTGCCTATAAATAACTATCAGCTGCAAATGTAATATGCATGTAGTGAGTTGAAAAATGATAGCACGTGAATCTCAATATCAATGTGTCTTTTGAGGTTAATGAGTCTTATATGTAAATTATAGTATATTGTAGTAGATATGCATGTTTTGATTGCTACTCAATAGTATATTGTACTTCATGTACTTGGCTTTACTTTATAATAAATTTTTTCAGTTCTAAAAAAAAAAAATATTTAAGTTAAATTTGATATTTTACTAAGTTAAATTATGGATTAGATTTAAGTTAAATTTGATATTTAAGTCATTGGTAAGTTATTTAAGTTTAATTGTAGTATATTTAAAATAAATTTGATATTTTACTAAATGATGTTTATTTAATTGTGCAGCATAAAAATAGGTATTTGACATGCTACAACCATGGGAAGAAAATCATCGATTTCAAACTGCCTGGTCGTCACCAATTAAGATGGTTTTGGGATGCTATTGATGCGAGTGGACTCGGACCACTTCTGATGACAAATTACGGTCATGTTGGATATGGTTTAATCACTGCATTCACGGAGCGATGGCATTCAGAAACAGGCACCTTTCATCTTCCTATTGGCGAGATGACCATAACTTTGGATGATGTCTCATGTCTACTTCATATTCCTATAGATGGTAAAATGCTCAATCATGTTACATCAAGCATTCCAAGACCAGAAGCTATTGACATGTGCAATGAATACCTAAATTTTCTTCAGATTGAATGCGAAGATGAGTTTGTTCACTGCAAAGGATCTCACATTTCATTTAAAACGTTGGAGCGGTTATATTATGACAATCTCAAACTCGCATTGCAAGCTGAAGCTGAAAATGATAATCAAGTAGATGAACGTGTAGAATTTTACAGACACTGTTGCATCAGATCTTTTTTATTATACTTGCTTGGTGCCACCCTTTTCACCAACAAGAGCTCGCACTATGTTGATGTTGTGTTTCTGCAGTACTTAAGGGATATCAGTTTAATCCGTTCGTGGAACTGGGGTGCATCAGGGCTTGCTTACTTGTTTCATTACCTCACTCAATCTACTGTTCCGAAGACATCTAAGAATGCCGGATATAATTGTCTGCTTCAGGTATTAAATTTGTTTTTATTTAATTTGTTTTTTTGCCGTTTGTTTAATTATTTCAATATAAGCTGATTGGTTACTTCTTACTATTTTTTTTTTCCGTCAGGCATGGATCATGGCGCATTTCAAGACAGTAGCTCCGCGTCTACTTAATACTACATATAGTCATGCCGATCCTTTTGCTTCCATGTTCACTACCACAAAGTGTCATCAACGGTCTGAAACCTATAGGACTGTCTTGGATCTGATGGGTGTTGATGAAGTAGTATTTTGTCCTTATGAAGAGCATCGTCAGGAACGTCCGTTCGAAGACATCAGCTGGTACACGGGATGGATTATGTGCGGACGTGAAATGCTTTTTCCACATTTGCCTGAGCGGGTGCTGAGACAGTATGGTCATGTTCAGACCATTCCAAGAGACCCGACTATATCAGCAATACCATTAATTGACAGCGGTCGGATTGAAAGAGGTTTCCGGGATTACAGAGTTGCAAACTATGTGAATGAAGAAATGCGTGGTCCACGGGTTCAGGCTCCATCTGACACAGTACCGGGTTATTTAACATGGTTTTGTAAAGTTTCTCATCCAAAGATTTCGCCACCAATTGAAGGCAATCCACCTAGCCCGCCAAATATGGAAGCAGAGATTCAGGGTGATCATACATTAGACGTGGTTAATATTTGTAGAAATGTTCGGAGAGATGTGAAAGATACGATTGACAGCGGTCCAAGTTTGGAAGATGCAATTGCTGCACTTAACAAAGTTTACACAGATTTGTCAGTGGCCGTAGATTTTAGGCCGATTGCTACTTATCAATCTAGGCGAATCTCAAGTCGCGGCGGTGCAAGTTCAAGTCGCGGCGGTGGAAGTCCTAGTCGTGGTGCTACTCAATAGATTTTAGTTTTACAAAGTCATTTTGGTTGTACTAATTAATATACATTTGGTTTTAAGTTTTTTGGATTGTACTAAGTTATATGGATTGTACTAATGTTTTGGATTTGAAGTTATTGTACTAATGTTTTGGATTTCAAGTTATTGTACCAATGTTTTGTAATTTGGTTTTAAGTTGTGTTTGATTGTGTTTGAAGCTGTTGTTCTTGTGAAATTTTAATTTAGTAAGAAATTGTACAGGATGGCACGGGTTAATCCGTGGGAAGTTTGCATAAAAAATGAAACTCTGTCTGCTGCCATGCAGTTCGCATTTTATCATGCGAAATTAATGTTCATTTCGTATTTTAACATACGAACTGACATTTCGTTTTATACGGGACGAAATATTAATCTATTTCGTATGTTAACATACGAAGGCATTTTATATTCGTATTTTATAATACGAATGGTTAATTTATCTGGTTTTTTTCCTGCATAAGCTGACAGCATGAATAGATTTTGTTTGTGACTAATCAGTGTAATTTGTTGTGCATATTCATGCCATTTTCGCCCATCTTGATAAGTATTACCAATAAATACACCATAATCATATTAATTAACTAACAATATTCAACTACAACATTTATAAAATAAGCATAAATGGCGAGAAAAGTTTGGTTGTGATTTAGTTCTAATATGTCATAACAACCACAAAAAGTGTCGGCAACACCATAGCCACAAAAAGTGTCGGCAACCTTACAACCAAAAAAATTTAAAAATATCAAATTACATAATTAAGCTTCATCTCCACTTAAGCTTATGGGGTCATCTTCATTTGTCCGATGTGGGCCCATATCACCCATCTCAACCGCCATCAGCTCATTGAACTCAACTTGTCTGTCCAAAAACTTATCCTCCCATGTCTCAGCTTCAGTAGAACGATGAATCTTCCATTCTTTACATGTTGGAGGCAATGGACAACCATCCTTCAACTTAACAAGAAAAAAATGATTTGGAGTTAAAACAAGAGACATAATGCGTGAAAAAGGATCAGAAGGAGGACGACCTCTCAAGGGAAAGAATGTTTCGGAAAACCCAACTTCAGGTCTGGCCAACTCAACTACAACCTTATTGTCTGTAGTTGCAAGAATATGTCCCATATCTGGAAACGTCAACCACTTGTCCACGGGTGCATATTCACCAGATTCCGGAGGATATAGCCCGTCATTGATGTATTGAAGGCGTCTCTCAGTAGCAAAAATTTCCAAGTACTCACTCCTATATTGATTTAGCTCTCTAATCATAGCCCTTCGAACTAAGACGTGACTTTCTTCACCCTTACCAAGATATACAGCTGCCGCGCGAAATCCACAATTACCATCACCTTGAACATCTATAATATCTTCAATATGAGAACGCATGAACATTGGAATATGATGCATAAGTGGATTTGTTGGACGCGGAATTGGTTTAGGAGTCAAACGACCAATGCGAGCAGTCTTCCTTTTGGGATGTGATGGTTTTGACTGTGAGGCTTGACTATCTGGAATTTCAGCATCAACATGCTCCCAATAAGATGGAGATCTAGTAGTCGAGCTCTCGCCTCGAGTAATCTTCCTCTTGTTTACACCTTGTGATTTTGCGATAACATTTGGAGAAGTCAATGTGGTCGTTTGTGGCCATGCTAACTGTCGCATTTGTTGCCTGATTTGCAACTGCATACTATAATCAACTACTTTCAAACGTTCCTACATTTAACACAAAAAACAAACAAATTAAGCCAAAAAATTAATTTAGACATCAAATGAAGTGATTTAGTAAAACAATTAATTAAGCCATAAATTAATGTCCGAACTAACCTGAATACCATTCCACTCGGAAATGCATGTAACATCCTCTTTACCATCTTTATTAACCACATCACCTTCAAACCGTAACCTCTTCCAATGAAAGTTTATCTCATCCAATCTAATCGGAAGTTTTCGCTCAATCTTCAAAGCAATTAAGCAAGCACATGGCAACCCATAAGTAATCTTTATCGCACAACCACAAAGTCTTCGATTCCTACCACATTTCTTTGATCTTTCCTCTTCACCTCGAATAAACCTCAAGCACTCCCTAGAAATGTTGTAGATTAAATTCTTGTACAAGAAGTGATTTTTAAAATGATGTTCCACACTTGTATTACTCCTTCCAAATGTCTCTTGAATCCCAGTATGTTGAACTGTCAACATTCTATCCATTCCTTCCCAACCCCTTACCAAATCACCCTTACTATTCAACAAATATGATTTTAAAACACCATGCTGACACTCAACCCTGTTTGTGGTGGTGTTGCCAATATGCATTACCCTGTTAGTCCAAGCCCTGACAAATTTTTCCTTCATGGAACCTAAAACTGTTTCTTCAACATATTTCACAAAGCTTGGATAATTCTCAAACTCTTTCCTAAACTGTACAACCGCTTCTGCATACATTTCTTCAGAAGAAGAGTCCACAATATTTTTCCAAGTACACTCGAGGGTTGCAAGTAAATCTGTCAGCTCTTGTCCTTCCAAATTGCTCACTTTCTTCAACTTAGCATTAACATTTTTGAAAATATGGAAGGTACACAATAACGCAGCTGATGATGGAAACACTCTAGCAACAGCATTCATGAGTGATGTATCCCTGTCAGTCACAATAACCTTAGGAAATGAGTCGCCACACTTCAAAAGATTCTTACATGTCGTAAGAGCCCAAACAAAATTATCTTCTTTTTCATTGGCGATAAACGCAAAACCAACAGAATAAGACTTTTGAGTCGAAGTTGCGCCGACTATCTCAAACAAAGGCATTTTGTACCTATTGGTTTTGTATGTCGAATCCATCAACAAAACAGTCGGAAATGTGTTAAACAATTTCACACTCTCCGGATGTGCCTAGAAAATATCTTGTACAGTAGTTGAACCACTACCAACAGTTCTAGACTTGTAAAAATATTTGTGATCTTCAAGGCATTTCAGAAGATGTTGCATTTCATTATTTTCACCTCTAACTGTTTTTTTGTATCTTTGTATTGCATTGTATACTTGCTTAATTCCAGTCTTGTTGGAGCTATCACGATCCTTCAATGTAGACAAAATATTTTTTGGTTGAACCAAATTTCTTGTCATCTCGTGCACAAACAACTTATCTTCTGTTCGTAAGCGTCCAGCAAGAATATGACCTTCTAGTTTCTCATCAAGCTTATGATTGTGATCACCACACACAACACTAAGACTCCATTCTTGCGATGCCAAAAAGTAACCGCGAAGTCTGAACGGACACTCACATTTTCTCGTCGCTGTGTCTTTCTTCTTTAACTCTTTCTTTGTTTCCTTGTAAACGCCGCCTCTTTCACAACCCAATATGAAATATTGTTTCCTTCTCTCAGAACCATTGTCAGATTTTTGTATAAAAATAGTGAAACCAACTTTGGCAGCCTCGGCACGACACCAGTTGATTAAATCATCTCGAACTTTATACTTCACATTTGTAAAAAACGAACTTCCCGTGTTATAGCTAACTTGTTCGATGGGTCGAACAACATCAATAAGATTTTCTGACCCACCTGCGTCAGGTATATTTGCCGGAGGTTCAGTCATTCCTATATCAACCAAAACAAATAACTACAATGAGATAATGTGGATGAAAATATATGGTTATGCATATTTCAAACCTACTATGCATCTTAGCCTCCATCAACAATCATGGGTATGCATATTTCTTCATATAAAATCAAAATATATATGGTTAAAGCACACACTACCTGTTCTACGACTCAAAATAGGTGCAAGATCATCCAAATGAGTGAAGAATTGTTGAATACAAGCTTGAACACGCAAAAATCGCTCCAAAAATCGCAAATTCGAGCAATGGTGTGAGGTTGAGTGTTTAGGTGAACAATGAACATGTCAGTTCTGCAACTGTCATATAACAGAGGTGTTCGCATTTTACGGTACGAAATTGAGCGAGTTCGCATCCTAAAATGCGAACTGAAATTTGTTTCGTATTATAAAAAACGAACGGTTTGTAACATACAAATACACCTTGAACAAACGAAGTGTTTATTTGTTAGGCTATGTTGTATGCGTTCGCATTTTAAAATGCGAACTTGACACATTTCGTATGTTAACATACGAATTAAAAATCCAGTTCGCATTTTAAAATGCGAACTTATACAACATTAGCCCAACAAATTAACACTTCGTTTGTTCAAGGTGTATTTGTATGTTACAAACCGTTCGTTTTTTATGATACGAAACAAATTTTAGTTCGTTTTTTAGGATGCGAAAGGGTATTTTAGTCAGTTTAGGGGGTGTGGGAGCATATTGAGGGGCGGGAAGAGCAATTTTCGTTTTTCTCTACGGTGCCTTATAATTACCGGATCATGCAAATTAAACGCTGCAACCAACTTTTGGCCAATTATTCTTTTTATTTCTCTTTGGTCCATTTTCTTGCACAATCAAGACCTAAATTTGTTTGGGCCAACAAAGTGATAAGAATCATAACAAAATAAACAGGCAAATAGAAGGAATTGGTCTTCACCATTTGGTTATTGCTATATACCACCTCCGAATTGCTCACTTTAATAAAATACACTATCGACAAATAATTTTTGATAAAGTTAAGCATAAAATTTAGATGTATTTTTATTTGTATGATTCTTAATTTAACTACCTATGATTTTCTTTAATTTTAAAGTTTGTTTTAACCATAAGAAATGTATTTTATCTTAAAAAACATATGAAAAATATTTAAATAAATGAACCTAAGTTTTATTTTAAAATTTATATTACTCTAGAATATCTTCGGACAAATAGGATGATTATGAGCTGTTCAAGGGGAAGAGGAGTAATTACCTATCCGTTTTCATCTAAAAGTCCAAACTTTATATGTACATTGTGCAACACTTTACCCTTATTACCTATCAAAATTAACATCACATTCCCATCAATCAAAATAAACATAGACATAAAACTATTATATGAATAGCCTTAACATGAAATTAGGATCAAGCTTTCAATTCATGTAACTAAGAAAAGATATCAAACAATTTGGATAATATTGCACAAGGTACATGTTGGTCCTTCCTAAAAATCTTGATCAATATTTTCACCCCCATGATAGAAACAATCTTTGGTCCCCCACCCCCCTATAGCCCCTCTTACTCAATTTGATTTAAATTCAGTTCATACACCTCACATTACTCAGACCGTTAGGGTGGCTTATGGTCTTGTACCTTTCTACGGATACATAGTTGGGGGACCAATTGACCAGCTTCAACAATATTTATTTTACCCTAAAAAACTTAGGCAATGGTAGCAAAGGCTCATTTTCTCACCATATGATTTTAGGAAGAAAAGAAAGAAATGACTTGTTACACATTATGTTCCCAATGCAAAAGTTATAAGATTGGTAATCAACATTAATTTCCTTGCTGAATGATTGTTGTGTGTGTACCAAATATCATTCATGATTCAAGGCATTATGATGTGAATTTGTCAAATTTTAATTTCTAGACTTGGTCACTTGGTCAGCTATGCCTAGCAATCTAAACATGTCTTGATGTCTAATTTTAGACCTTGTATAAATGGAATTTTGGGTTTGCAATCTCTAAAGAATGACGATTTTTGTTTTTTTTTTATTAAGTTAATAGTTTATCCAATACTATAAGATTGTTGGATTTCAAGTGTGACTATAAGAATAGTTAATCATATTGATTATCAATGAAAAGAATGTAGCATATGTAAGAAAGATGACTCATACATTTAATGTCTTCAAATTTTGAGTCTATATGTAGTATCTTTCTCTCTTGTAATCCTAGAACTTTAATCCATTATTTCTCGCGACGCTCAGACTCCCAACAATATCGTTAGGATTATGCTAGAAATAAGAATCAAAATATCAGACTATCAAAAAATATTGTCATTCTTACATTACTTGTATGTAGATCTTGTAATAAGAGGCATGTGTCTGTTTGACAACACCATTTTTTAAGCTTATAAGCTCATTATAAAAAAATAGTCATGTATGATAACATTTTTTTTCAGATGAACTTATAGTTTATTTTACTAGCTTATAGCTTATTTTTGATAAGCTATTTCAATTAGTTTATGAGTCTATAGCTTTTAACTTATTGTTTTTTCTTCTAACTTTACCCTTATCGTCTTACTTAAAACCAATTAAATATAAATTAAACAATTATTTTTTAAGTCATTCCTGTCAAGTAACCGATTATCTCAAAAATTTAAACTGTTAGGAAATGCCACATCAATGATTTTATATTATTTATAACATGCCCCTTCACGCAAGAGTCTATCGGGTTTGAAGCGTGGATAATGCATAAGTCCACCTACCATATGCTTAAATTCCACTTTTTTAATTAGAAAGTGAGCAGAGCGGAAATCGAACTCTAGACCATTTAGTCATAGAGACTCTGATACCATGTCAAATAACCGATTATCCCCAAAACTTAAGCTGATAAGAAATATCATATCAATGGTTTTATATTATTTCTAACAATTCCATTTCTATAAGTCAGTCAAACCGCTAATTTTACTACCAAATACTTCAATTAACTTATCAACTATCAGCCATAAACTATCATTTATCTCTATACCAAAAAATAAGCCATCATCTATCAACTATAAGCTATAATCTATTAACCATCATGTTATAAACTATCAGTCATCAACTATAAACTATTTTTACCAAATAGATCCAGATGGAGTATTGATAAAAAAATGACAGATATTATTTTACACATTTTTTACATGAAGTAGATACCAATATATGTGTTTAATTACTAATAAAATAATTTTTTTTCTCAATATTCTATGTTATTCACCCTACTCATTGCAATCATAGTTTCTAAATTAAAAAATTGCTAAAGTTCACAAAGAGTGGGTTTTTTAATGCTGTAGAAAGTGGTACGTAAAGGAATGTCTTCCAACTAAAAATGGTAAGGGATTAGGGAATTACTAATATATAGATGTATTTTTTTATCAGATAATTTAATGATTATAATTTTAATCTTTTAAAGGTGAAAAAATGGCAACTTAATCTTACACGTTATCAATCTAACACGTTATGTATAATAAATTTTTATCAACTGTATTAAAATTACTCAATCTTTACACATTGTGTATAATGTCTCTATTAACTAAGTTAAAATCATGGGAATCTAATCAGGGTCCATTCAATGGTAAGGCCAGCCAAGCAAGGGCTTTATGCCCCCAGAAAATTAATATAAAAATTTATTATAGAAAAAAGGCCTCAAATAAGTCATAAACTCTTTAGAAAAAGCTACAAAAATAAAATACAGAGACCTCTAAAAAAATATTATAGAAATGAGACAATAACTTTGCAACTTCTCAAAAAAATTTAAATAAAATTTATTTTATACCTCAGAAAAAATATTTTTCGAATAAAAATAAAATGACCCCACTTTAAAGTTTGTTTTAGGTCTCGCTAAGTGTTGGGCCGGTATTGAATCTAATATATATAGATGTTTATCTCCTTTAATTTTAGAACAAATTATGAGAATGATTGACATCTTCTTGTGGGATGTGACAAGGCAAGAGAAGTTTAGGAGACAACGGGATTGTGGAGCTCGTTGCAACCACTGCTCCATGTTGTTACAAATTTTGCTAATTTATTTTTCAATATTTTTACTAATTGGCTGCCCAATAAATCAATTGAATTTGCTTTGATGATGTGGTGTATTTGGAAGCATTGCAATGAGAAGTCATAGAAGGACATGAAAACCCGATATTATTTACTTTTTTGATAACGATGAGGGCTTAATCATCGAAATCGATCTAAATTTTGGTTCAACCGTGCAACTCGCTCTAGACTAGTTATACCAATGGAATCGTGCTTGAAATGTTGTTATAGGTGTTGTCCGCACCAGGCCAGGAACAACCTCAGCGCTGCAGTCACATGGCAGCTGCCACCAAATGACGGGAGGTGAAATGTAATGTAGATGGAACTTTTAAAGAACAATATTGTTATGGTGCGTGTAAGTGTATTTTAGACGCTCAAGGAAACTTTGTGAACGCAAAAATGACTTGTTATAATGGAGTACCAACACATATTGAGACGGAAGCGTTTGGTCTTAAGGAGGTCATCCTTTGGCTTGAAAAATTAGAGTTGTTGAATGTGATTTTAGAACCGGATTGTAAAGCTAGTCATCGAAGGTATAGTTTGATGGTTCTAATAATCGGCGTGAGTTTGGTTATCATGAAAGATAAATTGTAAAAACCTTAAAAATTATTCAAATTTTAAGATAAATTTTGTTATGATACAAGTAAAATTTGTTGCTCATAAACTAGCAAGAGCAGAAAAATTTATACACTAACGCTAGTCACCATGTCTTTTGATTCAAATACCATCATGTAGTTTTCTCAATTTGATAAAAATTACTAAAGTTAATTCTCATAAACACAACCAAATCCTTAAAATTGACATTTTTGTGTTAAAACTTAAAAGGTGATGTTTTATCAACTAATTAATTTCTAACAAATGTACTATTATATGCACATTATAAACATATCAAACATTTTTTTTTTCTCATTTTGTTCTGCAAATAGGAATCTATACTGTATTTCACCTAGTTAAAAATTGATTCTTTTTCTTACACTAATAGTTATGATAGGTCATGAGTTTTCCAAGAAAATATTTTGTGATAGTGCCAAACCAAGACTCCTTCACTATATATCAACATATCCATGTTCTAATTTCCATAAGCATGAAAAAGAAACAATGATAAGAAAAGAATATAACATAAAAAGTATAGTAATCCAAATTTATACAATCTTTTTATTAGATGGGCCACTGAAAATTTTCCAAAAATTGAATACATTAATCCATTCTGACCCCCACAACAAGCTTCCAATCCTAAAAGCTTCTATGTGTGTTCCTTTTCCTTTATCATAAGAACAATTTTTTAACCAAAATAACATAGCTAGCTATTACAATAATCCAATGAACTTTCAAGAAAATAGTATCTCTACCACTTATAAAAGTATACTGCTTTTTACTTTGCATCTGAGCACATAACCAATTGGTCTATCTGACTCAGTTTTTCTTTGTTAGTGTTAGTTTCTGTGTTCATGTCACAAGCACTAGCTAGGAAAACACTCCATATATTGCAAAGGGCACATACACAATTTTGGGCTAATTGTTGCTCTACTTTTAGGTCACATTTTTATATTATATAAATCTTGTTTTATAAGCACATAAGAATTAAGAACTATAAAATTTGGAAGGGAATCAAATATATTATCAAGGGGTATGTCAACTTTAAACCACTTTTGTGATATTTTTGGTAAAAAACATGGTTTTGGTTCTTAAATGGGCTAATCGTTTAGTCTCGAATTATAGTTATGTTCACGGTGGATATGTCATATTTACAATGATTTACCGTAATATTACAGAAGTTACGTAATTTTTACAAAATCACGGTTGATCGCCGTAATTTTCATATTTCCATTGTGATATCAAACTTGTATTATATTGAAGTTATTAATAAATCTCTATATAATTATTTTTTTGTAATTAGGGGGAGGTCCAGGGATAAAATTATGACGGGAGTAATTTATTTTTTCAGTGTACAAAAAAAATTTATCAAATCAACTAACAAAAAAAAAAATTAAACTAACCAACTAATACATGTTCAAAAATCCAAAATAATTAATAAGACACTTTTAAATTTAATTTTGTTATTCTCATGATTCAAAACTTTAAATATTATTTTCAGTGCCTCATATATTTTAGAATGAACATTCATTTTTAGTTTTTCACAATTTTTCAAAACCCAATTCAGCCCCTGACAAGAATAAAACTTAAATTAATCCTTGATTTTTTTTATACTAAGGACAAATTAGTCTATGATTTGCTATAATAAAATTAGTAGTTTGTCATATACCAAAAAAAATGAGTATTTACCCTACATTTTGAGTAGTATATGAACTTTTATTTTAATCTTTTTTGAGATTAGGTAATTAATATTGTCATTACTAATAAAGTCATTAACCACCTCACCCACACTTATTTTCTTTCTTTTTTTCCCAACCTTTTTCTTCTCTTATGGACCCCATATTAATCCCTACCTCCAATTCCAAAAGTCTCCTCTGCCTCTCTTTTCTATTTATCTCACAATACCAAATAAAAAACACTCATTGAGTTACCATGATCACATTCTTCACTCATCACATTGAGAATTAGATACCTCACAACTATTTCATTTCATTCTTCACAAATACAAAAAGATTGTGAGAGAGAGAGAGAGAGAGAAGGAGAGAGAGAGAGAGAGAGAGGGAGAGAGAGATTTGATGGGAAATTATAGGTTCAAACTTTCTGATATGATGCCTAATGCTTGGTTTTACAAGCTTAGAGACATGGGAAGAACAAGAACACAAACACAAAGGAAGAAAAAGAAATGTTCAAGTTCAACAACCTCAAACACATCAAAATCAAACCAACCCCACCAAAACAATCCAAGAAAATCTTACTACTTCACAAGAGAACTTAACCAAACAACCAATAACAGAATCTACAACACAAATTTTTCACCTGAACCACAAAAAACATCATCATTATCATCAAAAAAACAAAGACCAAAAAGAAGAACATCAAGAACTTCATCATCTTCACTTGATAGTTCTCCAGAAACAGAATCCCCTGATCCAGAAATCAGAACAGACAGTGTTCTTCTTCCTACAAATGATACCATAATCGATGTTGACAACAATTCTATCATTACAACAAGAAAAGATGATAAGCTAAATGAGTATGATTCATTATCAGAACTCATGAAACTTCCACCAATCGTTACAAAACCAGAAAATTTCAATTACTTGCTCAACTATGCAAAGAAGAAACAAACAAAACCCAGAAGCAAAATTTCATCAAATGATCAACACAACGTTAAAGGGTCACTAAAAGTCAAGATTTTTAAGGAAGAACAGAAGAACATCAACACAAACACAAACACACCAAGTAGAAGATTTTCTGTGAGTTCACCGGGTGTGAAACTTAGGATGAATTCTCCGAAACTTTCGAGCAGGAAAATTCAATCACATGGCCGGAAAAGTGTGTCGTCGTCTACAACTATAAGTTCCGGTAACCGGAGAAGTCTTTCGGATAGTTTCGCTATTGTGAAGTCGTCGATGAATCCTCAGAGAGATTTCAGAGAATCAATGGTGGAGATGATTGTTGAGAACAATATTAGAACATCAAAGGATTTGGAAGATCTTCTTGCTTGTTATCTTTCTTTGAATTCAGATGAGTATCATGAACTTATTATCAAAGTGTTCAAGCAAATATGGTTTGATTTGACTGATAATCAGTAGAAGAAGTTAATTAAGTTTCTATTTCACACAAAATATTTCATGTTCATATATTAGTGTGAGTAATATTTTGGTTTAGTTAATTATAATTATAGATTTTAGTGCTTAAATTTATGTTCATAATAATTTATATTTTAGTGTAGACAAAAATGGTTGATGCAGTGACAATAACCATGGCAGAGGTTTTAAAACCCTTGACATTATTAGTGTGCATTTGGTTTTAAGGTAGGCAGAGTTAAAAGTGATTTTAGTGGCATAAAATTGATTTTGTCCATGGAAGTCTTTTTTACAAGTAGCTAGAATTTTACCGCTTAATATAAATAAATATAATTCTAAATTTGAACTCTAGTTAATTTTTGTATTTTCAATTGAATTATACTCATAATTTGTTCCTTTTAATAAGAGAAAATTTATTTTTTAAACTCATTAAAAAAATTAATGTATCTGATTTAATAAGAGAAAATCATATGTATCAGTTTTTAATAAATTTAAAAAATACATTGTCTCTTATAATAAAAAAACATTTAAATAGTAGCAATGGTGGTTGTTGACCCTTTGTAACTGTTTATTTGGATTTTAAATTCAACTTATTTATTTTTATGAAAAGGGGCATGGATTTTAACTTGGTGTTAAAAATAGTTTAATTCATTTGTACCCATAAGAAAATGAATCAACCAAAAAGAATACCCATAAGAAAATGTTGGCACAAGGTACTTGTATGTATGGTAAAAATTAACTCAAAATTTAATTTATTTTTTAAAAAATAAATAAATAAAAAAACTGACTTATTGTTAAATGATTAGATGCTACACACTTACACATTATAAAAAATAAAATTTTAGGATTGTGAGAGTTGTCACCTAAAATTCTACTATGATTAGATGTTAATATAAAAGAGTACTAATTTATTTATTTTCTTTTATTGTAGTGCTTAAAACTAAAAGACAAAATTTATCAAAATATATTAATGCCTCTTAATTCTTACACTATAATCAATTCATTGAGAAAGTGGGGAACATGAATCAATTCATTGAAGAGTTGCAGAGTTGAGACTGCATGTCACTATTGTCACTGACATATAATCGTGTAAATGGATTGTAAGGCTTGATTTGGATAATTTCATGTGTGTTTATAAAGGCTAAAAAAAGATTGCCACTATATATCAACCATTGTTTTCTTTCTATTGTCATCTTCCATAACAAATACTTTGGAGCACAAAACTTGCTTCTGATTTTCAGTACCCTTTTACAGTCCCTCAATGGACCCAAAGTGGTTTCAGAATAGGACATAACTGCCACTATATTGTATATTTTGTTTTTTGTTTATAATTTAAGGGACACAATCCGATCAATGCAACTGACAATTTCTTCCACTTCAAGTTTTAATAAAAAAAAAATTGTTGTGTAGTAAATTTTAATTTTATTTTTGGTGTAAAAATATTAGTAAATTTTAGTTTTACACATAGAAAATATCAAATCACATTAAAAAAATATTAAAAAAAAATATTATAAATGAGAATTCGTCTCATTAAAAAAAATCACATACTGTGAGTAGGGGCTCAAATCCAATCCAATCCAAAAAAAATCAAAAAAACTGAAAATCGGAAATAACTGAAGTTTTTTAGATGTGTTTGGACCATTTATAGCAAAACTGATTGGTTTGAATCGGATTTCGAATGACTTCATGAAATCCGAACCAATCCAAACTGAAATTTGTGTCATAAACTCAACTATTTCACTAATTTTGTTATCACAAAAAAATTATTTCTCTTTTTATAAAGCATGCTAAAATAGAAAATATTTTTCCGCCGTACAACGCATAAAAGAAATGTTTATGTTCTCTCAACCCATTACCGCCGCCCTTAAACCATCATCGTCTCACTCAGTTCTCTCTTTAGTTTCATCTAACAATATATTTTAAATCTGGCAATATTATTATTACTGTAGTTGCTTGCATAACTTTTTAACAGTTAGAAAAAATATTTTTATATTGACAAGTATTTAAGTTTATTTAAAAACCGAATAAAATCGAACAAACCGAACCGAACTAAACCGCATAAAATTGAATCAGATTGGATCGGATTATTTCTTTAATCATCCAAAAACTGAACCAAACCTCATACTATTTTCTCTTTGGATCAGATGACCTTTTGTCTCATAATCGATCCAAACCAAACTGTGAGTGCCCCTAATTGTGACTCGTGAGCTGGTATTTGGTTATGCGCTTTTTATAACAATCTCGTGTTTCAACTTTCAATGGCCATTTCATCGTAATTTTGAGAAGCGACAAATACAAACTTCCACTTTAACGTGAAAATCCACTGCAGTTTTGAGAAAAATATCATAATACTAAATACGTTATAAGATGAATTAGGTCTAATATAAAAATATGATATAGATAGGAATTAAATCCAATATAAAAACTTAATATATGGAGTACAAAAGAATTATCATTTATACATTATTATTTGATTATTTGATTATACCCTTAAAAGAAATATCCCTTTTAAGTTTTAAGTACACAAACCCTTTATTTTGTGTCTTTCTTTCAAAAATGTAAAGGGATTCTTTCCTAGCCAGAACATGCAGCTTTTAAGTTCTTGTATTTGTATCCACTACCTTCATAAATAATTACATAGAAGAAAGCTATATATTCACTAGAAAAATTATTACTCCAACTTACACGTACTTTTTGTCCTGTTTACAAGTACTCTTTTTAGAGGAAAGTTAATTGTAAAATCCCCTGTTTTATTGAAAAATAATAATATGTACATAAAGTAAAGGAACTAAAGTAAAATAACAATAATTGAAATAAAAATAAAAATATTAGAGAGATTATATCAAACCAAAAAAATCAGATCATACTTAGGCTATGTTTGAATGGAGGATTTTGAAGGGGTGACAAAATTTTCGTTTTTAAATTATAAAAATCATGAATCTTTTTAAAAATAAAGTGTGATTGAAATATATGAGCATCTATTATTTTTATATATTTTCAATATATATTAAAATGTATTTATAGTTTTATGTGTATGTATATGTTTGATATATATTACGGTGAATATATCGGGATCACGACCATAATTTTTCAAAAGTTATATAGTGTAATTTCTACAAAATCAATGTAAATTAATGTAAATTTAGTAGACACGTCATATATATTATCAAAAACGTAGGCTTCAGAGTTCTCCCCTTCAAAACATTTCATCCAAAAATACCTTAAAAATGTAATGGAAAAAAACCTATTTAAATTACAACATCAAGATTACAATTACCCCCCCTAATTAAGAACTTGAATTCAAATTGCTACACATTTTCAAATTGTGTTAGACCCTATGAAACTGTGGATGAGAAAAATTTAAAATTAATCTAAAAGTTATGTTTGATTTTCAAAAGATAAAGCAACTTCGTTTAGTACAAAAGTTTTGTTCCAAACTTTAGCCAAGGCACAGGCTTATTTTCACCTTGTAGTGTGCAACATAGGCTTACATGGACCTCCAAAGAGTGGGTTGTTGAATAGTTCACAAAGCGTGCTTTAAAATATAGTCGTATACCTTAACATATATATATGACTAGAAATTCAACTTTAGTTTAATAAAAATAAAGTAAATTTAACTTTAGTATTTGTTTACTATATAGTGTAATGAATGTAATATGTCTTTTACGTGATATTGACATAAATAAAAAATAAAATAGTAGAATATCTTTTTTTATTTGGACAAAAGTGTCGAATATCTTTAAACTTTAGTAAACTAGAATCATTAAAATCATTTAATAAAAAATTAATATATGCTGGTGTTTCAAATTTAATTTTTTCAATCCTTATAAAAAATTAATTTAAATTGTAGTACAAACAAGCAAGTAGTAGTAGATCGATCGGTACGGTGATGTGCTTGTAGCTAAATGCCTAAATCTAATTGACATGATTATGGTTCTATATGATTGAGAGAACATACTTCTTTCAAATTATAATAACTTTTTTCAAGTTTATTTTCTTTACGAGAGTTGCTTCAACAAAAAAGAATTTTGGTAGCATTTTATTAAAAAGAGCTATCAAAGGATTTGTACATGTTTTTTTAACAGAATTTTATAGCTTTGTCAACAAAAAAAAATTAATAGCATTTTATCAAAAAGTGTTGTTATATGTCCAATCTTTAATAGCTCTTTTTTTGTAAAGCTATAATAAGTTTTATCTTTAACAACGCTTTTTTTTTGGACTTTAGCACCTTTTGTTTTATTTGAAGCAAGCCCCTTTTGTTATCATACAAAAAAAAGTACTATGAGGAATTATTCAACTATACATCGAGTAGTGTAAATGAAATTTACACAATATTCTGACCAAAAAAAAAATTTACACAATTAAATTATCATTCATATAATTGTTTTTATTTTTAGAAAATCATATAGTAAATTTAGACCACAATGCAAGAGACTTTTGGTAGTTCTACGGTGGTGATAGATTCTTACATGTCAAATTTTAATCCAAATTTTATTCATAACATGCGTACTTTAGGAATTTTGAATGAGAATGTCGAAGATACTACTGTTATTGCTCTAGATCCATCTAGTCCTATGAATGAAATTGATTCAAACCAATTTCAGTGGCTGGTTTCAAAGAAAAAAAAGAACAAGCAAAAACATCATGTTATTAATGCTAGTAAAGGAATTACTCTACTAATTAAGTTTAGAGTAAATAGTACTTCCAAATATTTTCAATTAAAGAGTTGATCTTTGTATTTTTCTATATATTTTTTCGTCTTTTACTTTTTTGATGAATGTTTTAGTTTATGTCCCCTCTTTAAAAGAAAACTTTAGACAATAATGAAATAATTATTATTACCTGCATTTGCATAAAAAAGTTATTTATTACATTTTTTATGCTATTTATTTATGACATAGTAACAAAATCATTGTTAAGAAGTCACATATTAGATGTGAGATGTCCTGAATATATTTATAAGTAAGAATATATTTCTCACCTTACAAACCAGTTTTGTAAAATTCAGTTAGACTCAATCCAATTTTTAATAAAATCATGCATATAGCAATACAAAAGATTCCTTTTCCTCTTGGTTAAATAGTTTCAAAGTTTTATGTACTTGAAAAAATATTAGCTTCTCCTATCCCTATATCAAAAGTAAAATTATTTTGTATTTGTACATTATATTTTGTACATATAAAGGTGTAATATTTTATTTTTTGTTGTAGAGATAAAGGTGTAATTTGACACTTGAAAAGAAAGCCCCAATTGATATTGTTGTGTCTTTGTAGGACAAAGAAGAAGTTCTAGCTTGACAGCCCGACCAAAAGATGATCAAAGATCCAATTACTTACCTGCATACTTGGTTAGTATTTACTTTACTATTTTTTTTTTCCTCAAAATTTCCGATACGGTAATTCTTGGTAGTGCCTACCTAGCTTTAGGATCTTCCTTGTCAAAGTAAAAAGTTTTGGATAGTACAAATATATTTCTCACTGTTAGAGCATGGTGTAATAATTGATGTGGGGTTTTCGATTTTTAATTAATGGGTGATGTTATTTCTTTCATAAAATTATGTTTTAAATTTGGATAGTTTGATTTTAAATTAACGTCGAAATTAATTAATATGTAAAATTGCATGTTTAATTTAATGCACCGATCTATATCCTAGAAATATATACTACATCATCACTAAATTAATATTCTTTTTGTTCTAAATTATAAGAGAAAAATTATCATATTGGTCCTAAATTATACGGGAAAAACAATTATCAAGACTGTTATTTTATTTATTCTCATAAAATGAAATGACAAATTAAATATAAATTGCATTTAATTTTCTTTTTCTAAATAAGCCCTAATTTAATAATTTAAGTTTTGGTCCATGTATTGATTTTTGTTCTAAATAAGCCCCTAAATCAACAAAACTTTTTTACTTTTAGTCAATTAAACTAAAATCCGCAGAAAAATTCGCAAATTTTCTGCAGATTTTCTACGAATTTTCCTACAGATTTTTGCTTTAGAAACTAAAATCAAAAAATTTGGTTGATTCAAGAACTTATTTAGAATACAAATCAATACAGTGACTAAAATCAAAATTTCGCATATATACAGAGACGAAAATGATATTTAAATCTTAAATAAATTTCTTTTAACCAAAGATAATTTGAGTCACCGTGTTCCGTGTATGATTAATAATCTAGACACTCCGTTTTGTGTGGAGGATTGTGATGTGTTGAAATGAAACATCACAATATTTATTTTTTGAGTGTCTTTTTGACGACAATGTCACAACTCACAAGGTGTGGTTTTATGTTTTGCTGGGATCAAGAGTGTATTGGCAAATAGTATGTCATTCCAATTCAACGGTTTGGTGGTCCATGGTAAATCAACATGTGAATCTCTTCAAACAAATATGATTGGTTTTTACTTAGATCAATAAGAAAGTTCTATAATAATTTAGTTTTTACACGGCAGGATAACATGGTCATGAATCAAAGCAAATTCAAGGTGTTTTTTCTCCATAGAGAATTTAACTTTTCAAATTTCATATGCTTAGGTGTTGATATTCTTTAATGTTTAGACTTAGGTTAATTTTCTGGACTATACCATATATAGTTCATCCTTGATCTGAGACGGATCACCTGAATAGTCATATAATCATATAGTCTATACTATGAAGTCGCCTTAAAATGCACCTCATTGCCCGCATAACATGACATTTGATCCTAACGTACCATGAGTACACTGAATACGAGGAAAATTTTTCTATAATCCTCCTATGATTCTCTATAACCCCTCTAAAACCTCAAATTGTCCTTCAATTCAGAACGTAGATCCCGAACTAAGATTTGAGAGGTAGAACCCGAAGTTTGTGCGGGGTTTCCCGAAGTGGTGCCTATACCTCACAAAAACTCTGCACAACTTCGGGTGGGTATAAACATCAGTTCGGGGTCTAGATCCCGAAGTGGTGCCTATACATCCCAAAACCCCGCACAAACTTCGGGTACTACATCTCAAACTTTAGTTCGGGATCTACGTTCTGAATTGAAGGACAATTTGAGGTTTTATTTATAGGGGTTATAGAGAATGATAAGGGGGTTATAGAAAAATTTTCCTCGTATTCAGGTGCCTATACCCCCAAAAATCCCGCACAAACTTTGAGTTCTACACCCCGAACCTTAATTTGGAATCTACGTTCCGAATTTTGCTTAAATACTCCCTTAGGACAAAAACGGTAGTTAAGGGGGAAGAGAATGATGGGGGGGTGGGTAGAGAAATTTTCAAATACGAGACATGGCAATGGTCATGAACCAAAACCAAAATTTTAAATTTTAAAAAACAAAAAAAAAACTAATACATGTCACTTTTTTTTATAGAAACAATTTTTTTAAAAAAATATTTAAAACAAAATTTTAATTATTTAAATGTAAAATAAATAACCCCCCAATAAAGGATACTCTTGAAGTATCCTATCCATGAGTACTATTTATGCAAGACATGGCAATGGCCAATTGGCCATTAACTATATATAATCAAATGATTTAAACTATTACTTTTGAATTATTTTTTTATTGGTCTATGTTCATCTTATGCAAAGATGTGCTTAATTATGATAATATATTTACCGTTTAAATAAACTACTTTCAAGTTTAATTAGCTAAAAAATCTGCACACTAATATATGTGATATAACTTTTGCCTTTTGTAAGGAGAACAATAATTTGAGATATAAATTAGTTTGAACCAACAATATAATTCTTCTATAAATTTAAAATTCAACCTCTCATGCTTTGGTATATAGAGGGAAATTTATTGCGGACCCATATAATATACTACGTACTAGTCCTAGGGTTATAGTGGGGAGACCAGTTGACATAAATTGTTGAATTTTTATGAACCACAATTGAGTTGAATTTGGGTATATGTCCCAATATACAATCACCATAAAGGAATAAATTAATTAAGCTAGCAGATAAGACAACTTAAATATATGGATGGAGTTAACATGCCTTTGTTTTTGTACCTACTGGTGGTCCAGTTTTACTAATTATAGTTTTAATTTGATTTTTATTTATCATATTTTTCTATGTCACAAATAGTTTTTATTTTCTCTGAGCAATTATTTAAAATTTATTAACACTGGTACATGTTAAAGAAAGTCCTATAAAAAACTAAGAAGTGTTATTTATTGTCTTTAATATTACATAAACTATAAACTATATATATACATTGTAAATCGAGGAAAGTGGATAAAGAAAACATTTCGAACAAGAGAAAAAAATAAAGTCAAAACAAAATAACAGCAAGAGGAAAGTAAATATAAATTTGAAATTATAATGAAAACTAATAAAGGTAGTCTCGACTCTCGAGCTCAATTTTCACTTTTGATGGTTTCTGAGTTATTAGGCCTGCTGCTCCGACTAGTTAAAGGATATGCTTGAATGTTTAAAACGAACCTTAATACAAAAATGCAAAAAATTAAAAAGAATAACAATATTCCATATTTAAATTGTGAGTAATATAGTTATGAGTCAAAAAAAATCAAAATGATTTACATTCATATTCTATTGTGCGGACTCGACCACCGGTGGACCGTGCGATTGACCCTTTTTCATTTTATTTTTTTTAATAATGCTCTTATTGTGTGGACTAGACCTTATAATATTAAAAAAATTGAACAAATCAAAATAAAATATAATATAACCACCACGAAGATCCTACCAAGCATAAGATATGTTAAAAAGAATTATCAAAAAAAGTACAAGTAATATTCAAAGATAAAAAGAACAAAAATAGTTCAGTCGATACTCAGACATAAAAAAGGGTTCGACTGCCATATGAAAGTTTAAGCCGAAATTTACAATATTAGATTGCAACCACCCAAACGAATGTAATTTTATATTATCAAACAACTGATGAGTTGATCTTTCCTAACCCTTGAAAACCATGTTGTTCTGTTCACTCCACCGCACCCAAACACAACATAACCATATCAGCTACAGAAAAGAGCGGCGAGAACTCAAACCTCCAGCAAAAAGAATAAACTAAACAAGATGATCTGGCAGAGAAGCTGGATCAACTGAAGCTATACCTATCCAAGATCTAATCATACTCCACAAAGGTGCAAAAGTGGGGCAAGAAAGAAATAAATGTTGTGTTGTTTCGATGCCGCCGCATCCAGTGACACAAAAATGAGAACCAAAAGGAATAATATTGCACTTCACCAAATTGTCCTTGGTCGGTAGCCTGTTACGGATAAGCCTCCAAGCAAGAACATATACCTTTAAAGGAGCATGTTTATTGCAAATGAAATCGGAAGAACTGGCCCTCGCATGAGAATTCTGAATAGTTTACAAATGATTAACATCCCGCACTTAAAAAATTGAAATGATAAGCATCCCGCACTTAAATTATTCTCTCATATTTAAAAAAATAAATCATCTAACGAGTAAAAATTGTTGCTAAAAAAAAACAAGAAAAATTGAATTGGACAGCCTACTATCAATGAAATGAAAATTTGAGGCACAAAAACTTAAGCATCAATCTTATAGGACTTGAAGACTCGGCGGACCTAACAAGTTTAGATGTTTAAAACAAATTTTATAAGATTAAATTGTATTTTTGGTCTTCTAACTTTTATAGTAGCATTTTTTGCCTTAATTTTAACTTCTTTTGCAAAAGATTGACCTTTATTAATTTAGACCAAGTCAACGCACATATGGACAATGACTCACATGTCATTTCAGCATGCATTGCCACATATGCTGATGTGTTATGTGAGTCACTGTCTACGTGACAAGAAATGTTGATGTGTCACATGAATCACTGTCCATGTAAGCGTGACTTGGTCAAAATCGGTGGAGTCAATCTTTTGCAAAAGGGGTTAAAGTTAACAGACAAAAAAGCTATTATGAAAGTTAGTGAACCAATAATGCAATTTATCCATATTGAAATGAAACCTTAAAAAAATTAATATTAATTTTTTTTCTTAGTTCCTAACATGTACACTAAGATGCAGAGAATGAATTATAATAGTGTTCTCATTGTCGCTAAGATGCAGAGTTGTATTAAATCAACAAAATTTCTAATTACTGGAAGAAAAAAAAATGGATACATACATTAACTTTTTTTAGGTTATCATAATATAAATTCAAAATTTTCATTGTCATCAATAACGATTATTCTCAATAGTTTGTGGCATTCAAACTCTCTGACTTGCTTAGATTGGAGGGGCGTTTAATTTGGTGGTTTTGATTTGTGTTTTTTGTCTAATTTTTGCTTGGTTTTGGATCTTTGTATGTAATCTTTACTTTACTAACTTTACTAGATGATTCACACCTTGTGTTCATCTAATTTTATTTTAATAATAGTACTTCCTTTGTTGCTTAAAAAAATGATTATTCTCAATATTGTAGGACTCAAAGTAATTTTTTTATGCGTAAAAGTAAATAATCGGATCTCTAATTACTTGTTTAAAAGATTAAGGGTTTGTTTGAAACAATTTTGATTTTTAATTTTTATAAATATATTTTAGAAAACTATTTTTAAACAGAGAAAAAACTTCCTAAACCTGTTTTATTTTTTTAATTTTAAAAACTAATATATATATATATATATATATATATATATATATATAATAAAATAATTTTTGAAAACAATTTTGGAAAATTAGATTACCAATCAATTTTTTAATTTTTAAAAATTAAAAGACTCTTTTTGAGAAGTCACAGGCCCTAAGTATTCTTATCATGATTTGCATCAATTTATTATTGATGTATCTGCATGCATGATTATTGAGAGAGCATATATACACCACTATGCTAAGATGACAAAATGATTGGGTTTTGCTTAAATTTCGGAATGAGATATTGTCATGTCGCTCTTTGGGTCCTGTTTCACAATTTTGTTGTTACTTCAATTCAATGGTGAGAATGATCGAAAATGAACCACACCAAACAATTTTTTTTGGTACATCGGAAATATAAATTACTCCTGCCAAAGATCAAATCTTGGACCTCCTCCTACCCATCTCAAATGTCCCCAACTCTTACCACTTGAACTATCCTACGGGACCACACACCAAACAAATTGCATCACAAGAAACAAAAATGAAAAGTGGAAATAGAAAAGGAACCCACGTATGTACCTTGCTATACTATAGCTAGATTGTATAGAACTATAGATTCTTCAATTCCTGGCTAGAAAAATGTTTTTATTTTTTATATTTTGTTGTTTTTAGAAGAAGAGAGACGAAAATTGGATTGTAAAACTAAAATTTTATAAAGAATTGTAAATTTTTTCAAACAAATTATTTTATAAAAATTGTATTTTTTTGCCATATTTTATAGAAATAAAATTTCATTAATTGAGTTCAATTTTTTCATTTAATAAAATGTTTCAATTATTTTTATTTTTTAGTTTTTACCCTCTGGTTCACTTCTCATGGGAAGAGACTCTAATAATTCAGAATTCGGGGTGAATTATGATATTAAAAAGTTCAAGTCTCTTTTCGAATACAATTATGGAGATTGAATTGTATTTTTTATCAAGTTCAGCGTCAATCACTACTGAAACTAATATTTGGTATGTTTCAATTATTGATAAAGGATACCAAGCTTCTGAATTTTTCTTGCACACGCTTTTACATTCATGGTGGGGGTTTGGCCACACAGATCAAAGACAAAACTAGAGTTATTTTTTTCGGTATAAAACCAAAATTTAAGCTTTTTCTCTTAGAGAACAAAACAAAATTAAAGATTTTTCTTTGTGTCCTCCACCTTCTTCTTTTTCAAAATTTCATGAATTATTACTATAAATTTATAATTATTTGGCTTAAACACATCTACAGTTAAATTTAGTCTTTTTCTTTTATAAGTTTTTAAGTGATTAATAAAGTTCAAAGAAATGATCCATTGTGTGATGCTTAATAGTTAATAGATATATCATATCTTGTTAAAAAAATAGATATGTATATAATAGAGCAAACTTAATTCTTTTTTCCACTTTCTTCTTATTTTCTTTTTTCTAGTTTACCATTTTGAAAGGGATGATTTAAAATCAATTTTGATCTAACATCACTCATCATCTTGATCATTTTATATATTTTTTACTTGAATAAGTGACATCCACGTATTTTTTTGTTTCATTCAAGTTTTATTTCTTCGTAATTTTATAGCTTAGTGCGATGTTTTTGTTTTGATTTCTCTCTTGGTATGGTGTTTGTTTTCATTTCTTGTCTTGTTGGTACAATGTTTGTTTTAATTTCTTGTCTTGGTACGGTGTTTGCTTCAATCCAAATTTAATACATATTCAATGACTTTAGCGTTGTCAATGTTGCAGATTCGGATGCATGATTTTTTTGGACATTTAAATTTTGTCATATATATTGTGGGTTTTGTCATAGACATTAGACCATTTTATGCTATTAACTCGAAATGTTGTGACCTTGTTCACAAATTCATTCTTATTAGTTTTTAGCGAAATTGAATATGTAATGATTTCGGTTAATATACTCTCTATGAATTTGAATAAATGAATATTGTTGATTTTAGTCAAAAATAAATATGTATATCAATTGTTATATCAAGTAAGTTTATTATATTAATCACAAATTTAGACATAGTTTTTTTCCCGATAATTAAAATATTTAAGTCCAACTATAGTTTTTGTCCTCATATTCTATTCAATTATGAAATTAATCTCTCCATTTTTATTCAAGGACAAGGATTTAAAGGATATGCAACATCGGTGTAAAACAATTTTACATAAATATTCAATAAAAAACAACCAATTTGCCATATACAATAAAAAATTACTTGTATGATGACATGGAAGAACGGTGGTTTTTTATTTGATGTCAGTGTAAAATAGTTTTACACTGCAATATATATGTACATTAAACTATTTATTCAATCTCAAAATTAGGCCTCCCATTTTTAAATCACCTAGCTAGTTATGATCTCTTATTATCATATTTTTATACTTAAAAATAGTGATTTAATATATTTTAAATGACATGATATACGACCGGATCAATGATGTAGATTTATCGAGGTAAATTAATTATTTATATTTAATTAATTAAATTAAATTTCATTAATATTATTTACATTAAATTAAAGATATTATTTATATTCCATTATTTACCAAAACTCAAATACAATAATCTTGATATCATTTGATTTGTTATTTTTGACTAAAACCCAAAAATATTAAATTAAATGATTTTTAATTTCTTTAAAATTTGATAAATAATTTATCTGATATAAAATTTTAATATAATAATAAATTTTTTATTTATTATAATATTATTCTGGACTAATGTATCGTACACCACTTGATCAACTTATACATCATAGACAATCCTATAGACAATACCCTAATAAGGAGTACAATATTATTGAAAGGAAAATTGCACGTGCAAGAGACAATGTTTTGTAAAAGTAATGAGTAGTCAATAGTCATATTGTTATTCTGTGTGCGCAATCAAATCAAAGAAAGTATTATGTTTGAATTTGATTTTAGAGGAGTTAAAATTAATTTTGAATATGTAAAAATGATACTAATATGTTTGATTTATGTAAAGTAAGATTAATTTTGTTTGAAACTAGAAATTGTAGTTTCTGATTTTATAATTGATTTTTACATTAAAATTTACTGTTCAACTCATTTTTAATTGAAAATATCCAACTATAAATTAATTATATTAAACTCAATTTTGATAAAATCAATTCTACCAAAATTAACTCTATCAAAATTAAGGGTTAATTACTTTTTACCCCTTGTAAAATAGGCTAAAGTTGTTTTATCCCTTTGTAAAAAAAAATTATTGTTTTATCCCTCTTGTAATATAAAATTCTACACTTTACCACTGATCAAGTCAACAAAATCTGATCAAATAAAATCTGTGACGTGCCATGTCACATGAAATTAATATAACTTTACTATAATATACGGTCCTCTTTATTCAACTAGATATAGATACAGTTACAACAATTAAAAAATTTAAATTTAAAACAATTTAAAAAGTAAGAGTTAATTATTTTAAATTTAAACCATTTGATCAAAATCAAACGGTCGGACTATTCCTAATTGCATGACTGTATGCATGCAGTTATTAACTACTACGTGCAATCCAAATTCTATTCCAATACACATAAAATCCGGATCCCAAAATGTTTAATGGAGTATTGTGTGTGTTAACGTTGGACATGATCAAATTGAACACTCCTAATGATCAATAGCCACCTCAGTTAAAATGTTTTAATTGGCCTCTCTCTCTCTGCATGTTCTGTTGTAAATAACGGTGTTTTGTTTTACTTTATCATCATCATCACATGCATGTAACATGTTTAGTGGGGTGTTTTTTCTCTTCTTTCGTTCATTCACACTTTGTTGAAATTAAACAAGTAACCAAATTACCAAACCTAGTCTGCCAAGATCTTTGCCTTGCCTTGTGTCGATGTCAAATCCAGCTCACTAGATATGTAGCTTCACCCTACCCTATAATATAGCCTAGCCTTGCTTGTCATCATCAACTATGTACTATGAATCAATGTGAATGGTCCATGTTTCTGCTCATATATACTCACTCTTTCACGCTAACAAAATTTAAAATGCAACAAAGTTACATCAATATTTTGTCATTAGAGTATAAGTATAAACAAGAACTATCTAGCCAGCTAGTAATTTTGTACTAATGTTCTTTCAAGGACTATATGACTATGACTTTGCATTTCTTAACATCAATTAATTGACCTCAATTATTATATAATCAAATTTAAATGTGCAGTATATCATGCTAGCAATGAGTTTTAAACTGTCTCATCTTGATTTAGATGTCATCTCAAAATTTTATATTATAAAAAATAAAAAACTATCCCAAAATCTCAATTGTTTGATCTTGATTTATATAGTTTGTCATTTATAGTATAATCGTAATGTTCATACTATAAATACAATTTTTTTGAAACATAGGTAAATACAAAATTTTAATTACCGTTAAAAATACTACTCATATTAATATTAAATTACACAAGAAATTTTTTTTTCTTTCAATCAAATTTTATTAGGTTATACTACTTCCGTCCTAAAATATAAGACCCCGTTGACTACTGTACATTTGCCAATACATAATTTTGATTGCGAATATCTTTAATTGTTTATTAGTAAAAATTATAAAATTTGATATTTTAAAAATATTATCGAAAAAAAATCAAACAATATCTTATATGATAATGTTTATATTTATATACTTTTAAAAAAATATGGTCAAAATAAAATACGTGAATAGTGCATTTGATCAAACTGAGACTTATAAAATAAGACGGAACTAGTACACCCCATACACTAGTTAAGAATAAAAATTTAACATTGAAAACAAAAACATTGATAATACAAGTTTCAACATAAATATACTCATTGATGTTCTTTAACTAGTGTATGAGGTGGAATAATTAGCATTTTACAATTACTTAAATACTTAAAGTATTATTTTCGTCTCTGTATGTATGCAGAATTTTGGTTTTAGTTCTGTATCAATTTTTTTTCTAAATAATAAATCAACTAAACTCTTTGCTTTTGTCTTTAAAGGTAAAATCTGCAGGAAATTCTAAGAACTTTTGTTTTAAGGATGAAAATTGAAAATTTCATTGGTTCAGAGAATAATTTAAAATAAAAATTAATATAAAAATTACAACTAAAATTTCGCTTACATACAAGAATGAAAATAACACGCCTTTTACACTTAAATCGTGCTTACTGTACCTCTAATTTATGATGTCCTTTTTAATATAGAGTCCTAGTATTTTGTCTGATGTCCTTTGGTGAGCTATCATTGATTAGGCAATAATCAAGATGTTCCTATCGTAATCTTTCCGTAAGATTATGTTGGGATTTTCTAATGACCGACCAGCCCGTAATACAAGATAGGAAAATGATAACTAGTGCCTTTGGGGCAATGGTTAAGAAACACAAATATAGTATAAGTATATTGGAATTTGTGCGGTCAAAGTAATAAAAATATATAAATTGTTGTTTTCAATGTGAACTTACCACTTTTGTATCCTTAACTAGTGCCCTAAGGGCACTAGTTAACAAGACCCTACAAGATATTTTGGAAGATTAAGAAAACTTGAGTTACTACCTTTCATGTTCACGCACGGGGTAGTGCTATTTCTTTGTTTCTCTCTAATACGACATCGTAACCGCCATACAAACCTTATTTTATTTGCACGATTAACGAAACTTCACATTCACCCAATAACAACATTAGATTGAGATTATTACGTTACGTAACCAACATTTTTTTACAAACTGACATTTTGATCACGCCACACAAAAACAAAATTATTACTCCCTCCGTTTCAAAATGAGTGTCGCTTTAGCTCAAAAAATTTGTTTCAAAATGAATGTCGCTTTTCAATTCCCAATGCAACTTTTTCCATTTATATCATCTATTTACTACTTTATACACTATTTCCAAGAAAATAAAGGAAAAAGTATACTTAATTTAGCAAATGTACTATTACTTTTAATATAATGATTGCATTTCTTAATATGTGTGAAAACACCAAAAGCGACACTCATTTTGAAACGGAAGGAGTAGTTACTGTGTGTTGTTGATTTCAAGTGAATCGGATCATGCATGGAGTAGTAGTAATAAAACAATCTCAATCAGGTCACCGGTAAGCACCATAACGTAATCAAATTACTACCTGCATTTGAAATACTCATGCAGCCAGCAAAATCATAGTTATTGAAGGATTTCAGATTTCGATAAAGATTTTGAAAACTACACTACTGCTTATTTAATCTCAATATTTTACTGCTAGAACTATAGGAGTATTATCTTAACTTTGAGTAATTAGAAGTTTAGAACTTAGTAGCTAATGATTGTCAAAAAAAAAAAAATTACACCTATTTTAAAACTCTTTTAGTATTAATTGAAATTTTCAATTGTGAAAAATTATTATTTATTTTATACAATAGTTTTCAGCCCCTTCACCTAGATTTCTAGATTTCTAGATTTGTCCATGATCACATATATAAATTTTAGTTTTTAAACTAAGAAAATACTATGTCTCTTTAAAACCAAGGCCGTTGATGAGGCAAGGCAATACATACTTCATCTTCGGGCCTTCAAATTTTAGGGGCCTTAAAAAAATAATAGTTATATTATTAGGTACAATCATATTTGATCTAAACAATGTAGAAATATCTAACAAAATAAAAGTGTAGTTTCACGTTTCATGTTTAAGTAGTTAAAATATATTTTGATGATATTGATTAGAATATGACCTTTTATATTATGTTAGTTACATAGATAAATGACTAATTTTGAACTTGTCGTTTTTTATAATTTAAATAAATGATTTTTTTAAAAAAAATACAGTATTAAGGGTCCATTTTAATTATTTACCTCGGACCTCCAAAATATCGGAACCAGCACTGTTTAAAACATAGGTTAGAAAATTCAATATAAAAATATTTATTTTAAAGTCTTCGATACCTTTTAAATTATGTACGTACATGTTTTTTTTCTTTTGCAAAGTTCATTGAAACTCCACATCGAAACTTGTGGGATCCTTTGGAACTTTTTTTGATTTTATCCTCTTAGCTTATTGTCAAGGTAAATAGGCTTTAGTAGTTCAGAGTTTAGAACGAGTTCTGATATTAAATGGTTTCAATCTTCTCCCAAACACAGTTGCGGGGAATCGAATCATGATTCTCTTTACCAAATCAAGTGTCAATCACCAAAGTTGAGTCCTTGGAACTTTGTTAACCCAAAGTTGTGAAGTCATGACATTTTAGACAATGAAGTCATGGACAACTTTAATTGGTTAGAATAAAGGATGAAAGTAAGTCAAATCGAGTCGGACTTCATTTAAATAAATGGGTTAATAGGCATTTATTTTTGTGTAATGTGAGTTAGTTTTAGTTTATCACTTATAATATTTTTTTTATTACCCAATTGTAATGTGAAAAATTTATCGTTTACCACTGAGGGCATAAACAACATAATATTTACATTATGAGGGGGTATTTAAAAAAATATTATAAAGATATAAACTGAAACTCACTCGCATTATATGGGATAAACACACACCTATTATTCTTTTTTTTTTTTTGGTACAAGACCCACCTATTATTCTATTAACCCTAGGGATGACAACGGGTAGGGTCGGGTACGGGTTTGACACTATCCAAATTCGTACTCGAAACGGGCACCCGAACCCGAACCCAAAAGCCTATCGGGTGTCAAACTCCCACCCGTGCCCGCACCCGGTGGATTCGGGTTTTTTTACCCGAAACCCGAAGCTAGAAAAGAGAAAAATGTAGCAAATTCAACGAAACTAAGAAATTACGATGTTAAACATTAAAATTAACGTCTACAACATTGCAACATATATTTCACCTAAAATACGGTGTTAAACTTTATATATATTTAGGGGTAATTTTGTAATTATATATATAAACAGGTGAGGGTTCGGATTTCAGGTGTGGATATTGATCTACCCAAACCCGAACCCGAAATATCGGGTGGCGCCCGAACCCGAAATCCAGTCAACTCGATTTTTACCCGTTGACTCGGGTTCGGGTTCGGACGGAGTCCGCGGGTACGGATCCTTTTGATCTATTTTGCTTTAAAAATTAAATGTATAAATAGATTTTTATTTAAGGCTAGATGCCTAGATGTGACCCTTTTAATAACACACTATTTATCGAAGCCCATTTAAAACTCTATTTTAGCCTTAAAGCCTATTTAAAACTCTATTTATCGAAGCCCATACTGATTGAAGAAACAACTTCACAAATGAACAATAACGTTCAAATTTTTTAGATAATATGGGTATAGATTTCCAGTTTGTTTCTCGAACCACATACACTATGGGTATAGATTTTCTTAAAAGAACACTTCAATCTTTTTCTTTTTTGACAATCAGAACACTTCAATCTTGAAACGTTCTCATAACAGAGGAAATAACTAAATTGACTAACAAAACTGAAGTTAGAGGATCAAAACGGTACAAAAATAGTTACCAGACCAAAATGAAGAAATAAAATTAGTTAAGGAACCCAGTTCGAGTATTCGTATGTAACTTGCCTTGTATTCATATGTAAATTTTTAATTAAACCCGGTTCAAGTAGTTAAAAGGAATCAAGTTAAGGAACTAAATATATAATTTAACCTATTTTTTTTATAAACAAATCTTAACTGTTAGTAACATATAATGAAATTTGGAGCATCCATCTCAAACATCCTTCATAGGAGTATATCTCATTCATTAATAAGTTATATGCATGAAAGAAACAGCAATTACCATAACAACAACAACAACAACAATAATACAAACTATGGTTCACGTGTTTAAAATCCCAATATGCAAATCTCTGCTTTCTGTGTATTTGTGATTCGTGAAGTTCTATATATTATGCATTATACATCAATTTGTCTAATTTCAACTCAGAAAATCATGTCAAAATCTCATAACTGGTATGTTTTAAACTCAAACCCACAACCTTTACACTCAAACTGTACATCAAAATGGCCTTTTTAAATAAATTAGGGGGGAAAAAAATACTTACTGGGCATATCGACATCATGACCACGCAAAAGGCATCCAAAGAAAAGAAAATGTTGCAACCATGTTCTGAGGATCAGGAAAAGATGAAGTATAGAAATTTGTATAAAAATACAAGACAAAATACAATAAGGATTTGATCGTTTAAAGATATTATCTTGTCTAAATTGTTTAATATTTGATTTAGGTTTGAAGAGACCATGCATGTAAGCTCTACGGAGAAAGAGGCATTGCTACTCTGGAAACTCGGCATGAAGATCATTTCCCCAGGAACACATTTAAATACACCGTGGCTCCACTCCTACACATTCGTAAAGTCAAATTGTTTGTTAGTTTCTGGTCGATCAAATGAAAAAACATCTAATTATAGACTTAAAAAAGATACTCCACTATAATTGGATCTTTAAGTTTGTATGTATTACTTTTGATTTATTTCCTCCAATCTCATTCCTTTGGCAATCTACTAGTACATACTACCAATTTTGCCAAGTATTGCATAACCAGTACCAGATCATCTTAAAGTTCAGTACCTCTTTGAAAAATACCAATGTATCTTATATACGAAAAAGAAACCCCCAATAACCTTATCAACTTTGACAGAAATTTCTTTTCAGCTAGTTTTTTTTAATAGACAAATGTTAGTCGTTAGTTTGTTTGAGGTAGGAGGACATGTTAGTCGTAGATATTGAACCTGAACCTTTGGTGTCTCAATCCAACTAGAACTACCGTTTTTTTGGGTGAGAATACTACCTTATCGTTACATATAAGGATTTAATCTTCATGTTATGACCCTTAAATTGATATAAAATTTTCATCAAACTAAAACTGTAATATAGTGTTCCCACTGTAACTATTAATAAAGCGTGTAAATGTTAATAATAGGACCCTCTATTCTAATACTCTTTTCCATATATTTCTTTAAGATTGTGTAAAATTCATCTCTTTTCCTATATTTAGAGGCAATCATTTTAAAAGTGGCGAGAACCACATGAATCTTACCCAATCATACAGCACTTGTTGCATATACTATAATTTAAACTCCAACTATAGAAATACCCGATACAATACTAAACTTGCAAACAAAAAATGAAAATAATTACCTCTAATAGCTTGCCAACGGTGACAACTATGTGCTCTGGACCTGCATCAAATGACAGAGGACCTCTTTCAGTTTGAACGTAAAATATGCAATGCTCCATGGGAAAGTAGAAGCGCAAAGCATGTTCACATAATATGCCCTTTGTGTTATCTGAGACATGTTCATTTCGTTTGGGGGTACTGTCGTGGGGATATTTGCAAAGGCAAATCAATGACTCTGTCTCTTGAATCCGCTCCATAAAATCTTGAGATATGTCCTGTTGTAGAGCTGTTATGACTTGCTCCACTATATTATCCAAACTACTTGCTACTTTCCCCATATGAATCCTGCTTGGGTTACATAAAAACAAGTTAGCACCTTGTTTTGTCTTCACTCTCCATTGGAGATGACAATGTAGATATACATGTTAAACAGTAAAATTTAAACCTCAAACAATCAAACAACCCACTAAGTGCATGTTTGGTTTTAGTGAGTTTAATAGAATCGTGGTATTTCACATTGATTTCAACCCACTAATGTGCCTAGTGACGCAATATTGTCTCTTTTTTTTATGAGATGGAAAGAAAACAAAACGAAAACAAGAAAGAAATTAAGCTCATGGACGAGCTACGCCTATAACATCAGCCATCAACACAAGACTAAGTTGAGGAGGACAACTATTCCAAATCTTCAAGGCATCATTGGATGAAACTCCGGTCTTCGCAAGCCAATCAGCACAAGCATTGCTCTCCCAGAGATTATGCTGAAAAGAGACATTCCAATTCCCCTGGCACGTAATATTGTCTCTAATTACAATAGTTTTAGTATAAATCATTTTTTTTAATTCTTCATGTTGTAGTTCAATATGTATAAAAAGTAATTAGTTTTCCTTCACAATATACCAAGGAAAAACATTATCTAGACTAAAATTCTCCACCATAATTAGTTTGGGATTTAGAAGTTTAATTCTGTTTTAGAATAAGATATTTTAATACGCTGTTTGATTATTTATTTTTTAGTTTTACACTAAACAACTGTGCATCTATAAAGTACGGACATGCCTCAGATTAGGCGTGTCTCGATGTCGGACACATGTCACGTTTGACACCAAGACTTACGATTACATTGAATTATATAATTTTTTAAAAAATTTAGCCATGTCGACGTGTCAGTGTCCGAACTTCATAATTGTGCATCAATCAAATAATAGGTGCCAATGAAGTAGAAAAAAGTTACAAGCGCATAATTGTGATTTGTGTAACATTAGTACCGACTCGTAAAATTGATAAGAACATACAAAACCTATCATAACTCATAAGTAATCAATCAATTGATCATATATAAAAATTTAAAGTACAATTTCACAAGCATAGAAGTTTCAATAATGTACAAAAAGAAAGTACTATTACTAATTTGCATGCAAAAAGAAAGCACATACCAAAATTTCCGATGCGTTTGGTTGTGAGCTGTGAATTCCAGTGCTCCGTTTCTAGTTCGAACACAGGGAATCATCCCACCGCACCGTCCATTACGTTCAACGTAAACCTTTTTGGAGTCATTGAAAACGCATTCAACTTCCTCTGCTATAGCTTCGAGTTGGTAACTTGAAATTCCGTGGCACCGTATCCGGAACGCGCCGAATTCCTTAGCGGAGCGAAGAAGTATACCGGCGGCGGCATGTGGAAGAGACCGGAGGTCAATTTCCGCCGGTCCAGTCTGGATTTGAAATTCCGGTAGTGTAAGTTCCGGTAACTCGAGCTTTTTCTCGAGAAACTGGCTGAAGATGTCGTTAGCGGCGGAACGCGATCCTCTTCCGGTAGGTATCGGCGACGGTAGCGGTACCGGAATCTGACTGTTACATCGCGCGAAAGGCATTGCGACGAAAACGAAACGACGTCGTTGTAACGTGTCTGTTTTCGTTGCGGAAGTTTTTAAGTTACCGTAACGAGCATTTGTGATTCGAAATTGTTAAAAAGCGATTTGAACAGCGACGACGTCGTTTTAGTTTGTGATGGTGACGACGACGTCGTTTTATGGTGTTTCGAAACCAATGGTGTGAGTTTTGATGAATCGTGCGTGGATGATGATTTGATAAAGCGGTTATGGAAGGTGGAGGAATGAGAATTGAAGGGAAACGACGTCGTTGAATGAAATAGAAGGGAATGGTGGTGATGATGATTATGATGATGATGATGATGATATAGCAATGGTGATGATGATGGTAAAGGAGCTTTTTGGAAAGGATGAAAAAATGGAACGCGAGGGACCCTTTGGTGGTTGGGGTGCACGATGTTTGATTTACGTGCTTCCATGCTATGGAGAACTATTGTGTACCATCAACATTCTCTCGCCACGTGTCTTTGGACTTAAATTTGACAATTTATTTGAACATAGATTGACTCTATTACTCTTTAGTCTTTACACATCGAATATATATCGGATTTGCGTAACACTCTGACGCACAAGTAATAAATTGTTATGATTTAAGCACATGAGAAGAGCCCACGAAAAAGATTAGCCTAATAGGTGGGAGAGTCTCATGGCTTAAATACTATATTGAGCACTTTGAAGTACTCAGTATGAGACTCATAACATTGTCGCACCTTGGCCTTTAAGAGTCGACGTCCACGGCGGCTTTCACTCTATCGACACTGACCCGACGATAGCCATTTTCTTTCGGCGGCTTCACCCACCTATTAGTATTCGGTGAAACACCTTAATCCAGCTTATAGGTAGTCCTTTCCGTGGTCCAACTCTCAATAGAAGCACTAATTGTTATGATTTAAGCACACGAGGAGAGTCCACCCAAAAGACTAGCCCAATAGATGGGAGATCAGTCTCATGGCTTAAATACCATATTGAGCACTTTAAAATACTCAATATAGAACTCATAACATAATTAGTGTGAAATAAGAGATTTGTAGATATAAATTATTTGTGCCGGATGTTGAAAATGAGTATATAGATTCTGACATAGAGTAAGATCAAAAGATGCGGTTTCACCATTTTTAATAAAAGGATTTTTTGCATTCAATGCAATGATGGATATTGAAGGATCATGACTTCGATGTGGATTGTTGAGGATGTGTCTCTAGACTGAATTCATATATATTTGGGTCGTGCAGGTTAGATCAGATCTTGATCCAGTCCAAATTAAAATTTATTTAAGTTATTTCTGTTAACTCTTGATATTTTATTCTCAACATGAAGAATGTTTAGTGGACACATTAAAGATCCACATCAAAAAAATCATTATAACTTTATTAAACTCATAGATTAACATATACATTGTGTACATAGAATATTTTATGGAACTTATTATGGTATCGTATGTCTTAAAAATACATGATGTGTCAAAAAAAAAATACATATTAAAGAATTTAAAAATATTTTTTTGTCTTAAATACATAATTTATGAAAAAAATTATATATTTTCATATTTAATTTCTTAACTTTTATCCTAAGACCTACCTCACACAAAAAGCTGCTTAATAGTCTATACAGTACATTTTAATTTATGGGCTAAAGGGCCTACTTTGCTCGGATTCCGTTGGACTTGGGCCACCTAAAGCAAAAATGTTTAAAGTAAGAAAGCAAATCATAGCGAAGCAAAAGAAAAACAATAAAGAAGTGGTGTGTAACACCGTGTGTTTTGTTGACATATAAGAAAAAGAAAAGAAGTACATATCATAAGCTTTTTAAAGAACAAATACATTGAGCATAATCACTCTTAAAATTAAAAAGTAACTACTAATATGTCTTAATTTTTTACCAAATGCATATTTTACATTTCAATATATTTCATATGAGAAGTTGATCACTTTCGAGTTAGGGTAACTCAAGATTCAATCACTTATGAGTTGGATACTTTCGATAGATAATGTATGAACTTTGGAGCGCATCATTGCATTTTAGATGATTAGTTGGAAGCATCCTATCAAATAGTTAAAGTTCTTAAATTTATTACATTTTCTTTTTGACGGAAAATTTATTACATATATACTAGAATTAATTACTTTTACACATTAAACGTTATAAAGCAAAGCAATTAAAAGCAACGACAAACACATAAAGCTAAAAGAAAAATCTTTTTCAAATTTCAATCTGGTATAAATCTTCAATGAGGACGACGTCCATCCGGATATTGAAATCCAATGCTCTCCATGGTAGCAACCGTGTTGAACATCCGCCTCTTGTATACCTCCTCCAATAGTTGTGATCGTTGTAGCTGCAAGCTCTTGTGCTCGTCCATGTTTAAACAATTATTTGTTATCGTCGACAATTTGTAGTGGCTCAACCCATGGCCACCACATCTACAACCACCATAAGTAGAGTCCATTTTCGGGTGCAAAAAATCTTTTGTGAAATTACTTGTTTCTCCCTCTTCTATCCGGCTTGATGTTATGCATTTTAGATTGTTATGTTTGGCTCTAGCTTCTTCTACTATTTTTGTACCATGCTCATCTTCATGATATTGGATATTTGTACACTTGTAGGAGTTCATTGAACTTGGAGAGCTTCCGTCATCATTAATAATTGGATCTGCAAATATATAGTTCATAGATGAGACTATATAGTATGAGTAAATATATTTTAGATCATAGTAATAAAATTATGAGTGCTAATTCAAAATTAATATTTATACAAGAAATTAATATTCATATATGTACCTTGAATCCATTCTTGAGGAAACATGCCATGCTTCCCACACAAGTGTGTCTTGGAGATAGACTTAGTGAGAGAATCATGAGGTGAAGTAGGACAAGATGATGAAAAGACAAAAGGATTATTGTGATTATTAACATCCTCATCCTCATATTCTTCATAGTTAAAACTATGTTGTACTTGATGCTCACACTTGCCATGAGTACCCATCCAAGTTGGAAATAAAGCTAATATCTCATTATCTATCATTGCAGCTATCTCTAATGGATCCAAGTGACTAATTTCAAGTTCTTCTACCATCTCCATTGCTACCTTGATAGCCGTGTCATTTTTTGTGTCAAATGGAAAGAATATATGCCTTGTTTGCCCTATATTCCAAAATTACTTCAAGTAAGACATTGTAATTTTTCTAAGATACTAATTTTGGTATACATTTAAATCGGATTTTAGATTTCACACCGTCACAATTTCCACGCATTCATGTAGTTAGACGCTCCGAATTTCAATATAGATTGAGTTCTTACATAGAAATTTTAAAATATTGAACCTAAAGTCTATATTGTTCAATCTCACTCCAACGGTTAATGATACACTGACTGCATAAATGTGTGGAAATTGTGAAACAAAGAAACCCATATTCTTTAAATATCGAGTATCAAAAGACTATAACCGCAATTTAGGTCGTGAAATCAAGATTTTTAATATCTGTGTGACCGCGAATGAGATTGTATATTCGTCATATATTTATTTTAAATGTCTTATTTTCTCCCTAAAGAGTGAGATCCAAATTAATCCCTCCCAAAAGAGAGAGATCCAAATTAAACCCAAGTGTTGAGAAGGAATTTTACACACCTATTTCATCAAATATCCGCACTTTAAGGAAAATTGTGTTATCCTCTTCATTTATGGACCCAGTGATTGTCATATTTCTACTTGTTCCATCACCTATAGCAAGATGCTTAAATGTTTGATTTGTGGATAATGTTGTGTTTGGCAATGACAATTCAAGTAGTTCCATGGCTAGAAATGGGTCCAACATTAGTTCCTTTGCTGATGGTCTCTTGGAGACATGAGCCAAACATCTTCCCACAAACCTTTGTGCTTCTAAATCTTTGATTCTAAAAAATGCATTTGGTAGCTTCCCCTAGAACATCAAATTAAACAAAGTTTGTGAATGAACTTGAATTAAATTAATGCTTTGAAAATATAGTTAACCTAAGTGTTCTTTATGAAATTAAGCTTACCGCGGTTACTTTTTTGTATATTTGAGCTGGGTTGGAGCACTCATTGTATGGAAATTCAAGAGTAAACATCTCTATCATACACATCCCAAAGGAATATATATCTACGAGTTCATTGTATCTCTCTTCGTACAATTCTGGTGCCATGAACTCTGGAGTACCTGATTATTGGTCACATCAAATATAATTTTTTAATTTATAGAATCGTAATGTCTAAGTTATCACTATAATTAGTTCATCTTGACCGTAAGGTTTAGATCTAACAGTTAATACTTTAACTTCACCATTTCAAATTTCCAATACAAATTGTTTGATCTCAGACCAATGATCAATATGTATTGAATGCGGTGACAAAAAGGTATTTTGACCGCGTGAAATCCAAATTTATAGATTGAAACTCACTCTTTACTAATTACGTAGTTAAAATAAATAAATGAGCAAGAGGCATTGCCTATGACACTTTGAGCAAGTTGGGATCTACAAAGTATAGCTGCAAGACCTAAGTCACCAATCTTGACCTCTCCTTTATGGCCATTGACAAAGATATTATCACATTTGAGGTCTCTATGTATCACAGGAGGATTATTGCTGTGTAAATACTCCAAACCACTTAGAATTTGGCGTGCCCAATTCTTTAATGCTCGAATATCTACTTTCTTATACTTTTGCCGATACCTATATATGTGAAAATGTTATCGTAAAAAATATAGGACTAATTAAGTACATGCTTGATATCACAACAGACTTGTCAGAATTACGGTTGTTCATCGTGATTTTAACAAACACAGCCGTAAGATCAAACTTGATGTAATAATAAATGATTGATTAATTGATTACTGTCTAAGGGTGCCGGACATGAACAATTCAGTGATGAAATTGAAGGTTTTGCCATTGATATCAATCCATGAACCATAGAAAATCATCATGGATTTATGGTCGAGGTGCTTAAGGAGATGAACTTCTGAATAAAGGCGTTGAAGTTGCTCCGGTGAATGAGAAACATCACCAAGCTTGACTTGGTTCCAAGCCACTTCCATTCCAAGAAACTCATCAAATGCCCTATACACGGTTTTCATAGCTCCTCTGCCAAGAATGTCCTTATACTACAAGCACAAAAATGAATGTCGATCGGATACACTATTAATCAGAAGTGGCGGTGTTAGAGAACTAATGTAGTGTAAAACTTATATTTAATTACTATGATATTATTCTTCAACCGTAGCGGTTTTGTCATACTTAAAATTCAATCACATTCTTGCATAGCAAATCTAACGCTCAAAAAATAAAGAATCATAAATTTATTTAGAAATGAGTATGATGAGAGAACTTACACGGCCATATCGACCAGACGGATCAGTTTCAACATATCCAAGGGGAACCTTAAACCCACTAGAACTGCAAAATCTCCCTTTGTACATAGCTCTAGTGATTCTATCACACTAGTATGATTGTAGAATAATGTAGAGAAGAGAACTAAGAGTCTTAGGAACAAAGTGATATAGTTATATATAGACATCAAGTAATAATAGCCGTGAGTAGACAACACTAACGCTAAACATTATCATTATGATCATTTCAACAACTCCACGTGAAAATGTATAGATGTGGTTGGTTACCATTGGTTTTACAATGTCAAGAAGAAAATGCAGGAGAAAAGAGAGACAGAGAGAGATAACACATATATAGGAGGACAAAAAAATCGTTTGGTATAAATCAAACATGTAAGTAATTAAAGTTGTAAGACAATAATGTTTATGATCTGAAATGTGACCACACCACATAATGTGAATTATGAGTAGAGAGTTTAATTAATTGTGTGCATATATAGGTGGTGCTTGGTGTAATATAGATGATTGTGGACAAAGTGTGTTTGAAGAGAGTGAGAAGTCTCATCAGAAAATGAAAAGACTACATAAAGTCGTAGGAAAGAAACTTGGCTTATAAATTTGAACATATGGTTATGATTTGATGAAAATAGTTGTTGATATTAGAGAAGGTTTTGAATATTGAAAATTTGGCTTAGGACAAAAGAGAGAAAATTCCAAGATAGAAGGATTGCATATATGCTTTAATGGTGGTAGGGATCGAAAAAAAAGAAGAAAGGAAATGGTGTAAGAAAGTTGATGGGTGATTGGGATTTGGGAGAAAAATACTACAGTACTAGTATTAAGTTGAGAGAAGTCTAGAGGATTACTCACTCCTCCGTACTAAAAAATACTCCCTCCGTCCCTTTTTATAAGACGCTGTTTGACAAAATTATACTATATTATGTTTTGACCGTATTTTTTTAATAATACATAAATGTAAATATTAGCATATAAGATCTTGTTTGATTTATTTTGATGAATACTTTCAAAATATTAAATTTTTATAATTTTTACTACTAGATAATTAAAGATATTTGCGATCAAAATTATGCATTGGCATAAGTGCAGTGGTCAAACGGGGTCTTATAATTAGAGACGGAGGGAGTATGTCCTCTTGAAAAAAAAATTGTATCAAAATATATGTCACTTTACATTATTAATAAAGCATTTAATGTTCTATTACACCCTTAACATTTTGTTTCTCTTTCTTCTTTCAATTCTATAATTTATCTTTCTCATATTATTAATGAAGAATAATTTTGTAAACTAACTCATAATTTATCTTTTTCATATATACAACATTAATTACATTTTTTAATTTATATAACATAGTCAAAACGTCATATATTTTAATACGGAGGTAGTATGGTATTGATTCGACACAACATATTAACTCACAACTTTTAAGGCATTATTGTTAGGTCATGGAAATATGGTGAATCATCTGCATTTTGACTAAGAATAATTGGATAAATGAGTTTAACACCATATTCTTTAATTAAAGTTTTATAGTACTGATGAGTTTATAAATTCTTTTAAATTTAAATATGCAAAATGTTCCTTTTAAGAGTTTTGATCTCTATACACTTTAGTTTTTTTTTTAAATTGATCTTATATTTTTATTTTTATTTTAAAAAGGTCCTGGGTCTAATTTGTAATGATGTGTCACATCTTCGAACATGTGACACTGATGAATTACATAATTTTAGATGGATGGACAAAAATGTCTTTATTATTTAAATTTGCGACAAAATTACCAATTTACATTCAATATCACGAAAAAAGATAAATGAGTAATTTTGTATCCAATCTGTAAGTAATAAGGACATTTTTGTCCATCAATTTAAAATTATGTGAATTATCAGTGCCACATGTGCAAAAATGTGTTTTATCATCAAAGCGTGGACCGAAAGACCTTTTGGATATTTAAATCATTCTTTTATTTATAAAGTGTCCAATCTCCACTTTTTTAAACAATGTAAAATTTAAAAGCTGCCCATAGTGCCGGTTGTTTCGAAAAAGCAATGGAAAAAACATTTGAAAACGGCCCATAGTGCGGGTCAACCGTATAACACTCGTTATAAGGGTGTGTTTCATCCAAATACCTTATGAAGATCCTTTATTAGAATGTTCGGCGATTTGATAATCCCGCACGAGTGTCTAGAGGTGGCAATTTAGTTGGTATGTCTATTCATTGTTTGATGTCTAGACGCTCTTAATTTATCCAAAAAAAAATGTAAAGTTTTTCTTAAAATAAGGACTGGAGGAGTAAAGTTGAGTATTTAACTAGAGATAATAAGATCATTTTTATTTGAAGAAAGATTGATACTGTAATATTAGAAAAAAAATTTATAAGCAAAAATGATTTATAAAAAGCACAAATGATATTCAACTCTTACAAATTAAAAACCAACTCTTTAGATGCCTTGAAAACAAACTAAATAATTGTTACACCGATGAAAAAAAAAATTCAGTAACTTTGTTGGCATAGCAGCCTATAAACCAAAACCATAAAATAAAAAGAATGTGTTCAACTAAAAAAAAGCATTTACATACTACATCTGTCCTTAAATATAAGATCTTATTTGACCAAATTGTATTATTGATCTATCATATTTTGATTGTATTTTTTTAATAATATATAGATAAAAATATTAGCATATAAATCTTATTTGATTTGTTTTTATGAGTATTTTCGAAATATCAAATTTTTATAATTTTTACTGCTAGATATTTAAAGATATTAGTAATCAAAATTGTGCATTGGTGTACGTGCAGTGGTCAAATAGTGTCTTATATTTATGGACGGAGGTAGTAATAAACACTATCATCTTAAAAAAATAATTTAGATTTCTATGTAATTATCTCTATTAATTAAAATGCAATCATCAACTAATTAAAAGATTCTAACTTAAGAGGAACTATATTCCGTATTACTACCTCCGTACCAAAATATATGTCGTTTTGACCAAATCACACAAATTAAGAAATGTAATCATTGTTGTATGGAAAAGGTAAATTATATATTTTACAAGATTATCCCTCATTAATGGTATGTGAGAAATAAATTATAGAATTGAAAGAAGAAAGAGAAATAATTAATTAAGGGTATAAGAAGAAAAAGAACATTAAATGTTTCATTGGTAATGTAAAACGACATATATTGTGGTACAATTTTTTTTCTCAAAATGACATATATTTTGGTACGGAGGGAGTACTATATGATTGTCATAGTGACATAGTCAATGGCACTTGGATCTCAAGTGATGCTGTAGGAGTAGTATGTTTTTCTACTTGGTCACTTTGTGACAATAATGAAGTTAATGATGACACCTTTGTCGACATATTGCAACGACAATAATTAATGGCAATTGTCCATGCATAACCTTTGCTTTTATACTCCAACGTTGTCAATGTAATCAACACGAACTTTGAAATACTCTTGGCTATTGCTCCTATAAGCGGAGACAACGGTTGATGCTCTATGGTGGAGGTTGGAGAAGTATTTATATCATTGTGTAGAGTATACAGACTACACGCTGCAGGTAGAGAAACACAAAAACAGAGCGGCCAAAACTCTTAACCTTGAGATTTTGGAGTATGCTCCTCGTAAAGTTTTATGTTTGATTTCTTTTGGTATTAATTTCAGTGGGTTTGTTCATTTAAAATAAAAATTCTGATTTTAAATGGATCCCGCAAATGGACAGTAGAAATGATCCTCCGAATTAGTCGGCGTTTTTCAAGAAAATAATTATTCAAAATTTTCAATTTCACATTATACACTTTGAAATGAAAATGGGAGAATGATCATAGAACAAAAATATGGGTTAAATATGTTTTTTGCTCTCTATATAAATACAAAAGTTTGGTCCAATGAGCTTAACTCATTTGTTTTTAGTCCTATAAAAAAAGTGGCATGTTTTAGTCTATATGAAATTTTTATCGATGCAATTTTAGTCCTACTTTAAAATTGTTGTTCCGGTCTCAATGGAGGCTCTTCAGAAGCTTTGGAAAAATAATATTTCGTCCAAAGTGTTTTTTTCGGCTTACAATTAATTTTAGATAAACTCCCTTCAAAAGTAGCCGTGGAGAATAAAGGTATCATCATAGATGCTTTTGATACTTAGTGTGTATTTTATGTCATGCACAAAGAAGACCGCCATCATTTGTTTTTTACGTGTGCTTTTGCCCAACTAGTTTGGCAGCAAGTTTGTTCTTGGTTGGGTTTCTGCAGGCAGCAGAGGATGAAAGTTGGCTGCATTTCATTGAATTTGGCAAATGGTCAAATAAAAACATCTCTTCGAGTACGGCATTTATTCTGATTGGATACAACTTGGTGTCTCTGGTAGTCGAGGCTGCGCAACAATATCATCTTTCAAGGTGCGTCGGTGGATTTAGAGTTGTTATTGAGCCAAAATCTTTTACTTTTCTTGATTTTGGTTTGGTAGTCGTATTGGATGCTTTTCGTTTTGTTCTTTGTCGGATTAGTGTCAGAATCCGATGGCTTGTTGTAAAAGCCTATGATTGTATCTCTTTTGCATTGTAAGTGTTGATTACACATTGTACTCCTTATAATGTCATTTCTTACTTATCAAAAAAAAATTTAAATTATATTGGCCAAATGCATCTATAGATTCTTTAAATTTTCGGTTTATATCGCATAGGTCCTTTGGGTTTTTTTTAACACATATGCTATTTAAGTTTTCAGTTTGTACCACATAAGTCTTTTAAGTTTTAAAACTGTAACACATGATCCTTTAAGTTTTAAAAATGTAATACATAGATCCTTTCAAGTGATATTCATCATGTTATACAAAAAAAACTTAAATGATCTATGTGTTACAGTTTTAAATTTTTATTTTTTTTGACTAATACAATTTTAAAATTTAAAGGACCTATATATGTGTTACAAAAAAACTTAAAAGACCTATGTGATACAAACTGTAAACTTAAAAGACATATGCGTTACAAAAATTATTTAAAAAACTTATATGGTACAAAGCAAAAACTTAAAGGACTCATAAATACATTTAACCTATTATATTTGTACCGGACATGTTTCCTTGTTACTTCTATGTTTAACTATACTTTTAATTAAACTGTTTAACGTGGTTCTCTTAGTTAGATTATTTTTTATAGTTCTTTTTTTCTAATCTACTTTTTTATAATTTGAGGGTATTTATTTATTAACCACGATCAATAATATTTTAATCGATGTAAATTTTATAAAATATATTATTAGATATGTTATTGCGACACATCAAAATTAGCGATTTGTGTCTGAGTTCGCTATGTAGTTAGCGAAGTATGTTTAACTTCGCTACTGCAGTTGAATTCACACCCTAGATACTGAATTGTGTTTTTCCATAATATTTTCATTTATGAGGGGCGTAAAAGGTATGTTTAATCTTAACTAACGCCGTTCTTATAACCAAAAAACATAACGCTGTTCGCTACTTAGGATGTCAACTGAGTTTACTATCTAAATAGTAAAGAGATACTCTAATCATTTCATAAAAATCTCGAATACTCATGGGTCATACTTAGTCCAAATAGTTGACCCAACAAACAAAAATGACATCACACTCCGAAAGAACTTTGGAACCTAACTAATGAAATTTTCTCTTTAGGGCTTTTAACTTGCTCCTAGACCCCTAAAAATATCAAAATGCCCTCACTATTTAACCCAATGTCATTCGTTATGTAGAAACGAAACTTATTACTGCTCGTATTTTAAAAGACAAAGACGCGCATATTCGTATCTTAAAAAATGAACGGTACTATAATTTGTCCAATAGCTACTGCAGTTTATGTCTTTTGCATAGCTGTCTGGTTCGTATTGGTGGTGGTGCTGTTTCGAGTTTTATGGTTGTTGCCTTCCCGACCCGATGGTGCTATTTGTTATGGTTGTTGGCTTATGGTTTTTTCTCCTTTTTATCCTCTTGCTCTCTGCCTGCAGCCCTATTTTGGGTGGCCCGTATCTTTGACCCTATATGTGTTCTCTTGAATTGGTTGGTACATATTATACCTAGCTTTTCTTATCAATGTATTTTACAAGTTAATAAAAAAATAATACGAAATGATCATTTATATTTTACGTTGATTTCAAGCTTCAAAATATCAAAATCGCATTATAAATTGCAATTTTTTTTCACTTGAGTGAGGTTGAGTGTTTGAGAGGAGAATGAAAGTACAAGGACCGATAGTTGTCATATAAAAGAGGATTTTGTATTTTACGAAACGAAATTACGTGCATTCGTATCTTAAAATACGAAATGTTACGCCATTTCGCATCCTATAATGCGAATGGTAGCAAAAAAAAAAACTGTTCGTTTTATCACTTTATATGTTGTTTGCATGTCATACGTGTTCGTATATTATAATGCAAATCATAATCTTTTTCGTATTTTAAAATGCAAAGGATATTTTCATAAAATTGGGGGGCCTGAGAGCATTTTAAGAGCTTAAAAAACGAATTTCCTAACTAATCCTCCTGTCCCATAATATAAGAGAAAAAATAAATTTTTATTTTTTTATAATATAAGAGAAAATGAACAAACATTTTTTTAAATTTATTCTCTCTCTTACTTTTTTTAATAACAAATATCCATAAAAATTATTTTCACATCTTTCAAAATAATTTTTTTTTTTAAAAAATAACATACTTTCAATATTTTTATTTTACTTCCTAAAAAAAAAATTTATATTTTACTTTTTTCTTTTTTTTTTTACTTTTCTTTTAACAAGTGTTAACTGAAGTTGTGAAGTTGCTGAGTTCTTTCATAGTTCAATTGGTAGCTTACCCAACCATGGCTACAACCACCGTGAAACCGCTTCTCTCGCCACCGTCGCTACTACTCCTACTTCTATTTTCCTCCCTTCTTTCAATCTCTCTCGCTTACAAACCCGGCGACATCGTCCCTACGAGCCGCATGGGTCAATACCACTCCGTTCGTCTCTTCAATCATTCATTTCAATATTCCAAATTACTCTCTCATTTCCTTCATTCTCATACGACACCGTTTCATCTCTTTTTTCTTTCCATTTGCAGTCCAGAACCGTCTGGCAGGATCTCATTGGTCGCCATTGTCCCATCTTCGCAGTGAATCGCGAGGTGCGCGTCTTCTAGGGTTTTGTTTCTGATTTATTATTGTGATTTGTTATTGATTTTTTTTTCTGTGAATTGGATTTTGCAGGTTTTGATACCTATACCTAAGCCAACTGGTTATACTGGAGCTGATCCTTATAAATTGTGAGAATTTTGTTTCAATGCAATTTTTTTTTTTTTGTAAATCAACGAAATGGAAAAGCCATTATAAACTCACACACACACACAAAGTGGAGTGACCAGGGATTGAACCCCGGTCATGGACGTCCTGCCTAGCAATTTCAACATTTTATGTCAGTTGAGCTAGGACTTCTGGACTTTCAATGCAATGTTTGAATTTGCTTGATTTAGAATAATTTTTGCCTCTTAATTAAACATAGAATTGTTTTAGACTTTTAGTTCAAAATGCACTAGGCAAGAATTAGTAGTTTGAGATGAATGTATTTTATTTGGATGCATCAACTTGAGATGCTAATTAAGGATCCTCGTCCTATGGTTATGTGCTAGGTTTAGGATTGTGTTTGCTGAGTTTCGCTGTAAATGAAGATTTTGTTATTGTAGTTCTTAACTTATGAATGTTGGTTTATTGTTTGGGTTTCTGTTCGGACTGTAATTAGGACGGAAAAATAGATAAGATCAAAATATGGAGAAAATGTGTGTCGAATAGGAGGCTGTAGAGTATTAGCTAAATTAATCGGGTGATTTGACAGTAAGAAATGGTGATTTTCTTTTATTTTACATTAGTGAGAGACATGTCGGTGAAAATGGAATGGTTGTAGTAGGAAATTTAAGGAATAACTAAACGATAAACTATGAAATGAAATTTTCGGCCATTGTACCTGAATTATGCCAATATGGAGGTGGATTTTGTTGTTTTATAGTTTTTTGGGACTTTCTCATCCCCTCTCTTAAATCGAAGAAGAAATTTTGGTTATGAATCTTTTTTTAAAATTTATATGCAGATCATTTCAAGTCGGAAGGGAGAAGTTTTATATCCCATGGCTTCTAGTGGTAAATCGGAAAAGTACAGAAGTTCCAATGATTGATATAGAACTGGTAATGATGTGTTTAAGATAGATCATGAACATTTAACTGTGCAATTTAGCTAATTATTGGTACTGGGTTATGAGTTCGTAGATGCAAACATTAGGAAGTGATTTAATTGGAATTTTAATGCTGTGCAGAAATATTCAGGAAGTGATTTGCTTGGTGTTACTGCGAAAGTTGTCGATATGCCACATCACTGTATGTTGTTCCTCTCAATTTATAAAAATGTAATTAAACTTTTTATGCACTACTTACTGGTTAATGACATGCTGCAATAGCATTATTCTTAGCTTTTGCATGTGACTAATGGGCCACTGACCTATGTTCATAGAATCAGTGGAATGGAAAAAAAAGATGGACCTAGCAGTAGAGAAGGTCTGTTACGCTATTAGTGAGAGGATATAGGGTGTTAGCTGAAAGGGGAAGGGACATTACAAGATCAAAGGAATAACAGGAGGCCTTTGGCATGGAAAGGGGTTTGGACAGTGTTTGTGGTGTCAAGCCCTGTTTTCTTCTGTTCCTTTGTTTCGTTGATATACAGGCTTTGTAGTCTACATTGTGGAGTTAATATCTATGTTGTTAATCTCAAATAGCGGCGCGGAGGAGTGCCGTACTCCGAAACAGCTACAGAGGTGTAGTGACTAGCAGGATCGTTGCCATTGCAAAGATTAAAAACAATATACAAACTAAACATAAATTCAAACAGGTTAGATAAATACTCAAAAAATAGCAAAATACTAAAAATAAAAGGGGTAACTAAGCAATTATAATTAACTTTTGCCATTTCTCACTAACATTAAATATCAAAACCCAACATAACTTAACACTAATTGAAGTTCTAAAAGTAATCAAAATGACATGAATAGAGAAGTACAGTGGGAAAGGAAACCAATAGAACAGTGAACTTCACACGCAGAAGGCGAAACAATAGGGCTTCTTTTTTGGCACACTGATAGGATCCAAATGGTAAATAGATAACAGATAACAATCAAACAGTAGAAATATGGAATGGATGTAGTATTATATATTGATAATCACTCTAGAGTTCAAGTGTAATCTAGAGGATAAATGGGTTACAATGTGTAGTAAGGAAAAGAAATGCAGAAACGTAAAAGGGTTGAGCTATTCGAGATACTCAGTCTCTTAATTGCTTTAACAAGCTATTTCCATGCATGCATGATCACCCAAAGAGTGCTGCTTATATAGCACTCTTCACCCAATCACTAGGTGACATCTATCCCACTACATTCCCTTCCTCTAAGTTTGTTATAGCTGACAGCTCATGATTGTTATGGGCCCTGCTCCTATTACCTCTCCTCTTGTAAACTCTATCAAACGTATCACACACAGAAGAAAGAGAAGGAGAAACAGAGCTTTGCAGAACAACAGTAGCAGAACAGGTTTGTGCTCGTGAAGAAGAATTAAATAGTTCACTTAAAATAATACATAATAACCAATACACCCTTAAAAAATAAACATAACGTTAAAAAGGATCTATGAGAGATTTTGCATGCGAAGCAATCCCTAAAGGCAAACGCAAACCTGCAATTTTTACCCAATTCTCGGCTGAAACCTGCTCCTCTTGACCGCAGTTCTCCGGCAGAATGTGTTGCAGTGGACCTTTTTGTCGCTCCACGATCGTGAGGGAAAGCTCCACAATTGACGTCATAGGTTAATATTCAGTAGAACATTTCTGGTGTGTAGAAATGAGCTACATTATCTTTGAGTAAACTTCTGTTGTTGAAATTTAGATTCTATATTCAGTGACCTTCTGCCAATGTTCTCCTGATATGTATTGGAAATGTCAAAATCTGTGCTTGTAAACTGTCAGTGAATCTAAAAGCTTTAATGTTCCTAAGGTTTATTTGAACAACATTTTATTTTTAATGTTCAGTTTTTTTCCTAAACTTGTGTTTATTTAATGAATTTTAAATAAGTCGTTACCTTACATTTTGGTATATACCATTAGTCATATACTTTTAAGAGAAACTTTAGGCAGTATTTACTTAAACTATGCTATTATAACATATTTTTAAGCTTTTATTGTTCTAAAACATTTGTGTTGGATTTACAGATGTTGAAATTCATCCTGAGATCCGTAAACAATTCTGGGATGCCCAGCATTGGCCAAAACATATACTTGCCCGATACACATGGTTGGTGTTATTTGATTTGATTTACATCTCTCTCTATTAATATGCAAGGCAAAATAGGATTATGTAGGATTTTAGGAGTGAAAGTATTAGAGTGGTAGAGTCTCCTTAGATGGTTTCAACACATGTGGAGAAGACTTATCGTTAAGGAAAGTATATAATAGATGAAAAATGTTTCAATAGTTAAATATAAGGAGAGACCAAAGAAACCTTAAAGGAAAATCATTAAAAAAAATTTAGATTTAATTTGTTTTTCTTTAGACGTGATTTATGATAGAATAAAAACACTATATTGTTGTTTGAGTTGATGGAATTTCATGGGAATAGGTTTTCATTATTGTTTTTTCCGTTGTGGTGCACTAGTACATGAGTTCTGGTCAAATTTTAAACAGAATATTAGTCAACATTTCTATTTTTGCAAAATCAGTTAACACTTTGAACAAGTCAAAATAGCATCTTAAAACCTTTTTTTAATTGACTTAGCAAACATGTTGGAAATTAAGGGTAGTTCTTGTGGCATAGTTACTGTCACTAGGTTATCTTTTTGTTCTTTCGTTTTGGTTTGCAGTGTTCAGAACTTGGTAATACTGTCAATTGTGGTCCATTTATTTCCATGTAGTCCCAAAATGCATCTAAATTTTCAACAATTTTCTTGAAGACCTTTATAGCATTCTCCATTCCTAAAATAGGGGTGCATTTTAAGCATCAGAATGATCACACACTCAAATGTTTTGGATCAGTTGGTGATGGATGTATAAACTTTCTGTAATTATTAGCTTTTGATCTTTGAAGGATACGCTGTGTAGATAGTCAGCATTCTCATTTAAACTTTGTATATTATAGCTTGCAGAAAAAAATTACTAAGTATGCATTCTGAAATATTTCAGGAAGGAACATTCCGAGATAGATGTAACTTCAGGATTTTTTGTTCTGTTTGGTTCAGGTAAATAATTGTCATTCTTACTTTTTTTTTGATATTTTTATAAAGATGGGGTATCTTGTTAGCTTCCATTTTGTACTTGCAATGTTAACTTCCACTCCATCTTACCAGCCCACGGAGGAGTGGGTATTTTGTTATCTCATTTGTATGTTTTCTAAGGGGCTTCTATAGCAGACCATGATCAATTATCACTCACGGCCATTAGATTTATTATTATTTTAAATAAACAGTTTACATTTTAATATATTCAATGTCTGGCCGAAACACATCAGTTTGGTGATGACATATATCTACATGCAGCACAACTTTATTTTTACTAGTGATTTGACTTATACGATTTTAAGGTTTTTATAGATGATGATTGAAATTACTTGAAACATTATATTTCAAAGCAAGGGGGTGTGGTCATCTTGTAAATGAGCAAGTTGTATTTTACCTATAGAATACATTTTTGTTATTACTATTTATAATAATGTCCAATGAAATATGTCCAGGGCTGTTGCTGTCTTTCATCCTCTCAATCTACACATTGCAATCTTCACGGGAAAAATTAGAAAGGTAATATATTCTTTGTTCAATGTTGTTGGAACTAGTTTTGTTTTCTGTTCACGACAATAATTTCTTGATCTTGAATTCCCAGATTTGTAAGAGAAACGGTTGTAGAAAGCAGCATCCCTGTTGGAGAGATAGCAAAAGTTGAATGATGCATCCCTAATGTCATTGACAAGGTCAGTTGGAAGTTCTTGCATACACAACTATGAACCATTTGTTTCTTTTCTTGATGGAGGTGGGTGTGAAATGGAGTGGATTGATTTTATCAAGGACAGAGCTGTGTTGTAAGTAACAGAAAATGTTGAGATTGAATATATTACAATTCATATCGAAAGCTGGATTTGTAACATTGTATTAGGTTAAAATGCTTAAAAGGCTATACAAAAACAAATCAAAACGTAGCATATTAGTCAAAGTTTAATTTTATTATTGAATTTCGCTCTTCTTGAGATGGTTACTAAGTGATTCACTGCAAATCAATATTTATTTTAAGGGTTTTTTACTTTGCAGAAAATCGTAAGAGCAAGAGCCCCAAAATAGCCTCTTGCTTATAGGAACATAAACATTAGAAGTTGTGATAGGCAAGAAAGAAGTAACACGTGAAATGCACTTGTATACAGATCAGACATTCCAATGATCTTTTACAGATCAACCATTTCAATGATCTTATACAGATCAGTCATTTCAATGCACTACTTACATACCATTTAGCCTCGTAGCATCGCCTTTCTTGACACTACAATTATGATACACTAAAATGTTTCGCGTTGCTTGAGAATATCTTTTCCAAATAACAAAAATGTGATGGTTCAGTGGTTCAAACAAAGGCTCAAAGCGGACAAAATACCTGAAAGATATATTGTTGTGGACTTGAGGTCGAAACATGACCAACATCATATTTTAGCTAAATAGTTTATTGTTTTAACATAAATTTACTATTGATCCTTTCGAATATGGGATCACTGAGTGAAAGTAACTACAAAGGTCATTGAAGATGAGCCTTTGATTGACAAGGCAATACATGTAGGTGTACATGCAAAAACTTCGATAATCAATTCAGTAGGCGCCGTAGGTACATGCAAAAACTTCACACATTAACCTAAACCTTGGATTAAGTTTTATAGGAATGAGATGAGATGAGACGAGATTACACTTTCGACGTTTGTAACCTTTTGTAGGTTAGACAAGTGTAACCAGATTGCTTGAAACCCCTTAAAACAATGGTCAATCAATTCTACTTTTGTAGGCTTTTTGGGTGAGTATATACGATGATGTGCCCGAGAGTCAATGACAGAGAGTGGCCTAATCTTTTTATGTTTTGAACCGGTGTATCATCTCCGTTCAACTGCAGAGATTAATCTCTCGAACTGGGTATGACCATAAAGGGTGGTAAAACTCCCTCTCAAGATAATTTAACATTGCTGCATTCTCAAAGTTGATGTCGATTCCATGACCTCTTGTTAAGATGGAAGAGATTCCTTATCATCTCATCCAAGTGCCCTTGAGTAGAGTGACTTAATCTTTTGCGAGAATGAGTCATGATCTAATCCAAAATAATTATTAATAACTCGACATGCACCATTTAATCAAGTGGTACACGGTACGTAAGTTATGAATAATACTATAATAAATATGAATTTTACAAAACTCACCGTTAAATTTGAAAATTCATATAATATATATAATTTATAATATAATATAGTATTTAATTTAATAATATATACATATTTGTCACGAGGCAAAATAGATGTAGAAAGAGAGAACGGTGATACATGTCCGTACACACATACATAGTGCCCAAATCCGAAAACATCAAAACCAAACCAATACCCCACCCAATATCTGACCCTGCCGAGTCCGCCAAAAACCTTCCTTTTCTTTTTCCAATGTTCTCCACGTGTCATATTCTCATTCGCTTCCACTTCCTTTTTTCTTTTTCTTTTTTTCTCCCTCACGCACATTACCATTATTAGTCCACACGCACGCACCCATAATATTAAAAAAAAATAAATTATTATTATTATTTTTATGCTCCATACAATAATAATATCTTCTTTTTCTTCTTCTCCATCCAAATTTATTCTTCTTCATAAATAATTCACCTCATGTTCAACAACACAAACATGTGTAACTCTAATCTGTGGTTGGTATTTTTTATTTTATTTTTTATTTTTTTGTTTTTTTAGAATATACCACTTTTACGTGTTCCGATCAGTTCTGATATTAAGTAATTTCAGTTCATCTCAAACGGAGTTCCGGAAAATGTTTTGTTTCAATTTTCATCACTCTTTTCCCTATACCAATTTTCTTGGAAAAAAATATTTATTTTTTTAGTTAGTTAATATTCTTTATTAAGTTGCTTTTTTTGGAGGAGTATCTTTTTATTTACTTATAATATTATTGTTTTGTTTTCTTTAGATGAACTGCACCGAAAGGTCTTGTGCTTGTAACTAAAGAGTTTGAAAGAAGGAGCATATGCTAGCTACTTTTCAGGGTAGGGGAAAGAAGAAATTCATTATGGATTATTTTAATGTTCATCTATGATGTAATATTATTAATAATTAATTATAATAAAGTTTGTGTTTTTATTTTTTTATTTTTTATTATTATTGTCTTTGGTTGGTAAAGTTTGAATTTTGAACACAAGTTATAGCTCTAAGATACTTTTGTGGTTTTATTTGTAGAAAACAAGATTAAGGGAAAGTTTTGTTTTTGTTTTGTTGAAATTTTTTGTGGGTAATAATTGAAATGAGGAATTGGGGTATAGTTTAAGGTTGTTGCAGAATGAGTTTCAGAGACAGGAACATAGAAGTGGAACAGTGTGAAAAATCAGTGTTGAGGACAAATGGGTCATTAACAAGTACTACACAGTTTACAATTGATGAGAATCTTCTAGTTGACCCTAAATTGCTCTTTATTGGTTCCAAAATTGGTGAAGGAGCTCATGGAAAAGTTTATCAAGGAAGGTTAGTGGTAAAGCCTTGGATTTATGAATTATGATATCATTTTTTTTATGGGAATATTTATTTATAATATAGTTTTCATAATTATGTTAATATTTGCCTCATTAGTTAGAGGATTAATTACTCTATTTTGATTTTGTTGTTGTGGATGAATGCTAAATAAGAAGTCAATGTTTGTTATAGTTAAGCTAAAACTTGGTACTGTTTCCTTGTTGGGTATTGACGGGAGGGGGTTGAGCTCAAGTGGTTAATGATCGCTAGTTAAGGACAGATACTTCGAAAGAACTCGAGTTTGATTCTTGGCTGGAATAATTGTTGACCAGGCTTTACTTACCTCTCTGGCTCAACTCTAGATTACCATGTTCCGTTTTCCCCAGGATCCGGAGGGTTAAAAAAAATGTCACAAGTTTCACTAATTGATTTGGGGTTTTTTCGTTTTCTACAATAATAAGGTCATTTATATGCTGTTGATTGATTATACTTTACTTATAAATAACGAACTTAATGATTTTCCAGATATGTAGATCAAATTGTTGCTATCAAAGTTCTGCACCGTGGGAGCACCTCAGAAGAACGAGCTTCTCTTGAAAATCGTTTTGCACGGGAAGTTAATATGATGTCTCGTGTCCACCATGACAATCTTGTAAAGGTAAATGCCGTTGTAGTTGCAGCGATTAATCTTTACTGTTTTTATGTAGTTATGTTTTATAGAAGCCTATGTATCTATGTTAAGTATGCTATAGTTTATTGTCTTTTGGGCTAGCATGTGATGTTGGATTCCTGTAAATGAAGATAATGATATCACTAAGTTTTTTTTTTTTTTTTTTGCAGTTTATTGGAGCATGTAAGGATCCTCTAATGGTGATAGTTACAGAGCTATTACCAGGGATGTCACTGCGAAAATACTTAACGAGTATCCGTCCTAATCCATTAGACATTCATGTGGCTATAAACTTTGCCCTTGATATCGCTCGAGCCATGGATTGGCTTCATGATAACGGGATCATACATAGAGATCTAAAACCTGGTATTATGAATGTGTAGTAGAAATTAATTAATTATATGAACACGTGATAAATTTTATGTAAATGTTCATTGTGGATTTCATGGCAGTAGCTTTTTGCATTAATGATAGAATGTTAAATTGAGGTATATACCGATGAGTTCTAAACTTCATAAGTGTTGTGTTTTTGAACCTGTCACAATGCAGACAATCTGTTGCTTACTGCAAATCAGAAGTCTGTAAAACTTGCAGATTTTGGTCTTGCAAGAGAAGAATCGGTGACCGAAATGATGACTGCAGAAACAGGAACTTACCGATGGATGGCACCAGAGGTATGCCGTCCTTTTGGAATGCGATTTTAATTTTTCATTGACAACTATCCCAAAATGTGCATCAGAGGGTCCAACCATGATGGCACTTCTTGGTGCTTATAATGTATCAATAAGTATCATTTAGTAAATTCTTGTATCCATATTTAGGAGTTAGGACTTAGGACCCTCTAGGCTACTGAATTCTTCGCATTATAGATTTCTTGATAATACTTTGTGTCCATAGAACTTTTTTTTATGACAGTTCATGTTTTTGCAGTTGTACAGTACTGTGACGTTACGCCAGGGAGAGAAAAAGCACTATAACAACAAGGTTGATGTGTATAGTTTCGGAATTGTTTTGTGGGAGCTACTAACAAATCGCATGCCTTTTGAAGGAATGTCCAATTTACAGGCTGCTTATGCTGCTGCCTTCAAGGTATTCAATTTGAAATTACCGATTATTTGTTCATCAATCAGCCGGTTATATTTCTCTACCATGATCTAAGGTAGTTATAATAGATCTTATTACCGTAGTGTTAGATCAGCAACTCTGGTTCGAAAGAAAACAGACACGAAAAATGCAAAAGAGAACACATAGGATTGATCACGGAGTTCAGCCAATTTTACCTAAGTCTCCAACTGCAGAGTAGCTGCAGCGCTTTTCTATATTTCAAGCTTACGGTTACGTATTACAAGTTGTGTTTAAATACTACTATTGTCTAGTTTACAGAATTAACCATGAACCGTACCCAACACTTACCTTATTCACGCTATGCATGTTTGCGCACTTTCAAAGCTATTTTTTGGAAATTATTGAAATGTTTCTATTTGTTAATCATAAAATGGTTTGCATTTGAGATTGCAGCAAGAGAGGCCAAAAATTCCAGATGATATATCACCTGATCTTGCTTTCGTCATACAATCATGCTGGGTTGAAGATCCGAACTTGAGACCAAGCTTTAGTCAAATCATCCGTATGCTCAATGCGTTTCACTTCACACTCTCACCAATATCTCCTCCCTTGCCAGAACCTGACAATGAACCTGAGGCGGCAACAACGAGTAATGGTACCATTACCGAGTTTTCTGCCCGGAACAAAGGAAAGTTTGCTTTTCTTCGCCAGTTGTTTACTTCTAAAAGGATAAAAAACTAACAGTAAGTGCTAAACCTTTTACCATTCCATTTTGCTACAGTATATAAATTTTAGTACATTCATTGAGTAACCTCTAAGGTGTCAAAACCAGAAAGTTGTAACAATTTCCACAAAAGAATAGAATGTTGTTTATAGACTTTTTGAAAGAGCAAGGTAAAACAAAAAGGATTGTTTACACTATCTAATTGATCTTATTGTAAAGGAACACATTGGTTTTTAGACATTTTCTGTGTTGAGAATCAAACTTTATTTTTAGTGTGTTGAGTATTCATTGTAAAGTTGGTGTATGCAAAGGGTGTTGAAAAGGTTAGCTTATGCTTGATTGGTTTTAATTTGTGAAAAAATGATAGTGATGTATATTGCGCTACTGCCGCGTACGGTGGATTTGGCGCATTCGGGGACAGCACAAACATAACAATACAATATAGAAACTTAGTTGCAAACTATATTTGACATATCTTACTCCATCGTTCCAAAACAATGGTCGATTTAGGTTTGTTCACACAGATTAAGAAAACCATACATATAAACTAAAGAATGTTATTTTACAAAATTATCCTTGTTAATTATTGATTGTTAGTCATTTTCATAAATGTATAGTGTAATATAAAAGACTTGAAAGTAGTGCATACAATATTAGCTTAGGGGTAAATATGAAAACTGTAAGAATTTCACATTCGTTGACAGATGATCTGAAAATATGTTTATAGGTGGGGTAATCCTCATCTTATAAGCTGGTTTGTAGAGTTGTTTTAGACTCAAGTTTAAAATTCTTAGATGGTATCAGAGTCTCTTCTTAAATTCATCTGGTCACTTACTAAGATATCAGTAAGTAACTGGATTGGTTGTTTTCCATTGGCATATTTGATATTATAGTTTAATCAAATTGATGGGTTTTTGACTTTTGAGTGGTATGGAATGATACATGAGAAAAGAAGCCATTGATTGATGCATTATTGAGCAAGAGATATTTAAGATGTTTGTCTTGTATGTATTTATTTATCTTCTGTATTTGGCTTAATTTTTGATATATTGTAGTTGTAAGAATGGATGGTTTTTATCTTATCAATTGAGTAAGTTTGGTCCCAAGCTAAGGTTAATGTTATGACAAATTGCTAATAGAATCTTAGTATATTCCTTTAGCAATTAAAAGAAAGGCAAATGCTAAAAAGTGCACTCGGTGCACTCTTTAAGCCCTTTAAATAGTAAGTTTTTATAGAATTTGTATAAAGTCAACGCATTGAAAATTGTGCTGTTTAACTTTTTCAATAAATAATTTCTTTAAATAGTATGCTTAAAGAGTGCACGTGGTGCACTCGTTAGCAAGACCCTAAAAGAAATATTGAACTTAAGATCTTTAGTAATTTAGTACTTCTTTGGTGGCGTCTAGTTTTTTGTTTGTTTGTAAAACTTGTGGCTTCTAATCACCCACGTTATCTTTCTGAAAAAAGAAATCATTGTTAGGCTTGTCATGAAATTAAACATGAAGACAAAGAAGAAAAGGAATATCAAGACAAAATATGCATCCATTTTGGACAATAGTGCGGTTATTTGTGTTGATAATTTAATAAAAAAATTTCACAGTTAGTAGATAGATTATACGTAATGTGTAAGACTGAAATTCAAACTTTAATGCATCATTTATTCATTTTTTAAAAAATAAAATTTTAGTTCATTAGACTATTGGATAAAAAAGAAAAATTAATAAAAAAAATACACCTACCAACAACATGTGACATGAATATTAAATACTTGGATTATTTAATCATTTATTTTAAATTTGATTTTATGTATACAAAACAAATATTTATTAAGAGAGATTAAATCTTAAAATAATTAATTAGTCTCTATATAGTTACTCAAAGAATATCATAAATTTAACAATTTGGTTGTTGCAAAAAGTGACACTCCAAATTTATATCCACTACTTTTCATTTCTAATGTTATCTTTATCTTGTCTTTTTGTGGCCAGTTGGCTGCTAATATATGCTTCTAACATCCTCACTAATGCTTCATTTTTTAGTTACAAAGATAAAGATGAATAGATAAATATATAATAATCTACAAAGTGGAACATTAATTTCTTTTAATGATACTTGTTTTGGGCACTTCATAATTCATATTCCAATAAAATAGTGAATAATGAATTATGATGTATTAGTAAAAAAAAATGAATTATGATGTAGAAGTGGAGAACAAGGATGCATATGAAGAGAACAATGAAGAAGTTATTGAGAACAATAAAGAGGTGGCAGAAAATATTAATGGAGAAGAAGTTGAGACTTGTTAAATAGATGTTTCTATTCATGAGTATCCAGTTGATGATGAATTCTATGAATAGATATATAGAATAGTTCATTTTTTGAGAAAAAAAGGAAAATGAAATGCAAATGTATTAAAAGACGAAGATGACGTTTTAACTATATTTACACTTCACAATAACCATACAATATGGTTATAGACATGCGCTCTAACTTTTTAAATTTTACGTTATTTAAAATTAGTGATTTGATTAAGAAAAAAATATAAAATTTTAAATAAAATAGTTTAAAATAAAAGATAAAATTAAATAAATAAAAAAATAGACAAAAGAAACACCTAATAATTCATATTAACCACCAATGTCAACAACGGTTTAGCGATTTTCATGAACCAAAATAGCAAAAACACAAGACATAAAATCCCTTCAAAATTTCCAAAACATCTCAATTCATTCATTCAAACAAATTTTCAATTAATTTTGCTAGCCATCGTCATTAAGATTTAATAATTGTATATGATGGCTAGCTCAAAGATGATTGCCCTCATCGTATGCATAGCATTAATATATGCACCATTGCAATCTATGGCCACAACTTGTTGTCATCTTAAACCAGCATTTGATGCATGCAAACACTATGCTATACATGGTGGACAATGTGTACCACAAGATTGTTGTTTTGCAGCTATGAACATTAGAAACAATATGATCAATAAGCAACACGATGTCGTTGATATTTGCCATTGCATTCTAGATGCTGCTCGCCAAACCCCTAATCTGAATGCTACCGCTTTTTCATCGATTCCCGATGGTTGCGGTATGCATTTGCCTTTCAACTTCAATCTCGGCATGAATTGCCACAGGTACATATCTTATCTAATTCTTACACGATTAATCATTGAATTTATTAGTAACATCAATAACGTGCATCACATAGTCAAATTAACATAACTTGGGCTCGAATTTTTCTACGATAAAAATTAGTTTACGACAAATAAATTAGCTGATAATGAATAAATTTAATTAGTTTTCACGATAAATAAATTAGTTGACGGTATTCAAACTTTTTGATAAACGTAACAGTTAAATTAGGTGATAAATAAAAAATAATACAAAAGAAGTGATTGAAATTGCAATGGCGAGGCTCCTTTGTGGCTCAGGATGGCAACCAACAATAAGATATTACTGAAAACGGCGGGACGAAGAAAAATGGGGGGAGTGGAACCATTCTTGCTTGTCGGAAAGGACATTGAAAGAAGGAGAATACTAAAGAGAAGATCGAGTTTTGTTAATACGCCGTTGAATAGTTCCACGACAACGCCAAGTTCAAGCAGCAAGATGAATGGCCCTTCATTTTAACATATCTTGTAGCAATTGTGCAGGCTCTGCTCATAGCTTTTCACAATGCTTAAATATTTTGGGACTATTTTGCAATTTCGATTAAACCTATACTAGCTTATCTAATTATTTATTTTATTATTTTAGCTAAGGGCGAAAATTTATGCAATGGCCCCTATAAGTTAATAAAATTACACTTATTAGTGAACTAATTTTCGATAAATATAAAAAAAAAACACACTACATTAAATTCATTGTAACTTGTAAGTTAGTTAAATATGCTAAAAGTTAATAGATGAGACGTTTCCTAGTTCAACATATATTCACTTATATTTTTCTTATTTCCTTTTTATGTTCTTGTTATATATGTGAAGATGCATACATGTTTAAATATAAATTAGAAATTAAAGATTGTTAATCTCAAATTAACGTGCTGATTTTTACTTGTATTTGCAGCTTGTAATTGGCAGCTTGATCTCTCCAAGTTGTATGATGCTTCGGTATTTACAAAAATATTTCTATTTAAATTAACTGAGAAGGGTTATGGCTATATCTCATCAATGGAATAGATAATTTGGTTTTGACCATATCCTTCCAAAAGGGTTGTCAATTACTCATTTCATAATCCGCATACTTCATAGATATGTATTTCACAAATACAAAAAATATTTATTTTACTTTTAAAAATATATTTTATCAGATATATCAAATTATATTACTTAATTGCTACTCTTTTTGCCAATAATCAAATAATCAAATTTTCGCAATTTAACTAACCAACTAAACTACTATTCCCTCCGTCCCAAAATTGTCATTTTACGGGCAATAAGCTGCGCCGTTAAACCTTTTTGTATAGCATAATCTAATCTTTAAAAAACTACATTCATATAGATCTACAGCCTCTAGTGTTAGAAAGCCAAAAATATCAAATACAAAAGGTATAAATACATGTTGATTGTCACAGACTCACAACGCGCTTGTTCATGTTTGACTATTTTACTTTCATTTAAAGAATGTTTTTATAAGGTACAAATGATAAATTTTCATTAATTTTACACTAATTTCTGTAAAGGAACAAAATTATTTGACAAAACAAAAAAACCAAAAAGACCAAAACTTTAGAACGGAGAAAGTAATTTACTAAGCGAGTTACTGGTTAAACAACTCATATAATAAATTATTCAAAAAAAGAAACTCATATAATAAATTAAATAAATCAATGTGAAACAAAATGCGCTGTTTATATGATCAAGATCATCTACAATAAAAATAAAATTAAAAGTCACATTTTAACGCTGTAAAAAATTTAAGATCTTAATTTGTGATTGACTGTTTTATGATATACTATACTTTATAAAATCAATACTATTACAAATGGTGGAGGATTGAGCCTTTTGTTAGCTCTTTCTTAGTTTTTGCTTTTGCTTGAGTATGAAAACTTTTTTGTATTGCCTGTCGTATCTTTCTATATGGTTGTCGTATCTTTCTATATGGTTCTTACTTCTTTGCATCACTTATGTCAGTTTTTCATATATTACTTTGGGTATTTCCAAAATAAATCAAAATAATGTGGAAGTTATAAAATGTTAAATTCAAGAAAGGTGATTTACAATGGAGAAGTGCTTTGTGTTAAAATTTGCCTTTTAATTAAAGTTGCAAAATCTAATCTAAAGTAGTATATGAGTGGCACACAATACACTTATAAGTGGCACGTGTTGTTTGGCTTTGGGTGAGGCACTTCACTCATTTTCACTTGACACACAATTGCATATACAGTAAAAACTCTATAAATTAATAGAGTCGGAACCAGAGAAATTTATTAATTTAGAGAGTTATTAATTTATCGATAAATTAATAATTATTAATTTAAAGAGTTTTTAATAACTTGTAAATCAATAATGATTTTAGTAATATGCATTGGAAATCAATAATAACTTTAGTAATATGTATTGGAAATCAATAATGACTTTTGATGTAAACAAGAGCAACAAATGGGTTCAATGTATTCTTAAGCAAGTTTACCATATATAAATTACATGAATGTGATAGAATATTAACACCATATCTTACAAGATGGTTTCTCATCTAAAAGGTGTTGCAAAATCAACTATGTCATATCAAATACGTAAGGAGTTCTATGAATTATTAATTTATGATTTTCTTGGGACCGAAAATTACAAAGGGATCTCTCGAAAAATTATTATCTTATTATTTTATCGAATTTTTCAATTTTTTACACTGGCCCAAGTCGGGACCGGACAATTTTATTATTTTAGAGAGTTTATTAATTTACCGAGTATTAATTTAAAGAGATTCTACTGTATATACTTGTTTTATTGTGATGACTGATGAGAGTGTGAGAGAGTGGAGGCAGAACAGAGAAAAAAGTAGCAGCCACGGGTTTGAGAGAAAGGTAGAGAAGAAATAGGGTTTACTATGTTCTTCACTAACATTTAAGTTAGAATTTAAGAGGGTTTATTCTTGTGTAATCTCTAAGAGTTGGTAAGTTATTTCTTTATTTTGTAATCTCACATTATTATTGAAATCTCTTGGTCACGGGGAGAGATTTGGGAAAAGGGTAGAATTAGTGTAATCAAGGTTCATAGTAACTCTCTCCCCCAGATTAGGTCGGTTTGACTGAACTGGTTAAACAAATTGATATTGTACTGTTCTTTATTGCTTTCATGGTAGTTTAGTTTTTTGTTGATTGATTAATTGCTTGGTTGATTTATTTGCTCGATCATTTTGTTATCGGTTGCTTTGTTCATTTATTCCACACACTAAAAGGTTATTGGTGTGGTTTTGGTTTAAAAATTCACAACAATTTGTATGTAAATTAAGATCGATTGAAAGGTACACTAACACCACCAAAAAAAGATCGATTGAAAGGTGTCACTAATAAATGCTTGATGGAAATATATACATGTTATCGTATCTAGAGTACGTGTACGTTTGGGTTAGTTTTTGAATAAAGTCATAATTGATTATTTTATAAGTTTAAATTAATTTTAACATATATATTTTTATATAAAAGGCGCCAGAATACATATATGATAACTAAGGTATTCTATTTCTAAATATATTGGCACCCTAATTTTGACATATTTAATTAAATGTTAATTGGTTTAGTGGTGATATTATAATTTATCCACTAAGTTGTATGGACCTTTTAATCTAATCTCTTTTATTGACCTGCTGTAAATTGTTAAGACTTCTTCTAATAATCAAGTTAGAGATATTGATTTAGCCTCCATTATTTTTCCTCTAAATGCTATATGGTTTGCTCGCAATTAGATCCGTTTTCATAATGTCCATATGCATTTTCATCAATCTTGCTCTAATATTTCTGCTTCAGTTTAAATGGGTGGTAACTTGTCTAAGTGTATTATGTCCAACAATATTACTAACTTTCAAGATTTAAAAGAGTTTAATATTGTGTGTCATCTTCGTGTTTTTCCGACAATTCAAGAGGTTATTTGATCTTTTCCACCATTGGTTGGATAAAAGCTAACACCGATGGTGAAACGCGGGGTTTTCCGGGACATATCTCAGATGATGGTATTTTTCGTGGCTCAAGTGGGAAAATGACTGCTATGCATATGCTTTTGAAATTGCTCTTAAAAATATTGACTGGAATGCGACCCAAACTAGTGGTGGATACCTTAAAAAATCTCCATATCATTCCTTAAAATCTTAGAAATCGTTGGTATAATTTTATTTATTTCTGCTCTCTTATGATCTTTAGAATTTCACATATTTTTAGGAAAGAAAATTGTTGTGCTGTTAAGCTGACAAATTTTAGCTTAAATTTTATAGAAGATCATTGGTGGGAGAATGTTCCTAGTATTATTGCTGCAAATTTTCTCGTAATAGGAATTTGCCTTCTTATAGGTTCAGATGATTGTTGTTTTTGGGTTTTGGCCTAGTTCCTCAAATTTTCTGTTGTTTTCTTTTCAATAAATTGTTTGTGGTATTGCAAATGATTGGTGGTGTTTGGAGTGCCAACATAGTTGAATGTCAAGTTTCTACAAATGATGTTTTTGCACTACACTAGCATTTATCTAAAAGAAAAAAAAATAGTTATCTAAAATCCCATTATTGATCATTTATCTCTTTTTTTTTTTACAAAAATAAAAGAATATTCATTCATTCAAATACATAGAAAACCTTAGATACATACAAGTACAAATTCAACATAGCTAGAAACATTAATGATGAATCTGCAAACAAACTCACAACATCCAAGTTAATAGCATACAATGACATAATCATGCATACAAATAACATGATAAAAATAAAGTAACAGGAATATCTACTATGTCTCTCGTTCTGCATCGTTGACGAGTTTGATCACTGATTGAAATTAGTTGATCAAATTTGATATGTCAATCTTATCTAAACAAACACCATAACAAGATAAAAAAAAACAAAAACACCATAAAAGATAAGAAAACAAATGAACGTCGCACTGAAGTGGATGATTTTAAATTAAAAAAACTTAATCGATATGAAACGGAGGGTTTTAAATTAAAAAAAAAACCCAAAATCCCTCATTTCAAGTTTCATAAGACCAAAGAAAAAACGCGTATTATAGCTAAAGTTAAAATGTTACGTTTACATCACTTATCTCATTTTTTTTGTTGACTAAATCACTTATCTCATTCTTAAACATCATCAAATGAATTATATTTACAACATCCCGTATTTTTAAAGTTTGTTAAAAAAAAAAAACGTATTTAATAAAACCAAAACTAACATTTGATGTTGTAGCTCACAAAATATATATTAATTAAAAAGTGTTCTAACAGTTTAATCTTAAACAAAATTGTTTTGGCCTTATTTTATTAAAACATCTTGTAATTTTTTTGACAGTATTAAAACAAATTTTAATATGTTGCATCATATAGGTTATTTTTCAGAATTGCTCCCTCAATATACTTTTTCACCCCCCTAACTATCTTTTTTGTTTTTAGGGGATATTTCAACAAAATTCGGGACGTAGATCCCGAAATGCATTTCGGGATGTAGAACCCGAAGTTTGTGCGGAGTTTTGGGGGGTACAAGCACCATTTCGGGTTCTAAATCCTGAAATGGCCGAAATGGTGCGTATACCCCCCCAAAATTCCGCACAAATTTCGGGTTCTACATTCCGAAATGCATTTCGGGATCTACGTCCCGAATTGAAGGGTAATTTGAGGTTTTAGGGGAGTAATAGAGAAACATGGGGGGGTAAAAAGAGAAATTTTCTATTTTTCATGCTAAGCGCTTTTGTTAAGCTATTTTTATGACAAAATAAAATTTAATTATTTTCATATAAATTATTTTCATATACTCTACCGTAAAGAATTTATGAAAATAAACACAATTTATACAAACAATGTCACTCAAAAGTTTATATATTCTCGAGTTTATGAAGTAGAGGCAACCATCACCTCACAAAACCGACTTCTAAGGTGAGGGTTGCCGGTTGCCTCTACATATAAACCCATGTTCAAATTATCTCACATTCAATGTGAGACTTCTTAACATAGATGAAGAATATTTGGGTTTCTACAAAATAGGTATATATGAAGTTTTCACTGTATTTAATGATAATTAATCACCGTCGGAGAACAAAACCAATAAGACACACAAGATATTTGTTAGAAATCGAACCTCTAATAGCTACATACTTAAAATGTCCAAAATTCTTGTTACTTGAATCAATTTATTATTAATAGAGAGTAGATAAACACATAACTCATAATAGGTTATGGGTTGTGGGTGATGGCGGCGTTGCTGCATTTTTGGTTCTTGGAATGGCCGGTTCTCCGTTCTGCTCTTTGCGTGGTGGTTGTTTTTGGTTGGCTTTGGTTATGGTTTGCCTCGGTTTTGGTGGCCTGTGTTGGTATTGCGCCAGCGATTTTCTTGCGCCGGTGGTTGTGGTGTGGTGTGGTTTTTGATCGTGGTGTGGTGTAGGGTTTTCGCTTTCTTCTTGCAAAACGGAGGTTGGTGTAGGATTTGTGGGAAGCAGTTCTGCAAGTGCTGGTAAAAGTCCCTAGAGTATACACAATATCAACATAAATTATTGATTGAGTTATTATGATTACAGTTATAATAATATTATATGAATAGAATGATTAAATTTAAAATTAATACCTTTTGCTGATCACTTACAAAAGTGTATGTGCTACAAACTAAGCTGCCTCCAAGATCACTCACAAGTAAGTCTAGAAACCAACTCCATGTTTCTTTTGTTTCCCCCTCAACTACAGCATATGCAATGGGTAACATTTGGTCATTTGGATCTCTTCCTATAGCTGCTAGCAGTTGACCACCATAGTATCCTTTCAGAAAACACCCATCTAAACCAATGATTGGTCTGCACCTTAAAAAACTCTCTTTGCAAGCTTTTAAACAGATGTATACTCTTTGAAAATGTGGACAAAATATAGCATTAGGATTCTCTAAGTCAGTTTCAACTCCTTGGTAAGGTTGAGTAGTCACCTTCACTGTTGAACCCCTGTTTGATCTAAGCAATTCATGACAGTAGTCATACATCCTAGTAAATTGTTCTCTAAATGACCCATCTACTACATCAATAGCCTTTGTTCTTGCTCTCAAAGCCTTTGACTTACTAATTCTTGCATTCCACTTATGTTGTGTCTTCTCCATTATATCAGTCAATTTAATTTTTGGGTTCTCTCTAACACTTGTTACAAGCTTCTTACCCAACCAAGTAGAACTAAGCAGCTTAACCTTATAATCCCTTTGAAAGTCATGTTTGTCATGTAGCCTCCTTAATATCCATGTTTCCTCATTTGGTATTTTAGCACAAAATAACCACCATGGACAAGGACTTCAACTACAAACTGCCTTCACTCTAATTTTATCATTCTTCTCAAACTTAACATCCCTACCCGAATGGATAACATAGGCTCTAACAGCATCTATAAAATCATTCTTACAAGTAAAATAAGTCCCAACCTCCCATTTATAGTCTGTCATCTTATGGGGTAGCTTAAATGTTGGATACTTTTTTTTACCATCATTTTCATCATCACTATCACACCCACTATCTAAATCATCAGTGTCATAATTCTAACTGTCACTAAGTCCCATGTTTTTAGCCTTACTTGACTCCCCGCCCTGTTGGATATGCTCAAAGTGAAGTTCATCATTCTCAAGTGTACCCTCATCTTCAACTGGGATTTGAGGTTCAGCATGTGCAGGTGGGGTTGGAATAGGTTGTTTCCTAGGTCTACCCCTCTTCTTTTTTGGTTCATTTGCAACATTAGTCACAACCTCACCACTCACACCCCCATTGGTTTCAACATTAGCCCCAATTACACCATCACTAGTCACACCCCCACCAGTATCAACATTAGCCCGACTCACACCCTCACCAACATTATCATCTAGAAGCCATTCATTGTCTGACTCATTAAAATTAATATCTAAAGCACTATCATCACTATCAACACCCCCATCTGCAATATCATCTAACCCAACATCATTATCTACTACAACCTTAGGCCCAACAACATCATCAGTCCCATCAGGCCCAAAAACATCATCTACTACCTCAGTACCCCCACCAACATCTACATCAGGCTGAGGCCCATTAGGCCCAAAATCAACATCTACTCCTACCTCAATGGGCCCAACATCAGCATTAGCATCAAATTCTTCCTCTGTGGGCCCAAAATCAATCATTTGTACAATGTCAGGTTGTGACATTGGGTGAACAACATATATATGACCCATTCCATTCATTTTTGCAACATACATAACCCTCCTAGCATCATTATCAGTCTTAAATAAAACAAGGTTTTCTTCAATCATTGGGTTATAATACCATATAGACTCTATATCAATGAAACCCATTTCCTTAAGATTACCTAATACTTCAAAATAAGACCAATAATCTGGCTTACAAATCCAATTATCCTCTACCCCTTTGTAACCGAAAAAATTAAAATCATCAAATGACCCACTATGATGTACCACAACTTCAAAGTCATTATCCATCAATAAAATTCCTATAAAGAAATATGCACACAAATCAAAACAATATCACTACTATATAATATTCACAACTTCACAACATACAATATTCAGAACTTATAAATAACCCAACCCATAATCAAAATAAACCCACACATCAACCTATTCATGCAACACATACAGCCTAACCCATTGAATCGAAGTCATAACATATAAACTCAGAACCAGAAGCGAAAATCGTACCAGAATCAAAAAACACTAACCCTGAACCAGAAACAGTCCAAACAACCCCTAAATTGACAATTCTTAATCAACCCTAAAATGGATACTACATAACAGAGAAATTAGATTGAGGGTTAATAACAAACCATACCATACCTGTTAGTCGGTTTCTTCTTCTCTGTCACCGTCGCCTCAGTCACACTACCTTCGTCTTCTCACTATCGCGCAGAATCGCCCTTTTTCTTTCTCTCTGATTGTCTCTCTACAATTACCCTAATTTTTTCATTATGCCATGTCACACAGACTAAACCAAGTCATTACATGCCACGTACGCAGCACTTAACGTTTTTTTCTTTTTTCAAACGTTTAGGAGTAAGTTAATTAACGGAGTAAAAGTTACAGGACTAAAACGGAGCGAAAAATAGTTAAAGGACCAAACTGAAACCTTGAAAATAGTTAAGGGACCAAAAGTGTATTTAAGCCTATTTTAAATTACAAATTTTATATGATATGTGGTCTAAGCAAGGGAATTATTTATTTGGTAATTTTTTACTAACTTACATTTTATATTAATAAACTAACTGACTTAGTGTGTGTTTGGATTGGCGGTGGACAGAATTGATTTTGATAGAATTGAGTTTGGTAGAATTGATTTTAACAGAATTGAGTTTAGCAGAATTGATTTATGTTTGGATTCTTTAAAACAAAAGTAATTTTTATAAATTTATGTTGTTTGGATAGTTTCAAGTAAAATTGATTTTGAATGTATAATTACTAAAATGGGTATTAAATATTAATATGTATATGTAATTATTTTTTGAGTAAATAATATGTATAATAAAATTCTAATATATCACACTAACCAAAAAAATCTATATATCACGTGTCTCTCTCTTCAATGTACATTTTTCTACTTCCTCACCATTCACCCCTTTTCCAGAACTTTTTACCTTTCTCCTTCCCCCATCTCTCAATCTCTCAATCTTCTACAATTTATTCCCATTAATTTCTCCTTTCCGGTCTTAATATTTTTTCTCTCCACTCCAATCCAATCTCTTTTTTCCTTCATCATCGAGTTCCGGCAGGAAAACAAATCAGTATGTTATGGTTTTTAGAAAAGAAAAGCAACAAATGGTGGAACAGGGTGATGAGAATGGTGGATTTGGAAAGACAACATATTAAGGGCAAAGAAGGAATAAAAAGAAAGGAAAGAAGCATTTCAAATAAATAAACCCAAACTCAATTCTTGTTGCCGTGAAAGCTCCGATTTATAGCTTTAAAGAAACGTGAGTTTGGAAGCTAGATGCACGATGAACAAAATGGCTTTAACAGTTACCCAAACACCAAATTTTCTGGTCAAATCGCGTTTGACCCTTTAAACTCACGTTTCAAGTTTTCTGCCACGGAACCAAACATACGCTTAGCTTTAGGGATGAACCGAAACATAAATTTTTAGTAGGGCTAATTTTTTTTTTTGACTAAAAATAATTGATATTTTGATTGGTAGTAAAACTGATCTCCTAAAAGATAAATGTTAAAAATTGAAACCAAAGTTGAATAGACCGTACAATATTCTATATATATATATATATATATAGTCCTTTGCTAGGTACCATATATAAAACAATCATCTCACTCACAAACACACTCAAAGTGCATTTCATTTCCAAATCCCACCATGGCTAACTCAATGCTCATCAAAGTTACTTCCTTGGTTGTCTTATGCTTGGTTTTGGCCGTTCCATTAGCCAATGCTACCCTTTCATGTGACCAAATGGTACAAATTATTGACCCATGTATTCCACACCTAAAGAATGCTGCTAACCAATTAGTTTCATTTGCCTCTGAACCATGTTGCAATGGGGTTTGGACTATATACAAAAATACCCTAAAGGAAGATGATCGTCGAGATGCATGCTATTGCCTCAAATCCAGAGCGGAAACAAGAGGTGATCTCAATGAAGAGGCCATTACTGCCCTCCCATCCGAATGTGGTGTCGACTTGCCCTTTAAGATCGACCATAACATCGACTGCGATGCGTATATCTCTCACCCATAACTTATTTATTTATATACTTATTTATTTTAGTTTAATAGATATCCACTATCGATATATTTTATTTTTACAAATATTCAGTAAAATTGGTTTAAATCTCTATGTCATATGAAGAAAGTAGGATGAAGTGAGATGATATGACCGAATATGTAATTGATTATATCTCGTATTATTCTATTTTGTTTGTTGTATATCAAATTAAATATTTTTTTAGTCCTTACAGATTTCATCTCATTTAGTTATTCTTGTTATTAAAAAACTGAACTAATTTTCATCCCTAATGTGTAATAAAATTATAAAAGCAAACTAACATCAATTTCTATTCATTGCAGTCTTGGAAGTGGAAACTGAGCAGCTTGTGCATGATTTATGAATAAATAATAATATTTGGTTTGTGGTATGGCAATAACCAAGATAAAATAAAGAAGGCATAATTTCTGGGTGTATCCCAATCCCCACTAGGGATCAATGTAATATGCATTTCTACAATAATCATAATAAAATCTGAAATGTTCTGCCTCAAAATATTTAGTGTCATTTTTCTTGATTATTACTTTAAATTAATTATACTTTACAGTAATTATTACTATTTTTTTTTCTGCATGAAGTTTATTACATGGAAAGTAATATTTTATTCACGATAATAGAAAATTTATGATTGAAATACCAAATAATTTTAGGAAAAGATATGTAAAATTAATTGTGATAAAATATAAAATAAAAGATTTTCATTTTCATATATAATTTTTATTATTGGAGTAAAACAATATAGAAAAACAATGTCTATTAATAAATCATTATGTGACAACTTAATTTAATATTGCATGATTTGGTACAAAGTTAGTTATCAATGTTTAAATAAAAGTTGGCTATTTGCTTTAAAATGGAAGAAAAGTCAAATTTATTTATGGTATGTTTGGTTGTGGGTTTTTTAGGGGAGGGAAGAGAAAGTAAGGGAATATTTTAAAGAAAATTTGTTTGGTTCAATTTTTTAAGATGGAAAGAGGAGGGGGAGAAGAGAGAAGGAAATATATAATTTTTTTTGCTTCCCCCAAAATTGGAGGGATTTGGAAGAGAAGGAGAGGAAAACTCATCTAATATTTATTAAAATCACCAAATTATCCTCAATATAATTTTAAAATTTTAATAGATAATTTCTTTTTTCTTTTGCTTTTGCTCCTGCATAACCTATTATTGGTTGATATAACTTCACTCATTCAATTATTATTCTTAGAATTAAATATGTTTTTGATCCTTAAAAAATGTCTATTTAAAAATTAGTATAATATTTATAAACAATAAAAATATATATTTTCTTATGAAATATTTTATCTGAAGTACAATAGTCAAGAAATAACTTTTTTAATTCATTAAAATAATCTTTAATTTATTTTTTTAAAAACTAAATATATTGATATTTTCGAAAAAGTTGTTTTTATTTATTTTAGTCCGTATTTTATAACCAATAAAAAATAACTCTGTAATAAACTTTTTGCAGCCATGTACACAATAGTAGGGGTGATTGTAACCGAACATATCTAAAAGTAAAATTGCAAACTGAACTATTTGGTGTATGCGTAGAAATGTGATACACAAATGTGCAAGTATACACAATAATCCACTATAGCAAGTACTAATAAGTAAAGAGTGTGTCGAACCCACAAAGAATAGTCTAAGGGTTATACATTCCAAGTTCATTCAAAAGAGTGTTTAGTCTATTGTAATAGTAACAAAACATATTTGGTTTTTTAATACAATAAACAAAATAATAGTTAAGTAGATTGATGATTGAAAGCAAGAATAAAAGGGTAGCTGAGATCATGATTCATTTAATGCATAAATGAAGCATGGTGAATGATAACTATTGTCGTGCTATTTGTGAGCAAGTTTGCCTTCTGGTGTATGTCTACAACGTTAGATATTAAAATGAGGTATGAGGCGAATCCTATGTCTAGGTCACACTTAATCCCATTAGAGTTCAGAAACGCACTTGCTTGTTTGGTGTCCCACTAAGACCCTTAACTTATCCATAAGAAAATGTAGAGAATATATGTCTATACCTCACTTAACCTTATTAACTTTATATTTTTCATTAACATGCTAGATGTCTCATAACATGCAACTTGTATTTAAATCTAAGTTGATCAGTCAAAAAAATAAATGTATTTTCATAAAAGCATAAAGTTAAAGATGACACAATAACAATCATTCATTCACATAAATACTTCATTCATTATATTAAACTTCACATAATCTCAACTACAAAGAGTTTAGCTCAAAGTGAGCATAGAAACAACAACAATAATAACAAGTAAAGTAATACCTGTTACAATGTAATAGATACTCCTACAGACACTGTCGTGCCTCCCGTTATCACCGGTTGCCTCCTACAACAGAGTAGCACAAACGACGCAGTAGCTCTTCTTCTTCTCAGATTTATTCTCAGATTTTCAAGCACACATTTTTAGGTTTAGGGACGTGTATTTATAGGCAAATCCTTCTTGGATCGGGTGCAACCTTAAATGATGACTAATAGGCCCAAAGAATAAAGGATATTCCATTTGCAAGAACCACTTAATTATAGTACAATCATTTGTGATGTTGACAGCTGGCGAGCCTGTGATTATCCTTATCCTTAAAAGATGCATTCATTAATGTTGTACTACGTTCCCTTCATTTGTTTGTTTGCGGCGCTTGACTTGTTGACTTGTACGGAGCTCAATGTCTTGACAGTCATTATCAGTAGATGCCTTTGATGACGATCCATAACCAAATAACATGCCTCGACATAAATTGTCTCTAAACTAACTATTTTCATCAAAAATACAAAATTATTCCTATTACATAATTCTAGGCACAATACTAAAGAAAACTAATGAAAGTGAATTAAAACATGGTTTGATCACCATATTAGAAGGAAATAACTCATAAATAAAGGTCTAAATTCCTCACAAATAGTGAGTCATCACTAATCAAAATTGAAAATCTCAAAAAACTTCATTTAGTTAAAATCGCACGGATCGTTTTTCTGCTAAACTGTGTGATTTGGTTAGGGTTGTTACCAATTTTCATTTCATAAAACCGAACCAAACCAGAATATTTAACTTAACTCTATCAACTAGAAGTAATTAACCTATTAATATTACATAGTCTAACTTAACAAGCTCAATTTAAATTAAATCTATAAAATAGTAGGCTGTCAAAATATATTGTTTCACGGGATTCATAATTAAAATGTTGGTATTAAAAATAAGTTATTTTTATAAGATATAAAAAGTTTTTGGATTTATGCAATTTTTATATATACATATTATATCATGTAAACAATAAAATAATAATTTTTATGTTTATTTTGTAATAAATTGACAATATTGTCATATTTTTTATATCACGATAAACCGCATAAACGGATCAAATCAAAACTGCATTAGTTTAGTTTGGATGACTTTTTTAAAAATCAACTGAACTAAACCAAACCACATTTTTTTAATCTCGTGGTTAAATTGACATTTATGCTTAAAACTGAACCGCACCTCAATCATCCCTACAAACTAGTGTTTTTTTAATTATGATAAAGTGTAACTAATTTAGAGTAAGAATCAAGAGAGATGACAATGAATATTTTGAGCCAGAATCATTTCAAAATTTATTATTATAGAAGGGCCTATTACATTGATCCCCAGTGAGAACCAGCAAATTATGCCTTCCTCTTTATTCTATTTCGATTGGTTATTACAAAAACCAAGTATTGTTATTTATTCATCAAGAGAAATTGTGCCTTCCTTATATGCTGCTCAGTTTCAATTTCCAATACTGCAATGAAAAAAGAGAAATTTGCATTAGTTTTCTTTACAAGTTTCTATTACTCATTAGGCATTAAAAAAAGTTCATTTTTTTAATACCAAGAATAAACAAAGTGAGTTGAAAACTGCAAGGACTAAAACATACTATCTAATTTGATATACAAGAAATAAAATAAATTAATTACTTCTTATTTCAAATATTTGGTGGCCAGAAGAAATTTGAGTAATCAATTTAATACTTAGAAATACAAATATACTAATTTGAGATCATTAAGAGTATCAAATATTGGTCAATTTATCTCCAATATTGGGACTGAAATATTTTTATAAATTATTATAAAAAATAAATTCTAATTTTACTTGAAAATTCTAAGAACCAAATTGAAATTTTCAAATGTTTGAGATCAAATTCATATTATTTATAGGCAATTAATTTAGGTTATTTAATTAATTACAAAAAAAATATAAAGGGTGAGTATATATATGAAACTGAAACATATGTTGAAGGTTAGAAATGTACGCATCGCAGTCTAACGAAATGGAATTAATGTTGACACCACAAGTCGTTGGGAGGTTAACAACAGCATCCACATTGATTACGGTGCCTGCAAGGGGTTGAAAGCACTTGCATGCATCTTTTTGCTCATCGACTGTTTGAGCGTTTTCACTTATCTTCCTAACACCATCGCAACATGCTGCAGGGACATCTGAACCTGCGTTCGGGTCACTAACAAACTCTATACACGGATTGGCAGCTTGTTGCATTTCATCACATGTAAGGGTACAATTGACTAATGGAATGCTCAAAACCAAGCATAGCACAACCAAGCAAGTAACCTTGTGGAGCATTGATGTGGTGGCCATGATGGATTTTGAAATGAAATACACTTTGAGTGTGTTAGTTATAGTGCTAAGAACTACTCCCTCCATCCCATTATATAAGCACCCTTGACTAAAATCACGTTTATTAAAAAATGTTAGTAGTGTAATTATTGTGTCTAGTTTGTGTGTAAAATTTACCAAATTATCTTTTGTTTGTATGTGTAGAAATTTGACTTTTTGCATTCCAATACAACTTAGTAGTAATAATTAGGGATTTGCGTAAGGAAAAAAGTAATAAATGCACCTAATAATTTGTAAAGGGGCTTATATTTTGGGACTATACTTTTTTTTTAAAAGGATAATTATATAATAGGACGGAGGGAGTATATAATATTACCACCCATCCAAATTTGGTTCCCATGAGAGTCTTACCACCCATTAAAATATATATCCCAACACGACAAAATTTCATATATACGACTGCCTATATTAATTAAGTCATTTTAATTAATAGACACCCAATTAATTTTTTTTAATTGTGTACTAGAAATAAATAAAAAATATTATTTATATTATATAGTACACAAGAAAAAATATAAAAATACATGTTTTAAAATAAAATGTATAGAATAAAATTAATTTATGAGGCTCAGTTCTGCGTTTCGGGTTGAGGAGGCATCGAGACGGCTCATCATTTATTTTTTAATTGTGATGTTTTCGGTGCTCTTTGGCCGTTGCTTCGGTCCTAGATTGGTTTTTCGTCGGTGGACTCTCAGACACCATCTGCCCACTTTTCTCAGTTCGTCTTTTCAGCAGGTGGTCGTCGGGAGCGGAGGTCATTTATGCAGCTTGTTTGGTTCTCTTGTGTGTGCGTCGTGTGAACTGAAAGTAATCATCGCCTTTTCAGGAATTCAGCAAATTCAGTATTGTTTTTGTTGGACAAGATTAAAAGGTTTTCCTATTTCCTACTGGTGACCGAAGACAAATCATATAGGTTTAGTTGCTAATTACCATAGTTGGTGGTGGAACCCGTTGCTCTGTTTGAGTATCGACTAATGTTGCTCTTGATGTTTCGTTTTTATTGTTGACTTTTGTTGATGTAAACTCTCGTAGTCGGCTTTAGCACATCTTATACTGAAGGGACCCTCTATTTTCAGTGTATATATATATATATATATATATATATATATATATATATATATATATATTATTTTGATTAGTTAAAAAAAATTAATTTATTTCATTTACAATTTTAATAATTTAATAGTCCAATTGGGGCACTAAAATTGGATCAAAGTCGCAATTTCAGTAAGAATATAATGAAAGATTATTTCAGACATAATTTTAATTTTGATGCCCCTAAACGATTTTTCTTTAATTAATATTCATTAACTACTTATGGCCAATTACTTGGTTAAAAAGTTATAATTGATGATCAAATATTTATTTTCTAAATAAGGACCGAAATTTGTAGAAGTTATTCTAAAAAATAGACTTATTTAATTCATTTTTGTGTTTTTAGATTCCAAAAGTCCAAAATACCGATATTGCTAAGTCGGACGTTCATAACTGGAGTTTGATCTTCGATCCGATCCCCCAACTTTGTGTGTGTGAGTTTATAATGGTTTTGCTATATTTCATCTATGTATCAGAAAATAAAATAAAAATTCATTTCAAATTTTAAAAGAGTAAATAGATTTAATTATTTATTTTTATCAAAGATTGATATGAAAACTTATCTAGTCCCCGCAGTGGCGGATCCTGGGTGGCCAGGCTTGGCGGCCGCCCACCGCCAAAATAAAGAAAATTACTAATATATCCTAAGAATTTTAATAAAATATAAATAAATTACTATATATATATTTATGCGCGCGTCAATATTCAATGTTTCATGAGTAGCTTAGTGGTCAAAGCCTCCCTTTTTATCCAAAGGGAGTGAGTTCAACTCCCATTATGTATAATTTTTTGTATTTTTTCTGTTTTATTTATTTTAAGAAAACAAATATTTATCTTAATTTTTTTAATTGCCCACCCTAATTTTTTTGCCTGGATCCGCCACTGAGTCCCCGTGACATGAGTTTAACTCAGTTGGTAAAGACATTCCACGTAATGTGCAAGGAGTCAAGTTCGAACTCTAAAAGGTGAAATTGAGAGTTATATATAAAAATGAAATAACACAAACTATTTTTTTTATGTTGAAGAAATGACGAATACATTAAAAACTCACACACATAAAATGAAGAAATCGAGGTTAGTATTTGTGAACATTTCATCGATATTTAATATACGACAAAATTTATAGTCACTCTTTTATTCTATAAAAAAAAATATAATTTATATAAAATAAAATGAAGAATGACTCAATTTGAAAAAAAATATGAGATCCATTTACTCATTATTAATTTAGAAAAGAATTTACTATTTTAAAAAAATATTAAAATGACCTATTTCATTGATTATTTAATCTATCAATAACACTATATTTATCAGGTTAATTTGCAGTTTTAGTCCTCTTATTTTCAATCATTCACAAAATTAGTTACTTTATTTTAAAATTGTCACTCAATGATCTTCCATTAAATTTTATACATAAAAATAAAGATTTAATACATTTTAAATGATTTCACATACGACTTGATGATGTAGATAAGTAGATTCATTCGGGTTGATTAATTATTTAAATTTCACGCCAGAAAAAAAATTAGACAACACTTTTGAACATATTTGGGTTGATAAAAGTTTAATGAATAACTTCTAAAATTGAAACATGAGTTTTTAATTAATTATATTCTTTTGTAAATTCATAACTTAATTTTTAATTTTGATCGATCAATATCATCATAATTTATGTCACATCGTTTAAAATATATTAAATCGTAATTTTTTAAGTGCAAATATTTAATGGCGGGACAATACTGAGTGATTTTAAAATAGAGAGACAAATTATGATACTGAGTAAAAACAAGAAGACAAAAATTATAATTAAGTCTATTTATTACTTATCCAAAAAATGTACAACTTTTTATTCTGGTAAGTGGTAATAAATGTACAATATTAGTTTTGAGATCTCATTTGTATTTACCCAAAAATAAAAGAAGAAGAATGAAACCTTGTTAAAAATATAGTTCTTGTTTTTTATTTTTATTTTACATTTATGATAAGGATGATTTAAACTCTTACAAACCAATATTTTTGCAACTTAATTTCAAATTGACTCATAAGATATAAAAGATATTGTTGTTTTAATAGTTAACTTAACTTAAGTGAAATTGTAATATAGATCATTGTTAAATAGAAGAAGTAATCGATAATTATTGGACAAAAGGGAGGAAATACATGAAATAAGGAAATGGTTGATAGATGGTAGTTTATCTAATGCTTGCTAATTAATGACTCTAAAACGGCACCTTGCAAATTTAAGCTACAAGACTGAAGACACTTACCCGTTCCAAATTAAAAATCAACCATCCCTTATGGGTTATGTGTTTATACGTACATTTCATCTATCTCAAATCTGAAATATATTAATGTGAGAGTAACATTGTGTTGCGGGATTTTTGAGACATACCCCACTACAGTTTTATTTTTCATTTCCAAAGGAGGGGAAAAATTGAAAACCTTTTTAAATTGAGAGATTCTAGGTACGGGGGTTAGTTGCACTTGAGGAAGGTGTTAGCACCCCAAGCGCCCATGGTACTCCATGGTAACCTCTTATATGTTTTTATGCTTTTTGAAAACATGCTTTAAGAATGGAGGGAGAAATTGTATAGTAGAAAGAAAGGAAAGTGGGTAAAAATTAAGAAAATTTTATTTCATAAAGTAATTAAAAGAAAAGAAGTGTAAATATTTTTTGTTTGTAAAAAGATTTTTTTTTGAGAGAATTGTAGTTGTTGAGAGAAAGAGGATGTTGTAAAGAAAATGTTGTAAAGAAGAAAAATTGTTGTTTGGAAACGAAAGTGTATTCGTTTTTTGTGTTTCAAGGAAAAGAAGATTGTAAAGAAAATAAATTGTAGATAATATCATGTTAAAGATGATTATAAGGTGAGCTTGCGTTTGTCTTGTAAAAGGATCCCATGTTTGTTTTTGAAAAAAAGGTTTTTGTTTCAAAAAAGTCTCGTAATTAATTTGAAATTTAACTACGAGTCCTCTCCTTTGGGAATGAATTTTTGGCGTTTGTGTGTGATGTGTAAGCTAGGAAAGCAGTAAAAGCGATAAATAAAGTCCTACGCTATTACAACCCAATTGAATAATTAATATTTACAACCATATCGAATTTGAATAAATAATAATAACAATAAGCAATAAATAGATAAAAGGGGCGATGCATATAAAATAAAAAAATGCAAGTGCGGAAAATAAATATGATGATGAAATGCACATACAACAGGAAAAGGAAACATCGCAAAATAACATCCTAATTAAAAGTGGAGTGTGTGAAAGAAATGTGTCGGAGGCAAAGACATGATAATACATTTTTGGAGGTCGCTCACAACAACAAATAATTCTAACCTAAGCACACAAGCAACATGCAATTTTATTTATCAAAAGAAAAGTTTTTTTTATTTTTTTATGAAGAGAATGAATTTAGACCGAAAATGGTCCTTCACTATTAATGCTAATGCTAGAGCTCAATAATTTTATAAAGTAAAATATTGTCTCTAACATGCATTTTTTAATGATGCAATGTCCTAATCTAAATGCAATGCATGTATGCATGAAAAAATGTGGAGTAAAATTGTAATGTGAGATTGTAGTGTGATGCAAAAACTAGTGTCAAATGTCATGTGAAATGCAAAATGTAGATTATGTTGCAATGTAAAGTAGAAGTGTAAAAAAAGAAATGTGTAGTGTAAATGTAATAAAAAATGTGATATGATGTAGAATTTTTTTGTAAAAAAAAAAGGGTATCTGACAAAAAAATGCGTAATGTGATATAGTGCAAAAATGTAAAATTTTAAACGCATGTATGCATGAAAAATTTTAGTAAAAAGCATGTTATATGTTTTTTCATAAAGTGAAATTAACAAAGACATAATCATATAATCAATCATCACAATTTAAAATAAAAAATTAAAAAAATCAATCATGGCATATTAAAGTTTCTAGCATTTTTTTGTTGTTTTTATATTTTTTATTCTAAGTAACTAATTAAAAGAAAAAGTGAAGTCATGACAAATAAACAAACAATTTTATTTTGACATTAAATAGTTAGAAAGAAAGTTTTTTTTTATTAGAGAAAAGTTTTTTTGAACTTAGAAGTTTTTTTTTTCAATTTTTTCAGTATTAATACTTGAGCTTAGCAATTTCACAAGAAAAATAATGAACTCATACATATTTTTTTTGGGATTTAAAATTCTTGAATACTAGTGTTAAATTTGGGCTCAATAAACTTAAATAATCTATTGTCTCAAATAAGCACTTATTGTATAAGCTAGAAAAATAAAATAAAAGAGAAAGAGCTGCAGCAGTAGAAAAAAGGGGGTGTAAACTAAAAAAACCAAAATAATCAGCAAACAAACAAAGGCCCAGAGAACAAGCCCAAAACCTATTTAAACCGGACTGGGTCGGTTTGACCCCGTGGGTCAACCCAGACCCGGTCACAAACCCACAAATTACAAAACAAAAAAAACAAAAACAAAAAATTGTGGCCAATCGTGTGCTGACACGTGGCACAGGACCTCTTCTTCCTCATTTCAAACAACAACCAACAGAACGTGAAACAAAGCCATGGATATGCAATGCAAGCTTCACAAAACACAAAAAAACTCAAACAAACACCAAACCAAGCGAATAGGTAGTGCTTTTCATAGTATTTTTCACATAGATCATGAATGTGCAATTAATTTTCACAATAGAACATCATGTTATGAGAAACGATGGCACAAAGTAAAAGGGTCAAAAAGTGAAAATGCATAAAACGGAAGCGAATCGCAAAATCAGAGCATGGAAAAGTTCTATCATGTTTTCATAAGTTCATAGCAACAGGAATCATGTAAAATGGTGCTCTAAAACATATAAAACAAGTACCTCAAGTTTATCGGAGACGGTGGTTTCGACTTGGTTTTCCGGCGCGTTTCCTCTGTGTTTCCGATCAGCTCCAAGCTCCAGAGTCCATTCTCACCCTTATGAACCGTGTTTGATTGTGTTTGGTTGAAGTTTGTGTTAGTTTGAGGTTTTGATTTTCTTGACCGAAAAGGGAAAAAGAGGATGAAATTGATGATGGTTTGATGATGATTTGTGAAGTTTATGATTGAAGGATTGATTTTGAGGATTGAGATGATGAAGATGGTGATTGGTTTATGGTGTTGTATTTGAAGAATGAAGAACGAAAAATGTTGTTATTGTGGTTGGTTCATTATTGCCATCGTCCTTCTTTTTCTTCTTTCTCTTCTTTTTTTCTTCTGTTTTTGTGTTTTTGATTTAGAGTGATTGAATATGGTGGTAGATAGTAGTGATTTTGATTTATAATGAAGGTTGAAGGTGGGGGTAGTGTTACTGATTTTTCCTAGTTTCCTCTCTAACCATTTATGTTTCTATTTCCTCCCTTTTTCTCTCATTTTCTTTTTCTCAAATCTGTTAGTTTTGTTAAGTTATAGGCTTCAATGATGAATGGTTATGCCCATGAGATAAAATTGAGTTTGGATTATTGATTGCTTTGACCAAATAAATGGATTTGTAAAGGTAGAAAAAGAATGAAGTGATTTGCACTTTTTGGTTACTTGCATTCTTAGTGAAGACTTGGCTTAATTTGGGATAAATTGAAAATTTTTTTTGAAGAAAAGTATGAGGAGGAGGCGCTGTGTTGTGTTGCTTTGTTCAGATCTTGTTTCTATCTTATTTTTTTTGTTTTTACTAACATAATAATATAATAATAATAATAATAATAATAATAATAATAAATGGTAATAATAATAATAAAAATAAATGATGATAGAATGAGTAGTAAAATAATGAGTAATAATAAGATAATAAATAGGATAATGGTAAAAAAAAAAAAAGGTAATAATAATAATAAAAAAAGCTTTCATGATAATGAATAATAAAATGGAAATAAAAGTGCCACGACGAAAATACGGCGAACAATTTTTAAAGAACAAAACAAACGTAAATATTACGGCGAAAATGAATGAATGCGATGATATATAAATACAAGATATTTTTTAGTATTTTAACATAATGAAAAAGAAAATAGATTTGAGGTCCAAAATTGGGGTACAACACATTGATCATAAATTGTATTTAACTGGTTTTTATAAATCATTTTAGGTAAATTATAAAAATACACTACAAGAAAATTGTCACTTTGCGACATTACAATTGCGACATTTAAAAATAACCGTCGCAATGTATTTTTTTATTAACATTTGCGACAATTCATGCGATAGTTTTATTAGCCGTCGCAGTATGTAATGTGAAAATAGAATTCTTTTATTAAAAATAAAATAAATTAAATTCCAAACAAAAGAAAAAGAAACTCTTAAAACAAAAGTGAAACCCTTCAAACCCTTTACTTTATACGCAGAAACAAACATTAGGCAAAACCCTTTCATCGCCGCATCACCTCCTTCATCGCCGTTTCTTTCATCGAACTCGATTCATAATCCCTAAATCGTTGTTGGAAATTGAATGGAAATGATGTGCAAAAGAACTTGATTTTATAAGAACACAACATTTTTGTTGTTGTGAATTTTGAAAAGTTGTTAAGTCCCACATTGGAAAACTTTAACATCTTATGAGTGTTTATATACTAAAGTCCCACTTACAAGGGTGTGCCCCTGGGGTATAAATGTTTTGTGGATGGGAGAGAGCACAATCAATCTTGACCATCGCGCGCCGCCGCCGCCGTCCGTCCGGCCGGCTCGGATCGGATCTGGATCTGGGCTTGCTTGTGTGATGTATTAATTTTTTGGTGACCGAAAAATTAAGTCTTGCGTTTTCTTAACCTAAACAAAAAGAGCACAGAATTAAGAAAAGACCAAGTCATAAAAACGGTTTATGACAAATCCGTTTTCTGATCCAATTGATTCAATTCCATTATTCCCTTTGTCTTCAGTTTTATTTTTTGTATTCATTGCTTTTCATTGCTAATTATTCAGTAATCAGAATATATTGCTAATTATTTTTTGTAACACACAGAAAAAAATTCTCTCGGCAAAATACTTCTCAATCGTTATTTTGCTTGCTTTTGTTTCAGAAACAGAATTGGTAATTCTTTACCAATATTCGAGTGATTAGTTTACTAATCATTATCATCGAGGGTGTAATTCTTGACCGGTTTTCGACAAGTGCAGTAGATTATCGGTATACATCGAACGAAGCTGTTTTATCCTGGAGGCGTCGCGGTAAACTTAAGAGCTGCTTGCACAATTGGCAGTACCACGAAACGTGTTAAAGAAAGCGACCTGGTCGTGACTCAGCTACGATTTTTCGGTTGGTATTTTTAGTTACTGTTTTCAAAACTTTGTTTTTGCAAATTCTATAATTGTTTTACAACAATTTTAAGACGATTTCAAACTGCCATGTCGATCGAAGATATTGTTCCTACTGCCACTGGTGCTACTGATAAGCCATTCAAATTCGAAGGCACTCACTTCAACCGTTGGCAACAGAAAATGTTTTTCTTCTTAACCTTAAAAAAGGTTGCTAACGTGTTGAGTGAGCCCATGCCTATTGTTCCAGAAATTGATAGCACCAATGGTAAGAAACCTGTGGATGATGCAAGTGCTTCTAATGCAATTGAATCATCAACACAGCCTACGGCTGCGGATATTTTACAGCTCAAGAAAGAATTACTCCTATGGAAAGAAAATGATTATCTCTGTAAGAATCATATTCTGAATGGTCTTGCTGATGACCTATATGATTATTACTGTAAATGTGCTACTGCTAAAGAGGTTTGGGAGGCTCTGAAAAAGAAGTACGATACTGAGGAAGCAGGTGTCAAAAAATATGCTGTGAGCCGCTATCTCAGGTATCAGATGGTGGATGAAAGGTCTGTTGAAGTGTAGTCCCACGAGCTGCAAAAGATTGCTCATGAAATCATGAACGAAGGTATGACTCTTGATGAACAATTTCAGATTGCTGTTATCATTGACAAACTGCCCCCTGGTTGGAAAGACTTTAAAAATACTCTTCGTCATGAAAGAAAAGAATTTTCAATTGAAAGTCTGATTACTAGCCTTAGAATTGAGGAAGAGTCTCGGAGACAAGACCAGAAGGAAGAAGTAATGATTGTTGCTAATAACAACAAAAAGAAATTCGGTGCGGTTCTGAAGCCTACGGGCAAACCACCTAAGAAACAGAACCGCAATCCTAATCAGGCGAACCGAATTAAGAATGGGAATCCTTCACAGGCTCCCAATGGTAAACAGCAGCAGCAGCCACCACCTAGAAATGATGCTGGTCAATTCCTATGCTACAACTGTGGAAAACCAGGTCATATGGCTAAAAAATGTAAGAACAGGCCTAAACCTGGTGCTTCTAATGCTCAGGCTAACCTGACTGAAGAATTCATCGCCATGATTGCTGAACTGAACATGGTTGGTGGAACTGATGGTTGGTGGATGGACACTGGTGCCTCTCGTCATGTCTGTTATGATCGTGCTATGTTCAAAACATACACAACTGTTGAGGACAAAAAGGTGCTGTTGGGAGATGCTCACACCACTAATGTTGCTGGTATTGGTGATGTGGAGCTGAACTTCACTTCTAGAAAAACTTTGATCCTAAAGGATGTTATGCATGCTCCTGAAATTAGGAAAAATCTTGTATCTGGGTATCTTTTGAATAAGGCTGGGTTTAATCAGGTTATAGGGGCTGATTTGTACACCATTACTAAAAATGGTATTTTTGTTGGGAAAGGGTATGCAACTGATGGTATCTTTAAGCTTAACATTGATATGAATAAAATGTCTCCTTCCGTTTACTCTTTGTGTGATTTTAATTTATGGCATAATAGACTTTGTCATGTTAATAATCGTTGCATCTCAAATTTAAGTAATTTGGGACATATACCGAAACTAAACACAAATGAATTAGATAAATGTGAATTTTGCAGTCAAGCTAAAATAACTAAAAGTTCTCATAAGTCCGTAACAAGAGAATCTGAACCGTTTGATTTAATACATTCAGATATTTGTGAACTTGACGGAACTTTAACTAGAAATGGGAAACGTTATTTTATTACCTTTATCGATGATTGCTCTGATTTCACCTTTGTTTATCTAATGAAAAATAAAAGCGATGCTTTTGATGTGTTTAAGAATTTTATGACTGAAATTGAAAATCAATTTAGTTGTAAAATAAAGAAGTTCCGAAGTGATCGAGGAACTGAATATAATTCCAGTTTATTTAATGAATTTTATAAACAACATGGAATTATACATGAAACGACTGCACCATATTCCCCTGAAATGAATGGTAAAGCAGAAAGAAAGAATAGAACTCTTACAGAATTAGTCGTTGCTATAATGTTGAATTCAGGTGCCGCTACTCACTGGTGGGGGGAAATTATATTGACTGTTTGCTTTGTCTTGAATAGAGTTCCCAAGTCAAAAACGAAAATATCTCCGTATGAGATATTAAAGAAAAGACAACCAAACTTGTCTTATTTAAGAACTTGGGGATGTCTGGCATATGTCAGGATTCCAGACCCGAAGCGAGTTAAACTCGCTAGTAGAGCCTATGAATGTGTATTCATTGGGTATGCGGCAAACAATAAGGCATATAGATTTTTTGATATAAATGCTAAAATTGTCATAGAGTCAAATGATGCTGATTTCTATGAAAATAAATTTCCCTTCAAATTAAAAAATAGTGGGGGCAACGGAAATAGTGGGGGCACTGAAACGAGTCAAATTCCTGTGATAAGAGATTCTGAAAGCAATGACACAAATGAATCAGAACTTCGAAGAAGTAAACGAGTAAGAGTTGCTAAAGAATTTGGACCAGAATATGTGTCCTTTGCAATAGAAGAAGATCCAGCAAATCTTCAAGAAGCCTTGTCATCTCTGGATGCAGATTTATGGCAAGAAGCTATTAACGATGAAATGGATTCTTTAGAATCCAATCAGACCTGGCACTTAGTTGACTTGCCACCTGGATGCAAACCAATTGGTTGTAAATGGGTTTTGAAAAAGAAACTAAAACCTGATGGCACTGTTGATAAATACAAGGCTCGCCTTGTAGCCAAGGGTTTTAGACAAAAAGAAAATATAGATTTCTTCGACACTTTTTCTCCGGTCACAAGAATCACGTCCATAAAGGTACTAATAGCAGTTGCTTCGATTTATAATTTAATAGTACACCAGATGGATGTGAAAACAGCTTTTTTAAATGGTGATCTAGAAGAAGAAATCTATATGGAACAACCAGAGGGTTTTGTAGTTCATGGACAAGAAAATAAGGTCTGCAAATTAGACAAGTCATTGTATGGGCTAAAACAGGCTCCTAAACAGTGGCATGAAAAATTTGATAATTTGATCATATCGAATGGGTACAAAGTGAATGAAAGTGACAAATGTATTTATTATAAATCAGAAAATAGCATTTGCACTATCATATGTCTATATGTAGACGACTTACTCATATTTGGATCAAATTTGGCTGCAGTGAATGCAGTGAAATCATTGTTGTGTAACAGCTTTGATATGAAAGATCTCGGAGAAGCAAGTGTAATTCTTGGAATCAAGATCACTAGGTCTGAAAATGGAATCTCTTTGGATCAATCCCACTATGTGGAAAAGATCTTAAAGAAATATAATTACTTTGACTGTAAACCTGCTAGCACCCCTTACGATCACAGTGTAAAACTTTTCGCGAACACTGGTGAAGGTGTAAGACAAAAAGAATATGCGAGCATCATTGGTAGCCTTAGGTATGCCACTAATTGTACTAGACCCGACATTGCCTATGTCGTGGGATTGTTATGCAGGTTTACTAGTAGACCTAGTAATGAGCATTGGCAAGCTATAGAGAGAGTCATGAGATACTTAAAAAAGACCATGACGCTCGGCTTACACTGTGAGAGATTTCATCATAAAAGGTGTTGTGAGAGTGGATCATGTACGCAGTAATGATAATATAGCAGATCCTTTGACGAAAGGATTAGCTAGAGAGAAAGTCCTAAATACATCTATGAAGATGGGACTAATGCCTATGAATTGTCATGATGGTAACCCAACCTAATAGACTGGAGATCCCAAGAAATAGGTTACAATGGGTAAACAACAAGTCGTGAACAATATGAAAGAATCATGCAAGTGTAAGGTACGCATGAATCCTGAAGCGATAGGTTGAGATAATAGAAACTCTTAATGAGGTCTATACTCTTTACGAGTGAGGTACCAAGCTACAGGAGTACCTCTGATAGACCCACCTATGTGAATGTGGAACTTAGGCCGGTTCCTATGGAATTTTGAGGCAGAACTCCTAGAGCGTTCATGAAATCTGGGATAGACGTGCAGGGCCATTAAAGCACGGGCTTATTAGAATACACCCTAAAGAGAAAGGTTGTGTGCAGGTTTGAGGAAAAGCTGAGATAGAGTTCAAGACATGAGTCACTCTAGTTAAATCAGACTCTTACTTGCTATGTAAAGGTTCAAGTCAAGAGACACCTTTGCTTATGCACAATTTTTCAGAAACGTTTTAACGTTACTTCTGAAACAACTCTTCTAAATTCAAGTGGGGGATTGTTGGAAATTGAATGGAAATGATGTGCAAAAGAACTTGATTTTATAAGAACACAACATTTTTGTTGTTGTGAATTTTGAAAAGTTGTTAAGTCCCACATTGGAAAACTTTAACATCTTATGAGTGTTTATATACTAAAGTCCCACTTACAAGGGTGTGCCCCTGGGGTATAAATGTTTTGTGGATGGGAGAGAGCACAATCAATCTTGACCATCGCGCGCCGCCGCCGCCGTCCGTCCGGCCGGCTCGGATCTGGATCTGGGCTTGCTTGTGTGATGTATTAATTTTTTGGTGACCGAAAAATTAAGTCTTGCGTTTTCTTAACCTAAACAAAAAGAGCACAGAATTAAGAAAAGACCAAGTCATAAAAACGGTTTATGACAAATCCGTTTTCTGATCCAATTGATTCAATTCCATTATTCCCTTTGTCTTCAGTTTTATTTTTTGTATTCATTGCTTTTCATTGCTAATTATTCAGTAATCAGAATATATTGCTAATTATTTTTTGTAACACACAGAAAAAAATTCTCTCGGCAAAATACTTCTCAATCGTTATTTTGCTTGCTTTTGTTTCAGAAACAGAATTGGTAATTCTTTACCAATATTCGAGTGATTAGTTTACTAATCATTATCATCGAGGGTGTAATTCTTGACCGGTTTTCTACAAGTGCAGTAGATTATCGGTATACATCAAACGAAGCTGTTTTATCCTGGAGGCGTCGCGGTAAACTTAAGAGCTGCTTGCACAATTGGCAGTACCGCGAAACGTCTTAAAGAAAGCGACCTGGTCGTGACTCAGCTACGATTTTTCGGTTGGCATTTTTAGTTACTGTTTTCAAAACTTTGTTTTTGCAAATTCTGTAATTGTTTTACAACAATTTTAAGACGATTTCAAACTGCCATGTCGATCGAAGATATTGTTGCTACTGCCACTGGTGCTACTGATAAGCCATTCAAATTCGAAGGCACTCACTTCAACCGTTGGCAACAGAAAATGTTTTTCTTCTTAACCTTAAAAAAGGTTGCTAACGTGTTGAGTGAGCCCATGCCTATTGTTCCAGAAATTGATAGCACCAATGGTAAGAAACCTGTGGATGATGCAAGTGCTTCTAATGCAATTGAATCATCAACACAGCCTACGGCTGCGGATATTTTACAGCTCAAGAAAGAATTACTCCTATGGAAAGAAAATGATTATCTCTGTAAGAATCATATTCTGAATGGTCTTGCTGATGACCTATATGATTATTACTGTAAATGTGCTACTGCTAAAGAGGTTTGGGAGGCTCTGAAAAAGAAGTACGATACTGAGGAAGCAGGTGTCAAAAAATATGCTGTGAGCCGCTATCTCAGGTATCAGATGGTGGATGAAAGGTCTGTTGAAGTGTAGTCCCACGAGCTGCAAAAGATTGCTCATGAAATCATGAACGAAGGTATGACTCTTGATGAACAATTTCAGATTGCTGTTATCATTGACAAACTGCCCCCTGGTTGGAAAGACTTTAAAAATACTCTTCGTCATGAAAGAAAAGAATTTTCAATTGAAAGTCTGATTACTAGCCTTAGAATTGAGGAAGAGTCTCGGAGACAAGACCAGAAGGAAGAAGTAATGATTGTTGCTAATAACAACAAAAAGAAATTCGGTGCGGTTCTGAAGCCTACAAGCAAACCACTTAAGAAACAGAACCGCAATCCTAATCAGGCGAACCGAATTAAGAATGGGAATCCTTCACAGGCTCCCAATGGTAAACAGCAGCAGCAGCCACCACCTAGAAATGATGCTGGTCAATTCCTATGCTACAACTGTGGAAAACCAGGTCATATGGCTAAAAAATGTAAGAACAGGCCTAAACCTGGTGCTTCTAATGCTCAGGCTAACCTGACTGAAGAATTCATCGCCATGATTGCTGAACTGAACATGGTTGGTGGAACTGATGGTTGGTGGATGGACACTGGTGCCTCTCGTCATGTCTGTTATGATCGTGCTATGTTCAAAACATACACAGCTGTTGAGGACAAAAAGGTGCTGTTGGGAGATGCTCACACCACTAATGTTGCTGGTATTGGTGATGTGGAGCTGAACTTCACTTCTGGAAAAACTTTGATCCTAAAGGATGTTATGCATGCTCCTGAAATTAGGAAAAATCTTGTATCTGGGTATCTTTTGAATAAGGCTGGGTTTAATCAAGTTATAGGGGCTGATTTGTACACCATTACTAAAAATGGTATTTTTGTTGGGAAAGGGTATGCAACTGATGGTATCTTTAAGCTTAACATTGATATGAATAAAATGTCTCCTTCCGTTTACTCTTTGTGTGATTTTAATTTATGGCATAATAGACTTTGTCATGTTAATAATCGTTGCATCTCAAATTTAAGTAATTTGGGACATATACCGAAACTAAACACAAATGAACTAGATAAATGTGAATTTTGCAGTCAAGCTAAAATAACTAAAAGTTCTCATAAGTCCGTAACAAGAGAATCTGAACCGTTTGATTTAATACATTCAGATATTTGTGAACTTGACGGAACTTTAACTAGAAATGGGAAACGTTATTTTATTACCTTTATCGATGATTGCTCTGATTTCACCTTTGTTTATCTAAACAAACTATGTAAAAATTAGTTTAAACAACAAACAAAATTTGTTCATGATGATAATTTAGTTAAACAATAAACAAAATGTGAGAACTATTAGTATAACATATATATCTAAAAAAAAACCAAACAAAGTAAACAATATTTGACGTTTTAAATTATAAATAATATTTTATGACTTATTATAAGCTTATAATGAAGGAAAAAAACCGTATTTGATAATTTTATTTCATGATCTTATATCTTATAGTTTATCTCGATAAGTGTTGGTGTTTTTGTTTTGGCGTCATTTTTGCTAAAACACTAACTAGCTAGATGTTGGACCAGATGCTAACTAGCCAGATGCTGGACCAGATACTCCATCATGGGCATACAACATCAGGACGTACGCGTATTTTTGTGCGAGATCTTTTTAAAGATTTGTTTCAGTTTTATCTCGATTACTTGTGCACTAAGTCTCGCTTTTTTGTGTAGAACCTTCTGAAGGTGGCATTTTACCCTGATTGCTTAATAAAATATGTTTCTCCATTTATGGAAACATATTATTTGGTTCTAAAATATATTTGCAAGATTTCTTTTGGATCAGCTGAATTCTAAAGCCCATGTATCTTGCTCAACACGTTCTTACAGAATATATATATTGGAAGATGTAAAACCTAAAGATAAGCGAAGCCATTATTTACAAAAAGGAGTCTTTAGGGTTTCATGGTTAAAGGCTTATGCTTTAACGTCTGCACTCCTAAGCTTTTAAGTATGAAGTTGTTTGTGTATCACTCTTAAGCTGTGAAGTACGGAGTTGGTTGTTCTTGTGTTCACTAAAGCGTGTGTTGCTTATATGTTATGTAGTGATTTTGTGAGCCTTTCCTTTTATCACGTTGATACATGATAAGGACGTAGGGTGTTTGTACTGTTAATTGTGAAGTTACTCCTAAGCCTTTAGGTACGGAGTTTGTTTCTATGTTTGAGAGTGTTCTCATCTAAGTATTTATGTATTGAACTTAATGCCAGTGCGAAGATCAGTGAACCAAAGGTTGTTTGTGTGGAAGTTTTCAAACTGAGAGGAAGTGAGCAGATGTTCTCATATCTAGGAGTTCCTAGGCATAAGTCTAGACGGGTAGGGATTAGGTGATAAGTTGTAAATGGGGCGTTTGCTGAGAACTTTGAACTAATACTATTTAGTGGATTTCCTTCCTGGATTGGTATCCTCTAGACTAGGGCAGTTGCGCCGAACTGGGTTAACAAACTCACTGTGTTCTTTATGTTTCTGTTGTGTTTTGTTTATTTTGTGTTTGCCTCGATTCCTCTTCTGGTGAGCATGAATCCTAGAAATTTGCCTGCGCGCACGCCGAAAGAGCATTTTGCTGGGTTAAGGCGCATGTTATATTTTCTTACCGATTGTAGGATGTCTCGTAAGTCCTTCTCATGGTTGCCTTCCTCAGGGGTCTTGACCACCATGTCATCGATGTATACTTCTAGGTTCCTCCCTATGTGCGCGGCAAAGACTCTATCCATCAGCCGTTGGTAAGTTGCCCCTGCATTCTTCAATCCAAACGGCATGACTTTGTAATTGTAGTTGCACTTGGTAGTCATGAAAGCTGTGTGTGGCGCGTCAACTGGGCTCATCTTGATTTGGTTATATCCCGAGTAAGCGTCCATGAAGCTTAACGTTTTGTAGCCGGATGCTCCATCAATTAACCCATCTATGCTTGGGAGAGGGTACGGGTCCTTCGGACATGCTGCATTTAAATCTGTGAAATCTACACACATGCGCCACTTACCACTGTGTTTCTTAACCATCACGACATTGGCTAACCATGTGGGATATTTGATTTCTGTGATGAATCCTGCTGCTAGGAGTTTCTTAACTTCTTCTTCACCCAGTCGCCTTTTCCTCTGCGCTACTGGCCTCGCTTTTTCTGTGATTGAAAGTTTGTGGACGATTATAGATTCGTCTATACCCGGCATGTCTGATGGTTGCCAAGCGAAGAGGTCAATATTCTCCTTGAGCAGCTCTATGATCCTCTTCTCCTCTGTTTCTTCCAACTCGGCTCCCAGGCTGGTGCACTATTCTGGCGACACGCCTATCTGCACCTGTTTAAGCTCACCAATCGGACTTACTCTTCGGTCTTCCACGTCTTCTCTGGGATCCAGATTAGTGTCTCCTGCCTCTCCACTCTGTGCCAGATTTACTTGGTCTGTCCCACCTTGGGACTCCTCATTCTCCTTCTTTTTTGGCTTTATTTGCAAGCTAGCCTGATAGCATTTTCTGGCGGATACTTGATCTCCCTGGACCCGGCCTATTTCCCCGTTGTCCAGTGGGTACTTCATTGAAAGGTATAGGGTGGAAATAATGGCTTCCAAAGTGTTGATAGCCGGCCTGCCAATGATAATATTGTATGATGGAGAGAGGGTTTTGATTACCAAATATCGTAGCTTTATCGTCTTCGCGTTTGTTTCCTCGCCGAAGGTCGTATTAAGGGTGATGTGTCCCATGACCTCTACCTGCTCTCCGGAGAATCCCACCAACAATCCGTTGTACGGCTGTAGCTGTTCTGTAGTGAGGCGCATCCCTATGAACGCGTCCCAGAATAGAATATCTGCCGAACTCCCTAAGTCCACCAGCACGCGCTTAACGTCGTAGCTGAAGATTTGAACTTGGATCACTAATGGATCATTGTCGTGGGGAATGATTCCTTCTGCATCTGCGGGTGAAAACGAGATGCTGGCGCTATCGGGGATTACCAATAGTCCCATTAAGGAGTTGACCTGATTTATGTTGCGAGTATATCGCCTGCGGGCGGAACTGGTTTCTCCTCCGCCCGAGAAGCCGCAGGAGATGGTATTGATGGCGACTCGGGTGGCTCCCTTTCCTGCTTCCGAGCTGCTTTTTTCTTTCTGGGGTGATCTGGGCGACGCCGGTGATCTTAGAGATCTAGTGCGTTCTTGTGTTTTGGCCTCAGTGTTTTCTCCCAAGAACTTCTTTAGGTAGCCCTCTCGGAGCAACTCTTCGATTAAATCTTTGAGTCGGTAGCAACTTTCCGTGTCGTGACCCTTAGCTCGGTGATAATGGCAGTACGCATTTCTGTTAGGGCCCATGATGATTTGTGGGTCTCTTTTCCTGGGGATCTGTGCCAGCTTAGTCTCCATGATCTCGTCCAGAACATGGACCAGACGCGTGTTGAGGCGAGTATACTGTGGGGAGTCGCCCATCGGCCTGTCGGCGTACCGAGATTGTGATGGTGCGTAGGTTCGCCCACTTCTTTCCTTCCAGCGACCGGCAGCGTAGTCTCCGTACTCTCTCCTATCCGACTGCTTCTCTTTGACATCCCGCTGCCTTTTTTCCGCATTGCTTTCCTCCCCTTTGATGTAACATTCTGCTCTCTTCATGACTTCTTCCATATCTGTTGCCGCCTTTTGCACGAGGGACTCGTTGAATTGGCCTGCTTTCAAACCATTTTGGAACGCAGCCACGAACATTTCCTGGTTTGGATTAGATACCTTGATCGTGGCTTCGCTGAAGCGCGCCAGGTACTCCCTTAAGCTTTCCTGAGAGTGTTGGCGCAGGTTGAAGAGGCTTGTTGCCGTTACTTTGACGTGCTTGCTTCCCGCAAATTGCGAGATCATTTTCCGGTGAAAATCATTGTACCCAGTGATGGAATGATCTGGGAGGTTCATGTACCATCGCAACGCCGCCTCTTTCAGCGTTCCTGAGAGTAATTTGCATCTCAAAGGTTCGGCCGCCCCGATGATAGCTAATTGAGTGCCGACTGCTACCAAATGCTCCAGAGGATCTGTCTTTCCATCAAACGATGGAAGGTGCGGTGGCCTAAAGTTGTCGGGAACGGGTGCCTCCCATATAGCTAACGATAACGGCTGCGACTGGTGTATGATCTCGTCGTCGGTATCATCGTTGGTTGTTCGCTCCTGCTCTAAACGTTGCATTTGGGTCTGCATATGCTCGTTCTGACGGCGCAACTCTGCAATGGTGGCCTCGATGTCATCGGCGTGGCCGTTGCTGTGCGTTGGGCTGTCGTCTGCTTCTGTCATGTTGATGCGGCCGGGGATATATTTTACTCCGGCCCCACGGTGGGCGCCAAAATGTTCCTAGTAAATACTTTACTATAGCTGGAACGGTTTGAATTATACGAATAGCCTTTTACAAAATTATGCTCTGGTCTCTCTACAACATTGGTGCCTCTATATATAGGCCCTCCCTAAGCCGTTTCCCACTCCTCCTCTTATGCTGTCGTGGGAAGTTAGTCTTCTTCAGCTTCCTATCTTCGTGGAGTCGTGGGATCATGGAGGATTCTTCCATAGTGCTTGGCGGGAATGATGAGTAGTGGGGCAGCTCATATCCGCACGTGTAAAGTATGCCTTGGCCATGTTTTCCTGATCGGCTAAGAAAGGAGTTCATTGGGCTTTATTGGCATGTTGGGCCGGCCCATATCACCTGCTAGGCGCAGCCCGGTCCAATTTTACTGTTTAAGTTCTGAGTTAGACAAGTGCTCGGACAGTTGTGCCAACATTGTTCACCACATTTGTCTGTCAGGTTGCCATAATTTCAATAAGCAAGTTCAATTAGCTTATAACTTATTCATTTTTATTTCATATACCATATTATCTTGAAAAATTAAATATTAATTAAAAATATTTGTTTTATGTCATTTTATATTTATATGTTAGTTTAACCGCTTATTTACTCGATACTACAAATTCAATTAGTTATCTATCAATTTTTTTTCGCACAAAAAGAAGCTTTTATAATTAAAGGACAAAAAAACAAAAAGAGAAGGGGGCATGCACCAAAACCATCTCAGTAAAAAAAGCAATAGAAGCAACAACATAAAAGAAAAACAAACGGAACAAAGGAAAAACAAAGGCACCCAAATTACAATATATTTCTTTCCTAAAAATGGGTATTATGAGCGTGAACTCTCTGCGAGTTCTTTTTCATAGTCGATTTAGACACGACCTCAATAGAAGGCTCCTTCGTAGTAGTAGAGCGGTTCTTCAAAAAATTAATAGCCACAAAGTTCTCTTCATCATCAAGATACACCCTATACCCTATGACGCCGACCTCATTAGCCTTCCACAAAATCTCCATGTCATGAGCAACACAGGGGTTTATAACAACATCAAAAGTAGTGACGTTGGAAGAGGTTTTAGTCCGAGTCTGTCACTTCATCACTAAATGAACCAACAATCCGCAAGTCCTGAATGATGCTCTGTGGATCTACTCTTGGTTTCTTAGGTAGATCAAGAGCATAACATCCTCCACTTGCACTGGTTGTAGTTAATTGCCACCGGCTCTGAAGAAGAAGGCATGGTAGGCATGCACTTTTCTTTTGCGCACTAAACTAGTAGAGTTTTTTAGGGGTTCTGTTACTTGCAGTTCTTAAAAGAATGTCCAATAATTTGACATAAGTCACATAACGGTGGAGTTCTCATACTTACCATTCACATAAAATCAAAGTCCTTCCTTTCAACAAGGATTCTTTCACGCATGTTTGAATTTAAATTCACATCGATTAAGATTCACGCTAAGTGACTAAAAGTTCTCTTCTTAGTGTTAGACTATATGGCGATCACTTAGAGGGGGGGGGGGGGGGTGAATAAGTGACTCTTTCTATACAACGAGGTTTTTAAAAAATATTTCGAGTACGCGGAAGGCTACCGGATCGATGGTCTACTTTGCACCCTTCGATCAAAGGAAATGTAGTATAAGCCTTAGAACAATTAGCGACAAATTGAATTTAGGTTTAAGTTTTGTTTTCAAAATTCTAACACAAAAAAAATCAACAAGTTTCACAATCACGTTACACAATCACAAATTCAAGTCTCAAATCAATTGAATTGCGGTGAACACTTACGATCACAAATTCAATTGATTCAATTAATCAACAAAACGAAAAGTAAAAGTGTAGGGATAGAAAGACACAACCAGATGATTAGGGAGTTCCCTTGGCTTTCACGTCGTCCTCGCTTCGGGCCAGGTACGTATCCCCCCAAATCGTCAAAAGGACGATTTGAGCAATTTATTAAAAAACGCTCTGATAGTGCACAATTTACAAAGACTCGAATAACCCTATTCAATCTAATGCAAATTGAGCCAAGTAATCTCAACAATTCTAGAAGCTTCAACCTCTGATTCCAACGTCCCAATCTTGCGTCGTCTTCGTACTGAAAACCTTCGCACCGAACGTCCAGCTGATTCCTTCGCTTCCTAGATGTTGAACCTTCAAGATATCGCACAATCTTGAAACCCTTGATGAAAATCCAAACCTCCAACACAACTCAACTCGATCGCAATTCTGATTCACCGCGAATTGCACCGAACGTTATCCACCGAATCAACTACGAACCTTCGATTGATCCCATACTGAATCTCAAATTTGAAGTGACTTGATAGAAGATGAAGAACTTGTGTTGAATAAGTCTTTGATCCAAAATTTCTCTTAAACCTTGATCAAATGTGTTTTTCAGATGGATTCTCACACTTACAACAAACACTCACATTGCTATTTATAGTGAAAATAGAATTGAGCAAATTTAGGCAAAACAGAACAGACATGTATCGATACATATGATGGTATGTATCGATACAAATACCTTGACCAGCGTTCAAATTTGAAATATTTGACCTATGTATCGATACAAACACGAATATGTATCGATACATATATTAGTTTCTTGAAAACCTAACTGATATGTATCGAAGCATGCAAGCATGATTCGATACACAATGCTTTCTCTGGTGTTTTGAGAGACTTAGGTGTGTATCGATACATGCAAGCATGATTCGATACACAAGTGATTCTCTGCCCCTGAACACCAGTTTTTGTATCGATACAAATGAAGTGTGTATTGATACAAAATGCTCAAAATCAGTCTGAAGTAGTTTCAGGACATTTGTATCGATACAAGTATTTATGTATCGATACAAAGAACCTTAAAATCAATTTTTCAAAGATTAAAAAATAGTTTTTCGCTGTCAAGTTGTTTCTAATGTTGCCAAAATATGTTCTTCCCTATTTTCATGGGTTTTGACAATTATTAAAACATGGGAGTGAACTGGTGCACTTACACTTAGTTGCTTCATCAAAAGCCAATGGATTACCTAAAACCTTTGCAATTTCAAACAGAATCTTGGGCCGCTAATACTCACGAGCAAGCCCACGAAGGCGGATCCATATTTGAACATTCGATGGTTGCATAATATAAGGGTTAAAATCAGGTGAAAGATTACAAAAAACCTATGGATCTTACTGCATTTAAATATTCAAGGGATGAAAAAATGATTTCATTGTTGCCTTTACTTAAAGACACCATGGACCAAGGTGCATTTGTTTTCCAAAATTTTAAAAAGTAAACCTTTCGTGAAGGACATTTTGATAATCAAGGACACCCGCCAAATATTCATCCTCATAAATTTTGATAGAAATTTGTTCACCTTTAAAATAAGGTTTAGGTAGTTGAGAGGCGGGGAAATTGCACGAATTGGACAGAGCTTGAGCAAAAGTCTTTGCTATTGACTGTAATACCCTAATTTTGCGCTTTTGAAAATAAATATTTTATTTAAAAATTATTTCTTATTTTCATTAAGAAATACCAAAAAATAGATTTTAGATAATTTTGTTTTACAATTTATCCTTTTTCTTTTTTTTCTTTAAAATATAGCAATTTACCTTTTTTATATGAAAAATAGCAAAAATATTTGAAAATTGTTTTCATCTCTTTATTTAAGTATATATTTCATTTTTATCTTTTTTCTATATTTTTATTTACCTTTTTATTCATTTTTACTTAATATTTTTGCTTTTTTACCCCTTTAGAGTTTTCTTGACCAATCAAGTGGTGCCACCTCATTTCCTTCACATTCTTATCTCTATCTTATCATTTAGAATAATTACATTTTCAGCCCATTTCCATTTTCCATTTTAACCCCAAAAATCACATTTTATTACATTTTTTACCTAACCTAATTTGAGGGAGTATATAAGCAAGCCCTAGCCACTTGTTATAATTTCATTCACAAAAAATCAGACTCTCTCCTCTTTCTTTCCTCTCCGCCGTTTCACTCTTCTTTCTCTCCTCAAAACCCTAAAACTTCAATCTCACAAATCCATCACCAATCTTCATCAAACCCCAAAATCATCAAAAGAGAAAACGCTCACATCTTTCTCCTCTACGCATCGATACCAAAATCGCATCTGAAAGCTCCGACACGGCCCCAACTCGGTCAGATCCGAAGCTCAAGAACACAAAAACAAAAAAGGTTGATATCGAGTGGTTTCGGACATCCTTTGCTCTTCTATCCTTTTGATTCATACTTGCATTCATGTATATAAGCTTGTTTAGTTAATAATTTCATGAAAAAAACTCACTGGAAGTACTTTGCGTTTTTTACTTGATTTTTTTAAAACGATCGATTCTCTGTTTCGAGGCGTTTGTTTGCGAAACTAATGATAGATTTGTGTTGTATGACAGAAAACAATTCGATCTGGTTATGATTTTGCGTTGATTGTTGTTTATTTAGTATGGTGAATGATAGATCCGAAACTTTAACCTCATTTTTGTGTTTGTTTTAAGCTTTGTTTCGTAAAACTAATGTTAGATTCATGATCCATGCGAAAAACCGTGTTAAAACGACTATTTATACGCTTGATTTGGTTCTGTTTTGAATTTGTTGAGTGTTCTAACCGAGTTACTGCAACTCAGCCATGGCAGTCACCGAGTCACTGAGTTAGTGACTCCGGCGAGTGAGGGAAGAGGTGGAAGACGATGACATGTCAACGTGTGATTGGCTGGCACGTTTTTTTGTGAATCTGGGTACTGGGTAATCAATCGGGTCGGGTTATACCCGTTTGACCCGACCCGGTTTAGTTTGGGTAAGTTTGTTTCTGGGCCGGATCTGTGTTGGCCCATTGCTTTTCTGTTTGTTTTTTTGTTGTTTGCTACATGCACTCCCCTGCAATGCTATTCACACCTCCCTGATGGGTGTTGAATTGGGCCTTAAGCCCACCAGATTTTGTTGTGTTTTTTTTTGCTGGACAACCCCCCTCCCACTTTTTGCACCCCCTTCTGAACTTGGCAGATTTGGGCCTTAGGCCCATTTTTTGGTTTTCTTTGCACACCCCATTTCTGCTAGCGCGCCCCCCTGATGGGCCTAGCAATTTTGGGCCTTCGGCCCATTTTTTTTTCCTTTTCTAAACTTTTGGGTTGCGCTCCGGTCCGGCCCAAAGCCCATGGGCTTTTCTGAAAAAGCCCATGTAGTTTTTTTTAGCGTTTTCGTACCTTTGTTTTTATTGTTTAATATCGTTTAGCGTTAATTGAAAATGATATGTTAATTCGATGTCTATTTCGCACTTAATTTATTATTGTGTATTATATTCTACATTTTACACTCATCACCGCATCTCTCATACATCTCATGTTCATACGCATTCTCCTCTTCGTCTGATTCTCATCCGGTATTCTTCTATCCCTTTTCTCTGTCTTAGTTTTCTTTTAAACTTCTCTTATTGAATAATATAAAAATTAAAACGTTGACTTTTCAATTAAAGCGGAAAAGAGGGAGCGTGACGTACGTCTCGTTCGGCTCGAATAGTACAGTCTGTGACGTACATCTCAGATGGTGTACTATTCCCGTTTTAATCGATAAGCCATTAGTTGATTAATTAAAATGGAAAAGAGGGAGCGTGATGACATCTCGTTCGGCTCGAATAGTACAGTCTGTGACGTACATCTCAGATGGTGTACTATTCCTGTTTTAATCAATTAACTCTAATAACTGAATGGAAAAGAGGGAGCGTGACGTACGTCTCGTTCGGCTCGGGTAGGACAGTCTGTGACGTACATCTCAGATGGTGGACTATTCCCATTCACTGAATAATCTAAAAACTCTAAAAACAAATCAGCTCACTTCAAATTCTGTTTTCCTGCCCTTGTGTAGTCAATTCTTTTTCAACTGTCCTTGTGCAGTCAAAGTTTTTTCAGCTTCATTTTCCTAAATGGATGGCGCTTTATCCATTCCCCTGCTACAGACAAATGCTTAAGCCTCCGAAGCGAGCATACAAGCATACTGTTGTATCAGTGGAATGCGACCTAAGCATCGTTCACTAAAAACAACCAACAAACAGGAAGAACTACGTGAGCTTTGACTTCCTCATTGTACTTAGGGGATACGTAGGAGCGAGAGCCTCTCTCGTCAAGCCAAATAATAAAAAACTCTTTTTTTTCCTTTTTCTGTTCAATATGCGGTAATCTTTTTCTTTTATGCGGCTATTCTCTGTTTATGCAAACCAAAATTCCTCAAATGGTTCCCGTTGAGTACAACGGATATGAGGGGGTGTTAACGTCTTCCCCTCATGTAACCAACTCCCGAACCCGATCTTTAAGGTTTTATCATTATTTTCCTTTCCCCTCATGGGATAAATAAAATATGGTGGCGGCTTCATTGTTTACATTTGTGCATTGCATTTCATCATTGCATATCTGTATATTTTTTGCGCCGGGTACTACATTGACGAAGAACCTTTTGGGTGTGAAGTAGAAGCCATGAATGATGCAAGAAAACAATCTGTAGGTGTGAAAAACACAAGAAGGGGGGGTTGAATTGTGTTTTGGCGTTTTAAAAACTTCTTGCAAGTTCTGAAACCTTTCAGAAGCACCAGCGGATAAAGAAACACAATTAACACACTCACACAAAAGAGTAAGGATAGAGAGAGAGGCGAGACAAGCAATTTTATACTGGTTCCTCTCACAAACCGAGAGTAGTCCAGTCCCCTTGCACTTCCAAGGGATTTCACTATAATCACCTAGACTATTACAATGCTCAAACACACTAGTAAGAGACTTCCTACTTGCTCAAGCACACTAGCAAGAGGCTTCCTAATATAAAAGAAATACAATAGAAAGTGATAAACACTTGATTATAAAATCAAGAGTTTTCTCAAGATTACAACTCAAGACTCTTAAGACTCTAACACAGAATTCCTAATGAATTAGAAAAACAGAGTGTCAGAAGCACAACAGAAATAGTTTCAGAAGCAGTGCTTTCAGTCTTATGTAAAGGAGTAAAGTTGTATCAGTGCGTGCGTTGTTGTTACCTTTTGTCTTCAAAGAGAGTTTCTCTATTTATATGTGAAGAGGAAATAGAGACGTTTGAAGATAATGACCGTTGCAGAGGTCATTTTCAAGCCAGCTGTGAAAAGGACAAGGTAACATGGGATATTTGCCAATTCTGGTAATGCTTATCCTGTTATTCCTTTTGCTTGAGAATATTCGCCCTTATGGAGTAAAATAGTACTAACGTCACAATCCTTGATGATAAGGTTGTAGTACTATGATGTATCAATCAATCACAGCCTTTAATTCAAATGATTTCCAATCATTGAATCACTATAAGTTAACACTGACTTTTCTGGCTTGTTATTCAGAGCCTATGTATCAGACATATGCTTCTGATGTCTTCAGCTTCTGAAACTGTTGGTCTTCTCCATACGTTGCTTCTGATTCAACATTAATCTTCTGAGATGACTTGCTTCTGATTAGCTTTTCTTCTGATATCTTAGCTTCTGATGTCCATGCTTCTGATGTCCATGCTTCTGATATCTATGCTAATGCTTTGTTTCAGAGCTTAATTTAATCAACATAATATATTTAATCTGCACACTTAAAATTAAATATTAAAATACCCTATTGTTCATTAATACTTTGTTATCATCAAAACACTAAGAGTCAGATTCTGAACATCCTTTGTTCCAACAATCTCCCCCTTTTTGATTGATGACAAATCTAGTATTAATTAACAATGGTTGTTATTTTAATTTACTATGTTCAACAGAGGTTCATAAGCTTTGCACGCTCCCCCTAAGTTGTAACATTTAGTAATTAAAATAGTTTAAGAATATAATTTTATTATGACTCAAATTCTTCATATTTTGACTCTTAGAGACTAGTTTTGTAAGCTCTCCCCCTGAGTCTGATAATTAATGGAAAAATTGCACTCTTTCCATTTATCATCATATGAAGAACTTAGTTCAACATAAAATATTATTCTCCAGAATAAATAAACAGATAAAATAATCAACAAAAAAAACGCAAAATTTAAATAGATTCTTTTAATTGGTTTCAGTTATTAGCGCTTCTAATCTCATTAATTAATGACTATTACTCCCCCTTTTGTTATCAAACAAAAACAGTTTGTATAAAAAGAAGTAAAAGCATTTAAAAAGCGCGTAAAAAGATCAGTCAAAAATACAACTTTCAAGGAGTCAAGTCAGGAAAACAGTTACAACAACTCCATTAAAGGGATTGTCTGATTCCAAGAACAGAGAGACTATGACTCTTTAAAAAGTCTATAAAAGAAGAGCGCAACACCATTACAATTTACTCAACACTTCCACACATTATTATCAGAAATAATGGATAAGGATAGAAGAGCAAATAAGGGTAAGGCTCCCCAAGAAGTGAAGAAAGAAGAATCACCAGAGAAAACAAAACCAAAAGCAAAGAAGGTTAAGGGTGAAGCATCTTCTTCAGTTCCATTAAGAAGAAGTTATAGAACCAGATCAAAAACAAAGCCACAACCACCAGTATACATCAATCTCTCATCAGATTCTGATGATACTGATTCTGATTACAGAGAATTTCTCAGAACATATGATCCAGAACAGTGTGAATGTTCTTCAGAAGGATCCTCTTCTGGTTCTGATAAGCCAGATTTTGATTATCTGAGGTACTTGGAGAATTATCATTCTCCAACCGAAACCTCAGGCTCTGGTGACTCACAGAAGTCAGATTTAGATTCTAAATAGATTTAGGACCTTATGTAATGATATTCTATTTAATCAATAAAGATTTATGGTTCTGTTTTGAAATCTTTTTCTATACTTTCTTTGTGTTTGACATAATTTTCAAAAACATATTTGAACAAAAACAATGCAAACAGTTAACAGCAAACAAAAAAAAAAAACAAATTAAGTAAGCAAAAGATGTTCATGCAATTAACAGAAATAAAACTTGTTCAAATATTACAACCACTTAAAAACAATTTTGTGCGCAAACATAGAATCCTAGGGTTGAGATGAGGAGGGGTTAGAAGGAAGTCTTGAGATAAGCAACATCATCATCTTCTCAAGAGCTTTGTCAGACTTCTCAGCATTCTTGTTGATAGTTTCTTTCAGATCCATCTGATTAGTCTTGACCTCTTCCAATCCAGCTTCCAGCACTAAGAGTTTATCTCTTTGTTCTCTTTGAATCTGTTCAACCTTTAGAATCCTAGTAGCAGCAGCATCAGAACTTTCAATCATTTGTGTATCAAAACTTAGCACATTAACATCTTCTTCCAGCATCATCTTCTGTTCCAGACTTCTCTGTTCTCTTTCCTTAGCTTTTAGAACTTCCATCTCATCATGTGATAAGTTAGTTAACATCAATCTTTTCTTTTGAAGAGCACTTCCAAATGCATTTTCAAAAGAATCAGTGAAATGCAGATGTTCATAAACTAACTCATCAACATACTTTTTCTTCAAAGCAGCCATGATCAACCTCTGAGCATTATCAATCTCATCAAACTTTTCAACAATCTGACTTGGCATAATACCACGTTCAGATTTTAAGCTGTGCATTCTTCTAACATCATTATTAACAAGCCTTGCTAAAATCTCAATGCTAGAAACAGTTTGGTTAGAGTGTTGAGTTTGAATGCTTTCTAGGATAGATTGATAAGTGATTTCAGGCTCAAAAACAGTTTGATTGAAATGTTGTTCAAGGTTAGATGGAGGTGAGACTGGGGATTGAGGTGATGAGGGTATGCTAACAGTGAATTTTGGTTGTGAAGATGATTGAGTTAAAGGATTAACAATCTCTATGGTTGGGATGGAGGGTTGAGTGACATGTGGAGGAGTGTCAACATGAATTGGAGTGGGGATGGGATTAGTGTTATCAGATTCAGTATCAGAATCAGAACTGACATCACTAAGAGGATCACCAAATTTTTCTTTAAGCTTATCAAGACCTGATTTCTCAGAAGGAGAAGGTATAACAATAGAAGGTTTGGATGGGGTTTCAGGTAAGCTCTTAGCTTCTGCATGAATGGTTTGAGATGACAAATGTTCAGATAGCATATCTAAAACATTTGGTTCTGATACAGGTTCAGAAGAAGGTTTGGTTGGAGAAGGTTTCACAAAAACAGGCTCAAGAACAGGTTCATCATTTCTAGTTTGAGATTCAACAGACTCATTAATAAAAGCATTAGAAGATGTACCTTGATGTTTCTGTCGTTTGTGAGTAGCTCTTTCTCTGGCTATCTTCTTCTTCTTCAATATCAGAGGTTCATCATCATCCTCTTCTTCTTCATCAGACTCAACAATAACTTTCCTCTTGTTTTTATTGTTGTCCCCATCCTTCTTGGACCTTTCTTCTCTTCTCAGATTCTCAATCTGTTCTTCTGTTAAGATCTTGACACCACCAATTGAAGGAGTTTTCAGCTTTACTCTATCTCTTGTCATAGTGGTCTTCATCACAAAGTCTTGCTTCTGATCAAAGCCAAGTTTAGTGATATCCACTTCATCTCCAGGAGTTTCCAATCCATACTTATCCTTCCAGTGATTGAAACATCCATCAGCAATCTTCTTTCCTTCTTCAACATTAACAACAGGAAAGGAAGAATCAAACACTTCTTCTTCTTTGTTCATTAGCAAAGGGTTGTTAGGAACCACAACCTTACCTTTTACTAAGAACATCTTCTTTAGAGACTTTCCATCAACAACTCTTGATTCCAAAAAGGTAGGTTTAACAAAACTTGGGTAGTTTTCTTTAAGAATCTCATGAAAGTTGCTCAGATAGAATATATGAGATAGCAACCTAACATGATGACAGTTGGTGTGATTCTTCTCCATACTGTTTTTAATCATTTCACAGAGATGATCAAAAATGTATTTAGCCACATTCATTTTGACAAAGCTGTGAAGATAATACATGAAGTATTTTTGTTCAGAAGAAATGCAGTCAGTTCCACCCACTTTTGTAGCAATAGACTCAAATAGTACCTTGTAAACACTTTTGAAAAAAGTTTTCAAATCTTTCTGACCATTTGAAGTGACATTTTCAAACAGAGTTGCTTGAACAGTTGGATCTTGTGGTTTAGTCCTGTAACCAGCAAGATGAATTCCTTGATTTGGTAGGTTCAAAACCTTTGCAATATGGTCTGCAGTGATTTTGATATCCATACCAGGAATGTTGGATCTAATTTCTGTTTGGGTAAACTCAGGAAGACCCAATTCTTTTCTTGATTTCCCTTTCAACAAAGGGTTTTTCTTCACCAGATTTTGAACTTCAATATAAGCTAACTGCTTATCATACACGTACGCCTTCATCCAAAACTCTTTTACCATTTCTTCAAAGATTGGACCATTCAGAATCATGAAGTAGCGTTCTAATCCTTGATAGTAGAACATCTTCTGTAAATCAAAACCATTTGCTTTCAGACTTTCGAAATCCACCCGTTTCTCTACCATGCACTTTAACTCTTTAAACTTGAAAGTCATAGAGTCTTTTCTGATTGAGAACTTCTTTTGATTTTCCAAATCAACGATGGGTTTTACAGATATAGAAGTAGTAGAAGATGACGATGCCATTGTTGAGGGTTAGGGTTTTGGTTTTGTTAGAGAGGGACGAAAGAGAACTGAAGAGTTAGAGGTTTAGAGAGAATGTGAAAAAGTGTGGGTTGTGATCGTGTTTGTGTGCAAGTGATATAAGTGTATATTTTTAGAAAACAAACAAACAGTACAACACACAAAAGGACAGAGTAGTCATATTCATTTTAAGCGCTAAACTCATCATAAACCAATACTCATCTAATTACAAAAAGACACGTGTATTAGAAAATTATTTAAATAACTGGTGCGTTAGTGGACAGCAGTTAAAAAAGAAAAGGTTGTAAACAGTTCCACTACCACATCAGAACCATTCTTTAGATTCTGATACTTATCAGAAGTAGTTACTCATCAGAACTTCTGACCTTGAGGTTCTGAGGTTCAACATCTTCTGATCCTTATCAGATTTTAAAAACGGTTTTACTCAAAAGAACTTAACAATCAGGAACAAACACCATGTTGAGATTTTTCTTTATGAAATCAAATCTTTCAACAGCCAAAGGTTTTGTACAAATATCAGCCCATTGTCTTTCAGTATCAACAAACTTGATATCTATAACACCTTTCTCAACATAATCTCTTATAAAATGATGTTTGATCTCAATATGTTTGCTCTAGAGTGTAAAATAGGATTTTTGGAAAGCTGAATGGCTGCAGTGTTATCACAATATAAAGGTATATAGTGACTGCTTATATGATAATCTTCTAATTGATATTTCATCCAAAGAAGTTGTGTGCAACATTTTGCAGCTGAAATGTATTCTGCTTCTGCTGTGGACATAGCAATGGTGGTCTGCCTCTTGCTACACCAGGAGATAAGATTTTCACCCATAAATTGGCAACTGCCACTTGTTGATTTTCTTTCAAGTTTATCTCCAGCATAATCAGCGTCACAAAATCCATTTAACTCATATTTCTTGGATTTCTTATAAAGTAATCCAAAATTACAAGTAGCTTTCAGATATCTAAAGATTCTCTTCACAGCAGTGAGATGAGATTCTCTAGGATCTGATTGAAATCTTGCACACAAGCATACAAAGAACATAATATCAGGTCTAGATGCAGTTAGATAGAGTAAAGAACCAATCATACCTCTATATAACTTCTGATCAACTTTGCCTTCAGATTCATCTAGACTCATGCTTGTTGTTGGATGCATTGGAGTATTCATTGGCTTACAATCTTCAAGATTGAACTTCTTCAAGAGATCCTTTGTATATTTGGTTTGATGAATGTAAGTTCCTTCCTTTGTTTGATTGATTTGAATTCCAAGAAAGAACTTCATCTCTCCCATCATGCTCATTTCAAATTCTTTTTCCATTAACTTAGAGAAATTCTTGCATAGAGTAGCATTAGTTGAACCAAAAACAATATCATCAACATAGATCTGAACGATCAGAATGTCTTTCTTCAAGGTTTTTCTAAATAGTGTACAATCAACTTGTCCTTTTTCAAAACCATTATCAACTAAAAAGTTACTCAGTCTATCATACCAAGCTCTAGGAGCTTGTTTAAGACCATAAAGTGACTTTTGCAGTTTATAAACATGATCAGGATTTTGGATATTTTCAAAACCAGGAGGTTGTTTGACATATACTTCTTCAGTAATAAAACCTTTAAGAAATGCACTCTTCACATCCATTTGATATAAAGTAATACCAAGGTTAACTGCATAGGAAAGAAATAACTTGATTGCATCCAATCTTGCAACTGGAGCAAAAGTTTCTGTGTAATCAATTCCTTCCTGTTGACTGTAACCTTGTGCAACTAATCTTGCTTTGTTTCTAGTTACTTCTCCTTTCTCATTGAGCTTGTTTCTGAACACCCATTTTGTTCCAATAATGTTCTTGTCTTTTGGTCTAGGAACTAGATTCCAAACTTCATTTCTGTCAAACTGATGTAGTTCATCTTTCATAGCTAAGATCCAAGCTTTTTCTTTGAGAGCTTCATCAATAGTCTTTGGTTCATTGAGAGAAACCAAACTGACCATTGCATCTTCATTTTGTGAGCTTGATCTTGTTTTTCTAGGAATTTCTTTATTTCCAATGATCAAATCTTCTGGATGAGATGACTTATATTTGAAAGAATTCTTCTTAATAACTTCTTCAATCTCAGCATCAGAATCACTATCAATTTGAGGAGTTGGAACATCTTCAGAAGGAGCAGTTTCTTGATCATCAGAAGTTGTCTCAGGTTCTGAACTCTTGTTAACCTCTACAGTTTCAACTTCTGAATCTGGATTATCTGCAATAACTTCAACTAGCTCTGACTTATCATCATCAGGCTCTTTGTCATCAAATCTTACATGCATAGATTCTTCAACAGTGTTAGTTTCAGAATTATACACTCTGTATGACTTAGATCGTTCAGAATATCCAATAAAGATACCCTTAGAAGCTTTAGAGTCAAATTTCTTTAAATGAACTTTAGAATTCAGAATGTAACATGAACCAAATTGATGAAAATAAGAAATATCAGGTTTTCTTCCTTTGAACAATTCATATGCTGTTTTATTCAATAAAGGTCTGATATAGATCCTATTTTGAATATAACAAGCAGTGTTTATTGCTTCTGCCCAAAAATGTTTTGCTAGGTTAGTTTCATGCATCATGGTTCTGGCCATTTCTTGTAAAGATCTGTTCTTTCTCTCTACAACCCCATTTTGCTGTGGAGTTCTAGGAGATGAGAACTCATGAAGAATTCCATTGTTTTCACAATAGATTTCAAAAGGTTCATTTTCAAACTCACCACCATGATCACTTCTAACCTTGACAATTTTCAAGTCTTTTTCAACTTGTATTTGAGTGCAGAAGGTTTTAAACACATAATATGTATCCTCCTTGGATCTCAGGAATCTAACCCATGTCCATCTACTGAAATCATCTACAATGACAAGTCCATATTTCTTACCATTTATTGAAGCAGTACTAACTGGTCCAAATAGATCAATATGAAGCAGTTCCAAAGGCCTTGTGGTAGAGACAATGTTTTTGTCTTTAAAAGAGCTTTTGAAAAGCTTTCCTTTTTGACAAGGACCACAAATTGTGTCTGACTGATATTTTAGAACAGGTAGGCCTCTCACAAGATCTTGACTACTTAGCTTAGAGATTAATCTCCAGTTAGCATGTCCTAATCTTTTGTGCCAGACCCACTTTTCTTCACTCAGAGTCAGAAGACAAACAACTTGTTGTTCAACTAATTCAAAAAGATTGATTTTGTAAACATTGCCTTTCCTTTTTCCTTTGAAAACTACAGACTTATCAGAGTATCTGTTTACAGTACATGTGTTCTTATTAAATACCACTTCATAACCATTGTCACATAATTGGCTTATGCTAAGAAGGTTATGATAAATTCCATCAACAAGAAGAACATCAGAAATTGTAGAGAAGGAATTACCTACTGTACCAGTACCAATTATTGTGCCTTTTTGGTTCCCACCAAATCCTACAGATCCTCCCTTTTTCAGATTCAGGGTGAGGAATAAATGCTTTTCTCCCGTCATGTGTCGAGAGCAGCCACTGTCCAGGTACCATGTACTTGAGTTTTTCTCTTTTTGAGTGCAAACCTCATCAATATCATCAGTATCAGATTCATTCTCCATATCAGATTCATTATCAGAAGAGGTTGTAGCCATAAGTGCTATATTTGCTTCCTCATCATCTTCTTCAGTATCTGATAACTTCTCAAGATCTTCAAAAGTAGCCATAAGACTTTTCTTCATTCTGTTCTTGAAGTTGCCCTTTTTCCCTTTATCATTTGAGTTCAAATCAGGACAATCAGCAATAAAATGACCAGTCTTTTTGCAGTTGAAACAGCTATTTTTAGAACCATCTTTCTTGTCTTTAGAATTGGAGCTTTTGTTCCCATAACTCTTAGAACCAGAACTTCTTCCAGAAGCTTCGTTGTTTTTGTACTTATTCCATTTCCTGAACTTTGAAAGTAGAGCAAAGAGTTCCTCATCTGATCCATCCTCCTGTTCATCTACAGAAGATTCATCAGCATCAGATTCAATAACTTTAGCCTTTAAAGCTTTAGGAGATTTCAAAGTTTCTGGCAGGGCCAATGACTTTGATTTCTTCTTGGGCTCATCAGAAGCTAATTCCATCTCGTGACTTATGAGAGAACTAGTTAACTCTTCTAGGCTTAAGGTATTGAGATCTTTTGCTTCTTGTATAGCAGTGACCTTAAGTCTCCACTTGGGTGGTAAACACCTCAGAATCTTCTTAACATGATCAGTAGTGGTATAACTTTTCTTTAAGACTCCAAGACCAGAAACCAAGATTTTAAACCTTGCATACATTTCTTCAATGCTTTCTGTGTCTTTCATCTTAAACATTTCATACTGATGAACCAGAAGATTAGCCTTTGCTTCTTTCACTTGTTGGTTTCCTTCATAAGTAGCACACAAAGAGTCATAAATACCCTTAGCACTGGATCTGTTTCCAAGTTTCAAAAACTCATCATGAGTGATACAGCTAGCAAGGATAGAAATAGCTCTGTTGTGTCTCTTCCATTCTTTCTTTTGTTCAGCTGTGAAGGTCTTCTTTACAGCTGCTGTTGTCTTACCATCTTCATCAAGCTTATCTTGAAAGCTAACACCTTCTTCAATGATATCCCACAAACCTTCATCTTCAGCTATGATATGAGGATAGATTTTGTATTTCCACCAGTTGAAGGTTGATTGATCACAATTGAACTTGGGTGCTTTGCTATAAGTTCCACCAGTTTTCTCAGACTTTTCAGAATTGTAATCATATGGAATAACAACTTTCTTTGGACTTGACTCTCCAGACATGGTGTTTTTCAGGATCTTTTTGTCTCACTGTTAAGTGATGCATAACAAACCGGAGCTCTAGATACCAATTGAAGGTGTGAAAAACACAAGAAGGGGAGGTTGAATTGTGTTTTGGCGTTTTAAAAACTTCTTGCAAGTTCTGAAACCTTTCAGAAGCACCAGCGGATAAAGAAACACAATTAACACACTCACACAAAAGAGTAAGGATAGAGAGAGAGGCGAGACAAGCAATTTTATACTAGTTCCTCTCACAAACCGAGAGTAGTCCAGTCCCCTTGCACTTCCAAGGGATTTCACTATAATCACCTAGACTATTACAATGCTCAAACACACTAGTAAGAGACTTCCTACTTGCTCAAGCACACTAGCAAGAGGCTTCCTAATATAAAAGAAATACAATAGAAAGTGATAAACACTTGATTATAAAATCAAGAGTTTTCTCAAGATTACAACTCAAGACTCTTAAGACTCTAACACAGAATTCCTAATGAATTAGAAAAACAGAGTGTCAGAAGCACAACAGAAATAGTTTCAGAAGCAGTGCTTTCAGTCTTATGTAAAGGAGTAAAGTTGTATCAGTGCGTGCGTTGTTGTTACCTTTTGTCTTCGAAGAGAGTTTCTCTATTTATATGTGAAGAGGAAATAGAGACGTTTGAAGATAATGACCGTTGCAGAGGTCATTTTCAAGCCAGCTGTGAAAAGGACAAGGTAACATGGGATATTTGCCAATTCTAGTAATGCTTATCCTGTTATTCCTTTTGCTTGAGAATATTCGCCCTTATGGAGTAAAATAGTACTAACGTCACAATCCTTGATGATAAGGTTGTAGTACTATGATGTATCAATCAATCACAGCCTTTAATTCAAATGATTTCCAATCATTGAATCACTATCAGTTAACACTGACTTTTCTGGCTTATTATTCAGAGCCTATGTATCAGACATATGCTTCTGATGTCTTCAGCTTCTGAAACTGTTGGTCTTCTCCATACGTTGCTTCTGATTCAACATTAATCTTCTGAGATGACTTGCTTCTGATTAGCTTTTCTTCTGATATCTTAGCTTCTGATGTCCATGCTTCTGATGTCCATGCTTCTGATATCTATGCTTCTGATATCTATGCTAATGCTTTGTTTCAGAGCTTAATTTAATCAACATAATATATTTAATCTGCACACTTAATATTAAATATTAAAATACCCTATTGTTCATTAATACTTTGTTATCATCAAAACACTAAGAGTCAGATTCTGAACATCCTTTGTTCCAACACAATCAAAGGCAAAAGGCAACAAACAGAGAAGGTCCCAGTAGAGAGCAAACACAAAACCAAAGCACCACAACCACACAAAACCAGTACACAAAACCAAGACAAATGATGAAATCCTACTGCAAAATAGATCGAATCGAAACAATGCGAATCACCTTAGAAAATCAGAACAAAAGATACAACAATCGATTCAAAGTTGGAGACAGAACCCCGATTGGGTTTTAGGGTTCCAGTAACAAATCGACCCCGCTTAGGCTTTCTCACTTGAACAAAAACAGATAAGGTGAGCTTAACAATTGTGAACAGGTATTTCAACTAGAAGATCGAACAACCTTGTTGGGTTAAGGGGTTTCATCGCCGAATTTAGAAATCAATTCCTTCCACGTGATGCCGCCCTCAAAATCCGATTCTCAAAATCACCATCTGTGAGTTTCGTTTTTTCTCAAAATTTCCATCAGTGATTCTTTCTCAATAGAGAACCCCGTATTCTACCATTTTTTTTACAAACTAAGCTAACATTCATTATTATAAAATTAAACTATACAACTCAAATAATACTATATACACTTAAAGAAAATCACAATTTTTTGTGGGCCAAAATCCCTCAAAAAAAAGCTAAAAAAGGTCAATATTTCATAATATAGTGGGAAAAGACTGGCGGCCAAGAACCGACGATAATTAGCTCGACGATAGAGTTTGTGGCGGTCCTGGACGCCAGTAATATAAATATTTTGATACACAAGTCGACCTGGACCGGCCATAACTTTAAGATGTAGAACATCCTCGACAGTTTGGCTAGTATATACACCATGAGTGGTCATGGAAGGTTTGCTCCATCGCCTCTTCTTTAGTCGAGCAAGACATGAGGGCTCTGGTGTTAATATATCGCAACTCATGTAGAGGCTACCCATCAGCTGCTCATCCTTTCAAGTTCAAATCTCTCAACAAAACTAACTAAGAGGGCGTAGTTTAGCTTATTTTCCCTAGACAAACTCACTTTGGAAATAACATATTCAAGTGTAGGTGAGAAGTAATGTGGTTTACACCATGTTAGAGGGAAGTAATCAAAATAATCCATTTTCGAAGTTCCATCCAGGTCTTCAGACAAAGCAGCATAATTCAACCATGCCTCCTGGTTCCTCTGCTTGACAAGGAAGTACATGTCTTTAAAATCCCTCACCAAATTAGCAAAAATGTTGAACAATCGACAGGATTGCTCAGGGTGACCCAACTACAACCAGATTATTTACTCGGCGGGAGCTGCAGTTGACAAATGTCAAAACATAGAGGAACAAATGTATTATTAATAAGACCAAATCTCGGCACAATAGGATCCGAGACGGGTAAAAGAGGAGCTACAAAACAAATGTGTCGTATATAATTAGAACACCAACTACACTACCTAAAAGACGGTCTACTATAATTTCATGGATAGTAAACTCTCCTAAAAGATAAATGTTATACAGCGAAGCTAGAAGTTGAATTATTACAAATTGAAAAATATATAGATTATTACAAATTCAGAATTGCTAAAAATTGAAAAAAGTGAATTCAGAATTGCTAAAAATTGAAAAAAGTGAATCTGTAAACAATCTCGCAACACCTAGGTTAAAAGCACAACGACATCATGAAAGTGCATACAAATATGACAACATAAAAGTAACTAGAATGTCCATATTCCCGGATTTGCAGCATTGACATCTAAGTATTCATCAAATCTGTAAGTTGATGTAAATATATATGGCAAATTGAATCAACGAACCCGAACAAAAAAGAAAACCAAAAAATGCCGCATAAAACAACGAACAAACACAACGCCGCACAAGCCGATGAATAAACACAACGTTGCACTAAGACGGCGAAAACTTTAATAATAAAGAACCAAACTTGTGTAGATAATCACTTATGTAAATAAAAAAAAGAGAAAACATAGGTTTTGAGTGTGATTTCAGACAAAAAATGGTAATAAATGACTCCCTATAATAAAAGAATGAATAGAGAAAACAGTTAAGAGAAGAGTACCGGTGGCTAACAAAAAAAAAATTGGAATCAACTTCGTGTCAATAATATATATATATATATATATATATATATATATATATATATATATATATACGGCCTTATGGGGTGTGTCGGATGAACCACCGTGCGAGGCCTCAAAAATTTAGAGGCCTCTAAATAATTATCTGCATCTATTAAAATTTGATTATATGTAAAAAAAATAATTTTTTTGCTTAACACTTAAATATATGTCTTTTAGGTAAAAAAATAAATTTAGTGGATACATTTTTAATTTTATAAATAGCTTTGCGGTCTATTGTAAAAAAATAAGTAACATCACTTAAATTTTTTTAAGTTAACAATATCTTGAAGTTAAATACAATCATATGTTTATTTTTAAGCATAAAATTTTCCTAAAGGAAATTGATGTTTTATTTAAAAATTGAAATAGATCATAAATTAACTTTGGTCGACCAATTTTGCATTATATTTTGGAACATAGAGAGTATTAATTAATGTTACTAAAAAATATGATTAACTCGGTTGGAACGGGACATTGCATTTAACAGGTGAAATTTTAGCCACTAAGCTACTTGACCAAAATAAAAAAAATATGTTTTGTAAAATAAAGATGAGACCCTATTGATATACTATTAAACTTTTTGAAAAGCGTGAATTATTTTCCTAACATATTTATCGTATATAAAATTTTATTGACTATTTCGTCACAGTTGTCTCTGTAAAATGACTTATTTTATGTAAGTCAGAAGGTATTATATTATTACTGATTAAAATATATGAATTTTTTTATATTAATTACGAAAATTAATTTTTTTTTACATCTTTTTATTAAAAGTATTTTTAATTTTTTAACAAGCTAAGGCCTCTGAGGCAAAAAAAAAACAAGCCAAGGCCTCTAAATACTCTGGAGGCCCGCTATATATATATATATAAAACAATAATCGCATTCACTAACACACTCAAAGTACATTTCATTTCCAAAAATCTATCATGGCCAACTCAATGCTCATCAAAATTGCTTGCTTGGTTGTGTTATGCTTGGTTTTGGCCATTCCATTAGCCGATGCTACCCTTTCATGTGAAGAAATGGTACAACATGTCCAACCATGTATTCCATACCTTAATAACCCGAACGAAGTTTTATCTGTCCCTGAACCATGTTGTGATGGGATTAGAACTATATACAACAATGCCAAAAATGACGACGATCGTCGAAATGCATGCAATTGCCTCAAATCCAATATGATAAATAGAGGTGATCTCAATGAGGAAGCTGTTAGCTGCCCTCCCATCCATATGTGGTGTCAGCTTTCCCTATAAGATTAGCCTTGACATGGTGATCACCCAAAACTTATTTTACAATAATTACTTACTCTTTTTTTCGACAATTTCATATATATATATGGAAATGCTAAAGAATATGAATTTGTTCTAAATTTTTTGATAATTTCAATTTGATTCATAAGAATCTTAAGTAATATTAATATTTATTTTTTCTAATAATATTTTTTAAAAATACTATAGTCCCTATATTGAGACTAATTGACCAATATTTGATATTCTTAATGATGTCAAATTAGTATTTAATTTGTATTTCTTTGGATTAAATTGATTACTCAAATTTTTCTTGGCCACCAAATATTTTAATTAATAATAAGTACTCTATTTTATTTGTTGTATATCAAATTAAATATGCTTTTAGTCCTTACATATTTCAAATCACTTTATTTATCATTTTTTTTGAAAACAAATCACTTTATTTATTCTTGTTATTAGAAATTAACTGAAGTTTTCATGCCTAATGTCAATGTGTAATAGAATTGTAAAGAAAACTAATTATGTCAATTTCTCATATTTCATTGCAGTATTGGAAGGGAAATGGAAACTGAGCAGCTTTTGCTTGATTAATAATACTTGGTTTGTGGTAAGAACCAAGATAGAATAAAAAAAAAGATAGAATAAAAGAAGGAATGATTTCCTGAAATAATGTAATATGCATTTCTACAATAATTATAATAAAATCTGAAATGTTTTGGCCCAATATATTCATCGTCATCTTTTTTTATTCTTACTCTAAATTAGTTACTCTTGCAGTAATTATATATCACTAAAAAGTTTTATATAATCAAAATTATTGAATTATAAAAGTGTACAAGGTATACATGTGTGCATGAAGGTTATTACATAGAGAGTAATATTTTATTGGTTATAATAGAAAATATTATGATTATTGAAATACAAAATAATTTTAGAAAAAGATATTTAAAATAGTGATAAAAAATAAATTGGCTAGTATAACATAAAAGATTAACAATTTAATAAATTGGCTAGTATAACATAAAAGATTAACATAAAAAATATAGAAAAACAATGTATATGAACCCTTCCCAACTGTTGAAGCATAGATCGATTTTTAGCATGTTTGTGGTGGATTGAAAGGAGCTTAAAACTTAAGATGATAATTCCTCTTTTTTCCTAAAAATAACAAACAAACCACTTTACAATTTTTACTCCAAACTACGAGGTTTTGATCCTTAATCGGTACGTAGGCAAAAATCTTTATATATTTCCAAATCAAAATCTTAATAAAAACTTTTTCTCTTTTCTTATTTTATCAATCTTTTACAAGCAAATAATTTAGCACAAAAACATATATTTCCAAGTGGTTCCTATAGATGTTTAGGGTGGTAATATCTGTTGTGGTAAAGTGTGAGTTAAGTCCTACATTGTTTAGAAAAGTGGAGGTTGAACACTTTATAAGCAGAAAGACCCATAAACTCTATGCCTTAAGGTTTTGGGTAAGAGTGTGGTGTCCGACTCTTGTATCGTCGTTCTAGATACCCAATGTGGATGATCCCCCGGCTGCCCCCTCCGTGTCCCAACAGTGGTATCAGAGCCTGGTTATAGATCGGGCTCCTTGTGTGTCGAAAGTTTTCCTGACAAAAGTGTGGTCTGGCAGCGGCGGTACAAGTATATATATGTGGTTGGAAAAGCTTCCGCTTGAGGGGGAGCATAGTGAAGTAATACTCACATTTGAGGGGGAGAATGTTGTGGTAAAGTGTGAGTTAAGTCCCACATTGCTTAGAAAAGTGGAGGTTGAACACTTTATAAGTAGAAAGACCCATAAACTCAATGCCTTAAGGTTTTGGGTAAGAGTGTGGTGTCCGACTCTTGTATCGTTATTCTAGACCCAATGTGGATGATCCCCCGGCTGCCCCCTCCGTGTCCCAACAATACCTTCCATTTGCATAACTAACCCCCGTATCTTTATCTCTCATTGCATTGCTTATTGTTTTATTAAGTTTTGCATCTTTATTTGTGAGTTTATTCGATCTTTTTGCCCTCCCCTTGGAAAAATTAAAGTTCGGTGGTGAACATTGATTTTGCGAATCAAAGTCAATCAATAGCCTGACCTCCAAAAATCACCGCGACAACGACTAAAAGTCAATACTAATTTGAGATCCAGTCTTGATGGAATCCAACTCCGAAAAAAAAGATATTTGCATGTGTTTGCACAATAAACGACTATGTGTTGTCTCTGAGATGACTGATTTTGTTTCATACCGACAAGATATTTGCGAGGTTGAGAGAAAATTGACCTCAGTGATCGATAACCTCCATAAGTCCCTTAAACAAACTACATATAAAGTATCTATGCCTCTAAATTTGTATATCATTGTTTGAATCTGTAATTAGTCAAAACTAATCTGTCAATCCTAAAAACAAAACACCACACTAAAATGGGACAACAAACAGCGTCGCACAAGACGGCGAACAAACAAACAACGCCGCAGTTAGGTGACAAAAACAGAAAAAGTAACAGCTCAAATATATGTGAATCACACTTATTTAGATAGATGAGGCGACAAAAACAAAAAAAAGTGAAAACTAGGGTTGGAGAAGGAGGAGGTGGCTCTCAATTCGTCTTGTTCCAAAATTGTATCAATACAAAAAATCAAAATGTAAAAAAACTCGACTTTTTCTTGCCTACTACTATTCAATAAATTGAAGGCTCCTAAAGTTTTGTGGTATTTTTAGAATTTTGTGTTTAATAGCACCTCACTAAGTTACTTTAGTGTTTTTATAATGGAGCATAACTTGAAGGACAATAATACCATACTTAAAAATCTTAAAGTACATATTTGATATATTAAAAATTAAAAAATGTTATCAGTTTTCTTGAACGAATTGGATTAGCAAGTTTACAATTTCAATCTATCTATTATTATCGAACCAAACAACTTCCAATTTAAATGAATTAATTCAAATGAAATCCAAATTTAAACAAGTCTGATTAAAATACAAAATAAATTTATTTGGACAATTAGATTGAGTGTGCACACGAACTTAATCACTAATAAATATTTTTTTTTTATAAGCAAAAAATTAATTATAAGGAGTACAAAGGGTACTCAACTCTTACAATTCAAGAAAAATCTTCTTGTTTCATCATACCTTTTTTTATACTCCCTTCGTCTCTTTTTGTAGAAGTTAATACTTATAAAACACGTTTATTAAAAAATTGATTTTAATATTAAATTGGTTAACAAATTATATTGAATTTTCATTTTTATTTTTAATAATGAGGGAAATACAAGTAAGTGGGATGATAGGGTAATATTTTAAAAAATAATTTAATGTTAATTAAAAAATTATGTAAAGTAAATAAGCCTAATTTTAGAAAAAAGATATTACCGTCGTCATTGGCAATTGCAAAAGGGTCTTATAAAAAAGGTCATTTTTTTTGTCAAACTGAATCTTATAAAAGGGGTGGAGGCAGTGGCGGAGCCACTCAAGGACAAGACTCAAGAGGAGGTTGTAGCCCCCCTTACTGTTTTCAATTTTTTTTAATACTAGTATTAGTTTTTTTGGTAAATATACTAGTATTAGTATTATCATGTACTATATATTATGTATTTTTTATTTTTAGATATTATATATAAAATAGTCTTTTAGTTATGTCAAGTATAAAAGTAGTAATAATATAATAATAGGATAAAACAAATAAAAATAATTTTTTAGAATTTGTTCACTATTGTTGAATTATATCAAAAATTAGTGAAGACAAGTAAATTAAATTTACATTCATTGATTGATCGATTGTTACAACTTATTTTGACTATTCTCGTACCAACAACAACCATTGAACGTGCTTTTATATCATATTTCTTTTCACCAAATCAAATTTAAAATTCATTTACCACACCTAATATTACCAATCAATGAAAACTCATCCAAATACATAGATAATATACTATTTTCTCGGAATCGATTCATTATATTAATGAATCTATAGAAGCAAATTAATGTATGATTATTTTTTATGTAGTTTAATTTTCTTATAATTAACTATTTTTGGCTTTTTATAACTAACTTTTTCTATGCTATATAATTTTCATATTTTATTTAAATATTCTAATATATTTTAGTCGTCTACTTGAATTTTTTTGCTGGCTCCGCCACTGGGTGGAGGGACTATAAAATATAGTTGTTTATTATCTATAGTCAGACACAATATTTATAAAATATAAATTCTATATTAAAAATAGGGTTAATACCCTTGTAAAATCACGAAAATTTCTTGATCTATGTAAATATTTTTTATTGTTTTACCGTCCTTTAATATAAGATTATGCGTGTGTTTGATCTGCTAAAAAATAGAGTATTGGACAGGACAACTTTTTGTACCCTGTTTGTTTTAAAAACAAGTTATGAGACTAGACAAAATAGGTAGCAAGGGATAGGACAAAATCAGGATTTTTTGTCCTTCACTAAACCACAAGACAAGTTTTTGTCCATAGTACAACTATATAAAATACGAAAATACTCTTTTTATTTTCAAATATTAAAAAATTATTTCTCTTCGATATAATTTTATCTTGTCCTGTACTATCTTATTCTGTCATGTACTGTTCTGTCCAGTACTTATTATTTTGCGAATCAAACGTAGCCTATGTATTTTATTCCCTTTGACATTCAACCATAATTTTTTAGTATAATTTACGGCGGTTATAAAATATAAATTCTTCTGTTTCTCTGTTGTTGTTCTTTTGTGTTGGGTGTTTTTGTTATGATTATGAATGGTGGGTTTTGATGGGTTAAAGATTTATTTTGATTTGTTGAAGAAGATGAGTATTATATCTCTCTCTGGTTTTTGATGAATCTGGTGTTGTAGATTGTGAAGAAGAAAAAAGTTTTTTCTGAAAAAAAATGGAAAAAGAAAGTTTTAATTTTAATTTTATTTGTTTTTAAACAATTTATTTGTTTTAAATAATATTTTCTATTAAAAATTATTGTTTTGGTGATGTGTCAAGTAATTTTTTAATACTATAATGCCACATAAGCCCATTTATATGCCACCTAATAAAAAAAATATCACATCGTTTTTTTTTAACAAAATGGATGGGGACCAAAAATGCAGTCAAAATTATAACAGGGTGGGCTAAATGGTTTGATTTTGAAATAGGGGGATTAAAATTACAGAATATATGAAATAGGGAAACCAAAAATACTACTCCCTCCGTTCCAAAATTATAACAGGGTGGGCTAAATGATTTGAGTATTTAAGTTAATTTTTTTATAAAGAAAAAAACAATTTTCGTGTATTTTATAGAAGATAAAAGGGTATATTTAATTCAAATTTTTTTAGTATAAATGTAAAATATCTAATGTATATTAAATATTTTTAATACAAACGTACAATTATGTCATCTAAGATAAATGTCAAACATTGAAACAAAGTTGAAACGGTATCTGGTAATATTCTCTCTATATATATACTCCTACTTAGCTTGGCACCATAACACATTCAATCACTAATACACTCTCAAAGTGCATATTTCATTTCCAAATCCACCATGGCTAACTCAATGCTCATCAAAATTACTTGCTTGGTTGTCTTATGCTTGGTTTTGGCCATTCCATTAGCAAATGCTACTCTTTCATGTCAAGAAATGGTACAAATTACCCAACCATGTATACCATATCTTCAGAACCCAAAAGGTTCATCTATCCCTACAGCATGTTGCAACGGGATTAAAACTATATACAACGATGCCAAAAATGACGATGAGCGTCGAAAATCATGCAATTGCCTTAAAGACGAAGCGGAAAGAAGAGGTGATCTTGATCCGGAAGCCACTGCTGCCCTCCCATCTAATTGTGGTGTTGGCTCACTCTATAAGATTAATGGCCTGACCTGTGATTCGTATATCTCTCACCCAAAACTTACTTTTCAATTACATACATATATACTTTTTTTACAACAATTTCATATATATATATGCTTACACTTATATATTTTACTTGGAAATAACCTAAATTAATTTCCTACAAATAGGCATGGCAATGGGGCGGGGCGGGGACGGATTTTGCTTTCCCCAAACCCAAACCCATAAAGTTCGGGTATCCCCAAACCCGTTCCCATTTCTATCGGGGATAAAAATTGAAACACCAAACCCATACCCAACGGGGTTCGGGTAACCCCAACGGGTTTCGGGTTTCCCCGTTTCATCTCACCTCTACATAAAATTGTGTTGCATTTTTCGTTTTTTTAATTTAAAAAAAGTCAACAACGCAAAACTAAGTTTTTAATCGAAACATAAAATAGATAAAATGACTCGTTTAATACTAAAATTATATATAAAAATAAATATATGAATGAAATTTAAGAATTTATATAAAGATTTCTAATTTAAAAAATATAAAATATAATTTTAATATCAACGGAGCGGGTTCGGGAACGGGTTCGGAGTGAGTATCAATATTCCCGTTACCTGCCCCATACCCGTTTTAAAAAATCGGGGAAAACCCAAATCCAAACCCAGTCAATTCGGATTTTCCCCGTCAAAATTGGAGCGGGGCATTCGGGTACCCACGGGTTTGGGTTTTATTGCCATGCCTACCTACAAAGGATATGAGTTTGTTCTATAAAATTTGATAATTTCAATTATTTGATTCTTAAGAATCTCAAGTAAGATTAATTAGTATTTTTTTTAATCATATTTAATAAAAATATTGTAGTCCCTATGTTGGAGAGAAATTATATTGACCAATATTTGATACTCTAATTAATGATCTCAAATTAGTATTTATATTTTTTAGGATTAAATTGTTTCTTGACCACAAAATATTTGAATTAAATTATAAGTAGTCTATTTTGTTTGTTGTATATCAAATTAAATATTTTCTTAGTCCTTACAGATTTCAGCTCTTTTTAGTTATTCTTGTTATTAAAAAATTGAACTATGGTTCATGCCTAATGTGTAATAGAATTACTATAAAGCAAACTAATGTCAATTTCTCTATATTCATTGCAGTATTGGAAGCGGAAACTGAGCAGCTTGTGCTTGATGAATAAATAATAATACTTGGTTTATGGTATGGTAATAACCAAGATAGAATAAAGAAGGCATAATTTGCTGGCTGTATCCCAATTGCTACTAGGGATCAATGTAATATGCATTTCTACAATAATCATAATAAAATCTGAAATGTTCTGGCTCAAAATATTCATTGTCATTTCTCTTGATTCTTACTCTAAATTAACAACAAAGAAAGTATATTAAAAATAATACACTAATTATAATAAATATATTATTAATAATAATCAGGTATTAGTACAAGACGAAAAGAAACCGGTAAAAGAAAAACTACAAAACAAAATTGTCGTCTATAAGTAGATTACCAATAAAAAATACTGAAACAGACAACACCTAACAGAGATATTTCTGACAAAAAAACATCCGCATTCTTAGTCTCTCAAACTTCCATATAATTGAATTGAATGTCAAATTAACAACAACTCGTTTCTTCTCTTTTTCTTCCAACATTAGAAAGAAAAATAGGCAAGCAAAACAAAATTAAAGCAACTCCAAATAGAAAATTAAAAGCTAAACTATATATGCAAAAACAAATGCTCCTCTATTTCTTCAACACTCGCATACCAAACACGAAGAATTTTGATCTTTAATCAAGATCCCTCTTTTAATTAGCAGTTGCCACGAAAAAATTATTAGTTTTGAGAAAGCGAGACTATGATCAGAGAGATATTTTTAGGTGATTATGTGATCAAAGATTGTATTTGGTCACTCTGATAATAAAGAGAAATGAATAATGTAATATTAAATACAATTTCTTAATTTTAAAAGTAAATATTATTGAAATATTATTTTTTATTGAGTATTTCTTGATCACTTGACTATATAAAAATATTTCATTATTCGATGCAGTTAGCACCTTTCACTTTTTCATAGGGTATGATTGGTTTGGAAGAGATGTTGTGAAGAGAGAAATATGTGAGAGAGTGTGAGAGAAGAGAGAAATAAATGAGAAATATAGTAGATTAGATATAATGTTTGGTTTAAGAGAAAGAGAAGAGAAATAAAAAAGAGAGAAACATGTTTAATTTTTAAAAGACAAAAATGTCCTTAAAAGGGTTATAAATGATAAGGTTATAAAGAAAGATAAAAGGAGGGGTAATAATGGAAATAAAATAAAAAACAACACTTTGCTCCCTTTCTCCGCTGAAATGGAGAGATTGAAAAAAGTAATGGGTCCCATCAAATTCTTTCTCTCTTCTCACTTTCTTTTCAAAACCAAACAAGAGGAGTTACCTATTTTTACTCTATTTCTCTCTCCCTTATTTCTCTCTTCTCTAAATCATTCTACCAAACATATCAGTGGTAAACCGAGCTTGTGTAAAAAAGTTCTTGAGTAGAACTAAAGGTGATGGCAAGCTGCCCGGTTTCATTCAATATCTGCTATATGAACTATCCTTTTGACCTCAATAAGATCAGAAGGTTACAATGAAATATAGCAAAAACAAACACTACTTAATAGAGTTTAATTCTAATCTCATTCTTATAATGACACTTCTCAACTTTCAGTCCATCAAAGAAGACATCAATTCAACCTAAAAAATGACACTAAACACTAATTCCCGATCTCGAATCAAAATTGAACGGCCCATTAAAATCCAAGATAGAACAACGACGAAAACAAAATATATAATTAACATGGGAAAATTTTAAATCAATTTATTATTGTCCATTAATTAATCAGCATATTCAACTCTCATCCAAAAGACCCGACCTCTAATTCTAAATAGTGAATTACCAAAAAATCAAAACACAATGGAATTAACAATAATTTTTTTATAATCTTAGTTGTGCTTTTGGGTTAGTCTAGCTCAATTTAAAGTTATATTTTTTTTGCATGGAAAATACTACGTAATCGTCTATCAATTAGAGTGAGCCCTCTTTAGACAGTAGGTGTTGGTTGGAGTTGAACTGAAGTGTTCCTTATGTAGGTAGGCTTATACTACTTGGAAATTTTTTTCCTCTTGCTTGAGAGTTGTTGTTTTATCTTCAAGAAAAAAATTGGCGATTGCGTTGTTTTTGATTTGGACAAATTGTTGTGATCAATTTCGAAGCACATAACTTCTTTTTTTTTTCTTTTCTTGAACGGCAAATATATATATATATGAAATATAGAATCAGTACAAGTAGTACTCGATCCACCTGAGCAGGAATAGTACATAAGATACATGACCAACCAATAACAACAATTCGAAAACTCAAATGATATCTCGAAACTAACTCACCCCAAAAAAGACTATCGAACAATACAATCAAGAGGATTAGTACACCACTCATAAAAAAGACAAGGTGCACTAATCTTCTTTGCTAAAAGCCACTTCCACGATAGAACTTTGATCCTTTCGACAATCTCTTGTTCTTCCACCACCGTTCCCAAAAAAATCATATCATTCCTAGACCGCCAAAAAAACCCAAACGACCGCGTGTCAGACCATAACCACACCCTTTGTCCCTTTCTTCCGATGCCAACCCATTGCCCGGAAGCTCTAAAGATAGATAACATAGAGTGAGGCAACTCCGTTTCTATCCCAAACCAATCAAACATCTTAGACCACACCGCCCATGCCATCGGGCATGAAGCAAAGAGGTGATTTTCCGATTCCCCACACGTATTACAAAAAACACAAGGGGTTGCCTCAACATCGATGATGACACCACGACGAAATAAATTATTCTGCGTAGGCAGCCGTCCTAAAAGTGTTTGCCAAGAGAAAACAATCACTTTTGACGGCGCCAAACTCTCCCAAATCTTAGCAATAGTCTCCACCGAATCTAATATGAATGAAGAAGGAGGAACAAATTTTTTATATAAAGTTTGATACATGAGACTTACAGTGAAAGAACCACCCCCGATGAAAGTCCAAGAGTCGTCCTCTTTAGTGATGGGGATCGGTGTAATTGCCTCTAATAAATTCGAGTACAATTCTTCTTCCCAAACAAATAAGTTTCTCCTCCACTTAAGCCTCCACACCCAAGGTTCTCCCAACCAATAACCCATATCCATGCCAATTTTGTATAAATCACTTTGGCTATTTCCAAAATAAATTAAAAAAATTTGGGAGATGCATGTAAGTATACAATTCACTAATTAATGTTAGATAGAAATATATAGATCTTATCGTACACGTTTGATTTCATGTTTGGATTGATAAAATCACAATTGATTTTATCAGGGTAAATTTATTTTTTAGTAAAAAAAAAGGGTAAAATTATTTTTGACATATTTGTTTTAGATAAAATTAACTAAATTAAAATATTATATGAAATTAGAATACATTTAAATATTTGAAAATTTTGTTATTGGAGTACCAATATTGAAATCTCCAAGTATTAAACTAGATTTATAATGTGCTCTATATGATTTGAGATTTTTAGTACCACGTATCATGGATCATAGGGGTTGAGTTTATTTATATTAGAAAGATAAATTGTTCCTGTTAAAGATTGATCTATGAACCTTTCTTTATCAAATTTATATATCCACAATTCTTACCACTTGAGCTATCATACAGGAACATATGAGTTGAGTTTACACTTTTTCTACACAATCAGAATTAATTAAGTATAAAAAGTTCCATTATTAATTTTTGATCACATATAATGTGCCTAAGCATTATTAAATGGATCGCATTTACATCTTCTTATATTTATAAAACAAAAACGTACATTTAATCTCGTTTTAGACGAGACTAAAGCTTAATCCAACATGCTAGTAAAGGTCTAATTTACTTCAAAGGTACAAATTCATATAAAAGTAATGTCCACCTCCATTAATATTTATGGTGTGTCCTCCCACAGTGAAACAGTGATTCACTGTACTATAGAGGCGACTTATCCTCGATAGTGGAATCGTCACGCTCATTTAAAAGACACATTTGTCCTATATGTACCCAATAACTCCTGCTCTAAACATACACACACTTGTATCCATTAATATCATACTATTTTCTCTAACAAACACTAATTTGAACATCGGAGGGATGCACTAATCTTTTTTACATGTAACTCCCCCCTTGATGAGACTTGTACCCAATCATCACTAAAAATCATCCATCAAGAACTCATCTTTTTCTACTGGAGTTGTTTACTGCTCGTTCAAACCAATTTTTTTTTTTGAAAAAGATAAAATGAAAAGAAAAAAGAAAGAGATTAAACAAAATTGTTTGGGCCTTGTTTGATCAAACAACATATAAGTTGCATCATATAACTTTATATTTATCATGATAAGCGCTTATACGTTAAACTACTTTTATGAAAAAATAAAATAAAATTATATTTTTCATATATTATTTTTATAATTTACCTTACATGATTTATAAAAACCAGTTAAATACAATTTATGATCAATGTTACTCTCACATTAATATATTTCAGATTTGAGATAGATGGAATGTACGTATAAACACATAACCCATAAGGGATGGTTGATTTTTAATTTGGAACCGGTAGGTGTCTTTAGTCTTGTAGCTTAAATTTGCAAGGTGCCATTTTAAAGTCATTAATAAGCAAGCATTAGATAAACTACCATCTATCAACCATTTCCTTATTTCAAGTATTTCCTCCCTTTTGTCCAATAACTATCGATTACTTCTTCTATTTAACAATGATCTATATTACAATTTCACTTAAGTTATTTTAACTATTAAAACAACAATTTCTTTTATATCTTATGAGTCAATTTGAAATTAAGTTGCAAAAATGTTGATTTGGAAGAGTTTAAATCATCCTTATCATAAATTAAATTTGCCATAAACTAACCTTAAACATACCAATATTTTTGGCCGAAACCCAAGCAAGTGCCCAGACATGCTGGGCCTTAACTATGCCCCTAGGATATAGTAAAACAATTTTCGTGTATTTTACAGGGGTAATAGATATTTACCCTTAAAAATATATTAATTCAAATATTTTATTATAAATGTAAAATATTTAAAGTATATTAAATATTTTTAATACAAACGGTACAATTATGTCATCTAAGATAAATGTTAAACATTGAAACAAAGTTTAATCGGAATCCGCGGTAATATTCTCTCTATATATATACTCCCCCTTAGCTAGGAACCGTAACACATTCAATCACTAACACACTCTCAAAGTGCATATATCATTTCCAAATCCACCATGGCTAACTCAATGCTCATCAAAATTACTTGCTTGGTTGTCTTATGCTTGGTTTTGGCCATTCCATTAGCAAATGCTACTCTTTCATGTCAAGAAATAGTACAAATTTCCCAACCATGTATTCCATACCTTCAAAACCCAAAAGGTTCATCATCTATCCCTACAGCATGTTGCGACGGGATGGAAACTATATACAACGATGCCAAAAATGACGATGATCGTCGAAGTTCATACAAATGCCTTACAGACGAAGTGGAAAGAAGAGGTGATCTTGATCCGGAAGCCGCTGCTGCCCTCCCATCCAATTGTGCTGTCGGCTCACTCTATAAGATTAATAGTGAGCCGATACCTTACAACTATGATTCGTATATCTCTCACCCAACTTTTCAATTACATACATATATACTTTTTCTACAACAATTTCATATATATGCTTACACTTTCTTGGAAATAACCTAAATTAATTTCCTACAAAGGATATGAATTTGTTCTATAAAATTTGATAATTTCAATTATTTGATTCTTAAGAATCTCAAGATTAATTAGTATTTATTTTTTTAATAATATTTAATAAAAATATTGTAGTCCCTATATTGGAGAGAAATTATATTGACCAATATTTGATACTCTTAATGATCTCGAATTAGTATTTATATTTCTTAGGATTAAATTGATTATATTACTCAAATTTTTCTTGACCACCAAATATTTGAATTAATAAATAAGTAGTCTATTATGTTTGTTGTATAGTATCAAATTAAATATTTTTTTTTAACAAAATAAATATTTTTTTAGTCCTTAGTCCTTACAATTCAGTTCTTTTTAATTATTCTTGTTATTAAAAAATTGAACTATGGTTCATGCCTAATGTGTAATAGAATTACTATAAAGTAAACTAATGTCAATTTCTGTATATTCATTACAGTATTGGAAGTGGAAACTGAGCATTGTGCTTGATGAATAAATAATAATAGTTGGTTTCTGGTATGGTAATAACCAAGATAGAATAAAGAAGGCATAATTTCCAGGCTGTATCCAAATTGCTATTAGGGATCAATGTAATATGCATTTCTACAATAATCATAATATAATCTGAAATGTTCTGGCTCAAAATATTCATTCAGTGTCATTTCTCTTGATTCGTACTCTAAATTAACAACAAACAAAGAAAGTGTATTAAATAAAGAGAGGGGATAATGCAATGAGTATTAAATCAACAAGCACTACAACATTTTTTACCTACGAGAACCCCTAAAATTCGCTAGCTAAAACAACCGTTCTGGTAGAGTGTAATTGAGAACGGTTTTCGGATTGTGTTGTATTAGAGTATAAAAATTTTACAAATTTTCTACAACGGCTCTGAACCGTTCTCGTATAATAAACGAGAACGATTTTCTATTTACCTTTTATGCAAACGCGTGAAAACCGTTCTAGTATAACTTTTTATTATTTTTTATAAAAATTAATAAAACCGTTCTCTTATTATAGATTAACAAACGGCTCTGAACCGTTCTCGTATAGTAAACGAGAACGGTTTTATATTTACCTTTTATGCAAACGCGTGAAAACTGTTCTAGTATAATTTTTTATTATTTTTTATAAAAATTAATAAAATCGTTCTCTTATTATATATAAACAAAATTGTAAAACCTTTCCTATATTATGTTAAATGAGCGCGAATTATAGTTTTGAGAGAAAATTTCATTCCCTCTAAAAAAATTTATTAATTTGTTTCAAGTGATAAAAGAAAAATAAGCTTCACTACCAAAAACTCAAAAGCTTTACCTAAAAAAAAACTTAAAAGCTTCATATAATCAGTTCTAGCTCCCTCACGTACCAATAAAAAAAAAAAAATCAATTGTCCCTCAAAAATCAGTAGCCGCCGTCGAACATCAAAATTGCAATCGCTCAATTGAACAATCAGTAGCCGTCGTCGATCAGTCAAGAGATTCTGAATCCGTGAGCGATTGCGATTGTTCAGAATCTCTTCTCCCTCACAATCACAGATTCAGAATCGCTCGCAATCGCAATCGCAAGACTGAGATACAGTTCATGTCTTTCTAAAGATTAGAGCTATTGCACATATGCTTTATCCTATTACATCCATTAACAATCAAATAAATAAAAGTTTACACGTGGTTGCATTCCTTGGGCACAAAGACAATTCCTTTAACATTTGGAGCTTAGTACTCTTGAATTCTGCATTATATATTTTGCAAATTGAAACTCACATTCGACTTATTAGAGTTTCTGTACTTATACGAGTACTTGTGAGACCTAGTGTGAGATTGTTTTGAAATTATTCTTATAAGCTCTCTAGGATAATTTATTGTCTTTATGAAAGTAAGTTATATATAAGCACTTTATGACAAGTGTGTATGTTATAAGCGCTTAATTAGTGAATAAGGAGATTTTACAAGTTTTAGTTCTCTCTAATATAATTTAATTTAATTTTTTTAGGAATTATAATAACTGTCCAGCTTTGGAGAATTCATTTGACAACATTTGCTGCTATTCACGAAGGTGTGTGCGATTACGAAAGGTACATTTTCTGGTTTGCTTATTGATTTTAGTGTATTTTTAATTTACAATTGTTGTCATGGGGGTTGTGTGGTTCTATTTTATTGTGTAAATAGGTTCTGGTGCTAGTTGTGTAATGGTGTTAATGTATGTAATTTTGTTTAGCTAGCGTACATTTGTATGGTTCTTGTACATGTGTGTGGTATATCATTAACTTAGAGTAGTTTGTGTGTCTAACTTACCAATCTGAAACTAAATTTGGGCCTAACTTACCAATCTAAAACTGAAACTAATTTTAGGTTAGGAATATTATGCATATAAAGATACAACAAGTTTTACAGGGTTTTATAAATAAGGGCCTCTATTGGAGCCTTAATATTTTGATCAAAGATGTACTAACTTTCCATTAAAATTATTTTCCATTTATGGTAGTCTTCTTGTAAATCCGATGGACAAAGAATGGACAAATTCGGCTAGAGAGAGTAAAGAGTACGGTTCTGGTCTTGATTTTTTTCTAGATTACGCATACACCAAAGGAAAACCCCGTGGGTTAGAGATTACTTGTCCTTGTGCTCAATGTTACAATAGCAAGTGGTTTACAAGGGATATAGTAAGAAGTCATTTAATAGCATTTGGATTTCAAAAAGGATAGATTATATAGAATGTATTTCTGTTTATTAAGTTCATTGGTCTGTGCTTATGATAGATTATAAAATATCAGTTAGTTTGACTTCATAAGTGCTTATGATAGTAAATAAGCTCAAATAAGACAATTCAATCATTATTACCAATTTCTGTCACGAAAGTAACCTACTGAATCATTATTATCAAATTGAAATACGCATATTACACTTGACATTTCTTGTATATATCATCTAATCAAGTTCACAGAGAGACCAAAAACAGAGTGTCTTTGACCAAATAGCTTGTATATATATTCTGACAATGTAGCTTTTATGTTCTGTTGGGGTATAAGTATACGTACTTAGTACTTGCCTTGTGCGTGTGTAGCTAAGGATCCAATAAACTATGGTCAGAATTGGTCTTTGTTGTAGTTTTTGTAGCTGGGTGCAGTTTGGCATTTCTTGTGCTATGTAGTTTTACTGTTCTTATTAATATAATTATATAAACTTTGCTGATTCAAAAAAAATAAAATTGGGTCGTTTGATTTGTATCCAATGGTTTGAGTTAACTTATTGCATTGGCTCTGTTTATTAAGTTCACTATGTTGACTATATTTTAGATCAGTTACGTTATATGCTACGTAGTAAGCAATCAGTTATAGTTAATTAGCTAGTACTACTTATAATAAAGTAGGATTTACTAATCCCATTGATTGAATTTTAATTATATTATGTTACTCTTATTTTGCAGATGATGAATAATGATGGTATTGATGAAGAAATGCAGGATTTTGAAGATAATGACATGTGATGTTTAAGTTTCTATATATAATAGGATATATTTTGAAGATATTAGTTTGATTGAGATTGATTCTCATTAAGATAAATTAAAGATGTTATGGTCTGTATCATTTTGATGATGTTTTTGTTTTTTTGGTAGGCACTCATTTTGATGATTAATTTGATTGTGAATTATTGAAATTAGGATATACATTAAAAGATCCAACAACTTTATGTTGATCAATATTAATGTTATTTTGATATATGAATGAATTATAGTTAATTTATTTAAATGTTGTAATTTTTAAATTTCGGATCATATTATGCTAATAATCTATACGAAAAAAAAAATATTATGTTAATAATAATTATTTATTTATAAATTTCTTTAAGCTATTAATTTCTAGTTCTGTCAAAAAAAAAAACAGGTTTTGCAACGGTTGTAAAATGTTGCTGCATCTACAAAACCGTTGCCGTAGGTTATATAACAAAAGGTATACAAGAACGGTTTCCAGATGGAGAACGGAAAGAAACCGTTCTATAAACTAAATCAATAAGAACGGTTTCCAGTTGGAGAACGGAGTGAAACCGTTCTATAAAATAAATCAATAAGAACGGTTTCCAGTTGGAGAACAGAGTGAAACCGTTCTGTAAACGACATCAATAAGAACGGTTTTCAGATGGAGAACGGAGTGAAACCGTTCTGTAAACTATATCAATAAGAACGGTTTCCAGTAGGAGAACGGAGAGAAACCGTTTTCATATCCTATCACAAACCGTTCTATAAACCAAATCAATAAGAACGGTTTTTATCTTCAAACGCATAAAAACCGTTTTGGTTGGGAAAATCAAACACCGTTCTCTTAGCTACTCTACAAGAACGGTTAGATGTTAGGCGTTGCATTTGGGTAGAAAACCGTTCTGCAAGGCTAAGACAACGCCTCAGCATAAGACAGTTTTGAAACCGTTCTGGTAGCCTATAAAAACGGTTTTTACACATTTCGCAACGGTTTTCAGGCGTTGTTGTAGGACGAAAATGTTGTAGTGAAGTCGGAATGATGTTCAAGATGATCAGTAGTTCTAACCCGAAAAATACTTATATGGATGATCACTCTCACAATAAATGGTCAATCATTTAATTATATTAAAAATACACTAATTTTTTGTGTATAAATGGCACATGATGTGAGTGTGATCAAATAAAAGAGAAATTTCTCTTCAATTTGATGGTCTCATTATTTGGTCATACTCACTTTAAAGTACACAATATTTAATTGATTTCTCTTTAATTCCAACTTTTTTCTAAATATGTGAGTGTGATTAAATAATGAAACCAAATTGTTGTGAGCATTGCTCTTCTTAAACGCCCAAATAAAATCAAGGCCGAGTCTGAGCATAGGCTCGGGGTGCGACGGTTTAAGGGTCCACAATTTTTAGAAGTCTAAAATTTTTTATATAAAAGTGTATATAATAATACTTATTTTGTATAGAAGGGATTGTATAGTAAAAAAAAATAAAAAGATTATAATATCTATCAAATTTGAGTCCAATATAGTCCTTCATATTTTATTTACCATATAATTTTTTATTTCACCCTAAGCTCAACGCTTTTATTTTTATATTTTATAATTTCATTCCCCAAAACACAAAATTAAGAAGTAAAATTTAAAATGCATAAGCAAAACTCTAAAATGTAAAATATCTCCTTGTCTTGCATTAAAATCTAAATTCGTATTTATTGTCTTGCATTAAAATATAAATTCGTATTTCTTTTCTTCAGCTTTTGATTCCCGCGATAGATTGTATTTCTATCTTTTATTATATTTCGATTTTTGATTTTGTTGTTATAAACTTTAGAATTTTAGTTTCTATAAGGTTTTCAACAACAAATACTACTCCCTATCTCACGATATCAAACAACATTCTTATTTGTATCATTGACTTTCGATGTTAAGATCTCATTTTTAATTTCCTTTGTCTATTTAGATATATTATTCTCCTACCAATTGTTGAAATCGCATATTGCAAACAATCATCTTGGATTTCAAAACATTGGTGACTTGAGGTTCTATCATAGCTGAGATGTTCGAAATCATAATTAATTCATGTTTTCAGTTATAAAGAAAAATTGTGAGATTTTAGTATTATGCAGCGATTTTTTTCATCAAATTTGGCCTAAGGCCTGTGAAATGTCAGGAACGGGGCTGCCCAAAATAAGGCAAACTAAAAAAACTTTTCAGCAGCATTTCATTGATTTTGGAGCTTTGTTATAAAGGCAACTGAATATTCATAAGCGACTTTTGATAGTTGATGTAATAATCCTCTAGTTTGTTTACAATGTATATAGATGGTGTGTTATTTGAATCATAATGGTTGAATACCTCTTGTACTCCTTATAATTCAAATTTGCTTATAAAAAAAATTATCTTAGAATACAATCTATGGAATTGTTGAACTATTCATAAAATTAGATTCTCCCTTATTTCTAACAAGATATTTTTCAAGAGATATATTCTGAATTTATTCCACATTTTTGAACGGCAAAATATATTATTAATAATAAACAGGTATTAGTACAAGACAAAAAGAAACTGATAAAGAAGAACTATAAAACAAAGTCGTCTTATATAAGCAGAACACTAATGAAAAAACTGAAACAAGAAACACCTAATGGAGGTATTTCTAACGAGAAAACTTCTGCATTCTTAGTCTCTTAAACTTCCATATAATTGAATTGAGTGTCAAATTAACAACAATTCGTTTCTCCTCTTTTTCTTCCAACATTAGAAGAAAAATAGGCAAGAAAAACAAAATTAAAGCAACTCCAAATAGAAAATTAAAAGCTAAACTATGTATGCAAAAACAAATTAAATGTTCCTCTATTTCTTCAACACTCGCATTCCAAACACGAAGAATTTTGATCTTTAATCAAGATCCCTCTTTTAATTAGCAATTGCCACGAAAAAACTATCAGTTTTGAGAAAGTGAGACTATGATTCGAGAGTCATACTACTTAACCGTCTATCAATTAGAGTGAAACTCTTTAGACAGACTGACAGAACTGAAGTGTTCCTTATGTAGGTAGGGCAATACTACTTGGAAACCTTTTTTCTCTTGCTTGAGAGTTGTTGTTTTATCTTCAAGAAAAAAATTGGCGATTGAGTTGTTTTTGATTTGGACAAATTGTTGTGATCAATTTCGAAGCACATAACTATTTTATCCAAAAGATATTTTGTCAATTGCTCTTGGCAAAAAAGAAGGATAACCTTGTTTTTTTTAAGTTGTAAATCATTTAGACCATATGTGTAGATAGTTGGTTATTTTTTTTCTTCATTTTTGTTATTTTTTTTTTTTTGTGATTATATAGTACATTTGGTACTTGCATTGGTTCCTCTTTTAATTTGATTTAATACTTCTATTGTGTTTCCATTACTGATATATATTTTTCCATTAATTTTTTTAGTTAATCAATTCAAGTACTAATTTACCATTGAAAAAATCATATAATTAAGAAATTAAATAAAATGAACATGCATAAATTAAACAAATGGTGGAGGATTGAGCCTTATGTTAGCTCTTTCTTAAATTTTGCTTTTGCTTGAGTATGAAAACTTGTTTGTACTGTTTGGCGCTGTTATATGGCACTGCCAGTCGTATCTTTGTATATGGTTCTTACTTCTTAGCATCATTTATGCCAATTTTGTATAAATCACTTTGGCTATTTCCAAAATAAATCAAAAAAATGTGGGAGATGTAAAGTATACAATTCACGTAAGGTGATTTACAATGGAGAAGTTCTTTCCATATAATATAAGATTCAAAGGTGTCACTAATTAATGTTAGATGGAAATATATATAGATCTTATCGTACACGTTTAATTTCATGTTTGGATTGATAAAGTCACAATTGATTTTATCAGCGTATAATTATTTTTGACAAATTTGTTTTAGATAAAATTAACTAAATAAAAATATTACATGAAATTAGAATACATTTAATTATTTGAAAATCTTGTTATTGGAGTACCAATATTGAAATCTCCAAGTATTAAACTAGATTTATAATGTGCTCTATGATTTGAGGTTTTTATTGCCACGTATCATGGATCAGAGGGGTTGAGTATTTTTATATTGGAAAGATAAATTGTTTTTGTTAGATATTGATTTCTGAACTTTTCTCTATTCAATCTATATATCTTTAGTTCTTACCACTTGATCTATCATACAGGGACATATGAGTTGAGTTTACACTTTTTCTACACAATCAAAATTAATTAAGTATAAAATATTCTTATGTTAAACTATTTTTATGAAAAAACAACTAATAAGTTGCATAAATATTTATCATGATAAGCACTTATATGTTAAACTATTTTTATGAAAAAATAAAATAAAATTATATTTTTCATATATTATTTTTATTATTTACCTTAATTGATATATAAAAACAAGTTAAAAACAATTTATGTTCAATGTTACTCTCACATTAATTTATAAACACATAACCCATAAGGGATGGTTGATTTTGAATTTGGAACGGGTAGGTGTCTTTAGTCATGTAGCTTAAATTTGCAAGGTGCCGTTTTAGAGTCATTAATTAGCAAGCATTAGATAAACTACCATCTATCAACCATATATTCCTTATTTCAAATATTTCCTTCCCTTTTGTCCAATAATTATCGATTACTTCTTCTATTTAACAATGATCTATGTTACAGCTGTCTATGTGTGTTGAACGACGCGTATGTTTGATTTTTCTATGATATTTGTTTATCTGACTGCTCCAAAATCTGTTGAGATTTGCAGGATTCTTTTTGAGTCTCTGTTGGTTTTCAAATCTGTTGAGATTTGCAGAGTTCTTGTATCTGGTTAACGTATACTGTGTCAGTGTTGACCTATATCTGGAAGTTGAGTATCTCTCTAAGAATGGGATTAGAGTTGGACCTCTTTTAGGTGGTGTCTATTTTGATATTTTTCATTGGTGATCCGCCTATATACGACACCTTTGTCTTGTAATTCCTCTTCTACCATTCTCTGTTCGTCTTGTGCAGACATATAGTTCTTATTAATAATATATTTGCTGTTAAAAAAAAAAACTTAAGTTAAGTTAACTATTAAAACAACCATTTCTTTTATATCTTATGAGTCAATTTGAAATTAAGTTGCAAAAATATTGATTTGTAAGAATTTAAATCATCCTTATCATGTTCACCAAAAAAAAAAATCATCCTTATCATAAATGTAAAATAAAAGGATTATTAACTTTGGAAGTGTTGCCGCCAATATTAATTAGAATCTATAATTGAAAAAATATTATTAATTTTTTATTGAAAACTAAATAATTACTATACCTCTGTTTCTTATTATAATAGACAAATGCACTTTTTAGATTTATTAAAAAATAAAAGTATTTGGATTCATTAATAGACCATATACATTATTTTTTAAAGAATCTAAAAAGTAGATTTGTCTCTTATAATAAGAAACAAAGGTAGTATTTATTAGAACTATATTTTTAATATCCCCGAAAACAAAGTATAGTAGGAATATCAACATTTTATATACACGAGTCAGAGTTCGATCCATGGACACTCCACTTATTCACCTTATACGTGGATACGTGGATTTTCTAGCCACCTATATGACAAAAAAAACAAAACAAGAACTATATTTTTAACAATGTGTCATTCTTCTTATTTTATTTTTGGGCATTAGACTTAATTATAATTTTTGTCTTCTTATTTTTACTCAGTAACATAATTTGTCTCTCTATTTTAAAATCACTCAGTATTGTCCCTCCATCAAATATTTGCACTTAAAAATTATGATTTAATATATTTTAAACGATGTGACATAAATTATGATGATATTGATTGAGCAAAATTAAGTAATGAATTTAACAACGCCAAAATACGTTCAAAATTGTTTTCTAAATTTTTTTCTGACGTGAAATATAAATAATTAATCAACCCGAATGAATCTACTTATCTACATCATCAAGTCGTACGTCATATCATTTAAAATGTATTAAATCTTTATTTTTAAGTATAAAAATTTAATGGAAGATCATTGAGTGACAGTTTTAAAATAAAGTAACTAATTTCGTGAATGACTAAAAATAAAAGAACTAAAACTACAAATTAACCTAATAAATAGTGTTATTGATAGATTAAACAATCAATGAAATAGGACATTTTGTTATATTTTTAAAATAGTAATTTCTTTTCTAAATCAATAATGAGTAAATGGATCTCATATTTTTTTACAAATTGAGTCATTCTTCGTTGTTTTTATAAAAATTATATTTTTTATCGAATAAAAGAGTAATTATAAATTTTATTGTATATTAAATATCGATGAAATGTTTACAAGTATTAACCTCAATTTCTACATTTTATGTGTGTAAGTTTCCAATGCATGGTTCGTCATTTTATCAACATACAAAAATAATAGTTTGTGTTATTTCATTTTTATATATAATTTCGGTCCCTATTTAGAAAATAAATAATTGATCATCAATTATAATTTTTAACCAAGTAATTGACCGTAAGTAGTTAATGAATTTTAATTATAGAAAAATCGTTTAGAGGAGCATCAAAATTCAAATTATATGTGAAATAATCTTTCATTATATTCTTACTGAAATTGCGACTTTGATTCAATTTTAGTGCCCCAACTAGACTATTAACTTATTAAAATTACAAATGAAATAAATCAATTTTATTCTATACATTTTATTTTAAAACATGTATTTTTTTAATTTTTTCTTGTGTACTTTTTTTATGACTAATTTTTCTTGTGTACCATATAATTTAAATAATATTTTTTATTTATTGATAGTACACATTTTAAAAAAATTAATTGGGTGTCTAATAAAATGACTTAATTAATATAGGCAGTCGTATATACGAGTTTTTGTCGTGTTGAGTGGTAAGACTCTCATGGGAACCAAATTTGGATGGGTGGTAATATTCTTTCCCTATATATATTCCTTAGCACTATAACACACTCATCATCTCTACACTCACTCACTCACTAACACACTCAAATAACTGTATTTCATTTCAAAATCCATCATGGCCGCCTCAACTCTCAACAAGGTTACTTGCTTGGTTGTGCTATGCTTGGTTTTGAGCATTCCATTAGCCAATTGTACCCTTACATGTGATGAAATGCAACAAGCTGCCAATCCGTGTATGGCGCACGTTATTGACCCGAACGCAGGTCCAAATGTCCCTGCAGCATGTTGCGATGGTGTTAAGAAGATAACTGACAACGCTCAAACAATCGATGAGCAAAAAGATGCATGCATGTGCTTTCAACCCTTAGCAGGCAAAGTTATCAATACGGGTGCCGTTGCTAACCTCCCTACGACTTGTGGTGTCAACATTTCCGTTTCGCTAGACTGCGATGCGTACATTTCTAACCTTCAACATATGTTTTAGTTTCATATATATACTCACCCTTTATATTTTTTTGTAATTAAATAACCTAAATTAATTGCCTATAAATTAAATAATATGAATTTGATCTCAAGTAAAATTAGAAATTATTTTTTATAATAATTTATAAAAATATTTCAGTCCCAATATATTGGAGATAAATTGACCAATATTTGATACTCTTAATGATCTCAAATTAGTTTATTTGTATTTCTTAGGATTAAATTGATTACTCAAATTTCTTCTGGCCACCAAATATTTGAAATAACAAGTACTTTATTTTATTTCTTGTATATCAAATTAGATATGTTTTAGTCCTTGCCGTTTTCAACTCACTTTGTTTATTCTTGTTATTAAAAAAATGAATTTTTTTTCATGCCTAACGAGTAATAGAGACTTGTAAAGAAAACTAATGTCAATTTCTCTTTTTTCATTGCAGTATTGGAAATTGAAACTGAGCAGCATAAAAGGAAGGCAAAATTTCTCTTGATGAATAAATAACAATACTTGGTTTTGTAATAACCAATCAAGATAGAATAAGGAGGAAGGCATAATTTGCTGGTTCTCATTAGGGATCAATGTAATATGCCCTTCTAATAATAAATTATAATAAAATTTGAAATGATTCTGGCTCAAAATATTCATTGTCATCTCTCTTTCTTACTCTTAATTAGTTACACTTAACCGTAATTAAAAAATTACTAGTGCGTAAGTGTCATCGCGGTGCGGTTCGGTTTTAAACACAAAGGTCAATTTAACCACGAGATTAAAATATATGCGATTCGGTTTAATTCGGTTGATTTTTAAAAAAGGCATCCAAACTAAACTAATGCAGTTTTGATTGGATCGGTTTTCGCGATTTATCGTGATATAAAAAATATGACAATATTGTTAATTATTACAAAATAAACATAAAAAATATTTCTATAAAAAAAACATAAAAAATATTATTTTATTGTTTCCATGATATAATATGCATATATAAAAATTACATATATCTTAAAACTTTTTTATATCTTATAAAAAGAACTTATTTTTAATACCAACATTTTAATTTTGAATTTCGTGAAACAATATATTTTGACAACCTACTATTTTACAGATTTAATTTAAATTGAGTTTGTTAAGTTGGATTATGTAATAGGTTGATTACTTCTAGTTGATAGAGTTAAGTTAAATACTGTGGTTTGATTCAGTTTTATGAAATGAAAATCGCTAATCAAATCATGCGGTTTAGCAGAAAAACGATCCGTGCTATTTTAACAAAATGCGATTTTTTGTGATTTTCAATTTTTATTAATTTTTATTAGTTAGTACATTAGGATTCCTAAGTAATGCTATTTTTGTGTTTAGGTTCCTTTACTGGTTTGAAGAATCCATTTCAAGGTAGATTGGTGCAAGTGTGCAACATGTCGCTGAGAATGTGTTGAAGTGGGCAAAGGTGTCCACTATCTTGATAATAACTGTTTTTTGTTAGAAATTCATAAATAGAGATTTAGGGCAGTTAGTTTGATTTGGTTTTTAATTTTAGTTTTTAAAAACACTTGCAAATTAATTTCTTGAGATTGTTTTCAAGAACAAAAATAAAATAAAATATGTTTGTTATTCTTGTTACTTCAGTGTAATAATTAAACTCTCTCAATTTAATTAACCAATTCAACTTGCATATCAAGGGATTTTTACATTTTCATCAAACTCAAACGGTTTTATTCGAGATATGTGTGAGTGTGTCAATGATGTGTGTGGACCACTCCCATTTCTGAGATTTCACGGGTCTTATACCAAATTTAAAAAAAATAAACATTTTATTGTATAATACATCACAATTTTTTTTATAAACAATCAATAAAATATGAATCAATTATGACAATAAATATCTCAGTTATGATAGCATCCCAAGTCACAATTATTTTGAACTTCAATTGGTACGAGAAATATAATCTAGTTGATTAGGCAAAAGAGAATTAAATAAAAAAGAGATCTTAATACTCGAATGTCAATGAAAAATTATCTAAATTTGAAAATTTGTTGTTGTTTGATATCGTGAGATAGATAATCAAATATTTGTCGTTGAAAACGTTATAGAAATTAAAATTCAGATAATAAAGTTTATAACAAATTCAAAAGTCGAAATATTAAAAAGAGTTGAAATACAATCGATCGTGGGGAACAATAGCTAAAGAGATAAAAAAAACAATTTAAATTTTAATGCAAGACAAAAAAATATTTATTTTGGTTATGCGTTTTAGGTTTTATTTCCCAATTTTGTATTTTGGCTAATGAAATTTTAGAATGAAAATGAAAATGCTAAGTTTGGAGTGTAAAAAATAAAATATGTTGACCTTATAAAAAAAATATAACGAATTATTGTGCTCGAATCTGATAAATATTTGAGTCATTTTTATATTTTTTTATTATGTATACTGTCTATAAAAATATAAATATTACTATAGATACATCCTATATAAAAATATTTAAGCCCCTTATCGACATGGGCCTTAGGCCGTTGCACTCCGGGCCTATGCCTAGAGTCGGGCCTGGTGTGGACTTGGAGACTAAGGGCATGTAAAAAATTGTCCTCCCACCCTAACACTTAACCCTTCACCCCTACAAACTACCTAATAATCTCATTTTACCCTTTTTTGTTATTATAAATTTTTTATATTATTATAATTTGGAATTGTGGAGGAACAATTTCTAAACCGGAACAATATTCAATAATGTTCCGGTAAGTATATCTCTATATTTTAACAAACCGGAACAAATATTTTAAGTATTCCAGTATGATTGTTTAACTTACGGTTAAAATTATCATACCGGAACATATTGAAAACTGGTTTCGGTAAATACATCAAACCGGAATAAAATAAAAATACCAAAATAGTGTATTGTAGGGATGAAACAAATGGTAAAAATATTAATAATAAGGGCAAAATAGGATTATCAATTAATTTGTAGGAGTGAAAAGTTAATTGTAAGAGTGAAAAAGCAATTTTTCAGAGTTTGTTTGGTTGGAGAGAAAGTGAAATGTTCGATACTTTTTTGATTGTTTGGAAGGAATCACTTTTGGATTTGTTTGATTGACGTAAGTTGGTTTTTTCGATTAACTTTGTCCATTCTATTTTTTATACAACAAATTCTCCTAGCTAATGCTTCTTATTTGACATCGCATGGCGCTTTGTTATTGAACATGTTTTGGATTAGTCCTTTTTTTTTTTAAATTGAAAATATGAATTACTCACGTCAAAAATCGAACTCTAGACTCTTCTCTAGTCTATTTATTCTATATGTCTCCTACTCTCTCTGGTTTTAAATATAAACAATTTTCACCTTTTTAGATATATTGAATAATTAATGTATCAAATTTATATTGTAGACTAGATACTTTAGTTATTTAATATATCTAAAAAAATGAAAGTTACTTATATTTAAGGCCGGAGAGAGTAGCTCTTATCACTTAAATTATTCTACATTTCAACTATAGTTAACTTCTTTACATGGTGGGTGTTAGTTGGGGTTGAATCGAGATATCTATTGTGTTAATAAACAAAAGATTACTTTTTTGAGAAATGTGGATTTGCAAATGTTATTTGGTATAAATACTTTTATTCTTTTAAGATATGCATGCAACAACCACGAAACATTTTCCTTTATCTTGAAATCGAGTTGTTTTTTCTTCAAGAATAAGAAGTTGTGAAAGAGTTGTTGTTTATTTGATACACGTCGCTGTGATCAATTTCAAAGGTGCGGAATGATCTAGTTAATGTTTTTCGGTAGATGGTCAATTCTATTTAAAGTATTTCTTGACAAAAGAGATGAAGGATAGTCTTGTTTATTACACGAATGAGTTGTAAACAATTTAGAAAATATTTCTTTCGGTTTTAATTATAAGCAATTTTCTACTTTTTAGATGTATTAGATAACTAATGTATTCAAGCTTAATTATAGATCAGATACATTAGTTATCTAATAAATCTAAAAATAAAAAATTAATTATAATTAAAATTGGAGGAAGTACGTATAGATAGATAATTCTATTATATTTTTCTTTTTATTTTGTTATTATTATTTGTGGTCGTAGTACCTACGTACTTGGTCCCTCTTATAATTTGGGTATAGTAGTTATTTTACTTTTTTCATCATCACAATATTTTGTCATTAATTCTTTTTTAACCAATTCATTTACTAATTAACCAAGTGATCAACTAGTTAAACAAATCAATGTGAAACGAAATGTTACTATTTCTTGAGGGAGAGCTTTGTCACTCTTTGCAGTTATATATGATTTGAGGGATTAATTTCTACAGTTACGCGCAGAGAATATCCAATTCAAATTAAAATAATGAAATATTAGTATGAAAACTTGATTATATTGTTAGCGGCTGTTATTATAGCATTGTCTGACTTTTTTTTTTTAAACAGTAAAATATATTTTTATAAATAAATGAGACAAATTATCCCTTATGAGTTATGAGGAAAAGTACAAAAAAATACTCGATCCAAATCAAAATGTCACTATGCTATTAGATCCAAAAAAACTCCTATAAGATCAACCGCCAAAAAGAGAAACTCTACCTATTCGAGTAGCTGCCTGTCGTATCTTTGTATTTGGTTCTTATTACCTCTTAGCATCACTTATCCCAATTTTCACTTTGGTTAGCTAGCTATTTCCAAAATAAAACAAAATAATGCGGGAGATTGTCAGATTGAAAGCTTACAATTCAAGTACAGATTATTTTTCATATATCACTTAGCATAGTAAATGTACGTTTAGTTTCATATTTGGAAAAAGTCAGAACTTCTTTTTACAATATTTAATCTTAAATAAACAATTTATAAGTTGCATCTTATTAATTTGTCAAAAAAAAAAAGTTGCGTCTTATTAATATAAGTGCTTATTATGATAATCACTTATTATAATATTAAATGCTTATGTTAAGCTATTTTAGAAACAAAATAAAGTTAAACTCTTTTGATATATATATTATTAATATTATACTATTTACATAATTTATCTTAAAGAACTTATAAAAATAAGCTAAACACACGATTTATGGACAATATCACTTTCAAATAATATATACTCCAACTTTAGTAATTTTTATTGGTGCTTTGCTTTTTCGGTACCTTTGTTTTGTTAGCTCTTTTTTTACCGATCTTTGTTCATCTTGAACAATGATTTAGTTTTATTAATAATATATATTTGCCGTTCAAAAAAAAAGAATGTATAAACACATAAGGGATGATTGATTTTTAATTTGGAACAGGTAGGTGCATTTAGTCTTGTGGCTTCAATTTGTAGGTGCCGGTTTTTTCTTTTGATAAAAATAAAAATAATATTCATTCATTCAAATAATCGGTAGAATATATAAAGAGAATTGCTAACTTCGACTATGGGTCAAAGTTAGCAATATATGACCTACATGTAATTATTTAACAACCTCATATTGTCTTCTGTCTTCGTGCGCCCCCAACTACTCATATGTCCCACATGTGTCCCCTCCCACCCTCTTTGTAACTATATGTGGGTCATACTTGTTAACTTTAACTCATATGGTCAAAGTTAGCAGCCCCATAAATAAAATACAATCATATTTAATATAGTTAAAAAGGTAAATGATGAATCTGCAAACAAACTCACATCATTTAAGTTATAATAGCATGCGACGGTAAAATATCTTCTTCAAATAATATGATAAAATTAAAATCACCGGAATATTCATATCTCCGGATCTGCAACGTTGATGTCAGATCATTGGTTGAATCTGTAATTGATCAAAGCCGATCTTCCATAAAGAATTAAATGAATACCGCAACAATACGAGAAATCAATACATGTGTTTTTTTTTTGTAAGGAAAGAAAAATAATGTGTTGCTAACATGTAACCTGAAAACATGTTAAAGAAACTTAATATATGTATGAAATTTGTATTAATTTTTTATAATTTAATTTTATAAAGTTAAATACATGACTTGTAAAACAAATATTTCCAAGAAAAAATAGTACAAATATAAGCAAAATTTAATTAACAAAAATGGATTTATTTGGTTCAAAATTTGCATTAGATACATTAATTTTTTTTGACCAAATTTTACTTATATTTAAAACATGAGGGAGTAATTAATATTATATTGATCATTAAATGAGTTATTCTTCTTCATTTAGTTTGGATAAATACAAATAAAATCTCAAAAGTAACGAGTAAATCGTTAATTATTATGTGGTACATTAAACATCTGATGAAATAGTGCATTTTGTCATATTTTATAAATAGTAAACTTTGGTTCAGTTGGTAAGAATATCACATGCGATGTGCAAGGCATGGAGTCTGAAATCTGTACGCCTACTTATTCATATTTAATGACGAAATTCTAGTCATTATGCTAACTGCCAAAAAAATACTTTTTAATATTAACTAATTAATAGTACCGTGAACAATTCAGTTAATATGAATATTAAATGTAATATGTAAAGTCGAGAGTTTGAAATTTGATACATCAATTTTTTTATAATGATTAATTTATTTATTTATTTATTTTATAAAGTAGAATTTTAACAACTAAATTATTTAAAAAAAAAAACTGAAAAATCTCTATGATCCATGATACATGGCACTAAAAACCTCAAATCATAGAGCACTGGATCATATAAACAAAGATTTTAATACTTGGAGATTTTAATATTGGTACTCCAATAACTAGATTTACAAGTAAATAAGTGTATTCTAATTTTATATAATATTTTATTTAGTTATTTTTATCTAAAACAAATGTCAAAATTAATTATATCATATCATTATAAAATCAATTGCAACTTTATCGATCTAAATATGAAATCAAACGTGTACGATATCTATATATTTCCATTTAACATTAATTAGTGACTCCTTTCAATCTTAAATTACATAGAAAGAACTTCTCCAGTAAATCACCTTACTTGAATTGTATACTTTATTACATCTCCCACATTATTTTGATTTATTTTGGAAATTGTTGGAATTTTGAATGGAAATGATGAAGAAAAGAAAAGAGTTTGGAATGTTATGAACACAACATGTAGTAAATTGTGAATTTTGAAAAGTTGTTAAGTCCCACATTGGTGGGACTTGAGACTTTAGTAGTGTTTATATACTACTTTCCCATTACAAGGGTGTGCCCTTAGGGGTATAGAATTTCGCGCGATGGGTGAGAACGCAATCAACCTTGACCATCACGCGCGCCGTCCGGCCGGATCGGATCTGGGCCTGGGCCTTGGCTTTTTTTGGGCTTGCTTGTGTGTGATGTATAATTTTTTGGTGACTGAAAAATTAGACTTGCGTTTTTCTCCTTAATGCAAAATCAGAGCACATAATTGTGTACAGACCAAGAATTAAACGGATTCAATGAAAATCCTTCAGTTTCTGATCCATCATCAAACCTAATAATTCCCTTGTCTTCAGTTTTGCTTTTCCGATTTTTATTGCCTTTGATTGCCTTCAATTCTTTGTCTCAGCAATAATTTTATATATTGCTTAGCTTTCTTCTTCTTTGAGACACGAATCAAAAACCAATACAGAAATAGAAAACACAAAAATACTCTTGCTCTTATTACTGCGATAAGCTTTTGCTTTGTTCCAGAATTGGTAATTCATTACCAATATTCGACTGATTAGTTTACTAATCATCTGAAGGGTGTAATTCTGTCCGAATTCTACAAGTGCAGTAGAACTTCGGTAAACTTAAGATCGAATCTGTTTTATCCTGGAGGCGTCGCGGTATTCTTAAGAACTGCTTGCACAATTGGCAGTACCACGAAACGTCTTAAAGAAAGCGACCTAGTCCGCGACTCAGCTACGAATATTATCGGTTGGCAATTTATTATCAATTACTGTTTTTATCAAAACTTGTTTTTGCAAATTCTGTAATTGTTTTACAACAATTTTAAGACGATTTTTCAAACTGCCATGTCGACCGACGATATTGTTGCTACTGCCACTGGTGCTACTGATAAGCCATTCAAATTCGAAGGAACTCATTTCAACCGTTGGCAACAGAAGAAGTTTTTCTTCTTAACCTTGAAAAAGGTTGCCAACGTGTTGAGTGAACCTATGCCTACTATTCCAGAAATCGATAGCACCAATGGTAAGAAACCTGTAGATGATGCAAGTGCTTCTAATGCAACTGAATCATCAACACAGGCTACGACTGCGGAGATTTTACAGCTTAAGAAAAAATTACTCCTATGGAAAGAAAATGATTATCTCTGTAAGAATCATATTCTTAATGGTCTTGCTGATGACCTATATGATTATTACTGCAAATGTGCTACTGCTAAAGAGGTGTGAGAGGCTCTGAAAAAGAAGTACGATACTGAGGAAGCAGGTGTCAAAAAATATGCTGTGAGCCGCTATCTCAGGTATCAGATGGTGGACGAAAGGTCTGTTGAAGTGCAGTCTCACGAGCTGCAAAAGATTGCTCATGAAATCATGAATGAAGGTATGACTCTTGATGAACAATTTCAGATTGCTGTTATTATTGACAAACTGCCCCCTGGTTGGAAAGATTTTAAGAATACTCTTCGTCATGAACGAAAAGAATTTTCAATTGAAAGTCTGATTACTAGCCTTAGAATTGAGGAAGAGTCTCGGAGACAAGACCAGAAGGAAGAAGTCATGTTTGTTGGTAATAACAACAAAAAGAAATTCGGTGCGGTTCTGAAGCCTACGAGCAAACCACTTAAGAAACATAACTGCAATCCTAATCAGGCGAACCGAATTAAGAATGGGAATCCTTCACAGGCTCCCAATGGTAAGCAACAGCAGCAGCAGCCACCACCTAGAAATGATGCTGGTCAATTCCTATGTTACAATTGTGGAAAACCAGGTCATATGGCTAAAAAATGTAAGAACAGGCCTAAACCTGGTGCTTCTAATGCTCAGGCTAACCTGACTTCATCGCCATGATTGCTGAACTGAACATGGTTGGTGGAACTGATGGATGGTGGATGGACACTGGTGCCTCTCACCATGTCTGTTATGACCGTGCTTTGTTCAAAACATACACAGCTGAGGAAGACAAAAAGGTGTTGTTGGGAGATGCTCACACCACTAATGTTGCTGGTATTGGTGATGTAGAGCTGAACTTCACTTCTGGAAAAACCTTGATCCTAAAGGATGTTATGCATGCTCCTGAAATTAGGAAAAATCTTGTATCTGGGTATCTCTTGAATAAGGCTGGGTTTAATCAGGTTAGAGGGGCTGATTTGTACACCATTACTAAAAATGGTATTTTTGTTGGGAAATGGTATGCAACTGATGGCATGTTTAAGCTTAACATTGAAATGAATAAAATGTCTTCCGTTTACTCTTTGTGTGATTTTAATTTATGGCATAATAGACTCTGTCATGTTAATAATCGTTGCATCTCAAATTTAAGTAATTTGGGACATATACTGAAATTAAACACAAATGATGAATTGGATAAATGTGAATTTTGCAGTCAAGCTAAAATAACTAAAAGTTCTCATAAGTCCGTAACAAGAGAATCTGAACCGTTTGATTTAATACATTTAGATATTTGTGAACTTGACGGAACTTTAACTAGAAATGGGAAACGTTATTTTATTACCTTTATCGATGATTGCTCTGATTTCACCTTTGTTTATCTAATGAAAAATAAAAGCGATGCTTTTGATGTGTTTAAGAATTTTATGACTGAAATTGAAAATCAATTTAGTTTTAAAATAAAGAAGTTCCGAAGTGATCGAGGAACTGAATATAATTCAAGTTTATTTAATGAATTTTATAAACAACATGGAATTATACATGAAACGACTGCACCATACTCCCCTGAAATGAATGGTAAAGCAGAAAGAAAAAATAGAACTCTTAAAGAATTAGTCGTTGCTATAATGTTGAATTCAGGTGCCGCTACTCACTGGTGGGGGGAAATTATATTGACTGTTTGCTTTGTGTTGAATAGAGTTCCCAAGTCAAAAACGAAAATATCTCCATACGAGATATTAAAGAAAAGACAACCAAACTTGTCTTATTTAAGAACTTGGGGATGTCTGGCATATGTCAGGATTCCAGACCCGAAGCGAGTTAAACTCGCTAGTAGAGCCTATGAATGTGTATTCATTGGGTATGCAGCAAACAGTAAGGCATATAGATTCTTTGATCTAAATGCTAAAGTTGTCGTAGAATCAAATGATGCTGATTTCTATGAAAATAAATTTCCCTTCAAATTAAGAAATAGTGGGGGCAACGGAAACAGTGGGGGCACTGAAACGAGTCACATACCTGTGATAACGAGTCACATACCTGTGATAAGAAATTCTGAAAGCAATGACACAAATGAATCAGAACTTCGAAGAAGTAAACGAGTAAGAGTTGCTAAAGAATTTGGACCAGAATATGTGTCCTTTGCAATAGAAGAAGATCCAGCAAATCTTCAAGAAGCTTTGTCATATCTGGATGCAGATTTATGGCAAGAAGCTATTAACGATGAGATGATGGATTCTTTAGAATCCAATCAGACCTGGCATTTAGTTGACTTGCCACCTGGATGCAAACCAATTGGTTGTAAATGGGTTTTGAAAAAGAAACTAAAACCTGATGGCACTGTTGATAAATACAAGGCTCGACTTGTAGCCAAGGGTTTTAGACAAAAAGAAAATATAGATTTCTTCGACACTTTTTCTCCGGTCACAAGAATCACATCCATAAGGGTACTAATAGCAGTTGCTTCAATTTATAATTTAATAGTACACCAGATGGATGTGAAAACAGCTTTTCTAAATGGTGATCTAGAAGAAGAAATCTATATGGAACAACCAGAGGGTTTTGTAGTTCATGGGCAAGAAAATAAGGTCTGCAAATTAGACAAGTCATTGTATGGGCTAAAACAGGCTCCTAAAGAATGGCATGAAAAATTTGATAATTTGATCATATCGAATGGGTACAAAGTGAATGAAAGTGACAAATGTATTTATTACAAATCAGAAAATAGCATTTGCACTATCATATGTCTATATGTAGACGACTTACTCATATTTGGATCAATTTGTCTGCAGTGAATGCAGTGAAATCATTGTTGTGTAACAACTTTGATATGAAAGATCTCGGAGAAGCGAGTGTAATTCTCGGGATCAAGATTACTAGGACTGAAAATGGAATTTCTTTGGACCAATCCCACTATGTGGAAAAGATCTTAAAGAAATACAATTATTTTGATTGTAAACCTGCCTGCACCCCTTACGATCCCAGTGTAAAACTTTTTGCGAACACTGGTGAAGGTGTAAGACAAAAAGAATATGCGAGCATCATTAGTAGTCTTAGGTATGCCACTGATTGTACTAGACCCGACATTGCCTATGTCGTGGGATTGTTATGCAGGTTTACTAGTAGACCTAGTAATGAGCACTGGCAAGCTATAGAGAGAGTCATGAGATACCTGAAAAGGACCATGAATCTCGGATTACACTATCAGAGATTTCCAGCTGTACTTGAAGGATACTGTGACGCCGATTGGAACACCTTGTCGGATGATTCCAAGGCAACAAGTGGCTATATTTTTAATATAGCTGGAGGAGCAGTATCTTGGAAATCAAAGAAACAGACCATATTGGCACAATCCACTATGGAGTCTGAAATGATAGCACTAGCAAATGCTAGTGAAGAAGCAAGTTGGCTGAGATGTTTACTTGCTGAGATTCCCTTGTGGGAAAAACCTATGCCAGCTGTGTTGATCCACTGCGATAGTACCGCGGCTATTGCAAAACTTGAGAACCGTTATTATAACGGTAAAAGACGTCAAATTAGAAGAAAGCACAACACTGTGAGAGATTTCATCACAAAAGGTGCTGTGAGAGTGGATCATGTACGCAGTAATGATAATATAGCAGATCCTTTGACGAAAGGATTAGCTAGAGAGAAAGTCCTAAATACATCTAAAAAGATGGGACTAATGCCTATGAATTGTCATGATGGTAACCCAACCTAATAGACTGGAGATCCCAAGAAATAGGTTACAATGGGTAAACAACAAGTCGTGAACAATATGAAAGAATCATGCAAGTGTAAGGTACGCATGAATCCTGAAGCGATAGGTTGAGATAATAGAAACTCTTAATGAGGTCTATACTCTTTACGAGTGAGGTACCAAGCTACAGGAGTACCTCTGATAGACCCACCTATGTGAATGTGGAACTTAGGCCGGTTCCTATGGAATTTTGAGGCAGAATTCCTAGAGCGTTCATGAAATCTGGGATAGACGTGCAGGGCCATTAAAGCACAGGCTTATAGGATACACCCTAAAGAGAAAGGTTGTGTGCAGGTTTGAGAAAAAGCTGAGATAGAGTTCAAGACATGAGTCACTCTTGTTAAATCAGACTCTTACTTGCTATGTAAAGGTTCAAGTCAAGAGACACCTTTGCTTATGCACAATTTTTTTAGAAACGTTTAACGTTACTTCCGGAACAACTCTTCTAAATTCAAGTGGGGGATTGTTGGAATTTTGAATGGAAATGATGATGAAAAGAAAAGAGCTTGGAATGTTATGAACACGACATGTAGTAAGTTGTGAATTTTGAAAAGTTGTTAAGTCCCACATTGGTGGGACTTGAGACTTTAGTAGTGTTTATATACTACTTTCCCATTACAAGGGTGTGCCCTTAGGGGTATAGAATTTTGCGCGATGGGTGAGAACGCAATCAACCTTGACCATCACGCGCGCGCGCCGCCGCCGTCCGTCCGGCCGGCTCGGATTGGATCTGGGCCTTGGGCTTTGGGCTTGCTTGTGTGTGATGTATAATTTTTTGGTGACCGAAAAATTAGACTTGCGTTTTTCTCCTTAATGCAAAATCAGAGCACATAATTGTGTACAGACCAAGCATTAAACGGATTCAATGAAAATCCTTCAGTTTCTGATCCATCATCAAACCCAATAATTCCCTTGTCTTCAGTTTTGCTTTTCCGATTTTTATTGCCTTTGATTGCCTTCAATTCTTTGTCTCAGCAATAATTTTATATATTGCTTAGCTTTCTTCTTCTTTGAGACACGAATCAAAAACCAATACAGAAACAGAAAACACAAAAATACTCTTGCTCTTATTACTGCGATAAGCTTTTGCTTTGTTCCAGAATTGGTAATTCATTACCAATATTCGACTGATTAGTTTACTAATCATCTGAAGGGTGTAATTCTGTCCGAATTCTACAAGTGCAGTAGAACTTCGGTAAACTTAAGATCGAAGCTGTTTTATCCTGGAGGCGTCGCGGTATTCTTAAGAACTGCTTGCACAATTGGCAGTACCACGAAACGTCTTAAAGAAAGCGACCTAGTCTGCGACTCAGCTACGAATATTATCGGTTGGCAATTTTTTATCAATTACTATTTTTATCAAAACTTGTTTTTACAAATTCTGTAATTGTTTTACAACAGAAATAGCCAAAGTGATTTATCAAAAATTGGCATAAGTGATGCTAAAAAGTAAAAACCAATCTGGTAGTGCCATAACAGCGCCAACGCCAAACAGTACAAACAAGTTTTCATTCTCAAGCAAAATCAAAAATTAAGAAAGAGCTAACATAAGGCTCAATTCTCCACCATTTGTTTAATTAATTTATGCATGTTCCTTTTTATTTAATTTATTATATGATTTTTTTCACTAGCAAATTAGTACATGAATTGGTTAAGAACATTTAATGGAAAATTATTCATCAATGATGACCATTATAAATTCACACATAAAGTGGAAGGACCGAAATCGAATTCCGGTCATAAACGTCTGTCCTAACAATTTCGTCAATGTCTTTGAGCTAGAACTTATGTATTCTAAAAACACAAAAATGAATTAAATAAGTCTATTTTTAGAATAATTAACTTCTATAAATTTTGGTTCTCATTTAGAAAATAAATATTTGATCAATTATATTTTTTTTAACCAAGTAATCGTTTAGAGCATCTTCAATGGCGATACCACTTTGAGTATCATACACTACTAATAAGTGGTACCTACAATGTCAATAATTATGCAACTCATACATAGTTTGCTCCAATGGTAATATCACTTTAGATATTATACATTAATAACAAGTGGTCTTTTTTTTACAAGTCAAAAAAGTAATCCTTTTTTTTTTATTTATTTTTTCTAAATCATAAAGGTGATATTAAATTGATGATATGGTACCTTAAATAAAGGATGCCGCGTGTGATTGTTTTCTACGATACGGTATTCTCTGACCGCTTACAAATCTGTTGAGGTTTGCAGGACTCTTTTTTGAGTTTCTGATGGTTTCCAAATTTGTTGACATTTGCATATTTCTTTGTATCTAGTTGACATTTTCCGCGTCGGTATTTACTGTTTGGAGCGGACTGCGAGTTGGGACTTATCTGCTTAAGTTTTAATTCTACCTTTGTCCCCATCAATTATTTGGCGTGCGAAGCTGTTATTTGAATTCTGATGGGCCGTTCACTTTTGATTCGAGAACGGGAGTTAGAGTCTAGTAGTATCTTTATGGGTCTGGTTGATGGTCTTCTTTGGTGGTATGAAGACGAAAGAGTGTCCTTCTAAGAATGGAATTAGAAGTGAATTTTTATTAAGCGGTGTTAGATTTTGACTTTCTTTATGGGTCTGCTTTGTAGCTCCATTATTTCCGATTTCTGAACGTCTTGTGCAGAGATCAGTTATTATTAATAATAATATTTTGCTGTTCAAAAAAAAAAGGTACCTCAAGGTACCGTATCATCATTTCTGATATTCTCTGTCATATCATGGAACTCCAGTGTTAAAAAAGTTAAGGTATATATACATTATGAAACTTTTTTAGATACTCCTATTAAAGATGCTCTAAAAGGCATCAAAATTCAAATTTTATCCGGAATAATCTTTCATTATATTCTAATTGAAATTGCGACTTTGATAATAGTGCCTCAATTAGACTATTAACTTATTAAAAGTGTCAATGATTTAATTAGTGTAGGCAGTCGTCGGACTCAACCTTGTCCAAAATTACCCTGAATGCATTATGTAAGAGTGTTGTGAATTCTAAAAATACAAAAATGATTCCTAGAAAAATAAAAGTATATATATAAAAATTTTGATGGGTCATGGGTGGTAATACTTTCCCCTATATATAATCCTTAGCACTATAACACACTCATTATCTTCTCCACACTCACTCACTAACACACTCAAAGTGTATTTCATTTCAAAATCCATCATGGCCACCACATCAATGCTCCACAAGGTTACTTGCTTGGTTATGCTATTCTTGGTTTTGGACATTCCATTAGCCAATGCTACCCTTTCATGTGAAGAAATTATACAAGCTGCCACACCGTGTTGTGCGAACTTTAGTGACCAAAGTTCAAACCTCCCTGCATTATGTTGCGATGGTGTTAGGAAGATAAGGGACAACGCTCAAACAGTCGATGGGCAAAAAGATACATGCAAGTAGGGGTGGGAATAGGCCAGGCTACCCGACAGGGGCCTATGGCTCGGCCTATTAAAAGCTCGATTCGGCTCGGTCTATTTAATAAAAAGACAAGGTTTGGGCTTTTAAAAAAGCCTATTTAATTAAATAGGCCGGGCTTAAGCTTATTAAAAAGCCTACAAAGCTTATCAGGCCGGCCTATTTATAGTACATATAAATGACTTTAATTTTTTTTTTACGTACTTGATGATATTTTAATTTTATTTCTTTTCAATACATTGAGTATGTAAGTTATTCTTTTTCTAATATTAGGACAATGTAACGGTAAATTAACATTAAGATTCAAAAATAAGTCAAATGATATATAAAGACTTTTATAAACCTACATTATAATAGACAAAACAAACTATTTAAAGGTCTTCATATGAATATTTTTTTTTTTAAAAAAAATCTCAATGTAAAATAGGCTTTTAAATAGGCTTATAGGCCAAATCAGGCTTTTAAAAAGGCCAGGCCAAGCTTAAAAAAAAGCTCATCACAGTTAATAGGTCAGGCTTTAGGCTTCATAAATTTGAAGAAGGCCAGGCTCAGGCCTTACAAAGCCCGGCTCAGCCTGGCCTATTCCCACCCCTACATGCAAGTGCTTTCAAAACTTTGCATTAATCTATACAATCAATGCGGGTTTTGTTGCTTACCTCCAAGCTACCTGTGGTGTCAACTTTTCCATTCTAGACTGCGATGCGTACATTTCTCACCTTCGACATCTGTTTCAATTTCATATATATACTCACCCTTTGTATTTTTCTTGTAAATAACCTAAATTATTAATTGCCTAAAAAAGAATATGAATTTGATCTCAAATATTTGAAAATTTTAATTTGATTCTTAAGAATCTCAAGTAAAATTAGAATTGAATTTTTTTTTTATAATAATTTATAAAAATATTTCAGTCCTAATATATTGGGGACAAATTGACGAATATTTGATACTCTTAATATCTCAAATTAGTATTTGTATTTCTTAGGATTAATTAAATTGATTACTCAAATTTCTCATGGCCACCAAATATTTGAAATAATAAGTACTTGATTTCAAATTAGGTAGTATATGTATTAGTTCTTTCATCGGTGCTCTAAAATTATTCAGCGATTATGTTTGTAAACTTCTCTCTTAGGTCCTGTTTGGTTCGGGGGTTTTGGAGGGGAGGGGAGGGGAGGGAATATTTTAAATTTTTGTGTTTGGTTCAACTTTTTAGCGAGGGGAGGGGAGGGGAGCGAATAATGAATTTACTTTTTTATCCTTAATCATATAAACTCAAAATAAGGATTAAATTATAATGGATATGTTAGGCCAAAAACTTGAATTTTTTTTTTTTTGTCAAAAAAATAAAATCTAAATTTTTAATATTCCAACAAGGATAATTTAGAATTTTAATAAAAAAATATAGGTAATTTTGTCAACATAATAAATTATATTTTCTCTCACTTCACCTCCTTAAAAATCCCTCCCCTCCCCTCCCCCTCAGTTGAACCAAACAAGACCTTACTGGTCTGTGTTCATCTTGAACAGAGATCAGATATTATTAATAATACATAATATATATTTGACGTTCAAAAAACAAAAGAAGTACTTTATTTTATTTCTTGTATATCAAATTAGATACAGTTTTAGTCCTTGCAGTTTTCAACTCACTTTGTTTATTCTTGTGATTAAAAAAATGAACTTTTTTTCATGCCTAATAAGTAATAGAGACTGGTAAGAAAAACTAATCTCAATTTCTCTTCTTTCATTGCAGTATTGGAAAAGGAAACTGAGCAGCTTGTGTTTGATGAATAAATAACAATACTTGGTTTTTTGATAGAATAAAGAAGTAAAATACTTTGGCATAATTCATTAATTTGCTGGTTGTATCCGAATCCACTAATGTAATATGCACTTCTATAAAAAAATTTGAAATCGTTCTGGCTCAAAATATTTATTGTCATCTCTCTTGATTCAGAAGTTCTCTATGTAATTATTACGTAGAGAACTTCTATGGTATATTCGAAAATATGAATGTATTATTATATTTAGTTTTTAAACTAATAAATTAACGATCATTTTTATGAATTAAAAAGTTATTTGGCGACTATTGTATTTTAGAGAAAACAATTTCTTAAAAAAAAAATATTTTCATTGTTTATAAACATTGGACTAAAATTTCATATTTTTGTATTGAAAAATTTGTTAATATAAACTAGACTAAAATAAGGTGTGCTTTATTTAGAGGTAAAGTTAACAAAGATTTCATAATGAACAAAACAAAATCAAAAAAGGGCAACAACAAAAACACCACCCTACTACAACATTAAATACCTCTTCACCGTAAACATATTAAAGGGTTAGAATACCACAAACTAGACTTAAAAGCCGTATGATGACAATTTGCCTTTAGCCACTACCAAGTTTGGACTTTGATCTGATCAAGTACCTGATTCACATTAAAAACATTGTTCTGAAAAAGACCTTCATCGCGGGCCTTCCAAATCCACCATATCGTAGATAACCACATAACCTGAAAACAATTTTTTGGATTCGCCGAATGAACTTGAAGACCTACAAATTGGAGAGCATGAATGATTGCAACCACTAGCAAGACTCCCTGAAAATCTAACCACTGCAACATACCACTCCATACCAAATGAGACTTAGAGCAACCAAAGAACAGAATATGAGATAGACATTCCAAAGAAGAACACCCAAGGCTGCAGATATGAGGCCCCTGAAAAATAATTCCTCAGCAAAGTAAATTATCTCTAGTCGAAATAAAGATGGTTCTGCAAGAGACACCACTCGAACACAGACACCTTAAGAGAAATAAATTTATGCCACGGCAGTGCTAAAACATTATCTGGAGCAACACCACAGCATCAACCGATCTAGTCATAGTCAAATAAACATCTTTAATTAACTGTATAAAACTCGGAAGAAACACCATGTCATTGCCACCTGTCAGACATAAGAGGCTGCAAAACAACATTATGTAAAAGATCACAACACCCATCCAACAATTCTTCCTCCCAAGCGAAAAGAGGTCGCCTCCAAGACCAACTCCCACCACTCACCTCCCACCCCCTCTAACATATATCACCCACTGTCACTTGAGAATCCACACTAAGCCCCAATAACCTCGGATACAGCTCTCGCAAAACAATCCCCCCCCCAACCACGGATTATTTCAAAAAGATGTCGACTCACCATTAAGAGACCCCTGACAAATACCCACAATATCCTTCCACCTAATAGAAGCCTTATTCCCCCCATCTTTAATCTCCCATATATCAACCCCATACTTATGCACTAGAACCCGCCGCCAAAATCCCCCTTCTCTATTTTAACCCTCCAACACCACTTTCTAAGTAAAGCTAAATTAAACTCCTTCACCTTCCTCACCCAAGAAACCCCTGATTTCTATCATGACACATCTTATCCCAATGAACCCAATAGTCCTTACACGCCTCCCCATCCCCACCCCACATGAAAGACTTAAAAAGAGATTCAATGAGAGAGATGATAATTGAGGGAGCCTTGAAAAAAGAAAGTATACCGGAATTGAGGACAAGGCAGTTTTGAGCAGAACCAGACGACCACCCATAAAAAGATTACAACATTTCCATAGAGACAAGCGAGCCTTGATTTTCTCAATAACAAGTCTCCAAAATGAGAGTCTTCTATAATTACCTTCAAGAGGATGGCCCAAATAAACAAACAAAATTGACTCAACTCGACAATTTAAAATACTAACCGCCTCAAGAGCAACCACAACATCAAACGGTCTAGTCAGAGTTAAATAAGCCTCTTTAAATTAATGTATAAAAGTCGGAAAGAAAAAAAACACCATGTCACCGCCACCTGTCAGACATAAGAGGCTACAAAACACATTATGTAAAAGATCACAACACCCATCCAACAATTCTTCTTCCCAGGCAAAAAGAGGTCGCCTCCAAGACCAATCCCCACCACTCACCTCCCACCCCCTCCAACACATATCACCCACTGTCACCTAAGAATCCACACTAAGCCTGTCTAACCTCGGATACAGCTCTCACAAAACAATCCCCTCCCATAACAAAGGATCATTCCAAAAAGAGGTTGATTCACCATCACCCACTTGACGAGATAAAAATATCAAACCAACCAACCACCCCATTAAGACACCCCCGAAAATACCCACAATATCCTTCCACCTAATAGAAGCATTATCCCCCCATCTTTAATCTCCCATCTATCAACCCCATACTTATGCACTAGAACCCGCCGCTAAAATCCCCTCCTCTATTTTAACCCTCCATCACCACTTCCCAAGTAATGCCAAATTAAACTCCTTCACCTTCCTCACCCAAGATTCCCCTGACTCCTATCATGACACACCTTACCCCAATGAACCCAATGAACCTTACGCGCCTCCCTAACCCCACCTCACAAGAAAGACTTAAAAATAGATTCAATGAGAGAGATGATACCTGAGGGAACCTTGAAAAAAGAAAGTATACCGGAATTGATGACAAGGCAATTTTGAGCAGAACTAGACGACCACCTATAGAAATATTACGACATTTCCATAGAGATAAGCGAGCTTTGATTTTCTCAATAACAGGTCTCCAAAAAGAGAGTCTTCTAGAATTACGTTCAACAGGAAGGCCCAAATAAACAAATAAAATAGACTCAACTCGACAATTTAAAATACTAACCGCCTCACCCAACCACGACGACCCTCGCCACATTCACACCAATTAACAAGCTCTTATGAAAATTAATTAACTTTCAGTCCCGGCATCAACTCAAAAGGCAACAAAACCGCTTTGATAGCACAAACATTTTCCCAGCTCTTAACGCGATCAACTGGTAAGGTTCTTGATTAGCTTAAGCATGTGGTCAGTGGTTCGATTTCTATCTCAGACGTATATAGAAAATTCAGTTGAGATGGGAGAATTCATTTCATATGCCTCACAGATGCACATCCAAAAAAATAAAGTTTTATTCAATTCTCTCTCTAAAAGTAACTTTCCTCTGCCCTCTCTCTAAACTCTCAGATCTATTTTTTCTTCCCCCCCTAAATCCAAACCTGTTTACACGATGTAGATAAGAGGTGGTGGTGGTGCGACGAGGATACGGCAGCCTCCGCACCACCTTAGCTCGGATCGGAGACGGGAGTGTTCTGTTTCGTTTGTGATGTTCTGTCTCGGATCGGCGACGAAGATACGGCGACGGTGGTTGCGGTTCTGACTCGTTCGTGATGTTCATCTTCTTCTTCGGTTCTGGCATCTCTGGGTCACGGTGTCGCGTTTCTGGGTGATTTGGGTCGTGCAGTGGGTTGGTGGTGGTGGTGCATCTGATGTTGGTGGCAGATCTGGTGGTTGCGGTTCTGTGTATTTGGATATGGGTGAGTCACGTATGATGCACTTGATCATTTCTTTGAGATTTGCATATTATGCTTTTTTTGTTCACTGTGGCATGGAGTTTTGCTTTTATTATGGGATGTTTGTAAGATAATATGCTATTTTGTTCATTCATGAGGCTGTGGTTGCAATTTTGGGCTTTGATCTCGTGTTTTTGTTTGTTGGCGGTGGAGGTGTTGTGGTGGGGATGTGTTGTTGCGTGGTATATTGTCTTCCGTGGTATATTGTGTTGCAGTTACAGATCGGGGTTTCTGTTTGGCTTTGATCGTGGTATGTCGGGGTTTTGTTGTTTGGAGTTATGCTGGTGGTCTTTGGTTGGGGCGTGGTTTCGTTTCCGGCACCATTCGTGGTGCGTTGTGGTGTTTTCCTTTCATTTTCGTGGTAGGTGTTTAAGCGGCTCTGTGGAGTGTTGTAGTGGTGGAGGTTTCGGTGTTGGATCGGTTGTTTGTGGTTATGTTGTGTCCGGTTCAGAATGTGGTGTGGTGTTGGCTGTGGATATGCGATATGGTGGTGGGTGGGGCCGGTTCGTGGTGTGGTGGTTCGGGTGTTGCTCGGTGTAGTTGATGCTGTGCGTGTGTTTGGTTTTCTGTGATACTCAATTTTCTGACCGTTTTTCAAATCTGTTGAGATTTGCAGGACTCTCTTTGAGTCTCTGTTGGTGTCCAAATCTGATGAGGTTTGCAGATTTTTTGTATTTGAATGACCATTTCTGCGTAAGTGTTGGCTTTTTGAGCATAAGTTTTCTCTTGGCGCCACACAATCAGATAGCAAATGTAGACTCTTTGCTTATACCAGTGGTTTCCGACGGTCTCCATCGTGTTGGTTGCTTTGGTGGGTTGCAGTTTGCTGTGGAGTGTGATTGGTTGTCGACGCTTACTTTTAGCCCAGGTGGAGCTGAAGAGTATGGTGGGATGTTATTATCAAGTGCAAGGTATGGGACTTGAGTTCTACATTGGAAGTATGGGATTCTATTGTGAGAATTATAAGGCTTTGGACTATTCATCCGCAACAACTAGCTTTTATCGTGTGATTCAAGGTATGGGACTTGAGTCCTACATTAGAAGTATGGGATTCTTCTGTGGAGTTTTGAAGCTTCGGGTTTTTTCAACTATATTAGCTAGTTTTTGTGGTGTGTTTGTTTCAAAGTTCTTTCATTTGGTTTCAAAGCTGAGCACCATGGCTCTCAGCTGCAAGCATGTGATATGTTGGGTTTGGTTGGGTAGTCGTTGGAGTAGGTGTAGGATTAGGAGTTGGTATTGTTCTTGGTATTTTTATCATGCTTCTGTACTTTATCTCGTCATATGTATGTCTTATACTAATGGTCGAGTTTTTTTATATATATAAATATTTGCTGATTAAAAAAAAAAAAAAATATGCCTCACAGATAGTAATTCAATAGTTAAAGAAACATAAGCAAAATCCGAATAGTGGTATATCAAAAAATATCTATTAAAAATCGGGGATGACAAAACAATTAATATCTTGTAATAAAAAACAAAGAAAAAAGAAACTAAGATCTATTGAAATTCTAAAACAAAAAATTGGGCAATTTATCTTTGGAATGGACGAAGAGGTGGAGAAAAATTAAAAGGGTATTTTCATTTGAGTGTTTTTATAATAATAAAAAATGATTGTTTTTCGTAACGAAGAGCCGGTTATATGATATAGAAATTAAAATAGAGAAAATGTAGCGCAATAAAAAATATATATATAGTCCTTAGCTAGGCACCATAACACAATCATCTCACTCAATAACACACTCAAAGTACATTTTATTTCCAAATCCATCATGCCTAACTCAATGCTCATCAAAGTTACTTCCTTGGTTGTCTTATGTTTGGTTTTGGCCATTCCATTAGCCAATGCTGCCTTTTCATGTCAAGAAATGGCTCATGCTCATCAATACCTAGATCTTACTGTCCCTGTCCCAGAATCATGTTGCAATGCAGTTAGGAGTATGTATGACAGTGTTCAAAATGACGATGAGTTTGGAGACTTTTGCAAGTGCATCAAAAAATTTGTGAGCAACAAAGATGGAATCACTATGGCTGCCCTCTCAAGCAATTGTGGTATCAACGACATAAATTGCGATTGTACATCTCTTACCATCAACCCTATTTTTAAATTTCATATACACACACACATTCACACACTTACCCTTTATATATTTGTCTTGCAAATAACCTAAATTAATTGCTTATAAAGGATTTCAATTTGATTCTTAAGAATCTCAAGTAAAATTAGTATTTCTTTTCTTAAAATAATTTATAAAAATATTTTAGTGCTTATATTGGAGACAAATTTACCAATATTTGATACTTTTTATAATCTCAAATTAGTTTGTCAAAAAAAAAAATCTCAAATTAGTATTTGTATTTTTTTTAGGATTAAATTAATTACTCAATTTTTTTTCTTGACCACCAAATATTTGAATTAATAACTCTATTTTGTTTGTTGTATATCAAACTAAATATATATATATATATATTTGTAGTGCTTGCAGATTTCAGCTCACTTTAGTTATTCTTATGCTTAAAAAACTATTTTTCATGCCTATAATGAGTAATAGAATTCTAAAGAAAACTAATGTTAATTTCTCTTTATCCATTGCAGGATAGAGGACTGAGCAGCTTGTGTTTGATGAATAAATAACAATACTTGGTTTGTGGTAATAAGTAATAACCAATCAAGATATAATAAAAACAAGTTATAATTTGTTGGTTGTATGAGAATCCGGTTCCACTAGATATAATAAATGTAATATTTTTTTTTCACAAATGTAATATTTATACTATAATAATTATAATAAAATTTGAAATATTCTAGTTCAAAATATTCACTGTTCTGTTAATTCTTAGTGCATGTTTCGTATTATAATGGATCTACTTTAATTTTTTAGAAGTTAAATATATAGATTTTCCAAAATTATGTATAATGAATCATCATAATTCAGTATATCAATTGTGATACCAAATATTATAATTGCTATATAAAGAGTAATATTTTATTGATATTTATAAAAAATATGATCACTTTATTACAGCACTGTGTACTTTCGAGAATGAAATTTGTTTAATATTTTATAGGTGATAACACTACTATTAGAAATTTGCTAATTTTCTGCGAAAAATAAACTGCAGGTCTTCCAAAAGATTTATTTTGTCACTCATAAAATGTTTCCTGCGGATTTGATTGTTTCAAAAAAATCCGCAGGTATTCATAAAAATTTTCCTACAAATTTTGGTACCCAAAACATTTTTATGTGGATTTTGTTATTTCAGGAAATTCCGCAGGTATTTCTAAAAACATTTCTGCGGATTTTAGCACCCTCATTTCCTGCGGATTCTAGGATTTCAAGAAATTCCGCAGGTAATGTTTATGAAGAACAAAATTATAGTAACAACTAACAAATATTTTTGGATTTTATTTTTTTCAAAAAGAGAAAAAAGTTTAAAGTTTTATCAAAATCACTCCATCTGCGAAATCCATTGTCGTTCTGTTCTCCACGTCATCAACCACCTTATCGCCGACTAGTGACATCAACCACCTCATCGCCGACCTCCATGTCATCGTCGTGAGTCTCCAGCTATCTCCCCATTCCACATTCTACGCAATCTTCATCGCCGACCTCCACCTTCATCGTTGCAACTTTCATCGTTGGGATCAGATCTAAAATCGTCCTGACTTGTTCCCCTGCAAAGATCCAATTTCGGATTCAGACTCTCTAAGATCTGAACCTTTACAATGGTTAGGTTAAGTTCAACGATATTATCGGCAACAACTGTAACGTCAAGCGAAAGCTATGTATGTCTTCACTATTGGTAGATTCCGTCACAGATATCTCTAATTTCACTTTCAATATTATGTCTTCATCATGTTTTATTCAAAATTCCGATTTCCTTTTCATTTTTAGTTGCTAATTGATTAGATTTTAGAGAGAAAATGGAAAACTGAATTTCTTGATGATAACATGTTTGATGCATGTTAGGTTTTTATCAATTGATTTAGATATTTTTCTTTTTATTTTCCATTTTTATATGATTTGTTTAACTGAACTTGTGTTGATGAAAATTTATTGCATATGTGGTGTTTTTTTAGAATGTTTCTAAGAATTAAGAATAGTTTGAAAATAAATGTGTTGGTTGAATACTTATATTAGTAAAGAAAAGAATCATTATATGCTTTGTCTGTGAATGTATTTGCAGGTTTGTGAATCCATTCAAAGATTTCAATCAGTGAGTTTCCAACACTATGATTTCAATTGATGACAAAGATTTTTGAATATAGAGAGTGAACAATGCAATGAGTACTAAATCTACAAGTTTTTTTTTTAAACGGCAAAAAGATATATATTTATATATAAAAATGGATCTAAGTACAAGAAGTACTCCACCCATAACAGAGAAAAAGTATTAAATCTACAAGTTGGGATGAAGTACAAGAAGTATTTGATCTACCAAAAGTAAGACAAACTATAAAATATCAAAATTAATGGGTTGAATTTTCATGATCAGAGTTCAATCTCCTATCTCTCCACTTTGTATGTGTGAGTTTTTAATAACTTTATTATTTTATTTACGTACCAAAAAAAATACAATAGATGTGAGTGTAGAACTATACATAAAAAAACAAGATTCCTATTTCTTTTTGAAGAAAACATATCATCATTCCTTTATTTGATACATCAAAAAGATAAACTGATATCCCTCTAGATATTAATTCTTTGACCTCCTTTTACCAAACTTATATTTTGCTTAACTCTTCCACTTTAACCATCTTACGGAGACAACAGAGTAATATTTTATATATACTCGAATGTAAAATTAAACTCATTTTTCATTTTTTTTTCCTCTATATATATATGGGCAAAATAGTCAAGCAAAAGTAAAATCATTTTCAGTAAGATTTTTTACCTAACTAAGCCATTTAAAATATTTGATACCTAGCACATTTTATTTCTATATGTTGTGAATTTGTTGAATAAAATCATACCAATAAATTTAATATGTCGAGAATAGTAAACAAGCAACCAAAATCAAAGGGTATAGTGATCATAAGGATAATCCAAAATCAACAAGCAAGAGAGAATAGAGAAAATAAGCAAAAGATACAATATTTGTTTATCTAGTTCAGTCAAACCGACATAGTCTGGGAGAGAGCAGCCCTCTGTTCCACTATAATCGAAAGAGTTGTTACCTATGAAGCCCAGACACGGACACGGACACGGGACACGACATCGACACCGGACACGGCAAAATGTAAAAAAATAGAGGACACGGACACGGCACTATATATTTAATATATTTAATAAAATAAATTAATTTATGAGTACAAATTATAAAAATTCTAAATTTAGCTATTTCAATCAACCAAAAAAAATATATACTACCTCCGTTCCTTTTTACTTGTCGTTTTAGAAAAAAAATATTTATTCATTTTTACTTGTCGTTTTGGCAATTTAGGTTATATTTTTCCTAGTATATCCTCTGTCCTATTTTATTTTATTGATTAAATTTTGTATAATATTTTTTGTTGAAACAATATAATCTTTTTATTGTATACAAATTTTGTTTGTTTTTAAATAAAGATTGTTACAATTTTTTTGGAAATAGATAATATTTATGAAAAAGTATGAATATATTGGTGAATTAAAAATATGATATATATTTAAAAAAGGGCATGATAGGAAATTTAGGTGCAAAAATACACTCTCCTATTTTGGTCTTCTTTTTTTTTTAAAACGACAAGTATAAAGGAACGGAGGTAGAAATATAAATCAACCAAAATTTAGTACTTTGAATTAAGATAAATATTCTAAAACAAAATAACAAAATCATACTGTAGTTACTCTTCATTCAAAAAACCGGCCTCTAAGTCGGGTTCATCTAAAGACAAGGTAGCATTTTCAAGGACTCTTGTATCCTCTAATGATCCAAATGTATCCCCAACGACATCCCACATTTTAGTTTCTTCTTGATTGTATTATGCAGTGTTCCTTGATAGAAGTCGAAGGTTATTATGCACAGATACTAAAGCTTCAGCTCTAAGCGGTGTCATCTTGTTTCTCCTAAGAGAATGGATAAATGAGTATGTGCTCCAATTTCTTTCACAACAAGATGATGAACAAGGTTGTGCAAGTAGCCTAAGTGCAATCTTCTGAAGTAATGGAGCTCGAGAGCCATGAACCAACCACCATGATTTTGGGTCCATCTTATCTCTATCAGTCAAAGCATCAAGATCGTCAAAACCTTCTCTTCATCTGAGAAGTTTGCAAACTCTATATTCACTTTCCTTCTTTCATCTGCATCAGGAAACAACCTCTTGAAATATTTGTGTCTCTCATCGGTGACCTCAACGTCATTATGTGGAGCGACTCTATTAGGATCTTCACTTAACCATGATGGGCTATAGTACCTACAATAAGGTAAAATATAACTATAAATTTATGTAATGTAAAAGATGTAATGTAAAAAAAATCAATTTAAAAGATAATAACCTTGGATTTAAAGAATGAGCTACGCAATGGAGAGGAGTGTTACTCTTAGTCCAGCGACTAGTTAATATATCATGCACTACTTTATGAAATGTTGATTGTTCAACATGTGATTTTCGTTCATGCTTATATATTGTTTTTCTAACATCTTCAATCATTGAATCCCACATTTCATAGACTAGATGAAGACATGATGCATTTGTATCTGTTCTTCTAAGAACATCATAGATAGGATTAGTTAATGAAATAATAAAATCAATTTGATCCCACCAATAATTATCATTCAACAAAATTTCCTTCACATTTTGTGCATGTTAACATTATCATCTTTGTAAGAAGACCATTGTTCACTAATCACCATTTGTTGGAGTCCGGTCTTTAAAAGCCTAAACCTCTTGAGCATTATAACAGTGGAGGCAAATCTTGTTGAAGCAACATAAAGTAACTTTAATGGACTGAATGATGTGAAAATGGACAATTTCATAGAGTGATTCATGATAAAGTTCTTGATAATGGTTGCCTCATCTGCAATTTTGAGGATCCAAGAACACTCTTCATAAACATCAGGATGAATTATTGGATTGGGTGCACCTATGTTCTTCAGAGCAAAATTCAATATATGCACTACACATGGAGTCCAATAAATATAAGGAAATTCAGCCTCAATAAGTAAACCTGCTGAGCTACAAGCATGTGCATTATCTGTCACTATTTGCACAACATTTGAAGCACCAACCTCCATAATTACCGCCCTCATTTTTGAAGTTATAAATTCTTTACCTTTGATTTCACCCGAACAATCCACAACTTTTAGAAACATAGGACCACTCTTTGTAATAGCTATGAAATTAATTAGAGGTCTTCTTTGTGGATGACTCCATCCATCGCTAACAATAGTCACACCCTTTTGACTCCATGAATTTTTTATCGGCTGCAACAAATTTTGCACATGGTTATGCTCATTTTGAAGAAAGGTTGTCCTCAATTTTTTATAACTTGGGGGTTGATAACCAGGTACAGAATTGTTAGCAGCATAAGCAAATGCATCCCTAAAGTGAGGATTTTTTGCTAAATGAAATGGAAGCCCTGTAGAATAAAATATTCTAGCAATTTTACTATCCAACATCTCTCTTGATTGCACATTAAAAGATGCTTCTAGTGTTGATGTCTTTCTCTTTTTTTGTTGGACACTAATATTTGATGTGGAAGAATCTTGAGGTTCACCAGAAACGGAAGGCGGAGAAATTGGTTTTGCTTTTAAGTTTTGCATTTTCAATGTATACTTATTCTCCATCTTTTTCATATGTGAAAGTAGCTCGGGTTTTACTCCTGTACAAGCTCTAATGCCGTGACCTGAAATCTTCAACAAGTGTGCTCTCACTCTAGTATAAGAGCCATTAAAAGTTAGATTACATTCATGACATTGAAGTTCATGGTTTCCACCTCCACCGGGCACTTTTTTTTATCTTTGTAACATATTTTCATAAAGGTTGAATGTTGGTGGTATCATCTTTTTTGTTGGCTTGAGCTTGACTAGAACTAGGAGTACTCATCGCTATAAATATAAAAAAAAATAAAAGTACTACTTCAGCAAAAAATTGACACTATATAAATTAAAGAAAAATAAAAAAAACATTCTAACATCCTACAACAAAAATAAAAAAAAATACTAATGTCCAGTTGTCCACTACACAACCACTAGTCACTAGATGATAATATATTGAGTCAAGTAAAGTTATAATATACTAATAGTACAATTGGGTCAACTAGTCAAGTAACATCAGACAAGAAATATATTATATAAAATGTATAAAGTTATATAAAAAGTAAAGTTATGTATTAACTATTAAGTAACAACAACAATAAAACTCAAAAAGTAAAGTTAGTATTAGTAACAACCAAAAAACATCAAAAAGCGATGCACACTAAATAGAACACCGGCGGCAATAAGCTGAGAAAACCTGGAAAACGCACCGGCAAGAAGAAGACAAAGAGGCGATGAACAGTAAAAAGCGATGTACTGATGAAGATGAACTGAGAAATGTTGATGTCGTTCGTTTGCAATCGAGAGAGAAAAGTTAAAGCAGTTGGTATTGGTAATCCTAATCGTTTTTGTGAACGTGGTGAGTTATATTGGAGGAGTGGAAGGAATACAAAAGGTAAAAAATTAAAAAGCCCAATTTAATTTTTTTTAAGTGGCTGTGTCCGACGGCAGACGCGCGGTGTCCGCCCACGCTAAGGCGGCGTTGTGTCCGTTTAAAAAACAAAAATATTTCGTTGTCGACACTGCAAAAACGGATCGGAGGCGGATCGTTCCGGAGTCGTCGCGGTGTTGGAGTCAGAGCCGTGTCCGACACGCCTATTCTTCCGACTCATGCGGTGTCGGAGCTTCCTTGGTCGTTACACAATGAGTTTCAATAGAGTTACAAGAATTAGCCTTCAAACTTAATTCTACTCTAAACCTGAATCTCTTCCTGTGATCAAGAGACTCAATAATATAGTGTTTTCAATGTGAACCAAGGAAAATTTTTCAAAACCCTTAGGATTAAACCAAAAGAAATTCTCTACAAAACCCTATCTTTTGTGATGTGGAAAATTCCAATCCTCATATCAACCTTTAGGGCTACATGGTTCCCTCTCATCTCTCAAGTTTTTCTATAAAAAAACAACCTCTACTTATAGAAAAATATATCACTTAAAATATAGGAACAAATCTATTTTAAAATAAAATAGAATCTCAACTTGTTTGAAATATATATAATTTAAAACCAAACATAATCTTTGTCCTAGATTTTCAAGTTAATCTTCACAATTCTCCACCTTGAATTCAAGTCACTGGTGATGCCAATTTACACTAACCACCATGTTGCTCTCTCCATCTTTAACTTCTTTTCAAGATCACAGGCCAAGACAAAGTCACACTTGAACATTGATCTAGGCAACTGCTTTCAATTGCTTCCCGCAAGCATTACCTCTTTTCCTTCATCCCTTGGAATGTCTTCCGTCATAAAATTCTTGTCTTCCACTTACATAGGGTGTTTAGGTAGCCCAACAAGATACATCGCTTCCTCTTCAGCCCTTGGAGTGATCAAACCCATCCTCTTGTAGATTTGCTTGCTCCCCTTTCTCACTTGAATTTTATATAGCACAACAAGCCCAACCATATTCCGATCCCTAGGAATATCTTCTGTCATCCGAAGTATTGCTTGGCACAAAATCAACCTTGGAATTTTAGGTGGTTCCTCCTCAAGCTGCAACATCAAACTCTCCTTGCTTCGAACTACCTCTAGCAGTCAACAAAGTTCTCTAGTTTGATCAAGGTTGCTTTAAATTGCCTCCTTGAAGATCCTGTCAAGGTCTTGCACTTCTACAGCCACAATTGAAACGTTACAACCAAGGTCCCCATGGCCAAACCCCTTTGTTCAACACTTCCACTCTCCTCCGCTATTGGAAGACTCCACCTCAAGCTGAGATTTCACCAAAGTATTTCCACCATGTACTCCACCTTGTAATTGACAAGACCTCTCTAACTTTTTATGAATTATAATTCAAGCCATGTTAGTCTCCAATCAATTCCAGTTTAGTTCCAACACCTAGTAAACCTTGTTTACTAGTCAAAATAAACCCATGTCGTCACTAACAAGACCACGAAAAGTCAACAACTCAACCACATCATGAGAATCACCTTTAGTAACAAAAGCATGACAAATAGTAGAACCAACTATCTTTGCATCATAGTTCAGGAACATACCTCACATCGTGCATGCAAAAGAAACACACGGTTGTAAAACCGAACTCATACCTTGAACCTTCCAAGCCTTCAACTAGATTTTGAGTCTCAAAGTATTCCTTCTTTGAACGCATGTGATAAGAGCCTCAAAAGTCCATGACTTGACTCTCCTCTAATTCCCAATTTAACCACTAGCACAATCACATACTCATAATAAAGTTGTTGTTTCAAAGTAACGTGAGTATTCTTACCACCGCCTCTCAGGCTGATGTCGAGTATTATTACCACCACCTCTCCAGGCCGATCTTCCTTGTGGCTACTTTTCTCTTCAAGGCTTCAAAGCAATTATTTTGGACTAAGACAACCTTCATATTTACCTTCCACAACCCGAAGTTGTTACTACCGATAAACTTATTGTTAGACTACTTGACGATCACTTAGAGGGGGGTGAATAAGTGACTCTTTCTAAACAACGAGTTTTTCAAAATATTTTCGAGTACGCGGAAGGCCACCGGATCGGTAGTCTACTTTGCACCCTTCGATCAAAGGAAAGGTAGTATAAGCCTTAGAGCGTTTAACGATAAATTGAATTAGGTTATGTTTTGCAATCAAATTACTACGACAAACGAACACAACAAGTTTCAATTATCAAGTTACACACAATCACAATTCAAGTCAAATTCAATAGATTTGTGATGAACACTTACGATCACCAAATTCAATTGATCCAATTAATAAATAATGCAAAAAGTAAAGAGTGTAAGGAGAGAAGAACGCAAACAGATGATTAGGGAGTTCCTGCAGCTTTCGTGTCGCCCTCGCGGTCGGCTGGGTACGTCTCCCCCCAAATCGTCAAACGGACGATTTGAGCAATTTATTAAAAACGCTTGATAGTGCACAATTTACAAAGACTCGAATAACCCTATATTGAATCTAATGCAAATTGAGCTATGCAACCTCAACACCTCGCGAAGCTTCTACCTCTGATCCCAACGTTCCAATCTTGCGCCGTCTTCGAACCGAAAACCCCCGCAACGAATTTCCAGCTGATTACCTCGCTTCCTCGATGTTGATCCTTCAAGATATCGCACAATCTTGAACCCTTGATGAGAACCCAAACCTCCAACGCAATTCAACCCGATCGCAATTCTGATTCACCTCGAATTGCACCGAACGTTATCCACCAAATCAACTAAGAACCCTTGATTGATCCCATACTCAGTCTCAAATTGGAAGTGATTTGATAGAAGATGATGAAATTGTGTTGAATAAGTCTTTGATCCAAAATCTCTCTTCAATTTTGATCAAATGTATTTTTTCAGATGGATTCTCACACTTACAACAAAAACTCATATTGCTATTTATAGAGAAAATAGAATTGAGCAAATTTAGGCAAAATAGAACATACTTGTATCGATACATATGATGGTATGTATCGATACAAACACTTTGACCAGCATTCAAATTTGAAATGTTTGACCTATGTATCGATATAAACACGAGTATGTATCGATACATATATCAGTTTCTTGAAAACCTGACTGATATGTATCGAAGCATGCAAGCATGATTTGATACACCATGCGTTTTCTGGTGTTTTGAGAGAGTTTTGTGTGTAACGATACATGCAAGCATGATTCGATACACAAGAGACTCTCTGCCCCTGAGACACCATTTTTGTATCGATACAAAAGATATATGTATCGATACAAATTGCACAAAATCAGTCTGAACTAGTTTCAGGACATTTTTATCGATACAAGTTATTATGTATCGATACAAAGAACCTTAAAATCAGTTTTTTTAAAGTTTAAAAAAAAATTTCGCTATCAAGTCATTTCTAATGTTGCCAAAATATGTTCCACTCTATTTTCATGTGTTTTGACAATTATTAAAACAAGGGAATGAACTGGTGCACTTACATTCTTATTAATATCAAACTTCGAACCCATGGTACTTGTTTCACGATTTGATCCTTGCCCCACGGTGGGCGCCTATTATTGTGAATTCGTTGAATAACATCACACAAATAAATTTGATGTGTGGAGTGAAGTAAACAAGCAACCAAAATCAAAGATTATAAAGATGATAAAGATAATTCAAAACCAACAAGCAAGAGAGAATAGAGAAAGCAAGCAAAAGATACAATCTTTATTTATCCAGTTCAGTCAAACCGACCTAGTCTGGAGAGAGAGCAGCTCCTCCGTTCCACTATAATCAAAAGAGCCGTTATACAATGAGCTTCAATAGAGTTATAAGAATTAACCTTCAAACCTATTTCTACCCTAAACACGAATCTCTTCCCGTGACCAAGAGACTCAATAATATAGTGTTTCGAAGGTGAACCAAGGATAATTTGCCCAAACCCCTAGGATTAAACTAAGAAAAATTCTCTACAAAACTCTAGCCTTTTTGATTTGGCAAATAACAATCCTAATATCAACCTTTAGAGCTACATGATTCCCTCTCATCTCTCTTAAGTTTTTCTATGAAGAAATAACCCTTACTTATACGAAAATATATCACTTAAAAATAGGAACAAATTTCTTTTAAAATAAAATAGAATCTCAATTTGTTTGAAATAGATATAATTTAAATCCAAACAAAATCTTCCTTTATTTTTAAACATATCTAATTTAAAAACAAACATAATCTTTATTCCTGATTTTAAAGTCAATCTTCACACTATAGACAGTTAGAGAGCACATTTTACAACTGCCTCTAAACAATATTGAGGATAATGATCAAATAATGTGGATGGTTACAAAGATGATATTTATACTATAGATTTTATAGTGTTCTAACTGGATATCAATTTTTAAAGACTAAAATGATGCAGAGGAACTTGCGGCAATCTAACCCCCAAGTGAACAAGAGAGTGTGAAATAGAATTTGGAAAACATTTTGTCTTCCGAGACATTAAGTGCTTCTTTGAAGAATTCTTATTGGAGCTGTCCCGATCATAACCGTAACACCTGATATTAAAGAGGCATCGTCGGTGCACAAGACATACTTCTGAAAATGTTTAGGCAGAAAACCAAATTCACATTAAAATAAGAGGGATTTTTAGATTGTTCAGGTATGAGATTGTATGGTTGAAGGAAAGTTTATAAGGATCAATTGATACTACCTATACCAAAAAGATGCATATTTTTTTTGGTAGTTTAACAAATAAGAACTTTATAGTTAAGCTTACTTGACTTTGAGTAATATTTAATTAGATGAATAATCTTCAAAGAAGTTTCCTAAAAAGCATAGTAAAGACAAAATATGCTAAAAAAAACCTGCGGAAACTATTGATCATTTGTTCAAATTGTATTGAGGTTATCTAACGTTGATTTGTTCAAATATAAACAATATTATCTTCATATCTCTCTTCGATACAATATTGTCTTGTTCTATACAATTTTATTCTTCCTTATACTATTCTGTCTAATACATACTATTTAAATATATAGATTTTTCCTAACCTGGCCCTAATATTTTCTAACTCTTTCTTTAAGCTTTCTTTTGTTCTTCTATTGAAAAAGGGTGATTTTGGGTCCTTTCTTGACCTTGATCCAAAATCACCCTTGTGCATCGTTTTTCTTCACATTTATATTCAAATAAGTGATTTTTACATCAAATAAGTTTTTAATTTTATTTTTGTGTGATTTCGTGGTCTCACTGCGACGTTTGTTTGTAAAAAAAAAGATGTTTGTCATGTTGGGATATATTAACTATAGAAGTTTTGATCGGTGGTAAGACTCTCATCGGAACCAAATTTTGATGGGTGCAGTGGTAATATTCTCCCCCTATATATAGTCTTAGAACTAATAACACACTCATCATCTCCACACTCACTCACTAACTAACACACTCAAACTGTATTTCATTTCACAATCCATCATGGCCACCACATCAATGCTCTACAATGTTACTATCTTGGTTGTGCTATGCTTGATTTTGGGCATTCCATTAGCCAATGCTACCCTTTCATGTGAAGAAATTATACAAGCTGCCATACCGTGTATTCCGTACGTTACGGACCCGAACGCAGGTACAAATGTCCCAACAGCATGTTGCGATGGCGTTAAGAAGGTAGGTGACAATGCTCAAACAGTCGATGAGCAAAAAGATACATGCAAGTGCTTTAAAAATGATGGGAGCTACGAACCAATTGCAATCAATAACCAAGCCCTTTCTGACCTCCCAAAGAATTGTGGTGTCAACTTTCCCTTTCCGATTGACGTTAACATAAACTGCGATTCGTACATCTCTCACCTTCAACCTAAGTTTAAATTTCAATTTGATCTCAAACATTTGAAAATTTCAAATTGATTCTTATGAATCTCAAGTAAAATTAGAATTTATTTTTTTTATAATAATTTATAAAAATATTTCAGTCCCAATACATTGGAGACAAATTGACCAATATTTGATACTCTTTTTTTTTTTGTACGAATATTTGATAGTACTCTTAATGATCGCAAATTAGTATTTGTATTTCTTAGGGTTAAATTAAATTTTTTCTGGACACCAAATATTTGAATTAATAAGTACTCTATTTTATTTATTGAATATCAAATTAAATATGTTCTTAGTTCTTGCAGTTTTCAACTCACTTTGTTTATTCTTGTTATAAAAAATTAACTTTTCATGCCTAATGAGTAATAGATTTGTAAAGATAACTAATGTCAATTTCTCTTTATTCATTGCAGTATTGGAAAGGGAAATTGAAACTGAGCAGCTTGTGCTTGATGATTAAATAAGAATACTTGGTTTTTGGTAATAACTAATCATGATAGATCAGAAGAAGGCATAATTTGCTCGTTGTATCCTATCAATGTAATATATATGCACTTCTATAATAAAATTTGAAACGATTCTAGCTCAAAATATTCAGTGTGAAAACGATTTTGAACGATCCTGAAATCGATTATCCTACCGTTGCTTTCATCCCATTCAAGTGTGGTGTCCCATTTCCCTTTGAGATTAGTCCTACCGTAAACTGCACCAAGTACATCTCTCACCTTCAACGTTTTTATTTCTATTTGGGAAAGGGATCTTATACAATCTTATGCATGTAGTCGATAAATATGGACTATCTTATCTTAATCAGGCGATTAAGATTTTAAATTTAGATTTTATTTTATTTTTAAATTGACCATCCGATTTTACATCGAAAGACATACAAGCGTATCCTTTAACTTTTTTTGGATAGATACCCTAAAATATGGATTTATTCTCAAACAATCAAAAATTTCAATTGGATTCTTTAAATCTTAAAGTCAAATTAATAAATGAAATTATAATTTATAGAAATATTTTAGTCCCTATATTGGAGAATATAATTGACTAATATTTTACATTCTTATAAATTTGAAAATAGTATTTGCAATTTTTAGAGAGTAAATTGATCACTCAATTTTTTGTCGAGGACAAATTTAAATAAATATTTCTTCGACGACTTTGTTGATTTTTTTTAAATAGACTCTGCATTTTCAACTTTTTAATTTGTGATTCTTAAAAAATAAAAAACAATAAAATATTAATTTAACCTTTCAAATATATCTTTCTTTTTTTTATACTTTCAAATATATCTTTTTTGATGAGGCTCTTCTAAAAGGAACAGCCCAGTCTAGCTAGTCGATCATTTGAAATCATTAAAGTATTAACTTTATAGTAATTACTCATAAAATCACATATAATATTGATTTTTTTTAAAGGACATATAATATTACACATGAAACTTAAATTCATAAATAAATTACAAGAGAGCTAGAAACATTTCGTCAAAAAAAAAAGAAAGAGCTAGAAACATTTTTGAACTTTATTTATCCTTGTTCTAAAAAACATTCAACCTAATAATATTTGCATGTGTTACTTCAACTAGGAATTATTGACAAAAAAAATAATGGCTTAAATAATCTTTAAGTTCCTGTAAGTTGGCATGTTTTTAGTTTTAATTTCTATATTTTTAATTTTTTAAAATTCATCCTTGAAGGTTAAAATTATTTTGGTTTAGTCCCTAAAATCAAAATTCAAAAGAAAATTTGAAGGAAAATCTGCACGAAAACTATAGATTTTTCTATAGATTTTGACTTTAGAAATTAAAACCAAAAATAATTTTACTATTATTATGCATAGTAAGTAATAGATTTGTAGTAAGTATTAGATTTGTAAAGAAAACTAATATTAATTTCATTTTACTAATTGCAGTGTAAAATGAGCAGCTAGCTAGCGAGGTTTGAGCTTGATGAATATAAATACTTGGGTTGTTGTAATAACCAAGAAGAATAAAGATGACATTTTGTACCCAACAACCAAAAAAAATGATATAATTTCTCTGGTTGTAACCGAATCCCAACTAAGGGAACACTATAATATGCATTTCAATAATAATATTGAAATAATATATGAAAATGTTTATGAAAATGTTTCATCTTAAAATACAGTATTAAATATCCACTGTGAGCGTGACATTTTTATTGACTGGCATGGCATCTCTAGGAATTAGGATTTTCAATGTAGCGGATATGTTTCAGTTACTATTAGAAATTTGCCATTTTCCTGCACAATTTTCTGGGGATTTGGCTCAAAATTCGGCGTCTATATTTCCTGCCAATAAATTTGTAAGTAAAATGGTGAATTTCCTCACAAATGTAAATTTTGAAATTTGGGTTTCCTTTCGATTATATTTGTGAGGAAATATTTCACAAATATAAATTTCAAAATATTTGGTTTTCCCTCCATCAGCTTAGAAGAAATTCGAAATTTTAGTTTTCCCACCTATACATAATTTTAGTTTCTCCATGCATAAAATTATCGTAATTAAAGTTAAAATTATCGTAATTAATTTTTTTTTTACAATATTAAAATTGAAATTAAATTTTAAATTAAAATTAAAATGATAAAAAGAAATATTATCCATGCATGTAACACAAAAAATAAATAAACATTATCCATATTTAAATTCAAATATTACATATTAATTAAATCATTATTCTACTCCTCCTCTGATGCATCTTCGAATATTTCGTCATCCTCGTCGTCTAAGTCCTCCCGATCAAATTCTGGACAACCCGGATCGCACGTCGGAGGTGGATGCCCGTTGTGTCGAAGAATTGTTCGTGGAAAGAAAACGTTCAATCATATATTCCTCCCATTTTCTTCTATTGGCAATTTCTTTATTAAAATTTTGATCTTACTCTTGACGAATTCTTGCTAAGTCTTCATTCCTTTTTCGTTCATACTCTTGTTCTCTCTCTCTCGACTCTCTCGATCCATCCTTTCTAACTCCTCATGAAATTTTTCCCACATCTGTGCTTCAGACGTCCTTGCCGAATCAGAGCAATCTTCAAGACCAGGAATATAATATAGGTTGGTTCCTTGATGAAGGTTAGGGGCCAAATTTCCTAGACCATACCACCTATTTTGTCTTCCTCTATGTCCTACTTCTCTTGTTGCCTCTTTCCAAATCTCAAATTGAACGACAAATGATATTTCACTGTAGGAGGCATACTCAGGGTGTAGCGACAGATATGTGGCAACATTGCGATCATGGGTCTCCTGTATATATTCATTAGCAATAAAAATACGTGAGAAAAAATTAGCGAATGAACATGTTTGAAAATAATTCTAAAATATATATCAAATGATAAGTTCACCTGAGTTTGTTGAGAGAGAGGATCCACCCAAACATTTTTTGTCCCCTATCTGATGTGGGTTGTTCAGTGGTTCTCTGGAACAAAAACTTCTCTACCTAGAATATTTTTCTAATTTTTCACAAAAAAAAAATAATTAATATTTAAATATATTAAAAAATTAAAACAAAATTTATCTTTTTCCCAAATGTCGCGCATGGGTAGAGACGCTGATACATCCCCTTGTGTGCAAGTTACCCTTGGTACAAGCTCTATTTTGGTTGTTGGTTTCACACTAGTGTTGCACCAACCTTTCCCACAGATGCTTGCCAATCCATTATGTACGATATTGGGCTGGGTACTTGAAATAGCACATTTTTTCTTCGTGCAGTATGCCATAATATCGATTATAAGCTAATCTCTCGAAATTTCTTCTAACCAAATCTTCATGGTGAGGCTCCCAGGTGTAATGTTTCTGAAATAAATAAATATAATTATTAGATATAAATATTTTCATTTAATTATTATGTAAATATTAAATTATTTATGTTTACCTTCGATTCATCAAAAAACATCTTCCTGCATTGCTCATCTTTAATTAAAGTCTCAGCAAATTGTTTGAAGGCTAATTAGATAGCAAACCATACACCTCTGGCTGCATCTTTAGACAGCTCCAACCTACACATTAATGTTTTAATTAAACTATAGATTTTTAAGAAATTACAATTAAAAATAAAAAATAATATACTTACCCATTTCCCTGAGGGAATATAAAGTATTTCTCGTCCTCAATTCGAACATCTTCAACGGAGCGACGCCGTGTTGGTCTGAAACTCACTGGTTGTTTTCGCTCTTGTGATTGTTCTTGTGTTTGTGATAACGAACCTTCTTGACTTTAAATTTGTTGTTGTTGTTGTTGTTGTTGTTGTTGTTGTTGTTGTTGGAGGAGGAAATCTTGATCAGAATTAACTTCCATAAAGGTTAATAAATGTTCATTGTCTAATCTTAGACCAGTAGGAAGAATAGGAATATTCGAGAAGCTAGCTCTAGGAATATCATGCAAGAAGCTAGTATCAGGAATATATACAGAGGGTGCTAGATAAGAACATCTCAGAACATCAACCGAATTCCTTCTTGGAGCAATCGGTCTAGAGGGGGTAGTAGGTGGAGTAGCATGAATATCATGTGAAGGTGCTGGAAGAGAAGATCTCGAAACATCAAGAGAGTTCCTTTGTGGGGCGTCAACAGATCTAGAAGCAATAGGTTGTCTAGTGGGGGTCGTAGGTGGAGTAGATGTAGACGTGTTTTCTCGAATAGTAACACTCTGATTTTGCCGACCCGACAACCCTTGCATAAAACTCGGTATCATCTATCGAGTGATCATTTTTGCCAAACTCTTCTTCTTTCCCTTAGCTTTATCCTTATTATTATTATTATTATTTTGATCTTGATTTGTCATCCCTGCATAAAATAGTTTAAATTAGATTAAAATAATTAAATTAAAACTAAAAAAATTAAATTAACAAGATTAAATTAACAAGAGTAAAACAATTAAATTAAAATTAAACAATTCAGTACAATTCATTATAACAATAAATAGTTACAATGATAATAAAAGTTTTAATTAAATTAAAACCAACAATTCATTACAACGATATATTGATCACTTGAGTTTTCATGAGCTTAGTTCGATTGATAGTGATATATATAGGGATCGAAGTTCGAATTCTGATACGCCTATTTATCCACCTCTAAAAAAATGTGACATTCTAACACTTAAATTACCTAATAAAAAAATATATTGACTTTTCTCAAAAAAAAAAAAATATATATATTGACTTTTTTTTGAGGAAAAAAAAAATATATTGACTTGATAGTGATGAAAGTAGTCTTATTAATTAGAGGACATAATTGAAAAATAAATAATTAATATAGTTTCAAAATAAAAAAGAACATTCATTTTAAAAACAATTTTCTTACAAATGAGTCATCCATTGTAAAACAGAAATAATAGACAATTATTGTTTCAAAAAAATTAATTAATATTGTATTAAAAATAAAATTAAGAATCTTGACAAAAAGTAATAAAATAAACCATGCATTTTTTAAACTTTTTGTCTTCAGAAATGAATCCCTCATTAGGATAAGAATGAAATACATAAACACATTGTGGATGCATGATTTTTAATTTGGATACGGTAGGTGCTTTTGGTCTTGTAGCTTAAAGTTGTAGGTTAATTACGGTCACGACTCACGAGTTAACAAAGCATTAAATAAACTAATTACCATCAAAGCAAGCTAAGCATTCCTTATTTAAAGTATTTCCTCCATTTTTTCTCTATCGAATTGGTGTCGGAATCCGATTGTTCTTATCCAAAGTGTATAACTTTGATGTTTTAAATTGTAAGAATTGAATATCCTTTATATTTTTTATAATTCAATTCTTTGCATATAAAAAAAATACATCTTCCATTTCACAATGATCTAATTCATAATTTTATTTAGATTAAACAATATTATTTTACAAATAAGAAAAATTATTTTCTTTTTTTCATTTAATTTAGTAAATAAAAATTGAAAATTTTCAAGTTTAAATCACAGCATCTACATATATCATAAAATGTTTTTGTCAACTTAATTATGTTCATTGAAATTAAAACAATTTTTATATTGAATAGAATGAATAACTATACATTTTGTGGTTAAATATGCGATGAAATTGTTTGTGTTATTTCATTTTCAAAACTCTATCTAACCCTTTTTTTGACGCAACTATCTAACTTACCAAAATGACATGACAACAAACATAATAATAATGTGTCAAAAAAGAAAAACAAACATAATAATAATAATAATAATAATAATAATAATAATAATAATAATAATAATAATATTAATAATAAAAATAAAAACTCTAAAATATTATATTAAAAAAGATTAATAGAAATAAAGGTAAGCATAAACAAATTATACTCATAAGCTTGAGTAATAAACTCTACAATATTTGACTCATTAGCATGTGCGGAGGGGGCTGTCTATGAGTTCTCTTTTGTAGTTTGATCATTTCTTTGTAGTTTGATTTTTTTTCTTTCCTCTGGGTGTCAGTTCTCTTTTGTAGAGGGTTGTCTATGAATTTCCGTGCTACTCTGTTGGGATTTTGGGTCATTTTCTTCTTTAGATCTTGGTGGGCACGTTGGTCTGGTGTGTTTGGTTTGTATCTTCTTCGAATTTTACAGCTATCTTGTTTATTTTAGGTGTTTGAACTTCTAGTACCTATTTTTAGAATATTTTTATTGTTGACTTTATCTGTAATATTCTCTTATTATATACTACTTGAGAGAGTCAACAATAAAAAATGTTTACTTTTTTGGAATAAAGGTACCTATTCCAAAAATTAGTTATATATTAACTGTGGAGAAAAAAACTTTGCGCCTATTTTTGCCTTTATTTTTAGAATACAATTTCTCCGGAGTTTTTTTTGGAATACATAGAGTTTTTCTAAATTTTCCATATTTTTTTTACTTGTTCTGTATAGATTATGTATTCCTTGTGTTAATATATACCTAGTGTGTAAATAAATGTATCGATTCTTTTTATTGTTGACTCTCTCTATATTCCTCTGGTACTTATTCTTTGCTGAATCAAACAAATAATAAGAGAAAAGTTATTTTAATTTTGATAATAAAGGTTTACATTTTTTTTTTGAATCGGCAAAGAATAGGTATATACTAACACACTAAATTAGCACAAAAAATACACAATATAGGGCAAAAAGAAATTTGAAGATACAATCAATCTAAGGCCAAACCGTAACAAACAAAGACAACAAGAAGACCGCAAACACACAAAGAAAAATTAACCCCCCCTCCCCTCGGCCACCCTAAATAAGCCATAGGGTTGGTAAACAAAACACAAAAGAAAATCTCTTACACTTAATCTTTAGCCATCACAACACAAGAATTATTTGTTTGATAATTTTTTTTTAATAGTAAAATATTATATTCTATAAATATAAATAGAAAAAAGTACAAGAGATATTCAACTTACAGAGGAAGATAATTAAGTACATGTAGTACTATACTCAAAATCAGTGACAGATCAAAAAAATTTGAATAGTAGAGGCACGACATATATATATATATATATATATATATATATATATATATATATGCAACATTTAATAAATAAATAAAACATATTACATTATTTTTGAAATAAGCTAATATTATAATTTTATTATAAACATCAAGTATACGTAATACAAAAGACACACAAGAGACATAAGTTAAAAAGACAACGACCTAATGTAGGAAATAGAAAAGAAACAAAGACTCATGGATATACATAATAATTGGTTAATACCCCTGTAAAATATACAAATTTTGCAATACCCTCTGTAAAAAAAATTGAGAATCCCCCATGTACTCAGTCAACCATAATAAAACCGCCGCGAAATAAAACCGCCACAAAAAAAAATCACCACAAAATATAATTCTAGCGGGGTTTTATTATGGTTGACTGATAAGTGCCAAAAAGTAGTTATATTTCGTATTTAAATAGAGCATTTGTTAACTTGTTTTGTTAGATTTTTGTACATAAAGTCCCCAAGATCTTGTATATATTTATTTAATGATCTTTTATCTTATGTTATCTAATTTTAAGCCTATTTTGACAGGTTTTGTGCTTAGAATGAATTGTTGATAAAGTGGAGCATTTCAGGAGTGTAAAAAGCTCGCCAAAGTTAGACAAAGCTCGCCAGGGCTCGCCAGCCAGCGAGCCTTCCAGTTTTTATGCCAGTGAGCTAGCCAGGGCTCGCCAGCCAGCGAGCCTCACTGTTTTGATCGCCAGCAATCTCGCCCAGCGAGCCTCAGCGAGGACAGAGTGAGTCATCACTTATACACGTGTCAGCAAACCCATTGGTGAAGAAAGCTTTAGTCGCCCAGCGAGGGTAGCCCGCCCAGCGAGCGAAACAGAGCAACTTATATAAATAGCTTTTTGAAAACAGATTTTATTATGCTATTCATATATTCTTAGATCTAAAACAGAGAGAAAAAGGCAGAGACTTGAGTTCATAAGAGTATTGAAGGTGGATTTGTCCAAGAGTCAAGGAATTGATCTTTGATGTTATTTCTTCCTTCTTCTCTTCATCTTTGTAAGGTTACTATGTCTATGGGTAACTAAATTCTCTTTTGTTGGGATTAAATGTAATCAAACTTACTATCATGTAGTTGTTTTATCATGTTATAAATGCTTTTGTTGTTAATCAATATTGACATTATCTTTGTTTTCAATGTTCAATCTATGATTTAAATTGTTATAGGAATATACTTTTGAATCTAAGAGCTAAGATAATCCTCTATTAAATTCTAAACTCTAGGAATGGATTTGGGGTTTAATATTCACTTTTAGTATTGAATCTTAATGCTATTGTATTTATTAATTGCTTGAGGAATCGGGGATTAATAGGTATAATAGACCTCTCGTCGTTGTCTGGGAACGGAAATGTACGATTAGCAATACGTGATAATATTGGTTAATAGTTAAAGTTTTTATAATTGATTTAGCAAATACATGTGAATGAATTGATGAAGTTTAATCCCAGCAAATCATATCTCTCTGAATTTCAATCTGTTTTAATTATTCGCACTTATTACATGTTTTATTGCATCAGTTACTTAATCAAAAATCAAAATTTATCAACTTAACTCAGTTTGATTGTTGAACGGCATTTGATATCACACTAGTCCCTGTGGATACGATAATACAAAAATACTTACTTTTGATACTACATCAAAATGGCGCCGTTGCCGGGGACTGGCGTTTAGATATTAGAAGCATTGCAGCAATTTACATTGTTTTAAGCAATTTTTCACTTTAATTTCTTTTGTTTATTTATCCATGAGCTGGCTCACTTGTTTGTTTGTTGTTAGTCTTTGTTTATGCGAGGTAAGACACCGGCAGATCAACTGCTATTCGATCCAGAGATTGAAAAGACTGCAAGGAAGAACAATAGCAAAACAAAGAAAAGAAAACAATTAGCCAAGCAACAAAGGCAGCAAGAGGATACTTCTAGCTCTATTTCTTCAACACCTCCACTACAAGAAGAAGTAGAAATGGCAAACAATGGTCAAGCACCATGCCAAAACAGTCCAAGACGGACGACACACATTGCCAGGCCGTTAGCCAATACCAGACAAGCAGAGATGAAGACGGGACTTCTTCAGCTCATTTATGCTAATCCTTCTCTGGTATGGGTCATGAAGATCCTTACAACCACCTCACTAGATTCTATGAGCTGGCCAGTACAACAGTGTTGTACCCCAATTTTGGACCTCAAATCTATTTTCTTTTTTATTATGTTAAAATACTAAAAAATATCTTGTATTTATATATCATCGCATTCATTCATTTTCGCCGTAATATTTACGTTTGTTTTGTTCTTTAAAAGTTGTTCGCCGTATTTTCGTCGTGGCACTTTTATTTCCATTTTATTATTCATTATCATGATAGCTTTTTTTTTTTTTATTATTATTATTACCATTTTTTTTTTTTACCATTATCCTATTTATTATCTTATTATTACTCATTATTTTACTACTCATTTTATCATCATTTATTATTATTATTATTATTATTATTATTATTATTATATTATTATGTTAGTAAAAACAAAAAAAATAAGATAGAAACAAGATCTGAACAAAGCAACACAACACAGCGCCTCCTCCTCATACTTTTCTTCAATTTTTTTCAATTTATCCCAAATTAAGCCAAGTCTTCACTAAGAATGCAAGTAACCAAAAAGTGCAAATCACTTCATTCTTTTTCTACCTTTATAAATCCATTTATTTGGTCAAAGCAATCAATAATCCAAACTCAATTTTATCTCATGGGCATAACCATTCATCATTGAAGCCTATAACTTGAGAACAAAACTAACAGATTTGAGGGGGAAGAAAATTAGAGAAAAAGGGAGGAAATAGAAACATAAATGGTTAGAGAGGAAACTAGGAAAAATCAGTAACACTACCCCCACCTTCAACCTTCATTACAAATCAAAATCACTACTATCTACCACCATATTCAATCACTCTAAATCAAAAACACAAAAATAGAAGAAAAAAGAAGAGAAAGAAGAAAAAGAAGGACGATGGCAATAATGAACCAACCACAATAACAACTTTTTTTTCGTTCTTCATTCTTCAAATACAACACCATAAACCAATCACCATCTTCATCATCTCAATCCTCAAAATCAATCCTTCAATCATAAACTTCACAAATCATCATCAAACCATCATCAATTTCATCCTCTTTTTCCATTTTCGGTCAAGAAAATCAAAACCTCAAACTAACACAAACTTCAACCAAACACAATCAAACACGGTTCATAAGGGTGAGAATGGGCTCAGGAGCTGGTAGCTGGTTGGAAACACGGTGGAAACGCGCCGGAAGACCAAGTCGAAACAACCGTCTCCGATAAATTTGAGGTAAGTGTTTCGAGCTCCGTAGACCATCATTTCACATGCTTTCTGTTGCTGTGAACTCATGATAATATGATAAAATATTTCCATGCTTCAATTTCGTCTTAATCTCTCTGAATCATGATTTGAGTTTTTGGTGTATTTTTGACTTGTGCTTCGTTTTTGGTTTGATAAGTGTTATTTGTGAAAAATAATTGCATATTCATGATCTACACGAAAAACACTATAAAAATCACTACTCATGTGTTTGATTTGGTGAAGATTTGAGAGAGTTATGTATGCTTAAAGCTTGCTCTGTTTTGTTAATGGCTGCCGAGTCACTCACTGAGTCGACTCGGGCGCCTGAGGTAGGAGATGACGCGGAGACATGTGTCACGCGCGTATTGGTCCGGTTTTATACTGCTGAGCACACCCCCTGTATTGCTTCTCACACTGTTTATTTTTTTGTTTTTTTTTAAAGGAGTGGCAACGGGGCCTCGCGGCCCAGACTGTTTTTTTTTGTTGTTTTTTTTGTCTGTTTTTATTTTAGTTTATTTATTTTATATTTTTCTAGGTAGCTTATTCAATAAGTGGTTGTTTGGGACAATAGCTTATCTAAGTTTTATTTTAGCCTAAATTTTCACACTAATATTTAAGAATTTCTTTTGAGATCTAAATTTTAATTTTATTTTATTATTAGTTGCTTATTTTTATTATTAGTTAGTATTAGCTTATTCAATAAGTGATTTTTTAGAACAATAGCTTATTTAAGCTCTTTGAGTCCGATATTTTAACTAATATTTAAAGATCACTTTTGAGGTCTAAATCTTTAATCCCTATGTATTTTATTGATGGTTTCTTGCATGAACCTTGCTTGTCACTTGCTTGCATTCTTTTTTTATGATATATGTTTCATATTCACTTTCTTATCTTTGTGCTCTTTTACTATATGTCTTTTTGCATTTGCATATTCTTTGTTACTACTTGCTTTTTGCTTTTTAGCTTATCATATAGTTGCATACACATTCATGTTTATGGACATTTGCATTGTGCATTTTTTTTTACAATCATCCACATTTGCATAATATTTTATCATCACTACATTCTCACATCACACTTTACACTACATCTCTACTTTACATTACATCACATTTTACATGATATTTGACACTAATTTTTTACATCGCATTACAATTTCATTACACATTCCTACACGCATACATGCATAATGTACATTTCGCATTTTCACATGACATTTGACACTAATTTTTGCATCACACTACAATCTCACATTACAATTTTACTCCACATTTTTTCATGCATACATGCATTGCATTTAGATTAGGACAATGCATCATTTTAAAAATGCATGTTAGAGACAATATTTTAATTAATAAAATCATTGAGCTCTAACATTAGCATTAATAGTTAAGGACCTTTTGGCCTAAATTCATTCTCTTCATAAAAAAAAAAAAAAAACTTTTCTTTTGATAAATAAAATTACATGTTGCTTGTGTGCCTAGGTTAGAATTATTTGTTGTTGTGAGTGGCCTCCAAAAATGTATTATCATGTCTTTGCCTCCGACACATTTCTTTCACACACTCCACTTTTAATTAGGATGTTATTTTGCGATGTTTTCCTTTTCCTCTCTTATGCGCATTTCATTATCATATTTATTTCTCCGCACTTGCATTTTACTTTTATGCATTGTTATTTATTTATTTATTTATTTATTTTATCTTTTATTATTATTTATTCATTTGATTCAATATGGTTGTAAATATTAATTATTCAATTGGGTTGTAATAGCGTAAGACTTTATTTATCGCTTTTTACTGCTTTCTAATTCACACATCACACACAACGCCAAAAATTCATTTCCAAGGGAGAGGGCTCGAAATCGATTTTAAATTGATTACGAGACTTCTTTGAAACGAAAATCTTTTTTTTCAAAACAAACGTACGTTCTTTTTATAAGACAAGCGCAAGTTCACCTTAATCTCAACGTCACTACAATAATTTTAACATGTTTTTATCACAACATTTTTTACAACATCTTTTCTTACATTTTTTTAGCAACAAGAACTTCTTTTCTTTACAACATACTTTTTTCAACAACAAAAAATGAATACACTTTCGTTTTCAAACATTTAACTTCTTTCACATAACAATATTTATACTTTCTTACAATTTCTTCCTCTCAACATTTTCTTCACAATACATCAATTGCATTTCTCTCAAAAAATAAAGCCTTTTACAAACACAAAAAATAGTTATACTTCTTTTTCTTTTATTCACTTTATGAAATAAAATTTCCTCAATTTTTACCCATTTTTTACTTCTATACAATTTCTCCCTCCATTCTTAAAACATGTACATAAAAAAGCACTAAAAACATATAAGAGGTTACCATGGAGTACCATGGGCGCTTGAGGTGCTAATACCTTCCTCAAGTGCAACTAACCCCCGTACCTAGAATCTCTTTCTTTAAAAGGTTTTCAATTTTTCCCCTCCTTTGGAAATGAAAAATAAAACTGTAGTGGTGGTTGTCTCAAAAATCCCGCAACAGAAAAATGGCGACTTCACTGGGGATTCTCTCCTTAAGAGGGTTGAACCTAACTTCTATGTTTCTATGTGCTTTAAATGTTTACATGCTTTATATATATTGTGGAGGGGTTTTTTGAGTGAGATAAGCTTGACCCGAGCTTGAGTTACCTTGAGATAGATTGTGGTAGGATCATAGTGAGTGGGCGGAAGGCAAAACTCCGCACATATCCACATGTGATGTAACCACGCACAATGGAGGATCATGTTGTAGTATTCATTTCGACGCAATGTTCGCGTAGATTGTTGCTATGACATGTATCTGTTAATATTGTGGACCTAGTCACCTTTAACCCATCTTGGCCTTTTTTAGGATGTGGTGCGATAGCTAAAGCCGAGAGTAAAAGTCTTGGAATAGTTGACTCCGCGATACCACGCTCAATCGAGACTTTCCCTTGGATATTTCATTTGGCCGTGAGTTAAGTCATGGACATTGGTATTCAAGAAGGAAAGTTGATGACGTTGGGAACTTTGTAGAACCCGTGTTACGAAAGAAGAAAACCAATAGTTCATACATTGTGGGGGGTTCACCTTTCGACTCCAACATCATGATATCTTAACCAACCATGTTTTCCTATGTTTGTGATTGTTGCATCCAAACATCCATTCATCCATGCATTCATGAAAAACTTTTTCCATTAGTTTTCAAAGGACTTAGAGGAATTTCTTCATAAACTACACAATCATCATGGACATTCAAAAAAAAAGAAAGTTGCTTTAAAAAAAAATATAATATCTTTTGATCATCAACAAAAAATGAGGTTCTTTATGATTCATATCCTAAAGTCCTTTGAAAATCAAAGTCCAAACAAATCTTTCTTTATCATGCATCATTCTACATTCATGGTTCTATTTCTAAGAGTTTGAGTCTCACACCTTGTTCTGTCAGAAATCAAGTTGTCCTGTTTGAAAGTGGTCTGACGCTCTCGTCTAAAGTCAACTCACATCTACAACACTTGTGCAAACTCAAAAAAAGAATGGAAGGTCTTGAGCAAGAGAACCAGCAGCTACAAGAACAAGTAACTTCTCTTCAAGCTAATGTTGCCCAATTGACGGCTATGTTTGAATCTTTGACTGCGGTGAGGGATCCCCTTCCTCCGCCTCCTCCAACACAGGGTTTGAATGTCTCTGTCCTAGAAATCATCTCAATCTCAGCTCCGTTGTCCTATGCTAGCATGCCAACACTCACTGCAACTACACGGTACCCGTGGGGTATGCCCGCCAATTTTGGCGAGAGTTCTCAACATAATGATTTCAACGCTCAGTTCTATGTTACTACTGCTCCGCAGGTGATGGCATCTGTTCCACCTCTTGGGATGACTTCTGTTCCTCAAATAGTAGTGTCTATTCCGTCTCCTGAGATGACTGTTGCACCTCTCACTATGAATGTAAGCCAGTTCGAGACAGAACCTGTTTACCATGCTAATCCAGCTGAAAGCGTGGTATCTTTTGGTCACAATGATAAAATTCAGAATCAATTTGATGAGATACAACGTGAAATTCGTACTCTCCGTGGAAAAGACTTGTTTGGAAAGAGTGCGCATGAGCTCTGTCTAGTGCCGAATGTCAAGTTTCCGCCGAAGTTCAAAGTGCCCGAGTTTGAAAAGTATAAGGGGAATTCTTGCCCTCAGATGCATCTTGTGATGTATACTAGGAAGATGTATGCTCTGACAAAAGATGATGAATTGCTTATCCACTGCTTCCAAGACAGTTTGACTGGTGCAGCTCTCAAGTGGTACATGAGCTTAGGTGGCTCAAAGATCAAGTCCTTTTTTGATTTATGTCAATTGTGCAGCAGTACAAGTACAATGCTGATTTGGCACCGGATAGAGATCAGCTTCGAGCCATGACTCAGAAAAACAAGGAATCTTTCAAGGAATATGCCCATAGGTGGAGAGGGGTTGCAGCTCAGATTAGTCCACCCCTTGAGGAAAAGGAGATGGCTAAAATTTTCTTGAAAACTCTTGATGCATTCTACTATGACAAAATGGTTTCCAGTGCGCTTCGTGATTTTGCCGACATGGTAGACATAGGTGTGCGCATTGAGGAAGCTCTCCGAGAAGGACGTTTGACAAGAGAGACTGCTTCTTCCAGAAATGTACGAGAATTTGGGTCTAGCTCTCACATGAAGAAAGAACAAGAGTTGAGTATGGTGGCTCATGGGAAGCCAAAGAAGAACAAACAACAGCATGTTGCTGTTATAACTCCTGCTACTGATACTACTCCAAAGAGAGAGCCTAAGTTTGAACCGATCCCTATGTTGTATGCAGACCTACTTCCTATTTTGCTTGAGAGGAATCTGATTCAGACTAGGATGCCACCTAAGGTACCTGCAAAATTACCATGGTGGTATAAACCCGAATTGTCTTGTGCTTTTCATCAAGGGGCACCTGGCCACAATATTGAATATTGTTTGACTTTGAAGGGTGAAGTTCAAAGGTTGATCGAAGATAACAAATTTTCTTTCGACGATATAGACCCAGCTCTGTTCTACACGGAGTGATTTGTTGCATTTTGGTTGTTGATGGTGCTGCTACTCTCTCTTATCCAGTTGAAGTCAGTGGTACAAGGAAGCTCATCCCTATGATCGCTAGACTTTTTATTTCTTTCTTGTCAAGCATTTGTTTGCTTTTAACATTATGTCTTTTGTCAAGATCTTTTAATATAATAAACATGCATGTTTTTGGAATAAATCCATTCGTATTCACTCATTTCTTGTTTTATTACTTACAAACTTGGAGCGAGGATGATGAATATAAATAACTAATTTTTGCTGATATATGCTTTCAATGGTGAAAAACCTAGTTGACGATGTAAGGCATTGTTTCTCTTCCCAAACAGTGGAGATATAAGGAGATAATCCGTAATCAGCCCCTTTGAGCCTGAAGTCGGTGTTTCTTTCTACTTTTTTCCGAACCCTTAATCATAACCTGGGGCAGGGTAGTCTTTCAATTAATTTGATGATGCATCCTGATACAAGAGAATTAATTCATCTAGTCATACCAAGTTAGAGGTTTAATCACAATGCTTTCCTCAGACAAAGGAAGCTGTCAAGAGATGAGACTCACAACAATTCATATGACAGTCACAATATTCATACACCAAAATCTTACAAGAGTTGTTCAAAAAAAGTATTTACAAAAAAAAAATTCAAAAAAAGAGCCCATAAAAAAAAATAAGAGAGGCATCCAAATGGACCACAAATTCAAAGTTCGAAAAGAACTAGTCCATACAAATAAAGAGTGATTCAAAAATAGGAACAACTTCTTAAACACAAAGTGACTGTCACTTCAAAAAATCTCATCAACGTCTATTCAACAAAAAGAACATCAATAAAGCTTCTACCAAAGTGTCAACCTCAAACATATGTGTCAACAATTCTCTTGTCGACTGAGTGCATCAGTTGAATTATTTGAACTTAGGAATGAAGAACATCAAGAAGAATGGATGGGACCCAAATTAAATTTTGAGCCTAACAATCCTTTTTTTTGAAAACCGTGAGCCCAGCCACGTTATAACATACAAAAGACCTAATTGAAACTAGGTTCACTGTGAAAACATATTCGGCAAATTTATTGTTAGGCTGACTCATCCTGTTTGTTAAGTAATCGCAAATTATCTTTTATACACATCATATGTGTTTTCATTCAAAAATACAAAAAAAAATATTCAATTTCAAAAAACTTACATGTGCATTTTATCAAAAATACTTTTCAAAATAAATAGTTTTATTTGCAAATTAATGCTTGACATCAAAGAAATTTAAGCTATGGTTTGATCAAAGGCAAATCTGACTTGAGACGCTCCTAGCCAGGGGCAAGTTATCTATGAATTCTACCAATCAGGGGCAACTAAGTTGAATATTCTGCTTATCAAGGTTGAAAATGGTTCAGGAATTGGTTATTACAAACATCAGTTGGTTAGGGGCATATCCTTCAAGGTTTCAAGCACTTGGGGCATACTATGTCAAGATCATATCTTCTTGAATAGTCACATATTGAGAAGTATGGCAAGATTCTTGTCGCCAATACCATGAGCAGAAAAGATTTTTCAACTCTTAGCAATGTCTAATGTAAAAGGTCAGCCAGTCACGCTCTTCGAGCGATTTCTTCTAAGATTCATTAGACTGAAGCAAGCAATATAAAACAAGGGGCAAGTCGTCTCTGTTCTCTCAAGTTGTTCATCAACAGTAAACATGTTTTCTCTAAGAGAATGTCAACAATCATGTCAAGAAAAGGGTACATCCCCAATGAAGATTGAAATTTTTTGTCTTGAGTACAATCAAGTTTATGTCCAGATCGTTCGGTTAAAACGGTCGTTTCCCCAGAGAAGTTGTTCCTTCTCCAAGAAGAGGTTCTCTTACTTTATCTACAGTGACATTTACACTTCGTTGAGATATCCTGAACAATGATGCGACGTTGGCTTGTATTTCCGGTTTGGTCACTTTGTTTGTCCATCAAAAGATGTTCCGCATACGTACATACATACATACATACATACATAACATTCATACATAGCATTTACATGTGCCATGAACATTTGCATCTTTCATACCTTATTACATCATTATATAGATTTCTATCTCTTCTGTCTTGTTTGTGTCTACAAAATAGAGTCGGGATGGGCATGTCGTTCTTTCCAATTAGAGTGTCAGCTTAGGTAGATAAGTGTACATCTCTCTTGTTTCAAAATTCCCCACTAGACTCCTCTCTTGTGGAAGATGGTTGTTTCAGTTTTTCCTACAACAAAAGAAAAATGACAGTTGAACTTATTCATCAACTGAACACAAAGTCTTGTTTCAATGTTTTCCCTCCGGTTTGTTCCCGGATTGAACATCAATTCAAAGCAACAAGTGACAAGCTATCCTTACAAGAAGCTTGTGTTTTACCAGATACACTTTACAATTCCTCAGGTGGTTTTATCCCCAATGAATCATGTCAATACATTACACAAAGATCACACAAATCTTTTCTCTCTACAAATACATACACTTTTACAAATCAGCCTACTTGAGTTACTTTTGAAGTACCCAGTAGAATCACCTCCTTTAAATGGAGTCATACTACTTTGACACACTATCGTTTGCATGATAGTAAGTAATATTTAGTCATTGTCTTGACTTGCTATCGATTTATTGGATAGTAGATGATGTCTATCTTTTCGGATTGTCTTGGCACCCTGCCGTTCACATGGTAGGAGATAATTCTTTGGTTTCATTATCTTGACTCGCTGTCATTTTGTTGGACAGTAGATAATGTTTCTTCATTTCATATTACTTTGACACACTATCGTTGCATGATAGTAAGTAATACTTATCATTGTCTTGACTTGCTATCGCTTTATTGGATAGTAGATGATGCCTATCTTTTCGGATTGTCTTGGCACACTGCCGTTCACATGGTAGGAGATAATTCCCTGTTTCATTATCTTGGCTTGCTGTCATTTTGTTGGACAGTAGATAATGTCTCTTCTTTTCATATTACTTCGACACACTATCGTTGCATGATAGTAAGAAATATTTAGTCATTGTCTTGACTTGCTATCGCTTTATTGGATAGTAGATGATGTCTATCTTTTCGGATTGTCTTGGCACACTGCCGTTCACATGGTAGGAGATAATTCCCTGTTTCATTATCTTGGCTTGCTGTCATTTTGTTGGACAGTAGATAATGTCTCTTCTTTTCATATTACTTCGACACACTATCGTTGCATGATAGTAAGAAATATTTAGTCATTGTCTTGACTTGCTATCGCTTTATTGGATAGTAGATGATGTCTATCTTTTCGGATTGTCTTGGCACACTGCCGTTCACATGGAAGGAGATAATTCTTTGGTTCCTTTATCTTGACACACTATCACTTCATTGGATAGCAGATAATACCATGTCTCTCTTTAATTTACCTTGACTTGCTGTCATTTGTATGATGGTAGGTAATGTGGAATTTGTCTTCTTTATGCAATCCGTCTCTTTGCAAGGTGGTGGACAATATTCCTATTCCTTATAGAGGTCGTCTTTTATCTGCAAGCTGTCTCTTCGTAAGGCGGTGGACGATGCTCTTGTTCTCAGTAAACGTTGTCTTTTATCTGCAAGCCGTCCCTTTGCAAGGCGGTGGACAATGTTCCTGTTTTTCTTGTTCTCAGTAAACGTTGTCTTTTATCTGCAAGCCGTCACTTTGCAAGGCGGTGGACAATGTTCCTGTTTTTCTTGTAGAAATTGTCTTTTATCTGCATTCCGTCCTTGTCAGGCGGTGGACAATTCTCTTATTCTCTATAAACGTTGTCTTTTATCTGCAAGCTGTCTCTTTGTAAGGCGGTGGACAATGTTCTTGTTCTTTATAGAGGTTGTCTTTTATCTGCAAGCTGTCTCTTCGTAAGGCAGTGGACGATGCTCTTGTTCTCAGTAAACGTTGTCTTTTATCTGCAAGCCGTCACTTTGCAAGGCGGTGGACAATGTTCCTGTTTTTCTTGTAGAAATTGTCTTTTATCTGCAATCCGTCCTTGTCAGGCGGTGGACAATTCTTTTATTCTCTATAAACGCTGTCTTTTATCTGCAAGCCGTCTCTTTGTAAGGCGGTGGGCAATGTTCTTGTTCTTTATAGAGGTCGTCTTTTATCTGCAATCCGTCCTTTGTTAGGCGGTGGACAATTCTCTTATCCTTTATAGACGTTGTCTTCTTTATGCAACCCGTCTCTTTGCAAGGCGGTGGACAATGCTCTTGTTCTATGTAAACGTTGTCTTTTTATGCAAGCTGTCTCTCTGTAAGGCGGTGGACAATTCTCTTGTGCTCTTTACATGTTGTCTTTTATCTGCAATCCGTCTCTTTGTAAGGCGGTGGACAATGTTCTCCTCACAATACTTTCATCCATATGATAATGGGTAATATTCTCCCCAGCATTTTACTCTGTTCCCCAGTGGAGTTCGTTCTTCCAATGGACTTGGGGCACATCTTGTTATTTTCTCAGTCGGGTCATGTTATGTTCTTCCCCTGTGGAGTCTTAACTTTGCTTTTCTTCATTTGTCTGTCTTTTACAACATTCATACAAAAAATTCAAAAAAACTGATTATCTGCATTTCATGCATTCATATTTGCATCATAAGCACTGTCAGAGGATTTTAGGTCCAAAAATGGCGCATATCATATATTTAAGTCTCTTCAATCCCGTCTAGACAAAGATTTTAATCTTCATCTCTCCGGGTGAAGAAACTTAAATAGGGGCAACTGTTGTACCCCAATTTTGGACCTCAAATCTATTTTCTTTTTTATTATGTTAAAATACTAAAAAATATCTTGTATTTATATATCATCGCATTCATTCATTTTCGCCATAATATTTACGTTTGTTTTGTTCTTTAAAAGTTGTTCGCCGTATTTTCGTCGTGGCACTTTTATTTCCATTTTATTATTCATTATCATGATAGCTTTTTTTTTTTTTATTATTATTATTACCATTTTTTTTTTTTACCATTATCCTATTTATTATCTTATTATTACTCATTATTTTACTACTCATTTTATCATCATTTATTATTATTATTATTATTATTATTATTATTATATTATTATGTTAGTAAAAACAAAAAAAATAAGATAGAAACAAGATCTGAACAAAGCAACACAACACAGCGCCTCCTCCTCATACTTTTCTTCAATTTTTTTCAATTTATCCCAAATTAAGCCAAGTCTTCACTAAGAATGCAAGTAACCAAAAAGTGCAAATCACTTCATTCTTTTTCTACCTTTATAAATCCATTTATTTGGTCAAAGCAATCAATAATCCAAACTCAATTTTATCTCATGGGCATAACCATTCATCATTGAAGCCTATAACTTGAGAACAAAACTAACAGATTTGAGGGGGAAGAAAATTAGAGAAAAAGGGAGGAAATAGAAACATAAATGGTTAGAGAGGAAACTAGGAAAAATCAGTAACACTACCCCCACCTTCAACCTTCATTACAAATCAAAATCACTACTATCTACCACCATATTCAATCACTCTAAATCAAAAACACAAAAATAGAAGAAAAAAGAAGAGAAAGAAGAAAAAGAAGGACGATGGCAATAATGAACCAACCACAATAACAACTTTTTTTTCGTTCTTCATTCTTCAAATACAACACCATAAACCAATCACCATCTTCATCATCTCAATCCTCAAAATCAATCCTTCAATCATAAACTTCACAAATCATCATCAAACCATCATCAATTTCATCCTCTTTTTCCATTTTCGGTCAAGAAAATCAAAACCTCAAACTAACACAAACTTCAACCAAACACAATCAAACACGGTTCATAAGGGTGAGAATGGGCTCAGGAGCTGGTAGCTGGTTGGAAACACGGTGGAAACGCGCCGGAAGACCAAGTCGAAACAACCGTCTCCGATAAATTTGAGGTAAGTGTTTCGAGCTCCGTAGACCATCATTTCACATGCTTTCTGTTGCTGTGAACTCATGATAATATGATAAAATATTTCCATGCTTCAATTTCGTCTTAATCTCTCTGAATCATGATTTGAGTTTTTGGTGTATTTTTGACTTGTGCTTCGTTTTTGGTTTGATAAGTGTTATTTGTGAAAAATAATTGCATATTCATGATCTACACGAAAAACACTATAAAAATCACTACTCATGTGTTTGATTTGGTGAAGATTTGAGAGAGTTATGTATGCTTAAAGCTTGCTCTGTTTTGTTAATGGCTGCCGAGTCACTCACTGAGTCGACTCGGGCGCCTGAGGTAGGAGATGACGCGGAGACATGTGTCACGCGCGTATTGGTCCGGTTTTATACTGCTGAGCACATCCCCTGTATTGCTTCTCACACTGTTTATTTTTTTGTTTTTTTTTAAAGGAGTGGCAACGGGGCCTCGCGGCCCAGACTGTTTTTTTTTGTTGTTTTTTTTGTCTGTTTTTATTTTAGTTTATTTATTTTATATTTTTCTAGGTAGCTTATTCAATAAGTGGTTGTTTGGGACAATAGCTTATCTAAGTTTTATTTTAGCCTAAATTTTCACACTAATATTTAAGAATTTCTTTTGAGATCTAAATTTTAATTTTATTTTATTATTAGTTGCTTATTTTTATTATTAGTTAGTATTAGCTTATTCAATAAGTGATTTTTTAGAACAATAGCTTATTTAAGCTCTTTGAGTCCGATATTTTAACTAATATTTAAAGATCACTTTTGAGGTCTAAATCTTTAATCCCTATGTATTTTATTGATGGTTTCTTGCATGAACCTTGCTTGTCACTTGCTTGCATTCTTTTTTTATGATATATGTTTCATATTCACTTTCTTATCTTTGTGCTCTTTTACTATATGTCTTTTTGCATTTGCATATTCTTTGTTACTACTTGCTTTTTGCTTTTTAGCTTATCATATAGTTGCATACACATTCATGTTTATGGACATTTGCATTGTGCATTTTTTTTTACAATCATCCACATTTGCATAATATTTTATCATCACTACATTCTCACATCACACTTTACACTACATCTCTACTTTACATTACATCACATTTTACATGATATTTGACACTAATTTTTTACATCGCATTACAATTTCATTACACATTCCTACACGCATACATGCATAATGTACATTTCGCATTTTCACATGACATTTGACACTAATTTTTGCATCACACTACAATCTCACATTACAATTTTACTCCACATTTTTTCATGCATACATGCATTGCATTTAGATTAGGACAATGCATCATTTTAAAAATGCATGTTAGAGACAATATTTTAATTAATAAAATCATTGAGCTCTAACATTAGCATTAATAGTTAAGGACCTTTTGGCCTAAATTCATTCTCTTCATAAAAAAAAAAAAAAACTTTTCTTTTGATAAATAAAATTACATGTTGCTTGTGTGCCTAGGTTAGAATTATTTGTTGTTGTGAGTGGCCTCCAAAAATGTATTATCATGTCTTTGCCTCCGACACATTTCTTTCACACACTCCACTTTTAATTAGGATGTTATTTTGCGATGTTTTCCTTTTCCTCTCTTATGCGCATTTCATTATCATATTTATTTCTCCGCACTTGCATTTTACTTTTATGCATTGTTATTTATTTATTTATTTATTTATTTTATCTTTTATTATTATTTATTCATTTGATTCAATATGGTTGTAAATATTAATTATTCAATTGGGTTGTAATAGCGTAAGACTTTATTTATCGCTTTTTACTGCTTTCTAATTCACACATCACACACAACGCCAAAAATTCATTTCCAAGGGAGAGGGCTCGAAATCGATTTTAAATTGATTACGAGACTTCTTTGAAACGAAAATCTTTTTTTCAAAACAAACGTACGTTCTTTTTATAAGACAAGCGCAAGTTCACCTTAATCTCAACGTCACTACAATAATTTTAACATGTTTTTATCACAACATTTTTTACAACATCTTTTCTTACATTTTTTTAGCAACAAGAACTTCTTTTCTTTACAACATACTTTTTTCAACAACAAAAAATGAATACACTTTCGTTTTCAAACATTTAACTTCTTTCACATAACAATATTTATACTTTCTTACAATTTCTTCCTCTCAACATTTTCTTCACAATACATCAATTGCATTTCTCTCAAAAAATAAAGCCTTTTACAAACACAAAAAATAGTTATACTTCTTTTTCTTTTATTCACTTTATGAAATAAAATTTCCTCAATTTTTACCCATTTTTTACTTCTATACAATTTCTCCCTCCATTCTTAAAACATGTACATAAAAAAGCACTAAAAACATATAAGAGGTTACCATGGAGTACCATGGGCGCTTGAGGTGCTAATACCTTCCTCAAGTGCAACTAACCCCCGTACCTAGAATCTCTTTCTTTAAAAGGTTTTCAATTTTTCCCCTCCTTTGGAAATGAAAAATAAAACTGTAGTGGTGGTTGTTTCAAAAATCCCGCAACAAACAGGCACACCTGAGAATGAAGAAGAAGTTATGTATGAAAGATTGTTCCCGCATTCGTTGATTGGTAAAGCAAAGGAGTGGTACTTGGATCAACCAAATCAAACTCTGATGAATTGGAATTTGTTGGAAGAGAAGTTTCTTGATCGTTTCTTTCATACTGAGTCCTAGGGAGTATTGCAAAATATCAAACATTACAGGGGGATTCTCAAAAAAAAATTACAAGGGGTTATTGCAAAATTTGCATATTTTACAGGGGTATTAACATATTAACCCATAAATTAATGAGACCAACACAAATTACACCTTATAAGTTAAAATATCCCAAATCAAAACTGAAATATAAAGAGAAAAAAATATAATATTGTCAACTTATGTTTACTTTCTTTGTTTTGAGAATGTTTTTTTTATATATATTTAATGTTTGGAAGTAAAAGAGTTGTGGGATTATTGTGTCACTTTGTGATAATAGTGTGGGCATAGAGAAAAATATTGTGTTATATTATATGTGTGGGTCAAATGGTTAAAATATCAATTTATATTATACATTATCCATACTAAAAAAAATTCTAAAAACTTACTAACGAACTATCCGTACAAAAGCAAAATTACTAACGAACTATACAATTAAATAGATTTACGCACTATTCATAGAATAAACAAGTCGCGTTAATATTTTTGGACAACAACCATTTCCATGATACATATCTAACCCTTTCAAAAATGTCAATAACCTCCACCTCTTTGAAACAAAAAATCCTATCATTCCGCGTACTCCAAAGAGTCCAAATAATTGCTTACCACGCCATCACTATACCCTTATGACCTTTAATTTCTTCTCCTTCCGAAACGAAACTAGGAAGGTTTCGAATAACATAGATAAACTTGCAAGAGATGTGGTGAGTAGGCCAAACCAACGATGAATCATGGCCCAAACTTTCCAAACAAGTGATCTTCCGATTCCTCCACCCCACCACGAAACATACTCCCAGATCCCAAATTAATACTATTAAACCAATAAAATTAGCTTACTTAACAAGCCACATGTCCTCATCACTAAGGATAGAAGAAACAACTAGTTTTTTTTTGCTCTTCCCCAAGTTATAATGGTCATTTTCATTTCCTATATATGCCATCATTCAAAGGCAAAATACCACGCATTTGCAATAGTCATTCTCAAGTCCGTACTTATATCATATTAGAAATTCATTCTAAAAAAAACTAAAGATCATATTCTCATTTCTTATCTTATCTTATGCGCAATCTCAAATACATATATCTTTGTACAAATTGTTAAGTATTTTTGATATATAAGACTCGCAATTGTAAGATCAAGATCAAATATATTAATTAATATTGTATTGAAAATTAAATAAGTCATTTTTCTTCATTTAGTTTGGGTGAATACAATAAGATCTCAAAAATAATAAGTAAATTGTTAATTTTGTGGTACATTAAATATAGGGTTAACTATTTATTTTTTTGAAAAGAGGGTTAAATATGTTTCTGATCCTTAATTATAATAAGTTAACAAAATTGTTTTTTTAGTCCCTATAAAAAAAAGTGGCATGTTTTGGTTCTATAAAAATTTTATCAATGCAATTTTAGTCCTTGCGATTTTTCAAAATTTTGAAAATTGTTTAATCATCATTAAACTTTTAAATTTTTAAATAATTTTTTTCATACATGTTAAGAATATACTATAAATAAATTTAACAAAAATTTAATTTTTTAAAAATAAAAATAATTAAAGCCGATCGAATTTTTGAAATTTTAAAAGTTATGCATAAAAGTAACAGAAATCTCGACTTATAAATCAAATTTTCGAATTCTTTTTCATTATGAACTTTTTGCAATGTTCTAAACATGTCTACGAAAAAATCATTCAAAAATAAACATTGGTTTAACAATAGAGACTGAAACTTCATTCATAATAAATTAATAGGGACCAAAAAGTGGAAAAAAATTTAGAGTGACTAAAAGTAGAAAGTTCAAATATTTATAGGGATCAAAAACATATTTAACCTTTAAATTATGATGAAATAGTACATTTTGTTATATATTAAAGGAATAAATATTTTTTTTCCTACAAAATCACGAGTTTTTTTAAAAATAAGGACTATTCGTATAAACAACAATATTATGGAGGACTAAAATGACCACATTTAATAAGGACTAAACTTGAAAGAACATGATCTTATAGGACTTAGAAACATATTTAACCCTATTTTAAAAACCGTAAATTCTTTTACATTCAATAGTAAATTCTTTTTTGAATTAACAAATAAATAGTCTCTGTAAAACATAATTTAGTTGGTATGAATATTAAATTGTAATAAGTAAAGTTCGGAGTTTTAAATCTGATAGTATTACACCTATTTATTTATTTATCTTATAAGATGGTATTTTATCGACTAAACTACTTAACAAAAACACTGAATAAATGAGTATACTATTTTTCACAAATAAGTTTGAAATCTGATGAAACAGTTTGTATTATTTCATTTTCAAAACTATATAAATTTTTGCCGTGTTGCCTTACTAGTTTGATACTTTTTTTGGTCGAAACCGGTGTATCTATACCGCCGAACGCAGTAACTAACCCCTTGTTAGATTAGAGACACCTCAAAAAATGGAATAGCTGACCCAGAAATTTAAAGCTACTCTATGTACAAAGTGAAGATCGAACCCTCGACCCTACATTAATACTTAGCCAAAAAAAAAATCTCTTAAAAAATAAAAGCCAAAAAACTCTCCTTAAAAATAAATGCTAAACATTGAAATTACCAAAGTTGAATAGGTACAGCATTATATATAGTGCCCTTATAGCTAGGCACATAACACAGTCATTACCTCCACACTCACTCACTAACAACACTCAAAGTGCATTTCATTACCAAATCCATATATCATGGCTAGCTCAATTCTCATCAAAGTTACATGCTTGGTTGTGTTATGCTTGGTTTTGGGCATTCCATTAGCCAATTGTACCCTTTCATGTGACGAAATTCTAGAAGATGCTGCACCATGTGTTTCTTACCTTTTAAACCCAAACCCAGAGGAATCTGTCCCTGAACCATGTTGCAATGGGGTTAGGACTATAAAAGAGAGTGCCCAAACTACTGCTGATCATCGAGATATATGCAAGTGCCTCCAGAGTGTGCCAGAGAAAGACAAAATCAATAGGGATGCCCTTATTTCCCTCCCAGACAAATGTGGTGTCAAATTGGCCTATCCACTTAATCCTGATATTGACTGTGATACGTATATCTCTCACCACCAACCTCTTTTACAATTTCATATATATACTTATCCTTTATATATTTTCTTGTAAATAACTTAAATTAATTGCCTATAAAGGATATAAATTTGTTCTAAAAAATTTGAAAATTTCAACTTGATTCTAAAGAATCTCAAATAAAATTAATATTCATTTTCTTATGATAATTTATAAAAATATTTTAGTCCTTATATTGGAGTCAAATTGACTAATATTTGGTAATGATCTCAAATTATTTGTATTTTTCTTGGCCACCAAATATTTTGAATTAATAAATACTTTACTTTAATTGTCATATATCATAAAATTAAATATATTTTCAGTTCTTGCAGATTTCAGCTAACTTTTCATGCCTAACGAATAATAGAATTATAAAGAAAACTAATATTGATTTCTCCATTGCAGGATACATGACTGAGAAGCTTGAGCTTTATGAATACAAATAGAATAAAGAGGAAGGCATATATAGTTTGCTTTGTTGTATCTGAATCCCGATTAGGGATCATTAATGTAATACGCACTTCTATAATAATTATAATAAAACTTGAAATTTTCCGGCTATCAAAATATTCACAGTCAATTTTTATTGATTTTTAGTTTATGTTTAGTATTACGGTGTGATGATTTAACATACGAATACGAATAATAATAATAAATATTATAATGTTATATAGAGAGTAATATTTTATAGGTCAAATACATCAACAATTCTAAATATGCACTAAAAAATATATCAAGGACCGAAAAAACAACTAGTTTTTTGGCTTGCTCCTCAAGTCATAATGGTCATTTCCTTTGCTATGTATGCCATCATTCAACAGAAAAAATACTAAGATTTTGCAATACTCATTCTCAAGTGCCTCATAATTTTTACCAAAAAAATAATAAAGAAACTCGTTCTAAAAAGAATTAAAGATCATATATATTCTCTTTGTTTGGGAGGAAGGTTTGTTGGGAAATGTTGTGTCCTTTTATATAACATTGTGTTGCAGGATTATGTGTCGGACAAGTGGTGTTGATCACTTGGTTGGTATTGTTTTTTAATTGAACTCTTTTTCGCCGTAGGTGAATACACCTTGTGTTTACCTAGTGTGCTTTCAATATATTTTTTAGTCGTTTTAGAAAAAATATATATTCTCATTCGTATCTTATGCACAATATTAAATAAACTCAAGTTTGCGTTATATCTTTGTATAAATCTTATGTATTAGCTACCTCCGTACTAAAATATAAGTCGTTTTAACCATATCACACAAATTAAGAAATGTATTCATTGTTGTATGAAAAATATAAATTATAAATTAGTTTACAAATTTGTCCTTTATCAATAGTATGGAAAAGATAAATTGTAAAAGTAAAAGAAGACAGAGTAATAAATAGTTAAGAGTATAATAAAAGAAATAACATTAAATGTTTCATTGGTATTGTAAAGTGACTTATATTTTAATACAATTTTTTTTTCAAAGTGACTTATATTTTAGTACCGATGGAGTATTTGATAGTATATAAGACTCACAATTGTGAGATCAAGATCATAATAAGTATGATCAGAATCACAACCAAATCAATATCGGTTGAATGTAAGAACACCACTACTCTATTTTGTGTTCGAAAAGAAGGATTGTGTAGTGTAGAGTGTATTCATGTAAATTAAATTGTGTATTTAATTTCTTAACCATTCAAATATTGGTTTTTTTTGTTTTTTTACAAAATAACGACATTCATTCATTCGAAATTGTAGTATAATACGTCGGATAACACAAATTCAGAATCACTAAAATCTAAAAAGGATAATTTTGCAAACAAATTTATCAAACAAATAAATATTAAAAAAAAAAAAAAAAGAGACGTGTCTCTCTCTAGAAAAAGCTCCTCTGCCTTCTCTCTAGTTTCAGATCTACTTTTCTCCTATCATCATCCAAACTGATCTTAACAAGATGTAGCTACAGGTAACCGGTGGTGCGAACATGCCTCTTGGTATGCGTATCACCTGTAGTTCGCCGGAGTTCTTTTTCCGGCGGTTGCGTTTCTCCTTTTTTTCCGTTTTTGTTTTCTTCTTTTTCGTAACCGGCGCAGATGTTTCGTGGTGGCTTTGTGGTGGCGGTCTTTTGTCGGTTGTTGTTGTTGGTTATTCTTGTGGTAGATCCAGATTTTGGCAGTTCCGTGGTGTTTTCCGGTGTCGTTCTGGCTCGTTCTCCGGCTACACAGTCATTGTTCTATTCATAGGTGTGGTGTGGACGTGTGGTGATTGCGGTGTTCTCAGGTGTGGTGTAGGGTGGTTCAGATCTGGATCTCGGTTTGGTGGTGGTGGTGGACTTCGGTGTTGGTGGAGTTTTGTTGCTCTGGCGGTAGCTCCGGCGGTGATTTCGTGTTTTTGTGTGGCGGTTTTGCGGTGGTTTTGAGTTGTGGTTGTGGTGGTGGTTTTCGGTGTTGGTGGAGTTTTGTTGCTCCCACGGTGAATTCGTGTTATTTATGCGGCGGTTTTGCGGTGGTTTTGTGTTGTGGTTGTGGTGGTGGTGGTGGATTTCGGTGTTGGTGGAGTTTTGTTGCTCCGGCGACAGCTCCGACGGTGATTTCATGTGTTACCTTGGCTTGGTTTTGTGCTATGGCTTGTTGACTTGGGATGGTGGTGGTGGTGGTAGTTGGAGGTGATGAAGGGTTTTGTAGTGGTGGTCGTGGTGGTGGCTTCGGGTTTGGTGGCTGTGGCAGCGGCGACAGTTGCAGTTGTGGCTTAGTGGCCTTTGGTGTTGTGGTGGAGTGAAGGTGGTTTAGGTGTTGAAGGGGTTTTGTTTCTTGCTGTTTTATTTGTGTTGGAGAGGCGGTGGTTCTTGAAGGTGATAAGAGATTTTATGGCGGTGAGGCGTTTAGATCTGATGCTGATATTGGTGTTTTAATTGTCCTGTTTTGGTGTTTTAGTTGTTTTTGCTAGTAGAGTGTTTTAGTTGGAGGTTTGTTTTATTTATTGATGTTTGTTTGGTGGTTTTTGGGTGTTGTGATGGGGAGTTGCTGGTGGTTGGAAGTGTTGAAGCTTGTTGTGGTGGTAAGATGTTGACTGTTTGGAGGCTGAGATGTATCTGCCAAGGTTTTTTCTCTACTGTTGACCCTCGACTTTTGACTATAGAATTTGGTTTTTGAATTATGATGGGCCGAGTAATTTTGATTCGAGTTCGGGAGTTAGTGTTTAATGACTTTTTTAGGGCGAGTTGAGGATTTTCTAGTGGTTTGAAAGTTGAGGTAGTATAGGTTTTAGTATTTACATTGGTGTTCCGCCTATATACGGCGCCTTTGTTTTGTAACTCTCTTATATCGGTCTCGGTTCATCTTGTGCCGAGACTTGGTCTTATTAATAATATTTTGCCGTTCAAAAAAAAAATTGCAAACAAGGAAGAAGAAAATTTCAAATATTGCTTTTTAATAAGATAAAGGATCACTAATGTTACAAAAAAGATAAATGATCAAAGTGTTACAAATAAATAAGATAAAAAACCATTAATGTAATTTTAACTAAGTGTAATCACCATTACGTGCATAGTAGATTATATTGACTTGAGTCATCGTTTTTTTTTAATCAGCAAATATATATATACTCGATCATAAGTATAAGACATACATGTTACGAAAAATAGTACAGAAGTACAATAAAATACAAAGATCAATAACAACACCAATAGTCATACCCCTACTTCAATGACTATCCAAACAACCAAACCTCACATCACCCATGCCATACGTTTGAAACTGAGATACATACATAGTACTCAACTCTGAAACCAATTTATAAAACCTTGAAAGAATCACACCACAAAAAATTAGTTATCATAGTTGGTTATAACCCCGCATAGGAATTTCATACTTCAAATGTGGTACTCAAGTCTCATACTTTGAATCACACCACAAAACCTAGTTAGTATAGTTGAAGAGTCCAAAGCCTTATAATTTCCACAGTGAAATCTCATAATATCAATGTGGAAACTCAAGTCCCATACTTGAGTCGTCGCGAGTTTAGCTCAGTTAATAGTGATATATATAATGATATGATTAGGATTTGAATCATAATGCGTCTATTTATTCACTTTTGAAAAATGTAAAATTATAGCCACTAAACTATCTAACAAAAAAATATAGTATATTGACTTGATAGTGATGAAAGTATTATTAGTTAGAGGATTTAATTGAAAAACAATAATTATTTAAACAATTTTTTACAAATGAGTCATCTATTATAAAACAGAAATAATAGATAGTTATTGTTTCAAAAGTATTAATTAATATTGCATTAAAAATAAAATTAAGAATCTTAATAAAAAAATAATAAAATAAACCATCCATTTTTGAAACTTTTATTTTCCAGAAATTTTTTATTTTCCAGAAATGAATCCCTCATTAAGATAATAATGAAATACATAAACACATAGCGGATGCTTGATTTTTAATTTGGATTGAGTAGGTGCTTTTGGTCTTGTAGCTTAATTTGATGGTTACGGTCAGAAATTAACAAAGCCTTAAATAAACTAATTACCATCAAGCAACCATTCCTTATTTCAAATACTTCCTACATATTTTTTCCAAAAATTATCAAATACGTCTTCTGTTTCACAATGATCTAATTTATAATTTTACCTTAAATTAAACAATAGTTTTTCACAAATGAGACAAATTATTATTTTTTTAAAGTAATTTAATAATTAAAATTTTATTTTTGTGATGAATAATTGGAAAATCTCTGGTTTGAAATCTCAACACCTACATAAATATTATTTTTGGTAAGCTAGCACTTACATATATAATATTTTTATCAATTGAGAGTTATGTTCACATAATTTGAGACAAATATTTTATAGAATAGATCATGAATAACTATACATATATTGTGTAAATTAAATATTCGATGAAGTAGTTTGTGTTATTTCATTTATAAAACTTTCTAACCTTCTCTTTTGGACGCAACTATCTAACTTACTATTTTAACTAAATTTAATATTTGTATCTGTCTCAAAATATAAAAGAAAATTGATGTATTTAGTCCAAATTCTTAACCAATAACTTCAATATTATTTGATAATTTTCTCTTATATTTTGGGACGGCTGAAGTATAATATTTTTAGATTTTAATATTTAGGTAAATTTCTATTAATTTTTATCAAAAATTTAGAAACCAATTTACTCTTTGAAATATGAAATGAAGAATAAATCAATTTTGTTTCTAATTAAGAATACAAAAACGAATTAATTAAATTACTCTATTTTCAGAATATTGTGATCCATATTTAGATAAGAAAAATAAATTAATCAAATATTAAATTTTTTTATCCAAATAATTAGACTCTCATAGTTAATGAATTTTATATGCAGACAAATCATTGAAAAGAATCAAAATTTTGACGGATGAAAAAGCTCTCCTCACACAATAAATGTTAAAAATTGAAACCAAAGTTAAATATGCATAATATTCTATCACTATAAATATGGCTAAGCAAAGCATCATAACACAAAATCAACATCTCCTCACTCACTACACACACCCAAAAGTGCATTTCATTGCCCTATCCTTCATGGGTACCTCAATGCTCATTAAGGTTACTTGCTTGGCCATGATATGCATGGTTTTGGGCATTCCATTGGCCAATGCTGCCATTTCATGTGGTCAAATTACCTTAAGTTTAGCACCATGTCTTCCGTACGCTAGGGATCCAACTCCAAATGTCCCTGAACCATGTTGTAATGCAGTTAGGTCTATAAATAATGAAGCCCAAACTACCCCTGACCGTCAAGCTGCATGCCAGTGCCTTAAAGACCTTCTAAAGAACACTCCTGGACTCAATATTCCCGCCGTCGCTGCCATCCCAGACAAGTGTGGTGTCCCATTGTCCTTTAAGATTGGTCCTGACATAGACTGCAGCAAGTACGTACATATCTCACCTTCAACTTTATTTTTACATATAACTAAAATGACAAAGACATCATAAATTTATATATTTAATTTTTCTATTTCTATTACACACATGCGTGATGCGTCGTTTTTTACTTTTTTGGGTAAATACCCTAAAATATGGATTTATTCTCTAACAATCAAAATTTTCAATTGGATTCTTGAAATCTCAAGTCAAATTAATAAATAAATTATAATTTAAAGGGATATTTTCCCTATATTGGAGACTAATAGACTAATATTTGACCTTCTTAAAAATTTGAAAGTATTTGCATTTTTTAGAGAGTAAATTCATCACTCAATTTTTTGTCAAGGACAAATTTAAATAAATATTTGTTTGACTTTGTTGATTTTTCTTTTAAATAGTCTCTGCTAATAAATTGTTTAATTTGTGATTCTTAAAAAAGAATAAAATATTAATTTAAGCTTTCAAGTATATCTTTTTTGATGAAGCTCTTCTAAAATGAACAGCCCACTCTAGTCAATCATTTGTAATCATAAAATCATTAAAAATATTTGACTTTAACACTAATACATTATTACTTGTAAAATCACATATAATATTGATCGTGATTTGTAAATGGCTCTCAAACATTAATACACATGAAACTTAAATTTATAAAAAAAATTACAAGAATATTTGCATGTGTTACTTAAACTAGGAATTATGGACTAAATAATAATTGATGAACTTTATTATGTATAGTAAATACGTAATAGATTTGTAGTAAGTAATAGATTTGTAAACAATACTAATACTAATTTCATTTTACTCATTTTGCAGGGTAAACTAATGAGCAACTTGCTGGGCTTGCCCTTGATGAATAGATAATAGTATACTTGGGTTACGTTGTGGTAACAAGCAAGAAAGAATAAAGATGACATTTGTACCAACAACAAAAGAAGATGACATAATTTCTCTAGTTGTAACCGAATCCCTACTAAGGGATCATTGTGATATGCATTTCAATAATAATATTGAAATTGAAATAATATATGAAATGTTTCATTTCAAAATCTTCTTATCCACTGTGGCATTTGGATTGATTATTGGCATTTCTTACATTTTTTTTTTTTGATATTCTGCATTTCTTACAATTTTTACTCTTACTTATTTATACTACTCTACTTACGAGATTAATTACACTTTAATTCTCTTAAAAAAAATTAAACTTTAGAGAAATTCATGTCGTTTGTTGATTGTGTCATAATTAAGAATATACGTTAAGAAATTTAAAAACAAAATTTTATGTTAAAAACTATATATATATATATATATTTATTTTTTTTTGTCAGGTAATCTAGCGACTTGAAAATCACTTTTTAAAGGTGAATAAGTGGGCATACCGGGTTCGAACCCCGGTCCCTGCACAAACGTGCATAATGTCCAACCAATTGAGGAGCAAATTAAATTTTAAAATAAATATTAGTATATGTTTAATACTTTAACAAATGTCCTTATAAGACATCTCATAGCTAGCATTTTCGAAAATTTCATCTACTACCAATATATTAAAATTGATTACATCCAAATTCTCTTAATTATCCTTCATTCAAATCATTAAAATTGGTTTTTTTAAGGGTAAAAACGTCATTTTAATTCTTATTTTAAATTTTTATTACTTTCTCTTTCTTACTTTTTTGACCCTTTTTCTTTTCTTACATTCTCTCTCTTACTTTTTAATTATTTATTTATTGTGTTTTATTTATTTATTTATTTTATCTTTCTTATTTTCTAATTTTTTTTCTCTTTCAACTTTTAAATTTGTATCATTTTAGGACATACAAATTTATTTCAACGTGTTTATAAGTACATAAAATTTGCAACAAACGCGATACAATTAATTGATAAATTTTCTCATGTAAAATAAGTAAATATTTTCTAAAAACCCTACATTAATGTTGGAATTTTGAACTCACGAGTATCAAATTTTATCATATCAAACCATAAAAAGTTTATTTTGACACTATAAGCAAATAAAATTCACAACTGGAACAATAATTTATTTAACGGATTTTTGCATATAAAAAGATATTTAACATAAAAATCTAACTTGATTATATTTATTTTCGCATATATAAATACTTTACATTAATTTATTGAAATCCTACATTAGTCTCTTGGTATTTTTAAATACGTAGAAAATATCGAAATTGTTAGGCTAGACGTTCATGAAGGGTTTCGATCCCCGGTTCCTCCACTTTGCGTGTGTGAGTTGAGTTTATAATGACTTTGTCATTTCATCTACGCACCAAAAAAAATTCATGTGTTTTTAAATTTTTATCATTTCAGGACATGAAAATTTATTTCAACATGTATAAGCACATGAAATTTGCAACAAACGCGATGCAAATAATTGGCGGATTTTCTCATGTAAAACAAGCAAATATTTTCTTTAAAACCTTACAATAATGTTGAATATTGACAATACTCATGAGTTTCAATTTTTATCATACCAAGAGATAAAAAGTTTGTTTTGACATCTATAAACAAATAAATTTGCAACAAGAACAGTTATATATTTATCTGATTTTTGCATCTAAAAAAATATTTTAGATAAAACTCAATATGAAAATATTATTTTTCGCACATGTACCTAATATTAATAATTTATAAAAATCCTACATTAATTTTGATATATTTTTAATTTATTAAATTTACAATAAACCCGTGCGAATGCACGGGTCTTTTGCTAGTTACTATTATAATTTTGCGAAACAAGCACAATACTATTATAATTGAAATACAAAATTTTTTTAGCTATTTGTCAAAAAAAAAAATTTAGCTAAAAATATACTTAAAATATTCTTTTGACTTTGATGATGATGATAAAATAAAGAATTAATGCTTAAATTTTTGTTTTATCATTATTGGCGTAAAAATAATAATATCATTAATATTTTTTTTAAACGGAAAAGATAAACCGAGACCGATAAAATAGGAGTTACATAACAAAGATGCCATATATGCAGAACACCAATATAAATATCAAAACATACACTCTCTAAAAGATGCACTACAAGAAAATCCCACATTTGCTACGAAATTTTTCCTCTCAAATGGACCAATTTTCGTCACTAATGTACATTTGCGAGGACATTTACGACGAAAATCCAAAAAGTTTCCTCGCAAATGTCATTTACTGTTCGTGTCAGGAATCGTGTGCAGGTGCTGCAGAGCGCGATCACGCGCAAACGGTCAAGACATTAGCGACGAAATCTGCCAAATTTTCCTCGCAAATGTTAAATGATGACAGGCGCGTCAGGAATCTCGCAGTGTAAACTTTATTCGCTGGGTCCCACTACATTTGCGAGGAGATTTTTTCGCAAATGTTTTGCATTTGTGACCAACCAATTTTCTTCGCAAATATTGGTAGCAAATGCAAAAATTTCTTGTAGTGATGGTCTACTAATCTCATTCTTAGAAGACACACATATCAGCTTCCAGACCATAAAAGAGAATCTTCAACCCGTCTTCAAAAAATGCCAGTAGACATTAACTCCTGATCTTGGATGAAAACTCAAAAGTAATTGGCCCATCAGAATCCGAAAATAAACTCCTAAGTCCAAAGTTGAAGGGACACCAGTAGAATGAGAGCTTAGGCAGAAAAGTATCAGCTTGCAGATCCCTTCTAAACGGTCAATAAGAACACAATATAGATCAAACAAATACAAAAAACCTGCAAAAAAAAAATTTTGAATAGCAAATTTATTATATATAATAGAATGGAACAAAGTACAGGAGGTACCCAACCACGAAAAACCTGCAAATCTCAAGTGACTTGGAAGCGATCAGAGACTCAAAAAGAGTCCTGCAAATCTCAACACATTTAAAAACGGTCAGAGATTTGAAATCTCAAAAAATTTATTACACACGCTGTTAGCCAATATTTTGGCTAAATTAAAATAAAATTTGAATATTCTTCGGAATATATTTAATATGCTTTTAATCATGGGATTTTATATTCACCAGTTGTTAATTAATTATGAAGGTCAAAATTAAATATATTCTGAATATAAAAGTCAAAGAATATTCATAACTCTAAAGAGAGTAAAAATAATCAAGTCCCAAGACTTGATTCGAGTTACTACACATTCGAGTAAGACCAAGTTGTCTCGAGCTCGAACACTAGTTTGTAACTTAGTAAATGGTTGGGATTTATCTGAAGATTAAAATTCAAATTTCAAACCATTGCAACGCTTCATTCAAGACTGATGGCTTTTGACGTTCAAGATAAGGATGAAGTTGTTGTACACATGTCAAATAGACATTCTATGGGCGTTACTAGAACGTTGTAGGATTTAGCTATAAATATAAGTTCATTTGATGTAATTAGGATCACAAATTCTCATACTAACAATCCTTACACATTCTGAGTACCCATGCGTTCGAGCGAAAAAAATTCATAAGACAAAATGTATGATTATGTGGTCACCATTTATTAATTCAATGCAATTTACCTTTTTATGCAATTTACATGTTTTTATTTACATTTCTTGCATTTTATTTCATTGAATCATTTACTTTTCTTGTCAATACGTACTCACTTTGAGTATTTTTACATTTCTTGACATTCAAGTTACATTTTCTTTACTTTATTTTATCTTTTCAATCAAACTTGTTCGTTTACATTAATGAACATTGTTATTTTCAATCATAAACAATAAATGCACAAACATGTCCCGAGATTCTCTAGTTGGTCTCTCAAGCATTGCAAACTAGCGTTTGTTTAGTAAAAATTAGTGTAAACACACGCGGCATTAACCTCACACCAACAGTGTCATGTCCAAAATCCGCTACTTCAACATCTCACCACCACAGCAACCGCTCATATAGGCCAACACCACACCCCACTGTAGTACCCGGCGCAAAAAAATATACAGATATGCAATGATGAAATGCAATGCACAAATGTAAACAATGAAGCCGCCACCATATTTTATTTATCCCATGAGGGGAAAGGAAAATAATGATAAAACCTTAAAGATCGGGTTCGGGAGTTGGTTACATGAGGGGAAGACGTTAACACCCCCTCATATCCGTTGTACTCAACGGGAACCATTTGAGGAATTTTGGTTTGCATAAACAGAGATAACCGTATAAAAAGAAATAAATTACCGCATATTGAACAGAAAGGAAAAAAAAGAGTTTTTTATTATTTGGCTTGACGAGAGAGGCTCTCGCTCCTACGTATCCCCCGAGTACAATGAGGAATTCAAAGCTCACGTAGTTCTTCCTGAAAAGAAAGATTGTGTGTTGGTTGTTTTTAGTGAACGATGCTTAGGTCGCATTCCACTGATACAACAGTATGCTTGTATGCTCGCTTCGGAGGCTTAAGCTTTTGTCTGTAGCAGGGGAATGGATAAAGCGCCATCCATTTAGAAAAAAAGAAGTTGAAAAAAAGATTTGACTGCACAAGAGCAGTTGAAAAAAGAGCTGACTGCGCAAGGGCAGGAAAACAGTTGAATGGGTTGAGTGTCTTTTAAGATTTTAGGAAATTATTTTGAGAATGAGAATGATCCTAAATCACGAGTCGTCAGTTAGGGACCGGATCATCCGAGCAGAAACGAGTCGTACGACAGACTCTCTCTTTTTCATTCAGTTTATTAAATGAACATTCTTAATTAAAGTGAAACGAGCCGAAGGCGAGTCGTAAGTCAGGCTCCTTCCCATTCCATTTAATTAAAAATGTTCCATTTTAAATGGCATGCGAATAATTCAAAGCCAGAGTCGTACGACAGAGACTGATTTATTCACATTCCATATTCAAAGATAAGTTTTCACAACATATTTCAGATCAGAAAAGAAAAGAAAAGGGTAGAAGATGCAAGAAATGCAAATGCATGATGTATGGTGATGACAGTGTAATAATGCGACAATTAAATAATACTCGAAATAAATATGTGGATACATAAATAAATGAGTAATCAGATAATCAGGCATAAAATGAAATTGACAGACAGAGAGGCAAATTAACGAGCATTTTAGCAAGCAAACGTAAGATAAGCTCAAGACGAGTCGTACGTCAGGCTCTCGCTTATCTTATATTTCAGAACATCAAATCACATTTTGAATGAAATAAGAAATAAATTCAAAGCGCGAGTCGTCAGACAGGGCCCAATTTATCTTTATTTCACTCAAAATCAAATCCAGCATACAATTGATATTTTATTTAATTACGACGTTATAAATGATCAGGCGAAGTAACGGAAAAAGATCGTTTAAACAAAATTAATTAAAATAGGATAAACAGAGACAAGTCGTAAGTCAAGCCCTTTTATCTCTACATTAATTAAATTGTTTAAAATATTTGAAATAAAAATAAATTGAGGACGCGAGACGTACGTCAGAGTCCAATTTATTTTTATTCCGAATACGAGTTTTCGAATATAAAATGGAATAGCATTTTTCATAAATTATATCATAAATAAATTCAATCAGCAAGGAGGTGCAGCAACAGAAATAATAAAAAAAATCAAACAAAAACTGAAACTGGGCCCAAAAGTCAGGCCCAAGTCACATTTAAAAAAAAACAAAAAAAAATATCAAACGGGCCGGATCGGGCGAACTGGGTCGACCCGGTCCGACCCAGCACCCAGCTGGGGGGCGCATAAAGCAGCAAGGGGGGCGCGCGTGAGAAGCTTTTCAGCCTCTCACGCGGCGACACGTGGCACAGCCACTCCCTCCTTCTTCTTCTTCTTTCACGAAACAGAAACACCATGAAAGCTCAATTCAACCCAAAAATGGGTTTCACAAATTTTCACCAAAATCAACAAGTAAGTAGTGCTTTTCGTAGTATTTTTCACAAGGATCAATAATATAAACTTAGTTTTTGCAATCGACGTTTGTATAAACAGAAAACGGCAACGCAAGTTTTGATGTAAAAAATTAAAAATGAGTTTCGAGCATACACAAGCTTAAACGATGATTGATTTATGTTCAGATAAGTATCATAAGCACGAAATGATCCTTATATACCTTCGTTTGCTTTGGAAACGGCCGGATCGGAGAGTTTGGTTTTGGCCGGAACTTCAGGCTCGCGATTCACTGCTTTCCGGTCGTTTTTTGGCGAAACAAAAGCCGGATTTGGATTCAGAAGGGTCCGAACTATAAGAATCGACTATTTGATTGTTAATTTTGGATGGTTTTTGGTTGGCCGGAAGTTGGCCGGAAAAGGGAATTCCGGCGGTGGCGCCGGAAAAGTGTTGGTGGAGGAAGGAGGATGTGATTTTTCTGATTTTTTGTATTGGGATGAGTGAAAAATGATTGGTTATGATTGAGTGATGTGAGGTGTGTATTTATAGTGATAGGATTAGGTGAGTGGTATTTGTGTAAAAATGAATAATTTTGGGGTTAAGGGAAAATTAATGGAAAGATGGTAATGAAAATGATTATGAGGTGGAGATGATGAGGTGTCGCAATGTGATTGGCCACGAGAGAAAGAAATTGTCATAAAAAGAAGAAAATGTAAATAAAATAGAAAAAGTGCAAGAAAAATACAAATAAAATATAGAAAAGTATAGAAATAAAAATAAACTCAAAATGCGAAAATAAAAATTATTTTTGAATATTTTTACTATTTTTCGCCTAAAAAGATAAATTGCGACAAATTAAAAGAAATAAAGAAAAATGAATAAATTGTAAAACAAAATTATCAAAAACCTATTTTTTGGTATTTCTTATGAAAAATAAGAAATAATTTTTTAAATAAAATATTTATTTTGAAAAGCTCAAAATTAGGGTATTACACCCACCACACCACAAAACCAACCTAAAACTGCCAGAAAACCAGCCACAGCACAACCAACAACCAGCCACCACCTCTACACTTCCAACCACCACCACTCCATCACAACAAGCCCACATCTCACAACATCCACTAGCCACGCAACCCTAGCGACCACCAAAACAGAACATAGCCAAACAGAACCACCAGCAATCACAACCCCAATACAGAACCACTTCCCACCCTCAACCTTCCATCCGGCCAAAATGGTGCCGCCATCACCTCTGAAAACTAAACAGAACCAAAACAAAGGCAAATGACAGAAGAAGGAAACGAATAACGAAGAAGAAAAGAAGAAGAAAAAAATTGGATGATGCGGAGTGGGGACTGCATGGTTGTCTGAAATGTTGAATGGTACAATAGTTTCCATATTAACTCAAAGCATTGACAAGTATAATATATATTCTTGTAGTAGTTAATTTGATGGAGCCACATAATATGATCAATTTAAGTGTGATTTTTTATTATAGTTTATGCGGGTGTGTGTGGAGGCGGGGTGGGGAAACCCGTTCTCTGTTGGGGCTGGGTGCGGGTGTTCAAATATTACTCCCACCTGAGTATGGTGTGGGGGTGGCAGAAGGAGGCAAGGGCAGGGTTTGAATTGCTTAAATCCGCCCCCTCCGCGCCACGTTGTCATGCCTACGTACCACCATGTTACATCATGTTCTCTCCGGTCAGCTTTTATTTTTTGTTTTAGTTCATTTTTGATTTGTGTGGTCTCCTCCTCCACCGTCGTTTTTTGGTTCCTCCGCGCTTTAGGGCCATGGTGGTGGTTCCATCTTAGTCTTTCGGTTGTTTTTTTTTCTTCTTCTGCGGATCTAGTTTTGGATTTGGTTCAAGTAGTTATTCAGCTTCTTTTGGATCCTTTTTCTTGTATGGTTTCAGCCACCATTGCCTCTATTTCAGTGGTGGTCTGTGGCTCTAGTGGTTGTTGATGGTTTGGGTGATGGATTCGTTACTCCGATGACGGTTTAGTAGTGGTTTATTTTGCTCTGACATCGGTTTAGTGGTGGTTCATTTTGCTCTGTCAATTTAGGTGAGCTTTATGGTGTGGTGGATGTGTTGGTTGTGGTGTGGTGGTGACACATATGTGGTGTAAGTATGTGGTGTGGTTGTGGTGTCGGTATGTAGTGTGGGGTTTGACAGAATGACGGTCTTGTGGTTTTATTTTCTTTGTTTGTTGTTAAGGAGGTGTTGGTTTAGGTAATTTTCTAAATGATTCTTGTTTGCTTTTCGGTGATGTTGAAATTCGTTGGTTTCTTTTGGAGCGTGTGGTTGGTGTCGTGTGTGATTTCTTTTCTACGATACTAGATTTTCTAACTGTTTCCAAATTTTTTGAGATTTGCTGATTCTTTTTTAGTCTATCATGGTATCCAAATATTTTGAGGTTTGCTGTTTTCTTTGAGGTTTGTTGTTTTCTTTGTCTCTAGTTGATCTATACTACGTCGGTGCTGACTGTTTGAAAGCGGCCTGCGGGCTGTGTCATGGGTCGTTTTGGCGAATACAACAGGGGTTTGTTTGTTGTTTTTGCAGCGATTTTATATCGTCATATCTATATAGAAATCATTTCCTCTATTTGATGTATTCTTTTAGAGTTTGCTCTGGCCACCACACAATCAGAATGCAAATGTAGACTTTTAGCTTATATTGTGGCTTCTGGATGTCTCCATCAAGTTGGTTGATTTAGTGCGTTATAGTTTGTTGGGGTTTGTGTCAAATGTGTTTGGTTGTCGACTTTTACTTTTAACCCAGGCGGAGCTTTAGAGCATGGTAGGTTGTTAGGACGCCATTGCAAGGTATGAGACTTAAGTTCCATGTTAGACGTATGGGATTCAAGTGTGGGAGTTATAAGGCTTTGGACTCTTCAACTACAATAATTAGCATTTGTGGTGTGATTCAAGGTATGAGACTTGAGTAACACGTTAGAAGTATGGGATTCCATTGTGGGGTTATAAATCCAACTACAGTAGCTAGTTTAGTGATGTGATTCTTCCAAGATTATTATCAATTAGTTTCAGAGTTGAGTACCATGTCTCTTTACTGCAAATGTGTGGGATGGGTGGCGTGATGATTGTTTGGTTGTTTGGGTAATCGATGGAGTAGGGTAGGACTATTATAATGTTGGTTTTGATCTTCATATTTTATTGCCCTTTTATACTTTTTATCATCATATGTATCTTATACTTATGGTTGAGTTTTATAATATATTTCCTGATTAAAAAAAAACTTACATGCATGTGCCCTTATGATTTACATTAATATGAACACTAATTTACTAACTCATCACTTAATTAACAAACCTTAATTAGTAAAATCACCATTTTTTTGGTAATAAGTGTAAGCATCATTACCTTCATAGCAAAAACATACAATTAAGTCTTCGTGAACTTAACTCAGTTGATAGTAATATAAATAGGGATCGGAGTTTGAATCCTGATTGATAGTGATTTTATCCACTAAACTATCTGAGCATAAAATATATATTGACTTGATAGTGATGAAAGTATTATTAATTAGATGATATAATTGAAAAACAAATAATTAATATATTTTAGAAAAAAAAGAGCATTCAATATTTTAAAACAATTTTTTTACAAATGAGTCGGCCATTGTAAAACAGAAATAATAGACAATTATTGTTTCAAATTAAAGAATTAATTGATATTGAATTAAAAATAAAATTAACTGTGTCCATAGAATAATTCAAATAGTAAGAGATTAGGGTTGAAGGACATATGAGTCGGATAGAAGAGGTTTATGGATCAATTCTTGAAGACAACAATTTATCTTTCCTCTGGTACCAAAAAAACAAAGTAAAGAATTTTGACAAAAAATTTGATTCAAAAAAAATAATCTAGACAAAAAATAATAAAACAAACCATCCATTTTTCAAACTTTTTTTCTCTTCAGAAAAGAATCCTTCATAAGGATAAGAAAGAAATAGATAAACACATAGTGGATCCTTGATTTTTAATTTGGATCCGGTAGGTGCTTTTGGTCTCGTAGCTTAAATTGTAGGTTACGGTCAGGAGTTAACAAAGCATTAAATAAACTAACTAGAATTACCATCAAGCAACCATTCCTTGTTTCAAATACTTTCTCCATTTTTTTCCAAAAATTATCAAATACGTGTTTCACAATTATTTAATTTATAGTTTTACTTAGATTAAACAATATATTTTTTTTATAAATGAGATAAATTCTTTTTTTCTTAAAGTAATTTAGTAATTTTAATTTTTAGATGAATACGTAGAAAATATTAGATTAGAATGAAACCATTTTTCGGATGAAGGTTCTTGAGGTGGATAATGTTTTCGAAGGAATCAAATATGTGTCGTGGAAGTGGTTCTTGGCTCTTAAGGGTAAGACTCCTTGTTTATTCTATGAATAGAATACTAATCCCTTAGATTGTATTTTGAGGTAGTTTGTTTTTGGCGGTTTGTACCGATTTCCTTTTTAGTTTTCCAGGGCTTTTCGCTTGGTCGGATTTAGGATCGAGTTCTTCCGTTCTCATCCTCTTTGTGGGTGGAATACACCTTGTACTTTGTTCATTCTAATTAATATAATATAAATGCCATTTCAAAAAAAAAATCATTTTCAAAACTCTCAAAACAAAATATTAATTGGTCTAGTCGTGATTGACATTGGACTGATAGAAAGAATCACGATTTCATCCCCATAAATACATTTGCAAGAGATTAGAATTACTTATTGTCAAAACTCTCTCTGAACCCCTAAAGTAGAACTAGCCTCATTTCTTTAAAAATCAGATCGAAGGTGAAGAAAAATAAAACTCTCAAAACTATCTAAACTTGTTTTTTTTGGACTAGACTTGCAATTTTATTTTATTTTTAATTAAAAGGGGAGCAAATGGTGAACCATCTACAAAGCCTTAAATATATATAAAGATAAAAAAGAGATATATAAAGAGAAAGAGAAGCGGGACATAACCAAAACCTTCTCAAGTTCAAAAGCAGGAAAATAAAAGCATGGGAAGCAAAGGAAAGAAAAAGAAAACCAAGTCTAACTTGCAATTTGAACTAAATTTAATATAATATTTTAGATTCGACTATTTGGATAAATTTTCATATTATTTTTTATCAAAAATAAGGAAACCAATTTATAGTCTTTGAAAAATGAAAGGAAAATAATTCAATTTTATTTCTAATTAAGAATCGCAAATATTAAATTAATTATACTGGTCTTATTTTCAAAATATTTTGATCCCTATTGAAAAAAAATTAATGGATTAATTATTAATTTTTTTAACCAAATAATTAGACTTTAGTAATTAATATGAACTTTACTCGGTTGGTACACATTGTATCAAATTTGATTATTATTGATAAAAAAATAGATATATAAGTTTTTATACCTTGAAAATTCAGGTTGTTTTTCTGGTGTTGCTCCACTATTTTGGGTTTTTTCAGAGATGATGCTCGATGTTCAATAATGGCGTTGATTCACGTCACAGTTGTCGGTTTAACTATTCGGTTGGTTTGTTGGTACTCACTCAGTCTTTGATTCTTTGACTTTTTTAGGTCTATTGAGATATGCAGGTTCATTGATTTAAGTTTTCCTTCACTGCGCCGATGCCATTTTATTATCCGTATCAATTCTCGAATTGATTTCATATTGTTGACTCGAAAGAGTCGCTTTGCTTGTTGTTCATAGGAAATTGATGATACGTGGACAAGGTTTCCTTGTTGGCGCTCATAGACATTTATTTGGTGATAGTTTGTTAGGATCGATTAAGTTGTTTTGACTTGTGCTGATTTATCTTTATGTATCACCGTTGGGTGAATTTGTGCACTTTTTTATTTTACTGGTCAAGTCGTATATCCTCATATTTTGTTTCTTTAGTATTTATTTTTTTTCTTTTTTATTTCTACTTTTTTATATTATATATTATTATGAGTTATAAACTGTACCTTAACTTGAATATTTATTCAAAAAAATTCCAGGTGGTAAAGTTCGATCTCCTCACACAATAAATGTTAAAAATTGAAACCAAAGTTGAAAATGTATAATATTCACTATCTCTATAAATATGTAGTCCATAGCTAGCTAAGCATCATAACACAAAGTGCATTTCATTTCCATATATATCCCTCATGGCTACCTCAATGCTCATCAAGGTTACTTGCTTGGCTATAATATGCATGGTTTTGGGCATTTCATTGGCCAATGCTTCCCTTCCATGTGGTCAAATTCAAATGACATTGTTACCATGTCTTCCATATGTTAGGAATCCAATTCCACCTGTCCCTGAACCATGTTGTAATGCAGTTAGGATTATAAATAATGAAGCCCGAACTCCCCCTGATCGTCGAGATACATGCCAGTGCCTCAAAAACTTGTTGATCAACAATCCTAACGTCAATATTTCCGCCGTTGCTGATATCCCAAAACAGTGTGATGTCCCATTTCCCTATCCAATTAGTCCTGACATAGACTGCAGCAAGTACGTACATATCTCACCTTCAACTTTATTTCTATTATTTAGTGTATGTTTGGTAACACGGTGGGTGTGTCAGAATTACGATGACTTACCGTGATTTTCAGAATATTATTTTTTCATATACCAACAAAGAGAAAGAAAGGGTAAAAGAAGAAAAACATATATAATTTTGACAAAATTCATAGAAGTTACAAATTCCTTAATATGCGTAAAAATGTCGGAACGACATATATTTTGGTACGGAGGGAGTAATATTTTAGAAATGGATTCTATAGACAGAATACGGACCGTCAGAACTTGATCGGACAGTTAAGATTATAAACATAAATTTTTTTAAAAATATACATTTGAGTTTTAAAATCTGATTCTTCAATTTTATATTGAAAGACACACACGCATACCCTTTATATTTTTTTTTTGGATAAATACCCTAAAATATGGATTTATTCTCCAAGAAACATTTTAAAATTTTATTTATATATTCTTTCTCTTAAAAACGTTCAACTTAATACTACTGGGTAATAATATTTACATGTGTTATTTGAACTTGAATTTATGAATAAAAATAATAATTTGAATTTTATTATGCTGTAATAGATTTGTAGTAGTAGATTTGTAGACAATACTAATATTAATTTCACTTTACTCATTTTGCAGTGTAAACTAATGAGCAACTTGCGAGGTTTGCCCTTGATGAATAGATAATACTTTGGCTGTGGTAATAACCAAGAAAGAATAAAGATGACATAGTTTCTCTGGTTGTAATAATACTAAGGGATCACTATGATATGCATTACAATAATAAAATTGAAATAAAATATGAAATGTTTCATCTCAAAATATTCATTATCCACTGTGACATTTGGATTGACTGGCATCTCTTACGATTTTTACTCTTACTCAGTAATATACTCTTATTCTTACTTACTTACTCTTGTGAGATTAATTACACATTATTCTCTTAAAAAAAAAACTAAACTTTAATTTTAGAGAAATTCATTTCTTTTAATTTGTTAATTGTGTCATAAGAATGTACGTTAAGAATCATCCTTCAATATTTTTGGAAATGTTGTAATTAAGGAAGGGAAAATGCTACTTCAAGCGAATTTTTCCTCACGGACTGCTCGCGAATGACCTGTCAATGACCCCACTTGTATTTTTTAATAATTAAATAATTTATAACTAAATTCAAATCAATTTATTTTGTTTTTTCTGGCTTTCTTCATCTTCCACCGCCCACCCCATTGTTTTTCTCTGACATTTCTATGACGTTCTTCATCTTCAAATCAGAGCTAATCTTTGCAATTAAATAAATTGGCTATTATTTCTCTATCTCCCTTTGTGTCTGTCAAACACATCATCGCCAATATTTGCAATTTTTCATGGTCCTCTTTTTCCGTTGTTATTGTCATCAGGTCATTGTTCCTTTTCCGTTGGTGGTCGTTCGTTGTATTGCCGTTGTTCATCAGTTTGTTTTGCCTTGCATGATCGATTTTATTTTTAAACTGGATCTCTAATTGAATTGATACGTGATTCGGTGATTGTCTGCTACTTTGTCAATCGTCAATATCTTTTATTGATATTATACTTAGGGAGAGATTTAAAGGTGGGCTGGGGTAATTAAAAAGAAACAAAAGTTTCTGAATGAAATAGGTGACGAGTGATTGTGCTTGAATGATGAGGCAATTTAGGGGAGTTAACTTACTTTGTTGTATTGAACTTGTTAGTGATCTTTGAGTCAAGTAGTTTTTTGCCTTGTTTTTATCACAACAAACAATGGAAAACAGAGCCACAACCGCTTATGAACAGTGGTAGTCTTTGTTAATCCTATAATAAAGCACATCGGCACAATCTTTGGTTAACAATGAGAGAAACAGATATGCGCTTTTTGACCGACAAGTCGTTTCACCGGCAAGTCGGCACGATGTAATTTATATTATATTATTTTGTTATATTTTAAAATATTAGAAAATGTGGGGCCATCGGGATGAATTCGTGAAGGATATTTCGCTGTATATAGCAGTGCTGTTAAGGAAGTAGCTAGTGTCTCTAGGCCGTGTAAATGGAATGACAACAACCACATTCAATTATTTTTTTCCTAATTATATTAGTCATTAATATTATATTTTTTTATTCCGGATATGTAGGAGAAGAAATGGTTGAAAAATAGTTAAATAAAATTAGGTAATAATAAAATTGATTATATTATTCCGTAAATATTTCAGAAGAAATTCAACTATTTTAATTTCTCTATTGCACCAAGGGATATGTAGGAGAAGAATCTTCCTCTTATCAAACCAAATAATAATAAAACATTTTATCCTTTTGATTAAACGTCAATAATTTATCATTCTTTTTATTCTTTTTGAAATAAAATAAATAGTACTAAAAAATAATTTGTAATTCTTGCAATTATATTAATTATAAGGCATCCGTTTTTATTGGATAACATAGGGTACTAATGTTAAAAAAATGAAAAAAAGTTGTTCTAGACTTTCACTTTTGAGCAAATAAAAAAAAGTTATTGATGTTATGAATGTTGATTAGAAAATGACATTTTGTTTGTGTTAGTTATACAAATAAATAACTAATTTAGAAGTTATTTATGTTATTTATAATTTTAATAGATGATGTTCTTTTAAAAATATAGTATACTAGTATAAATTACCCGTGCAAAGCACGGGTTAAATTTTAATTATAAAATTATAATTTGTTTTTTAGTATAATTTAAATTATTTTTTAAATTATTTTAACAATAATTAAATTTAAATATACATGTTTTTATAATAAAATTTTAAGGTATATTTGTTAATTTATTTTTGAAGATGTATATAATATTTTGAAAAAATATTTGGTGCCCTACATACATTTGTTGGATAACGTACCCCGTAGAAAAAATTTAAGGACCTGAGTGTCTATTATTTGTCTCACATATAATTGATGTTTTATTTATTTTTATTGATTTTAATAATATTATAAAAATCATGATATTTTGAATAGTTAGAATTTTTTGTGCGATAATCTCCATGAATATTAATTTAGTTGTTAAGAGACGTCACAATTTGAAGGATTCACAATTTAAAATGAGGATATCCTGCCTATTTATTATAAAATGTGAGTTTTTTACCACTAAACTACTTGGCAGGAAAGGAAAAATTTTCTTGCACAATATTTAATTTCTAGACTTAAATTATTTTACCCTATCCATTTATTTTAATATTTTAACCATATAAAATAAATATTATGTCAACTGAAATATATATATTACTTGTATCTTGTGTGTTTTCTTATAATTTTTTGAATGCGTGTGTGTACCCTGTAAGTTTTTCTTATAATTTATCCCGTGTGTTTTCTTAAAAATTTTAAGAAAAAAATAATTATATTGAATGGTATCTTAAATTTGTGTGTGTAACCGGTGTGATTTTCCAAAAAGATTTTGCATCGGTCGATAATTCAATTATTTGATTTTAACTCACTAAGTTTCACAATTGTTCGATTTAAATCACCTAAATTTCAATTGTTTGATTTTGACCATCAAATTTATCCCGTTTTGCATTTCCTAGCCCTGTTGACTCTTTTTTAAATAAAATTTACTTGTGTTGTATTTCAATTAAAATGTGCTTTTAAATGTGTTTGTACCCCGTGTATTTTCAATCTTATAATTGTTTTGAATATGTATGTACCCCTCGTGTTTCTAAATGTTATCTTGAATGTGTGTGTATCTCGTGTGATTTTCTACAGAGATTTTACATCGATAATTCAATCACTTAATTTTAACTCCCTATATTTCACAACTGCTCGATTTTAGTCACTTAAATTTCAATTGTTCGATTTTGGCCATCGAGATTACATCGTTTTGCATTTTCTAGCCGTTGACTTTTTTAAAATAAAAATTACTTATGTGGTATTTCAAATCAAATATGCTTTTAAATGTGTTTCTATCTTGTATGTTTTCTTATGATTTTTTGAATGTGCGTGTGTAACCTGTGTGTTTCTAAATGTTATCATGAATGTGTGTATCCCGTATGATTTTCCACATAAATTTTACATTGATAATTCAATTACTTGATTTTAACTCCTCAAATTTCACAATTGCTCGATTTTAGTCACATAAATTTTAATTATTCGAATTTAGCCCTCAAGTTTACCTCGTTTTGCATTTCATAGCACCGTTGTCTTTTTTTAAATAAAAATTACTTATGTGGTATTTTAAATAAAATATTCTTTTAAATATTATTGTACTTCGTGTGTTTTCTTATAAACTTTTGAATGTGTGTGTATTCCATGTGTTTTTAAATGGTATCTTGAATGTGTGTTTATCCCGTTTGTTTTCTTAAAAAATTTAAGAAAAAAATAATTATGTTGAACGCTATCTTGAATATGTGTGTGTAACCGGTGTGATTTTCCACAAAGATTTTGCATCAGTCGATAATTAAATTATTTGATTTTAACTCACTAAGTTTCACAATTGTTCGATTTAAGTCACCTAAATTTCAATTTTTTGATTTTGACCATCATGTTTATTCCGTTTTGCTTTTCCTAGACCTGTTGACTCCTTTTTAAATAAAATTTACTTATGTTGTATTTTAATTAAAATGTGCTTTTAAATGTGTTTGTACCCCGTGTATTTTTAATCTTATAATTTTTTTGAATATGTATGTACCCCTCGTGTTTCTAAATGATACCTTGAATGTGTGTTTATTTTCCACAAAGTTTTTGCAATGATTGATAATTCAATTATTTTCCACAAAGTTTTTGCATCGATTTATAATTCAATTTATCGCTTGATGGCTAGGAAGAAAGCATTAAAATATTTCCTTAAAAAATTTGTTTGTACCCTGTGTGTTTTCTTATAATTTTTTTAATGTGTGTGCCCTGTGTGTTTTTAAATGATATCTTGAATGTGTGTGTATTGTGTTTTCTTATAAATTTTATAAAAAAATAATAATTATATTGAATGGTATATTGACTGTGTGCCTATCCCGTGTGATTTTCCACAGATGTTTTGTATTGATAATTAAATTATTTGATTTTAACTCCTTAAATATCACAATTGTTCAATTTTAGTAACCTAAATTTCTATTGTTCAATTTTGGCCCTCAAGTTTACCACGTTTTGTATTTCCTAGTCCCGTTGTCTTTTTTTAAATAAAATTTACTAATGTGGTATTTTAAATAAAATATGTTTTTAAGTGTGTTTGTATCCCGTGTGTTTTCTTATAATTTTTTGAATGTGTGTGTATCCCGTGTGTTTCTAAATGATATTTTGAATGTGTGTGTATCAAGTGTGTTTTCCTATAAAAAAATTTAAAAAATAATAATTATATTGAATGTTATCTTGAATTTGTTTGTATCCCAAATTAAATAATTTCTGAATAATTTACAGCCTGGTTGGTTTAGGGTTGAATGTGTAGGCGACTTCCAATTTGAATTAGGTTATTTGGTTATAAACACTAATTGAATACTTTCTACATGTATACCTCCAATTCAATAAAAAATAAAAATAAAATATTTAAATTATTGAATTCTTTCTATATGCCTCCAATTCACGGATTTTTTTATTTTTTATTATTGAATTCTTTTTATATGTATCTAATACAATTAAATCTTTCTACAAAATTACTCCATACCTTGAATTTCTACATTTGTCACGTAAATTACTTTAAATAAATCATTTGGTCAATTCAATAAAAATCACATTAAGTAGTCATCATTGGCGTAATAAATGTTGGATGAATGTGAGAAGAGCATTTAATAGTTTCCTTAAATAGTTTTCTCATAGAGTGGATTCGTAAATAGTATATTATATAGATATAGATTTTTTTATACAATTTTTTTTAGGGGTCCATTTTTATAATTTGCTTCGGACCTCCAAAATGTCGGGGCCGGCACTGATTCCAACTCAGGTCTAGCTCCTTAAGTACTCTAAGAGTTTAATCCTACAAGTGTTATCAGAGCAAGTTTATGGTTATGACCCCTCTGTTTCACATTGGGGCGAGATTGTTGGAACTAATCCATTGTCACCCTTACAATTCGTTGGACTTAACATTCCAACCCATGGCGCTAGCTTAGGCGCAACCCCTTATGTACTCTATACTATATATAACTAAATTAAGTTGCACCCTCGCTAACAAAGATTACTTTTTACGTAGTGGTAAGCGCTTGATCCTGCAACTAATATATACATTCCCTAATCGTAACAAACTTCCGAATCGTTTTCTAGTTCAAAATCACTATATTTAGGTATTTTTCAATTTATCCCATAAACAAATTAAAATTGGTGTCGACTCCTTTAATGGATGATCCAACCACGACAATATATAAGTTATTCACTTAATAACTACACTAGTGCTACAACAAACAATGGTTTGCTCCAAGTCGTCGTAAGGTATTTTGAAATCCTTAAGCAAATGGTAGCATATTCAGTTTTTGAGTCTTGTGTATGTAAAATTTTAAGTGAAAAAAGAGAACTTATCTTATGCACCGCACGGGTTCCTTGACAAATAATTTGTTGTCCAAGAGATGACGTCTCTTCTTGCACCAACATGAAGGAGTTGGATTCATGAATCTAATTAAGTAGCTGGATTTGGTTACTCTAGATGCAGTCAAGTTGCATGCAGTGAATAGATCTGAGCTGTCTCAATAAATCAGACAATTTATATTTTAATGTAGTTTTATTTTTTAAAAATATTAAGGTTCTGATTTTCAAATATGAATTGTTTGATATTGATCATATAATTATGATCTCACTAAATGCATGCAGTCATGAGTGCCAAATCCGAATCCCATGATTTTGCATAATGTGTTCATTGTTATTAGGGTGAGCCACCACGTAGGGCTCAAAAAATTAGGGCATCTAAATATTTATATGTGTTTGCTAAAATTTAAATATATGTGTAAAAAAAAATTTTGTTATTATTTAAAAATATTTTTTTTGTTAAAAAATAAATTTAGTAGACATATTTTTAATTTGATAAGTAACTTTGTAGTCTATTGTAAAAAGAAGAAGTAGCATCGCTAAAAAATGTAAACTAACAATATTTTGTAGTTAAATACAATCTATGTTCATTTATAAGCATACATTTCTCTCAAAGTAATTGATGTATTTGGTTAAAAAATTTGACTAGATACATTAACTTTGGTTGACTAATTTTACAGTATATTTCGTGACAGAGAGAAAATTAATTAAGGTTGTTGAAAAATATGTTAAACTTAGTTGGCAAGTGGATATTACATTTTATAGGTGGAATTTCTAGCCATTAGATGACTTGGCCAAAATAAAAAAAATATGTTGCGTACTTTTTCAAAGCATGAATTGTTTTCATATTATAGTTATCGCATATAGAACTTTACTGACTTCTTTCACAGTGGTATTAGTAAAATGACTCGTTTTATGTAAACTATTATTGATTAAAATATAAAGTGTTGTTATTGATTAAAATATGAAAAATTTTATGTTATTTGTAATTTAAATTAAAGATAAATTCTTTTATTTTTTTTACATTTTATTATTAAAAGCCTATTTTTAATTCTTGAATAAGACCTCTGAATATTCCGGATCGGCTTTGCTTACTTGTGTGATTGTTTGATGATACATGTTTAATTTAAGATTCCATGTTTTTAATGTTATGCTCCACTATTGTTATATTTATATCTTTGAAAATGGTGAGTCACTTAGTTTGTCAATTCGTTAATAAGTCAATCGAATATGTTTCGAATGACATTGGGTTTTTATAAAGTTAGATACGTACGTGACATACTATTAAAATTGTACTTTATTTTATTTTTAAAAATATTTTGCACTTGATTATATTTATTTTAAGGTTTTTTTTAATCTACTTCGGAGATTTCAAGTTTATTTCAAGGATCTTTAAGTTTGGAGTATTTATCTCTCAACCACTTAATAATAGTTTAATCAATATAATTTTTATAAAATACATTGTTGGATTGAAAGTTTATATCATATACATTATTTGTATAAAATTTTAAACATATCCAAAATCATTTGATATATTGTTGAGACACATGATTTTATAAAATACATTGTTGGATTGAAAATTTATATCATATAGATTAAAAGCGTTTAAAAAATTACTTAAACCGTTAATTTTAATGTGTGTCAGTAACGTATCAAATGATTTTGGATTTGTCTGAAATTTTACACAAATGATCTATATAATATAAACTTTAATCCAATAATAAATTTTATAAAACTTATATAAGTTAAAATATTATTGAATGGTTGAGGAATAGGTCAGGTCTCACCTTATTCCAAAATTTTAAGTTATATTTTCTATATGCTTGCGAGTTTGTAGGTGTTAACATGGACAAACTATTTTATGAAGTTTTCGTCATTATTTATAATGACTAATTTCAAGAGTTTGTGAGGCATACAAAGCAGTTTCTATCGTGTACCCGTATTCATTATTGATTTTGTTAAATTCTTCGTTTAAGTTCAATAAAAAAGCTATTGTATAAATGTTAATTTTCAACGTTTATAACTTCTTTTTAAATCCAAAAACTATTTTTTTTTACAAGTAAATCCAAAAACTATTAGAAATAATATAAAATTATTGATATAGCGTTTCTTAACAGTTTAAACTTTTGGGATAATCGATCTTTTAACATGGTATCAGAGTCTCTATGACTACGTGGTTTAGAATTTGATTTCCGCTCCCCTCATATATGATAGATGGGCTTATACATTGAGGCGTGTTAAAAATAATATAAAACCATTGATATAGTCTTTCCTAACAGCTTAAACTTTTGAGATAATCGATCATCTAACACATTCTTTCAATTAGCGAAAAGTGGCGCCTGCTCTTTAGGTCGCAAATAACCAATTTTCCAAACCACATGGGTATACCAGTCCAAAAGGGTAAGGTGCCAGTCCATTCAGGGTCACTGGCGAGCATTAAATGGAAAAAGAGTTAAAATGAAACCAACTTGATATATTTACCAATTTACGAACCAGCATTTACTTCGATCACAACTTTTATATATGTGGAAGACATTTGGATTTTGGATCTTTTAAATGTTTGATTTAATTGACGGTTTGATCACTAATTAGTATATGTAAAAAATATACATGCATGTTAAAAGAGGTCTATTTTAATTTCTTAAATAGTTTGTGTTATATATTTACATTTCGTTTTTTTTTCATGATAATTTTTTAGACCCTAATTTTATTATTATTTTGGTACATACATGAGATGACAAAGTCTTCACACAATCACACAATAAGTTAGTAATTTTTCAAAAAAAAAATAAAGAATCTATTGACAAAACTCATATACATTAAATACTGAGAAATATATAGATAATTACAAATTCGAATATGAGTCTCAACTTATAAATTGTCTCTACTATACCTATTAATTTTATCAATCATTAATGTTTTTCATTTCACATAATTACATAGGCAGTATCCAAAAAAATTGTACTGTGTTAATTATTTTTTTTTAAAGCTCGGTATCCACGTAATGTGTTAATTAGATATTTAATTTATTCTTTAGATATTGATAGGTGGATAAATTTTCCTCACACAATAAATGTTAAAGATATATAGGAACCAAAGTGAATTGGCCATATATTTTCTATATAAATAGTCCTTAGCAAGGCACCCTAATAACACAATCATCACTCATTAATTTCCTCTTCCGATCCAAATTTTCCAAATCCACCATGGCTGGTTCAATGCTTGTCAAAGTTACTTACTTGGCTGTGATATGCTTTGTTTTGAGCATTCCCTTAGCCAACGCTGCATTTTCATGTGGTCAGATACAACTCACTGTAGCACCATGCATCGGGTATCTAAGAAGCCCAGGCCCATCTGTCCCAGCACCATGTTGCAATGGAGTTAGGAGTATAAATAACCAAGCTAAAACTACCCCTGATCGTCAAGGAGTTTGCAGGTGCCTCAAATCCACGGTATACAGCTTACCTGGAGTCAATGCTGGTGCCCTAGCTGGCGTTCCTGCTAAATGCGGTGTCAATTTGCCTTACAAAATTAGCCCTTCCATGAACTGCAACATGTACATCTCTCACCATTAATTAACCTTCTCTTTTTAAAATTTTAAATTTTCATCAAATTAGTCTTTTTAAAAATAATTTATAGAAATATTGTAGTCCTATTAATATATATTTGGACTTATATTGGTCACTTTTAAGTATCAAATTAGTATTAATTTGTTTGTTTTTTAAAATGTTTAAAAGCATTCTCAACCTTCTAATATTAGAGACTAAATAAAATAGATATCATATGCTTTATGGATTAGTTATAAAAAATTACATGAATTATTTTGTTCTGTTTTTTTGTGAAGAAGCACTATATATATGAATAATTTTCATTTCTCGTATATTAGTTTTTATATTATATTTTACAAATTCTTAGTACAAAAAGTGTTATAATAGCTTAATAGGGACCAGAAACATTTCGAAACCATATTTATCCTTGTTATTAAAAACATGAGAGCTAAATTCATTTTATTATATTCATTTTATAAAGAAATCTAATGTCAAAATTCATTTTATTCATTGCAGAGTCACCTAAATGAGCAACTTGTGATGCTTGTTCTTGTCTTCTTGATGAATAAATAATACTACTTTGGTTTGTGTCATATAACCAAGAGGATAAAGATGGAATAAAATCTACTTTGGTTAAAGATGGAATAAATAATACTACTTTGGTTTGTTGCAATAATTGTAATGGAATCCCACTAGGGATCACTATTATACTATGCATTTCAATAATAAGTAATAACTATGAATAAAATCTACAAGGTTTCCGGCTCAAAATATTCATTATCCATTTGCGACATTTGAATTTATTATTCTTTATCGTGATTCTTACTGTATATAAATTTTTAAATGGTAGAAATTTTCGGTACATAGACATCGATTTGCTGTCTCAAACCTGTGTCAAGTGAGTTATTTTATTTATAAGATAACAATTAACAATCACACCAACTAAATTGAGCCAAACTTAAATAGTAGAAATTTAACTCGATATCTTGTGATTTATAACACTTACATAAATTGTACACTAACAACTTATGTTAGACCTCAGATATTTCTTATTTTGAGGGACTTACAAATTTTTGTGATTATCAATCTTTTCCATTTAAATTTAATTAAAAAAAATTGACAAAATGTTTCTTCTTCACTATAATATTTTACATGCACTTATCATAAATTAACTTGCTAGATAGCTAATAGTGAGTTCTTGCTTAACATGTGTACCGATATGTTATGAAAATGGATATATCGATTTCTAATAAATAATAATTAAATTGAGAAATATTAAGTTCATTACAAGCTAGCTAGTTCTATTCTATGATTATACTTATGCCCACTACCCTTCCTCCTAAGGTATAAATAAAAATTTAGACATTAAAAATTCATTTATTTAATGCAAAATTTAGATTTGATATATCAACTTTTATTGATCCATTTTTGTTTATGAGTATTTATTAAGAAAAATATTCATACTTTTTTTTTTTGAAGCAGAAAAATATTCATACTTGTAAGTTGATTCTATCAAATTATATTTAGCAATTTGGAATAAATTTCACTAATAGACAAGCCAATTGAATTGTTCATTCTTTAAGAAGGGTATTCTCCTTAGTCCCACATATGGAAATTGCTTTATCCGCCTTCTGAATTACTCCCACGTTCCCCAAACTACCTAAATTACCTTTCGGATTTTATCTTTCGAAATACATCAAGGCCAAAAAATTTTGGAAGATATAATACGAAATCTCAAAATTTTCAGATCCTGTAAACTGAAATTGTAAATTATGTGAAGGTTAAATTGGCGGAGGCATTTTGGTAGATACGATTGGAAACACAAATTTTGGTAGTTACGATCTGAAAAACCACACTTTTCAGGAGATATAATCCGAAATGGACTTTTAAAAGCCAGCTTGCAGACCAATACCATCATTCATACTCAAACACTCAACCTCCTCTCATAAGTAACATGCGATTTTTTAAACTTCAAATCATCATTTATTCGCTCATTTGGAAGATCACACACTCATTTGAAGGCATAAAACAGGTAATCATAGCTTTAAACCGATTAGTTTTTGATTTTTTTTAAGAAATTCTTGAAGTAGCAAAGTTTTTCACAAGAAAGGGGAGTTTGAATTGTGAACCTTTAAAAATTAACTATAAAAATAACAAGGTTAGTTTTATCAAAACAACACTCTAAGAATGATCTTAGATTGATATAAGAACAAAAAAATAATTAAACCAATAGTATAAAAGTGTTGTGTGTGTTAGTGACTTTTCAAAAGCTTTGAGAGGAGTAAGAAGAAACACACAAACAATTTTTATACTGGTTCACCCTTAACGTTGGGCTAGTCCAGTTTCTTCACTATGTCTCTTGAGATACTATCGATCTCGTATTACAAATTCTTCTTTTGATCTAGCACAAGATCAAATTTCTTAGTCTACCTTCTTCCCTAAGGTAACACTCAATCAATATTAACCAATTGACTTGAGCAATCTTTCTTTACAAAAAGGTATGGTTGTTTCTAAGCTTTGATAAAATCAATCTAGTTGAAAAAAGCTTATGAACAAATTTCTCTAAATTCACTCTAAGAGTTTATACAGATCCAGTATATGATTTGAGAGCTTTGGAGTGATTGAGAAACTAAAGAAGAGCTTTGATAGTGCTTATGATGAAATATGTAAGCTTTGATGTATTTGGAAACTCTTTTTCTTCAATGTGATAATGATGTCCTATTTATAGGAGCAAATGATGTCTTCAAGTCTTGTTCAGCAAGCAAAACAGTTCCCCATAATAAAAGAGCCGTTGGAAGCTTATAACATAAGCTGTTAATTAATTTTATAATCAGGCTGTAGTACCCGGCGCAAAAAATATACAGATATGCAATGATGAAATGCAGTGGCGGAGCCTGAAAACTTATAAAGGCCGGGCAAAATTTAAAATTTAAATAAAAATTTCAATTTTACAATGAAAATTTTTAAATTTGAAAAAAAAACACTCAGTTTTACCCAAAATTAATTGCCACGAATCTCAATTTTACTCTAAATTAACTCCTAAAACACCAACAAAAATATTTTGCGGTAAAAAATCTGAGTTTTCAACCAAAAAACTTCAATTTTGCCTTAAATTAATCCTTAAAAATATCAGTTTTACCCTAATTTAATCTCTAAAATACCAAAATTTTCCAACTTAGCTCGGGCTGCAGCCTTGGCAGCCCGGGTGGTAAATCCTCCTATGATGAAATGCAATGCACAAATGTAAACAATGAAGGCGCCACCATACTTTATTTATCCCGTGAGGGGAAAGGAAAATAATGATAAAACCTTAAAAAATCGGGTTCGGGAGTTGGTTACATGAGGGGAAGACGTTAACACCCCCTCATATCCGTTGTACTCAACGGGAACCATTTGAGGAATTTGGTTTGCATAAACAGAGATTAACCGCATATAAAGAAAAGATTACCGCATATTGAACATAAAAGGGAAAAAAGAGTTTTTTATTATTTGGCTTGACGAGAGAGGCTCTCGCTCCTACGTATCCCCCAAGTACAATGAGGAAGTCAAAGCTCACGTAGTTCTTCCTGAAGAGAAAGATTGTGTGTTGGTTGTTTTTAGTGAACGATGCTTAGGTCGCATTCCACTGATACAACAGTATGCTTGTATGCTCGCTTCGGAGGCTTAAGCGTTTGTCAGTAGCAGGGGAATGGATAAAGCACCATCCATTTAGGAAAAAGAAATTGAAAAAGATTTGACTGCACAAGGGCAGTTGGAAAAGAGAATTGAATGTATCGAATGTTTTTTAGGTTTTTTGAGGAATTATTCAGTGAATGACAATAGTCCTCAGTCACAAGCCATGCGGCAGGTACTTGGACTATTCAAGAGATGAAAGTCATGCGTCAGACATCTCTCTTTTCATTCAATATATTATTTAAGCTATTTTCAGAGTTTTCAAGGTTCAGAACAGAAAAAAAAAAGGTGGGAGAAGAGAGGAATGCTAATGCATGAATGCAGATGACATATAATCAATGTACTGAATAATTAAAAATGCATCAGATATGAACATATAAGCAAGTAACCATGTATCAGACAAAGAGAAATAAATCATCTAACAATTATAAGCAAACAGCATAATTCAGTCAAATAGATAAAAGGCAACTGTAAAAAGTCAACATAAAAAGTCAACGTGGAAAAGTCAACGCAAAAAGTCAACTAGCAGTCAAACTAAGAAGTCAAAGTCAAAAGTTGACCTAAAAGTCACGGTCAAAAGTTGAGACAGAGACAAGTCATTCGTCAGGCTCTGTCTCATGGTTTCTCGAAGAAATTCTAATTTAAAGTTTTAAAGATTTGAATTAAAAATAACTTAGTCAAAGTCATGCGTCAGTGACCATTTATTTTTAATCTATTTTTTCTAATTTAAGTTATAAAAACTCCGAATTAAAAAATTAATCGATCAAAGTCATGCGTCAGAGACCAATTACTTTTTTAATCCATTTTTTCTAATCTAAATTATAAAAACTCCGAATTAAAAAATTAATCGATCAAAGTCATGCGTCAGAGACCAATTACTTTTTTAATCCACTTTTTCTAATCTAAATTGTAAAAACTCCGAATTAAAAAATTAATTGATCAAAGTCATGCGTCAGAGACCAATTACTTTTTTAATCCATTTTTTTTATATTAAAATCAAAGAGTTCTCAAAAAAGAAAAGAAAAAGAGGGGGTGCACATAACAAACAGCATGTAACAAATTAAAACAGAATAAAGTTATGGGCTTAAGGCCCAATTTTCAGTTCACAGAGGGGGGTGCAGAAAGCCAAGACAGGGGTACAAATAGTCATAAAAAAAAAACAGAATCATTAAAAAAAGCAAATGGGCCAAAAGCCAGGCCCAGATCCAGAGTTTAAGCAAAACCGGGCCGGGTCAAACGGGTATAACACGACCCGGTCACAAACCAAAGCAGAAATGAAATAAAAATTATAAAAAAAAAGGTTCAGCCAATCGCTGACTGACACGTGTCCGTCTCCTTCCTCTCTCCACTCGGCCGAGTCACAACTCGGTGACTCAGCTTCCACATTGAAGCTTGCGAGTTACGAACTCAGTATCAACAATAAAATCATCAAAACAAAACCAAAATTAACAAACAGATACTCAAAATCGAACGTTTTAGCGCAAAGATTACGAATATGGTATCAGTTTTTCAAAACAACACACAATAATAACGAAATGAACGCACACAGAAACGGATCTAAAAACGCTAACAAGTTTTCCAGTCGCGATTTCACTAAAATAAACAACGGAAAAGGTTTCAGACGTGATTCACATCATCAATCAAGCAAAAAACGCACGCAAATTCGTTCGAACACACATCGATTACTACCTTCTTTTTCGGACAGTTTTTGGATTTCAGATTGAGGTGATTAGAAGCCGTTTTCGCGAATTAGGAAGCGATTTAGGTACCAATCGATAGAGGAGAACGAGATGAACGTTTTATCTTTTAATGATTTTGGGTTTTAATGGAGTTTTGATGGTGAATTTGAGTGATGAAATGTTAGGGTTAGAGAAAGGGGGAAGGGGCGCGCCGTAAGAGAGAAAGAAAAATGAGAAATGAAAATGTGATTGTGAACAGTACTCTGAGTAGGGTTTGTAATAAATGAGGTCCTATTTATAGGGTCTCATAACTTTGGGGTCATTTTGTAATTTTTGATTTTGTGGGTAAAAAGTGTAAAATGAAAAATGGGGTATAGAAATAAAATTCTAAGAAAATGGTAATAAAATGTGATGGAAAAAAATGAGGTGAGGTGTCATTACTTGATTGGTTCAAAAAGAGAGAAATGGTCATAAAAAGAAGACAAAATGCAAATAAAATGGAAAAAGATGCAAGAAAAATACAAATAAAATATAGAAAAAATAAAAATAAAAAATAAACTCAAATGCGAAAATAAAAATTATTTTTGAATATTTTTACTATTTTTCGCCTAAAAAGATAAATTGCGACAATTAAAAGAAATAAAGAAAAAAGGATAAATTGTAAGCAAAAATTATCTAAAACCTATTTTTTGGTATTTCTTATAAAAAATAAGAAATAATTTTTAAATAAAATATTTATTTTAAAAAGCTCAAAATTAGGGTATTACACAGGCCAGCTGGGAGAACGTTCTCAGATCAATCTCCAGGCAAATTTGAATTAAGAGGAGCGTATGGAGCCTTTAGGAGTGAGCTGGAGCTGAGCTATCTTTGCTTGGATATCAAGACTAGCCGTTGCAAATCATTTGGCACGTTTTGAATGGTGTAATGAGTTGTCATGGAAGTACACAAAAAGAACCTTCATGAAGCTTTTCTTCTTGAGATCATTCTCATATCTTTGGAATATTTTATCATTTGATTTTCTTGGAGAATGATGACAGTAGAGACACAATAAATACACAGCTGGTGTGGTTGTAATAGTCCTTCATTTGTACTTGAATATGTACTTGCTCCATAATTTAAGGAATAGCTTATGTGAGAGAAAATGTCATTGATCATCTTTATGTCAACCAATCAGAACTTGTTTGTTGTTTGAAATTGATTGATCTATGTATGTATTCATTGCAGATCAGAACATAAACAATGAACATTTTACTTTGAAAGAGTTTCCTTAGATCACAAGCACATGCTATATTCCTCAAACATGGCCAAAATAGAAAAACATCATTTAATTCAAAGATGTTATTTCCTTAAAAGAACTTATGCTTTTCCAGATGAGAATCTTCAAATAAAATCAGTTAAAAAGTTATTGCTCAAGTTGACTTGTAATAAATTACTTTGGTCTTGAACGTGTTCTTGAGAATGCAGTTCAGAGAACATTCTCAGATTGATCTTGCAGATCAATATTTTGAACACTTATGATTTTACAAGGCTTAATTGATCCAATATAACCTGTCTAATTAAGTACACTCAAAAGCACTTGTTAGACTACAAAATGAACAAAATTATACCTTAAAATATAATTAATTAGTTTGTTATCTTTAAAACATCAATAAAGGATTTTTGCCTCAACAATCTCCCCCTTTTTGATGATAACAAACTCCTTTAATTTTATTTTAACTTATGATTCTGATTATAATCAAATTGACTGCAAAATGTAATAGTGTTTGATTTATCAAACTCCCCCTCAATTCAAGCATTCATTGATCATAATTAAAAATGAGATAAGTCATTAAACTTTGAATTCATTACATATCATTAATCATAAGCTCATTACAAGAGAGTTCAAATGCAACATCAAGTACAAGATTAATGCAAAAAGATCATGAATTCAAATAGATCCTAGTTTAGAAAATAAGCATATAATAGGAGAAGTTCTTTACTAGCAAAAAGAGAACTTCCCAAACTATCTTAGTTCTTTCTAAGCCAAATAGTCAACCATTAAGCTCAAAATAGATATAACTACTTAAAATCTCCCCCTTATTTACTTAGCTAATTCTCCCCCTTTTGGTATCATCAAAAAGAAGGGCATATCATCACTTAGTGGTAGGAGCAGAGGAGGGATTAGGAGCTGCAGCAGAGGTAGGAACATGATTTGGATCATTTGCATCAGTAGTTGGACTTGAACATGCACTGGAAATGGAATCACTCTGTTGAGGCATGAAAACCAGTTCAGGAACAGGGTTGTATTGTGGTGGAATTACACCCAGTTGAGGACACACCACTGAAGTAAACCAATTACGCATAATCTGAGCCTCAAAGACTAGATAAGTGAGCAGATAATTGTTGATCTGCTGGCCAGTGAAGAGTTTTTTCAAGTCTTTCCTTGTTCTAGACTTTTCCTTTTCAGCTTGTTCTTTTTCTTTTTCATGAGTTGCAGGAGCAGGATTTGATGGACCAGCTTGGCCAGATGAGCAAAAAGAACTTAATGTTCCAAAAGCGGATGGAATTGTTGGTATTGTACTGTCAGAGTAAATAGGTTCATTCAGCCTTGGAAATATTGGAGATGGTGCAAACATAGAGCGAAAATGAGCTCTAAGATCTTCATGTGAAGAAGTCATTAACGGTGAGAAATTGGATGTGATGAATGGTGATGTAGGAGACTGAGAGTTAAACAGAGTTTGGCTATCCTGGGGTGTTTCAATCCTAATGTTTGGATCCCAATTCAGAGAAGTATCAGTAGAGAAAGGGATAGATGTATCAGAGTTTACCTCTTTCTCTTTTGCAGCATCATCAGCCTGGAGATCATTCTCAGATTGATCTCCCAGAACCTTATCAAGAGATTCAGAATCTTCTTCCTCAGCTCTCTTTCTCTTGATTCCAATTTCAGGCATAGGAGCTTCCCTTTCATCCTTGTTCTTCATGTGACTTATGTTTTTTTAGTTTGAAGAACTGGATTTTGTTGTCAGAAAGTTGATTAGAAAAATCAACCTCAAATTTTCTAAACACTTTGGTGAGAATCATACCATAGGGAAGTGAAACCTTCTTCTGACCAGAGGTAGCAGTGGTTATCATGTGTTGGATGATAGCATAAGGAAGATTGAACCGTTTTCCCTTTTTCACATGATACATAAGAATCATGTCAATGTCTGACACTTTGTCCATGCTTCCAGAACGAGGAAAAATAGCATGTTGACACATGTTATGAAGAATTTTGTATTCTTTTAGTAGCATGGAAGATCTGAGTTTGTCACTTCTTGCTCCTTCTTTAGTGAACATCTCAGAGATAACCTTCTCTTTGGTTAAGTTAAGAGCAGAATACCAATTATTTCTATAAATTGTATTCCCATCTTGTGGTAAATGCAAGAGTTCAGAAAGTGTATCAGTGGTGAGAGTAAGTTCAATACCTCTAAGGTGAGACACAATCAAAGCTTTGTCTGAGTGCACAGAGGCATTGTGATAGAAGGCTTGCACCAAGAGTGGATATGTGGTCTCTTGAATTTTGAAGAAATTGGTCCATCCGAGAGGTTCAGTAAACTGAAGCAAATCAACTCCTTCCTTGAGCAGTTCATCAAACTCAAAAATTCTACTTGGAGCAATATCTCTAGTTTTCCAGAATTTATCAAACAGAGCTTTCGCATCAGGGTGAACTAAAGGAATTGGCATGAACATGGTTTTTGGTTTTGAGCCAGAATCAGTTACCTTTTCTTTTCCTTTTGAAGCAAGTGGCTTTGGTGGTTGAGGTTTAACAGAGATTTTTGGCGGAGCGGTTTTGATCTTCGCAAGCAATGAACTTATGGGTTCTTTATCACTATCAGCTTCTTCTTCTTCTTCTTCATCTTTTGACATGGTTTATTCAGAGTCAGATGAATCAATGGTGTATACAGTGTTATCTTGAACTATTGATTTCTTAGTTCCATGACCTGACAAAATTCTCATAGATCGCCTAACAGTAGATGAGTTAACCGAACCTGATTTGCTCATTGATTTTGATTTTTTGGATCGAATCAATACTGGAGGTGTATCAGCATTGCTTGGCACGGCTAGGGTTGAAATGGGGGTAATCAGATCTTCAGATGTAGCGGGTTTGGAAGCAGGGATTTGAAGAGTTTCTGTTGGAAGAGTGTTCTGAGAAGGTTCTAACTCGGATGTAGTGAATGGTTCATGAGGAACGGACAAGTTTTTCTTTTCTGGGATAGGTGATTTGTTCAGAATAATTTCAAAGGAGTCAGGGTCGGATTCTAGTGACTCAGATGCAGAGTGTTCGATTGGAGATGGAGGAGATGGTGGCGAGTTTGATTTTGGAGGTGATGAAGAGGATGAGTTTGAAGAGTAAAATCTTGGGTTTTTGTGAGTAATAGCTTTTGTTCTAGCCATTGTTGTTGTGTTTATAGAGAGAGAAAAGAGATGATGATGAAGGTATGTTGATGTGAGTTTAAGTAGAGAGAGGAAACTTGGAGAAGAGGAGAAGGTTAGTAGGATAGGTGTACTTGAGAATAGTGAAATGGTACTTGAACTTATCAAGAACGAAGAAGTGAAATGATGATGATGTAGCCGTTGCAAGTAAGGAGGGAGAGAGGTAGTCAGAAAACAACTTAATCCTTCTAACAACTATAACCAAAAATAACGTGTTGGGCCTATGTGCCACAATGAATGGGCCAAAAGAAATCATGATATAGATTAAAACATGAAATATCATTAAACATAGATAAACAATTAAAAAGGATTTTTTACAATGTTTAAATTTTCTTTAATAAAATTAAAACGATCCTCTACTAAGGGTTTGGTAAAAATGTCAGCTAGTTGATTTTTAGTATCAACGAAAACTAATTCGACATCCTTTTTGTTCACATGATCTCTAATGAAATGGTGCTTAATTTCAATGTGTTTTGATCTTGAATGTTGAATGGGATTTTTTGATAAATTTATGGCACTAGTATTATCACAAAAATTTTTAACATTTGTGTACCTTAATGAAAAATCTTCAAGTTGGTTTCTGATCCATATCACTTGAGAACAACAATTTGCAGCAGAGACATATTCTGCTTCAGTTGTTGAGAGTGCTATGGTATTTTGCTTTCAACAACACCAACTTACAAGAGCTTCACCAAGAAACTGACATGCTCCACTTGTGCGTTTTCTTTCAAGTTTATCACCGGCATTGTCAGCGTCACAATAAGCTGTCAAATCAAAATGTGATCCCTTTTTGTACCATAGACCAACATCTGGAGTTCCCACCAAATATCTAAAAATTCTCTTAACAGCAGTTAAGTGAGATTCTTTTCGAGATGTTTGAAATCTTGCACAAAGACCTACTGAAAAGACAATATCTGGTCTACTTGCAGTTAAATAGAGTAATGATCCTATCATTCCTCTATATTCCTTTTCTGACACATCTTTCCCTTTTTCATCTTTATCCAAGTTTGTTGATGGATGCATTGGAGTTGACATAATTTTTGCCTCATTCATCTTGTATTTTTTGAGAAGATCTTTGACGTATTTTTCTTGACTAATAAAAATGCCATCTTCTTGTTGCTTGATTTGTAAGCAAAGGAAAAATCCAAGTTCTCCCATCATGCTCATTTCAAACTCACTTTGCATAAGATTAGAAAAATTTTCACACATTTTTTCGTTAGTTGCACCAAAAATGATATCATCAACATAAACTTGCACAATTAATAAATCATCATTATTTATTTTTCTAAAAAGGGTGGTATCAATTTTTCCTCTAGAAAAACCATTTTCAAGTAAAAAATTACTTAATCTTTCATACCATGCTCTTGGAGCTTGTTTTAATCCATAAAGAGCTTTGGTAAGTTTATAAACATGATTTAGTTTATGTTCATCAACAAAACCTGGAGGTTGATGTACATATACTTCTTCATTTAAGAAACCATTTAAAAAAGCACTTTTTACATCCATTTGAAATAGTTTAAAACATTTGTGAGATGCATATGCAAGTATTATTCTAATAGCTTCTAACCTGGCTACCGGAGCAAAGGTTTCATCATAATCAATACCTTCTTGTTGATTATACCCTTGAGCTACTAATCTTGCTTTGTTTCTTACCACTTTACCATTTTCATCAAGTTTATTTCTGAAGACCCATCTAGTTCCAATGATTGAATGATCTTGTGGATTTGGAACAAGATTCCACACTTCATTTTTCTCAAATTGTAGAAGTTCTTCTTTCATAGCATTAATCCAAGATTCATCAATGACAGCTTCATTTATTGTTCTTGGTTCAATTTGAGAGATCATTGCAAGATTGGTCTCCACATTTTGAAGAGATCTCCTAGTTCTTATTCCATCTTCAACATTTCCAATAATTTGTTCTTGAGGATGATCATTTACAATTCTCAAGGTTTTAGGAACAGATGGTAAAGACTCTTGTTGAATATTATGATCTTGATTATTCTTTTCTATTTCATCGTCTTCTTCATCAACAGTCTTTGGTTGATCTTCATATTCATCAAATTTAACATGCATGCTTTCTTCCAAAGTCTGTGATCTCAAGTTATAAACTCTATATGCTTTAGATGTTAGAGAGTAACCTAAGAATAATCCTTTATCTGATTTTGAGTCAAACTTACCCAAGTTGTCTTTGATATTCAAAATATAGCAATAACATCCAAAAATATGAAAGTAGGAAATATTTGGCTTTCTATCTTTCCAAAGTTCATAGGGTGTTTTGTTCAAAACTTTTCTTATGGTAACTCTGTTCAAGATATAGCAAGCAGTATTGACGGCTTCAGCCCAAAAATATTTTTCAACATAAGATTCATTAATCATTGTTCTTGCCATTTCTTGCAAGGTTCTATTTTTCCTTTCAACAACTCCATTTTGTTGCGGAGTTCTTGAACAAGAAAAATTATGAGAAATACCATTATCATTAAAGAATGATTCAAAGTGAGTGTTTTCAAATTCTCCTCCATGATCACTTCTTACAGATATGATAGTGGTACCTTTTTCATTTTGAACCTTTAAACAGAATGTTTTAAAAGCATCAAAGGATTCATCTTTGTGTTTTAGAAAAAGTACCCAAGTAAACTTTGAAAAGTCATCTACGATGACAAAACCATAATTTTTCCCACCAAGACTTGTAGTTTTGACAGGTCCAAATAAATCTATGTGAAGTAGTTCAAGAGGTCTTTTTGTTGAAATGTATTCTTTGGGTTTAAAACTACTTTTAACTTGTTTTCCTCTTGTACATGATTCACATAATTTATCTATGTCAAAATTTATCTTTGGTAAACCTCTTACAAGATCAAGTTTAGAAAGTTTTGAAATAGTTTTCATACTTACATGACCAGTCCTTTTGTGCCAGATCCATTTGTCTTTTTCAATCGAGATAAAACATGATTCGACAGGTAGCTCATCTAAGTATATAACATAAATATTCTTTTCTCTTATACCTTTAAAAAGAGTTTTACCAGAAGAGGTCTTTTTGATTTCACATGTGTGAGGGTTAAAGATAACTTCAAAACCATTGTCACATAATTGACTAATGCTTATTAAGTTATGTCCAAGCCCTTCTACATATTGGACATTTTCTATTTTAGCAGAATAAATCTTACCAATAGTACCTTTACCTTTGATTTTACCTTTCCCATCATTTCCAAAGGTAAACTTCTCCACCTTCTTTTTCTTTAAATGCAAGGAAGCTTTGTCTATCTCCAGTCATATGTCTTGAGCAACCACTGTCCAAGTACCAAGGCTTTCTCTTGACTGCTAGATGGCATTCCTGCATTTGTCATTAATAGTGTTTTAGGTACCCATAGATTTTAGGGTCCTTGGTTGTTAGCGAATCTTTCCTTATAAGGTGTCTTCTTATGTTGATAAGATGATCTCTTATATGGAAGTTTTGATACATCATTTTTCCTAGAGTTTTGAAAACTTTTAGAATGTTTATAGAATGTTCTAAGTTTGGTCTTAGAATGTTGTTTGTTTTTCTTAAAACAAAATCTTTCAATATGTCCGTCTTTAAGACAAAAAGAACATTTGTATTTTTGAACTATCTTTTCTTTAGGTGGAACAAAGAAATTTTCATATAATTTTTTCTTTTGGAAAGATCTAAAACCTATTCCAGCTTTGTCAAAAATTCCAACTTGTGATCCCATTATATTTTCAAAAGTTTTTGTAGCGTTAACAAAGCAATTTATGTCATTTTCTAACTCATGGACATTTTGTTTTAAGATGTCATTTTCTTCAACGATCTTAGAACATTCTTGAGTTTTTTCTTTATATTTTTCAAATTGAGTAGATAAATCAGAATAGTCCTCTCTATACTTTTTGAGCATATCTTTTAGTTTGATATTCTCAGATTTGTACTCATCTTTTTCTTTGGTTATCTTAGTGACTTCGTCTCTAAGTTGACCATTTTTTTGAGTAATAATTTGAGCATCATATAAAAGATTATCAAATAAATGTTCCGTTTTCTAACAGGACGAGCAAGGTTCGAATGTTACCTCAGAGTCTGATTTTGCCATAAGACATATGTTTGCTTCTTGATCTTCTTCTTCTTCTGATTCATCCCAAGTGGCCATCATAGATTTCTTCTTGAATGGAGGTTTTCTTTGTTTTGCATTTGGGCACTCATTTTTGTAATGTCCAAATTGGTTACATCCATAACATTGTATCTTACTTAAATCTGTTTCGGGTTTAAGTCCATTTCTTTTTGCCGGAAATGTTTTCTTGAGTTGATTTCTTCTTATAAGTAGTTTTTGTATTCTTCTAGAGAGAAGTGCAAATTCTTCTTCATTGTCTTCTTGTATGGTGTCATCATCATCAAATGTATCATCATTCTTAGAACATTCTTCTTCTTTGGCTTGTAATGCAATCATCTTCTTTTTAGCCGGTTTGTCTTCTTGAAAAATGGATTCATGAGCTCTTAAAGATCCCATGAGATTTTCTAATTTCATTTGAGTAAGATCTTTTGCTTCGGTAATAGCTGTGACGATATGTCTCCAACTTCTTGGTAAGCATCTCAAGATTTTTCTTACTCTTTCATGTATGGTATATGTTTTACCAAGAGAGTTTAGTTCATTTATTATGACTGTGAATCTTGCATACATTTGATCAATTGTTTCATCTTCCTTCATTTCAAAAAGTTCGAACTTTCTTACACTTATGTCAATCCTTGTTTCCTTTACATGACTTGTTCCTTCATGATGGATTTGGAGAGTTTCCCACATCTCTTTTGCGGTTTTGCATTCCATGATCCTATCATATTCTTCCCTACACAAAGCACTCTTTAGAAATAATTTAGCTTTAATATTTAAAAGTACCTTATCGGCTTCTTGAGTAGTCCATTGCTCTTGAGTTTTGGGTATTGCGACATTGTCCTTGTCCGTGGTCATTGGTACATGTTCTCCTACTTCAATGACAGCCCACATATGATTGTCTTGTGATCTTAGGAACAATTCCATTTTGTCCTTCCAATAGTAATAGTCTTCTCCTTCAAATAGAGGTGGCCTATTTGAGGATCCTCCTTCGGATATGAACTTTGCGCCTTTCGTCATTACTTCCTTCCTGAATCTTTATCTCTAGCACTTGTTAGATGCTTTACTTTCAGAGCCGATCTCTGATACCAATTGAAGTAGCAAAGTTTTTCACAAGAAAGGGGGGGTTTGAATTGTGAACCTTTAAAAATTAACTATAAAAATAACAAGGTTAGTTTTATCAAAACAACACTCTAAGAATGATCTTAGATTGATATAAGAACAAAAAAATAATTAAACCAATAGTATAAAAGTGTTGTGTGTGTTAGTGACTTTTCAAAAGCTTTGAGAGGAGTAAGAAGAAACACACAAACAATTTTTATACTGGTTCACCCTTAACGTTGGGCTAGTCCAGTTTCTTCACTATGTCTCTTGAGATACTATCGATCTCGTATTACAAATTCTTCTTTTGATCTAGCACAAGATCAAATTTCTTAGTCTACCTTCTTCCCTAAGGTAACACTCAATCAATATTAACCAATTGACTTGAGCAATCTTTCTTTACAAAAAAGTGTGGTTGTTTCTAAGCTTTGATAAAATCAATCTAGGTGAAAAAAGCTTATGAACAAATTTCTCTAAATTCACTCTAAGAGTTTATACAGATCCAGTATATGATTTGAGAGCTTTGGAGTGATTGAGAAACTAAAGAAGAGCTTTGATAGTGCTTATGATGAAATATGTAAGCTTTGATGTATTTGGAAACTCTTTTTCTTCAATGTGATAATGATGTCCTATTTATAGGAGCAAATGATGTCTTCAAGTCTTGTTCAGCAAGCAAAACAGTTCCCATAATAAAAGAGCCGTTGGAAGCTTATAACATAAGCTGTTAATTAATTTTATAATCAGGCCAGCTGGGAGAACGTTCTTAGATCAATCTCCAGGCAAATTTGAATTAAGAGGAGCGTATGGAGCCTTTAGGAGTGAGCTGGAGCTGAGCTATCTTTGCTTGGATATCAAGACTAGCCGTTGCAAATCATTTGGCACGTTTTGAATGGCTGTAATGAGCTGTCATGGAAGTACACAAAAAAAACCTTCATGAAGCTTTTCTTCTTGAGATCATTCTCATATCTTTCGAATATTTTATCATTTGATTTTCTTGGAGAATGATGACAGTAGAGACACAGTAAATACACAGCTGGTGTGTGGTTGTAATAGTCCTTCATTTGTACTTGAAAATGTACTTGCTCCATAATTTAAGGAATAGCTTATGTGAGAGAAAATGTCATTGATCATCTTTATGTCAACCAATCAGAACTTGTTTGTTGTTTGAAATTGATTGGTCTATGTATGTATTCATTGCAGATCAGAACATAAACAATGAGCATTTACTTTGAAAGAATTTCCTTAGATCACAAGCACATGCTATATTCCTCAAACATGGCCAAAATAGAAAAAACATCATTTAATTCAAATATGTTATTTCCTTAAAAGAACTTATGTTTTTCCAGATGAGAATCTTCAAATAAAATCAGTTAAAAAGTTATTGCTCAAGTTGACTTGTAATAAATTACTTTGATCTTGAACGTGTTCTTGAGAATGCAGTTCAGAGAACATTCTCAGATTGATCTTGCAGATCAATATTTTGAACACTTATGATTTTACAAGGCTTAATTGATCCAATATAACATGTCTAATTAAGTACACTCAAAAGCACTTGTTAGACTACAAAATGATCAGAATTATACCTTAAAATATAATTAATTAGTTTGTTATCTTTAAAACATCAATAAAGGATTTTTGCCTCAACAATTCTGTGTACATAAAAATTGGAAGATAACTTCCGAAACTGGATTGGTATCTTCCGAATTGTTTTGGAAGATAACTTCCAAACTGGGTTAGTAGTAAGCAAATGTGCATTATTCTTAATATTTGGCTGGGTGATTTTGGGGGATACGATCCGAAAAAATTGGTTTTTCAGATTATACAAATTGAAAAATTTTATTTCCCTAAATTGAGGGTATTTTTGGGTTTTTGAGGGGCGTGAAAGCATTTTGAGGTGCCTAAAAAGCAAATTTCCCCACAGATTATGATCTCCCTCGGCCCAAAGATTATAATTTCATCCCATATTGTATTGAAGGCTTTATTTCAACAAATAATTAAATTACATAGGCCCAGTCATAAAAAAACAACTATAAATCATGAAAAATATAATATATAATGATCAGTCATCTACAATTGGTATCTTTCTCAAGTCAAATACATAATTGGTATCTTTCTCTTAGACATTATGTATATGAATTGTATGGTTGTTCGGTAAGAGTGGTTGGAAAATGGTTGTCATGATTTAGCACGCGGTTATTTAGATATTGTAGAAAGCTAGGAATAAAACCATCTTCCGAGTCAGGATTTTTGAGATGGATGGCATTTTTTAAAGTATTAAGATTGTCTCTTAAAAATGGTTGTTGGCAAAAGAAGGGAAGACTCCTTATCTTTTTTATGAATGGAGTATTAATCCTGGATTGTATTCTTAGATAGTTAATAGTGAGCCGGTTTGATTCCGTGTTTTTTCCTTTTTTGCAGTTGTAGGTTTCTGTTATGTTGGGCCTAGTGGGTTGTGTTCTTTTTGTACTTAACCTTATTCAGTATTCATGAGTAGAATACCTTTTATACTTTGTTCCATTTTTTGTATATATATAAAATATTTGGTTTGCTGTTAAAAAAAAATTGTATGGTTGTTTAATGTGTTAGATAGATCTCCTTTAAATTTCATTTATTTAAAAATTATTTTGTTAACTTCTTTAAAAAAACAACATAAGAAAAGCACATGTCAGAAGATAAATGTGACTTTTTTATACTTGAGAGAAATGAGAAAAATTTACCTTCAACCCCTATATTTAACTCTTTACCCTTATAAATCATCCGATATTTCAATTTTATTCATTCAATTTAAAACTAATTGCGTAAAAAAAATTAATTAAAACCTAATAAATATTAAGTACTTTTTTGCACCAAACCATCACCTATGAGCAACATAATGCTCCTCCTCTTCCTATCGTATATGAGATACTTCACCTGATGATGTCTGAATGTGGTGGTGTTAAAAAATTTACAGGAAGATCTCAATTGTAAAAAAAAAAAGTTTAGTACTGAAAAATTTTAATTTTGTCTTAAATTGACTCAAAATTTTCAATTTTCGCTTAAATTAACGTTAAAAATACCTACATTTTTTTTTCAGAGTTCAGACACATGTGTAGATTTGCTACTGATTGATATTGTACAAATAATTTATATGATATAAACTTTCAATCCAACGATATATTTTATAAAAAAAATTATCGATTAAAATATTATTGCGTGGTTCAGTGGTAAATACATTCAAATCATGAAGAGGTGTACTAGGTGTCACTTTTATGTTAAAATACATTAAACTAATACTTAATTGAATATTAAATTTCAGTGTAAAATTCAATTTTAAAATCACAAACTAATATTTTTTAGCTTCAAATATAATCAACTTTAGAAGCAGAATTAAATCCATTTCAAAAAATAAAACATGTCAAAATTAATTTTACATATCATAATCAATTTTAACCCATAATATTAAAATCAAACATAAACTATAACTTATTGATTTATGTATCTATCTATTGTGATGACACTTGGTGTACCTTTATGTTTGAAAACGTTTAGCTAATTAGCTTTCAATTCAACGGAAAGTGGCACCAGTTCATGAGTAGAGTACCTCTTGTACTTTGTTTTATTTTTTGTATATATATAAAATATTTGGTTTGCTGTTAAAAGAATTGTATGGTTGTTTAATGTGTTAGATAGATCTCCTTTAAATTTGTCCATGAGCTTAGCTCAATTGGTTGGACATATTGTACGAAAGTGCCGGGATCCGGGTTCGAACCATGATACACCCACTATTTCATTTTTAATAGGTAATTTTTTAACCACTAGACTACCTGACCAAAAATAAAAGATCTCCTTTAAATTTCATTTATTTAAAAATTATTTTGTTAACTTCTTTAAAAAAACAACTTAAGAAAAGCACATGTCAGAAGATAAATGTGACTTTTTTATACTTAGAGAAATGAGAAAAATTTACCTTCAATCCCTATATTTAACTCTTCACCCTTATAAATCATCCGATATTTCAATTTTATTCATTCAATTTAAAAAAGAAAACAGTTTTGTATTGAAAAATTTTAATTTTGCCTTGACTCAAAATTTTCAATTTTAGTTTAAATTAACGTTAAAAATACCAACATTTTTTTTCCAGAGTTCAGACACATGTGTAGATTTGCTATTGCTTGATATTGTACAAATAATATATATGATATAAACTTTTGATCCAACGATATATTTTATAAAAAAAATTATCGATTAAAATATTATTGCGTGGTTCAGTGGTAAATACATTCAAATCATGAAGGGGTGCACCAGGTGTCACTTTTATGTTAAAATACATTCAACTAATACTTAATTGATCAATATTAAATTTCAGTGTAAAATTCAATTTTTAAAGTCACAAAATAATATTTTTTAGCTTCAAATATAATCAACTTTAGAAGCAAAATTAATTCCACTTCGAAAAACAAAACATGTCAAAATTAATTTTACACGTCATAATCAATTTTAACCCATAAAATTAAAATCAAACATAAACTATAACTTATTGATTTATCTATCTATCTATTATGATGACACTTGGTGTACCTTTATGTTTGAAAACGTTTAGCTAATTAATTAGCTTTCAATTCAGCGGAAAGTGGCACCAGTTCTTTAGGTCCCAAATAAACACTTTGGAGAAAGCAGAAACCTGACAAGGATTTTCCAAACCACATGTGTGTTCATATATAGAGAAATAATGTGCATGATTAATTATTTTACTAATTTCAAACCAATAGGTAAGGTGCTCATTGTGTTGTTTCTAAAATCATCATTTACTTCAGATGTTTACAAACTACTACAGATCTAGATCTTTCATGTGCTTCTTCAGTTTTGTGTTATTTACTGATCTGAATTATCCATCAAAGTGAACGAAAGTGAATTGGAACCAAAGTTAAATATTAAACATAATAAATGTTATTTTCTCTTCACATAATAAATGTTAAACTTTGAGACCAAAGTGAATTGGCCATATATACCCTATATAAAATTAGAAAGAAAAAAAACTTTTTGCACCCCATGACATTTCACAAGCATCTCCTGAAATTTTCCTATATAAATAGTCCTTAGCAAAAGGTACCATAGCACAATCATCACCTCCACACTCATTCACACACTTAAAGTGCATTATTTCCACTTCCAAATTTTCCAAATCCATCATGACTAGCTCAATGCTTGTCAAAGTTAGTTGCTTGGCTGTGATATGCTTTGTTTTGGGCATTCCCTTAGCCAATGCTGCCCTTTCATGTGGTCAGATACAACTCACCGTAGCACCATGCATTGGGTACCTTAGAAGGCCAGGCCCATTTGTCCCTGCACCATGTTGCAACGGGGTTAGGAGTGTAAGTAACCAAGCTAAAACAACTCCAGATCGTCAAGGTGTTTGCAGGTGCCTCAAATCCACTACTCTCAGTTTACCTGGACTCAATCCATCTGCCCTTGCTGGCCTCCCTCCTAAGTGTGGCGTCAATTTGTCTTACAAGATTAGCCCCTCTATTAACTGCAACACGTATGTCTCTCGCCCTTTATGTCGTTGGATATATCATATATATATGTCCAAACTATTTTCTAACATTGGTGTTTATAAAAATAAAAATAAATAAGTAATAGATTTATAAACAAACTAATGTCAATTTCATTGTACCCATTGCAGGATCACCTAGTGTGCAATTTGTGAGGCTTGTGCTTGATGAATAAATAATACTACTTGGTCATGTGCTGCTAATAACGTAACCAAGACAGAATAAATAATATATAGCTTGATTTCTCCAGTTGTGTTGGAATCCCAACTAGGGATCGCTATGCTATGCATTTCGATATTATTATAAATAAAATTTACACCGTAATGGGCTTAGTACCTCTTGTACTTTTTCCTTTTTCTAATATTTATAATATATCTTTGCCATTCAAAAAAAAAACATTTGAATTTATTATCATCTATCATGGTTCTAATTAATTACTATGACTTCTTTTGCTGTTCAAAAAAAATATATCAAAATTAATTAAAAATATTTGTAATCTTTAAAACATCAAATTAAAATATTATCTCAAGACTACCAATCAATGCATATATTAAATTCAAGAGCTCTAATATATTATACCTATATCACCTTACAATAGCAAGACAAACCCTTATCCTACTTTAAAGAAAGACATCATCTTCCTCACTCACATTTTACACGAGCAAGACAAATCTTGTAAGATTTTGTATTTCAAAATGAGAGTCTTACAATGATAATTAAAAACATATCATATATTCCTAAACTAGGTCATAAGACTAATTTCCTTGGCTCATATTGGACTTGCACCATTTTATTTTCTTGAAAGGTGGACTAACACTATTTAATTTAAATTAAAGCTATATTTTTTGTAATGGAAAAATATATAATATATTATAATAAGATAAGAACATAAAGAGAGTCAACAATACCAACATAAAACTCCAACAATGGGTACCAGAGGTACTCACAATGATCTAAATTATAAACACCTAAAGGAAACAAGGAAGTCGAAAAGCTCGAAAAACAAACATAGTAGAAAAACAAACCCACCAAGATCTACAAACAAAAAAGGACTATAAGGATCCTGACAGAGTATCGAAAACTCTCAGACAACCCCCTCTACAATGAGAACTGATACTTAGAGGAAAGAAGAAAAGATTGAACCATGAATTAAGAAAGACATCAAAGCGGGCCACCAATCCACTAGAGCCACCAAGACACAGATCTAAACCTCGTCAATCGTTATCGATTCCAACACATAATTAATAAAATGTATCCCCCATTCATAAAAGAATCAGGTAGTATCAGGGTTTTTACAAAGATACCATTTTCATGATGAAAGTTTCACCTTATCTACCAAATAATCAACAAAAGAAGTTCCCTTAAAAAAATTAAATCATTCCGAGAGTTCCAGATCGATCACACAATAGCATGCCAAATTAACAACACACTACCGTACCATTTCTCCCAACACGCAAACCCAAAACATTCTCGAAAAACCCTAAAATACCACAAGGAGGTACACAAACATAACCCAACCACATAAAATATTATACCAGACTGGCAAAATATGACTACAAAAGACAAAAAAATGGTATGCCGATTCGTGCTCCAACCCACAGAACTCATACATAGACTCGTTAGCATCTCCAACAACCTTTAATTCATCTATCGAGAAAGTTGCCTCACCCAAAGTGGTACGACAAAGCACTACTAGAAAAAAGAAATTTAGAGAGAGTAGGAATCTGTCACTAACTAAGCAAAATTCCATCACAAAACAAATTAGTGATGGATTTGGTGAGGAACCAAGATCCGTATCTAAATCACGCGTCGCAAAATATTTGTGAAGGATTAGTATTCCGTCACAAATTGGTAGGGAGTAAATCCGTCACAAAGGCAAAACATTCGTCACTAAATGGTTAGTTGTTGAAAGCATATATGGTTTACAATTCCGTCACTAATTAGTAACGGAAATTGAATTCCCTCTTTAATTCTATTTTAAATTTGTGAGGAATGCATTTCCGTCACTAATTACATTATATTTAGATTTGTGAGGTTTTTTTTTCCATCACTAATTATTGAGGAAATTACATCTTTATTCAGACCTATTACTGATAGTATGATACTAATGGTACAAATGAAATAGTAAATTAAATTTATCAATAAACAACATTTTTCTTAAATCTAAATACCAAATACTATTAAAATTTGGTTCATAAGTATTACACATCAATCACCAAAATAAGTACTACCATTGTTCTTAAAACTAATACTACTAAGAGTTTAAAACTGACTACCAAATACTATTAAAATTTGGTTCATAAGTATTACACATCAATCACCAAAATAAGTACTAACATTGATTTTTTTTTTTTATAAAATAAAAACATTGTTCTTGATACTAAGAGTTTAAACCAAACTCTTAAAACAACCATATATCAAGCAGTAGGTGGTGGAGGCGGAGGTGCATCCGAACGTGGAGGTAGATGACCGGAAGAAAACTTTTCCATAAATTGATACAATTGATACCTCAGCAAACGTGAATCTTCTTGTGATGCACGAATCAACTCCTCATGTGTCTTCAATGTCTCTTTAAGAGTCTTGTTTTCAGCTGACAAATCAGAAATAACAGTCTTCATTTGTACATAATTTGATGATGATATACCGCCATATGCAGAAGATCTAGATGGCTTGTACTTTTCTGCTTCTGGCCCCAAACCATATATACGTCCCTTCTTGTCCACTCCTCCAACAACATCTAAGAATATGATGTCGTCAGATGGATGAATGGAAACATCATCCCCTAGTGCCTCCTGTGAATCCCTCTCAGCAATTTTTTTTTCATACTCATTCTACACAAAAGTCAATCAAAACAAATCCTAGTTACATTTGGAACAAGCACCATAAAGCTATTGAAACTACACATAAGTGCATATAGGAACCATAACCACATAAACAAAAGTGCATACCAGAACCAGAACCAAAGCTCAGTCAAACAAATGAAGGTATACACAAAATGAAGCTAGAGCTATAAGCCTACAAAATAAATTTGACTGCCTTAAAGAAAAGGATGTAAGGAAGAACAATGGCATAGTTATAAATGCACTTGTTCTTCCATGCGTTCAATATCTAAAGTAAAAACCAGTCAGCTATAATGAAATTATACTAATTTTGCAACTACACATAAGTGCATATAGGAACCAGAACCACATACACAGAATCATACATCATGTTCTCCAAATCACATAAAACTATTTAGCGACTACACAAAAGTGCACAAAAAGTTCCAAACAGCACCACACAGTTATATAATAAAAAAACAGCACCAGCAGTCGACACAAAAAGTAGTAACTTACAGCAACCGTCTCTGATTTTGAGGAAACCCACTTGTTTGGATCACCTTTAACTTTATGTGTTGTTTGAAATAACTCCCAACAAGTTGGACTTGTATCTAAGGATTTTTTCTAAACAAAAATAGATAAATCAATGCTAATTGAAATTACAATGTTTAACCAAACAAGTATAAAATATAATATAGTGCCCTTCAAAAAAAATTACTTACTAATCTCTTGTAATGCTCAGTTGTTGAAATCGATCCCCCGGTGTGTAGTGGGCCATCAGAAGATCTTCTATTGACTTTGTTAATTTTTGCCTTCTTTTTCCATTCAGTATCTTCCCATTTTTTATCCAATATAGAACGCATTTCAGCTGGAATCCAATCACCTTGATCGCTCCCATTTCGTACCCTATACATTGCAATTGTGTATGCATCCGAGGCTTTATGATCAAATGCCTTCTTAATGTCTTCCTCATGTTCAGGTAGCCACTTATACTTCCTCTACAATACACATATTATCCATGCACAATTTAATTACTAGACTACTAATAACAAAGGTCTACTAATGTGCAAATTATCCATGTGCAGTTTAGTGACTAGACTAATAAACACCATAAAAGTGGTTTCTGCAACGCTGATGCATACACCATAAAAGTTGTAGGATAACAAACAAACACTAGCAACTGGCTAAAACTGAAAAGCACTATAATGCATACTTTCATACCTTAAACTCTTTAAGCCACATCTCAATCACATCATTATCTTTATCTTTTTTGTCTTTGTCTTTTTTTGTGCCCTTTATCTCACCATAATTTGCCCAAGAACCAACAAACATGCGTTTAATAATTTTTGAAATTTCACGCGTGGGTCGAACAGAAGGCACAAATCTATAAAAACAATATTAAATAAATTATAAGATACAAGCATTTTTTTTAAATTAAAGGGAAAAAGGTTATAAAAACTTACGTTTTGGTTGGTCCTGGACAAATCCAAATACGCCCATCACTAGGGTCCTTGCTCCCGATTTGTGGAGGTGAATCAACGTGTGATAATGATACATGTGGATCATCACTAGAGGCAGGAGTTGTTGGGAGATGTGAGGGAGAAATAGGTGGGCTAGGAGTAGAGTGAGGAAGTTGGGTATGTGTGGCTGTATGAGATGTGGAAGGATTTGCCGTTTGTCCGATAATAGATTGTGATGAAGTAGTGGTACCCCTACCTCTCTTTGATGAAAGATGAAGAATATGATTAGAGTGGGGAAGTTGGGTATTTGTAGCTATATGAGATGTGGAAGGATTTATAGGTTTTCCAATAATAGGTTGTGATAAAGTAGTGGTACTTCTACCTCTCTCAGATGAAAGTTGAGGAATATGGTTAGAGTGGGGAAGTTGGGTATTTTTAGATATATAAGATGTGGAAGGATTTGTAGGTTGTCCAACATTAAATTGTGACAAAGTAGTGGACCCCTTGCTACTCCTACCTTTGTTGATACCTCTACCAATACCTCTTCCTCCACCTTTCATGTTATCGTTGTTTGTCATCTATATGTGCATAATAAAAATTGATTACATAATTCTCTTCTGTTATAGTACTGTTATTATGATAACAATAATCACATTATGCATGCAACCAAAAAAATTATAGTACTGTTATTAGAGAAGTGAAGTAATAAAATTAAATTACCCTTGATTCCTTTTGTTCAGATATGAGATTCATCCCTTTCTGGTTCAAGAGCAAATCTCCATCATGGAATGTACCACTTGCAGTCCTAATAACATTTCCAAAATAATCAATCAAATCACCATGAGAGAATGTACCACTAGTCCAAAACAGAAAATGAAACAGTATAAGTACCGAGGTAAACATGTAATTAACTCGTATAAGTTGAAAGTTGATGTTCAAGTTCAGGTTATTTTTTAAAATAGTGTATGTACCACTATTCACTCATCTTTAATTTGTACCAGTCTCTCTCCTAATACTAGTAATAGCAAATCTTGAGGACTAAATAGAACTTTGAATCTTCTGTGCTAAAATTATGATCAAGAAATTATGATGTTCAAGTGTTTTCTAAGTGTTAGAGCCCCCATCAGCATCAAGTCATAAAGCAATCATTTGAAATCAAAAAGAATTGAAATTAGGACTTGCAACCAGCTAATTGGAAAAGCATCAAGGGAATTTTACATGTCCGTCTAGGACTAGACTGAACTTATATCTTAATCTCGATAGCTAGTACTTACAGATTTATTATATAAAGTAAGGGTGATTAATATGATCCTATGAAAAGGGGAAGCAGCAGAAATGGCTTATGTTTCATTCATCAGACATCTTTTCGTACTAACCCAATAAATGATAACATTATGTTCTCACCAAATGTCCTAATAACATTTCCAAAATAATCAATTAAATCACCATGAGAGAATGTACCACTAGTCCAAAACAGAAAATGAAATAGTTATTTAGATGATTTATTTAGATGCTACCTTCAAATTGATGGGGTGGGGATCAAAATATAGGCATGTAATGTCCATTCAAAGTCAGACAAAAATGAAACTATAGTTTTTCAAAAAAAATATGATAGCATATATCAGATTGCAGTAAACAAGACTGTAGTATGAACTTACAAAAATGAGGTGATGGGTGTTTCTTGAGTAGGAACTAAAAGCTTGAGCTGCTTCAACGGCGTCTTGGTCTTCATCACCGTTGTTGAGTGAACTTTTCAGCGTTGATTGATTTCACACTGAGACATAAAAGGAGAGAAAGAAAAAAGTTTAATTAGTAAAAGTGAACTTTTCTAAAGTGAATTTTTCTATAAGTTAATCCCTATCCACACACACACACACACACACAATGTAATTATTTGAAGGAACCGTATATAGAAAATGAGCATTGTAGGAACACAAAATTGCACACACATAAAGCATAAAAGAAACACAAAATTGCACAAAATTTAAACACAAATAATTTGTTATATAAAACAGAAGTTCAGCATAAATAAATAAAACACATTAATATGTGTCTTCATCCTCATTATCATCCCCTTCATCATCTTCATCCTCACTATCATCCCCTTCTTCTTCTTCTTCTTCTTCTTCTTCTTCTTCTTCTTCTTCTTCTTCTTCTTCTTTTCTTTTTTTTTAAATCAAATTGTTTCAACAAAGTGATTGGCACTTCTTCTGCTATGCCATTAATGTCAACCAGAAATTGATGAAAATCATCATTTGAAACAACTATAGGTATTTGATGTGCATCATCATCTTTATATGCATCAGTTGTTACATGTTTATTTTTCTCCAAAGATTGGATGGTGTTTCGTGCTTTGGTTTTTATGACACCTAACCAACCTTGTTGCCCTTCAGGAAATGATGTAAAGTAAACTTGATCTGCTTGTTGGGCTAATATGAAAGGGTCATAATGTTGATATCTCCTAGATTTTTTTATCTCAACATTTCCATAGTTATCCATCTTGGTCCCTTGTGGACTAGGATCAAACCAATCACATTGAAATAAAACCACCTTCTTTGTAGGGTGACCGGTGTACTCTAATTCAACAATGTCAGTAAAAACTCCATAGTAATCAAATTGGCCTCCCCGAACACATACATTGTGATTGGTTGTACTCATTCCTTCATTTTGAGATTTTGTCACAAACTTATAGCCATTAATAACATAACTGTGCCACTTGATAACATCCCTCATAGGTCCCCATGCCAAACTTGTTAAAAGCACATCATTTATCCCATTCCTTGAATCACGCACCTACATTAGACGAAATATTGTAAATTCTAACTAACAAATTAGATATTCTAATTTTAAACAATAGAGATCTACGTATATATGTTCTGAACCATGTTGGAAATGTTGTGGAAACTTGCTTGTCCAAATCAAGTTCATTCAACTCCGGGTCTAGTTCTCGTAACAAATCAGAGTACATGCTACACATATAAGATATCAATTAAACTTGACTTCATAAACAATACATATGTGCAATTTTCAACTTGAAAATACTTACTCCAGGTAAGGCACCACCTCAGGACAATTTAAGAGAATATACAAGTGTGCAGCTTTCATTTGCCTATCATCCAATGTTGAAGTGGTGCATTTTCCAAAAGGGCGGCCTGGATAATTAAAGATTGACAAAGGAGGATTCAATGAAAAATCTACTCCTCCATCATCATTTCGTGGCACTCTTGTTCTTCTTGATGGAATATCAGGTGGATAGTAATATGAAGCAAATGTGGACATCTCCTCTAGTAAATATGCTTTACAAATTGAACCTTCCACGTAAGCCTGATTTGTTACCTTTTGTTTTAAAGTTCGTATGAACCTATTGACCAAAACAAAATTAAGCTTAGAGAAATGAAGACAAACAGAAAACTATCCAATAGATTATATACTGTTCAATAACTAACCTCTCAAATGGATACATCCATCTATATTGCACGAGACCGCCAACTCTTACTTCATAAGCTAAATGAACAGGAAGATGCTCCATTGAGTCAAAAAAGCTTGGAGGAAATATTTGTTCTAATTTGCACATAATGATTGGGATGTTTTCCTCCAAATTACGCAATTTATCTACTCTCAACAATGACGATGTAATATCTCTAAAGAATTGGCTGAATTCAGTGAGTGCATTCAAAATAGGTTTAGGCAAGGCTTTGAATGCTAATGGTAGCAAACGTTGCATGAATACATGACAATCATGACTCTTCATGCCAAACAACTTTGCTTACTTCAAATCAACACATCTGCTCAAATTAGACACATAACCATCTGGAAGTTTAAGGTTTTTAACCCATTCACATACAGCTGTTCTTTGTTGTTTGGTTAATGTATAGTTTTCCTTTGGTTTTAAAAAGTTAGCATTCCTACTAGGTTGAAGTTGTAGTCCCCTACGCATACAATATTTTTCTAAGTCCCTCCTAGATTTGTAAGTATCTTTTGTCTTACCTTTGGTGTCCATCACTGTGAACAAAATATTAAGAAACACATTTCTCTCGATGTTCAATACATCAAGATTGTGTGGAAGAAGATGAGTTTTCCAATATGGAAGTTCCCAAAATATACTTCGTTTTGTCCAATGATGTTTTGCCCCATAGCCTGGTGGTTTCTGTTTTTTAGATTCCTCCACACTTGGTAAATTTCTAACTCTTTCCCAAACTTCTTGACCACTCAACCTTTGTGGAGGAGTTGACGTCTCAACTTTATCTTTTGTAAATGCAGTCTTATTCCTTCTATATGGATGATTATGTGGTAAGAATTGTCGGTGACAATCAAACCATGTGGTCTTTCCACTAAATTCAAGGGTAAATGCCTTAGAATGCTCCATGCAAATTGGGCAAGCCATTTTTCCCATTGTCATCCAACCACTTAACATCCCATAGGCTGGAAAGTCATTAATTATCCACATTACAGCAGCCTTCATCAAAAAGTTTTGCTTCAAGGATACGTCATAGGTCATAACTTCATCCTCCCACAATATTTTCAATTCATCTATTAATGGGCGCAAATATACGTCAATGTTGCTCTTTGGGCTGGATGGGCCAGGAATTATAATGGACAAGAACATAAACTCCCTTCTCATACACATCCACGGTGGTAAGTTATATGGAGTAATAATCACGGGCCAACAAGAATAAATCATGCCCGTTTTGTCAAATGGAGCAAACCCATCTGAACACAAACCTAATCTAACATTTCGAGGATCTCGAGCAAAGTCAGGCCAAGTTTCGTCGAAGTGTTTCCAAGCTACTGCATCTGATGGATGAGACAAAGAGCCGTTCTCTCTTGGCTTATCATAATTCCATCTCATTTCACGAGTTGTTTGTATTGATGAATATAACTGTTGTAGTCGTGGAACAAGCGGAAAGTACCACATATATTTTTGTGGCACTAATTTATCCTTTCCACGTCTACTAACATGCACATACCGTTGCTCTCCACAAAATTTACAGTTTTGGAGCACTTCATCCTCCTTATAATACAACATGCATCCTTTCACGCAACATAATCTTAAGAAAGGAGTACTAGGCCGATTTAACTAAGAAAAAACCGGTTGAGTAATGCTTCCACGACCAAGAATACAATTTCAAATCAAAACTATTACAAAAATTAATTTCAAATTAAAATTAAAACTATTCAAAAAAAAGAAAAAATATTAAAAAACCAAATTCAAACAAAACAATCTTGATCAAAAAAAGTAATAACTAAATAAAATTCTTTCTTATTTTTAAACAGCAAATAATCGTGTGTATGTCTATATATATATATATATATATATATATATATATAAAATGAGTCAAACTATAAATAGTACTATACTCACTAATTGAGATAAAAACAAACGGTACTCTACGCAAAAATCAAAAAAAGTAAGAACTACTATAACCTCTCGGACTTTAAAAAACACAAACAGCTAGCACCACCAAAAAGTCAAGCTTATACAAGATCTTCTACACAAAAGATCTTCATGCTCTTGATAAGTCTTTATTACATATTTGTCTTTTAATGGTCGGTTCGTATTGCTCAAATCCGTTCTGACATCTCTTCTTGTCTGTGCCCTTTCTTTCTTCAAAGCTCCCACAGGTATAATTTCTTTCCTTTATTCTATTTTGCTTCCTTCTGGTCGGATCATTGGTTAGGTTTGGTCGTCTGTTCGATTTGGCATAGACCAAGAAGCATACGGTTGTTGAGATGTTTGAGCTAGGGTGGGAGCTAGGAGGGAGGGCGTGGGAGTTGCAGAGACAGTTATGGGTGTGGGAGGAGGAGTTGTTGGGGGAGTGTCAGGCTTTACTTCACGATTTTCAGTTGCAGGTGGCAGATGTTTTATTTGGCGGTGGCGTTATGATCTAGAGAGTGGGTATACAGTCAGTGGAGCTTATCAGATATTGACTACTCAGGATGCGGTTACTTTAGATGATACAGCAGATCTTTTTTGGCATCGACAGGTTCCTCTGAAGGTGTCTATACTTGCTTGGAGACTTTTGCGAGACAGGCCCGACGAGGAATAATTTTGTCGGACGAGGCATTCTTTCACCAGAGAATCAATATTGTGTTTCTTGTTGTGGTGGCATTGAGACGGCTCATCATTTGTTTTTTACTTGTGGAGTTTTTAGTTCCTTGTAGACGCGCTGGTCAAGTCTTGGATTGGTTTCGCGATGGTGGTCCTTCGAATCCATCTGCTCACTTTACACAGTTTACTTTTGCAACAGGTGAAAGTCGGGATCGGAGATGATTTATGCAGCTCATTTTGCTTGTTTGTGTTTGAGTCATTTGGATAGAGCCCAATCAACGCCTCTTCAAAAATTCGGCGCACTCGGCTTCTCTTTTGTTGGACTTTATCAAGCGACATTCTTTTTGGTGGCTGAGGAATCAGTATCCGGGGATAGGGGTTAATCTACATAGTTGGTGGGTGAACACTTTGTTCTGTTTGAGCATTTAATTTTTGTCGACTTGCTATTTCTTAATTATTGATGTAAACATTGTTGACCTGTTCTACCATACTTTGTGCTGGGAGTTGACTTATATATATATATATATATATATATATATATATGGGGGATGCTAACTACGACCATGTGGGTCGTAGTTAGCAAGTATGACCCATGTAAAAAGTACATGGGGGCGGGGGGCGCGGAGAAGGGGAGCGCGCGGAGAAAGTGTGTGGGGGCGCGCGGAGAAATTATGGGCGGTGGGGGGCGCGCGTGAGTAAATATTGGGGGGATTGAAGTAATTCATGCAGGTCATACTTACTAACGTTGACCTGCATGGGTCGTAGTTAGCATTTCCCCATATATATATATATATATATATATATGGGGATTGCTAACTTCAACCTGGGTCAAAATTAAGCAATGTATGACCCACATGTAATTACTTAGACTATGTTTGGGTTGATGGAATAGGCTGGAATGATATGGAATGGATTGATATAGAATGAGATTCTATTGTTTGGACTCTACTATCAATATAAGAAAAGTAATTACATATAAAATTACTTTCTTATCATTTCTTCAATTAAATAAAATCAATTTATTTTAAGGATAGTTTAGTCATTTTAAAATTCTATTTTTTATTCTTTATTATTTTTATCTTTCTCTTTTATACTTTTTTAATTTTTTATTATTTTTTCTCTTTCTACTTCTCATTTCTCTTGCTTTTCATTTTTTATTATTTTCTCTTTCCATTTCTTTTTCTTTTTACTTTTTTATTTTTATTTTTTCACTTCCAACTTTTTTTAACAAGATTACTACAACTATGATGTTAAAAAAAAGATTATTACTACGGTAAAATTATTACATCTAATTTTCTCTAATTAATTTTAATAAACATGATTTTTTTCACCAATTTTGTATACCGATAATTTATTTTCTCATTATTGTTTTTAAAATTAATTCATTAATTAATAAGATTTTTCTTTACATCCAATTTTCCTCTTACTTTTCAATTTTTTTATTTTATTTTTACTATCAACTTTTCTGATATACAAGATTATTATTACTATGATTTTAGTCAACAAAAAAAATAAAGATTACTATTTACTACTATGATGTTAAAAAAAATTACTACTACTATAAAATTTTTCTTTAGAGTCTGTTTGGTTCGGGATTTATGGAGGGGAGGGGAGAAGAGGGGAGGTAATATTTTAAAATTTTGTGTTTGGTTCAAGTTTTTAAGGAGGGAAGAGGAGGGGAGGGGAGGGGAGAGGAGGGAATATGAGTCAATTTTTGCTTCCCCCCAAATTGGGGTTTTTTTTGGAGGGGAGGGGAGAAAAGGTTTTCAAAATTTTATTAAACTGACAAAATTATCCTAAATATATTTTAGAATTCCAATATTATCCTTATTACAATTTTATTATTAGGTACACTTTTGATTGTCTTGAAGTTTACCTAGTCTGCCTCCGGTCTATACGTGCTTCCAGTTTGCAGTTTACGTACTTGATCGTGTAAGTTTTTTGCTCATATTTCTTCTAGTATATTTTGTATATTCATATATGATATGAAGCTTTGGTATATTTTGTATATTCCAGTATATTTTATTATTTTTTTGCTCATATATCTTGCAGTTTACGTACGTCATCGTCAGTAATTTTTGTTTATTCATATATGATATGAAGCTTTTGTATATGTGCATCACGTGTAGCTTTTGTACCTATATTCATATTCATACATGAAGCTTCTATATTCATATTCATACGTGTATCTTTTGTATATATGATAGCTTTTCTATATATTTTATGTAGTTTACTAAATATGTGTGTGTGGTTTGATATATATATATATATATATATATATATATATATATATATATATATATATTGGTTTATTTTGATTTGTTAAATTATTATATGTTTATGTGAAATTTATTTTTTTAAATATTTTAATGAATTAGATGGATCATCAAGATCGAGAAATTGCTAGTAATAGATGGTTTGATTTGCGCCGAAGAGCTATAGCTCAACTCATGTGTTGTGTTGTTTTTTGTTATGTTCGGATGTCACGTAAGAGAAAATTGAGTTATAGTATGAGCTCTGAGAGAGAAAGGGTACGTGAAGAAGTAAGATTTCAAAGATAAAAATATGTGTGTTGTAAGATTTGAAGGATAAAAATGCGATGAAAATATGTGTGTTGTAAGATTTGAAGGATAAAAATGTAAATTAGTCTTACAATCTCCCCCCTCCCCTTGTGATCCAAACATATATTTAATTAAAATTACTCCCCTCCCCTCTCATGAACCAAACATATATTTAATTACAATCTCTCCCTCCCTTCCCCTCCCTTTCCCTCCACTCTATTAAAATCCCTCCCCTCCCCTCCCTTCACTAGTGCAAAAGTAAGAATATAATTAGATATTTTACACCTCTTTAATTAAAAACGGGTGTCATAGAATTATGTTGTAACATTAGACACCATGTTTAAAGAAAATAGGTGTAATAATGAAATATTAGCCACCTAAAATTTATAATACACTTGTTATATAAAAAGGGTGAGAAAAATTATACTTTAGACACTATGTTTAAAGAAAATAGGTGTAATAGTTAAAGACTAGTTACCTAAAATTTATAATACATTTGTTATATAAAAAAGGTGAGAAAAATTATACTTTAGACACTATGTTTAAAGAAAATAGGTGTAATAGTGAAAGACTAGTCACCTAAAATTTGTAATACACTTGTTATATAAAAAGGTGAGAAAAATAAAACTTTATACATTTTGAGAAAAATTTATATATTATATTTTGGTAAGTCACTTTTTATATATTTTGACCATAAACAAACAAATCTTTTTTTTTTTTACTAACAAATCTTTATAAATAGAAAAAAAAAAAGGAAACAAATTTCAAACTTCAAAAACACTTTCTCTCTATCAACCCTTTCTATATATCTCACTTAAACCCTCCTCTCCCACCATCATCACCCTCTACCTCACCAATCACCCCCACCGGGGTCGCCGATTCTCTCCGTCCGCTCTCATCCACTAACGTCACATCTTATCTCTTCTCGTTTGTTGCTCTAATATATTGGTGAACTTCTTCCTTAATCTTTATTTTTATCGATCTTCATCCATGTATTTACAATAAGAAGGGTTCTTCTACGTTGACCTTAAGGTTTCTCTTATATGCGTTATGCGCCGCTATCCGAGATTAACTACATAGGGTTCATGTATTATAAGTTTTTTAATGGCTTGTGATTTACTAGGTGTAAGTCTCTCCCAATCATCTTCTCCATCTTCCGAAGCACTAGGACAACAACATAATCGACAGCCGCACCGATCGACAAGAACACAACATCTTCTCCTTAGGATCTTTCTTGTTTATTTATCTAAATTTTTAGGTCAATGAGCCATGTCTAGTTCCATTTAGAGATTAGGAAGATCATGACATGAATAATTATTTAGAATTTTGATGTTTTCAATTTGTATATGATATGATAATAGTTTTTCCAAGTTTACATGTAAATATGTAATTGAATAATTTGGCGTATTTTTATTTATTTTGATAATAGTTTTGTTTGATTAATATAAAAGATAATATGATTTTTTTAATATTTCACTCCACTATTTTGGAAAAAGCAGTTTGAAGCTCTAAATTTTAGCAAAAATACAAGTATTTTACACCCATTATTCATATAAACAACAAGGTGTAAATTTATTAAAAAGAGTCCAAATAACAAACAATTTACACCCAATATAATTAAAAATCGGTGTAAAATAGTTGTAATTCAATGTAAATAATGAAAATTTTACACCCAATATAAATAAAAATTGGTGTAATATATATTTTTTAACACCTTTTTTTTACCGGTGTAAATTCTTTTTTGCACCAAACATATCTCACCGGTTGAATTTACACCAAATCCAAAACGGTGTAATATCTCCAAAAAAATGGGTGTTAAAACCCTTTTTTGCACCAGTGCTTCTGCTGAACCAAACATAGCCTTACATTCAATTTTTCTAATTTATTCACAAATTTTATATATCGACAGTTCATTTTATCATTATCGATTTTGAAACTAATTCATTAATAATTGATTGATAATAACTTTTCCTCAACTTTGAATAAATTTTTTTAATTCCCAAATACTTTTATATAAACGAGTGCGGTGCAAATATTAACAGATTTTTGTATATAAAATAAAAAATATTTTATAGAAATACCACATTATGGTATTGTAAAAATACTCATTATTTTTTATTTTTTTTATCATATTGGGACCTATTTTTTTTCCGCCAATATATCTATAACATTAAATAAAGGGAATACTTTGTTTTGGTGTAGCCTCTTTTTATAATACCCAAAATGTCCTTAAACTTTAAAAAAAAGGAAGAAAGGTAACTGATTATAACAGTTTTATTTTCAAATTACAAACAAAAAGAAAAAAGATAGACATAGAATGGGAATTGAAAAAGAGACTAGGAAGGAGAATTGAAAATTATCATGATTAACTGCCACACATCCTTAAACATGTTCATGTTGTTTATCCGAATTAGTGACAAACTTTGAATAGTTAACAATATAATAAAAATAGAGAACAATTGAAAAGAGACAATTCAACCACCATGATAATGATAATGGAAAGGAAGTCAATTTGCAAGCACGCCACCAATGGTGTCGGTAGTATTTTTCGGGTACAAACCTTGATTCTCTATTTCTCTTTTACTTTTTCCTTTTTCTTTCTTTCTTCTTTCTCAATTCTCACGCACTCTTTGCTTCTAATTTCTTTAATTTGACAGATTATATATTTGTTTTTATGCATGGACATTAATAAGATGAAGATAGAAACTATGGTTATACATGTTCTTATCAATATTTTTCCATTTCCAGGGTGGCATTCAAGAGGTGTAATTTTTTTGTTTGAATTTGTATTTACAATTTTGATGTTTGAACATCCATTTTGATAAATGAGTCTCTCATCAATAATGCCAAACCAAGTTTATAATTTGTCTTTGTTTTTTCCATTTTGGATTTAAATTTGCATTTCTATTATTGAATTGATAGTATTTCAATGTACACGATACATGGACACACATCCTTCTTTCCCATATGTTGAATTGATGGACTATGAAGATTAACTAATCTTTAGCGTTCTATTTTAATTCTAATTTTTGTTTGATTCTAAGTTTAAATAAGTTTATATTCATTTTCAACATATAAGTTAACATCATAGAAAAATATATATCACACAAATGAGCACGGAATGTTCCCGTTTGGCCCGCTATATTTTCTTATAAAGCAATTTCATCTTATAATAATATTGTTATAGGTATTGATTTCACTGTGACACATTATTTTACTGTTTCAGAGATTCTAATCAGAAGCCTTTAATTCTGGTGTCATATTTGGGCTTCTTGGCTTATTGCATTACAAACACGAAAGGTATGAAGTATAAACATGGTTTCTTGACTTCTTTAATAAGAATTTTTCATTATTAATCTTCAATAAAAGTGAAGTATAACGTCAATAATTTGATATTTCGCTAATTTTTTTTAATATATCTCTAAAAATTAACATCTTTGTGGAAAAATATTCTATAAGAAATTAGTGAAAAAAATAGATTATATTTGATGGATTACTAATAATTTGGAGACTTCATTACATATATTTCTATAGTTTACGAACATTATACATTGTTACGTGACATATAGGAAACCCGACACAAAGATGGTTGTGTTTTTTATCATTCAATGTATTTTAAATCAAAGTATAGGCGACACTAATGTGGTGCCATAGCCATATCGATAGTTGCAACATGAAACTACAATTTATATCAAACACTCAAACGTCAGATATTTGTATTCAAAGGAATGAATAAAGTGACTCATTCAAGTTATCATACTGTTAATTATGTCTTTGGATTATATTTATATCATTCAAGACTCTTTGAGATTTAGTGAAATACATGCTTATGCAAAATCACTTTACTTTATATTTTCATTTCGATTCATTTTGTCTCTTTAATTTGCAAATTATTGTCGTTGGGTTTTTTATTCTAACATTTGCTTCATTCTAATATAATATTATAGTAGTAGAAAATATGTATCACACAAACGGAACGTGCCCGTTTGGCCCGCTAGTAAATACATAAATCCACAATGAGTGTGGTACAAATATTTAAAAGATAGAAATACTAAATTAACGTTTGTAATTGAAATTTTTTGAAATTTTTATTAAATAAACCACAAAATTAGTAGCAAGATTTATATATAGGCACAAATACAAATCGTTATAATTTAGGCACACTCAGATGATAAAAAATATAATTTACCCAAATTAGACCTGATTCTGTAAAGTTATCTCAAATAGGTCTCTGATTTTACAAAAAAAAAATTCCACAGACAAAGACCTTACAAATATTTTAAAAAGATTCTTGATTTTATTAAACTGTCAAATTGGTTCAATGTTTAATCAGTTACTATCAATTAAGTCCCTATATTTTAAGAAATTACTATCAATTTAAATTTAACATTGCTAAGGACCTTTTTGAATTATTCGCTAATATAAGTAAATAAAATTCACAACGGGTGTGATACATATTTTATGTATCTCATTCTGATACATAATTCACAACGTTGTTAATATTTAATAAATTTTTTCTTATTAAATAATTTAATAGAAAAATTATGTTAATATAACTGAGATTAATTATCATGCACCGTCGGTGTAAAACTTTTTACACAAACAACCAATTACAATTCATCCTTTATGTGACTTTTAAGTTAGAATTGATTAAAGTCAAATAATTCTCATGATCCAACGGTTATATTTTGTCGACAGTGTAAAAAATCTTTACACTGTCGGTGCATATCAATTAAATCCTACAAGTTTACAATAATTATCAATATAATTTATTTTTGTATAATTACGGTTATATTACGCGACCCGTGCGAATGCATGGATTTTTTACTAGTTTTAAAATTAAATGGAATGGAATGGGACACAATAGAATCCATTCCATCACATTCCATCATGTCTCTTTATTTTTCTTCCCCTCCAATTTGGGGTGTATGGGATAGAATAAAACTTATTAAAATTTTAATGACCAAAATATTTTTATTTTTTTTAAACAACCAAAACATCCTTTTTATATTGATGTATATCGTAGTATCATAAAATTGAAACAGGTAGTGTTCTACATTCACCCCAACCCCATATATCGCAATGACGCAGTATCCATGATGACCATACAAATCAACAATATTGTAACACTGTTTTTTTTTTTTACTGTAACAATATTGTAACACTGTTACAAGGCATTCTTGTTAAAGGAGAGTAGTCATAACATATTCGTGGAGATGATGATTGATGAAAGTGGTATCATACCAAATTAAAAATATGGAACAAAATAATATGTAGAAGGTATTTTTGTTTTATTTTTTGGGTATCATATCCATTTTGACAAGTGTGTCAAAAAAAAATGTCTTATATATTACATTCATTCCTTACTCCAATTTTGGATTATTAAAAACTCAAATGTTTTGTCAAAAAATAAAACTCAAATGTTAATTTGTTTGTAATTTTAAAGACCATCTCAAATGCATCTCAAAATTAAATTGGCTAAAAAAACACATTTAAAGACCAAAAGAACATATTCGAGAATGCAAGTTACTAACTAATGACACAATTGAGAATGTATTACGATGTTCAGAATGTGTTTGATCTGCAAAAAAAAATAAGGGATTGAACAGAATAACTTCAGTTGTACTATATTTGATTTTGAAACTGTTCCTGGGACTGGACAAACTGTGGGTCAAGGGACTGGACAAAAACATATTTTCTTGTCCCCCACTGAACCACGGGACAACTTTTTGTCATCAGCACAAGTTGTCTAAAACATCAAAATAACATTTTTTTTCCACCAAACATCATACAAGGATTGTCATGTGTTGTTTTGTCTTGTACTGTCCTGTATTGTCCAGTATTTAAATATTGTAGATCAAACGGACCCTCATTGTCGTTTCTAAAATTTTGGTGGTCATATGAACGCTTTCTATTGGAGTTTATAATCTCCGTTCTTTTTTAACTGTCTCAATTAGCCACCATACATATGTTAATTAATGTATATTTTTCACCACTAATTTTTTTAATTACGTATTATAAAAATTATTTTTCAAAAATATTCGTCAGGACAAACTGAACAATATCTTATATATTAATATTTTTTATATCAATAAAAAAATTGATCAAAATACATTATATAAATAGTGTGCACGTATCACAAATAGGGGTGGCAAAACAGGTCTGACCCGTCGGGTCGGTCCGTTTAACTCACTAAATCTGGCGGGCTAAGTCAAAGTTTGAACTTTGTTTTTTTATGAGGCCCACCCCGCTCAACTCGCCAAAAAAATGGACCGGAGGGAGGCGGGGAAGGGCAGGGCCGTTTAATTTGTTTTTTTTTTTTATTTTAACATTTATATAATATTCATTAAAATCATTAGGAGAGATGTGAGAGAAACAGGAGAGAGAAACAGGAGAGTGGAGAGAAGTGAGTAGGCGATCAGGTAGGAAACAAAGGGAGCGAGGTTTTCTTCATCAGCTCGACAAGGAGACATCCTCGTTTTTCTTCACCAATATTCCTGAGGAGGCAACGGCGACGCAACTCTGGGAGGTCTTTTTGCGGTTTGGACAAGTGGGGGAAGTCTTTCTCCCTAAGAAGCTGGATAAATGGGGAAGAAGATTCGGCTTTGTCAAGTTTAAAGATGTGAAAAGCATTGAGGCACTGAGTGATCGGCTGTTGGATGTTTGGATGGGGACCTTCAAACTTAGAGTGAATCTTTCGAGGTTCGAACGCTCAACAAAACATGATAATAAGGCTGCTTCGTGTAACATCTGAAATAAATAAATTAAAATTTATTTATTTATATTATTTTGAATTATTAATTATTTAATAAAATTAGAATGGGAGTGATACCTAGTTATTAGTCATATGTAGACAATATTTTGAATAATAAAAACATGGGTAAATTAATTGCACCACTAAGTAGGGAGGTTAGCATAAATATAGGAATATTGGATTGAAGGAAGGAAAGAGAGAGTTAGAAACAAAAAGAAAGTAACCGTACAAAAAGAAAAGAAAAAGAAAAGAAAAACCCTAGAAGAACAAAGATCTATTGTAGAAGAATCAATCATAAGAAGGGAATCATCAATATCAATTGTTCTAAGAGGTGAGTAATCACACTTCTTAAAACCTTCCATGGTATATTATTTTGGGTATTAGGGTTATTATTCTCTAATTGGAATGATTATGAATTACAATTTTTAGATTGGTAACCTCTATAGATGTTGTCGATATTTATTCTAGTAGTGACACTTATATTTTGATTTACAATTGAAATAATGGAACTTTAGATGGATAACAGAGAAGAGGTCGAAAAGAATTAGAGAATGCAAAAGATAATTTTTATTTTTATATACTACATTTAATTTCATTAAAACCTCACTTATAATTGCTATCGAGGTACCTATTATGGCATTAGCAGTACTTATACGTTGCTTTACAATTGAAATTACCAAACCTGAAACAAATAACATGGGACGGTTGGAAAGGAGTGGAAAGTCGGAAGGATAACTCTCACATATTGATTTTCATGAAAACCTGATTAAGGATAGATGCTACACACTAAAATAATATACTAGGATTTATATATTGTCTTGATTAATGATTAAATATTGAAGATGATTTGTGAATGGAGATACACGGTTATTGAACCATTGGTATATTATATAGATAGATTGAAATGATAGTTTATGTTTTAAAGGTCCTATGAAGGTACTGCTATACTAAATTGTTAATCATTATAGTAAGAGTTTGAGATTTATGGAATCATTATTATAAGAGTTAAGAGTTATTGAATTGTTATTATAATTGTTTGAGATGAGCTTACGCTCCATATAGATGAGTCTTGTACTCCATATCAGATGAGTTTTATACTCCATATCAGATGAGTCTTGTACTCCATATCAGATGAGTTTTATACTCCATATCAGATGAGTCTTGTACTCCATATCAGATGAGTTTTATACTCCATATAGATGAGTCTTGTGCTCCATATCAGATGAGTTTTATACTCCATATCAGATGAGTTTTATACTCCATATAGATGAGTCTTGTACTCCATATCAGATGATTTTTATACTCCATATAGATGGGTCTTGTACCCCATATCAGATGAGTTTTATACTCCATATTAGATGAGCTGGAGCTCCACATGATGAGATGATATTCACTTCATAGAAGAGAATACATCTCCATATAATAAAGAGACTTGAGTTTAATTCTTTTATTTATTATAACTACGAAATATTACTAATTACTAATTTGTAAAGGTAAGGGTTTGGATTGATTATGAGAAATTGACTATTTTGAGCTAGAAAAATTATTTATGTTGCTTATGTATTTTAAAGACTATTTTTGAAAGAAGGCGGATACCATGGTTGATTTTTCCGGTTACCGCACCGGCTGAGAACAACACTTATTTTCTTTATTTGTGTGTATTATTCATTGGGATTATGTATCTCATTAAAGTGTTGTTTTCAGAGACGGAGATCATTGACGACATCGAGAATTGAGGAGTTGGCATTTTAGAAGCATTAGTTTATTCAAGTTTAGGTTGGAAGTTTGAGAATAAGTAGACAGAAAGTCTACATAGTACTTTGGTTATGGATATTAATTATTAGATGCCCTGTTTTGAGTATTTTGATATTTTATGAATCTTTCTATGTAAAACTTATTTATGGATTTTATAATGTCAACTTTTTGATATTTAGTGATATTCTTAAGTTTCTAATTTTTGGATAATATTTTTCTGTTGTTAATGATCTATTATAATAGTACAAAATTAGACGTTACACTTCGGGTTCCATTCAAACACAGAGAACTCATGCTCCAGCAAAGACGGCGGCGGAAGTTGATGGTGGTTCCTTCCGTGAAGCATTGATAGGACACAGTGCTGTAGGATCAAAGCTGAGGGAGGCTCCGATTCTTAAGGTTCCGGTTAATGCAGTTTGGCGAAAGGAGTTAGAAGGGTGTATGGTGGGGACGCTAGCAGGGGAGAAAGAAGTGAGCAGGATTCAAACTACCCTCTATATGGAGGGATTTAGCTCTGTTACGGTGACATCGATGGGGGGAATCTTGCTTTGTTGAGGAGTAATGTTGCTGGCGAGGTGGAGAAGTTGGTACGGAGTAAAAACGAGTGCTTGGATTTCTATTTCTCGGAAATCAAGCCTTGGTCACCAATTCATCTGGTGTCACAAAGAGAAACTTGGGTGCAAGTTTTTGGCTTCCCTTTGCATATTTGGGGGGAAGAGTTTTTCAAATTGGTGGGGGGCAAGTTTGGATTCTTTGTTGATTATGATATGGAGACGGCGATGATGAAGAGGTTGGAGTTCGCCAGGCTTAAAATCCAAACCAAAGTCTGGTCATGTATTGATGAAATACTAAAGGTGGAGGTTGAAGGGGTTGTTTACCATGTGTGGGTGGTGGAGGAGAGAGGACCACATAGAAAAGAGAGTTGTGGTGGGGAAGATGTGGAAGATGACGGTAGTGCGGCGGTTCCGGCGGACCAATCCGGCGAAGATGAAGAAGGGTATGCTGGTGGTGCGGAGTTTTCCGGTGATGAGAACTCTGGTCACGAGGATGAGAGCGGTGATGGTGCTTTGTCAAGTCACTTTCAGCATGGGGGAAGTGTAAATCTACCTAGAGCTGACCCAAAGACAAAAGGAGATAATGTGTTGTTGACAAATTCTCTACCTGTTACTAATGTTTACCCCAAAAAGGTAGATTCTGTTTTTGTTTCTCCTAAAGATACAGAATTGATGGGGACTTGTTAAGTGGATGAGGATGTTGAGTTGGTAAGGTCAACCTTGGGAGGTGCAAGTTTGGTTACAGCAGTAGGTGGGCCCGGTCATATGTTAGAAAGACATGTGATGAGTGAGGGGGAAGGTGGGTCTAGTGGGGGAGTGGGAGTCAAAGTTGTGGGTAAGTGTGAAGAGTTTAAAGTTGATCGTGGGCCGGCCTCAAATGTTTTAGGCCCAGTTTCACATGGGGCTTGCGGTGCGGGTGTGGAAACCCGTTTGTCCGTTTTATCTGAACCGGAAGAGGTCCATCGCACCACAGTGAAACATAATCAAAAGAAAGGAGTTAGCACCAGGAATCGCAGATCAATTTCAAAGCTACCTTTGGTTGTCCTTCCAAAATGTTTCCAGTTCGTAGAAGCAGTGCAAGAGAGGGGATCGATATCACGTCGTCATGGTGACAAGGGAGGAAAAATTCTGGTACCGCCGGAGACCGAACCGCGAATGAACAAAACATCAACAGCTCCAACGAAGACTGCCGAACCAGAGTCGATTCAGGGCGAGGAGGTTGGGCTTCAGAGGAACCAACGATCTGAGGCGATTTACACTTCATCTGGTGTGAATCATTTTGCAATTAACAGTAGCTCGATGGTGTCAGAAACACAAGACATTGAACGAACAGTGCAACGCGACAAACTGGTGGAAGCGGCCAAGTTGTTACAGATTCAAAAAGAGGTAGGATTCACGTTTGTTTTTCCGGATGATGATGTAACTAATCAATTGGTGCAACTTGAAGATAGAGACAAAGCTGAGAAGATGGCTAGGGTGGAGGCCAATTGTGATCAATCATAGTGATGTCTTTTAATGTTAGAGGGCTGGGGGGTGTGGTGAAAAGGAGTAGGATTAGAAAGTTGGTTCGTGATAATAATGTGAATTTTCTAGCAATTCAAGAGACCAAACTAGAAATCATTCCGGATTCTTTGTGTCATAGTGTGTGGGGATCATTAGATTGTGATTGGGTGTTTTTACCGTCCGAAGGTAGAAGTGGTGGGGTGTTGTCCATTTGGAGGAAGTCGAATAACGTCTTGCTTTTCTCTTTTTTGGGAGAGGGATTTGTCGGGGTGTTTATTGAATGGGGACAAGATAATTCCATTTGTCTAGTGGTGAATGTATACTCAAAATGTGATATCCAATCAAAGAGAAGGTTGTGGGATAGGCTTGTTACTTGCAAGCGTGGCATAGGGGATGAGAGGTGGTGCGTTGTGGGGGATTTTAACGCGGTGTGTAGGGCGGAGGAAAGGATTGGGGTGAATAGTGGTGTTGGTGGTTTGAATTCTTTGGAATGTACCGAATTTTGTAGGTTTGTGGAGGACATGGAATTGGTGGACCTTCCACTAGTAGGGAGACGCTTTTCTTGGTTCCATACTAGTGGTCGGGCAATGAGTAGAATTGATAGGTTGCTCATTTCGGACGAGTGGGTTGTGAAATGGGGCATTTGTTCATTATGGGCATTGGATAGAGATGTATCCAACCATTGCCCTCTCATTTTGAAATATACGGGAGAGGGTTGGGGTCCGAAACCTTTTCGTTTCAATAACTTTTGGTTTGAAAACAAGAGTTTTGTGAAGGAGACTGAGGAGTTTTGGCGGGGTACTAGTTGCGTTGGTTGGATGGGTTTTTCTCTAAAAGAAAGATTGAAAAATCTTAAAGTCTTTCTTAAAGAGTGGAGCAAATGTGTGTATGGTGCCATGGACGTCAATATTAATAGTTTGGTAGCGGAGATAAGGCCGTTAGATCTTAAAGGAGAAGGTGGAGGTTTGACCAATCTTGAAGTCGAGAGAAGAAAAGAAATGTTTGGTAATTTGTGGCACCTTCTTAAATGTAAAGAAGCGCAAATTTTTCAAAGGTCAAGGTCGAAATGGTTGAAGGAAGGGGATGGAAACACTAAATTCTTCCACGGTTGTATAAAGGCAAGGTCGAATTTGAATGTTATTTCGGCAATTAAAGTAGCGGAAGGTTGGCTTGAGTCGCCTAGACTTATTAAAGAGGCGATTGCTTCCTACTTTGAGAATCATGTGAAGTCCGTACCTATGATGCGTCCTAAGCTTGATGGTGTAGATTTTCATCAACTTTCGGAGGCGGACAATTTAGGACTTGTTGCGCCTTTCTTGTTATAAGAGATAGAAGATGTGGTGAAGACTAGTGATGGGAACAACAGTCCGGGACCCGACGGTTTTAATTTTGCCTTTTTGAAGAAATTTTGGGAGATGCTCAAAGGAGACTTTAGAATTATGTTTGATCAATTTCATGGGAACGCTTACCTTCCTAAAAGCTTATTGTCCTATTTTGTGACGTTGATCCTAAAAGTTACTTCCCCCGCTTCAATGTCCGATTTTAGGCCTATTTCTCTTGTAGGTTGTCTATATAAGGTGATAGCGAAGGTGTTGGCGAAAAGACTTGCAAAGGTGATGGATTCTATCATATCGTCTAACCAATCGGCTTTTGTTAAAGGTCGTAATTTGGTGGATGGTGTTGTGGTGGTTAATGAGGTGGTGGATGCGGCAAAAAAGACTCGGAGAGATTGCTTAATCTTTAAAGTGGATTTTGAGAAGGCTTACGATTCGGTGGAATGGGAGTTTCTTGATTATATGTTCCATCGTGTCGGCTTTTGTGATAAATGGATCGGATGGATTCGTGCTTGTGTGTTTGCCGGCAACTTATCCGTCCTTGTTAATGGATCCCTTTCGTCCGAAATTAACATTCAAAGAGGCTTAAAGTAGGGTGACCCGTTGGCTCCTTTTCTTTTTTTACTAGTTGTGGAAGGGTTGAGCGGTGTTATTAGTAAGGCGGTGGATTTACACCTCTTCAAGGGGTTTGAGATTGGTAATTCTCCGGTCGTTATTTCGCACCTTCAATATGCGGATGACACGTTGTGTATTGGAGAGGCTTCGGTGAATAATCTTTGGACCCTTAAAGCCATTCTTAGGGGGTTCGAATTGGCTTCAGGTCTTAAGGTGAATTTTTGAAAAAGTTCTCTTTCCGGTGTTAATGTTGACCCGGGGTTTTTGGAGGTGGCGTGTACTTTTCTCAATTGTAGAAGTGGGGTTATTCCTTTTAAATATCTTGGGCTTCCAATTGGTGCTAACCCCAAGCGCTTATCTACATGGGAACCTTTGTTGTCGTATCTTAGAAAACGTTTATTCTCGTGGAGGAACAAACACATTAGTCTCGGCGGTAGAATTGTGTTGATCAATGCGGTATTGAATGCAATTCCTATTTTTTATCTCTCTTTTCTTAAGATGTCGATTGGTGTGCGGAAGAAATTTATTCGGATTCAAAGAGAGTTTTTGTGGGGCGGTGTGAAGGGTGGCCGGAAGATAAGTTGGGTAAAGTGGTCGGTGGTTTGTAAAGAGAAGAATTATGGTGGTCTTGGAGTGAAAGATATTGAAATGGTTAACCTTAGTCTTTTATCAAAGTGGAGGTGGCGTTTTCTTCGACCGGGTCTACCTTTGTGGAACAAAGTCTTAGTGGCGCGTTATGGGGATTCTTTCCTTCATCAAGTGAGTTGGAGGGAGCTTCGTGTCCCTCCCTCCTCTTCATCTTGGTGGAAGAACCTTAGCGAGTTGGATAAAGTTGTGGAATCAAAGAATTGGCTTGAGGAAAATGTGGTCCGTGTGGTGAGAAATGGCTCCTCGACTCGGTTTTGGTCAACTAGATGGTTTGGGGAGGCGCCTCTCCTGTCTGTGTTTCCGCACCTTTTTTCTTTGTCGACCAACAAGGGCGGTATGGTGGATTCGTTTTATGAGAAGGTTGGGGATAGGTGTGTCTGGTCCTTTTCGTGGTGTAGGGAGCTTTTCCAACCGAGCTTGAAACTCTTTTGGTTGAAAGGTTAAATGCGGTGTTGTTGTCTACGGAGGAGGATTTTTCGAGGTGGGTCCGGATTCGGATGGCTTCTTCTCGGTGAACTCGGCCTATAAGTATCTTCGAAAGGAAATCCGCAATGATGAAGACTTGCCGGAGCACTTTGTTGGTGTTTTTAGTGTGTTATGGAATAGTCCGGCTCCTTCGAAAGTTATCGCATTCTCTTGGCAACTCCTCTTTGATCGAATTCCTACGAAGAATAATCTTGATTATCGAGGGGTCTTACCGTTGGTGGCTTCGAGGGATTGTGTGGGTTGTGCGGGGTTTTTAGAAACGTCACATCATCTTTTTATGCATTGTGATTGTGCCATGACGGTTTGGTACGCCATTTTTAGGTGGATAGGTGTGGAGGTGGTTATGCCGCCATCTTTACCCATTTTGCTAAAGGTGGTTTCGGAGGTCACAAGAACTAAAAAGATAAAGAGAGGCTTTGTGTATATATGGCATGCGGTGATTTGGTCCATTTGAAAAGCTCGAAATGGTAAGATTTTTTCTAATGGTTCCTTTGATCCAATCGAGTTGATTGACGAGATCAAAGTATTGAGTTGGAAGTGGAGTAGAGCAAGACTAAATTTATTGCCTTGTCTTTTTCATGAGTGGTCTTGGAATCCCGGTGCTTGTTTGTTGCGCTAATTGTCTCGGTCTTGTTAAGGTATGATGCTTGAGTGGGGTTGGTTTTGTTGTTCTTTTCTCTAGTTTTGGAGGCTTTTTGTTGTTTTGCTCCGGACAATATTACTAGGCCACTGTATTTGTTGTTTGCTTGTTTGGTGCTTTGCACCCCGGCCTTCCACTTGGAGGGTTCTTGTAACTTTTACATATTTGTTACTCCTATACTACTTGGAGTATGCCTTAAATAATATTTGCTATTCAAAATATATATATATATATAATTCATTAAAAAATAAGTGGCTTGATTTGTGATTCAATAAGAACACTTATTTAAGAAATTTAAGTTTTTTCTACTTATTCACATAAGGATTGTTTTCGCCACCACTCTATGTGGCTTGATCTGTTCCAACTTTTGAATTGTTTTCGCCGGCGCTCTATATCATTTTTTTATATTAGTTATGTCGAATTTATTAATTATGTTGCTATATTTGTTAATAATGTATTTGTCTTATAAGTTTGAGTTTCTCACAAATTTATTTATTTCTTAAAAATATTAAAAAAAAAATCAATATTCAATATAATTTTTGTAATGTAAACACCGCAAAAAAAAAACAAACAAATTGGCAGACTGCAGGTCGGCCCGCTAACTCACATGTTCGCCAATAAACAGGGCGGAGTTGAATTTTAGACTTGGCCATCTTAGTTGACTTGGCTCGTCTCATTTTTAAGCGGGCTTGAGCAGAACAGGCCTAAACCGAGCGGGCATACTCGTTTTGCCACCTCTAATTACAAACGACACGTAAAGGGCCCGTTTGGTGCGCAGGTTAGGGAAACAAGATATGTTAAAGTTTTCCAATCTTGTTTTAATTTGTTGTTTGGTGCACCAATAGAAAATGATAAATTTAACTTACCATTAAGTTTATCCAATTATTCTTTGTTATTTTAATCCTTATTTTTGGCTGGATTATTCAATTACTTTTTTTTTCTCTTATCATGTGTGCACCAAACACATGACATGATATGTACTAATCTTGTCACCATCATATTGTATTATTATTCAATTCTTATCATATCTTGTCTCTATCTATTCGGCGCACCAAACGAGGCAAAAAAGAACAGAAAAAGTGTTTTAGAGTCCTAATTTTAAACATATATTTTTGAACGATCTAGATACATTCAAAAATTATAATGAGAATGTACTTAATTATATACTGTATTATATATGATTGTTTACGTGCCTTACTAAAACAAATCTTTGAGGGTCTGTTTGGTGCACAGTTGTTTTAATCTGTTGTTTGATGCACCAATAGAAAAGAATAAATTTAAGTTACCATTAAGTCTATCTAATTACTCTTTGTTATTTTAATTCTTATTTTCGGTGGGTTATGCAATTACTCTTTTTTATTTTTCTTATCATGTGTGCACCAAACACATGACATGATATGTACTAATCTTATAACTATCATATCATATTATTATTTAACTTCTTATCATATCTTGTCTCTATCTATCTGGCACACCAAACGGGCCTTGAAAGCTTTTAATTTAGCGGAAAGTGGCCATTACTCCTTAGGTCCCAAATAAACATTTTAAGTAAGGGATAGACCCTTTCTTTATTTGAAACAGAGAAAGCATAAACTCACAAGGTAAGGATTTTCCAAACCATATGGGTTTACATGTATAGAAACAGAGTATCTAAGAGATGTTCTAAGATACTCTTAAGAGGTTCCCCCACAATATGATTTTCCTAACCTCCTTTGGAATAGGCCACTAGCTCGTTGTGTTGCTTGTAGCATTAATTGTAGATGTTCAAGAGTAGTGGTGGGTCATTAGCAAGTATTAATATAATCAATTGATGTTTTACCAATATCCTCTTATCATCTTGTGTTGGGTAGACTTGGTAAGTGAAAAATAAACTTATGCATGGTGCAAGACTTATTTGTCTGTGCGGGTTAGATAAGTCGCAATTTTAATCATATTCATTCTTTTCTTTTTTACTCGTTCGTATATGTAGAAAAGTGAAGGAAATGCTCCAATTAGAATTCAAACTTGAAACTATTGGTTAACATCTCATTTGTACCAAATTAAAATTAATCTTATTTATTGAGATTTGACTATTTGAGTGAATACTTATATTAATTGTTTTTCGGAATCGGCCCTGAGTATTTAGATGTCTTGTTTAAAACTTTTTTTTGAACAAGCCAAAATGAGATAGATATATATATACCAAAAAGCCACACTCTAGCACAAGGTGTGCTAGAACATGTCACAAGAGTTTACATCATCAAAACAAAGACATCCAAACAAAATCAAATCCCCATACACAATAAGGGGTTGACCCACCAACTATGATGATTAACCCCTATCCCCGGATACTGAGTCTGCAACCACCACAATGAATGCCGCTTAATCAGGTCCAACATGTGTGAAGTCGACTGCATTGAGTTCTGGAAGAGACGTTGATTACGCTCTTTCCAAATCACCCAAGCGCAAACCAACCAAATGAGCTGCATAAACGACCTCCGACTCCGACTGCCACCTGCTGCAAAAGTGAACTGTGTAAAGTGTGCCAGGGGAGTCAAAGGATCCACCATCTCGAAGCCAATCCAAGACCTGATAAGCATCCATAAAGACCCAAAAACACCACATGAGAGAAAGAGATGCTGAACCGTCTCAATATCACCACATCCTGAAGTACAAAGTTGGTCCGTAGAAGGAATAATGCCTCGCAGAATCAAGTTTGTCTTCGTCGGTAACTTGTCCCTCAAAAGTCGCCAAGCAAGAATGGACACCTTTGAAGGAACATGCCTATGCCAGATAAGCTCTGCCGCATCATCAACTGGAACCCCCTCCTGAGATACCAAAAGCTGGTAAGCGCCGCTCACCGTATACCCACTGTCTGGATCGAAACGCCACTGCCAGACATCAGGCACCTGCTCCTGTAACTAGAAATCCTGTAATAAGGCCTGACACTCCCTCAACATGTCATCCTCCCACACCCACAACTGACGACGCCACTCCCACGCCCCCCCTCTTGCCCCTCACCCTCGAGAAAACATCTGAGCCACTGTCTGCTGCTTGGTCTCTGTCAAATCAAACAAACGACCAAATCGCATACGCAACGGGACTCCCCCCAGCCAAGGATCCAACCAAAAAAATGTATCCCCTCCGTGTCCAACCCGCCTCACCACCCCCTCCGCAAACCACCCTCCCTCAACCCCACCAGTACCATCCCTAATCTTCACTAGCTCCCTCCACCATGCTGAACCTCTCCTCCCCCCCTCACATAAACGTCCACCCTCCACACCGTATCTAGCCTCCAACACCCTAAACCATAAACCCCCCCGATCCACCAACATCTTCCAACACCACTTACCAAGAAGAGCAGTGTTAAACTCCCGTAACCGCCAAACCCCCAAACCTCCGAACTCCCTACTCCTGCAAATAAAATCCCAACTAATCCAAGGAACCCTCCTAGAATCCTCACTCCCCCCCCCCCCCCCCCAAAAGAAAGTACGTAAAATAGAATTAAGGGAAGAAATGATACCTGTGGGAGCTTTGAAGAAAGAAAGAGCATAGACAGGAAAATCGTCCTTAATAAAAAAGTGCAAATTGACAAAAAAGAAAATTAACTTTAATTTAAATTACAAATGGTAGCAAAAAATAATAATTTTATAGCTAACTTAGCTTAAAAATATTTGTATTCTAATCAATAGCAACATAATATTGAGTTCGGGCTCCGACTGTTAGTTTATGTATGGTTAGTTTAGGCTAAAATAGAGTTTTTTAGAAGTTAAGTAATGACAAATTTGGTTTTTTCTTTTGTTGAATCTGAGATTTTATCAATGTAAAACTTAGATTTTATTTGTAATTAAGATTTTGCTCAGACTTTACAAATTTTCTGACTCCGTCACTGACATATATAATACACTTTGACTTACATAAAACAAGACATTCTAACTAACAAATAGTATTGGTATTCTTCTTTTCTTTTTTCTTAAAGTTGGATCATTGGACTTGGTTGCTTGAGTCAATTACTTGTGATTTTTTGGAGACTTTCATATTTTAGAGACCTTGAGCGCATGCTCATGCTGCACATCTAATTGGGCCGGCCTGTTAGTCTTTGATAGAAAATATTTTTCAAAATAATTTTTAAGAATACCAATGTTACGTTTTTCCGAGTGAAATTATATTGAGATTAAATTTTTTTAAACAAAGTCTCTTATTCGAGCTTTGTAGTTGAAAATCAGTAATGGGAAAAAGAGAACCTCTTAAAAGTGATAAATTGAATTTATGAGCAAAGATTAGACATCAACAAAATATCGTGGGAACCTTGATTACACGATATTTTGGCAAAAAAATCGTCATCTCATTTGATTAGCTACTTTGTGGTGTATTTGGGGTTTAAGAAATAATATCATTTTCAGTGGATCAACACTTTCTTTATGTAGTCTCATAGACCAAACCAAATCACACATTTGCCTTGGTTTTGGTTTTTGGGAAGTGGTAGATCGATTAATGTACATTTTGATGATTGGTGTAATAATCCCCTGGCTTGCCTTAGAGTTAGAGGCAACCAAACTTCTTCCTCCTCATCTTAAATTGTAAGGGTTGAGTACCTCTTATACTCCTTATAATTCATTCTTTGCTTATCAAAAAAAAAAGACATCAACAAAACATAAGGTTAACAATTATGAAGAAAACAAAACATAAGGTTAAACAAAAAAAAGTATCCGAGTTTTCGCCGTGTGTTGGATAATTACTCTTGAGATTTTTTTCAGGTATTAGAAGTTTTCTTCATAGTAATTGTTAAACATTGAAACCTAAGTGCAATAAAGACAATATTCTCTATAAATAGTCCTTAGCTAGGCACACCATAACACAATCATCACCTCCACGCTCATTAACTCATTTGAAGTACATTAATTCCTCTTCCAAAATTCCAAAACAATCATGGCTAGTTCAATGCTTGTCAAGGTTACTTGTTTTGCTATGATATTCTTGGTTTTGGGTATTCCCTTAGCTAATGCTGCCCTTCCATGTGGTCAACTGCAACTAGCTGTGGCACCATGTCTTGGGTATCTTAGGACACCAGGCCCATCTGTCCCTGTACCATGCTGCAATGGAATTAGGAGCATAAATAACCAAGCTAAAACTATTCCTGATCGTCAAAATGCTTGCAGGTGTCTCAAGGCCACTGCTGCCAGCTTCCCTGGACTCAACGGTCCTGCCCTTGCTGGCCTCCCTGCCAAGTGCGGTGTCAATTTGCCCTTCAAACCTAGCACCTCCATTGACTGCAACACGTATATCTCCCTAAATCAACAATTTATTTATTTATTACTTATAAAAAAAACATTTTATTTATTTCCAAATACAATAAACTCGCCTTTTATATTATATTTTGTTGAATAAATACCAATTTTTTTTTATGAACAGCGAATAAATACCAAAAATAATTTCTAACAAAAAATCATAGAGGTCTATTTTGTTCTTAGAAATGAAAATGTTAATTTAATCCTAAAGAGTCTCAATTGTAGATTAAGTTGTATATAATGTTCATGTATACGGATAATTTAGTCGATATTAAATTCTCATTAAGCATAAATAATCTAAATATTTTAGAGACTAAAACTAAATAATAAGAAATAATGGAGTTTTTTTTTTCAAAAAGCCTCAATTTTTTTTTAATTCACATAGTACACCATTTAATGTACATATTTTTTTACTCTTTACTCTGTCAATTAATCATAATCATCAAAAATATTTGATTCTATTTTGATATTATGCATATATAATTTGTTGGAAGTATAAAACTTATTACAAAGGAAATAACGTATTAAATTTTTCGTGTATTTTTTCTAAAATTGTGAACTTCTTCCTTTCAAAAAAAAAATGTTAACTTGTCATATATTTGGAAAGACAACTAATGTGAACTTCATTTTACTCATTTCAGGGTAAGGTACTGAGCAGCTTGGGGAGCTTGCGCCTGATGAATAAATAATTAACACTTTGGTTTGTGATAATAACCAAAGACAAAATAAAGAAGATGGTTTGATTAAATTCTCTTGTTGTAACTGAATCCCTACTAGGGGATCGATATATATACTATGCATTTCGATAATATTTTAAATAAACTCTATGATGCTTTTGCTCCAAATATTCATTATAATCTCTCGTGATTCTTATTAATATTATGTTTTTTTTAAATAGGTACCTCTTTCACATCCAATAATCACAAAAATCGATATATTGAAGCTAAATTTTCAAAGCAAATATAGTTATAACTTATAACTTATAACAACATAACATAATTTGCAATAATCCCAAACAAGAATGAGTAGAGAAAGGGCATAGAACACGAAGAAAATTGGTTAGCCCATTCGGCCCAAAATTGACCTACATCTCTACACAAAATTTTAAGATTCAACTTTTTTTTAGTACAAAAGAAATATAAATTGTTCCTGTCAGAGATTGAACCCTAGACCTCCCCCTACCCAACCCACATGTCCCCCAGCTCTTACCACTCGAACTATCCTACATGAACGTTTTAAGATTCAACTAGATAAATGTATTTAGTCAAAAAAAAAAAAAACTAGATAAATATACGAATCACATATATTATATATAAATTTTTTGTCTAATTAATTATAATCGAAATGAACCAATCGTTCACACTATTGAATCTAACACCTTTCACTTTAAGTTTTTTTTTTTACTAAGGGGGTGTATTCAATTAAGATTTCGAAGGATTTTAAAAGACTTTTTTATGATAAAATAATCTTGTGGTATTCAATCAAGACTTTTATAAAATTTAAGAAAATCCGTTGTTATTCAATCAAGACAATTAAGATTTTTTTTCAAGGCAACAAAATCTAGCGGTATTCGATTGAGATTTCTCAAGACTTCTAAAATGTCTCTTGTTATTCAAAAATCTCAGAATTTTAATGGATTCTTTGATGGAAAGGATTTTGAGAGAGTTTTTAGTTAAAAATACAAAGAAAACACTTTCTCAACAATCTCACCAAAATTCATGAGATTTCATGAGACTCTTGTTTATTTTATTATTATATATCATCCTTCATCAACTATCATAATCTTTAACATCCTTATCAATTTTTATCGTCTTTCATTGTTATCTCCTTATTTGTTTTTCCTCTCTTCACTCTCTTCCTCCCTATCCCCCCACCCCTCCTCACTCTGTATCTTATGTTTTTCCATTTTTTTGTCTAAATGTCTATTGTTTTTATTTCTTGTGCTATATTATTATTATTATTATTATTATTAATAATATTAATACATGTTTTTTTTTCTAAATTCCTATTGTTATTGTTTCCTTTTATGTTTGGATTCATTGAATCCTTCAAAATCGTAAAAATTTGTAATATATTTTGAAATCTTAAAAATCTGAATTATAATTCTAACAAATCCCACAAAATCTTGTGTTAAGAATCTTGATTGTAAAAAGTCTTTTAAAATCCCATAAAATCAATATAATCTCATAAAATCTTTTAAAATTTTCAAGACTTTTTTCAATAAAATTGTCTTTTAAAATCCCAATCCAATACACCCCTAAACCTTTCACTTTAAGATGACAACATCAACTATTGTAAAAAGGTTTTTCTTATAAAAAAAATGAACTATAAATGGCAATTTCCCCCTAAATTGCAATAGGCTTAATTAAGCATAACATGAATTTGGTGGTTTGATATTGAGGGACCACCTGCTGCAACCAAAGTGACATAAAAGCCTGACCCGATCCAACATAATAAATCTCCTGGCCCGTATGACGTTTCATCGTATGGCATCTGGTCTACCATGACACCATTACCATCACATATTTGTATGCCACTAAAATCCAATTCCATAATTCCACAATTCATTTGGAGTTGGTTACTTTCAGAAAAAATATAATAAAAGAAATTACAAGTGTTTCCTATAATCAAATTCAATCAGTTAGTTTAATATAATCATTCAATATAATTAGCTTGGTTGAGTTAAATAAAAAATAAAAACATCATATATTTTCTAATATAGAGGCATTTTGATTGGTTCATGTTCTGAACAAAACTCAGATTTATCCGTGAGAGATAAATGAAGGTATGTTTTGATCCGACCTCAAGTCCACATCTCCGAGAATCCGACCTCAAGTTCACATTTCTGAGAAATTGTTCACTTTGGGGTTAACCTGTCACGGTTTTGTCCTTTGTAGAAAAGACGCCTCAGTTGGTTTGAGGAGTATGGCGTGTTGTATATAAATTATCATTAGCATCATGTTCGAAGCGATGTGGGATTTAAGGTGAGCCAGAAGAACAGATGCTCCCCAGTCGAGGCTTAGGGGTTGTGAATTCGAGAACGAATTTTATCTTTCCCACAGACGGCGCCACAATTCTGGACAGAACTAAGATTTATCCGCTGGAAATAAATGATGGTATGTTTTGGCCCGACCTCTAGGGATGGCAACGGGTAGGGTCGGATACGGGTTTGACACTACCCAAACCCGGATATGAAATGGCCACCCAAATGACAACCGGCACCCGAACCCGTTGCCCGTTGGATCTGGGTTTTTTCCACCCGAACTCACATTAGCAAAGTAAAAAAATACGGCAAATTCAACGAAATTACGGTCTACTAACATGCTAACATTATTTTCAATATTAAAATAGGAATGAAAAATAGTCTACAACGCATTAATATAAAAGGGATAATTATATAATTTAATATATAATAGGTGTGGTTTCGGGTTTAAATTTGACACTACCCGAACCCAAAATATCGGGTGTCACCCAAACCCAATCAACGGGTTCGGGTGGGGGGCCCAGGTTTGGTTTTTTTGTCATCCCTACCGACCTTAAGTCCACATCTCCAAAAGATTGTCCACTTTAGAGTTAACTCGTCACAGTTTTATCCTTTGTAAAAAAAACACTCAGTTGATTTGAAGAGTATGACGTGTTATATAACTCGGTCGAATTTCGAGCAATGTGGAACTTAAGTTAAGCCAGAACAACAATTCCCTAACTTAAATATCCGGTGTTAAAAACATTACTTTGTGGTTGCAGCTGCATCTCTATCTCCTAAATATTTCAAAATATCACACACAAATGTAGCAACATTAATTGTTTTCACGATGAGTGGTAATGGAGCCACAATTGCAGCTGTGCAGTAGTTGCATTGCATGAGTGCAACTTAATATCATGCATCATTATTCATGATTTTTTTTAATCTAAAGTTGTTCAGTGAGTTAATGACGTACTAGTTTAGTAATTAGTACTATAAATTTATTGTTTTTTGGTATAGGAAATATATTGTAGAAATTAAATTTTCAATATATTTTTATAATAGAAATTAAAATATTCAAAATTGATCCCGGAATAATTATGGAATCCTATGTTTTTTCAAGCCAAAGATGTTATCCGTACGCAACTGCATATATTAATTCTTTTGAAGTATAATTGAGATCTATTTAAGGGGATTGTAACTATAGAGGCTAAGCCCTTACTGAGATTTTATTTAACAGGACTAATCGTCTTGAGGTATAACTTAGATCATTTAAGAGGTTGACATCTTCCAACAAATGTTTCTCCATACGAATCAGTCGGTGATCGAACTCAAGATCAAATAGTCAAGGAGTCCAAGTATCTACCTCTTGTATTACATTATGTTAGCCTATGAAAAACAAACAAAAATTGACTAAATTATAAGGTATTACTGTAATTTATTTATTTTTTAGTTAGTAATCAAATAATTTTCAATATTTTTAGTGAAACCCAAATTTCAACAAAATATATTATCTCTCAACAATTTAATTTAACGAATACTCTCAATGTTTCTTTTTAAGTGTTGTTTTAGAAGAATGTTATTGTTTCTAAATGTCATTTTGATAGTTTAAGTCACAATTTGTCAATATTCTCAATAACTTTTTCACTTTTTTTTATAAAATTAACTTCTTTTTCGATAATTTCTTTCTTTAAAGTCTTTAAAAACAGAAAATCAATAATAGATTAAAATCAAGGTAGAATAGAAGAAAAAAGTGGGAAAACCAATCTAAAATTAAAGCTCTAACAATATTCATTACTTTAGTTGAAGAATTTTATGCTAAAATCACACTAAAAAAATTGAGGGAGTACCATTTTGGGCTGTTGTCAATGAAGGAGCTAGCCAAATTCTAAGAATGAGGCCGAAAATAAATTAATTTATAAATAAAAAATTTAAATCAAATAATTTATTTTATACATCAAAAAATTAAGTTGTTACTAATAAAAATGCATATTAGATTGAGGATGTATCTTTTTATTTTTCCCATATGTTTTTAATCACGATATTTAGTTATATTTTTAAGCAAATTTACGTGTAAAATTCATATTTTTTTTAATTAGTTCTTGAATTCTATTTTAAATAAAAATAGTATTTTATTTTCTGAAAAAAGAAATATTTGAATAATTTGAAAAAAAATGACACTTTTTAAAACATTGATAAATTATTAAACAATAAAACACGCTTCAAATAAAGGGAATTTGTTTATTAATATTAGAAATTTTCTTTTACAGAAAAATTGAAGAGGTTAATAACCCCGCAAATTAGGAAGGAATTTTACAAATAAAGGAAGTTTGAAACCCCCGCAAACAAAAATTACCGCTAAATAATATAAATTGCCGCTAAATAAACTAAAAACCGCCGCTAAATAACATATTTATAAAAATAACAGACTGAATGTCAAGAATTTGATTAAAACTATCAGTACATTTTCAGCGCATTTAAAAATAAATCAAAAATACAAACTAACGGTTTAAGCCATCGGAAATTTGTCGTCCATCAAAATTAATATACTGAAGGCTTGAGTCGTTGGGATGTATATAATTTCTGACGGTTTTGACCGTCGAGAGCACCTAGATCCATTTCCAGACGACCTAAGTCGTCGGAAATTTTAAAAAAATGTTCAAAAGTGTCTGAAGGTTTTGACCATCGGTAAATGTGTCAGATTCCTGCACCTAACTTTCTGAATGCTTGGGCCGTCGAGAAATTTAGCTAGGGAGTATTTCCGAGCTAAATTTGGCCTTCGGGAAATTATTATTTCCTGATGGTTTTTGTTACTTCTTGAGGCTTTTATTTGAGCTGCCATTTCAGCAAAATTGTGGAAAATTTCTCTTTTGCCCCCCCCCTCCACGTTTCTCTATTACCCCCCTAAAACCCCAAATTACTCTTCAATTCGGGGCATAGATCCCGAAATGAAGATCGGGATGTAGAACCCGAAGTATGTGCGGAGTTTTGGGGGGTACAGGCACCATTTTAGGATCTAGAACCCGAAATGGTGCAAGTTTTTAAGTTCAGTATTGATACTGAAAAGTTCAGCATCCATACTGAAATGATTTCTAGGTGAGTTTTTAATGTGCAGACACAATTTTTAAGTTCAGTATTGATGCTGAAAAGTTCAGCATCCATACTGAAATGATTTCTGGTAAGTTTTTGGGGTGCAGGCACAGTTTAAGTTCAGTATTGATACTGAAATGATTTATGGGTGAATTTTTGAGGTGAAGGCACAATTTTTAAGTTCAGTGTCGATGCTGAACTTTTCAGCATCGATACTGAAATGATTTTTGGGTGAGTTTTGAGACCATTTTGGGATCTAGAACCTGAAATGATGCAAGTTTTTAAGTTCAGCATCGATACTGAAAAGTTCAGCATGGATGCTGAAATGATTTCTGGGTGAAAATAGCTCATTTTGGGACGTGGATACCGAAATGCATTTCGGGATGTACGTCCCGAATTTTGTTGAAATACCCCCTAAGGACAAAAAAGGTAGTTAGGGGGGAAAAAGTATATTGGGGGGCAATTGAGAAATTTTCAAATTGAGGCTAAAAATGATTTTACTTAACCAAAGCTATTATAGTACACTTAAAATATTATGACAGTTTTTTGTACTTTTTATGACACAAACATTATTTGTCTCATCTTTTTTGTACTTTTTGTGACACAAACAAAATTTGTCTTTGGTTCTTTCTTTTCTTTCAACTTTTTACCTCTTTTTCATGGTAAAAACTTTTATTTCTTTGTGGGAGAAAAAATGAATCGTAATCAAATTGCTTCAAACTTTGATGTATTTAATTCAATTGATAGCTTAGATGATAAGGAGTTTAAAAATGATCTTCTTTTTTCCGATATATGTTCGTGGTGGCTGGAAAAAATATAAACGGGACAATCTTATAGTTTTGTTTTAACAAGCAGTTGTTTATGAAAAATTAAAACGACTATTATATCAATTTTTAAATTATATAAAACAATTCTTAATTAAATTTATCTGTTTAATATCTATTGTTCAGGAATACGGGAAATAATTTTTAGTAGTAGTAATTATTATTATTATTAAAAAAGTTGACTAAAATATTGTTATTATACAAGAATAGATTCATGAGGAGATTGCCAATTTTATAGTAAATTCATGGGGATACTGTTAATTTTATCATTGTTAAATTTTTAGTATATTCATAGGGAGAATATCATTTTATTGATGTAATTTAAAAAGATATCATTAAAATATCATTTAATACAAAATATGATTAAAATATTGATTAAAATATCATTATATTGGTCAAAATATTTTAACTAGTTTTAGTTATTTGTAAAAAAATATTTTTAACTATAACTATCACAACTAAAAACATCCAACACGACTTCCGTGCGACTCGTGTGGTATACGAATATCTTACTAGTATAAAAGAAAATTGGTTAAAGAATCTCGATATATTATATTAAAAATTTGGATGAAATACATCAATTTTATTATTTTATTAAATTTCTCTTATATTTTGAGACCGAAGAATTATATAAGATGTTTTGAATGTTTGTGCTCTCCTTTTCTAATTTTTTCCATTTCCTTTTGCATCTTTTTTCCCAATCTTGATTCTTATCTGCTTCTCTGATGTCAAAAGTAAAACACAACCAAATTAGATAGCGGCAACAAATTTTCCACTATGCCTATCCCTACTGCCCACACCTTAGAAGTTAAAATCAACAGTAAAAATCAAAGAAATTACCAATTAATGGATTTGGTACCAAACTTGATTATTAATATTTTAATTTTAATTATTTAAATTATACTATTAGGTAAGCAAACCATGTGGAAACACTAATCCACTGAACCCTTTATGTTTATTTAACTAGTCACTTTCACTTTGCATCTTCATTTGTTTTGTCTTTAGGTACATACCTTGCATAACTATCTCCTAATTTATTAATTAAGCTTTAACTTTATTATCCCTTTAAGGCCAACAACTAAACAACCCCAATTGGCAATTGCTATAAATTGCCATTCAAGACATAGATCTAAATCTCACTCACCCTCCTATGTCTCTTGAATAATAAAATTACATATTTTTACTTTTTTAATTATCATTTTTTTTGGTAAATTTTTTTTATCATTATTAACCTCTTTTGTGACTATATGCAGAATAATATTACTTATTTTCATTTATTATGAAACTCAGGTAAAAAAATCATAATTCTTTCCTCTCATCCAATCATCATAATTTGAATTATTGCTAAAGTTTTGTTTTTGTTTCATTAATTAATCAGTGAGGACCATTTCTGAAGAGGAATCTATTAAGCTGGAATCAAAGCATGCAACAGATGAAGAAATGGTCCCCAATTTGGATCAGAGCTACACTCCAAAACCAAATTTAACACTTCTATTTTCTCACCACAAAAGGGAAAAATAAAATTAAGTAAAAAAAAAAGTTAAATGACATGTTTCTCTTCTCTTTATTTACTAATTCAAATCTTCTCAAAACTCTAGAAGTTTCACGCCGTAGTAGATCTCAACTATTGATTTGATGTTAGACGGTTCAGATTCTTTTTTCGACAAAAGACGGTTCAAATTTTAAACTCTATTTAACCTAATAAACAATCTCACCCGTCAATTGAGATTAGTCTAATTCCCACAATGACTCAAATATAAGAAAACCGATCTTGATTGTCCGATCTGATCCAATGGCTAATATTTTATGGTATAATTAACAGCATCTTTTATAAAATTTGTTCGATCTTAATCCGACGGCCGAGATTGATTGGATGTGAGCTTCTATTACATCACACGGTCGAGATTGATTGAATGTGAGCTTCTATTACTTCACACAAACCCATAACAAAATACATAGTCCTCAAGAAAGTTGAAAACCACAACTCCAAAAAATCCCTTACAAATAAAGAAAGAAAAAACCCAACAAATATTTTAGCACAAAGCTTCAAACTTTACACAAAGAACACCAAAATTTCCACAAAACAGAACCATGAAACGCCGTTTTCTTGACACAGAAGTAAGTATGCCACCATCATACGAAAACAACACAAACGATTCATTCATCAACGTCGAAAATTTCGATACAAACATGGTGATTATATTAGCAGCACTCTTATGCGCATTGATATGCGCATTGGGACTGAACACCATAGCCCGCTGTGCGATGCGATTCAGCCGAAGAATCTCCGAAGAGACACCGGAACAAACTACAGCAAGGTTGAACAAAACAGGGCTGAAAAAGTGTGAACTGAGTAAAATTCCGGTGACAGTTTACCGTACCGGAGAGAATATTCCGGCGACGGAATGTCCCATTTGTTTAGGGGAGTTTGAGAATGGAGACAGAGTTCGAATGTTACCAAAATGTAATCACGGGTTTCATGTTAAGTGTATTGACACGTGGTTGATGTCACATTCTTCATGTCCCAATTGTCGAAATTCACTTCTTGTTGAGAGAGAATCCAATGTTGTTTGTTCTGATGAGGTTGTCGGAGATGAGTTTGCGGCGGTGGTTGTTGAGGTGGAAGCAAGTTGAATTGAGAAGAACATGATGATGAGGTTTTGGTGTATGGTAGTTGTGAAATTTAATGTTAGTAGTTAGTGGTAGTAATCAAGTAGTTCATGAATATTATGGTTATGTGACCAACCTTATTTTTTTTAATGAAAAAGAAAATATTGTGTTTGTGTTGCAAAGATTTTTATTTATGTATAGTTTTACATACACCGACAAACACTTGATTAATCAAATTTGATAATCATATGTTTAATATGGATTGATAGAAGTTGTAAGAGATTTGGATCTCTTAAGCAATTAGAAGTACGATAAATATCTCTTGCATCTAGAAAAAAAATTGTTTAAAAGAAAAATCTACATTGTGTATTTATAGATTCTTTGTTGTAGATTAATTATCGTTAAATAGCGATAGAAACTTCGTTTTATAACATAGTAAAAAGAAAACTTAATTATTTGTTCATGTGAATATAACTTAGTTGGTAGAGATGTTGCATTTTATATATAAGGATTATAATTTCAATTTCGAAATTCTCAACTTATTTACCTGAAGATGAATTTCTAGCTATTAAAATACTTGAAAAAAAAACTTAATATTTGATTTCATATTTTAACCAGCTCATTGAATTGGTCTGAGAATTTTAAAATCCATAAATATTAATGATACCTCCTCATATTTCTTAACTAAAAAATGGAGATGTAGTATATTTTTAATAATTCGACACATAATCTAATGATGTAGGATCATGCAAGTGGATTAATTCTTTAAATTTAAAATTAATTAAATTATAAAATTGAATAATTGGAAACATTGAAATTGACGTTTTTAGAGGAATAATTTATTGGCTAGACGTTACTTACCTCGTAGGATTTCCTTCCCCCCACTAATAGGAATTTGCTGATTTTCTACTGATTTTGCCGCGAAAATAAATCTGCAGATATTCCTAAAGTTTTTCCTGCAGATTTTTCTAATAAGAAGAAATTTCTTGTGGATTCTGCATATTTAGAAAAATCCGCAGGTAACTACTGTTTTTGCTGAGGAATTTCCTGCCGATTTTATGGCAGTAAAATTTCGCAGAAAAATCTTCAAGTCCCTAAACTTTTAAATCAAGTCTTAGAAAATTATGTGCGGCTTTCTTGCGGATGTTCCTGCGATAAATATAATTAAAACTAATCTTATAAAAAAAAAACTAAAACTAATACTTCGTATGCTTTTTTCACTTTACTAAAAATAATTATAAAACTAATCTTACTATAATCGAAATATCTCTCTGTGCAACGAAATCACGCTCTTTCTCTACGAACCATCGCCACCATCGTTGTGGCCACCAACACCGCCGTTTTCTCCTCGCTTCTTCATCTTCGCTACCTAAATCATCTCCGTCAAGAACCTTTTCCATCAGCTTTCTTCGTCGCGAACCCGAGCTTTCTCCTCCTAAAAGACCTTTCTATTAATTTGGAAGAGTTTTATGGTAATGTAACAACAGTAGAGCTACGACTGTTGGCAACGAGGAGTTATTGATTTTGTTAGATGATGTAGAAAGTTGATTAATTGTTTGCTTTACGAGACCAATAATCGCCACCAATTTTAGCTTGTTTACCTTAGTATGATGAAAGCAATTCAATAGATGGGTAATTCCTCTAAGAAATTTGTAATAGATGGGTTTCACGGAATGTAGGAATAGTAAACTAAACTTAAAAAGTAAATCATAATATTTGAATTCTTCAATTGGTTTATTATAGTTTTAAAGATGTTAATTTATAATTTCTTAATATACAATATAATTTAGTGTAGAGTAATTCAATTAAATGTATTTTTAATAGTATTTATTTTGGTGTTTAGTACAAAAAATACGAATACTAGAAAAAAAATATTCATGCGAAGTTCCTGCGGATTTATCTGCGAAAACTCATTTTAAGGAAAACTTTTTCTACCGATTTCTATGCAGAAGCAAGTCTCCTGTGAATTTTCCTGAGGCTTTAACTGCGAAAATATCTACGATGGAAGGATCAAGATGAGTAATTTAAAGATGATGGGGCTATGAGTAGGTAAAAATAGAATATCAAAATTCTAATTGAAAAATAGAAAATACCTTGAAAAAATAGTATTACTGGATGACAGTAAAAAATACAATATCTTGAACTCTAATTGCAGTTGATATGAATTTATTGTGTAAGATGGATCAGTTGATGTGGAAGCTGGCGTTGGAGAAATTATCCAAATTCCAAATAGTTGGGCCTTTAGCCCATATTTTTTTTGCATTGAATAATTTCTAAATAAATATTTAAATAAACTTAATTATAATTTTTTATTTATTAGAGAGGGGTAACATCAATTCTTGTTCTCCAATTAAGAGGTAATATCAATTCTCATTTAGGCATGAGCAACAACATTTGCCCCCATTCGAACCCAGCTGCCCCCACTCTGATTTTAACAGAAAAGGTCAATTTAATTCGACGTGAGTACGAGTGCGAATCAATTTTTAAATACCGGGGCGGAGATGGAAACGGGAATTGTTAATATTTGCCCGCACCAAATAGTAACGTCAATCTTTATCAGGTATTCTCATCATAGATTTTACACAACACAACTCATCAAAATTAACTAATAGTGACAACAAAATTAACTAATTATATCTTCACATATACATCACATCATATTTATTCAACAATAAGAATAGCGATTAATCAAACATGAGCGTACAAAGTCAATTTGATAACAATCTCAAAATCAAGCAGTTTCAAGTAATTTTAATTTCCTCTCAAACGTAGTTGCGGAGATTGATCTGTGATATTCTCTACTAAATTTAGCGTCAAATACCACTTGACCAACTAACGTTTAGTAATTGCTGTCCAATCTTTGCTAGACCACATAATGCAATGAGACCGGTATGTTAGGAATAAAAATTCTTCTATTCAAATTATCATTCAACTAGTGGGGGGCAAAAAGGAAAGATATCGAAATTATAGCAACAATTTTTACATTGTTATAGAGTGTGACTTGATGAAACAAGTTAAAACAGAGGTTGTAATCAACAATTTTCCAACATAAGATAAGATGCAAAAGACTTGAAAATGGTAATACGTGAAACAAAATGCACATGTATGAATTAAAAAATAGTACTATTTAATATTCAAAAAATAAGAGAAAAAAAATGGATTTAGATCAAAAAATAAGGATAAAAATAGAAGGAAAAATGATAAACTACTTGAAATAGTTTATGAAAAATAAATAATTACTACTTCCGCCTCAAAATATATAAAACTTTTTTGATAAATCACGGGAATTAAATATGTTGATTGTGGTATTAAATATGTTGACAATTAGTATTATTTTACAAATTTACTCTTTATGAAGATTTTTTGCTGCATAGTGTGGTTTTGGCTGACTTAGAAAGTACTATGGTGGAAGCATTAAAACAACTTTAGGCGCATAATGTTCCGTCGAAGGTAAACTTTTGGTTGGCGGTTGTTGCTTGCAAAGCTACCAACTCGCGATGCTCTGTTGCGTAGGGGCTTCGTTCGTCACAGTTAATCATGATAAATATTACATTTTTTGTCATAAGGAGGTTGAGGATTTGTCACATGTTTTCTTCACTTGCAGTATAATATCTCAGCTGTGGGATTTGATTTACAAATGGTTAGGCATTTACGGTACACCTTTTATTGATGCAGCTCATCACTTCATAGCTTTTGGCAAGTATGCTAAAGGACCCAAATACAAGCAGTTTCGTCATATTTTATGGTTAGCTACAACTTGGAATATTTGACGGATGCGCAATAGTTTTATTTTTAGGGACACTCCTGTAAATGTTGGGTTGTTGTTGGATCACATTCGGTTTTTCTCTTGATTTTGAGTTGTAGGCCAGTTTCAAGCTAGCACGAATATATCTTTTACATATTGGTGTAATAACCCCTTAGGTTGCTTTAGCAATATCTAATACAGTCTTTTTGATTTGTAAGGGTTGAGTATTCCTTGTACTCTATATCAATTCAATTTTACTTATTAAAAAAAAAATAAAGAAAAATTAATACTTTTACAAAAAAAATTATTACAAATTGCAAAAAATATGTATATATCATAATTAGAAGTATGGTGAGACAGAAATAGTAAATGCAGTTGAAAATTGGAAAGGGTTCTTATAAATGCAGTTGAGAATTAAAAAAAAAATTAGAAAATTGGAAGGGAGCTGAAACTAGTTGATACAAGAACGAGAGAGAGAGTGAAAAAAAATTAGAAAGAGCTTATGTATTGGGACGGATGTAGTATAGAATAGTAAAGTATTATCTCCGCCCAAAAATCTACTAACTATATATTAATATAATATACTAAGAAAGTTACCAATTAACCCTTTTTAAAATTTAATCACAATTATTTAAGTTTTTATTAACATCCTTTATCGTAATTAACTAAATATGGAGAAGTTGTTTCCCACACAAATCAATAATTAGTCACAGATTTAGTCAAACAAAAAAAAATTAGTCACATATAAAAAAAAAACTAACATGTTATTTGTGCTCCACTTTTTGAGTTACTTTGTTAAAAAAAACTAACTAATTTTTAAAGATTTTTTTTTGCAAAAAGCAGCTTAGTGTGATACTATAAAAATAAATAAAAAACCACCTATTTTTTGACTGATAAAAAAAAAACCAACATGTTATTTGTGCTCCACGTTTTTTACTTACTTTGTTAAAAAAAAAGCTAATTTTTAAAGATTTCTTTTTGCAAAGATTATTTTGAATTCCATAGAAATGAGTGCTATAAAGTTATATCATGGGCAACAAAAATTGTTTAATGATGCTATGCTTGTGCTAAGTTACTCAAATTATTAAAAAAAAAACTACCCAAAAAAAACAAAAACTAAACTGGAGGTATCTTTCTATATAAGTTACTCATAAGGCTAAAAAAGAAGAACACAATATGGCAGTTTTCACTCCGTACCATCTCTCATCCTGACTACTACTTCTACTTACTTCCATCACTTTATCTTTGCTATTAATTTTCATGACAGCATCTTCTAAATTGGTAACTTTTTTACAATATTGTTGTTGTGACTTTTGATTCTATGAGTAACATAATTTTCATCGCATGCTAAATTTGATTGACTACATTTCAAGTGTCAATAGCGTTTGAAAATAGAATAATATTTTGCTTAAATTACACTACACAAATGTCATTTAGTATAAAATATGCTAACGTTACTAGATGAACAGAGAAAAATATTTGACACGATCATGGAAGTTGTTCGGAAGCAAAAAAGGGGAGTTTTTTTTTCCTATATGGATATGGTGGAACAGGAAAAACTTTCATGTAGAATACTTTAGCAACAGCTTAACGATCAAAATGGGACATTGATTTGACTGTAGCTTCTAGCAGAATTGCATCTTTATTGTTGCCTGGAGGAAGGACAGCTCATTCAAAGTTCAAGATTTCAGTTCCAGCACTTGAATTTTCTATTTGCAGTATAGAGAAGGGAACTGGACTAGAACAACTTTTAAAATTAACAAAGTTAATTATATGGGATGAAGGTCCTATGGCTCACAAATTCTGCTTTGAAATTTGGACAAATCCTTAAAAGACATAATGAGTGAGGATAAGTCTTCTGCGTCCAAAATATATGGAGGAAAAATTATAGTCTTTGGTGGTAATTTCAGACAAATCTTTCCGGTAATACCAAGAGGAAGTAGATCTGATATTGTTCATGCAACAATAAATGCCTCTTATATTTGGGATCATTGCACTGTTTTAACCCTTACCAAGAACATGCGGTTGCTAAATGGTTCATCAAATTCAAACTCTGAAGAAATTAAAAAAAAAATTCTGAATGGATATTAAGGATCGGGGATGGAGAAGTTTTAGAACCAAATGATGGATATGAAGATATCCCAATTCCAGATGAACTTTTAATTTCATAATTCGATAAACTCATTGATCCAATTGTTAAAAGTATATATCCTGATTTATTGAATCATTACATTGATGGTCAATATCTACAAAGTAAAGCTATTTTAACATCAACAATTGCGGTTGTAGATGAAATCAATGATTATATATTGAAGCACATTCCAGGTATTTCAAATTCATTAGTTGAATAGATTTTTTATAATTTATAACATATGCAATTATTTTTTTACAAGGTTTTATTGTGTTTTTGTTGAATATAGGTGATGAAAAGGAATATCATAGTTCAGACTCCATAGATCGAACCGAAGAAAATGATAATGAAGCATTTGAACAGCTTACACCAGAGTTTTTAAATTGTCTAAAAACATCTAGACTTCCGAGCCATTCCATCAAACTAAAAGTTGGCACGCCAATCATGTTGTTGAGAAATCTAGATCAAGCTGAGGGGTTATGTAATGGTACTAGGTTGACTGTTACTAAACTTGGAGATTATGTGATTGAAGCTAAAATAATTACTGGAAAAAACATTGGCAATATAATATATATTCCAAGAATGTTGATGTCACCATCACAATCACCGTGGCCATTCAAGCTTATAAGGAAGCAATTTCTAATTATTGTTTCTTTTGCCATGACAATAAACAAGTCTCAAAGTCAATCTTTAGAATATGTTGGATTATACTTGCCAAAAGATATTTTCAGTCACAGTCAACTTTATGTGGCAATTTCTAGAGTGAAGAGGAAACAATGACTGAAGATATTAATACATGATAACGCAAGAAAATCATTGAATACTACTACAAATGTTGTGTTCAAAGAGGTTTTCCATAACATCCAATAGATAATTTAGATTCATCTCCTATTTCTCTATTTCAAATTAGAATTTTATATTGTCATTCATTAGATATAATTTCTATAAATTACTAACTGAGTTGCACTTATTCACACACACACACACACATACATATATATTTACACTTTAATGCTTCAACCTAAAATAATTAGAAATAACAATTTTGTTCAATTTTTTCAGGAACTTGCAAAGACTCAAATTGTGTTCACCTTCTTTAACACAAAGTCTTACAAATGTAGAACGAGAGTTGATCATTAATAATTCACTTCAAATTAAAGTATCTCATTTATTAAGTTGTATCTATATAGATTCCATGTTGTTTTCAACAAACCTATATGTACTTTGTAATAGTATAAGTTAGATATGTATTTTTTTTGGTACAAAGTTAGATATGTATTTATTAATATATTTTTTTTGACGGGATTTATTTATTAATATTAAGATCATATTTTATATTATATGTTTAAAACTTTATTAATACAATGATAAAAATATATTTTCAAATTGTAATGTGTTGCTTCTTTTAAATTTTCTTTTGATTTCTGTTATTTTTATTTTGACGGATCTTTGGTTTCAATTGTTATTATTTTTTTAATTAAACAAAAAAGAAATTAACAAATTAACCAACATTTTTAAAAATTACATAAGTATTTAGTACAATTAAATAAAACATTTAACCATAACCCAGACCCGTGCAGATGCACGGGTTTATAACTAGTTATAATGGAAAAAACTTCATATCCCCCCAAATAGAGAAAAATCGGTTTCAATAATATTTTTTTGCTTATGCTCATAAAATAAAAAATTAGTATTATTTTACATCTTTCTATACAACTAGTTTAAAAAAGAACTCACAAAAAAATACTTCAAATTATCATTTTTTTTAACAAATGTGTTTTTTTTTCTTTATAAATTAGAACAATGTCAGTAAACTATAAGATCTTTTTGAAAAGACCGATTTTTTTTGTAAAATGAACTTACAAACTAATAATCCCTCCGTCTCTATTTATAAGATAAGTTTACAAAAATATTTATCCATTTTCATAAGATTCATTTGCAATTTTCAATGACATTAATTAATTTTTCAAAAACTACTCCTATTTAATTTACATATTTTTTTGAATAGCATTAAATTGTTTTTGGTATACTACTCTACCATTCCACTTATTCTCTTTTCATTTACTCTCTTTTCCACATTATTAAGAGTAAATATGAAAAATCAAATAATTTTTTTTTTGACAAAGAAAAATCAAATAATTTGTCAACAAATTTAATACTCCCTTTGTCTCTATTTATAAGATCAGTTTAAAATTTTCTTTGTCCCTTTTTATAAGATTCTTTTTAAATTTCTAAGAACATTAAATATTTTTTTTGCCACAACATACCCCTGATTAAAGTGTATATTTTTCTACAATCTTAATAAATACACTAAAAAACATTAACTAATTCTCTTTTTTAAAGGACAAAATTATAAAAGCATTATCAATTATTAACCAATAAAATATTAAATTCAACTTTCTTAATACTCGTTGTGCCAAAAAAAAAATTTAATACTCATATTTTGTCAAACTAATATTATAATTAGGGACGAAATGAGTACTAAAACGAAGTTTCTTAACACGCATGTTTTATTAAACTGGTCTTATAAATAGAGACGAAAAGAGTATAAAATTATAGGCTTAAATACAATTTTAGCCATCATATTTTGACGGATCCAAATTTTCAACCCCTTTATTTTAAAACTTGGAATTTCACCCCCTCTATTTTAGATTTTTCAAAAAAAAATTCACCCCAATCATATTTGGCTTATTTTTGATTATGTGGCAATGGTGATGTGTACATTTATTTTGACACATGTGGATTATCTTTATCCACCTAATTATTTCTTTAAAAAATTACTAGAAAATTCTTTAAAATGCCGTAAAAATTAATGAAAAAAATTTATAAATAAATAAATAAAAAAAAAATTGTAAAAAAATTACTAGATAAAATAATTATAAAATCAAGAAAAATATCATAAAAAAAATTGTTTATCATATGATAACTTCACACTTCATTTTTTAATGGCTAAAACAATCAACCCATTCACTTTCATTTAAGGAGTATGTCGGAGTGTATTCACAAATTTTTTAACAAGCAAATTTGTCAAACAATTTTTTCAATATATTTCAATGTCTTTTTATGGTATTTTCCTTGTTTTTCTAGTATTTATCTTGATTTTTTATTATTTTTTATAGTAATTTATTTTATAAGATTTTTATAATTTTTTCCCTAATTTTATGCCATTTTTAAGAATTTTCAAGTAATTTTTAAAGGAAATAATGGATAAAGATAATGCACATGTGTCAAAAAATAAAATAATATACACATTACCATTGTCACATAAGCAAAAATAAGCCAAATGTGATTGGGGTGAAAATTTTTAAAACAAAATTAAAATAGGGGAGGTGAAATTCCGAGTTTAGAAATAAAGAGATTGAAAATCCGAATTCGTCAAAATAAGATGCTAAAACTGTATTTAAACCAAAATTATAAGTTATAATTAAACTCATATTTTAATCTTGTCAAACAACTTTTCTTGGTCAGTCCAAGCAGATTTTTTATTTTTTGGTACATAGTCCAAAAGATCTTTATATCCATTAATAAGATTTCAAGTTGCATTAACGAATTAAATTTAACAATTTTAAAGTTATGGGAGTAAATTGTAGTCTGAGACAAACCGTACAAAACAGTACTACAGTACAACTAGAATTCATCATACACTACTGATTTCATAAGGGACCCGCAAGATTCTTAAAACTGTTGATTTCAATACTGATCTACAAATCAGACGGCACAAAATTGATAGTCAAAGACCTATCTTGATGGCTGGCTCTCTTTGACTAAACACACTTACATTTTACTAATGTTTTAAAAAAATAAAATACATAAATTTAAAAAAAAATTTACAATTTTTATTTTCTTAACAATTATCTTTGGGTCTTGGCAATATGGACAATGTTTATCATTTTTTATTTTTTATTTACTTCTTTGATTTTTAATGATTTACTGTATTTATTTTCTCTCATCGGCCTATCACCTTTCTTAAAAATTGTAGAGATATTAAAAATGAAATTACCAACTTGTACAACACATTTTTTTTACATGTTACAACTCTTTTGGTAGGCCATCCATCCTAATTGAGAATTTGAAATGTCTCAAAGTTCCTTTATCAATAAAATTTTAAAGGAATAGTAAGGGAGGAGATCCTCTCATGTCACATTTTCTTTTTAATAAAAAATAAATTAGATATTTATTCATTCAAAATGATAGAGTACATCTATACAATGCAAATTTAAAATAACTAAAATTAAAAAGGATAAAATTTTAAACAAACTCACGGTATCCATGTTAATATCATAAAATGTCAAATTGCATATGCCTAAAATTATGATTACATTGAAGTTTCCAGAATATCCAAGCCTCCGGATCTGTAACGTTGATGACACCAAAATTATTGGTTGAATTTGCACCAGATCGAAAATAATCTTTTAACTTGAAACAAATCAACATCGCACAACAGACGGGAAATATATCACACAAAGACAGAAAAAATAAACCGTATTAAGACGGGAAAATAAAACAAACAAAGTCGCACTAAAACGACGAAATTAAAAGAAAAAGATAGAAAAAGACCAATATACGTATAAATCTCACTTATTTAACAAAAAGAGATAAAAAAAAATGATTGGAGGGGTTATTTTTTGACTCAACCCTAAACCCTAAACCCTAAAAAAATGGGATTAAGTCTGACTTACACCTCTGAAAAAAAAAATTGTTTCTTCCTTTTTTGAAGCAAATATGAGTATTAGTTCGACAATTAAATTAAAGATGTGAAAAATAGTTGAAGAGAAAAGATCAATGCATGTGGTGATGTGGAGAAATTTAGTGATGAACAAAGAAAAATAATTCAAAAAGAAAATCTCAACTATTGCACATTATTTAAAATCAAAATTAACACATAAGAGAATGTACATGTTTACATGCACCCCATGGTTTCCACTTTCCACCACACAAAAGTGTAGTTTATGCCTTAACGCAAGTTCACGTTGTGTTCCATGTCAAATTCAACAAACGTATGGTCTAACATTTATTTCGTGTCTCTTTGTCTAATTATTTAAGGAAAAGTCTCAAACTCTTTTACAAAATAACAAAGTGAAGAGTATTATATAAGCTTTTACATTTTCATGGTCATTTGCTTGTTTTCTTTCTCTATAAATCGTGTTGTGATAAAATTGTTTTGGTTACTATACTTTAATTAATTAGGGTTTTGTCAATTAATATTGGTTCCGCACACAGTCACTCTTTATGCCGATTTTTATCACAATTCCCTTTAAACTTACTGGTCTTGTAAATGTGTGCCTTAAAAACATATGTTAAGAAAACTAAAAATAGAATTTTTGTATTGAAAAATACGGTAGTTTAACCATTAAAAAGGTGAATGCACGGTTTTTTAAAAGAATATTTCTTTATTAAGTTTGTTAAAATGTGCCCTTAAGGCACATGTTAACATTTGTCTAAACTTTATGTTATTCGTCAAAGCAAGACCAACTTGAAGGCTAAGCAAACTCAAACAAAGACTCTATTCTTTAAAAATTTTGGCGAAAAAAGAGTTCTAAAAATTAGTTATAAACCTACAATATAATAAATTTAAATAAATATTTATTTAGTATAAATGGTCAAAATTAAGACCTTACCTTGATCATGTTTCAATTTTAAATTTGCATAATTTAACATTAATTTATTTATTTTTAGAAGCCTTATATTTTTGCAATATTTTTTTACTTTAGGCCGCCACACACGTTGGATCGACATGCTACATACACACCATTAAGGGTGGCAAAACGGGTTTGACCCGCCAGCCCGGCCTGTTTAACTCGTTAATTTTGACGAGCTAAGTTAAACTTTTGAACTCAATTTTTCTGTGAGGCTCGCTCCTAAACACCTCTCAAATAATTCAAAAAAAAACTACATTACTGCCTTCCATCTCCTCTCAAATAATGCCTAAGCAACCGGCCTTTGGTTTTTTGATTTTTATTTTTTGGTTCTTATAAAATGAAACCTTATTAGTCAGGGCAAATTTTAATAGTAGTTTTAATCTCTTTCTAAACACAGTTGCATATATCAAACTCTAATCCTTTATTAAATTCAACATCAATTACTACTAAATTAATTAATATTTAATTCAACGGTCTTCTGAAGATTTATAAAATTGAAAAATAAATACATACTACTATTAAATAGAAATCATGAATATTAGTATCCAATATTCCAAAAATCCTATCGAATGTTAATTGATTCAGTGGTAATTAACGTTTGACTTAGTAGAAAAGACTACAGTTCAATCTCCACAGCTGTATTTGAGAGTACTTAGATACAAATACTCGCCCTAAATTCTATATACTAAGATCTCTTTCTCTTAAGAACTAGAAAGTGATTGAAAAGAAAAAAAATTCCACAAAATCATAACCATTCAATTCAAATTCAAACACAAAATAAAAGCAAACAAAAACGTAACAAATCTTAAAGAATTGACGGTGGTCAAACAAAGAATTCAACAAGAAAACTAATATAGTCAATGTTCAAACAATCAAAAACAAAATCCATCTCTTTGTGACTCACAACAACAACAAAGAGGGTATTCAAACTCACTTTGAATTAAAATACCTAAATATAGAATCCAAATCAAAAAAGGGCAAAATTGGAAAAACACAAAATTAAAAAAATTACAAAAAACAGATCTTGTGTTTGGTGTTTAATAAAACCAAAAAAAAAAAAACATTATTTTAATGTTTTAATTAAATTTGGGCATTTGGTAGGTTTGACCTTTGACCAGTGTTCATTTTCTCTCTCTCTTAAAACTCTTTTTTCTTTCTTTCTCTCTCTACAATCTTAATATTCTTCATTCTTTCTTTCTCTCTCTAAAATCTTCACTTTCTTCTCAGCTTTTTTTCAATCTGCTTTCTTTGACTCAATAAAGGGTTTTTCTTCTACAAATTCAATCCACAAAAAAGTTTCATATTTTACCAATTTCAGAGTTTTGCATGAGCTCCCATTTCATCACCAGGTTTGTTCAATTTTCCTTCTTTTTGTATTTGATTTTTGTAATTTCAGCTGTGAATTTGATTTGGAATTTTTTTTTTGTGTTTATTTTCTCTTATGGTTTTGTTCAATCTCTGGGAAAAAATTGTTTTTTTAGTTTGGTTCATTTTTTTGATTTTTTTTTGTTTGGAAAATTATTTGTTAGGAATTTATGATGAAGTTTCTACCTTGGAGAATTCAAATTTGTTTTATTCATATAGTGAAATTAAATTGAATATTTGGGTTTATGTTAAAAATTTAATTTTGATGGATCTGAATTGGTTTTCATGTAGTTGAAGTAATTGGGTAGTTCTATTGATTTGTAAACAAGCATTTTGCTTATTTATTTTCTTAATAAATTATTGCTTAAAGTGAAAATGAAATTGGGGAGAAAGGGAAGATTGTGTTTATTTATTGTTTTGAGTTGTGCTCAATGAAGAAGCTAGAATTTTGAAAATAAGATTGTGCATTTATTGAAAATTGAAAATTTAGAATGAGACATTGATGATGCACATATATTAGTACTTAGGCATTTGAAAATTTGAATCACATGAATCGCGATTCGGTTTATGTGTTTTGTTGCGAGTGCTCACTCCAGAATACAAATCATGTGGAGTTTTGTTTTATTGATAGAGTAGAATCAATCACACACCAAATAGCAGGAATTATGGTGATATACTGATATCATAGGAATTTCAGTTCTGTATCTGCAATGGTGGAATTTGATACAAGTGCTTAGGGACATTGTCATGTCAAGTGCTGCCCAGATACAAGCTGATGTGAAACCAAAGGATTGGAACACGAGGTTACATGGATGCTCCATTGACGTTAAATCATTGGAAAATATGACAAACACGCTTTATCATTTTTCCTTGTTTTCTTGCTTTTCCTTTACGCACCACTCTAACGATTGCCTATCTGATATTGATGGTAATTAATTTATGTTTATTTTATCTTCTTTTTTTGCAGAGATAAATAGTTCTCTACAACAATCTAATTTTGTACAAAGGATGGGGTGTTTCCCTGTATTGAAGAGCAAGAAGAAGAGGTCTGATTCATTTGCGTATGCAAAACGCCTAAACCATAACGATCATGTGCCTTCAGTACTTCCTGAACCTCAAACTCATACACGTTCGCTACAGTCTGCACCTCCTAGTTTTAGGACCAGAGTGAAACCTGTTCAACCTGTTAATAAAGTCACTAACAATAGAACACGGGCATTGTCTGCTCCATCAACTCTTGATGCAGCAGATCAAGATGCTTTGTCGTCAATTGAGTATGACGAACCTGAAGAGTCAAAATACCGAGGAGGAGGATCAATGAAAGAGCAACGTTCTTCTTCTAGTCCACAACCTTTACCACTTCCATCTCCTAAGAGAGGTAGTTCACTGAAGGCTATTGGAAGCTTTAAGTTAGGGACTGCTAGTGGTCCTCTACATGCTTCTGGACCTTTGCCGCTTCCACCAACTGGTTCACTTCGGAACTTTCCATATGAGGAAGTTGCTGCTGCTTGCCACAATTTTTCTTCTGATCGATGCATGTCAGAATGTCTTTCGTCTACAATATACAAAGCTAACTTTGGTGATGATCCTTCAAGTGCAAAGAAGTTTGAAGCCACTGTCACGCGCCTTCGCCCATCATCTCAGGTGCTTTTCGTAGTATTGCATTATTTTAATTTCATATCTTGGTATTCTCATGTATGCTGATTGCTGTCATGGGCGGATTTACCACCCGGGCTGCTAGGGCTGCAGCCCGGGCTCGGTCGGAATTTTTTGGTATTTTTAGGATTAATTTAGGGCAAAATTGAAGTTTTTTGGTTCAAAACTCATATTTTTCACCGTAAAATAATTTTTTTGGTATTTTAGGAGTTAATTTAGAATAAAATTGAGATTCGTAGAAATTAATTTAAGGCAAAACTGAGTTTTTTTTTTTCAAATTTAAAAATTTTCATTACAAAACTGAAATTTTTGTTAAAATTTTAAATTTTGCCCGGGCTATAAATTTTCTGGCTCCGCCACTGATTGCTGTTATAGTGATAAATTATCAAAAATAGAGAAATAACGCTTACATTAGTATCTTAGAATGTCTAGACTTTATTGCCATTTATGTATTTTGTGATGCATTGTGTTTAGTTAAATTCACCGATAAACCCAACAGAGGAATTAGACTGCTTTTCAGTCCTTCACTTTGTGCCTTCAACTTGCTATAGGAAGTGTTTAAGCATTGTTCTTGCGATTCTCCTGACTCCGTTACATCTCCATGCATATGAATATGTTATTGTTGGCAAATCCTTGTAAATTGACTGTTACAAATTGCATGCCTGCTGATTGGAAGTGACACATATTTATCAGTTATTGTTAGTGTTCTGAATTTTATGTTTGTCTTGACATTAATTTTTTTTCTTTCTGAAGTGGTCTAAAAGTATCTGTATTTATCCAGGGCTTGAAGGATTTCATAAACGAGGTCAATACTCTTGCATCTTTGCAACATCCAAACCTCTGTAAATTGCTAGGATTTCACGCACGCGATGGTTCAGAACATAGAATGTTAGTCTATGAGAGGCTATACCATGGAAGCTTGGACCGCCTATTGTATGGTAGATCTGATGGACCATCCATTGATTGGAATACAAGAATGAAAATTGCAATGTGTGCTGCTCAGGGTCTTACCTTCTTGCATGAAGAAGGGCCTTTTCAGGTAATTAGTATGAAATCATATTGGACATAATGATCCGGAAAAACTTCATTTTGTCTTTCACTCATTTCATTTTTATCCATTCATGTGTTGTTTAGATCTCACCTAGTGAGTGCTAAAGGACCTGGATGATGTCAAAGATGCCATGCTTTGTTTATTTTTGCCACTGACCTATTATGTGTGCATCTTTATCTTTGTTGATATAGCTCTTTATGTCTCAGGCAATGTATAATGAATTCTCAACAGCCAACATACAGATCGATAAAGATTTCAGTGCCAAGCTTTCCGGATATGGTTGTGTTGGACATATTCCTGAGGAAGAGATTTCCAGCAGTTCATCAGTAAGTACTTTGATTTACAAGTGTTTTATGTAATTCTTATTTATCCAGCTAGTGTCTATTCTATTTAGTTAATGTTATGTTATCGTCTTCATACTTATTTATCATGAGTATGAATATTTGTTTCGTGTTTCTTGTTCACATACATTATATTTACAAATTTATTATTGTTTAGGCTGTTGGAAACTTATCAATGGAGACACTGGAGAAAGGAATGCTGACCCCAAAGAGCAATGTATGGAGCTTTGGAATTTTTCTTCTGGAGTTACTTACTGGAAGAAAGAATCTTGATAGCCGTCACCCTAAGGAAGAGCGGAATTTAGTCAAATGGAGCAGGCCTTTCCTAGCTGATAATTATCGTTTATCATTGATCATGGACCCTCAACTTAAAGGTCGATTTCCTTCCAAAGCAGCAAGAACAATAGCCGACATTGCACAAAGATGCCTACAAAAGGAGCCATCGGATAGACCTACCATGAGAATCGTTGTAGAGAATCTCAAAACGATACAGGATATGAAATACTCTTGCAGGTTTCCATTACAAGAACCAGCGCCATTATCCGGAAAAGAAATGTTAAGATCACCGAGTCTTAATGGCATCATCTGCCCTGCGCCGAAGTTGAGTTATTCTCCATCACGGCCATCTGTAGCCCCGTTATCTATTTCGCCTCCAAGATGGTCTGGCGTGCCTGTCCTTCCACCTCGAGCTTGTTCTTCTACGCTCGCTTTGGAAGAACTCGATAGGCAAGAAAGCCGTAAGTCATCCTCAGCCTCTAGGAGGGCTAGTGTTGAAGGATTTTGAATGTCTATATAATGTTCATTTTTTATTATTTTTTTTTGGTGTGGTTCAACACACATTTATAGGAGATAAAGGTGTGGTTCTTTCAACTTTTATTCCCTCACTGTGATGCTGAGAGGATGTTCTTTTGTAGATAGTGCAAAGGTTGGTCTTATGGGTTCAATTAATAACCCTATTTATATGAAAATTTATAGTTTTTAGCATTTTTATCCTTTGTCATGCTCCAAAAAGAAAATGTATGTGATAATTTTTTTTTCCTTTTCATAATGACAAAATTGATTTGCCAAGATTAATATTAATAATCTATTAGTTTCTTTGAGCTTAACTCAATTGGTAGGGACATTGCATGAAAGATGCAGAGTTAGAGTTTGAATTCGGGTAAACTCACTTATTTACTTTAAAAATATGAAATTTTAGTCACTAAACTACGTGGAAAAAAGAAAAACTATTATGTGATATATGAATTGGGCAATTAAATTTGGTCCTAAAGTGGACAAGAGGATGGATATGTATTTTTTTATAAGTTAAAATTGTAATTAATTTAGAATCTGTGGTACATAACAGATACATTAAGCTTTCAAGTTTCTTTACCTTTCATTCTTCTTTCCAATTTTTTCTTTGGGTTAACTAATTGTTCACATGTTAACTTATACGGAGTACTATTTAAGAGATTGATATTTATTTATTTTTGAATCAAAAGATCGATATTTCTTACTAATGAGATTAATATAATATTTTTTTAAGTTTAATTGAATTTGTGGTATCTCTAGTTTTTCAATTGTACCATTTTACTAGTGTGACTTTGTTGTTTCCCTTCCCTCTTTCCTTTTAGGATGCCTTTTCTCTTTATTTGTTTTTGTTTATATTTGTTTTTATCTTTTTGATTTAGATAAAATTTAATGTTCATGTAATATTTTATAATATTTATGTTTTTTTTTTGGCGAATTTATAATATTTATGTTAAAAGGAGTTTTTATTTTAAATAAATTTTGTCGAGTATTATTATCCAATTAAACTTTAAGTAACTTAAAAATTTACCTAAAAAACATATCTTGTATTTTTCAAATTTGATACCAAATTAAATTTGAATACTCATGATTACAAATTTAATTATAAATTTAATCTAATATTGAAATTAAAGTGTTACAAAATTATATCAATAGAGGGATAAGAATTAATTAATACGTACATCATGAAGTTAAATTCAAAAAATTAATTTGAATATTAAATAAATCATACGCGATTGGTTATCTCTCACTCTCATATTTTAAATATGACTTAGTCATGCATGTCAATATCACCAACTAATGCATGAAGCAACATGTATATCTTGTAAACAAATTCATTCCACTTAATTCTTCATGTATCAGATATGACTTCTAGAGTCATGCATGTCATGTAAGAATGGACACTAAATATATTAGAAATACATAGTGATTATAAATTTTAACCCCTATTATATTTATTTATTATATATCTATCGTGTAACATAACTATTTTTTAAATTATTTGCATAAAATTTTGTAATACTCAATTATCTCTATGACAATTTATGAATTTCATCAATTACCTCTCGAACTTATATGAGGAAAATCATCAACATCAATAATTTCTTAGGTTTCTCATTTCTCTCTATTTATTATTTTGAACTTTCACTTTTATGTTTTTTCACATACATATACATATGTATATCAAGGACATTTGTACAAACACATAATTTGCCAATTAGTACTAAAACAAAAATGGACATCATTATATTATTTGTAAGTTAAGTGACCAAATTATCTAATAAAAACGCACAATTTCCCTATTAAAAATATTAAGACATTTTAGACTCTGATAGAAATGACTAAACTGTATAACCAAAAACAAAGGAAATGACTAAATTGTCCTAATTTATCAATGAAATTTTTTTATAAAGTATTTTTTATGTATTATGACAAATATTTGGAGTGGATTTTTATATAAGAGTAAGACTAAATAAAAGAGTAAAAATGAAGTTAGAGAAAGAGAGAAATCTATAATATACACAATTGTGACATACCAAGATTGAGTGTAGTCAATGAGTATTGATTACACTTTGTTTAAACATATCTAGTTCAATAGTTGCAAAATCAGATAATCAGATTTAAACTCAATTTTATACTTATAAAATAAATAAAAAATTTAAACTTAAAATCATAACAATTTGATTTTGTTCGGACGATTCATATGTATCAACCGCAATTGATCTATTTTCAATTGTGACCCTTTTCATTTTACACATGTACTTTTTAATTAATTATGGATGACATGGAAATTTATAAAAAAATATAAATAAATTACATTTTATATTCATATTATGTAATTGTCGTTATAAAGAAAATATAATAAATCAAATAAATGTTAAGAGTCTATAAAAAAAATTAAAAATAAAGACATAAATAAATAAATGTTAAGATATAAATTTAAAGTCTTTTCAAAAAAATTTGTCAATTACATGCAAAATTATTTTAAAAATAAGTTTTGCTATATTAATTAAAGGTATAACAGTTACATTATATTATTAATAATAAAAAATTCTTATATTAATTTAAATATCATAAAATCATATTTATTTTTGTATTTGTAAAACTCACTATAAATATTTATTCACTCATATAAATTGTTGAATTTGAGACAAGTACGAATTTTGAAGATAAAGATGTTACGGATAAAATGAGTGAGTATTAATAATATCCGACATCTTAAACTTAACTTTGGGAATGAAATCAAGAATATCAAGATTTGGTTATTGAACCTCTACATTTAGGCTATGTTTGGTTCAAGAGAAATTAGAAGGAAAGAAATAAGAAAGAGAGAAAGATGGAAGAATATTCTAGTTTTCATTGTTTAGTTTGTCATCATAGAAGGAATGAAAGAAAGTATTTGAATGTGTTCCACTAAAAAGTGATCCCTCAAAATTAGAAGGAAAGTATCGTTTGACTTGCTTTTTGTATAAAAATTAAAAATAACATTGAATACTTTTATTTGAAGGTATCATTGTCATTTTATATTTATATATTTTTCTTTTCTCTTAGTTTCTATCCATTTTCACCGGTAACAAACAACCAAATAATCATCTCACTTTCTTTTTACTTTCTACTCACTTTTATTCCTCTAATATTTTTTTCTCTTACTTTCTTTTCTTTCACTTTCTCTTCTCATCCAAGCATAGTGTTGTGCTCCATCGAGAAGAATGTAGATATGTTCCCTTACTTATATATAGTGCTCCATCAAAAGGTTGATATCATCAATTCCTACCCCCATGATATCTAATATCTATAACATATTTTATACTATTCAAAGTGTTAGATGTTTGTGTTTAGTAGTGCCTATACAAAAACTATTTTTATGTTTTTTTTTGGTGGTGCTTTTTTTTTATGTTTAATATTATCAATGAAAAAATTTATGATTAAAATTCACAAAATGAGTTTTTTCTCTCTTAGCTGAATTTTTCCCCTACACAAAAGACAAAAATCAAATATTTAACAATCTATTTAAGGAGCTTAAAATTCTTACCACTTGAACAATTCATTAGTTTATCATCCAAGCATGGTCTTAGCCATTCCAAAAATGAATAATTTGACATACATTTAAGTTTTTAAAGATCTAATTAGTTCTGATTGACGAACATTTTATCGGCGGATTCATGGAGTATGATGAAAAACATACCTCTAATTTCCTGTCAACTTTTATACGAATTCAAATTCTGATCATTGACGTTCGCAAGCCTTTGATAAGACTCGAGAATATCAAAATTAAAAGGTTTTCATTAAGTCAAATTTAAATATGAGAAACATGAATCTTTCTATTACTATTGTGGCATGCTAGGCCATATTGAAGATTTTTGTAGCAATTTATATGCAAATCCTAATGATGATGGTATCCATTTTTGGCTTCCGAAACTACGTACTACTACTAGAAAGAACAATGACAGAGGTTCAAGTTCACAGTGGCTACGCGAAGAAGCAAGCAATGTTAGGGTTACCACGGCGGCAACTCAAAGTGCAAAAACCGTTACTGAATTTGCTTTTCCCTAAGTATTTGCAAAAATCTGTTACTGCAACTCCTAAAATTGCTATTAATGAGGGGGGAAATTCTGAAGTAGAAATTGATAGTGTTTTAAAAAAGAAGATACAAACCATTCAAGAGCCAATTGAAGTAGCACTTAATGGCATGACCAAGGTCAAAGGAGTTAATACACTTGATGCTGCCAACAAAGAATTCAATGCACCCATTGCCAATTCATCACATTACATGCTTCATGCCACTCATGATCCAATGTATGGCGTCCAACATGCAATAACAACAATTCAACAATGTTGATAATGATATTTCAAGTGCATCATCCATTCAGGCAATTGTACAACATGACACTCAAAGAAATGCAGATAAGCATTTTTTATTTGTTTGCCCCGGTTCCCAGGCCATTCAAGGCAATGAATCTTCTTTGGTGGACTAATAGAGAGGTCTGGGTAACTTGTGTGTAATTTTCATTCTAAATTATTTTGTTTGGAATTATTTTTTTTATTTCAAATTTTTTATTTTTCTGTTTTCTTTATTTTATTGTTTCAATTTTAATTCGAGCAAATAAAGTACTGAAAATAAAAGTACTTGACAAGAGAGGACAATTCTGTAAAGTTAAATGTTATAGTCACTCTTGCATACTCCACATGCTAGAAGAAAAAATCTTAAATTTCATATATGATATTTATCATAAAGTTGGATGTGGACCAACTAAAAAGATGCTCAAGTTGGATTCAAAATTGAATACGGACTTATTATTCAAAATTGTAGGAGTATTTTATCTTTTTCTTTTCACAACTCTTATGTAGAGTTTTTAAAGAAAAAAGCCCATGTAGTGGCTCAAACTTTAGTTGGGGTGACTAGATTTACTGTTATTATTCTTTAAAATTGTGATGAAATTTCAATATATATTCCAAACATAATTATTAATGATATTGTTTGATTTTGCTTTTGAAAAAAATAAAAATCTAAATAGTTTTTTATTTTTTATTTGGTCTTTGTTTTTTCTCAAAAGATACTAGTTTGAACTTTGACCAAATAAATTTTATTTTACTTTTTCAAAAATATATTTCCCCATTAATTCAAGGTTCTTGATCCTTAAGCAACTAGATCTATCCACTATAGGTATTATGTACCAATAGCAATCAAAATCACCATCATCATAGATAAAAAGGGAATGCATAAACACAAAGTCTCAAGATAGATTAATAATCACAAGAACAATAAATGTATGACAAAACAAAACCTTCACATAATCATCATTAGTGTAGCAAAATCAAAGCTTAATTGTGAATATATTGCAACAATGAAAGTCTTCTCCCACTAGATGTTGTTAATTGGCCATTTTGATCAAATTCCTTTTCAATGGTTTCACAGAATCTGAAAACACCAATAATCAAAACAATAATACTTATAGTATGATAACTGAAATACATATCAAATTATTTGTCACTTTAGAACCCTGAAACGACATTTGTTAACATTTTCCGGCTATTAAAAAACATCATGTTATTTAAAAAGGAATTTATGAAATGGTTTAATATATGAATACCTTGTTCAATTCATTGGAGCAGAACATGAACACCTGAAGAAAGCATATAAAAGCTTAAAAGAACTTACTATAAGAACAAAAATTGTTGCATCAAAAACAAAGTTTTTTAATGCTTACATTCTCTGATTCCAAAAATTCTCCACAGATCCTAACTTCCTCCATTCTGAGCACTTATCACACTGTATCCATTGCTCATTCATTCTGTAGTTCAAATTCAATCACAATGCAAATGAATTATTCAATTAATCCAAAATAAAAGTACCATGTTTTATAAAAGGCGAGGAAAATTTATTAAAAACTTATACGTAATAAATTTAAAAGTTCGTAATTTTGTAACGACTAAGTGAGTATTTGAACTGACATTAACCAACGAAACACCGACACGCATGTTTATCTTACCCATTTATGAATATACCTCTCTTTGCAATGATAGGAGGTTCCTGCATCAAATTAAGTATAGTCAATGAAAATATTTGATTAGTACTTAATTGAAGAACATATTAATACATGTGAATTCAAAAATGAAAATAGAATCTAGACTGAATAATTTGCTAACAAACAAAGAATTTCATAATATTACTAAATGTTATTAATCATAATAGTTGAATTTACTACTCACTTCATATTCTTCAAAAACATGATCATCAATCACCACAATGTTTGAATTAACTGTTGGAGATGGATGAAGAAAATTTTGAGCTTCTTGCCAAGTAAGTTTCAGCATCAATGCATCTTGGTTATCAATAACCAGCCTCGTACTTTTTGATCCAATGCCACATTTTCTTTTCTTCTTAGGAACCAATTGTTGTGGCAGATTAATTCCCTCTCTTTTCTTGCCTTTAGACATAGAAATGTCTTGCACCTGAAGAAACATAAATACATAAATAGGAAGTTTCATTTGAATTAGAGCCATAGGATACCTTAAACATATAATATTCATAATCGATATGTTACTAAATGTATACGTATTTTAAGAAAAGTACACGTAGAATTTCGCACTTGTGTTTTCTGCTAAAATATTTCGTACATGTTCGATGTTCCATCTTATATTACAAGTATTATTTTAGAGGTTGTTACCTCTGCAGATGAAATTGACGCCTTTCGAAACCCTATTATCAGTCTATCCTCGGGGTCCATTCTGCTAAATGTTACTGCGACATTTTTTGTAAAAGAAAAATATTATGTATATTTCTATCCATAATTTGAGCATATATACATGACAATTAAATAAAACTACTTTATAAAAGATAACATTGACATATATTAATAAGCTTAAAAATGGTACATGAAATCAATTGCTATTAAAGTAAGAACGGATAGTAAAATGTACCAAAATCTCCTGCGTGCAATTGCATAGACTGAATCCAAGGATGTACACCTTCTAAAACATATATCCTACTATTATTATTTGGCCAAAATCTAAACCTAAACATCAATTTCTTCCCTTTCATATCTTCAATGTGTAACTGAATGCCTCCTGGTTGAGAAATAGGTGGAAAATATGTCTGCAAAATTCCCAACACTTTCAGTTCTAACAAATTATAGAAATATTAATAATAAAAATTATTAGTTAAGAGAAAATTTTAGCTGCAAAATTACCAAACTTACTTCAACACATGGCTTTGGAAGAACCATTCGACCGAGTCGACCAACATCACTTGCACTCAATGTCTTCTCAAATAATGGCACAATTGTGGAATTTAAACTTGAACAGATCATGAGTAATGGTTAAGAAAATGTTTTTCCAAGAGTACTAATCTGTACGAGGAGTGATCAAATTACACAAGTGTAATACTTAGGTATTGATACACCGTTTCATAACTCTGACATAGATCATGTTTACAAATTTTTATATTAATCTAAAATTGCTTAATGTGTCAATGAGATACATTAAGATTAACATTTCTTAATCTTAACGCTTCTCAATGTATAGATATGATTATATAAGAGAATATTGAACGGTGTAACAGTATTCAGTATTACACTGATGTAAATTTCATTCTTCCTCAGATAAGTTAATAGTTGTCCTATGATTAAAATTTTTGGAAAAGTAATTAATGGATACTCTCCAGATAATTGCTGCAATTCTTGATCAGTAATCTTAGGCAAATTACGCGCAGATATGTGTTTCCTTCTTCGTCTTATAGGTGATTGTCTTGCAACATGAATTGAAGATGCCATGCACAAATTTTTCTCTAACTCTGTAACAAGAGTTGGAGTTGAAGTTTTACTACTTTGTTGATTTTCACCAACAACACTATATTTCCTAACCATAACTCATATTACACACGACCATAACTCAAATTTGTAAGATTCGCTGATCCATCTATTATCGTGTCACACTTCAGATGTTTCACTCAAATTTGTAGATCTCTTAGCACACACACGACCTTATTCTACAACTGAACATCTGAAGTGTGACACAATAATAGGTGGATCAACGAATCTTATAGACTTTTGCAATCGCAAAATATTATGTAACCAATAAGCAAGAGTTTATAAATTTGTCTTACACATTGAAGTCTTGAATTCTTTAAGCACTTAATACAGCTTGTGCATTATTTTGTATTCTTTATTTGCTCGAAAAAATGCATCCAAAATTGAAATGCTACACATAACAAAACATTGTGTCATTAATTTAAGGATATTGAAGCATGTCAAATACAACAATAGGGGCATAAAAAGTATATATAGTTGCAATGTTAAATATAATGTACCTTGCCACAAAAATTCAAAGTAAGAACACGAGCATAAATAATTTTGTATTTGCAATCTTCAATTTCAAACACATGTATAATAATTTTGAAGCTTCATGTATAGATCAAAGTTAATAATAAGGAAATCAAATGGACACAGAGATGATAATTAAGGTTGAGAACATTAGTGGAGGCTAGGGTTCTAATACATTAATCAACTTACATAATCACTAAATGAATTATATACATGATAAATGAAGAGACTAAACTACCCTTAAAAAGTCAAGTTATCACCTCTCATGCAAACTCACACGTGATCAAGAGAGAGTATCTAGAATTTGTTAGTTAACAAAAAATGAAATGTGACATTGTTAAACCACGTATCCAAAACATTTTTTTTTTTTTTAACATTATGCCATTAGTTACATGATTGCTTTGACAAGATAAAATCTAGAGATGGCAAGCAAAATAGGTCGGGTTTGTTGGACCGACATAATTTTTAGCAGGTTGAACTAATGTAGGGCTCACAAGAAAACTCAAATCCGTGGCCTTTGTCCGAATTTGAACTCGAGTTGACTGTGTTCGGATAGTATCAAATCCATACTCGAAATTCAAAATTACATTTATTATATGTTAAATTATATAATTTAACATATAATAAATGTTGAAGACAATGTAAGCATGTTGTAGATCGTAATTTCGTAATTTTTTTGAGTTTGCCGTATTTTTTTTACCTTTCTTAATGTGGGTTCAGGTAGAAAAATCCGAACCCAACATGTTCGGGTGATATTTTGACACCCGATTAACCTTTGAGTTCAGGTTCGGGTGATCATTTCGAGTTTGGATTTGGGTAGTGTCAAACCTTCATCCGACCCTACCTGTTGCCATCCTACCCCCAAAGTTTTGAAGTGGTGTTGACTTTGGAACTTAAGGTGTGTTCGATCTTAAGTTTAATGCTATCTAACGTTAATTTCAACGGACTAAAATAATACTAACTTTAAATGGACCATCTCAAAATAAATAATCAGATTGAATCCTCAAATTAGTCGGTCCTTGAACCACCTATCAAGTTTAAAAAAAAAAAGAAAAAAAGAAAAAAGAAACACTACAAAGAAAAGAAGCAGAATTCTAGAATGTGACTTTGAAAAGCTTCCCTTATCTTCTTCTACAACAAACACTACAAAACCATTTCTTTCACAATTACCCAAAATGATGGCGGGAACCGCAACCTTCAAGCTCAATCTCTCACATTTTTCTTCTTCAACTTCCTCTCTTCGCAAATCCTCTTCTTCATTCCCATCCAACTTTCCAATTCCCATTTCTTCAAATCCCCATTTATTCAGTAAGTTTTCACCTTTCACTAATATCTATTCTAACTAACTAACTAACTAACTAACTAACTAACTAACTAACTAACTAACTAACTAACCCTTCTTAATTTTACTAATTTATGTTTTTTTTTATTTCCAGGGATTTATTCAGTTTCTAGTAATGATATCAAAGTGGGTACCAATATTGAAGTTGATGGTTCACCTTGTCGTGTGATAGGTATTTAATTTATTAATTAATAATTTTCAATTAACATAATGTTTTTTGTAATTTTAATTATAATGGGTATTGATTAAAATTAGGTTTTGCATTTTTTTGTTAGAGTTTCTTCATGTGAAACCTGGAAAAGGTGCTGCATTTGTTAGGACCAAGCTCAAGAATTATCTTACTGGAAATACTGTTGATAAGACTTTTAGAGCCGGAAGTTCGGTAATGCGCCCTAATTTTGTTGTAAAATTTAAATTATGTTGTATTGGTTAGTGGATTTAATAGAAGAAATATGGTCTTCGTAGAATAGCTCAAGTGGTAAGAGCTGAGGGACATATGATGTTGGGTAGGGAGAGGTCCAGGGATCAATTCCTAGGCGGAAGGAGTTTATCTTTCCGATGTATAAAAAATATAGAAGAAATATGAATTTGCTTTGAAATTTTGACTAGATTCTATTGGGGGCTAGGGTTTGAGGAAGATAAGGTGTTGTAGTTATAGACTTTATTATAGTTGCCATTTTCTCCTAAGAAAGAATAAACATGATTGAGTGTGTGTTTGAGTGAGTGTCAGTGTTATCAACTGCGGATCATGGAAAATAGCGGTTTATTCTAAGTCCGCTATGCTACAGTGTTATAGTGTCGCTATAGCTGCAATTTGACAACACTAGAGACCGTTTGATAAAGGTAATTTTGAATCGAATTTTTTTAGAGCCAGCTCAATGGTGAGTGAGACCTAAATAAAATTATGAGAGAGGATCAATGTTCTCACTGAGATGTGTGGCCTTTTTGCTTATAAATTATATAATAGTGCATCATAGTGCCTAAAAAATGGCTGTTGTGTAATAACTCATAACCTACCAGGTTTTCTTGTGAATTGCTAAGGTGTGATATATGAGTTAAGAAGTATTATAAGAATCTTGTCTCTATCAATCTGTTGCTTCTATGTTCTTATTGGGACTTAACTTTTCTGTTTTTAACCTGTCTTTTCTATTTCGTTTGACAGATTGATGAAGCAGATATAGTCAAGGAAACAAAACAGTTCACATATAAAGATGGTGTTCAGTATGTCTTCATGGACTTGGTATCATCTGGAAACTGGAACCTTAATTATATAATCTAATTGTAGATATCTATATTATTCTTAGCAATGACTATAATTACTTCCTATCAGTCTCTGATTATGATAAAAAGTTGGCCTAATTAATTTTATGTTATCAGACTACATACGAGGAGACTCGTCTGGATGAATCAGAAGTTGGGAACAAGACAAAGTGGCTGAAAGAGGGAATGGACTGCAATTTGCTGTTATGGAATGGAAAAGTAACATTTTCACCTCATAATTTATTACCGTCTTTCACACTCTCAAACCTTTATTTTCTAGGCCAGTATTGATGATGATAAGTATGGGTAACTGTGTTCTAAGACAAAAAGTGGGCTCAAAATTTTGAATTAGTTTGATTGTTATATACATAAATAAGGGGGGAAGTAACTAATTGCTATTCAATCTGTCCCAGTGGAGGAAAGTATCGATTCATAGTTGCTAATGTATTAAACTAATTTAAAATGTATTGCAAATCCCATAGTTTTTATTCTATCTTGATGTCATTGCATTTGTATGGTTTCTGTATCGGCTTTAATAGTATTTCACATATATACAAGAACTACATGGTTGTCTGAAATGTTGAATGGTACAATAGTGTCAATACTTACTCAAAGCATTGACAAGTATAAGGTCTATTCTTGTAGTAGTTAATGGTTTCAATATTCGAGTGTGTTTGCAACTTTGCATATTGAATGCAATAATGGATTAAGGCTGTATCAATTCTTGACATAATTTTATTTTTAACCTAAAATTTAAGGATGGAGTCACAATTACTTGTTCACTTTAAAGACATAATCTGAAGGAGCTTTTTTGCTGATTAGGAGTTTGACATTTATAAATAAATTTGTTTAGCAACTTGCCTTTTCATATCTTTCAGGTTATTGATGTTGATCTCCCTGTAACAGTCAAGCTCAAGATAGTCGACGTGGATCCCGGACTTAAGGGTGATACAGCCCAAGGTGATGCCATTTTTTTTATACCGCTAATTTCTTTCTGGTCAAATTTATATTGTAAACATTGTTGATGCCAGTCCTATTTGGAGCCAAGAAAGTTCATTGTTACACTAAAATGATCAAATTATCTGCTTCACAATATTCATTTAATGCATATTTCACAAGTTGGTGTTAAAAAAACAAAAACAAGGAAGTCTGAATCGCGTGATTGGGTTTGATCGGCTAATAATTGGCCACATAAATATAAAAGCTAAAATAAAGACAACCTCAGGTATAAAGCCCCTGCCTTGGCAGAATCCAAGAAAGAGCTGAATCTATTGCGAATCCAATGTAGGTACTAGGTAGCTTTACCTTGCATTTGGAGGTCTCATTTCACGGCTCTTAGTCTCTATCTCGTGAGTCGTGACATCTTAGTCACACATTATCCAGTAATTCTAGCAGTTGCCTCTCTTAGTCACACAATACCAGTAACTCTAAAAGTTGCACATGTTGGAAATATTTATAAAATAACTGATTTTCAGATAGCTAAAAAAAATAGAAGAGAATTGCTGTGCCGTGACAAAAGCCACTTCCCTTAAGCAAATTCCAGTGGACCTCTGGTGCAACCCAATATCTGGTTTGCTCCCCAAGGTTAACACTATTGCGTGTCTGAACTCATGCACTCAAGGCCAGGACACATTGGAGCCTCACAAACAATTCCCAGAATAATTGAGAATGGAATGGATAACACTGATTTCTGTTTCAACTACATACTCACTACCCTATGGATCTGAGTTTATTCCTTTACATAAATAGCCACAAGCTACAAAATGTTCCAAGCTAATTCAATAGATTATTTTCCCATCGCAACAAATAGCGGTTAGTTGTATCATAAACACCAACTAATGCATGGTCATTAAACAAAGGAACGGTACCGTTTGATTGTCATTATATCCACAGTACAAAGGCTTCCTTTCAGTCATAAAGAAGCTAAGATGTATTGAATACCAAGGGTAGCATTAGTTTGTTTTCTGCATCTGAGTTCAGAATAAAAAACAATCGTGATATTGTATCGTGCTTTTTATTGTTTTTTTCCCCTTTGTCCTATGTTCCCCTTTGTCTTACATTCCCTTGTAGAACTTACTGTAAATGAAATTTGATTTACAGGTGGATCAAAGCCAGCAACTCTTGAAACGGGTGCTGTTGTCACTGTTCCGCTCTTTGTAAGTGTAGGTGAAGAAATACTGGTTGATACAAGATCTGGGCAGTACATGAGCCGTGCTTAAGATTTTACATCAAATTTTGTCATCGGTCGAAGCTCAGTTTCGTGATTTATTTTGTTCTTTTACAATAACATGTAGCATATGTAATAGTAAACATAGCAAATTGACTATGTGCATCACAACAACGAGTTAAAATTTTGTTGTAACTTGGAAGTTCATTGTGAAAGTGAGGCTCTTGAGGCATTAGCATTTAGCATGATTGTGGTGTGGGGCATGAAATTATGTATTTAAATTTTGCCTTTTTACTTCTTCAAATTTTTTTTTGCCTTTTTATGGTTGGTTTTACGAAGTTTTCTGCAATGGCTCGTGATGTTAAATGACAAATACGCCACGGAAGATAAACAATTGAGAGTTTCATTATTGTTCAGTTGAGAATTCGATTTTGGTTGTGATGTTTACGCCACAGAAGATAAACAATTTACGAAAGAGATTATATCGCTGCCAAACATGATTTTACTCATGATCAATCCAAGCATACACATAATTTTACCTAAAAGTACAAAATTTATGTAAGTGAAACATATTTTATTTAAAAAAAATATATTTTGTACAAAATTTACATACTTAGATAAATATCCATCATGTAAAAATAAAAGATTAACTTCGTCCCTTACAAGATTTTCTTTCAATAGAGATAATTTATGTTCTTTGGAAGTAGAAATCTAGACTTGAAAGCTGGATGTGCCAAAATCTAGACTAAACCCAAAGAAACCAATATAACCTACAAGAACATGTGATTCAAGGGCTTGGACATGCTCCAAATCAAATTTATAAAAAAAAGGGAAATGTTAACATGTGCCCCAAGGGCACATGTTAGTGAGATAAATAAAGAAATTATTGTATCGGAATCCGTGTATTTAGTGTATTTTTCAAACTTTTATGTTTTCAATGCACAAAATTCAAGAGAATAATTCTATTTTTAGATTCTTTAGGGCACATGTTAACATGACCCTAAAAAAAAATGAAAAAATCACATAAATCTCACATTAAACACACAAGATTAAACCTTTAACCCTGAAAAATTGAGGTAGAATTTTACAAAAAATTAGATTAAAAATCAAAAAGAAAGATTAACTAAGGCATCCCATTAAAAACTTGATAAAATTGCAACAAATATTACACTCTAGACCATTTGTATCAGAATGACTATGTGAGTAGCTAGTGGCACTAGAATTTCTATGCACCTATAATTTAATAAGCACGTCACACCTTCATGAATGTGTCTCAAGAAATCCAAATGCTTCCAAAAGCTTCTTCAAGTGCCCTCTTCTTGCTTATTTCCATACTCCATCCTCCAGCCCTTGCTCGTCTCCTCAATGTTTCCTCGTTCTCAACTACGTAGCCCGCGTCACCTCCTCCAAGCGGTAAAGGTTGCGGTCCCATGCCTGTGGGTCTAGGCTGTCCTCCTGCAACTGTAGGTGCATACTGCCCCTGAGGAACAGCACCAAATCCAGATTGGGAATTTTGGCTTGCATCCTGTTTCAAGAATAAACAAAGTTAATCTGTTGCTTCTATTTATATTTTGCAACTTTGCTTAGTAAATAGGTGGCACAAAATAGAAATTCAAACAAAACAAAACAAAAATAAATAAAACTCTTCAATGGAAGATCATCTATCAGAAGAGGTCAATCACTTAAATAGATTTCAGTACAAATTATAGGCCAAGCTCAATTAGGTTCGACATATTGTGCTAAAAATTTAATCTTAATGATGAATATATAAAATAGCAATCTAATACTTACATCATTATCAGTTTGGGCAGGTTGTCCCTTGATTGCTGCCAAAGCTGCGGCTAATTCTTCGGCCTATTTAATTATTACAAGCACAACAACATATCAAAATATATAACACGAAACCAGCACTCACATAACAAGTTTGATACAGGGCAAATATGGAAGAGACTGAACCATTTAAAAATACCTTTCGGGCTCGATTAATCATTATTTGCTCTGAATTTTCTTCCTGGTATTTAGCAATCCTTGCTTCAATAGCAGCAACATCAATTCCTTCTATCAAGTTAAATGCTGCAGGGAGGAAGGAGGAGAAATTTCATCAAAAAAAATAAAAAAAAAGTTACAGAGGGAAACACAAGTCATTAGCATGAATATAGAAGCTTACTCATGTCTTCTACTTCCTCCAAATAATCGTTGTACTCTTTCAAAGATGGAAAATCATCTTCACGTTTATTGAATCTATAAATTTACAATCACATAAGCAGAAATTAATACTTGAATGAATTCAATATAACATGGAGACCCCAAAAATTGAGAGTCTTGAGTTTAGAACATGATACTCTTTCAAAGTAATGAGAAAACCAAAATTCTTAATGTGTTATATCTGTTCAATTATGAACTCTAAAAGTGAATGATAAGATAGATTGGAAGAAAAGAGAAGGATTTTGCATTTTATGCCAATTCCACGGCTCCTCCTTCACTTAACTAACCAGAGTAATTAAGCATGTGGTCCAATATGTCTCATGATTAGACTCTTCAGCAATTAACCAACATATATTCTGTAAACTTGTACAGATTTTCTATTATATTAGAAAGTTTATTTGAAAGGTCTATGAGAATTGGTACTGAATCACTACAGCTGAGCCACATGATAAGCATCACTGACCATACTGACCATACTAAGTACTGAATTACTTCAATAATGTTTTAATCCAGAACAAAATGTAATAGATAATCTAATAGCAAATTCTGGAGGTTTGTATTACTCTAAATTGAATATTTTTGCATTATATCCATACTACGAATAGAAACTTCAACAGACATATGATGCATCTAGTATTTCTCGTGTTACATAGACGAAGCAAGCAAGATACAATTTGGGAAAGAAAAACATACATGCTCGCAATCCTCTTCCTGATGGCTATCTCCTTATAGTGCGGATTGGAACTAGCAATCACCATTCTCCTACTGCCAAGTTCCCGTTCTTCACTTCTCACCTGAAGTTTAAGCAATTAAAAATATACCCATTGATAAGAATGAATTGTAAATACTTTTTGTGTACGAAATCATGAAGTTAAGAGAATATTAAATCAATGAAAACATAATTATACAAAGAAGATTTATAAAATCTAGGTAAAAATACCTCAACTATGGAAGAATGAAGATAGTGCAACACATCAGAGATTATATCAAACCATATAAACTAGAACTACACCCCCCTTCTTGCCGTGTATTTATAGTCTTACAAAAACAAACATGAGGTGTTTAAAATCCCATTACAACAAGGATAGTACACTTATTTCTTATGAAATCTTTAAAGCCAAAATATCTGAATAGCATTGAGCCGTCCAAGATTCAGTGTTTAACATTAGAAACAAAAGTACTTTCAACTCGTTTTCAGTAATACTCTACCCCATAATTGGACAAGGAATCAAAATAAAAACTGTCTTTTATGTGCCATATGAAACTACAATTAAGTTACAAAATCATTCTAGTCCACAAAGGAGAATAGAAACATGAACTCGTGCTTCTCATATCAATGTATGCTACATACATTAATCATCTCCTATACTTTATATCTATGCTCCCTAGAATGAAATGATTCCAGTGAAAAGATGCCATTCATGTTGCCTCCCGCATTGAAATTAACAAAAACATAATCAGTTGAAATTATCACCAGTTATAAAATCAGTACTTTTATACCTTCAGTTTTTCTTCAACGAAGTTACTGGCTTCATATACAGGGACAGACTTGTAATGTAGCTCGTATCAAATGAATGAACTCCAGAATCAGTTAAACTTACGTAGTAATGTTATAACCTTTCTACCAAAAAAACCATGCCTCAAAGCCTCCTTCTGTAGTCAAAATGAATGAGCTCAAGATCATCAACCTTTATACCCTGTCAGCAGTGGCAGAGCTAGGCTAAAATATTCGGATGGGCTGCCAAAATTCAAAACAAATTTATAAATCAAATATACAAATCATATTGTATATAAAAAATCTAAATTGTAATAGCACATACTTGATTACCAAAAAATTAAACTACAATACTTAAAAATGATGCATTATGCATCGAGTGAAACTTAAATAGATGATAATTTCTTCAAATTTGAAACTTAACAAGCATTGACAATAAAATGCCAAAGTTAAAAGCGCAAAATAAGAGCAGACGACATCAAAGAGAAAACACTTCAGCTCGAAAAAAACAAAAAAATCCCTTTGTATATCAAACAAAGAAACCGCAATTAATCGATAACACATTCAAGTTTTTGTTTTACAGCTCTAATGAACTTTCTGCTATAAACTTGAATGATAAAGAAACTGAATGAGTGAGAAAAAAACAACACATTCCACAACACCATTCAAAAATCAACATTCAAGTTTCAACAATATTCAAAAATTCAAACCATAAATCAATAACAACAATAAATAAAAAACAGCAGCACATTTAACAACAGAAAAATCATAATTTCAGAAATCAATAACAAATTAACTATGCATTCAAGTTTCAGACAATAGCGATAGATAGATAGAGATAGATAGAGAAATTAGAAAAAAGGGATAGACAACCTACGAGAGAGAGAGAGTGAACGACGGCCGGTAGTGGTGGATTTTGAGAACGGAGGCGAACGGCGGTGGAGAAACAAGCGTCGCGTGAGACAAGAGTTGAGAGGCGAGTGGGCAACAAAACATGTGAAGAGAAGAGGGAAGGATTAGCAAGGGTAGTAAAGTAATTTGATATAGAAACTAGGGGCAGGGTCGAAATTCGGTTGCGAGTTAAGTAAAGTTTAAATATGAAGTTTATTTGAGTATCTCTATTGGTGAATCACACCAATGGTATTTTGTGATCTTATTAGAGGCACATCATTTTAAAATAACTCACTTATTTTTTATGTCATCAATGTAACTCTCAAGAACTCATATTGGATCCCACAACTTTACATCAAATATTAATATTTTTATTCATATTTAACTTTATTACAACTTAAAATATTAATTTAATATTTTTAATTAATACTAATATGAAAATTTTGTTGATTGAAATCCATTTGAAGTTGAATACTATAAAGATAAAATTATGAAGTTAAAATTTTGAGAGTGAAATTGAAAGAAGAGAGATAAAATTATAAGAGTAAAATTGATCTCAATTTATAGGGTAAGATGAGATTTTAAATGATAACATAAATGGTAAAAGTATGTAGTATAAATTAAAGCTATGAACAATAATAAATTTACCAACATATGATAAATTGCTTCAAAATAAAATAATATTATTTTAATGAAAGAACATGAAAATTGTGTTGATTCACAATGCAACCGTTGTGCCAACTGGCCTACTTCAAAGTTGCAATATTGAAAGAACCACATATATGTGATTACATGTGGCGCATGTAACAGCCCGGATTTTTGACTTTGATATTGTTTAAAAAAACTTATTAATTTAGAAAATGAGGCTGTGTTTTTTTTCATAAATATAAATTATAATTGAATTGCTACTTTAAATAAAAAGATTACACTAAATATTTCAAAGCAAAATACATTTGTCAAATTAACTGTTTCAAAAAAAATACAAATGATAAACCAAATTTATTTTTCTCCCGCCGCATACGCAAGCTTCAATCATCATTCACTGCACCCACTGTGGTACCTAAAGTGTTGGTTGCAAGGGTCAATATTCCTAAACCACAAGTACGATCATATAGAACATAAAAGCATAAAATAAGAAGAATAATAAAACACTCACCACATAAAAGATAAAATCAATTAATACAAATAAATTAATAACTAAAGAAACCAGACTTTTACGACACAATGCATGATATGCAACTAGACCATGATCCGGATATGTAACCATTTCAATTGAGAGAAAACTGCCACTAAGGCTCACCCTGCCACACAGGCCCGAAACCGCCACACCCGCCACACAGGCGAAAACTATTAAACATGCCACACAGACCCGAAACCGTCAAACCCGCCACACAGGCGAAAATCATTAAACATGCCACACAGACCCGAAACCGTCAAACCCGCCACACAGGCGAAAACCATTAAACATGCCACACAGGCCCGAAACCGTCAAACTCGCCACACAGGCGAAAACTAGTAAACTTGCCACACCGACTCATGCCCTACTGACTCTACCATGATGCATGACTCTATAACATTATCTGTTCACTTTCTGTCTCTGCCAAATAGCTAAATCACGTACATTGATGAATACAAAGTTCACTGACATACTATTTAATATACGTACACCCATTCAGATTCACTCTCCAAGCTTAGGTATGTGCATCTTAATTCAACATTTAAAATAAATTATGCCAAACACACATAATGAATACCAATAAACAAAGTTAACCACACATATAATCACGAAATTAAATCTACAACCAACCATAAACATAAGTCATATAATAATAAAATAAAAGTAGGTTCTTAACTATTATTTTTATTTGTGCTATAGTTTTTATCTAATATTTGATAAGAATTTTACCACCATCCTACCCTATGATTTCATGGTCCATATGATTTTCCCGGAATAAAAGCCCTTACCTCAAATATTTCCTCTCCACGACAGGGATTTTAGTCGTATGACTGACTACACGATCGAGTGCCTTTAGACTTAGAATTGTACTAGAAAATGGTGTTGGTACAATAAGAGAATCGATGATGCTACTGATAAGATAGCATGATCTTCTTTTCTTTGAGTCGGCAAGAAGTGAAATTGCAACTTTAGAGAATATGTGAGTGTTGGTTAACATGTGAGAACTTGAGATAAAAGAACTAGTTCATGGGATAAATGGATTGAGGTCTAAATGGAACAATAGGAACACTTTGGGTGAGTAAAATGAGCTGACCAAGTTTAACATAAAAATAGGTTCTTAGACTAAGTCAACATATACCTATACCTCACTAGACTAGCTACTTCGGTTACCATCCATATCCATAATTCTAGCAACATAAACCAATTAATTCTTCTTCATACTTATCTCAAAATAATATCTCCACGTTTTACAATCGTGATGCTTTTCGGATTAAAAGAACGGTCATGGGTTACTACTTACTAGTTTCTACATACCCATTTTAAAATAATAATACTAATAAATTAATTAACAAATTTATTTAATCACTATCTCATCAAGTACTAACAATAAAATAAAATGGTTAAAATATATAGAACATAAAATAATTAGTATAGCATTTATTTATCCAATAACTAATCAAGCCAACAATGACAATTCTATTATTGTGACACTAAATTAAAATTTAATTAAATAAAAATAAAGGGTGCTATAATTTTCCTATATACTTTACACACAAAATAAGTTGGTGAATTGATTGAGAAAATATTAAAATAATCATGAGTAAAATATTGGGATGTTACATTCTTACCCCTTTAAAATAATTTCGTCCTCGAAACTTGAAAATCACAATTTTAAAATAGAATTACTCCTTAAGTAAAACATAGGATAGAGATATGAGAGAGGAGAGAGAAAGTCTGCTAGGGTTTCGTTCTACTAAGAATGGTAGCCGTTTTCCATACCGGGAAACCCCATTCAAACGGAAATCCTACCGTGACTATGGTGAGGTAAACACTGGGGGGGTGTGGGATCATCAAGGGGAGCGAAACACTGGTGAGAATAGAGAGCTTGATGCGGAGTGGACCGTGGTGCGAGCAAGGAATCGGAAAAGGAGGTTCCCGGGTTCTTCAAGACAAGGTGGTGATGACGGGTCCAGGTTTGGTTTCCACAAAGGTAAGCGTCATGACTACAGGACAGCGGATAGGTTTTTGCAACGACAGAATGCATCGAAAATGCTTGCGGCATTGAATGATATGTGGTTTGGGACGTATAAACTTCGAGCCAATACCGCACGTTTCGATAGGAGTTCTGCTGATGTCCGTGGCTCTTCTGAGGAGGGTTTGGTTAGGGCAAACAAGCGCTTGAAGGAAGCTGTGGTTGGTCAACAATCAGTGTTAGCGGGGAAGGATCATATTACTCAACAGTGCAACAATTCTTATGCTGATGCTTGTAAGAAAGGTTCTGATGCTGTTGAGCGCATAGCAGTGGCGGGTGCGGTGTCTCTGGGTAACAAGAGGATTCAGTTTCAGTCTCATCCAGCAGATCGGGAGTGGATACAAAGAGGTCTTGTGGCAACAGTTGTTCAGCCCATGTTTGTGTTTTCTCTTCAACAAACTCTTATTGATGCAGGTTTCATATCGCTTCGGGTTAGTCCCATTGGAGGTGATCAGGTGTTTTTATATTCCACTTCTAAAGAGGAAGATGTAAAATTGGTGATCGCAGGGGCATTGAAATTTTTTGAATCTTATATTTTGAATGTGGCTGTGTGGACTCCTAAGACAGTGCATTCACACTGTTATGCATGGGTACGTGTTACCGGTGTGCCTTTACACGCATGGAATATTGACTTTTTTAAGCTTCTTGCTGAGGTAAATGTGCGGTTTGTGCGACTGGCTGCTGCTACTGAAAAGAAATTAAGGTTGGATGCCGCTCGTATTTTGGTTTATTGTTCTTCTGAAGCTGTTATTGATTGGTCTTTCAAGGCGTCGGTTGATGGGGACTCTTATTCTATTCGCATGGTTGAGGACTGTTTTTACGACCACCAAGTTGATTCTGATCAGTGCGTTGAGCATGTAGTATCGGCAGATTCTCCTCGTTCTGTGGCTAGTCTTTTCAATAATTCCGATATGTCTTTTGATTGTCGGGATTTGAGTAGTAATGCTCATATCAATGAGCTTGCTAAAGATCTCAATGAGGAGTGGGAGAAGTTAGTACTGTCACAAAGTGAAGGTGCTGGTAGCAAAGATCAGAGGTTTCATGTCTCCATTTCAAGCAAGTCCGGGGGGGGTGATTTTGTGGAGGGGGGGAGAGAGCAAGTTGTGCGTGCAGGTGCTTTGCTGGAACAAGTAGGGTCTCAACCTGCAGAGCAAAATTCAAATAATGAGTTTTTGGGAGATCCAGTAGCAGGGGGTGGGGGTGTACAAAGTAATGGGTTAGGCTTATCCCATTGCCACTTAGAACCTTTTGGGCCAACTCTCTACCAACCTGAACCGGTCCATCACGCAACCAACAATGGGGATTCTCTGTCTTCAACCCAACATAACCAGTCTAAGCAATTTCCGAGTTCTTCTTATGTTACCACTCGCCAGCAAAATCAAGATATGTTTATGTCCCTGGGCGAGCTATGCAAATCGGTAGAAGAGGCTACAACAACCCCTTGCAAGTCCATGCCGAACCGAAAATCCTGTGATGCTACTTCAGCTCCTGCGAACGAGCCACTTCCTAGTACTGTATCAGAGCACAAAAACAAATGGAAGGGTGTATCTTGTGTGTCGCTCAAATCGCTGGCACGCATGCCAGAGGCCAAGAGGGTTGAAACTTGGAAAGCCATGAATAAAACTAAACTTAAATATCAACAGTCCAGTTCCCTTGCTTCATCGATCCAAGGTCTGTCTTCTTCCTCATCTCAGGCGTGTGTAAATAATGGGGCTGATTGGAATAACTTGATGGTCCTGAATTCTGATACGGGTGATTATGCACGTGATGTTGTGGCAATTGGTGAGCAGCTCAAAATTAATTTTCCCCATGACAAGGTAAATGTTGTGAATCAATTATCTAAACTTGTTGTATCTAAATGTGCTAAGGTGGGTGTTGGGGGCGTGAAAGCCCAGTAGAAGGGTCTGGGGATTGAGTTCTTTTTGGTGTTGTTCTTTACTCATGAAGATTCTCAGTTATAATTGTCGAGGGTTAGGTGGTATTTTTAAACGGAAAGAAATTTGTAAACTCATTCTTGAACAATGTCCTGATATTGTATGTATTCAGGAAACAAAAATGGGATGGATTGATCGTTCTGCTTGTAAGACTTTATGGGTTGGTGTTGATTTTGATTTCTCTTTTAGACCTTCTGTGGGGGCGTCAGGCGGCATTCTTACACTTTGGAATATGAAAACAGTTAATATGATCTCAACGTCTTCGTATAATCATCTTCTTTTGGTCCGCGGCATTGATGTTATTTCAGGAACTCAGTTTGAAGTGGTTAATGTCTATGCCCCTTGTGACTCGAGGGGGAAGGCCGATTTGTGGATTTTGTTGGGCGGTTTGATTCAGTCTGATTTAGGAGGTTGTTGGTGTGTGTGTGGGGACTTTAATGTTGTTCGTAATGTTGGTGAGCGGAAAGGTTGTGGGTTACTAGGGTATGATGGTGACATGGGGCGTTTTAATGATTTCATTTTTCTAACTGAGCTGGTTGATTTGCCATTATTGGGTCGTCAATTCACGTGGTCGCGTTCTGATGGTTCTGCAATGAGTAGACTGGATCGTTTTTTATTGTCTGACAGTTGGTTGGTTCAATGGCCCAAGTGTATTCAAGTGGCTCTTTTGAGGGGTTTATCTGATCATTGCCCTGTGGTATTACGTAAAGAGGTTGAGGATTGGGGTCCGAGACCACTTCGGATGCTCAAATGTTGGTCCGATTTTCCCGGTTACCGTCTGTTTGTTCAGGATTCTTTGCGTTCGTGTCAAGTGGTAGGTTGGGGTGGATATGTGTTGAAGACGAAACTTAAATTTGTTAAGAGTGCTCTTAAGGAATGGCATATTCGGCATGTAAGGAATCTCCCAAGTCGTATATCTGAAACAAAAGAGAGATTAGGTGTTCTTGACTTGAAAGGTGAACTTTCCTCGTTAACAGAGGCGGAGATATTAGAGCGGCGAAATTTAACATCTTCCTTATACTCTCTGGCTCGTGCTGATTGTAGTATATCATGGCAACAATCCCGATTGCGTTGGCTTCGAGAAGGAGATGCAAACTCTCGATTCTTTCATGCTTTGGCAAATTACCAGAAAAAGAAAAAGTTGATTGTTATTCTTCGTGTGGCCGATGACCAAGTTGAAGGTGTTCAGAACATCCGAGATACTGTCTTTACTCACTTTTCTAATCACTTCAAGTCTTCTAGGAGTACCCGCCCAGATGTAGGGGAGTTGCCTTTCAAAGTTCTGAATGAAGCCGGGGCTGATCTTCTACTTTCTCCCTTCAGTGAGGTCGAAATAAAACAGGCAGTGTGGGGTTGTGACAGCTTTAAGAGTCCGGGACCCGATGGTATACACAGTGGTTTTCTTAAAGATTTTTGGTTGGATTTGAAGGATGATTTGATGCGGTTTTTTCAAGAATTTTATTCAAATAGTCGGCTGGTCAAAGGGGTCAATTGCTCTTTCATTGTTCTTATTCCGAAAGTTGAGGCTCCACAGCGGTTATCTGATTATCGTCCGATATCTCTCATCAGTAGTGTTTATAAGGTATTGGCCAAGGTTCTTTCCATCAGATTGAGCAAGGTTATTGGTTCTGTCATATCAGAAGTGCAATCAGCATTTGTTGTAGGGAGGCAGATTTTAGATGGCATTCTTATAGCTAATGAGTTGGTTGACGATGCAAAAAAGAATAAAAAAGAACTGCTTCTTTTCAAAGTAGATTTCGAGAAGGCTTTTGATTCTGTGGAGTGGGATTATCTCTTATCTGTTTTGTATAAAATGAAATTTCCTGTTAAGTGGTGCCGATGGATTACTGAATGTATTACTACAGCTTCTGCATCAGTGTTGGTTAATGGCAGCCCCACAGCTGAGTTCAACTTTCAGCGGGGACTGCGTCAAGGGGATCCTCTGTCTCCTTTTCTTTTCCTTATAGCAGCAGAAGGTCTTAGTGTGATGATGTCTTCTGCGGTTGAGTCTGGTCTCTTTACAGGTTATCCAGTTGGCTCAACTGATCCCCTTTATGTCTCTCATTTGCAATTTGCTGATGATACTTTACTGAGTGGGGGTAAGAGTTGGGCAAATGTTCGTGCTATTAAAGCTGTTCTGCTTCTGTTTGAGCTTCTGTCTGGTTTAAAAGTGAATTTTCACAAGAGTTTGTTGATTGGAGTGAATGTGGCTGTGTCTTGGTTGAATGCGGCAGCTCATATTTTGGGTTGTCGAATTGGTTCTGTTCCATTTGTGTATCTGGGTTTGCCTATCGGCGGTAATTCAAGAAGAATCTCATTTTGGAATCCTGTTGTTGCAAAAATCAAAGCCCGTTTGTCCTTGTGGAAATGTCGTAACTTATCAATGGGTGGTCGTTTGGTCCTGCTCAAAGCTGCCTTATCGTCGATCCCGGTATATTTCCTTTCCTTTTTCAAGGCTCCATCAGGTATTATCTCTGTCATTGAATCTCTTTTTAAGTCATTTTTGTGGGGAGGGGATCGGGAATCTCGAAAGGTTCATTGGGTGTTATGGGATAAAGTGTGTTGCGATAGAAGTCAAGGGGGTTTGGGGGTTCGAAAGTTGAAAGAGTTTAATTTAGCTTTACTTGGTAAATGGTGTTGGCGGGTGAAAACTGAGGAGAGGGGTTTCTGGCGTCGTGTTCTTGCACATAAATATGGGGTGGAGGGGGGTATAATTAGAGATGGAGGGAATCGGGCATCATCATGGTGGAAAAATATTATTGGTCTTGGTCGGGGTGACTTTAATGGTATTATTGGCTGGTTTGAGAGCCTTCTTTCTAAGCGAGTAGGCGATGGGGAAACTACTTCCTTTTGGTTTGATCCATGGTTGGGGAAGGGCATGGTGTTGAGTAGAATGTTTCCAAGGTTAGCTAGTATTTTTGTGGAGTCTCAAGTGACTGTCGGTGTCATGTGTAGAAGGGGGTGGGGGGTTGGAGGTGGGGGATGGAGTTGGCGGAGACCGTTATTTGCTTGGGAGGAAGAATTGTTATCTGATTGTTGTGCTCTTTTACATAATTTTCCTCTGCAGCCTCTTGTGTCTGACAGGTGGCGCTGGCATGGTGTTCATTCAGATTCTTATACTGTCCGTGAAGCCTATGTGTCCTTGACTAGCCAGGCTATTGCGGATCATATACCAGACACTGTTCTTCAGTTGCCGTGGCATAAACATGTTCCGGTGAAGGTTTCTGTTTTTGCTTGGCGATTCTTACGTGATCGGCTTCCAACTAGAGATAATCTCCTCCGCCGTGGAATTCTCACAGAAGGAGCGCATTTCTGTAGTCTTGGTTGTTCCTCTCCGGAGTCTCTTGCTCACCTATTCTTTGCTTGTGACAAGTCTTATTTGGTGTGGAGTGGTGTGTTGAAATGGCTAGGCATCCATGGAGTCATGCAATTACAGGCTATCCCCCATGCTCTACAGTTCACTGGTCTTCAGATTCCTGGGGTTAAGCCTAAAAATATCTTTCAGGTATTGTGGTTGGCGACTACTTGGTTGATTTGGAATGCTCGGAATGAATGTATTTTTCAGAATAAGGTTTTTGAAGCGCAAATGGTGATTGATCAAATTAAGATTCACACTTGGTGGTGGCTCAAGGCGAAATGTATTGATGTCTCTTCTGCTTTTTGTTTGTGGTGCACGAAGCCTTTAGCTTGCTTAGGATGGATGGACACTTAATTTGCTCGTCTATCTTCTTTTCTGTCTTTCAGAACTTTATATTTTGCTACTTTTGTACTCTACCTCTAGATGAAGCACATCTTGTGCTAGTCTAGCTTATTATAATAAATTACCTTTTGCAGTTTCAAAAAAAAAAAAGTAAAACATAGGATAATAAAATTACTCTTCTTTAATTCAATTTAAACAAGACAAGGAAGTTTAATATTGATGTATACTATGTGTTTCCGCTGCGCACTCTGATGTTAAATAAACACATTTATTTTAAACAATTCTCATAAAATATAAAAATTCATTTCAAATGATACACCGTCACTATAGTTGTGAACATATTAATCATTACTATCACTAAGCCACTAAGATAATATTCATCATTAAGACCTTCCACTAAATCACTAAGCCACAAAAATAAATTTACCATTAAAACCTTCCACTAAGCCACAAAGAAAATTTTTGTCATTAAAATCTTCCACCAAACCACTAAGCCACGAAGATAATGATGCCACAAAGAATCACACATAGACCATCACACCATAAAACAATTAGCCATAAAAAAAATAACTATGCATAATCACGAGACAAAACCCAACTTAAGACCACCACTGTACGCCTAAAACTAAACCGCCCACTTCAACAAAAAATCTGCAACGGCAGCAAGAAATTCATAACACATAATACAAGCATATAGGTTGTATACCGTATATTTTTATACAACACTATGTCTTTTTTGACAAATTAATTTGACTAGTTAACATAGACTATACCTCCCTATACTTTGATACCCAATAAACACTTTTTCTTTCACCTTATAAAATGAACACAGTTTTTAAAAAATCTTCAATGATAGACTCCAAAAGCAAAAGTGCACATGAAAACAATTTTATGTGACTGTCGACAGAAAATTAAGTAGTAATAAAATGAGTTCTAGTGATGCACGGGGAAATAATAATTTGAACAGAAACAAGAATTTTTTTTTTTTGTGGCAGTTAGCAACAAAACTAATTTCTATAATAGTAGAAACTACATAATAAAACAAAAATTAATATACTAATATTCCAAAAAAAATCACACTAAAACATCAATCATAAAAAAAAGTAAACTATAAAAGATCACATAACAAATTATCAATCCATGCAAACGTTACATAAAATTGTCCCACCCAAAAGAAATGTCCGAGGATTATTGCTCTGATACCAAATGTAACAGCCCGGATTTTTGACTTTGATATTGTTTAAAAAAACTTATTAATTTAGAAAATGAGGCTGTGTTTTTTTTCATAAATATAAATTATAATTGAATTGCTACTTTAAATAAAAAGATTACACTAAATATTTCAAAGCAAAATACATTTGTCAAATTAACTGTTTCAAAAAAAATACAAATGATAAACCCAATTTATTTTTCTCCCGCCGCATACGCAAGCTTCAATCATCATTCACTGCACCCACTTTGGTACCTAAAGTGTTGGTTGCAAGGGTCAATATTCCTAAACCACAAGTACGATCATATAGAACATAAAAGCATAAAATAAGAAGAATAATAAAACACTCACCACATAAAAGATAAAATCAATTAATACAAATAAATTAATAACTAAAGAAACCAGACTTTTACGACACAATGCATGATATGCAACTAGACCATGATCCGGATTTGTAACCATTTCAATTGAGAGAAAACTGCCACTAAGGCTCACCCTGCCGCACAGGCCCGAAACCGCCACACCCGCCACACAGGCGAAAACTATTAAACATGCCACACAGGCCCGAAACCGTCAAACCCGCCTCACAGGCGAAAACCATTAAACATGCCACACAGACCCGAAACCGTCAAACCCGCCACACAGGCGAAAACCATTAAACATGCCACACAGGCCCGAAACCGTCAAACTCGCCACACAGGCGAAAACTAGTAAACTTGCCACACCGACTCATGCCCTACTGACTCTACCATGATGCATGACTCTATAACATTATCTGTTCACTTTCTGTCTCTGCCAAATAGCTAAATCACGTACATTGATGAATACAAAGTTCACTGACATACTATTTAATATACGGACACCCATTCAGATTCACTCTCCAAGCTTAGGTATGTGCATCTTAATTCAACATTTAAAATAAATTATGCCAAACACACATAATGAATACCAATAAACAAAGTTAACCACACATATAATCACGAAATTAAATCTACAACCAACCATAAACATAAGTCATATAATAATAAAATAAAAGTAGGTTCTTAACTATTATTTTTATTTGTGCTACAATTTTTATCTAATATTTGATAAGAATTTTACCACCATCCTACCCTATGATTTCATGGTCCATATGATTTTACCGGAATAAAAGCCCTTACCTCAAATATTTCCTCTCCACGACAGGGATTTTAGTCGTATGACTGACTGCACGATCGAGTGCCTTTAGACTTAGAATTGTACTAGAAAATGGTGTTGGTACAATAAGAGAATCGATGATGCTACTGATAAGATAGCATGATCTTCTTTTCTTTGAGTCGGCAAGAAGTGAAATTGCAACTTTAGAGAATATGTGAGTGTTGGTTAACATGTGAGAACTTGAGATAAAAGAACTAGTTCATGGGATAAATGGATTGAGGTCTAAATGGAACAATAGGAACACTTTGGGTGAGTAAAATGAGCTGACCAAGTTTAACATAAAAATAGGTTCTTAGACTAAGTCAACATATACCTATACCTCACTAGACTAGCTACTTCGGTTACCATCCATATCCATAATTCTAGCAACATAAACCAATTAATTCTTCTTCATACTTATCTCAAAATAATATCTCCACGTTTTACAATCGTGATGCTTTTCGGATTAAAAGAACGGTCATGGGTTACTACTTACTAGTTTCTACATACCCATTTTAAAATAATAATACTAATAAATTAATTAACAAATTTATTTAATCACTATCTCATCAAGTACTAACAATAAAATAAAATGGTTAAAATATATAGAACATAAAATAATTAGTATAGCATTTATTTATCCAATAACTAATCAAGCCAACAATGACAATTCTATTATTGTGACACTAAATTAAAATTTAATTAAATAAAAATAAAGGGTGCTATAATTTTCCTATATACTTTACACACAAAATAAGTTGGTGAATTGATTGAGAAAATATTAAAATAATCATGAGTAAAATATTGGGATGTTACAGCGCACGAACCCAAAAAAAGGCACCAATAAAGTTGCTTTTAGAGCATCTCCATCCATAGAATTGTAGATGAGTTCGCCAGCATGGAGGACAACATTTTCAACAAAGTGAACAAATTCACTGTTGGAGTAATGCATATGACAGTAAAGTACTTTGACGTGGCATCACCGTTGCTTGGCATAGTAACATCACTTTGATGGAACTTTGGATTAGAATATGTATAATTGTGGGACCCATGACAATAAAGTTGTATGTTTAAATTGAAATAAAATTTAATATGATTAAAATATTAATATGTGATGTATAGTTATGGGACCCAATATGAGTTCTTTAGTATTGCACTGATGAAGTGAAAAATGATTGAGTTATGCTTCTCCCTATATCATTGGCAATGCCAATAATGTCAGGATTCTGAGGTTCAATAGGAGGGTTCTGCCCTCCAGCAGCTGGTTGTACTTCATGATCAGCCATGGTTACTTTTTCTTCTGAACTAGAGTCAGAAGCTTGTACACTTGTTTCTTCAAAAACCAGACTAGTACCAGAGTCTTGCCTATGATTGCCTCTCGTATTTCTCCTACGAATTCTGAATGTTCTTTCTATCTCAGGATCTAGTCTGTACTCAGCTGTAAGCAATCTACGCATGCAATGTCAGAGCAAACGTGTAGATACACCACTTGACATAAAAGATCAAATAACAACAATAAACTAAAACTACAATAAATGAAAATGGAACTTAAAACCGTCTATTCCCCGGCATCGGCGCCAAAAACTTGATGGTTGGTGAATGTGATACGCAAGTATACGCAGTCAATCATAGCAAGTAATAAGTGAAAAGAGTGTCAAACCCACAGGGAATAGAATAAGGGTTATACATTCCAAGTTCAAATAAAGTGTTTAGTCTATTGTAATGGTAACAAAACATATTTGGTTTTTAACACAATAAATACAATAGCAGTTGAGTAAGTTGATGATTGAAAATGATAATAAAAGGGTAGCTGAGATTAAGATCCATTTAACACATGAACGAAGCATAGTGAATGATAACTATTGTCGTGCCATCTGTGAGCAAGCTTGCCTTGTGGTGTATGTCTACAACGTTAGATATTAAAATGGGGTATAATGAACTGGCTCTGTCGAGGTTACTATTAATCCCATTAGAGTTCAGAAAAACTCGTGCTTGATCCCACTAAGGCCCTTAACTTATCCATAAGAAAAGGTAGGGATTACATGTCTGCTCCCACTTAACCTTATTAACTTTATTATTTCCATTAACATGCTAGATGTCTCTACACATGCAACTTGTATTTAAATCTAAGTTGATCAGTCAAAGAAATAAATGTATTTTCTTAAAAACATAAAGTTAAAGATGACACAAGAACAATCATTCATTCACATAAATACTTCATTCATTATATTAAACTTCACATAATCTCAACTACAAAGAGTTTAGCTCAGAATGAGCATAGAAACAACAACAATAATAACAAGTAAAGTAGTGATACCCATTACAATGCAATAGATACTCCTACAGACACTGTCGTGCCTCTCGTTATCACCGGTCGCCTCCTGCAACAATGGATCTCTCCGGCGGCTCCTCTTCTTTCTCAGATCTATTCTCTATTCAATCACCTTCTGGCTGCTTCTTTTAGGTTTAGGGACGTGTATTTATAGGACAATCCTTCTTGGATCGGGTGCAACCTTAATTGTGACTACTAGGCCCAAGGAATAAAGGATATTCCATTTGCAAGGACCACTTAATCATAGTACAATCATTTGTGATGCTGACAGCTGGCAAGCCAGCCAGTCATCCTTATCCTTCAAAGATGCCTTTCACAATGTTCTAGCACATTCCCAGATTTGTCTTCTAGCAGCGCTTGACTTGTTGACTTGTACGGAACTCAATGTCTTGACAGTCATTATCAGTAGATGCCTTTTGATGACGATCCAGAACCAAATAACATGCCTTGACATAAGTTGCCTCTAAACTAACTCTTTTTCATCAAAATTATATAATTATTCCTAATACATAATTCTAGACTCAAAACTAAATAAACTAATGAAATTGCATTAAAACATGGTTTGATCACCATATTGGCAGGAAATAACTCATGAATAAAGGCCTAAATAACACACAAATAATGCGTCATCAAGCCCCATGACCAAAGAAACTCAAGCCCAGTTTTGAGCGAATACAACTCTGCAAATAAAGAGCTATGTTGGCCTTGAACATGGCTGCAAAATCCGCGCAACCATCTGCCGTTAGCATCCCGCACCACACCACCAACTCCAGTTGCACCGGTCATGTGATTATAACTTCCGTCGACATTCAATTTGACATCACTCAATGGCGGCGGAGTCCAACATGACCGAAGACCCATGACGTCTTCAAAACATGCACCTGGATCCAGGAATTCAACATACTCTTGATACTGATGGCACAAAAATCTCCAAGTAAAAGAAATGTTCCATGGGTTAGTGTCTAAGACAGCCGAGTTGCGCCATCTCCAAATAGTCCAGGCTGCTGCCGCAAAAAGAAGAGCGTGATTACCTGAAATTTGAGCCATAATCCAATGTTGCACATCTTGATGAAAAAACTGGCTCCAAGAAGATGCACCCAATCTATTCCAGATATCACGAGATTTAGGGCAATCCCTTAAACAATGAAGAATGTTTTCATCACCATTAGAACACCGAGTGCACAAAGCAGAATTTGAGAGCCCAATTCTATGTCTTTTCTCATTCAAAGGTAATGCATTATATAAAGCAAACTACAGGAAAACTCTAACCTTCTCTGGTACTCTTAATTTCCAGACCTTCCTCCAAGCCATATTGCTCAAAGTAGTAGTTGTGGAAGTGGAAGCCATTGGCAAATTATCAGAAAAGTGCCACAAAAAGCAAAATATCATTAAGAAAAAGAAATTAGCACTAAATGGTTGCCTTTGTGTCTATGTTGGATCTGAGAGACAAATATTTGTAATAAAGATCAAAATATTCAATCACCCTTTAGTTCAAAACATTTTTAGAAGATATTGAGAATGAATATGGATATATAAATGATGGTCCTCTATGGCTTTCTTTTCATGTTGACTTGTTTTGTGAGGCATTGATGGAGATGGAGAGTAGTGAGAACGTGGGTCGCAAGTTTCCAAAGGGTCACAAAAATAGTTCAGTTTCCCGTCTTTATTGTCTTGTCGTTCTAGTAATGAGTTGTGAATTTTAAAATGAAACCGATTTTCCTTCATGATATATTTTAATTTATTTTAATTTGGAGTAATATAATATCACTCTCCTCACATATATTTTTGAGACTCAGATACCATTTTATTAAATAGAATTAAGAGTTGAGTCTAGTTTAATTTTATAAAATTGATTTATAAATTGAGAATTACCTTTACTTATACATATATTAATCATCTCATTTTCAATGTGAGACTCTTTAACATCAACATATCCCTTAAATTGCAAAAAATTCTCCTTAGGTGAATTATGAACACATAAGTGAGCTTCAACCAACTTAATATCCTTTTGCAACTCTCTACAGCTAATTAACTAACGAGCATTCGAAGAAAACATACATCTATTTTTTGGTTTATCACATCCAAAATAGCAAGAATTTTGGTCGATCATCATTACATACCTCCATATGGCACAAAATTGTTAAGATATTTATGTCAAATTAAATAATAATAATAATAATAATAAATTAATAATACTCCTATAAACAAATTTGTTGAGATATTCATGTCAAATTAAATAATAAATAGATAAGTTTTATTTAAAAGATAGAAATAAAATTTTTAAGATATTTATTGGTAGAATTTTTTTCAAAATTTAGGTTTAAGCAAACTTCAACTTTTTTTTTATAATACAAATATTCATGCTTTTATAATAGGTAGAATAAAAAAAAGGATAGATAGATAGAATTTTTTTTTATAATAGATAGAATATTATTTCTACCTCCGGGTTGTTTCAAAAAAAATTCTCACATAAAATTAACTAGATTGTATTATAATAAAATGTGGAATAATAACTAACTTTTAAATTATCCAATATGTCTCATAAATTTAAATAATAATAACAAAAGTAAGAAATAGATAGATAGTTTTTTTTTTAAATGGCAAAATAGATTTTTTTTTTTTGATAATATGCGAAATAGATAGATAGTATTGCCATGTATGGTTTCTTAAATTTAAAAAATAAAACAAATGTATATATTTACGTCAAATTTTATTTTTTTTATAGAAAATAGGGTGGGCCTTGTGAGACCCAGCAGCATATATATATAACAATCTAAACCCTTTTGGTACATATATAGCTAGGACCCTTTCACACAAATTAATCAAACTATATATATCTTGCTTGTGGAGTTGTGGTGGGTATAATCTTAATATCAATTAATTTCTATCATAGTGATTAATATGGACTTTGTGAAGAAGTATAAGGTATGGAGAAGCAGCAACTGCAAGAGATTGTACCCAGAAGAAAGTAGCAGCGGCTATGTTAAATTGTTATCAGAAGAAAAGTGCTACAAAAAGCAAAAAGATAAGAAACCACCACATGGTTATCTTCATGTCTACGTTGGACTTGAGAAACAGAGATTGATGATCAAGATCAAAACATTCAATCATCCTTTGTTCAAAAAACTTTTAGAAGATGTTGGAAGTGAATATGGATATCCAAATGATGGTCTTATATGGCTTCCTTGTCATGTTGATTTGTTCTATAAGACACTTATGAGAATAGAGAGTGTTTGAAAAATATTTTTTGGGAAGTTGTAATTCCTTCATGATATATGTACTATTTCTATTAGAATGGGTTGAGTATCTCATATTTTGTTTTACACTTAGCAAGATAATCATAGATGTTTTTTGGTATTGTATCTTGGTCAAGCACTATATGTGCTATTTTTACTAGAGTGGGATAATATCACTTGTACTTACTTCAATTTCTTATATATATAATTATGTTTATGTGTATCACATTAATCTCATTATTTCATTTATATTGTGAATTTAAGATTAATTATTACTTTTTTTAAACAATTATGACTAGTTTTTAATATATTTTAAATATTTTAGTGACTGATTTAGTAATTAATTTTTGTATTGTAAGTGTTAAATTTATGATATTTAGCCAAAAGAACGAGAAAAAATAATAAGAAATTTAAATATTAGTTCCAAGGGTCACAAACATAGTATAGTTCAATTTCCCCTTCTTCATTGTCTTGTCGTTCTAGTAATATGGGTTGTGATGTTAATTACCCAGCTTTTGGTATAAAGTTATTATGAACTTGTATATATAGACGATCTTAGAGTACTTTGTAAATTTTAAAATGAAACAGATTTTTCTTATATTTTTTATTTGTTTTATTTAGTATAATACCACTCTCCGGACAAATATTTTGGAGAGACCTTGATACAATTTTATTAGAATTAAGAGTTGAATCTAAATTTTTTTTTGAACTTCAAAAAATATTTATTATAAGAGTTTAGAGGGTATAAGGAGTACCCACCAACTCAAAGGAACAAGTACAGGGAGGGGGTATAAGCCACCCCAAAGCTATACCATACAAGCACCACAACACATCACTCCGAGAGCTAAAAGGAAAAAACAAAAGCCAAAGGTCACAAACAACACACCCAGGCCGCGGACACGGAGAAGAAAAATAGAAAAAACAAATAACAACACCCAATCGGACGGAGAGCCGAAGCGGACAAGCACCTCACCGTAGCATACAATCAACCGGATTCCAAATCCATTCGTAAAGTATACACGGCCCTTTACCTGACAAATGTATAAACCAATTCCAAGAGGTACGTTGAATCGACTCCACCACTACCCGGACATTGCCATCAATGTTATTAAAAACTTTGTCGTTCCGAGTCTTCCACAAAACCCAAATAAAAGCTAGCCACACAATAGAATGTCCTCTTTTCACCTTCTTATTTCGTCCGCTCCCAACAAGATGAGCATATGACATAGAGAGAGCCGGCGGGATAATAATAGTTACCTCTAACCATTGGCAAAGAGCATACCAAACGCTAGCCGTAAAATTACAATGCAAAAAGAGACGGGTAGAATTCTCGAGACTTCCGCCACATAACATACAACCGGCATCAACATTATTCAAAATACCCCTCTTGCAAAGGTTCTCCTTAGACGGGATTTTATCTAGGAGCAATTGCCAAGCGAATGCACTAACCTTGGAGGGAACCGTCCCCTTCCAAATATTTGTGAACACAAAAGAATCGAGGGGATCCAAAGTCGGACGAGGTAGTAGCAACTTATCAAGAGAAACATACAACGACTTCACCGAGAAACCATCATTCACATTCGGGCTCCATTCCCATTTATCCACCTCTTCCGACAACACCACACCACCAATCAAAATTTCTAACTCTCTAAGCAAAGGCTCTTCCCACACAAAAAAGACTCCTCCTCCACCGCAAGTCCCACCGCCACTCCCCATTCACCCTACCACCCATCACGCCAACCATATGGTCTTGTAATTGAACCGAGATCCCAAAAAGGAGGGGGAACCTAGACGCTAATGGTTGACCCCCCACCCAAACATCCGTCCAAAATTTAATTGAATTCCCACAACCCATTTTCTTGACCGCCAAAAGATTGAACCAACCCGCCTCTTTATAAACCCGACACACCTCCCTCCACCACGACTAGCAATAACCACCCGATGGGGCATCCAACCTTAAAATTGAATCTAATTTAATACTATAAAATTGACATATAAATTGAGAAATACCTCTACTTATAAATTTATGTATACCCTCTGTCCTAAAATTTGTCTTTTTAGAGTTTTGAACGTAGATTAAGAAATAATAAAAATTGATACGTTAAGTCATTTTTATTCTTACTTTATTAAGAGAGAAAAAATTTATTTTATAAATGTTTTAATTTTTATAAGGGTACAAAAAATAAACTATTATTAATTTTATTTTGATTTTCGAAAAAGATCAAAGTTTTGGGACAAAATTAAAAAATAAAATAAAATTTTAGGACAGAGAGAATATTAATCCATCTCACTTTATTTTAATGTGAGACTCTTTAAGATCAACATATCCCTTAAATTGCAAACAATTCTCCTAAAGGTGAATTATGAACACACAACTACACAAGTGAGCTTCAACCAGCTTAATATCCTTTTACAATTCTCTACAGCTAACGAACATTCCAAGCTAAGAACGCATACGACCTACTTTTGGTTTATCACATCCAAATTAACAAGAATTTTGGTTGATCATCGTTACCTCCATATGGCACAAAATTGTTCAGATATTTTTGTCAAATTAAGTAATAAAAAAATAATAATAAAAACAAAATTGTTGAGATATTATATCAAATTATACCCGCGCCGTGCACGGGGAAATTTTAAATTAAAAATTAAAAATAAAGAATTTTATGTTATAAAAAAAAACATTTTTAAAATATTGAAACTAAAAATACAACTATTTTTGCTTAAGAACCCAAAAGATCAATAAAAAGAATCAAACAAATAAAAAGTAATTCTTTAGCCAATATATTTATTCTATATGAATCATTGGAAAACATATTGTAAGAATTAATTTCCATATGGGAAAGTTTTGTGCTTCTGTAGTAAAAGCACTTTCAACTATTTACTCTATAACTCTGTTCAATTCCATGAATGACAACAACAAAACCATGATTGTAGTAATGACTCCCAAAAAAACAGATACCTTAAAAAAGTTATAGTACATCTTATCCAATATTACCTATCCGGCAATATTTTATAGGATTTACAAAGTAGAAACCAAACCTGTCAACCGGTCTGCAATAGAGTTGTGATGATGAGTACTGAATTTGAAGAGTATACATTATGTAGAAAAAAAAATTATTTCCTCTGATTCCAAATTATATTTCACACTTATAATTTTGTTCTAGTCATGATGATTCTTCACACTAAACTTAGTATTACACATCGATTGTCTTTTACTCCACATAATCCTAAAAGATTCCATCATCTTACTTGCATTATTTTCCTATAAAACAAAGAGCTACAATGAGGCCGTAATCTTTAAGGCAAAAGTCTCCAAAGACTCTTGAGATAGATAGTCAACAGACTCGATCATCAGTCATCTATGCATATTTTCCTCTTGAGATAGATAGCTACTTGCATTATTTTTCTATACATTTGATTCTTATTCCGCAGCAAAAAATCTTTTATTCACAATTTAAGATTATTGATGCTTTACCTAAAAACCCATAACAATAAATCAAAAGCACAAATATTTCTTAAAAAAACACAAATATTAACTTACAGAACATAAATTAAATCTTGTTGAATGACAACAAACCTCTCAAACACGTTCTTGATTGCAATGCGGAGATTCTGAAATTGATCTACATCTAAAGTACCCGAGAAAATAAGTTGCAATGGCTGCGGTGGAGGAAGTTTAGTTGAAATTTTCTACATCTAAAGTACATCTGAAAATTCTAACTAAACTTATGGAATGTGAAAGAGAGGGAATGAGAAATTCAAGTTATAGTAAAATGGTGCTTCCAATACATTAATAGAGGACGGGGGCTTTAAGACCGAAGAGGAAATTGGAAAGGTTGCTAGTGCAACTTCCAACCTATTTGGAATAGTGTGCATTGTTTTAGTGTATGAGAAAAGAAGAGTGCAACTTCCAATCAAATTTTGAAAAAAACATTAATTACCAATTTTTTTAAAAAAGAATAATGAAAAAGTTAAATAAACAATTAAAAAATAAATTAAAAAACAATAATAGAAATGTTTCTACTAATAGAAAGATTATAAGAGGCAATCACTCTTATTAGTTGACAAATGTCAAATTTGCCATAATACTACTCTTGCTTTATTATATTGTATGATAAAAAATAAGAACAAAATTGCAGAGATATTTATGGGTGGAAATTTTTTCAAATTTAGGGTTAAGCAAACTTCAACCTTCCAACCTTTTATAATACATTGTTGTTCCAAAAATAATATAAATCTCACGTAAAATTATCCAATATTACAGATAAATTTAAATAATAACTAGTATGTTAATCCGTGCTAACTAGTATGTTAATCCGTGCCGTGCACGGGATTATTTTCTTTTTTAATATTATTTTTTAATTTATTCTAAATTATTATTTGATTACTTCATTTTATTATTCAATAATAATTTGAGATATTATATCTTATGAGTTGTTTAAATATGAATTGTTGGAGTAAATAATTTTTTGACAGATATTTTTTTAAATCACAAAATTCTCACATTTTTTCGCCAAAAAAAAAAAACTCACATTCAGCGAATTTTAACGTTTATTATAGATTTATTCAACTTAATTTCATTAAACTACATTTTTTTAAAAATACAATGTAAAATAAAATATATTTTTTCATCATCTTTTCACCTTGTTTCGTAGTAATCCATATTTAAATTTAAAACAAATACATAGAAATAGACAACCTTGCATATCACAAAACTCACACATTTTTTTCGTTTCTAGTCCTCATTAAAATTACAAAAATGATAGGGTTTTGTATTAATATATGGGTATAAATATTGATCATCGTGTAAATTAAGTCATATTATAAAAAAATAGGTTTTCCGTATTAATATGTGTATAAATATCTAAGCTCTTATTAAAAAAAGTCTTTCGTCTCGTATTAATAAATTTCGTATTAAAAAATTCATAGAAATATAATTCCGTAAAAACTACAAAAAAAAAACCCGTACATGAATATAAATATAGCTCGTGTAGAAATTACAAAAATAAAAATAGTCCTCTTATTAATATATGGGTAGAAATATAAATCCTCATATATATACGTTCTCGTAAAATTACAACAAAAAATCTCTAGAGAGTGATTTCCCACGTTCTCGTATTAATATATGGTTTTTATTTTTAAATTACGTAGACGTTCATTTTATATTGATTTTATATAAATATGAAAAATAATACTCTAGAGAGTGATCTCTCACTTTACGTTCTCAATAATTTGATATTTTCTCTCCCGTCATCGTAGAAATTATTAAAAGAAATATAAATCTTGTATGATATATGAATATAAATATAAATCACGTGTAAATTAAAAAAAAAAATAGGCACTTGTATTATTATATTAGTATAAATATATATCCTGTGTAAATTACAAAAAAAACTTATATTAATATAAGTGTAAATATTTTTCATAAGCAATAAAATAAAATATCATAAAATTGCTTAAAAAAATCATAAAAATATAGTTTTAGTTGTTCGTGGAATCGAACTTTTGTTCGTGAGAGAGACATAGATGACACACATAAACTTTGATTCATTAGAGATTGTTTCGTGAAATTTTGTTCATGAGAGAGACCTCCGTAAATATAAATCATAGATGACACCCAACATTTTTTCATCTTGTTTCAACATATTTTGCAGAAATTCACGTGTAAATTTGAAGAACAACAAAAAAAAACAAAGAAATAGAAATTCATGCATATTACAGAACTTCCACATTTTATTGTAGAAAAAAAAACTCTCACATTCAATCTTCTTCCTTCATTTATTGTAGATTTATTCAACTAAATCTCATCAAACTACATTTTTTTAAAAAAAATATAGTGTAAATTAAGATATATTCTCACATTGTTCTTCCATCTTGTTTCATAGTAATCCACATGTAAATTTCAAAAAAAAAATACAAATAAACAGACAACATTACATATCACAAAATTTCCACATTTTTTTTTCGGAAAATAACTCTTTCACATTTAGTGATCTTCCTACGTTTATTGTAGATTTATTCAAGTTAATCCAATAAAACTATATTTTTTAAATACAATGTAAATTAAGATATTTTTTTCATCGTTATTTCACCTTCTTTTTTCAACTTGTTTCGTAATAATCTACATATAAATTTCAAGAATAAAATACAAATAAATAGACAACTTTGCATATCACAAAACTCCCACATTTTTTTGTCAAAAAAAATTCACATTTAGTTATCTTCCTACATTTATTATAGATTTATTCATTTGAATATGATCAAACTACTTTTTATGTTAAATTTAAGATATCTCTTTTCCCATCATTCTCTCACCATGTTTCAACTTGTTTCATAGTAATTCACATATATATTTCCAAAACAAAATAAAAAAAATAGACAACCTTGAATAGTACAAAACACTTTTTTTTGTCAAAAAAAAAAACTTTCATATTCAGTAATGTTCCTACGTTTATTATAGATTTATTCAACTGAATCTTATAAGACTACATATTTTTATTCAATGATAAGTTTGGTGTATCATTTGTGTTTCAATAAACTAATTCACCACTGTTTTTTTTTTGTTAGAATGAAGTGTCAAAAAACGTTCCTTGATATTGTATAACTATTTCATATAATTTTTTTTTTGTGATTTAGAATAATTTTCTTTAATAGAGCGTTTATGTTAAAGTTTTAGAATTGAACTACCTTTATAATCCCCTTTTTAAGCCTTCCCATGGTCTCAGACAAGGAGACCCCTTATCCCCTTATTTATTCATATTATGTATGGAAAAGTTGTCTATCGCCATTAACGATGCGGTCCATCAGCGTATCTGGGCCCCCATACACATCTCTGACAATGGGCCCCGATTATCCCACCTCTTATTTGCAGATGATGTTCTCCTCTTCACCACGGCAAAAACCTCTCAATTACGAGTTATTGCTGACTTTCTTACCCGTTTCGGTCGCGCTTCAGGTTTGAAGATCAACTTATCAAAATCCCGAGCCTTTTACTCCGCAGGTATCCCTCCGAATAAGATCAACAAACTTACGTTCGTCACTGGTATCCGGAGCACCACATCCCTAGAAAAGTATCTAGGCTTCCCAATCCTCAAAGGGAGAGCCAAAAGAAGCGATTTCCATTTTATTATCGACAAAATGTAGACACGACTTGCCTCTTGGAAAAACAAGTTGTTAAACAAACCAGGTCGCTTGACACTAGCTTCTTCTGTCCTCAATTCAATCCCCTCCTACTACATGCAAATTGCTTGGCTCCCTCAAAGCATATGTGACAGCATAGATCAGACCACTCACAATTTCATCTAGAGGGACTTAGTGGGATGGAATAAAATATCTCGCCCTAAAAAACTTGGTGGTTTGGGTATCCGACCAGCTCGGGATGCAAATATCTCTCTATTGGGAAAGCTTGTCTGGATATGGTGCAATCTTCAAGTAAACTTTGGGTTGACCTCCTCTCTAGCAAATACACTGCAGGACCAAATTTTCTCCTCTCCAACAACCCTCCTAGTGGCTTGATGTAGTATCAAAAGTAAGTATTTTTGTATTATCGTATCCATAGGGACTGGTGCGATATCGATGCCGTTCAACAATTGATATAATTTCAAGTATAGAGTTTTAAAGTTGATTTAATTATGAGAACTTGCAAAAACATAAAAATAGTAAATTTAAATAGTTTGACAGAGAGATTAAATTGTTGGGATTAGAATTAATTGACTCGTTCATACATATTCCCTTAATCAGTTATACATGTTTTAGCTATCAACCAATATTATCACGTATTACTCATTGCGCACTTCCGTTCCCAGATAACGACGAGAGATCGATTATATCTATCAACCCCCGATCCCTCGGGTGATTAATCGATACAATAGCTTTAAGTTCCAATACTTGAGTGAATATTAAACCCAAATCTATTCCTAGAGTTTAGATTTAATAGATATTATCCTAGTTCATCAATGATTCAAAACATATATTCCTATACTATTTCAAATCAAAGAGTAAAACAATAAACACAAGTATAATATCAAGATTGATTGAAGAACTAACCCACATATAACACCATGATCAATAGAAACACATACTAATAGAGTAAGTTACATCCAATCCCAACAAAAGAGAGATTAGTTACCCATAGACATGGTAACTTTGCATAGATGAGAGAAAGAGAAAATGAATACACATCAAAAATTGATTCCTCAACCAAAGTTGTAGATCCACCTTCAAATCTCCTTAGATCTTGTCTCCTTAAGCTCTCTCTGTGTTTTTAGAGTGTTTGGATCTTGGGAGAGGTGAGTTCTCCTCAAAAAATCTGTTTTGAAGTCTATTTATAGCAAATCTGACTTTTCAAGCTCGCTGGGCGAGCTACCCTCGCTGGGCGATAGGATGTTTCTTCATCTGTGGGTTTTCTGACACGTGTCCTCATCAAACCGCCACAGCTCGCTGGGCCACCAAAAGCTCGCTGGGCGAGCTCAGCTCGCTGGGCGAGCTCAGCTCGCTGGGCGAGCTCAGCTCGCCAGAGGTCGCCAGGCCGCGAGCAATTCTGCTTCCGTCGCCAGGTGGTCGCTCAGCCACGGGTCGCCTGGCTAGCCAGAGCTGGCTCAGCCACGGTGACAGCAACTGATTTTTCTGCATTTTTCTGTTTTGACCGCACTTTGAGCTCGCTTAGCCCGAATGTTGAACTTCATTTTACTCTTCATTTGTCAAGATTCACAAGGCAAACACAAATGCCTACAAAATGGTTGGGATTAGGTACAAAAAACACAATTTGGCTATTTTCTAACAAAACATAATATCTACATCTTAGTTGGAGTTTTGATATGAAATTGTATTTAAAACAAGTCAATAAGTACCTAAATTGTATATGAGATTTTACTACTTTTTGGCACTTATAATGGCTCCCCAACTTGGTCTTCTATTATTAAAGCAAAAAACATCCTCAAAGACGGATTTTCATGGCGTGCAGGTTCAGGATCCTCCTCCTTCTGGTTCACTCCTTGGACCAATCTCGGTCGTCTTAGTTCACTTGTCCCCTATGTGGATATACATGATCTACAACTCTCGGTAAAAGACGTGCTCTCTACAGGAAATCCTCATACTCGTAGTCTCTACACCCAGCTCCCTCCGTTGATTTATGAAGTCATTAACAACACCAACTTCAGGTTCAACGACTCTATCGAAGACGCCTTCATTTGGGCTAACAACAAAAATGGCACTTACACTACTAAAAGTGGCTATAATTGGTTACTCTCTCGGAGGGATCCGGTACCATCAGATAACCCTTTACACACTTGGTCTTGGATATGGAAGCTTCAACTCCCCGAAAAGAACAAATTCTTTATTTGGTTGGCTTGTCACAACTCTACGCCAACCATCTCTCTACTCAATCACCGCAAGATGAGTCCTTCAGCCACATGCGCTCGATGTGGCCTCCAAGATGAAACTTTTCTTCATTGCATTCGGGACTGCGAGTTCTCTCATTGCCTTTGGAACCAACCACTTTGGTTTCAACAATCCCGATTTCTTCTCAAACCAGGATGTGTATGACTGGCTCAAGCAGGGTACCACAGGTGCACACGCCCTCACCTTCTCAGCCGCTGTCTGGTGGTCTTGGAAACACCGAAATTTGATGTGTTTGAACAATGAGACTTGGCTCTTAAGTCGTCTCTCCTTCAACATTCGAGCTATGGTCGAAACTTTAAGAAATTGTTTCTCTCCCACTTCTAACGACGAGTTAGTAGATAGACATATCAGGTGGAACAATAATAACTTTTCTTGCACCATTCTGAATGTGGACGGAAGTTGTCTCGGTACTCCTGTTCGAGCTGGATTTGGCGGCATTATCAGAAACACTTTCGGTCATTATCTTGCAGGCTTCTCAGGCTCCATTCAAGGATCATCTGACATTTTGCTCGCGGAACTGACTGCTATCCTTAGGGGCCTCTTGCTGGCCAAAGACATGAATATTGATGAACTTGTCTGCTACTCTGACTCTCTACTCTGTGTTAACCTCATCAAAGGTCCATAAGTTAAGTATCATATTTATGCCGTGTTGATCCAGGATATCAAGGAGTTGCTATCTGAAGGTACGAAAAACACAAGAAGGGGGGGTTGAATTGTGTTTTAGATAGTTTAAAAACTTCTTCAATGTTCTTTCGAACTTATCAGATTTGGCAGCGGATAACACAATAAAGGGAGAGTAGAGAGAGACACAAGCGATTTTATACTGGTTCCTCTCACAAGTTGAGAGTAGTCCAGTCCCCTTGCACTTCCAAGGGAGTTCACTAAAAACACTTAAGTTACAATTGCTCAAACCCAATAGTAAGAGACTTCCAAATGCTCAAGTATACTAACAAGAGACTTCCTAAACTAGATGAGATAGTATATGTTTTTCAAGACCTTTGAGTACTTGATAAAATCAAATACTCAAGGCAAATTACAACACTAAACACAAGAACTACACTTAGGTTTCTAAAGAACAATAAGTGAATAAAGCAAGGCTGTTTGGTTATCAGAAGCGCTATTTGCTTTCTTGTGAGTATGATCAGTTTTGCTAGTTGTAATCCACACTTGACTTCAAGTACGAGGTCTCTATATATATGACAAGATAGAGACGTTGCAGATTTGACCGTTGTCAAGCTATTTTGTCCGCTGAAGCAGTTTCTAGGTGGTCACATGTGATTAAGCTCAACAAGGAAACTTGTTGACTTCTCTTTGCAGGTTAAGGCTTTGTGTGTGTCCAAATGCAGTAATGAGAAAATGACTAATGCATATATTATCTTCCCAAGATAATATTATAACGTGCTTTGATTTTCCTTCACACGAATTTGAACTTGACCGTTGTTAATCCCTAAGCCAACCATGTGATTTCCTTTCATGAATCTTCCAGCACTAGACTGATCTCAGAAGCTTGTATTCCCAGTACAGCTTCTGGTGTTGTATACTTCTGATGACTTATGCTTCTGATGATCATCCTTCTGATAGATCATCAGAACTCGCGTTGGTGCTTCTGATCAGAACTTGTGTTAATGCTTCTGATCATCATCAGAACTTTTAAGCTTCAGTGCATTGTTTACTTTTCACTAATGTTCCTGCACACTTAGATTAAATATTAAAATACCCTATTGTTCATTAATACTTTGTTATCATCAAAACTTCAGCAGATAATCATCAGAACCACTTTTGTTCCAACACTATCTCAAACCAATGGCGCTCTCCACCACACACTTAGAGAAGGAAATCAATGTGCAGACTTTTTTGCTAAACTTGGAGCATCATCTGATGCCGACCTCCTAAATCATCCATCCCCTCCAAAAGACCTTCGTGAACTTCTTAGACATGACGCAATGGGAACTTTCTTCCCTCGTGCTTAGTCTTTCTTTTTAGTTTTCTTTTTTCTTTTTATTAGCTTCTATACCAAAAAAAAAGAACTACATTTATATTCCAACAAATTTCTAAATTTTTTGTATGAAATTTTTTGACACTTATTTTCTCTTTCCTCTAAAAAATCTATACAAAAAGCTATAACAAACATATGTTATTTTATAAAAATTAATATTTTTTTTAAATAAGTAATTATTTTAAAAAAAAAACTATAACAAACGGCCACTATATGTCTCTTAATTGATATGATCCTCCGTTCCTTTTTTATTTGTCATTTTAGAAAGAAAAAAAAAAGATCAAATTAGGAAGGTGTATTTTTGCACCTTATTTTGCTATTATACCCTTCTTTTTAGAATATATATCCTAATTTTACTCCACCAATAAATTCTTTTTTTTTTTGCACACACACTTTCTCTTTCCTTTTTTTTGGTATATCGGAAGATACACACTTTCTCTTTCAAAAAAACAAAAACCACCAAATAAAAAATTGTAACAAACTTTTATTTTTTGGTGCAAAATTTATAACAAACTTTATGTAAAAAAAAACAAATAAACTTTGTTACAAAAAATTAGAAAGAAAGGTATAATAGGTAAAATATAACCTAAATTGTCAAAACGACAAATAATTAGAAACAAATATTTTTTTAAAAACGACAAATAAAAAAGAATGGAGAGAGTATTAAAGCACATTTGAAAATAATCAAAATATACTACCGAAAACAATATATGTCACCAAACAAATTTATGATTAATTCTATCAATGTGAGTAATAATGCATAATAATCAATGAGTGAAAACATCGGTCTATTAAACTAAATGACAAAATTGAATAAAATTGTCAATAAAAAAAGTGCATAATAATGCATTAAAATTAAACAATGAAAATTTGTTGTTTGACGATTATAAATTTGTCTAATCTTTCTTAATTTTTATATTGGTCTTCATATATTTGGTTGTGGATAAATCAGCTTCATCAGGGTAAGCTCTCTTAACTGATATACCATCAAATTTATGTGAGCATAAATCTACGACATCTAAAGCAGTTCTATCTTTGACCTTCTCCTCTACTTTTTCATCAAACTTTGTTATAAGATCTTGTGAATCACATTGATAAAATATTAGAACATATAAAGTATGAATTGCACAGATAAAAATTAGAAAAATATAAAGTATGAATTGCAATGATAAAAAATTAGAAAATATAAAGTATGAAATTTATTAGTATGCAAAATTATTGATAGTAATAAGTCAAGAAGAAAAAGTTAATCTATAGATTTAATAAATTAAGATGAAATAGTTAATCCTATGAAAATTTTAGGTGTTTACCGTAGAACTACTTTTGATTATGTCTTTGACTCTCTTGCATTAGTACTTTGTGCCATGATCTTCTTATATATTATGTTTTTGGCATGACTGATACCACCAAACACCATCATCAATATATTTGATTTCAACCATGATTATAAACATTGATTCATACAACTTATTCACAGTGATATTTGTCAAAGTGTTTTAGTAAAAGAAATAATAATAATAATAATAATAATAATAACAACAACAACAATAATAATAATAATAATAATAATAATAATAATAATAATAATAAAATACCCATAAATTGTAAAAGAAAATTGTCTTACTTGTTGAAATTTTAGAAGTGTCTCAATATTTCTCATAGGTGTGATATTTAGATCGTGATGGAAAACCTTGGAGATGAACTGAAACTTGTATAAGTGAAACATTCTTTTCATAAGTTCTAAAAAAAAATTAAGAGGAAAAATTAATAAAGAATTACATATATGCATAACTGAAAATTTCTTAAATGTAATTTATAATTGATACAATAATAGAATCATACATCAATTTTAACGTTGCAGCTTCGGGAATATCTGAATTAAACATGAGCCACGAACAGTCTAAACTGATGTTCAAATTATTTGACCATGAATGTCATGTGTTTCTCACGATGAATGTGTTTTCTATATATAGTTAAATTATATTCGGACTTGTTATGATAGAGTGGAAACATTTTTCTAAGAATGCAACAGAATTATGCTAAAAAAAATATCTAAAAGAAATATAAAAAAAAAGCTTAGAGAAACTCTAATTGAATGCCACGTAAGCAAATTTTCTTGAGAATGCACGAGAGAGCTCCGTGAACCTATTGTAATGTATATAAATATAAATAAATATAAATATAATAGATATAGAGATAACAAAAATAACAAATAGATAGATATATTTTTTTTGGTCGAGACATATAGATAGATATATGACTCAACAAATGTATAGAAAATTTTGTAAAAAAAAAAAAAAATGTGTAGAAAATAGTGTGGGCCGTGTGAGACCCAACATATATATAACCAATATACTTGTTGGTACTACACCGCCCTATGCATGGAGTGTATATATATATATAGAGGGCGACTACTATGAGAATGGCTATGTATACGAGAACATGAGAATAAATAGTAACCATTAGATTTTAATGAGGGAGTATGATTAGATCTTACTATGAGTTCTTTTTTTTTTTGTTACATTAATTAATAGATTAAGATTGAAATTGACTAGATTCTTTTTTTTTTTATACCTATTTATTATTTTAATTCAATTTTATCTCTACCCTAAACCAATTTTTTTCTCTAAACTCTAACCCTATACCCTAAACCGTAAACCGTAAACCCTAATCCGAAACCAAAAACCTCAAACCATAAACCCTAATCCAAAACCACAAACCCCAAACCATAAACCCTAATCCGAAACCACAAACTCCAAACCCTAATACGAAACCACAAACCCTAAGTCTCTAAAACCCTAAACCTGAAACCCTAAACCCGAAACTTTAAAACCCTCAACCAATAAACCCTAACCCTAAACTCTAAACCCTAACCCCTAAATCATAAAGTCTCTAAACCTTAAAACCCTAAAGTGTTAATCCGAGACCCTACAACCCGAGTTAGGGACCTAATCCCGAAACCCTAAACTCTAAACCCTACCCTAAAACATTTTTTTTCTCGTAACCCTAACCCTATACCCTAAACCGTAAACCCTAATCCGAAACCACAAACCCCAAACCATAAACCCTAATCCGAAACCACAAACTCCAAACCCTAATCCGAAACCACAAACCCCAAACCCTAAACCCTAAACCCTAAGTCTCTAAAACCCTAAACCCAAAACCCTAAACCTCAAACCCGAAACCCTAAAACCCTAAACTCTAAACCCTATCCTAAACCATAAACCAATAAACCCTAATAATAGGATTCAATCCTAATCTTTTTTTTTTGGTATATGATTCAATCCTAACTTAATAATAGGCAAAAAAAAAATAAAAAAAATAAAAAGAATTTAATCTAATCTATTAATAAATTTTTTTTTAATAATAAAAAAAAGGGCTCACAGTAAGATCTAATCATACTCCCTCATTAAAATCTAATATTTAATATTTATTCTTATGTTCTCATATAAAAAGCCATTCTCATAGTAGTCTCTATCTATATATATATATATATATATATATATATATATATATATATATATATATATATATATATATATATATAGCTAGGACCCGAGCCATATTGTTTCACACACATTAATCAAATTATACATATCTTGCTTGTGGAGTTGTGGTGGGTATAATCTTGATATCAATTAGTTACTATCATAGTGTTTAATATGGACTTTGTGAAGAAGTTTAAGGTATGGAGAAGCAGCAATTGCAAGAGATTGTATTCCGAAGAAAGTGGCGGCTATGCTAAATTATTATCAGAGGACAAGTGCCACAATAACAAATTTGTAAGTGTTGAATTTGTGATATTTAGCCGAAAGAATGATAGGAAATAATAAGAAATTTTAATATTTTTTTTTGACAAAGAAATTGTAATATTATTGATAATAATTTAGTGTTTAAAGACAATAGATTTAATTCATTTCCACCAATATCTCATATTCTTGTTGCTCATTCATTATAATTTTTACTCTTTATTGACGGAAGATGAATATTTGTACAAATAAAAACTAAATTTTCACCTCTCTTTGGATTGAGCCTATTCCTTTTCAATGATTGAATAAACCCATATGTGCTCCAATTTCTCTCAGCAAAAGATGAATAAAAGATTTTTTTTGACAAAATATTCTTAAAAAAATATAAAAAAAAAAGTTTTAGAAGTTGTTCGAGTACCCGGCAAGTACCCAAACTAAAAAATAAAAATAAAAAAGGGTGCAGCATCGGTGCGTACCCACTGAATACCGGATGTTTATTGGTACCCGGTAGTGGTACTCTTCCTAAAACGAGGTACTCGTGCATACTAAAAGTCTTTAAGAATATTATTTAAACTAATATTTTATTCAAAAAGTTAAACAACACATTTTCAATACATTGAATTTACACATTTCTATAAAAATTCTATGAAAACTTACAATTTTAGAAAGTGCCTCCAGACACTATTTAACATTTTCTTTATACTAATTTTTTTTTGAATCAGCAAATATTTATATATATTATAATACTCAACCATGAGTATAAGACATACATATGGCGAGAAAAAGTACAAAAGAACAAAAAAAAAACAAAGATCAATACCAACACAAAAGTCCTACCCCTACTCTAACGACTAACCAACCCAACCACAACACATCACCCATATTACATGTTTGCAGCTTGACAGACATGATGCTTGACTCTGAAACCAATTGATACAAACCTTTTGGAAGAAACACATCATAAAAACTAGCTATTGGTGTTGGATTTAAAATCCCACAATAGAATCCCATACTACTAATGTTAGACTCAAGTCTCATACCTTGAATCACAAAAACTAGCTATTTTCTTTATACTAATGTTTACTGGGAAATTTGGTAAACAACGACTAGTTTAAAAGCAAGTGAGATTAACTAGTAAAAATTTCGGATATGTTTGTGCATAGGTTTTAAAATGTATTTCCCAAAGTTTTGATAAAGAAAAATGTCTAAATCTATACCAATTGCAAGGAACATGTGAATTCGACTCTCGATTGTTGATAAACAAGACAGATTTAAGATATTGAAAAGTTGACAGAAAGGTTCAACAAGTTGTTGAATAGAAAATAAAATTGCATAAAAGTTGGAAAGGTTACAAAGAAATGAAAAATGGTGAGAAAACCACGTACATCGATCCTATGTGATTTTGTTTCTCAAGCGTTAGGTACTTTGAAATTCTGCAGGAGTATGTGTACAAAGAGTTTTTCACACTAAAGCATGCCTACAGGCCCTATATTTATACTAAAACTGCATTCAACAGTTATACTACTAGAGGCGACTAAAATCCACAACGTGTCTCACCACCACGTTCAATGCCAGTAACTGCCTATTTCTTCTTGTCGACTTTATTCCTTCGTTGCAGCGACTTTGAGTTGTCTCGACTCAGCCTTTAGTTGTATTGACACGATCTTCAAATAATTTAGACAAATTTCACTAAGTATCCTTTAGTCACGCCAGCAACTTTGTACACATTCTTTGCGACTTCCACTGTTTGTTGCAACGACAGCCTGCTTCTTCATAGAAACGACTGAACTACCTCAGCGCTTGTCGCAGCAACGACTTGCTTCTTTGTAGATAGAAATACCCCTAAGTAACTCCAGCCTCAGGACTTAGCAACTTTCCACATAAGCAACTTTCCACATAAACACTCTCCAACTAGCCGCGACTAACTTTCCAAATACTGCATATCAGCTTTACTAGACAGGTTAAGTCGTAACAGCTTTGTTTAGTCGTCGCAGCTTTAGTCGAAAATATCGATTAACAACTAATAGCTTATTAGAGCATATAATACCTTGCAAAACTTATCCTTATGAATCGTAGTGATCAAAATTGTACTCCACTTTGAGATTTTTTTTTTAATTTCAATTTATTTTTAATTCTTCCAATGAATTTGTATTCTTAATTGATTACTTTAGTTTGCTTAATTTGTGGGTTATTCATAGGACAAAATTGATTTAATTCGATAAAAATATAACAATTTGGGTTGGTGTGTTTAAGTTTTGAATCACAAATTCGTTATCTGACCCAAAAAAAACTTTGAAATTGTATAAATTGGTAGGGGTTGAACTCAAATTTAAACAAATTGGAGATAAATGTGAGTTGGGTTAGTTTGACGTAAATTGAATATCCCACATGCATTTGCAAATGTTAATCTTTTGAATCTTATGGTGATCAAATTAGTGTGAAACTCTTCTTCTTTCTTTTTTTTTTTAATGTTGGAGTGAGAAACTTTTCTCACCAGGGCAGCAAAGCCATTTGAGACAAGTTAACTATGCAAGAGTTTAGACATTTTTATAGTTTCAAGTTGGCTCTGCTAGGAAACAACAATGACTTTAATTTATATACACCGATAATATAATATATTTTTTACATACATCCAATTAAATCATGTAATGTAGAAATTTGTAGAAATATTTTAGAAATTTGGTTATAAAAGTGGTATAATGATTGATTTGATAGGATGTATGTGTAAAAAATTTACACCGTAAAACAATTAAACTCAAAAACAATTGAAAGTTTTTAACCAACCAATTAAGATATTATTGTTATTGTTATTTTTAAAATTTTGTCCGTAGAGCTAGCCATCAAACACAAGCTAACCATGAAACATTAATAAGAGCTAAAGATACTTGTTGATTTGCATTCAGACTGTCAATCTCATAACTTTGCACAATGATGCTTTGAAAGATTAGCATAGAAATCCATCTTAGATGTCTAATCAAACAACTCCAGAAAACTACAAAAGAAAAATCGATACACTAATTAATAATGTATGATCATTAGACAGCAAAAAACTAACTTCAACATACAACTTGAAGTAAACAATAAACAATGAATACACACTGTTGTCATGGCAGACTAAAAAAAAGTAACATATTCATTTATAGCGACATAGATACTTAAGTAACATAAATTGACACAAGTAATATGAGGAAGAGAAACTGAATTGCAAATTTCAATGAGTCGAAACAAAACTTTCAACATAATTAAGGGCCTCTGACCACACTATATAGTTGGTAATTCCAATTTCATCTACTTTAACTTTTCGAATCTTGTCTGTTTGGTTGTATTTGTGGTTATAGATAAATGCCTCATAATGATGACGTTCAGCATTTGCCAATATCAGTGTATCATGATTCTGGGAAAGATACAATGGCAACAAATCCACCCATCCGAGGAACTTTTCTTGATAACTAATTTTAAATAATTGAATCCAAGATTCTTTAACTCCAAAATTCTTCATTTGCCATATAACAAAATGGGTTTCCTCAAAATCATGACAGAAACAAAGACTGCCCGTCAAAACCGCAAGCTTTGGCTGGTGATTGGGTACCTTGTCAAATCTCTGAGGTAGCAACAAATGAGTGCATTTCTCGGTGGAGAGATCAAGTGAAAGAATGATAAATTGGTTAACAGTAACAGTATGGCTGCTTTTGATGTTGTAATCTCGAAGGACAATCCAGTTAATAGTACCGTTCAAATGCACACCCTTATTATCAGCCGTACCATAATTAGGAAGCAAGTAAAGTGGAAACACAGGGAAACAACAACACTGAATATCTCTCCAACAAGAATTATTATGATCATCCCCCAATCCTAAAGTTAGAACTTTAAGCAAACTTTTTGGATTACAACCAGGCTCTACATCCAACTCCTTATAGAACGCTACCACCTTATAAGTTTGAGTCAAATTATCATAACCAAAAGAGTAGGTAAAACGAGGATGATCGATGCTACGATCCAAAAGTGTTGTTGTAAATTTTTTAGATTTTGTTCTCGTAGCTGGGTTCCATAAACGAATCCATTGATCTCTAGAAGAGTATGAAATACCAAACACGCATAGCAATCCATTGCAAGAATCAACTACCCACTTCCTCTGCTGCACCCGCTTTTGTGAATAGTCGTTCAACAGACGGTCAGGATCGGTATGGTGGTGAAAGATGGGGTATTTGTTTTGGAGTAAAAGAGGAATGGAGAGAGTTTCCATACAGGGAGTGTTATGTATAAGATACGTTAATGCGAGTTTTTGCAAATTTCGTGTTGATTTATTGAGATGCAAATCAATGAAGTGAGGATCAAATATGAGATTTTTGAAAAACTTGTTAACACATCTTAGTTGCATAACCTGTTTAACTGAGAGCCGTGAGATGATTTCTAACAGAAGTTCGTCGGGGAGAATCGCCGCCTTAAGTTGCAACCGCTGACGCTTCATCCCTTGATCTTTCTTTGAAATAGAGTACAGAAGAGAAGAGAGTAGAGAGTAGTCACCGATTCCAAAACCAGATTCAAAAGCCAAAAGTGTGGAATCACTATTTCAACTTTCATATTTATAGGTATGTATAGAGAGTACACAATCTTTGGAAAATCTTTTTTTAGGATCAAATCTCCAAACTTGATATACTTGAAATATATTTTTTTTTTAATATGAATCATGATATATATACACGATTATTATTTTTTTTGAAAGATATACCCGATTTTTTTATTTTGAAAGATATACACGATTATTTTAGCGACATAAACATATAAAATAAGTTGTATTTTTTTTATTTTTTTGTTCTTATAAGATTTGATCCTTTCAAATAAATAAATATAAAATGAGATGAGGCCACTATTTTGTTTTTGATAATGACTTAATGAGTCCATGATTTTTTTTACTTTTATATCAAAATTAATATTTTTTCTATTAGTTTTCGGTTTTGAAAATCGAAATCAGAAAAATCAACTGAGGAAATTATTGGCGGAGTCGCGGATCAGTACGCTTTCTTTAAGACGTTTCACGGCACTACCCAAATTGTGCAAGGTAGACAATCAACCATGGAGTCCCCATGATAAAACTGCCAATTTCAGATCCATACCGTAAACCACTGCACTGTAGTTTACGGGCAGAAGAACACCTCCGATGGTTTTAACAAAAACCAGTCAATATCGATAATGAATTATCGATTCTCTGAAACAATCGAAGAACAAAATATAATGTGTAATGTGAAGAGTTTGGGCGGCCAAGGAAGAAGAGAAAAGAGTTGTTTTATTCTTTTTCTGAAAAAAGGTATGTATCAAGGAGTAAGGAAGACAGGCCATTAGTAGTATTCAAGTGAGGGACAAGAAATTAATCACAATTAAGTGATATAATTACTTGTCTGTTACAAAATCATTGGGAGAATATGGTTAGTGTTGAATCAGCAAGAACCAATGCAGACCCCGAAAATGACACAAAAACAACATAACTTCCACCAGTGGAAGATACTTGAAATTCGTAGCAGTCTCAATTTACACTAAACTTCCACTGGTGTAAGTTGCCTTAAAAACTGTTCATTTTTCTTTCCAATGTGGGACTCAATCCTACTTTTTTCAATTCACACTACAATGTGAGTTTTTCATTTCTAACCATTATTAACATCAAAAATGTTCATTTTCTCAACAATCCCCCACTTGAATTTAAAAAAGTTGTTTCAGATATAACGTTTGAACGTTTCTATAAAATTGAGCATAAGTTAAGGTGACGCATGCTTGAACCTTAGCATAGCGAGCAAGAGTCTGATTTAACAAGAGTGACGCTTGCGTGAACTCTATCTCAGATTTTCCTCAAATCCGCACACAATTTTTTCCTAAGGTGTTTTCTACAGCCCGTGCTTTAATGGCCCTGCACGTCAATCCCGGTTTCATGAATGCTCTAGCAGTCCGCCTCAAGACTCCATAGGAACCGGCCTCAGTTCCACATTCATATAGGTGAGTCTATCTCGAGTACCCCTGAAGTCTGGTACTCCTCTGATTCAGAGTATAGATCTCATTATGAGTTTCTATTACCTCAACCTTTTCACTTCAGGTTCATGCATCTTGTGATTGCATGTTCATTCCCTATTACTTACAACTTGTTGTTTACCCATTGAAACCTAATTCTTGGGATCTCCAGTCTTTTAGGTTGGGTTACCATCATAAGTAATTCTAAGTAGGCATTAGTCCCATCTTAATAGATGTATTGTAGACTTTCTCTCTATCTAGTCCTTTCGTCAAAGGATCGGCTAAGTTTTCTTCTGAGCGTACATGATCCACTCTAACAGCACCTTTCGTGAGCAAGTCTCTCACAGTGATGTGCTTCCTTCTTATTTGACGTCTTTTACCGTTGTAGTAACGGTTCTCAATTTTAGCGATAGCCGCGGTACTATCGCAGTGGATCAATACAGCTGGCATTGGTCTTTCCCATAAAGGAATTTCATATAGCAAGCATCTCAGCCAACTTGCTTCTTCACTAGCTGTTGCTAGTGCTATCATCTCAGACTCCATGGTGGACTGAGCCAATATAGTCTGTTTCTTAGACTTCCAAGAAACAGCTCCTCCTGCTATATTAAATATATAGCTACTAGTTGCTTTGGAATCATCTTATAAGGTATTCCAATCAGCATCACTGTATCCTTCAAGCACTGCAGGAAATTTCTGATAATGTATACCAAGTGTCATAGTCTTTTTCAGATATCTCATGACTCTATTTATTGCCTGCCAGTGCTCATTACCAGGTCTACTGGTAAACCGACACAGCTGTCCTACAACATATGCGATGTCGGGTCGTGTACAATCAGTGACATATCTAAGACTGCCAATGATGCTCGCATACTCGGACTGTCTAACACTTTCACCAGTGTTCTTAAATAATTTTACACTTGCGTCACACGGAGTGTGTGAAGTTCTACAGTCAAAGTATTCATATTTCTTTAGGATCTTTTCCACATAGTGGGATTGATCTAAGGATATTCTTTTCTCAGACTGAGTGATTTTGATTCCCAGAATCACACTCGCTTCTCCAAGGTCTTTCATATCAAAGTTGTTGCACAACAATGATTTCACAACATTAACTGCGTCAATGTTAGATCCAAAGATGAGCATGTCGTCTACATATAGACATATTATAGTGCAAATGTTATTATCTGACTTGTAATAAATGCATTTGTCACTTTCATTCAACTTGTATCCATTTGATACCATTAAGTTATCAAACTTTTCATGCCATTGCTTTGGAGCTTGTTTAAGACCATAAAGTGATTTTTCTAACTTACAGACCTTAGTTTCTTGCCCATGTACCACAAACCCTTCAGGTTGTTCCATATAGATTTCTTCTTCTAAGTCACCATTTAAAAAAGCAGTTTTAACATCCATTTGGTGTACTACCAAGTTATAAATAGCAGCTATTGAAATAAGTACTCGAATGGATGTTATTCTAGTGACGGGAGAAAAAGTGTCGAAGAAATCTATATTTTCTCTTTGCCTAAAACCTTTGGCTACAAGGCGAGCCTTGTATTTATCAACAAAGCCATCAGGTTTTAGTTTCTTTTTCAAAATCCATTTACAACCAATTGGTTTGCAGCCAGGCGGCAAGTCTACTAAGTGCCATGTTTTGTTAGATTCTAGAGAATCCATCTCATCATTAATAGCCTCTTGCCAAAGATCTGCATCCATCGATGACAAGGCTTCTTGAAGATTCGCAAGATCTTCATCTAATATATAGGCAGCAAATTCTGGCCCATAGTCTTTAGCAATTCTTACTCGTTTACTCCTTCGGAGTTCTGGTTCTACTTGATCATTGCTATCTTTATTTGGTATCACAGGAATGTGACTCTGTTCAGAAGTATTACTTGTTCCAGCGCCCCCACTATTTCTCAGTTTAAAAGGAAATTTATGTTCATGAAAATCTGTATCAATAGATTCTATGATCCCTTTCGCATTTAGGTCGTAAAACCTATATGCCTTACTGTTTGCTGCATACCCAATGAATACGCATTCATAGGCTCTACTAGCGAGCTTAACTCGCTTCGGGTCCGGTATACGGACATAAGCTAGACATCCCTAAGTTCTTAAGTAAGACAAGTTTGGTTGCCTTTTCTTTAATGTCGCATACGGAGAGATCATTTCTTTGGATTTGGGAACTCTATTCAAAACAAAGCAAACAGTCAAAATAATTTCTCCCCACCAGTGGGCAGCTGCACCAGAATTCAACATAATAGCAACGACTAGTTCAGTAAGAGTTCTATTCTTTCTTTCTGCTTTACCATTCATTTCAGGAGAATATGGCGCAGTTACTTCGTGTATAATTCCATGTTGTTTATAAAATTCATTAAATAAACTAGAATTATATTCAGTTCCCCTATCACTACGAAATCTCTTGATTTTCTTATTGAATTGATTTTCAACTTCAGCAACAAAGACTTTAAACATATCAAAAACATCACTTTTATTTTTCATAAGATATACAAAGGTATAGTCGGAACAATCGTCAATAAAAGTGATAAAATATCGTTTGTTATTTCTTGTCATTGTTCCATCTAGTTCACATATATCAGAATGTATAAGGTCCATTTGTTCAGATTCCCTTATTACTGATTTATGTGAGCTTTTTGTTATTTTTGCTTGACTACAAAAAACACATTTTTCTAATTCATTAAAATTCAGTTTAGGAATTAAGCCTAAGTTACTTAAGTGTGAGATTGATCTAGTATTAACATGACAAAGTCTAGAATGCCAAATATTAAAATCACACAAAGAGTAAACAGAAGTAGAAATTTTATTCAAATTGAAATCAACATCAACATTAAGCTTAAACATGCCATCAGTGGCGTACCCTTTCCCAATAAAAGTACCATTCTTAGTGATGGTATACAAATCAGCCCCAATAGTTTGACTAAACCCAGCCTTATTCAAAAGAAAACCAGAAACAAGATTCTTTTTCATCTCTGGAACATGCAGAACCTCTTTCAGAGTCAAAGTCTTTCCAGAGGTGAAATTCAGCACAACTTCTCCAACACCAGCAACATCAGAAGTGTGAGCATTGCCCATTTGCACTTTCTTATTTTCAGCATTCGTGTATGTTTTAAACATAGCACAATCATAACAGACATGGCGAGTAGCGCCAGTGTCTATCCACCATCCCTCAGTAACACCGATCATGTTAATTTCGGTGATCATAGCGGCATAGCCTTCATCAGTAACATTCACCTGATCATTCAAATGAGCAAGTTTAGGCCTTTTTACGCCTCTACATCTTTTTGCCATATGACCCGGTTTCCAGCAATTGAAACAAAGGAATTCACCGGTATCATTTCTAGGAGGAGGTGGAGGTTGTTGTTGCCTTGTAGCAGGGGCCCTAGCAGGGTTCCCAGTCATAACTCTGTTTTGATTGCGGTTCTGATTCTGATTTTTGAAAGATTTGCCCGTAGGCTTCAGACCCGCACCTAATTTCTTATTTTTGTTGTTGGAGACAACCATAACCTTTTCGGTTTCTTTCTGATCTTGTTTCCGTGATTCCTCTTCAATACGAAGACGGGTAATCAAGCTCTCTATGGAAAATTCTTTAGTTTTATGTTGCAACTTGGTTTTAAAATCTTTCCATAGAGGGGGCAGCTTGTCTATCATCACAGCAATCATAAATTGTTCAGGTAAAGGCATACCTTCGGTAATTATTTCATGAGCAATTTTCTGGAGTTCATGAGACTGCACCTCCACTGATCTTTCATCTACCATCTGATACTTCAGATAACGACTCACCGCATACTTTTTCTCACCAACCTCTTCAGTATCATATTTCTTTGACAAAGCTTCCCAGACATCACGAGCAGTACTGTATGTTCTGTAGTAATCATACAGGTCATCTTGGAGTCCATTAATGATATAGTTTTTGCAAATATAATCATTATGAATCCAATTCTGTTGTTCAATCTGAATTTGCAGATTCCTGGATTTAATCTGTTCTGCTGTCTCTTTTTCTTTTTCTTTATCTTTTTCAGCAGAAACAGATTTATCAGTACCATCAGCGGTAACTGATTCTTTTGTTCCTGAAGCCGAAGCAGAGTCATCAGCAGCAGGAACAATTGGCATAGGATCATTCAAAACGAAGGCACATTTTTTCAAGGTAAGAAAGAAAAACATTTTCTGTTGCCAACGTTTAAAATGAGACCCTTTAAATTTGAACGGTTTTTCTGTAGCACCAACGGACGAACTACCAATAACCTCTTCAGTTGTCATGTTTGAAACGTCTTAAAATTGTTAGTTTTCGGTTTTGAAAATCGAAATCAGAAAAATCAACTGAGGAAATTATTGGCGGAGTCGCGGATCAGTACGCTTTCTTTAAGACGTTTCACGGCACTACCCAAATTGTGCAAGGTAGAAAATCAACCGTGAAGTCTCCAGGATAAAACTGTCAATTTCAGATCAATACCGTAAACCACTGCACTGTAGTTTACGGGCAGAAGAACACCTCCGATGGTTTTAACAAAAACCAATCAATATCGATAATGAATTATCGATTCTCTGAAACAATCGAAGAACAAAATATAATGTGTAATGTGAAGAGTTTGGGCGGCCAAGGAAGAAGAGAAAAGAGTTGTTTTATGTATCAAGGAGCAAGGAAGACAGGCCATTAGTAGTATTCAAGTGAGGGACAAGAAATTAATCACAATTAAGTGATATAATTACTTGTCTGTTACAAAATCATTGGGAGAATATGGTTAGTGTTGAATCAGCAAGAATTCAATGCATACCCCGAAAATGACACAAAAACAACATAACTTCCACCAGTGGAAGATACTTGAAATTCGTAGCAGTCTCAATTTACACTAAACTTCCACTGGTGTAAGTTGCCTTAAAAACTGTTCATTTTTCTTTCCAATGTGGGACTCAATCCTACTTTTTTCAATTCACACTACAATGTGAGTTTTTCATTTCTAACCATTATTAACATCAAAAATGTTCATTTTCTCAACATTTTCTATAACAAAAAAAAGAGAAAATACCCTTTGGGCCTGTTTGAAATGGTTTTTAAAAACAGTATTTTAGTTTTCAAAATCAAAAAATTAAAAAATGTGTTTGGCAGCTTATTTTAAATTTAGTTATTTTTTAAAACTGTTTTAATTTTTAGTTTTTATAAAGTAAAAAACGGAAACACCATTTTGGTGTTTTGCTTTTCCATTCTGAGTTTTGAAAACACATAGAGTGGCAGTACCATAAATAAGTGATACAATTTTATGTTTCTCTCTTCACTCTCGTTGCTTTCTCTCTTCACTCCGTCGCTTTTCCGTTTTCACTCTCGTCTTCACTTTCGTGCTTCCATAACTCCGATCTCTTTATCTCTTCCATAGCCATGATTCCTAGCTCCGGCATCTTTCTCTCTTTCATTCTAGGTTAGTATTCTTCATTCTAGCTTTAGATTGAGTTCGAATTTGATCTAGAATTGCTTGCAATTGCTAATTGGTTTTTGAGAATAGATTTTAAAAATTTGATTACCAAATAAATTTTATAATTTTCTTGTTTTGGAAACTGTTTTTGAAAATTAAATTACCAAATGAGTTTTCTCTTTTTTTTGTTTTAGAAACTATTTTTAAAAATTGCCTAACCAAACACATTTTTTTTCCTTTCTTTTTAAAAACTGTTTTTAAAATCTTATTTTTAAAACACATTTTAAAAACTAAAAAATAAAAGTGTTTCAAACAGGCCCTTAAATTTTGAAAGAGAGTTTGTTTCTTTAATAAAAAACATAGAGAGTTTGTTTCTCCTCAAAGGATTGTTGGGTTATTTTAGAATTTGAATTTTTTTCGAAAGAACTACTACCTCCATCCTATTTTGACTAGATGACACTATTCATTTGGACTGGTCCGTTGATACCGGACCACATAGTCAGGCCCAACAGCTGGGCTCTGCCCAGTTAGAAGAGCACTCGGCCCAGAACAAGATAGGAGCAAAGCAACATGTGACACACGTGTTTATTGCAGTCAGCGCCATTTTCCCCCCACGATCTGCTTCCCAGCTGAAGATGAATCCATGATCCCACCATTAGCTACATTCAAGGAAGAAAAAACTCCCCACGATGATCACATCGGCAGAAGAAGAAACTACTCCTTATAGGCCTATAAATAGAGGCTTGTACAGCAGAAAGACATAGAGCATAATTACAGTAGAATAATATTTTACTTTGCATTTCGTTCTGATGGTAGCAAAAGTCTACCAGGAACATTTTGGCGCCCACCGTGGGGCCGGAGTAAAATTTATCCCCGGCCGCACCAACATGACAGGAGTAGAAGACAATCCAACACACAGCAATGGTCATGCGGACGACATCGAGGCTACCACTGCTGAGTTGCGACGACAGAATGAGCGAATGCAGACTCAAATGCAGCGCTTAGAGCAAGAACGAACAACCAATGACGATCACGATGACGAAACAGTGCATCACTCACAGCCGTTGTCACCAGCCATATGGGAAGCACCTGTTCCCGATAATTTTAAGCCACCGCACCTTCCCTCGTTTGACGGAAAAACAGACCCCTTGGAGCACTTAGTAGCAGTCGGCACCCAGCTAGCTATCATCGGTGCTGCTGAACCCCTGAGGTGTAAATTACTCTCAGGTACGTTGAAAGAAGCAGCGCTTCGGTGGTACATGAACCTCCCTGACCACTCCATCACTGGATACAACGATTTCCACCGGAAAATGATCTCCCAATTCGCGGGAAGCAAACATATCAAGGTCACAACTACTAGTCTTTTCAACTTGAGACAACACTCGCAAGAGAGCCTAAGAGAATTCCTAGCAAGTTTCAATGAAGCCACAATCAAAGTCTCCAACCCGAATCAGGAAATGTTTGTGGCCGCCTTCCAGAATGGCTTGAAAGCAGGACAATTCAACGAGTCCCTGGTGCAAAAGGAAGCATCAGATATGGAAGAAGTTATGAAGAGAGCAGAGTGCTATATCAAAGGGGAGGAAAGTAACGCAGAGAAAAGGCAACGAGACGTCAAAGAAAAGCAATCGGATAGGAGAGAGTATGGAGACTTCGCAACCGGTCGCTGGAAAGAAAGGAACGGGAGAACATATGCACCATCCCAGCCACGGTATTCTGATAGATCGATGGGTGATCCCCCCCAATACACTCGCCTCAACACGCGGTTAGTCCATGTTCTTGACGAAATTATGGAGACCAAATTGGCTCAAATCCCCAGAAGAAGGGACCCGCCGGTCATTATGGGGCCTAATCAGAATGCATACTGCCATTATCACCGAGCCAAGGGCCATGACACAGAAAGCTGCTACCGACTTAAAGACCTAATCGAGGAACTGCTTCGAGAGGGTTACCTAAAGAAATTCTTGGGAGAAAACTCCGAAAGCAAGACTCAGGAGCGCATCAGATTACTAATAGATAATTAAAGATATTAGCGATTAAAATTGTGCATTGGTATACGTACAGTGGTCAAAATGAGTTTTATATTTTGAGACGGAGGTAGTATATGTTTTTAAAAGTGGAATTTCAAGGTATTAGGCTACTTGACCAAAAAAAACATTAACGGTTATACGCTTGTAAAAAAAGAAAAACGGTTAAACTATTTTTTTTTTATAAATATAAAATGATGTAAAAAAAATATATTTTCAATTATTAAAATTAATTATTTTTTGTAAGATGATAAAGGTAAAGTTGGAAGAAAAACAATAAGGTATATGCTATAAGCTTATCAAAATAAGCTAAAAGATAGTAAAAATAAGCTATATAATCAATTAGCGCTATTTTTTCGTAATTAATTTATAAGCTATAAACTTAAAAAAATTGAGTTGTCAAATAGAGCTTAATACACAAGAGAAGGTAATAATCAATATCTTTAGGGGCATACCCCACTTGGGTATATCTAGTGGTGTTGGATTGGGTCCTTGAAGTGTACTCTCACAAGGTCTTAGGTTCGATTCCCATAGTGTCATACAGAGCAAAAACTCTAGTTTTTGAATGAGGTCCCCGCAAGTGGGTAGTAGGATTGATCCACTCGGATTAGTCGGTCTTTTACCCGAATACCGAGCTTTAAAAAAAATTCTTTAGGGACATAAATACTCCCTCCATCTTTTAATAATAAAGTTCTCTTTAAAAAATATGTTTACCTCAATATCTGTTGTTGATGAACCGATAAAAAATCGTGTTTTTGATCTTTATACTAAAAAAAATTAATTAATATTGATCTTGTTGGAAAGGAAGAATTTACATTTTATGTATGAGTGATTTTTGAAAGAATAAGATCATAATCATAGTGTACTAATTGTAACCCACATGGTGTGGTTGAGCGGTTGAGGCTCATCTTCCTTTAATCAAAGGTCGATTACCAGTGTCCAGATTAAAGAATCCAAAATATGTAAATCTTTTATTAAATTTTTTGGGCCCTTTATTAAAGCCCAAAAGCCCGGCCCATTCTACACAAACCCAGCCCAGATTCATCTCTCGTTTACCAGTTCTTCGTTTTCGTTTTCTGAGAAAGACAGAACGAAAGAGTTTATTTCTGTGAAACCACACTTTGCGTCAAGTCTTCGTTATTTTCTTCTCTTCTCATAATCAAATCCCAATTCACAAAAAATTCTTCACAATCCCAAATTTTCCATATTAAAATTCATACTTTTATTGTTCAATCAAATATTCAAAGGTGTGAAATTTGAAGCTGCATAACAAAAATGGGAAAACACACGTTACTCAAACTTTTATTGTTTTCTCTGATTTTGTTTCATTCTTCTGATGCTTTTCTTATTAGGGATTTCAGAAAATTGATTGATTCAACAACATCAATAACAAAGGTGAGTTTTTTTTACTAATCTATGAAGCTCCGACACTCTTTAGATAAGGCGTGTCCAGGTGTCAGACACGACACGTGTCCGACACTAACAATTACATTGAATTATATCATTTTTTCAATAAAAATTATCTGTGTCGACGTGTCAGTGTATGTGTCTGGTGTCTGTGTTAGTGTCTGGGCTTCCTAGTTACTATTTTTTTTTCCCTTCATTTGAATTTTTTCAAATTTTTATTATTTTGCTTACAATGGTTGAATGAAGCTATTGTTTTAGGATTCTCCAGTAGAGAAAAAATCAGATCCAAACAACACTGTTAATGCTAAGGTTCCACCAGTTCCACCACCACAATCTTTGCCTAAACAAAATGAGACCAACAATGCTACTAGTATACCTCCACCTGTTGTTGCAACTGCACCACCTCCTCCTGTTCCTGTTGTTGCAACTGCGCCGCCGCCTCCTGTTATTGCAACTGCACCGCCGCCTCCTGTTTTGGCAACTGCGCCACCTCCTGTAACTAAAAAAGGTGAAGAAGTTAAGAAGGGTAAAAGTGAGGGGATTAAATTAGCACATTCTACTACAAGTGATACTTGTTATGGATTGAATTATTGCACAGATGATGGGGATATGGTTGCTTGCATTTCTAAAAAGGGTATTCAACTTTGCTTTTATCATTGGTTTGTTTGTTAGTTAATTTTTGTTATTAGTTTTAGTGAAGTAATTTTGGGAAAGTTTAATCTATAATGGAAACTTGAAGTAAAACGTATAGTAAGATTAGAATTAGATTAGTTTTGCTCTAGAAGTCCTGGTTCAACTTACAGAAAATGCCGAAATTGCTAGGTCAGACGTCTATGGCTGGGGTTCGAACCCCGGTCACTCTACTTTGTGTGTGTGAATTTCTGATGGCTTTGCCATATCGTCTATGTATATCTAAAAACATTAGATTAGATTATAATCTTAGGGTATTTTATAATATCTCCTAATATTAGTTTCCATATTACTTACTACTTACTAGTTATTATTATCATGATTTGTTTCCTTTCCGGATTTTGCTATTTATTTAGAATCAGGTAGGAGTAGGAGTCTTCAGTCTTGCATAATTATAAACAAGGACTTCTTTTAGTCTTTAATAAATTATGGATTTTGCGAATTTTCCACCAAAATTGCAATAGCAACCATCAAACTACCACAATACCGGAATTGCGCCGCGAGAGCGCCGCTTTTCAATCGCTAATAGTGGCCACTATTGCCGCTACTCTCAATGGAACTTCGTGGGCCTATGTGGGGCAATGGGTCGTGCTGCCATGCTACACTGCTATAGCATGCTATTGACAGCGTAGGTTAGTATCAAGTTATTATCAATAATATTCAAAGTTCGTGTCAATCTCTTCTCCTTTTATCTAACACTCATAGCTTCAATATATCAAAAGCAAATTAATCTATTTGAAAACGTCCAAACATGTAGAAAAATCATCAAAATCTGGTTTAGGTTTCGCAAACGTAGATCTGAACATGGAATAAATTTTAACAAATGAATATATATTTTGAAACGAAATACTAATGTAGAAGTCAAGGAGAAAACTCATCAAAATATGGTTTAGGAGAAATTGCATCTACGACAAATATTTGCTTGGTTCAAGAATACCATGTTAAACTCCATAAGCTTTGGAGGGTTTGGAATTCTCGTGAGATGATGTTTTCCAAACCAGCTGTGCCAAGATAACTGAATGTTCCGATTTAGATTTAGCCTATGTTTGGATTGGCGTCTACTCGTGTCCCAATGGATATCTAACATGGAATTTATGAAGCTAAAAAGCTTGGCGTCTGCTTCACCGCATGTCTGCAGTCATTTGAACATCATAACAAATACACACTTAAACAGTTACAAGAAAATTAAGTGCGGTTAAAAAGTGAATGCTGTCATTGAGTTACTTCCCATTGGAAATACTATTGATTGAAAGTTCTTTATGAAAAATACTTTATTGTTACTACTACTATTATTATTATTATTATTATTATTAATATTATTTATTATTATTAATTTAGGATTTTTGTGTTTCCCAAATTCTTTCCGTCTTGGATATTTTTTTATTACTACTAGTATTACTAGTTTTGTTAGAATTGTAGAAATGAAGAAGCCAAATTTTTGTGGCAATATGCAATATTTGCTAGACTGTGGTTCATGTTGGAGTGAATCTTGTCATTTATAAGGATTTCTCTTTAGTTAATTGTTTTGGACAAATTAGGCATTTGATTTCTAGATGGTACAAAGCACCTAGTCTTTATGGAATATCTTTATCCTCCCTTCCCTTTGCATGATCTCCTTGTTTGTGCTGATAAGTATCTTAAGCCGTATTCTCCTTCTGTGTTGATAAATATCTTAAGCAACTGCTTGTGAACAAAATTAGCCATTTAATTGATATATGGTTTAGTGCACCTTTCCTTTTTGGTAACTGATTTGGCAGCTTCACTACATTTGATGCCTATGGATCCCTATTTTTACTTTTCCTTTGATTCTATTTTTTGGAGTATTTTTGTTATCTTTTCTTCCTTTGTATTTTTTTACTCTATATCTTTTATAAAAAATAATAAAATAGTGGGGCTCATTGTCGCCAAATAATTTAAAAGAATCAAGAATTCTGTAAGAGATAGCATCAATGAACCCAATACTAACCGTCTGAAGGTTTATACAGAAGGAAGTATAGGAATATAAATAGTTAGGTTGTTTTTTCCTTGTTGTGTAGATTCACCTGTCCTTGATCAACATGTTAGAAGAAAATCATGCAATGCTACTTATTGGCAAGAGATTCCTTTTGTACCTATATTTTTACGAGCCTCCCAGTAACTTCAGCAATTTGTAGCTAATATTTAGTCATGTACACCGTTTAATTGAAATATCAATACAAAATACGTCGATGTATTTATATTTCAACAAAGTAGGAAATAAATACTAACAACTAATTGTTGACATACGCTGCAAAAAGGAAGGGTGTCAATTATTTAGTTATCTTGTATTACTTTTTATCATAAGAATCAACCATATGAACTCATTTGTATTTATATTCCTTGTAAAAATTGCCAGATTCCAAATACTTTACTGTTCTTCTTCAAAATAGAGGGGATGGCACCATCAAAGTGAAGCTTCGCAGTGATGATGAAAGTAACCTTGGAAATGTAGAAGTTGAGAAAAATAAAACAGAAAAGGTATTGGTCATTTCTTCTTAAGTTGATTTTTATATCCTTTAATTGATGATATTATGGTTGGAACAATGAACAATATCTTCTTCATACACCATCACTTCAAAGTGAAGCAAAAGTATCCGAGATGCACCATTGTCTCAAATAATTGTCTATTTTGCAAGACAAAAGAAAACTCAGGCATTAGTTTGGATAAACAAATCATCATGTTTTAAAAATTGTTTATTATGAAAACAAAAAATCTTTAAAAATTGTTGGCAAATATCAAGTTTTAGATGAGTAATAGACGGTCATTGAACAATTTCGTGGTTTCTAGGACTCACTAGGTAGAATTTTCAGAATCTTACAATTGATCTGTGTTTGAGATGGAAAGAGTTATAACAGAGTAAAAGTTATGACATAGATTGGAAAGGACACTGACGATCATTTCTCTATTTATCTTAAGAGTAAGATTTGGAACATAAAATAATGGGAAATAAAAAATTTACAACTTCTTGCCATTATTTCTTTTTATATTTTTTAAATGGTTAAATAATTTCAAAATTGAAACAATTTTATTTTTGTTCTATAAATTTTAACTACATTTTTAGTCTCTAGATTTAACAAAAGTATTATGATTTTAGTCCCTCATCAAGGGCTAATAGCACAAAAAAATTGTATTTCCTAGGGACTAACAATGAATAATTGTTCTGTAAGGTAGTAAAATCATATCTTACATATTTAACCCTTTCTTAAAACCCTAGTTACTCATTGTTGGCGATGGCAGGGGAAACAAAATGCTCATTAAATCTCATTCGAATTTTCTCCATTTTAGAAGGAAGGAATCTTAAAGTGTTGTGTTCCTCTGGAACTTATCATTCCATTTGTTTTCCTTCTTTCAACTACAATCATCCATCCAAACTAATTGTCAATGGCATGCTATAGAACGGAAGTGTCTTGTTCATCCTGTCACATTGTTGCATTCTTCTGGCTACTATCCGGTGCAACCCGTTTTTTGGGTTTTCCATCCCCATGTGTTTGGGTGACTTTAGGCTGAATCATCACCAAACCTGGTTAAATTCTCTAACAAAATCAACCCCACCTGACCTCCTTAATTCCATTAATTCTTTCCAAAGCATAAAACTTTCTGCATAATTTGAAATGGGCATCAAAGTTTTTGTTGGAGGTGTGGGTTCCACCATTGTTGAGTGTTTGACCTACATCTTCAAAATTCGTAAAGGTTCGAAAGCAGCTCCAACGAGAGACACAAGTGTTTGACCTTTTCTTCGGCATCTCAGCCAGTTTCTCTACTCCACCCTCACAAGGCTTTATGACATACTCAAGAAAAAATTGTTTGTTCCCAACACCGGCACCAGAAGCAGCGTGCTGCTCACATGGTAACATCATAAACATGACAGTACAATAGTAGTGCACGCTCTGTGAGTGACGACATCTGCAATATGAATGCCTGGTAAGGGACTTGTGTGGTGCCCAAGGGTATCATTGATACACACATCCTAATTAAAATTTGAAAGGGTTTAAAATTCAAAAGGGGTCTATTACTAATCAAAATTATGGTTTGTTGGTTGAGCCGTATGTATAACTGGTTTACCTTGGAATCCACCCTTTCTGGTTTTCATGATTTCTTGTGTGTTTTTTCATGGGAAACATTATAGGATTTCAATTGAGGCACTACATTTTGTGACCTCTGGTTTGACAAACAAAAAAACACTTTTTGAGCTAACACATCAGTTCTTCCAGATTCCTTATATTTGTATTTACTGTGAAAAACTATTTTGTTTGAAGTTTGTGTGCTCTGTTTAGTTAGATGTTTGGTTTCACAAGTTTCATCATTCTTGACAAACACATTGATCACCAAAAGCTCTTAGCTACAGTTTTGCTTACATATCAGATTTGCAATTGACCTACTGGTTTGCAATCTTGTTTATTCAGGTCACTATCAAACGAATGGATAGCGAAGGTACAGAACTGACTTTGGATGCTGGAAAAGGGGATTGTGTACTTCACACGGCTACTGCCATACCTAAAGAAAGTTTTTTTCTGCGCCTTCCTTCTTATGACAATATTTTAACGCCAGTAAATGGTGCCTATTTCTTCATATTCACTGTTCTAGTCTTTGGAGGGATATGGGGTTGCTGCTGCATGTTCAAGAAGAAACGACATGACGAGATCCCATATCAAGAGCTCGAAATGGCATTGCCAGAGTCTGTTTCAGCTACCAATGTGGAATCTGCTGAAGGTTGGGATCAGGTATGGGATGATGATTGGGACGAAAACGTAGCAGTGATATCGCCATCCGTACGCCATGCAGGAAGCATCTCAGCAAATGGCCTTACTTCTAGATCTTTAAACAAAGATGGATGGGAAGATAACTGGGATGATTAGTTATCAAAAGGGAAAAAGAATAAGGGAAAGCGATATTAACTTCAAAAGGTGGGGAATGAAATGATGGAAAAAGCAAACATAGTTGAGGAGGGATGTGTTAAATGTGGCTGTGCTAGGGCTTAATGTATGCCCTTGCAAAGGGGGCAGCAAAAAAGAAGAGAGAAGTGTTATAGTTTTAAGTTTTAACACATTTGATTGTTAATCTTGATTGTGTAATAGTGAAGCCCCGGCTCAAAAGAGAGACAAAGGAAATGTGTAAATGAAATATAGAAGCTAAAGTTTTGTTTTTTGCCTTATCAAATCTATTTACATCTTTCATACAGACACAAACTGTAAAATACTTTTATTTTGATATATTTTGAGGATATTTTCTATTCTTAGAGGTGATGGGGGTGTTGTGAGATGTATTGTAAATTTGAAATCCACCTTTTTCATACCATAGATGGTAGAACATCTTTGGATTCATGATATGAAAAAAGTATTGGATAGTGTTATTGCTACCTTTGTAACAATATCATTGGCTTTCTTGGTAATGATGAATATAATTCATTTTAGATGTTAAGAATGTTATTGTTTGGTGGGATATTTATTTTTCCTTTTAGCATTTATGCATACAACATTTAACTATAAAATTAAAGGTGGGTTTTGAGTATTTTGTTTTTAAGAAAAGTAACTAGGGATGTCAACAAGAATATGACTGAGTGGAGGGTACTTTATCACTTTTTGTCGCACCATCTAAAATGTGTTTCTCATCCCCGTCCTAATCCCCGCTTTGTGGAGTTTTCTTTCTCCATCCTCATTCTTGCGGAGATCTATCAACTTTAAGAAAGTATCAAATTTTTATTATATTCAATCCAATTAGTTGTAAGGAAATAGTAAAGTTTGATTATAAAACAAATAAAAAAAATTAAAATATTATTGTGCGAGTCTTGTGACAGTATAATAAACATCATATATAAACAAATGTATACATATATTGTGTGAGAATATAATTAAAAATAATTTATAAAATACTTAAATATACATTTATAAATGTTGTTTTAATAAAATTTTGAGAGACAGAGTTTCTACGGGTCAGGGGCAATGTTTTAAAAACCGGACCGGTCAACAAACCGGCGAAGCTACTGGTTCACTGGTCGAACATCCGAGTGACTGGTCGAATCACATGACTAAACCGGATCAAACTGGTGGAATGAACCGGTATCTATAATAAAACTATATAGTAATTAAACCGGTCGAATCGGATTGAACCGGATGACTCGGTCTCTAAAAAAAATCATGACACCTAAATAAAATATAGTCATTCTTTAAATTTAAATTTTAGACATAGTCATCACACATGCAACTAATAAATAAGATAATATAAAATGTTTTCATATATATTTTAATATAAGTAAGATAAGTTTTTAAAAATATTTAGCATTTATAAAGTGTTAAAAAATTAAATAAATTAGGACGATTAAACTTAATTACTTAAATCAAATGACTCAGTTGTATGACTCAGACTATATAAAAATAATTATATGTATTAAATTGGATTTAATCAGAGAATATACACATATTCACTTTTTAAAAAGAAATATTATAACATATATATTTTAATTATAACATATGTATTTTAATTATAAATATAATAAATTAAAATCATTTCTGCTATTTTACCGAAGAAATAATAGATATTATAAATGTAAAAAATGTTGAACAATTAAATCAATATTAGACAAACAATATGTAAAATTTAAAGTCAATGAAAAAAAATCAAATGTGCCTTTAAAATAAATCAACACTTGTAATATATTTAATACAAAGTAAAATTATTATCAAACAAACATCATAGTCTTGTGGTAGTGTGCTCCTTCTTTTTCAAAGAGGTCAAAAGTTCAAAACCTACCGATGACAATTTTCTTATATTTTTAAGCATTAAAAATTTCATGTTACTACTTACAAAAAAAAAAAAACCTTGTTCCAATACAATAAAATGGGCTAAATTACAAAAAAAAATCTGTAAAAAAAAAAGCCCGTTTAAAAAAAATTCCGAAAAAAAAAACTGCATATTGAACTGAACCGGCCTGTTTGAACAAATCGTCCGGTTCACCGGTTTAGTCCAGTTCGTGCCAGTTTTCATCGGTCTAATTGCATGGCTGATCTAAGAGCAACTCCAACGGGAAAAAATTTCTCCTGTCCGCCAGCTTGTCACATCCAATTAACAATTTTTTTATTAGTTTATTGGTTTCAGTCCACCACATGGATTGCATCGTTTGTTTATTAGTTTATTGGTTTCAGTCCGCCACATGTACTACCAATTTCACTTTTTGTGAGATAATAGAACAATTTCAATTTAACTATGTATAAAATAATAATATATGAGATAAAATTGTGGGACCCAAAATAAATTCTTCAAAGTTCACCATCGGAGTAAAAAATCTATAAAATGAGTTCATATGATGTGGCATTGTGGACCCGTTCGAAGAACTCAAATTGAGTTGCACCATTGGAGATACTCTAATAGTCAGATCGGACCGGTTGACCTCCGGCTCACCGGTCCAACCAGTCGGACCGTCCGGTCCGTTTTTTAAAACACTGGTCGGATGAAATTGAGATTCCTAAATGTAACAAAATGTCAAACATAATCTTTCTATTATATAAAAGGGAAGGTATGCTATTTCACTGTTCATGTCAAAACCCTAACCCCTTATGTCATGGACGATGTGAGCATGATGTCATGTGCTCGTGTGGACCAATTACATTTAGGTGAGTGTTATGATATATCTTATGTGGATGCCATGTAAACCCTAAATTTTCTTGGCCAATAGTTATCAAACCCTAATTCATATTTTGCCAATATTTTATGTCCTCATCAATTTATATGTGGCCCACATGATGAAGTGTAGAACATTCTTTCTCATTGATCAAAGAATGCATGTAATTTGATTGGACCTCTACTTCCACCACTAAAAAAAGCTCCACAAAGCAAAAAATTACAGAAAACACATCAGCCACCCTCTCCGGCCGAAACCCAATCACCATCACACGCTACCAACAACCGCACGCTACCGACACACATCAGCACCCCTCCTCTCTTGCGCGCGTGCTGCTTCTCTCTCTGCCGACACCATTTCATGCTCCACCACCAGAACCACGTTCTTCTTCCTCTCAGCTGTGCCAAAAATCATCAACCCTAACCCCCAAATTGATGCAGGAGCTGAAGCAAACTGTAAGTCTCTCTCTCTCTCTCTCTCTCTCTCTCTCTCTCTCTCTCTCTCTCTCTCTCTCTCTCTCTCTCTCTCTCTCTCTCTCTCTCTCTCTCTCTCTCTCTCTCTCTCTCTCTCTCTCTCTCTTCACTCTTTGTCTTTCATTATTGTTTACAATTTTCATTATTGAGGGGTATCAACAATTTTTAACAAAAATTAGTTGTTTATGTTAACTTTGTTTGCAATTTCAACTTTAATTAAGTTTTTATTTTGTTTGTTGAAGATGTTGAAGGTCTAATTGTTACATGAAGTTGCTTAGCGGTGATGTTGATCTAAAGGGATTTGGCAGTGATACTCCTTACAGGTTTATTTTTAATATCCTCCTCTGTTTTATTTTTCTGTTATGAGTCATTGAACTCTATGTTTTCATTCGACATGGTTGATCCTTGATGTGGAAAAATACACACTTTAGCTGTAATATTTATTTTGTGTTTTTTTGCCAAATTAACATATTTTTTTTGGCAAAAAAAAGTTGTAAATATAAAACTTATAATTTTCTAATTGTGTACTTTTTTTCTTATCTGAATTTTGGGTTATGGTTCTTATGTCAATAGAAGAGAGGGTACTATGTTAATTTGATTGAAGATTTAACCAAAACCAATGATTCCATCAATCAAGTACGTTTATCTTATTTATCAATAGGATTTTGATCCAAAATTTCATTTTTTTTCTTTTAATATATGTGGTTAATATCTTGTAACAGTAGGATGCATGGTATTTGTTAGAAAAATTGGATTTTGTCTTTATTTTTGTTTTATGAATTGAGATTTAGAAATGTTTTTTTAATTGTGTAGAAAAGTATTTGAGGAAGTTTTCCACATACTGATGTTCAAGGCTTTGGTTGTGTTGTTTATATTCACAGGTTCTAAGTGTAACTATAATACTTTCAATTTTGTGAATTTTGTTTGCATTTCCCTCGTGCATATTTATCTAGCGTAGATGATTCTCTATCGCCATCTAACTCTCCACCGAAATTGATTGTGTCTGAAGAGGTATGAATGACTACAAATCATTTTCAATTTGCTATTTTTTGTTCTGTATTTGGTATATCTATTGGTAAGTTGAACTTGCTTTCAAATTTATAATGTTTTTCTGCTAGGCTTGGATAATGCCGCTGCTGTTAGTGGAGCAGGTGACGAGAAGTCCGGTGGACCTCTCGACCCTTCTGACTGCTTGAAAGGCGCGATCAAATAGACAAATGCAATGGTTTTCAAGTATCTAATTACGGTTTATTAAACTTATATATAAAATAAGTGATGATACATATTTTTGTATTACAATATATTTTTACTCAATTTGTAAGCATTGTTCTTATGTATATCACACATGATCTGTTACAGATTGCTCCTTGTGATTAAGAAGCTGCGTTAATTTTGCATCCTAAAATAGCTGATGTTGTCGTTACATGGTAAATATATGAACACTTCAGACATTTAAATATAACCTCAAGTGTTAACATCATTTTCCATATTAGTGCCAAGGATGAAGAAGCTGGGGAGATTCCAGTGGCATTTGTGGTTAAGAAGGCTCGAAGTGTTTTTAAATAAAAAGTAAGTAAACACCACATTGAACTAAAAAAAATCAAAGTGTAATAAACATCAACCTAGGTCCAGAAGTAAGAATGTTTGAATCAACAGACATGGACCTGAAAATAAACATGGTTCTATTCTAAAATAAAAAGTAAGAAAACACCACATTTGAACTAAAAATAATCGAAGTGTAGTAAGCATAAACCTAGATCCAGAAGTAGGAATGTTTGAATCAACAGACATTGACTTGAAAATAAACATGGTTCTGTTCTTAAATACAATTTAACAAAACATCAAAATTACCTAAAAACACCAATTGAGTAAAAACAATGTTCCCAAACTAAATAACTAAGTCTTACCGAGCTTCATCTGAGTCTGAGAAAAGAGAAGACATATTGATACTGTCAAACAACAAAGTAACACAACAATTAGATGTGAAACAGTTCCTTTCAAACAAGTGACAAACAGACACAAAGACAGAACAAATTTAAAACATTAAAAGTTAAATAGCTATATAAACTGTGAAATTAAGCAAAATAAACTATGAGATTCATATGACAATTGAAATCATACAAATAATCTAAAACCTATGAAATTAAACAAAATAAACTGTGAGATTGTAAATTAACAATTGAAATCATACAAAAAACAAAAAAAAAACTATGAAATTAAACACAATAAACTAAAAGATTCATAAAATGACAAGAATCATACGAAACTCTAAGAAATGAAACAAAAGTTGAAAAAACGAAACTACTATAACACAGAAAACAATGAAAGCATGAAAACGAGAATCGAGAATAAGTAGAAAAAGTATTTGTGAGATTCAATTACCTGAAAAAATATGAGAAGTTAGGGTTCTGAGATGATGTGAGAATTCAACACGTTTGCCTAACAGTGCCACACGCTTCCTATCATAATTTTCATGCTTAGCCGTTCAAAAAAAATTCATGCTTAAATAATAATCTTTCGTAGGAAATTTGCTTGAACCTTGATTATAAATATCTTTGTATAACTCATAGTTATTTATCTTCTTGAATGTCTTAAATCTATTTATCTAAATCTTATTAGAATGACTTGATTGAATTACATGCTTGAAAATTGTAACTGAAACGTTTCAAGTAACTAAACATTGAGCAATTACGAGTTATTTTTCTCAAAAAATTGTGTTTATGGTCCTGTTTTTTGTGTTAAATCTCCAAATCTCAAGTAAATTGTTACTCTTAGAAAACAAACTTGGGTTCTAACAAATGATTTATCATAGGAGGAGCTCACTACTTTTAGATTCTCATGTATTCTTACTTCTTTTTATGAATATGGTATTTTGAAACATGTCATTGTACTAATATTTGCATTTTATGAAGTCATCACTCATTTCCACAAGGAAAGCTAAGGAATATTGTGAGATAGTATGATGGAAAGTCATTAGAGAAGATGCTCAAGATGGGGATGCAGAGAAAAATCAATGGAGATGGTGCTCATGAATATTGTAGAAATATATGCATTTTTCTTATACATATATATATTCATTTATTTATACATATGAGATCATGTAAATTATTCTTGAATTTTTTCTTTTTACTTTTTAAACCAAAACAAAAATTATTCTTTTTTCTAAACCAAAATATTAAGGTTCATTTGTACATGAAACATGATTATCTAAGTACTAATCCACTACATTGTTTACATTATCCTACAGTTAACAATCTATCATTAAAATATAATTTCTAAAATATATTTTGTTATAATAAATAACTCTCACTTAAGTTTGAATTATAACATGAATATAATTAAAAAGATATGGAATTTAATTTCAAGGTAAAATTGAAAGGAAAAAAATCATACGAATATATACAACAACAAAATGTTAATAAATACTTTTCTAAAAAGAATAAAATTAAAGCCAATTTCAAATATTTTTGAAGTAAAATTTTTGATTTTTAAAAGTAAAAATGGTCGTTTTTTGATTGAGATTGTATCCACCGCCGGATACAGTGACTCTTCCCCTCACTGGATTAGACCATCAAAGAATAGGACAATTGACCTAGAGATTTAAAGTAAAAATGATCATTTGTATTTAATATTCATATTGACACAAATAAAAAATTATAAAATAATCATTATTATCACTATTAGTAATATTAATGTTCACTTTTATCATATATATAATTTCTCATTAAAATTATAAGGTTATTATCATACTGTATTAGTTTATTATCAAAAGGAATTGCATTGGGTAGAAGTTATTTTGGTGTGTGCAATGCACTTTTGAGATCCCCTTTCATTTTCATCTTCCCTTCTTTTTATTAATGTTTAGAGAATGATTTTTCCAAAATTAATTTCTACCAAAAATGTTTAGAGAATGTTTAGAGAATGTTTTTATTATCAAAAAATGTTTTTATTAATGTTTAGAGAATGTTTAGACAAATTAATTTCTACCAAAAAAAAATACAAATGATTTTTCCTCTATTTCATTTTATCTATCAACAACAGCAAATAAAAAATATTTTAAATCTTCCTATTCAACTTATTTCAAGAAAAATTACACCAAATCATATTTTTAAATTTTAATTTTTTTTGCTTTTCTTAATAAGTGTGATTTTTTTCTTTATAATTTAGGACGGATGAAGTACATTGTTTTTATAGACGCGTTTTTACCCGTGCATCGCACGGGTCTGGATACTAGTTATGATAATCTAGAAGAAAAAAAATACTAGTAATTACTAGCATACTCCCTCCGTCTCAAAACAATTGTCCTTGTTAATTGTTAACATTTAATTTGACCGAATTTTTTTACTAAGACATATATCACTAATCTCTCCGGCCCAAAACTATTGTCCTTTTAAAGTTATGCATATGGATTAAGAAACAAAAAATATTGATAAGTTAAATTTTTTTTACCCTTATTTTACTAAAAACGAGAAAATATTTCTAATTAAATGTTTTAACTTTTGTAAGAGTACAAATGATATATTAATATTAATTTTATATTGATTTATGAAAAAACACAATAGTTTTGGGACAAAACTAAAAAGCTAAAAGGACAATAGTTTTGAGACGGAGGGAGTAGCAAATAAGATTTTGTTTGATTTGTCTCACTGAATATTTTCACAATATTAAGTTTTTATATTTTTTTATGAAAGAAAACTAAAAATATTAATAATTCAAATTATACATTTGTATGCGTAAGGACTGTTGTTTAGGGACGTAAGTGGTATTTATTTGCCCTTGTCCTAATGAAATTATTGTATTTTATTTGGTCACACTCACAAAAAATAGTATATCTTTTAAAGAAAATGTTAACATATTAATATAAAATTTTGTATCGAAACATGTGCATTTAATATCTTGAAAGTACAAAAAGGTTCGATTCTCTCCAGTGGCAATTTAGGTGGGTTAGTTTAGCTTCTTCAAAAAAAATATATATTTTGAAAGTACAAAAAATTATCTTTTTAATATTATTATTTCTTTTTTGATATGCTTAACAACTGACCGTAAATATTATTTAACATGACTCATCATTTAATAATTTGAAAAAATAGATATTATTTAATTTTTTATAAAATTTTGATTTTTTTTTTATTCAAATCATGAATTTTTACTCATATAATCCTGTTTCAAACCAAAAATATCCATTTGTTCCACTTAAAAAAAATAGTAGGATACTTAAATCCTGATACTTTTTTGTCCGATTAGACAATCATTTAAAAATTTAAATATCAATAATTTAATAAAAAAAATTCACATTTTAAATATAAATATTTTACCTAATCACCATATTTTAGATAACATATATGGCGGTGATAATTTGGTGTTTTGCATATGTGGCTACCGGTTAGGGATGGCAGGTAAACCCAAATTCACGGTGTCTATTTGCACCCGCCCTTGAGTTAAGAGGTGAAAATTCGAGTTGATTAAGGTCAGATCAGATTTGGGTGACACCTGATGTTTTAGGCGCGGGTTTGGGAGATCACTCAAACTCGCACTCGAAAGCTGAAACCACACCTGCTTAAATGTCAAATTATATAATTATCTTTAATTTTAATTGTAGTGTTACCATGTTGTGGACCTTAATTTTAATTGTAATGTTACCTTGTTAAAACCTTAATTTTAATTGTAATGTTACCAAACTTGATGGAAACTTGCAATTTAATTGCTTAGTTTTTTTGAAAGACTTTGATGGAATGTTTGTGTTTCAATGTTGTTGTATTTTTTGCGTATTTTTTCTGTGGGTTTGAGTTTGGGTGGAAAAATTTGAACACACCGGATATGAATATTATTTTGCTACCCGAATAGCTTTTGGATTTGAGTTTGGGTTCGGGTAGTGATTTCGAGTGCGGCTTTGGGTAGTGTGAAACATGTACTTGACCCTAGCCGTTATCATCCCTATATGTTGGACATTGATTAATTATTTTTAATGGTAAAAATTTTAAATTAATTTTTTTTAATAAATCTTCATATTCCTCTGTGAGATATCTTCTCCCTCTTCATCATTTATATTTTCAACCTAGAAAATTCAACTTTAAATTCAGGGGATACAAATAAACCCAAAAATTTATTTTCATTTCATCCAAAAATCTTCTTCGTTCTCTATTTCAATCGAAAAATCCATCTCCATCACTATTTATATCTTCTAAAACACCATCAGAAATTCACACTCATCTCCAAAATCTCCTTATTTTTAGATTCTAAAACACCATCCTTACTATCTCAATTTTCTAAACTTTGCCCAAGATATTTTACACTCACTTCATCCAAAACTTTAAAAAATTTGTGTACCATATGTCATTTGCTTCACTTGTGCACCAAAGCATCCAGCACATGAAAATTGAAAAGTAACCAAAGTAGACAAATAAGTCAAAACAATGTTTCACAAACCTAGAGTTAGAGCTGTCAAATAGGGCTCATATTAGAAAGTCATAAAAAACCTATTAAGGCCTAAAATCTAAATTAATTCATGTTAAGGGTCTTTTATATATCAACAAAGAGAGAGAAAGGGGGAAGTAGTGTTTCATTGTTTTGTATAGGGTAAAAAAAGAAAAACAAATATAATTTTAACAATTCATAAAAATTACAAATTCTTTAATATGTGTAAAAATGTCGGAACGACATATATTTTGATACGGATGGAGTAATTAAAAGGAGGGATCCATTTCGAATGTGTTGTTAATATCATTGATGTGTGAATCGCATTAAAGAAGATCAACAAAGCTTACAAATCAAAAAAGAGACCAAGAGATTGTCCAAATTTAACTAGACTTTGCAACAAAATTGAAGGTGTGTTTTTTAATTTTTTTTAATAATTATGTGTGTAAATTGTAAAAGAGAAAAGCATATGTCTGTATTTTAATCTTCAATTAACTCAACTTTGTAATATGAAGTAAAGATGAATTTTTCATCAACATAAAATATGTAAAAAATAATTTAAGAATGGATCAATTATTAATTTTGAAAGAAAGAGAGGGACTAAGTCCAAAGGAGAAGAAACTACACGGAAATAAAACAGGAGATAGATATATACTCGTTACATCGACAAGCAACAAATAATTAAATTTAGAGGGATAATATGTCACACTCTAATGGTCAAAGCATACACCATATGAACATCAATAGAGATGTAACCATGGTAGAATGAAAGCAAGAGGAGTACTCTTTTGTTTTTTGTCTCCGCAACCCAAAATGTTTTTCATCCTCACATGCATTCTTTATCTCATGAAGTCTAGCTCATTATTATAAGTCCCAAACTTGCAAGGAGTACTCTTTTGCCTTTTCACTCCTCCCTCCAAACTCGCAAACAAATCTTAACAAATAAGTACTTTTGTTAGAAATATGTATGGGTCTAACTTATCCTTATAAAACCGGCTTATAAGGTAAAGACTGTCATTTGCTTATAAACATTAATTCAGGTCATCTCATATCCGATGTGGGACTTTTTAACAACTTCTTATGTCCCTTATTATAAACCTCTTTAATTAATTCTACATATATAAATTGTCATTTGTCATTTTTTGTATTTAATTTGACTTTTCGTATTTCAATGCAAATTAGAGTAATAATTTGGGGTATGTGTATGAAAAAAAATATTCCCTCAATCCCTAAGCACCCGTGATCTTAACTGTGCGGCAAGCAAACTCACGAGCCATGCATCCGAGTGCACTTTGAATTTTGCTGCTTAGTACACAACGGTCTAGCATTGGTAAGAGCTTCACTACATCGAAATCACAAATTTTTGGCTCGTCAGAACAGTCGATCTGAAAATTGGTTGATTTGAGATTATAGTGGATTATGTTTGTTTCGTGCAAATGTGCTAACCCTTTTGCCATGCCGAGAATAATCTTGAACCTTTGTTGCCAAGATAAGACGTTTTTGGTGGTATCGTCATGTAGAAGCTTATGCAAACTGACACTTGATAGATACTCGTAAATGAGGAGCTGCAAAGATGAAGTCCAATAATAACCTTCGAGTGCCACAAGATTCTGGTGCCGAATTTTCCCAAACCTGTTCACTTCCTTCTCAGATTCTTCTTGAGACTAGATCAAACTTGATAAATATCACAAATTTGATTTCTGGTCTGATTTTTAAAACATCGAGATAAACTCTTTTGTTTTATCTTTCATAAAAAACGAAAAACGAAGAACTAATAAACGATAGATGAATTTGGGCTGAGTTTGTGTATAATGGGCCGGGCTTTTGTGCTTCAATAAAGGGCCTAAAATAATTTAAAAATACTACTACTTCACAAACATTTTCCGAAATAAACAAAATAACAAATAACACTTAAAAGAAATGAATGGAGGTAAGTATACATATCCAAGACCAAAAGGGCATATAAAAAATCATTTGAGAGCATATGCATGTTGTACATCACTCATTAGCTCTTTACTCTTTCACCTACGCATGTAATGGCAATAGTAATAGACACCCAATAATGATCATGGTTGCAATTAAAAAAACTTATAAATATATATTGTTCATATTTTGATGCACAAGGTTCCACTTTCTCATCATCTTGCCTAGTATGTATGTGCTCATTGAGGCAACATGTTGAGTGTCATTGTGTCTCCACAAAAGTAAACCAAAAGGTGGGAATGTGGGATCAAACATTATTTTACTATATGCTCATTTGAATTCACTAACAAGCTAAGGCACACTTTTGTGTCACACTTCATGTTAATCATTAACCAAGCACTTGTGAATTTAGAGTTATTATTTGGTTAAGTTTAATTATTTGAATAGTATCTTTTCAAAAAAAAATTATTTGAATAGTATCGGAATTTAATTTTTGGTATATATAAATAAATAATCTTTGGTTAGGGTTTTTTTTTTTTCTCAATTTTGTATTAGTCGAAATCTTGTTTTTAAAGATATTGAATGATCAAAACAAAATAAACAAATAATAAAAACATTATAAAACAGCATTGTAAGTAATTTAGATTTTAGACACAATAGAATATTCACTTTCATCCATGGTGTTAGTCAAAATTGATCTTGCACTCAACAAAAAGTCTCATCAACTAATAACTAGATAGCAACATTTTGCTTAAAGTAAAAATCAATAGATTCTTAGACTATAAGTAGGTTAAGTTAAATGTTGGTAATTGGTAACCATATTTTTCAATGGTGATAATAATGTTTAGGCAACTCATCTAAATATTCTTGTCATTTACTCCCTCCATCCCATATTATAAGAGAAATTAAAGTAGCTTGAACTTAAATCAATAAGAAATTAAACATCAAACATTTGTTTCTGATGATTAAAGTGTGTGTGACATTATTTTCTTTTTCTTTTCTTTTCAATTTGAAATGAGAACAATAGTTTAGTAGTACATTGTTGGAAGTGGAACATGGCATGATTGGGATACACTACATCAAATGTTGGCATTTGAAAAAGGTTGTTAGTTGGTGGTGCTTTTAAGGACATCTTGTGATGCACTTTGATGATGTCCAAGAACATTATTTGATAAGGTTGTGTGCCACTCCTACATCTTTTTATTTAACATATTTATACTTCATATCCAAGCATTGATAAATTTATTTATTCATTTATCCAGTCAAAAAATTAAATTTCTTATTATAATTTATTGCTAGCACAAATTGATGAAGGAACATGTCAATAACTATATGCAGCAATTGCATCATCTTTCCAAATTTTATCATTCTCATTTATAATTAAACGGTTTATAGTCAGCTGCACCATAAAATTGACAGTAGATAACCGGGTTTAAGTGCTAGCGCAAACTTTATTTAATAAAAAAAAGTGCTAGCGCAAACTAAATGTACTCTTGATTTTCAGAAGAGTGAACCTGATAAAAATCGAATTCAAATTCTCCCAAACCATTGATCTTAGAGAGAGCTCATCTTTGATGAGGAACATTTTACTAAAGGAGTCTTGAGTTTAAAATTGCTAATAAAGCAAATAAGTGCTTTTTTGCCTTTACCTTTTTCTGTGCTGCATTATTCTTGGTTGTGGAATGTGGATCATATTTTTTTATCAATTTTTATTATGCACCGTACAAGCTTAGCTTTGTTGCCTTGTTTTTTTTCCTTAGTTTATTATTCTAAAAAAATCTCAAGTTTGGTTCCTTATATGACATGGAAATAGTCAAAGCAAGTAATGATATCTTATATTGAATGAATAATACTATTTTTATATAACTAATAATTGAATGAGCAACCCTTGTATATTCAAAAGAAATATTCAATGTCATGTAGTGGGAATAATCCTTGTCACACATCAAATAAAGAAACCATTTATGTGCAAAATATACTTAAAAATTCAGAAAATGCCAAATATGATTAAGATATATCATTATATCATCCATCTAACTGGTGAAGAAAAATCCAGTAATAGTGTAATACAACATAAGATAAACAAAAAATAAGAGCAAAGAAAATAAATCAACTTAAAAAGGAATAATAAGTTGAAAAAGAAGAAAATTGACTGCATTAATATTCTTTTGAATTTGTAATAGTAGTAACTTTTTAAACTGGATTCTACTTCACCAGGTACTTCAATGTTTTACTGTTTGTTTTCTCTTAAAATCATTCTAATAATTCTTCTTGTCCTTCTGAAGGGCACTGAATTAACTCTAAAATGTTGATAACTTCACTCATATCAGGCCTATTTGATGGAACTTGTGATGCACATATCAAACCCAATTTTATCACAGGAATTGCTTCTTCAGCAGCAAAGTTACCTAAAAGCTTTTCATCAATACATTGTTCAACTTTTCCTTCTTCTAATGCACCCCTCACCATGTCACAGAGGACTACCACATCATCTTCCATGTATTCTACAGGTCTCTTTCCTGTCACTATCTCCAAAATAAGGATTCCGAAACCGTACACGTCACATTTCTCGGTTATCTTAACTGTTCGGCAAGCAAACTCGGGTGCCATGTATCCGAGCGCACTTTGAATTTTGCTGCTTAATACACAATGGTCTAGCATTGGTAAGAGCTTGACCAGGCCAAAATCGCCGATCTTTGGCTCTCCGGAACAGTCGATGAGAATATTGGTTGATTTGAGATTATAGTGGATTATGTTTGTTTCGTGCAAATGTGCTAACCCTTTTGCCATGCCGAGAATAATCTTGAACCTTTGTCGCCAAGATAGGACGTTTTTGCTGGTATCGTCATGTAGAAGCTTATGCAAACTGCCGCTTGATAGATACTCATAAATGAGGAGCTGCAACGATGAAGTCCAGTAATAACCTTCGAGTGCCACAAGATTCTGGTGCCGAATTTTCCCAAACCTTTTCACTTCCTTCTCAAATTCTTCTTGAGACTTGATCAAACTGGAGACTGTCAGCTTCTTGATCGCAACAGCATGCCCGTCTCGAAGAAAAGTGCGATAAACAACTCCAAATCCACCACGGCCTATTTCACTCTCCTTGTTAAGGAGATTATGAGCTCCATCAGCAAAATCTGCATCACCAGAAAACATGACAAGCTTGCCATAGTTTGGATCATTCTCCGGAGAATTTGTATAGTCGTCACCACCAGAGAATGCAAATGGAGCAGCAGAACGTTCCATTGCAGAACGGGCGCGCATATTTAGGAAAGTGATGGCCACGACGCCAATTGCAATAAAAGCAGCTGCACCAATAGCAATAAGAGCAGATATACTAAGAATGATCTTGTGTCGATGATTTTTCGAGGAAACGCTGGAGTTGGAAGCAGACGAGTTGGGATTCAAGACAATAGGTTTCGGATGAACCGATGGACAGGAGTGGTTGACAACAGAACCACACAACAATGAGTTTCCGGTAACAGATGTAGAGGAGATGGTGTTGAAGAAACCACCGACTGGTAACTCGCCTTGAAGATGGTTGTAGGACACATTGAATGATAAAAGATTGGAAAGATTTGTCAGCTCCTTTGGTAGACTACCAGAGAGCTCATTCCATGATAAATCTACATGCTGAAGATTGGTTAGGTTTGCAATGGCTGCAGGGATTGAACCAGTGAGCTTGTTGTGAGAAAGAACCCTGCACAATTCAAATGAAATTCACAAACAACAAAAGAATTAGAAACAGTTTAGACTCTTTAACTAGAAATGTTAATTTTCACAATTATATTTAACAGAAGCAAATTAAGAGAACTTTTAAGGACTTGATTTATTTAAACTTATCTACCGATATGAGCATTTTTGAACCTTTATAGAAGAGCTTATAGGAATAGCTTATGATATGTCCATAAGCTTTTCCGGATAGTTTATGAAAACGGCTTACACCTAATATGAAAACAGTTTGACTTTATTTTATCTAGTATAATAGAAATAGCTTATACATAACAAAAGCGCTTATTTAAGTTGTTTATCAAAACAGAACCTTAATATGTAAACATGTATCACTCACATTAAATTGTAATGAACAAAGCATGAAGTAAGGCAAAGTATGCTATGAAATTAGAGAACTTACAAAGTTGTTAGAGATGAACACTTAGCGATTTGTTCAGGAATTCTCCCGCCAAGGGAATTCTTGTGTAGCCTCAATACAGTGAGTGAACTTGCACCTTCTATTTCGAAAGGAATGCTTCCATTGAGTGCGTTTTCACTCAAGTCAACAATGTACAAAAATTTGAGTTCGCCTATACCAACAGGAATAGAGCCAGAGAAATAGTTGGTAGACATATTCAAGATTTTCAAACTAACAAGACCACCGATATCAGATGGAAGTTCACCAGAAAATCTATTGGAAGACAAATCCAAAACCTCGAGACCACGATAATTATTACCCTTCCTAAAAATCCATGAAGGAAGATAACCATCTAATTGATTTTGACTCATGTCAAGAGCCAAAAGGTTAGTACAATTCATCATTGAATCCGGCAATTTTCCTGTTAACTGATTCCTAGAAAAATTCAATCTTTGCAGCATTACAAGATTCCCTAATGACTTCGGAATCCAACCAGAAAATCTATTTTCAGAAAGATCCAATATTTCTAGATTTTTCAACTCTCCAATCCAATCAGGAATGTTACCGGTGAATGAATTTCCTTGCAAACTAAGAGAATTACAAGAATTCAGTCTTTGCATTGATTGAGGAATTCCACCAGAAAGAAAATTACCACTCAAATCAAGTGATTTCAAAACTATGCAACCACCAATATCCTCAGGAATTCTACCACTAAAACGATTTTTCTTCAAACTCAAAACTCTCAAATCATAAAGGTTTTGAATCCCCTCAGGAATTTCTCCTTCAAGCAAGTTATTCGAAACATCAAATGATTCCAGTCCCCTCAAAAACCACGCCTCGGATGGCAAATTTCCATAAATTTGATTATAAGAAAAGTTAACATTTGTCAAAGTTCCACATGAGCTAAGAGAATCAGGAATGTTACCTGTAAGATTATTCTTAGCAAAGTTAACGGTTTTCAAAGATCCACATTGTTGAAAAAACTCTTGAGAAATTGACCCTTGAAGATTATTATCACTAAAGTCAACAACTTGTAAATTTCCAAGTTTAGCAAGATCAGGGTTTATGAAACCTGTGAAATTGTTACCACTAAGTGAAAGTGTTTGAAGAAACTGCAATCTCAATAAGCCTCTATCAATGTGACCTGAAAGAGAAAAACCATCAAGAACAAGAGAAATAACTCTATTATTTGAAGTATCACATTTCACACCTTCCCAATTACAAGGTGTATAATCATCTTCATTCCATGAACTTAGTTTATGATTAGGATCTTGTAAACCAGCTTTAAACACAATTAACCCCATTATTTCATCATTGAAAACAGGATCATCAACAGAAAACACAGGAACAGGAACCATAACAAAAGCAAAAACAACAAAAAACAACATAACTATGCTGTTAAATTTCATCATTTTCATAGAATCTTGAAACATGTCTAGGAATCAAAAGGGTTAAAGGGTAGTGTTTAAACTTCAAAAGGAGTGGTTTTTCTTCATGAATTTCAACAAAGGTTTAAACTTTAACAATAACAATAACATTATCATTTGGTTGAATATAGAAGAAGAAAGGGTTTGTGTATGAACTATGAAGGGAAGTTTCTTCACAGCAGAAGAAAACAGAAACAGTAGCTGAAGTTGCAAGTATACAAAAAGAGAAGAAACAAAGAAACAAAAGAAAAAGGGTTTAGACAAAAACCATGTGAGAATGAAAAGAAAACAAAGTAAAAGTGAGTTGAAGAAAATCACTAAAAATCACTTTTTTGCTTTTTCACTGTTCATCAGAATTTTCAAAATCTCTTCCATTCAAAGATGAATGAACATGTTCCCACTACAACAATGGAATTTTATACTCAGAAGAATCAAAAGGGTATAGTAAAAAATTGATTTTTTTTTTTTTATATTTTATTTTTTTTCAACTTTTTTTGAGCTTAAGTGAAATGAAGAAGAAAAAAAATGAATTTTTTGATTTAGATATTGGTTTGCAGAGAAAGCGGCGAAAGGGACGCAATGAGAGAGGATTTTAGAAAGAAAAAAACAATTGTTGGTGGAAGTCTTGGGAGTTGAGAAGTCATTAATATAGAGAGAGAGTGAGTTTTTTATTTGAATCGAGTATCCTCTGCCCGCAACGACAAAGACTAATCTTTCGAGTCAGTTAAGATTACAAAGAGTGATAAAATTTTCCTTTAATTTTTTTTTAGTATTATTACATTCTAATGACCAGTTTCAATCTCATAACTTTTAGTTTATGCGAAAGAGATCTTTTACTATATCATCCGAGCTATCTCATAGAATAAGTGTGTGAGAGAGGAAAGCATAAAATAATTGTGTTTGAATAAATGAGTAGTAAATAGAATGGTTCTTCTTTTATGCGTTATGGTTAGTACAGTGTCAGAGAGAGTAAAGTGAAGCATTTAAAGCTTGTAACGTCGAAGGCAGAGAAAGAGTGTGTTTGTGTTTATGTGCCATGTGTTTGTTGCAGAACAGAACAGAAGCTATTTTGACAGTATTTTTTCACTAGTTTGAGGGAGTATTGTTGTTTTCTAGTCTTGTAGAGGCAGTAGTAGTTTGTAGTATTAAATAAATTAAATATGATTATGATATTTATAATGACATGTGGAATTTAAATAGAGTATTGAAATAGGAGTATGTTCATGTTGCATAAAAAACAAATTGAAATACTCTTTTTATTGTTTAAGTGTATACATTTGCTTTCAAATCAAGATTCTAGAATACTTCTAGTTAGAGTTGATTCTGAATAGTATAAATTAATTTTAATATGTTTGATTTTTTTAAAATTAAATTAATTTTATTTTTAAAATTGATTTTATTTGAAGTTAGAAATTATAACTTCTAATTTTAAAATTGATTTTTAGACTAAAATTTAATGTTTAACTCACTTTTACATTTTACATTCAAGTCAATTTTATCTATAATCAATTTTACATAATCATGTAAAGTGAGTGACATAACATAACCATGTAAAGTGAACACCAAAAATGCATTTTAGTGAGAAAATTTTGATACCAATCCAACTATGTAAAAAAGTCTACTCTACATAAAGTGGATTTTTTTACTCAAGAGAGTAAATGGTTGAAAAATACCTTTAAAATATTGTATCGTTATAATTATATTAGGCAATACATGTGTACTCGTCACATGGGCGATATAACCGTTCTATGTAGTTTGATATATACATCATACTTTGACTATGTCCTCTCACATGAAACACATGAGCCTTTGACCCCGCTTTGAGAGGTGAAGCAAGGGAAGACTCTATAAATCGCTCATTATTTTCCATCAATTATTTCTCATTTATTGACCTATTATCTCCATATGATAGACTCTATAAATAAGAGTTTAAAGACATTTATCAAGTCATTCATTTCTTCGTCAAGTTTGCAAGAGAACTACATAATTGATTCTCTAATCATTTTAGATATATGTAGGATTAGAGATTTTTCCGTCGAATTATAAATAAAACTCACAGACTATATATTCTAGAGAAATTTGAGTCTCATTTATGAATAAGTAAGAAAAAAATGTGTATATTTTAAAAACTTGTCTCACTATAGAGTTATAATATCAATGCTAGCTTAAATTCCACAACCAATAATACCCATGGTAAATTTAAGCATGCAACAAAGCTAACTACTTATTTTAGTCTATGCTCTCTACTAGTTTGAACCTATTGATCACATATACATACTAATGTTTAGATTGGTGAAACATATTTGTCAAACATGTACCATAGAAGTAGCCATAGATGTCATAATAACACTTTAACTTTAGGAAAAATTTTGAAGCCACATGAAGCCATTTAATTTTTGACCATCTAATTTGTTTTGTAATGCTTGTTTTCAAGCTTCAAAAAACCCACCAAGTCTTGTAATGCTTGTTTTCTCTTTTTCCTAGTTATTAGTAGTACTTTGCTTTGAAATGATTTTGTTTACCCAATGTTGTCTTATAAATTGACTGCTTTAGCTATTTGCCTTTGAAGGCAAGAAAATATAAGACTAATGAAATGTCACGTTTTCTGTTTTCACACCTTTAAGATTTCTTTTTTATTGTCATCGTGTTTGTTGATTTAAAATATATTGAATTCCACCAAACTCATATTCACATGCATATGGTGTTATGATTTTAAAATTGTTTGACTTTTGAATTTGGTTTATGTGGCATGAATTATTTTATTTAACTATATATCATCTCTATTAATCGAGTTAAGTTTATAGTGAATATATATATGTTTATACAAAATAAATTCTATTCTTTTTAGAGAATAAAATAATTAAATTCTATTAAGAAGTGTCTTTAACACACATTAGTTAGCAAAAATTCAACACGTCAATACTTATAATTTTGTTAGATGAAGTATCCGATATTCATTTAGTTATTTTATTGTTTTTTTGACTAAATTCATTTAGTTATTTGACACTGTATTTTTTTATTTTATTTTTTGAATTAATTTTATCAAATGTGTAGTAGTATAAACATATTTGTAGCTAGGTATAACGAACTCTCCTTTAAAAATAGATTTTTTTTTAAAATAATAATAATGATGAGTTGTACTTTTTATAAACTTTTAGTGCCATACTGCCATAGGAATCTGCTTAATTAGCATTTTTAATTTGAAATTGGTCGTGTTTGGTTGTCATTGGCACAAATGGACCAAAAATGAGGATACTTGCATTATAGAATGTAGAATTCAAATTTTGATGATTGTACCATCTCTCCCTGATTTGATCATCTTTTCATCAACCAAAAAGTTTATCCAAATAGTATAAATTTTATCAAAATATATCCTTTAATGTTAAAAATTGTAAGAGAAATATTAATAATGGTATAATCTATCAAGATATTAAAATTTCTATTAAGAAATATAGTACCAAAAATGTAAATCTTATCAAAAAATATCTTTCGATAATTTTTTTTGTGTGAGCAATATAATAAAAAGCTGAGAACAAAAAAAATAATCCATCTAGAAATTTTTTCTTTTCTTTCTCACATATCCTTAATTAACATATGGTTATATTATAGGCCCGTGACAGCATTTATTTTTGATTTTTGTACTACAATTTTTTTTGTTGACAGCAAGCTTGAAGTACTTCCAGTGGATCCCATTTAATAGGGTTTCTATTAAAAGCCCAAAAGCAACAGATCCTGTTCTGTACTTCTGTTTGCTATTATTGGACCACTGTTCGTGTAATATAAAAAAAAATATCTATATTGAATTTCACCACTCTTCTTTTCCCTTTTACTAGTATTTAGTATTTACACCTACTAGTAAAAAAGAACAACCAAATAAATCATGAACAAAATTTTCTTTTGGTTATAAAAAAGAGAAAAAATTATATAATTTAATAATTATACATATATGAATAGGATATATCCTTCTTCTAGACTCACAAATGTTTATGTGACATATTAGTAAAACAAATGTTTATGTGACATAATGAATTGATGTGAAATGTTTAACACTTATGAAACTACAAAAATAATATATCTGAAAATTTTCAATTTCATCTTTAAATTCATTTTAGTGATTTAATTGATTGTTGATGTTGCATTTTTACAAATCAAAAGTAAGTATTAGTATATGAGTGATTGTATCCACAATGACTTGTGATATTAGTGTCTTTCACCAAAGTTTATTATTTTAAGTTAAGAGTTGAATTTGATTTGGTCATAAAATTGTTCAAAAGTGGTAAATGAAAAGGGAAATAACAGAGAGATGAGATTGTTATGATTAGACTCGTTAACCATTTTCTAATGTATCATCAAGATCGATTAGAGCATCTCCATCGTTGGTTTTTCAAACCAGTTCGCCAGCATGTCATCAAAGCAAATCCAATACTTGCACTTTTATTTTGTTGGAGTTCGCCAGCAAGGAAATGCCATAGCTTTATGAAGTAACGTTACTTTCTGACACAAGCTAATAGAGTATAATAAACTAATATACAATTTAAATAAAATCTAAAATTTTGGATCCAATATGAGTAAAATATTAATATATGATGTAAAATTGTGGGACCCAATATGAGTTCTTTAGAGTTGCATTGTTGGAGTAAAAAATAAGTGAATTATTTTAAGATGATGTGTTTCTAATGGGGCCCACAAAATACCATTGGGAGTGGTTCACCAATAAAGTTGCTCTTACATTACATATATTCAAGCTATCTTTAATATTTTCACCCTTCCCTCGTCATACTTTATTTATTCCTAAATAAAGAGGATAAAACAATCATATTGTTTAAACGTTGATTCATCATCACTTAATTAATCATCGATATGATAATATTAACGATATGACGATGTACATGATTGTTAAACCTATTTATTCCTAGAGTTTATTATGTTTAACATATGATTTTTCTCATTCTTAGATCAAGATCTAAAAACCATTTGCAGCGGACAAATCGGTCTTAAGCCAGTCCCTAAATTTTACATGTGATCCTTTATCTTTTTTTAGTTTCATTTGGTCTCATAACCCCTTATATTTATGTTTGTTAGTCATATTAGTAGCTTTTGTTATTTTTCAACCTCAAATATCTAAAATGGATTAACGATTATAGATAATTCATAATTAAAAAATATTTAATAATTAAAAAAACAATGAAGTCTTTTGTAACCTACTACAATCAGAGCCGGCCCCGAATATGTGGAGGCCTTGTTCAAAAATAAAAAATAGGCCCTTAAAAAAGTGCAAAAAAAAATAAAAAAGAACTATCTTTAATATTTTTTGGCACGTAGATGAAATAGTAAAGCAATTTGAAAACTCACACACACTAAGTGAAGAAACCGATGACATTTGAAAATAATAATTTTTTGTAATTAACATAAAAAAATGACTAAATCATTCTCAATTGCTTCAATATTAAATTATTTTATACCTCTTATATACTAATACACCACCTATAAAAATTTTGAGGCCCTCCCATTTAAGAGGCTTTGTGCCACGGCTCATGCTGCACATGCATGAGGGCCGGGCCTGACTACAATACTACTTGTCCATCTAAGACATAAGATATTTGAGATTTTTTTTTTACTAAAAGATATTTGAGATTAAAAATTAATAAAATGTACTCATATGACTAACAAAAGTAAACTTAAAGACTAAAACAGAAAAGACTAGTTACGAAACCAAAATAAAACTAGAGATTGAATGTGTAATTTAAGCTTGGGTTAATTTTTTTCCTTCTTCTTTTTCTTTTGAAAGAGAGCTTGGGTTAGCTTATAATTGAATGTGTAATTGTTGGTTCTTTGCTTTAGGAATGAACCAAAGGATATATTAGCATATGTACTAATGAACTAATAGTGATTACTCGAATAAATCCGTTTCTTGCTCTTTAACTCATTCTAGTGTCCTTTATAATATATGAGTACTTATAGATTGAAGCTCAAGCAAGCCATTTGTACTTCATTTTCATTTCATTCTTGTCTTGCGTAAAGCTAAGGCTTAACACAATTGCAAGATCTCATTACCCTCTAAGTACAATATGTAGTTACTCGATTAAAAAACAAATATATAGTACTATGTAACTAAATAACTATGTTCAGGAAGAGTAGTTTAGTTGGTAATCATAATTCATAAGAGAGATTATTGGAGAGGTCAAGACTCAATAATTAACTCTTAATTTTTATGAGTCACAATTATATATTAAATGATCTTTAATTTTTTTAAAATTTGTATAGATGATTTATATGATATAAATCTTTAATCTAACAATTAATTTTATAAAATTCATATTCGTTATAGTGTTATTCACAAATGATGCACCGTAAAAAACTTGTTCAAGTCTTCCACGTTAGATTTAGCAGTTAATTAGAATCAATTAGATGTTTTTTTTTTACGAATCAATTAGATGGTTTTTTTGACGAATCAATTAGATGGTTGAGTTAATAATAATTGATTTTTCTTCCCATTTCAGAAGTGGTAATACGGAGAGGCCGGGAGTGGAGTCTTTGCAGTTCCGTCGTCTGACTTGGGTCGAAGGGAATAGTTTGACTAAACCTTTTACGGTTGAAGAGGTTAAGACAGCTATATGGGATTGCGATAGTTTTAAGAGTCCAGGGCCTAACGGGGTAAATTTTGGTTTCATCAAAGACTTATGGGGGGATTTGCAAGGGGACATTATGCGGTTTGTTACAGAGTTTCACCGTAATGGACAGTTATCAAAGGGTTTGAATTCTACTTTTATCGCTTTGATCCCGAAAGTGGACAGTCCCCAGAGTCTTAATGAATTTCGGCCTATAGCTTTAGTGGGTAGTCTTTACAAAATTCTGGCCAAATTTTGGCCAATCGCTTGCGGATGGTGATAGGGAGTGTTGTTTCTGAGTCTCAGTCCGCATTTGTTCGTGATCGACAAATTCTTGATGGGATCCTAATCGCTAATGAGATAGTGGATGAGGCTCGGAAACATAAAAAAGAGTTACTCCTTTTCAAAGTGGATTTTGAGAAGGCGTACGACTCAGTGGATTGGGGCTACTTGGATGCCGTGATGAGTCGGATGGCTTTTCCGACTTTATGGAGGAAGTGGATGAAAGAGTGCGTATGCACGGCGACAGCGTCAGTGTTAGTCAATGGTAGTCCAACTGAGGAGTTTGCACTTGAGCGAGGGCTAAGACAAGGGGATCCTTTGTCCCCTTTTCTCTTTTTATTGGCAGCAGAGGGGTTGAATGTTCTGATGAAGTCGATGGCGGAGCGTGAGTTGTTTACAGGATACAAAGTGGGGGGGCATGGGACTACCTTGGTGTCTCATTTGCAGTTTGCAGATGATACCCTCCTTTTAGGAGCTAAGAGCTGGGCTAATGTGCGAGCGATGCGAGCTGTTCTCATGTTGTTTGAGATGATGTCCGGTTTGAAAGTGAATTTCTGTAAGAGCATGCTAGTCGGGGTCAACATTCCGGATTACTGGTTAGTCGAGGCGGCGAGTGCCCTGAGATGTAGAGTAGGAAAGATTCCTTTTATGTATCTAGACCTTCCTATTGGGGCTGATCAGCGTCGGTTAGGTTTTTGGGATCCCGTGTTGGTCCGCGTCAAACAGCGTTTGGCGAGTTGGAAGAGCCGGTTTTTGTCCTTTGGTGGGTGTTTGGTATTGATCAAATATGTACTGACCTCTCTTCCTGTCTATGCACTTTCTTTTTTTAAAGCTCCCACAGGTATCATTTCTGCCCTTGATTCTATTTTATTGCATTTTTTTTTGGCTCGGGGTGAGGCTTCTAGAGGTGTATCATGGGTTAGTTGGCAGTCTATCTGTACGAGGATGGAGGATTGGGGGTTAGGCGGCTTAGGGAGTTCAACACTGCTCTTCTTGGGAAGTGGTGTTGGAGGATGTTGGTGGACCGGAGAGGTCTATGGTTTAGAGTGTTGGAGTCTAGGTATGGTTTGGAGGATGGTAGGCTGCGTGAGGGGGGGAGGAGAGGGTCATCTTGGTGGAGGAAAGTAGTGAAGATTAGAGATGGGGGTGCTGGAGTGGGGGGGGGGGGGGGGGGGGGTTGGTTTGCAGAGGGTGTTAGGAGACGGGTAGGAGATGAGAGGGATACTTCTTTCTGGTCGGACCCGTGGTTGGAGGGGGTGCCGCTGCGTGTGAGGTTTGGTCGTCTGTTCGATTTGACAGAGACTAAACACCATACTGTGGCTGCGATGTTTGCACTAGGGTGGGAGGTCGGTGGTCGGGCGTGGGAGTGGAGGAGACAGTTATGGGTCTGGGAGGAGGAAATGTTGGGAGAGTGTCAGGCCTTATTACATGATATTCAGTTGCAGGACCAGGTGGCTGATGTGTGGCAGTGGCGCTCAGATCCAGAGACTGGGTATACAGTTCGAGATGCTTATCAGCTTTTGACTACTTCGGAGGCGGTTCTTCCTGATGATACATCTGATCTTATATGGCATCGTCAGGTACCTTTGAAGGTGACTATTCTAGCGTGGAGACTTCTGCGTGACAGGTTACCTACGAAGACTAATTTGGTGCGTCGGGGCATTATTCCACCGGATCTTCAGCTTTGCGTATCTGGCTGTGGAGGCATTGAGTCGGCTCATCACTTATTTTTTACTTGTGGCGTGTTTGGTTCTTTGTGGTCGCTAGTCAAGTCTTGGATCGGTCTCGCGATGGTAGACCCTCCGACGTCATCTGCTCACCTTATTCAGTTTATCTCAGCAGTGGGTGGCAGTCGGGCACGGAGATCTTTTATGCAGCTCATTTGGTTGGTATGTGTATGGGTTATTTGGACAGAGCGCAATCAGCGCCTGTTTAAAAACTCGGCGCAATCAGTTCATCATCTGTTCGACTTGGTTAGGCGGTATTCCTTTTGGTGGTTGCGGAGTCAGTATCCTTGGGTGGGGGCTAATCTACACAGTTGGTGGGTGAACTCTTTGCTATGTTTGGGTATTTGATTGATGTATCTTTGACGTTACTTGTGGTTTTGATGTATACTCTATTGACCTTTTTCTAGTACATCTTGTGCTGGGGGTCGCTGTTAATATAATATCTCATTTTGTCTTGTTCAAAAAAAATAATAATTGATTTATAGTTGTGTAAAACCAATGTGTATATTTTATCAAAAAACACTTAGATAAAATGACACGTGTCTCTTCTAACTTAACTAAAATTATGAATTTGATATATGTTTCGGACATACAACAACATTAAATTTTTTGAAATTTACCACCATTCATTTAGATGTGTAAAATCGAGAGATTAATCTAGTTAGTGTGAGTTTTAATAGACTATAGAGTCCAACTTTATAGAAATATATAAAAATTTCTGTAAATTTAACTCAATTGATAAGATAATACATGTAATATTCAAAGACGATGTCCAATAATTCTATCTTAATTGACAAAAATATCGAAATTATAAAACCGAATATTCATAAACGAAGTTCAAACCTTAATTTTTATATTTATATATGTGAATTTTCTATAACTTTACCATTTCATCCACCTTAAGAAAAAAAAATCAATAACAACAACAACATCAGCACCAACACACGTGACAAAGCAACCGATATTCCAAACTTGCTTGCACCTTTCATAATTCATCATATAAAAATCAAATCAAATTAGTATTTCACATTTCATTTCATAAACATAAACCCTTTAATTAATTTCTTTCATTAATTTCCATTCATTTCACTTCACTTTCATTCTTACTTCCTTCCTTTCATTCTCGTTACCTTCGCCCTCTTCAATGGCTTCCATCAATTTCACAATCGATTCACTTTCTGTCTTAAACCCTAAATTCAAACACCACACTCGTTTCTCTCTCCCTCATTCTCCAAACTTTCATCCTTTACTCAAACACCGCACTTTTCAACTCTCCCTCAATCAACGGAAACCGTTAACTGTCACTTTCGTTGCTCCTCAACATGAATCGGTAAGTCTAAAAGAAACCATTTTTATTTGTTTTCTCATATGGGGTTCTGCTATTTCTGCTAAATTCAATTCACTGTTTGTTTTTCAATCAATGCATGTTCCAAATTTCAATTTTTATCAAAATTTGATTAGTTAGATAGTAGATACTAATTAGATATTAATTTAGTCATTTTTTTATATGCCCTTTTGCCAATTTTACATAGCTTAAGAAAAAATATGCAGAGTGTATTTAATGTGGCCATTTTGTATATGAATGTATAATACAATTTTGTGTGTGTCACCAGTAATGAATTGGTCCAAGTGGTATGGGTCTTGGGTTGGGCCCCTAGCATGTGGTCAAGGGTTCGATTACTGGCTCATGTGGAGGGGAGAATCTATGTTGTGTGCCCCACAGGTTCCTGACGGAGATTAGTCATCGCTAATTGCGTTGGAACTTTTTCATCATATTGGAGAGAGTATTTTTTTTTTGTAGAGAACAAGAAGAAAATGTTTGTGATTCATATATTTTAATTGAGAGTATTGTAAAAATGATGAAAGGATTTGAAGAATTTATGTAAACCCTGAAAAATCTTTCTTTAATATACTTTTTGAGTTCTCCCATATTAAGGGAATTTTGGATTACGAAGAAAAAACAAATTCCCCATTTAAAGTTGTTGGTTAGTTAGAATCATTTGATGGTGTTGGTTTTGCTAATGTGGAATGTGAACTGTATAGGATCATGGTGAAGTTGAAGTGGAGAAAGGGAACGATGTTGGTTCTGAGGAGGAATCACAGGAAGCGTGGAAGCAGGCTTTGGATACATTCAAAGAACAAGCTTTGAAGGTTCAAGGGGTTTCTCAAGAGGCTTATGAAGTGTATTCTAAGAAGGCAATTGTCATTTTGAAGGATACTTCGGAACAGTTGAAGATACACGCTGATAAGGCAAAGAATGATTTGACCGTTGTGGCGAAGGAAATCGCTGAAGAAGGAAAAGGGTATTTGTCTTCTGCTACTGAGAATTCACCTGATGTGAAGGAAATTGTGGATACTTTTACTGCCCCGGAAGATGATCTCAGCAATGTTTCTGGTGTTCGGGACTTTTATGTTGGTATACCCTATGGTAGGTGTTTATGGCTGTTGTGTGCTTAATGAATTTATAAATTGGAATTTACTTTTTATGAATGATTTTTTGCCTAACATAAAGCAGAAACTGTCGAGATGCATTTAAATATATGGAGAATGCTAAATATAATAAGGTTTTAAATTGCAGTTGTGGTTACGCACTAACACAACAGTCATTAATATTATGGAATATTGTGATTAAATGTGGCTGCAATTGTGGCTACGATGCAGTTGCAGAAACCTTTCAAACTATGATATTGCAGCTGCAATTGTGGCCGTGGACCCTAAATTAAAATCGTGGACTAGATTATTTATTGATGTTGTTGGCTAAAGCCTTGTGGTTGGGGGACTTGTAAAACCAAGGAAACTAAAGTTAGATTTTTTATTGACACATTTGGGCTAAATCTCTATATATAGATTTGGGACGATGGATGACTTGGTCATCTTCACTTGTAAAACGGTAGTGCTCCTACTAATGGGGATTGCAATTTATGCCTGATAAGGATTAGCCTTCTTCACTTGTAAAACGGTAGTGCTCCTACTAATGGGGATTACAATTTATGCCTGTTGCATGATAAGGATGAGCCTTTTTATGTCTTATATTTGCTGATAAGGACTGATATTGACCTCTAAGAGTGGTAAAGTCGTTAACAATGTTATAAATGAAAGATGACATATTATGGTTGCCAGCCAAAAATCCGCCATATAAATATGGCGTTACGGCTGCCTATGGAAGAATCATGGCGGAGCGGATATAGCAGATATAATAGGCATGGTGACCTATGGCGGCTGAGACAGAATCTGCCGTGCCATAACACCATGGCGCCACTGTGATGGCAAATTGGCAACACTGGTTCTAGTAAGGGATGATGTTGTTGGTGTCTTTCTGAATGTTTGGCTGATTAATGAGGCCCATGGTAGTAAAATTTGCAATATTCAATGTTGGATTGTAAGCCCTTTTGTTTTTTAAGTTCTGTGTTGTAATTTTTTTTTATATATTTAGTGTTGTTAACTTGTTTCTTTAAAGTTGTGAATTTGTTACTTATGAGCTGTATATTATTGTTACCTAATTATGCATTTTCAATGCAAGTTTTAAATAATTGTTTGTCGTGATTTAAATGTTATCATTGTTTTCAATAATTGTTTATCCCTGTAACTTGGTAGGCGACATTGCATGTAATATGCAGGGACTGGGGTTTGAACCCTGGTACACCCACTTGTTTACCTTGTAAAAGGTGGAATTCTAGCCACTAGACTACCTGACCAAAAAAAATGTTGCCATATAAATGTGATTTTGCATTTCAGGCATGATCTTATGATTTGTGTTATGATGTATCATACAATTTATGTTTATGCTCACATTACCAATCATACATTGGGTATCGATTTTGACTGCTACAATAGGGCCGGTTCATTGACCTCAATATCAGTATTGTACATATGTCATCCCATTAAATGATTTTGTAAACATATATAAACAGATATGACTTGTATTATGCTAACTGGAAAGATCTTGTTGCCCTTTCCCTCCTCCCATTATGTGATGTGATATGATACTGTTATTAATTTGCAGGCTTGATACTATCTCTGGGTGGCTTCCTTTCCTTTATGGTAACCGGAAGCATTGCAGCAATAAGGTTTGGGGTGATTTTAGGTGGCGCCCTATTGGCTTTAAGCATTTCAAGTCTGAAAGCATATAAGAAAGGACAGCCCTCTTCTCTAGCTTTGAAGGGCCAGACAGGTAAAAGATCATATGCTTTATATGTAACAAAAAACGCTGAATCAATTTTTTATTATTTTAAATTTTAAAAAGGGTTATATGAATTTGAAAATTAAAAATTAGTCCTTTAAGTTTTCCAATAGTATCACACCAAGATTGTCAAAAATGAAATCTCCTACTTAGGATTAAAAGGGCAAGAAAACATTTAAATTGAGGAATCACAACAAAATTGCAAAATGATATGTGGACCATCTTAATGAAATTGCAAAACTATATGTGACCAACTTTGAATCGCAAGTCGCTACAAATGATTAATTGGGTTTATATTGGCTGTGTACAACAAACTCATGAGTCACAATTTCACATCTTATCTTAAAATTACGAGTTAACAACTCCAAATATAGAAAACATAAGGTTCGATCTGAGGAGGAAGGTTGTGAGATTAGGTCACAATGGAGATGGAATTTACAGTCAACCCACTAGTATTTGAGTTTTGAATGTGATCCTATACTAATCACACCAAGACATGATTTTAGGTGTGCGCAGGTTTGGGCAACAGTGTTGAACTGTAGGATCGTGCATTCATACGAGTTTAATTGCAGTTTGGACAACAGTGTTCATGCAACCAAATATCATTGGTTTGATTGTAAAATATTTGTAAATGTAACAAATATGTTAGCATGGATTTTATATGCCGATAGTTTTTATATTTTCTTCAAAAATCGTAGTTACAATTTACAAGGTCCAATGGATTTATTTGGTTTGACCGGTTCCAACTTGTCTTTTACTTATTTGATCTTTGTTTCCTTTTAAAAAAATAAATAAATGAGAAGTATGGGTTGGAACCACCCAATTAGACATAATGAACTTATACATTGTAATGTTCACTTGCACTTGTTTCACGAAAGTGGTGCATTGCATACTTTAGGGTTTAAATTCTTCTTTCTTGTACAATTGGTGCCTCTTATCTGCTTTAATTGTCTTTTGTTAGCAAATGTTTAATTACTCAACAAATTGTGATCAAATATATTATAATAATTAAGAAATTAAATAATGCATTATTAAGATTCCAATGATACTTAAAATGCACTGTTCTATACTAGATTATGATGTTCCCATCTCTCTGATAATTTTGTTTGGACCAAATCTCTCTCATATTTTAAACATTAACTATTTTTTTGTAATTGATTGGGGGTTTTCTACTCAATTATCTAAGTTGATTCATCACTAAACTGATTTTTAATTACTTGTTGGGTTTGCAGCAATAACAAGTATCTTATTTCTGCGGGAGATTAGCGCAGTTGGCAGAGTAAGAGATAATTTGTATTGAACCTTTGTCAAAACAAATCTAATTTTCATGCTCATAAAAATGCTGTATGTTTCAAACTTCTGACATTTACTTGTTCTTGTTTCCTTTTCTCAGGGATCAACTTATTTCACTGCCTTGATCAGGTTCTTGAAACTTCACTATTATTTTAATTACATATAACTCGATCTTCATTTTAAAGTTATTAAGCTAGCATTTTTGTTTTCCCACGCTGACCTTTACCGATAATGTCAACCACTTGCTGCTTTTTCAAATTGAAGTCAAACTTTGTCAATATTGCTTTAAAATAAGATTTTATTAGAGTTACAACTGGTGGTGTCTGGACTCCGGACATTGCATTTAGGCTGACAAAATTGCTAATTGGAAATTAAGAATGTCGGAAAATTGCAATTCTGTCATAAGCTTATAAAACAAACAACAATGGATTTTGCAAAAGACCCAACAGAAGACTCTGCTAGCATATTAGTTTTCTATTTAACCTGCAGAAATGCAGATAAAAAATTGAATGTCATTTGGCTCATTCTCATTCTATGTCAAATTCTTTGATGTTTCATACTAATAATTAATATTTTGCTGTATAATAACATTGTTAAGCATTTGCAGTGGTGCGGTAGCGGCATTTTATGTCTATAGACTAGTTTTGGAGGGTAAACCACAAAAAGGTTCAAACTTGGAAGGTGAAGCAGGAAACTAGTTCAGTGATAAGGTTAGTCCCAACAAAGTTCAGTTAAGCATAAGAAAAATATATTATTTTCAACATACTGAATTCCCTGTGCAGCATGAATTTACGTAATTGTTTTCTATTTTCCATTCAGTGTCAAGTGGAAGATCAGATAAAAAAACTGAAAATTTGCATGAAGACCGTCATAGTAAATCTTGGCGATTATTTATTTCTTTGATATTGACAGACCGGGTCGTCAAGACTCGTTGCTGATGGTTATGGTTACTAGTTTGCGGATGGAAAAAATCGAGCCTGGAAAATCTTGATATATATTTTAGAAGTACTCTAGTGTAAAATTATGATGATTTTATGAATTAACTCTATTTTAGGTGGGATATTATGAACTGGTTTTATTTATTTTTTGAAAAGTAGTAACTGCGTGCATTCTTCACTCCATAATAATAAAGAAATTTCACAATTCAGCAGGGCGGTTACATTGAAGCCGGGGGTGAACCTGCACACCATCAAATTTTTAGAATTCAACTATTTGTTTTCTTTTTCTCTTGCACCCTGTGATATTAATTGTTTGCACCATTGCACTTATGCGTTTGATCTGTTAAAGAGTCGGTACTAGATAGAATAGTACAAGTCAAAACAACACGGCGCAACATAAACTTTTATGATATTGAATTTTTTGTTTTATACAATATTTGGTGGAAAAAAAAATATATTTTGACATTTTAGACAATTTCTATTTGGGACAAAAAGTTGTGTTGTGACAGGAATTTTTGTTTTTGTCCTGTCCTTTGCCCCCAATTTGTCCAGTTCCTAAAATAGTTTTACAATCAAACGCAGTACAACTGGAATTGTTATGTCAAATCTCTTACTTTTTAGCAGATCAAACGCACCTTAAAGGTTAATCACAAGAACAGTTAAGTCATTTAGTGTAAGTTCTTAACACGTAAACTATTATTATATTATAATTATAAAGACAAAATTTAGGTTCTTAGATACTCCCTCCAGTTTTGAATATAAGAAGAAAAAAACACACTCTTTAAGAAAGTGAGAAATGATTAGAAAAAATATTTTATTTTCTATTTTATCCTTATTTTTGTTGTTAGTTAAAGAGAGTAGTATTGGAAATTGTAAAAAGAGTAATAATGTTTAAGCGTAAAATTGGAAGATTAACAACAAATAATAATAATTACAGTAGCTTTTTCTTATATTTGAGACCAACAATTTTTTTTTTTGCTTCTTATATTCGAGACCGGAGGGAGTACTTTTGATATGGTTTTTAACGTAAAATTTGTCTTATGTTGTTATAACAAACTTTGAGAAAATTATGAATTTGAGTAAATTATAGTTTGTTATGATAAGAACAATATAAAAAGTACCTAAAAAATACACAAGTTTTACCCATTATATAATACTTTGTATAGTTGGTCTTGTAAAATAATAATAATAATAATAATAATTTATTTTATTAAAATTTAATGTAAGCATTGGTAATATAAAACTTTTTTATACATATATTCAATTAAATCACTCCATAATATTTATTTGGTTGGTTGAATGTATGTATTTCTATTTATTTGCAAATCAAATGGCTTTGTAATGTTTATACGTTTTATTTTTTTTAAATATCCAGTTCAATCAAATTCAACACAAATACAATTTTTTTATACAAATTGAGCAAGTTATTCGGTTAAAACACGTGATTTAACAGATAATTCAATGGTTAGGTCAATAAGCCACACAATAGCCTTATTGGGTCATTCACTAATCCGATTTTTAAAACATTAGCTCTTACCACTTTTAAAATATTCTCTCATTTTCTTTCCACTTTCTCTTCAATCAAACAACTAAATCTTTTCACATTCTTATTAAAAATGACGATTAACAAGAAGCAAACAATTTCTAAGAAATTGACACTTAAAAATAAAGAGAAAATATTATTAATTTATTATATTTTGGTACATAAAATATTATTAATTATAATTGAAATATCTGCACCACCTAAACCAAGGCTGTGGCTCCGCCACTGCAATTCAGGTTTGCAAAGTAATTACATTTAGTTGTTTCTTCCTTTACCATGCAAGGATGTGATTTAGTTTATGTTCACTTTTGCTTTTTAATGGTTGAAGAAAGTTGAGTGCTTGAAAACCATATTCATTTTGCAATATTGTGCATTGTGAAATCATTAAAATTGACTGAGTGATGAGCTTTTAGAAAGTTGTCACCATGTTTCTAAAGAGACAAACATGGTTTTAGAAGTACACAATCGGTATGGTAAAATTCATCCTAAAAGTATAAAACCTGTGTTTCTGGATGTGTATATCCAAAAGTGTCCTTGAGAGTGAGAAAAGTTCCTCCCTTAAAAAATTTCTGAAGTATGTTGATGGACTTTAAAGCATATTAAGGGGCCTAAAGAGAACATTTCGAGTCAGAACATAAAAATGCCATAGGAAACTGGCCAAGATGATTTTCATGTGGCGCCTTTTTTTTAAACGGCGAATGTAAGTTAATTATTTAATTTTTATTAAATATGATATCCAAACCGAAGAAAATTTCTTTTAACTCTTCCACGAGTCATCAAACTAAGATTATAATGAGTAGTACTTTGATGCTTTGCTTTTCGAAGTAAATTAAGATTAACAAGAGTCATGATGTCGTCATATACTTAAATAGTCCCATTATATACATAAGACAAATTTCAGAACAATGACGATAATTTCTAATTTCTAACGCTGCGCATACCTTTCCAATTTTTAACATTGCGTGGATCAAGATTCTTTAGCTGCATTTTCACGTATGCGACTCATTTGCGAATTACACACCATTCAATAAAAAACAAATACGTTACATTTCAAATATATATTTGAAATGAAATGTGAGTCTTGTAATTTCAATTGAATGGTGCCTATGTATAAAAATGCAAGTGACTTAAATCCAATTCCTTTTCAACATACGCATGCTCTCGATGTCTATTGCACTAGCCACCATTTGTTTATACCCTTTATCACCACCAGTGTCAAGTGCACCCCAACACAGCCAACTTGATATTAACCACTCCATCACCACCAACCAACATTATTCAAAACACTTCATTCTTAAAAGACCCTTGAAAGCACAAATTGTCATCATTAAATTGCATTATGGTATCCTTTTCAATAAAGCCATACAGCCAACAACCTCAATACAATTCTCACGTTTGAAAAATCCTACTACTTTACAACTCCATTAATTCTTCAATATAATATCCCCAGTGACAAATGAGTAGAGTGTAAAAATTAATTTACATTAAAATAAATTAAATAAAAGTTTATGAATATATTTTTACACTCAGTAAAAAAACTGATGAGTTTGGAGTAATAATAAATGGAAAATGATACACTTACACGAAAGCAAATTAAAAAAATTTTGATTTGAAAAGTGGTTCAAAGTTATATTTGGTAAAAAAATGGGAGCGTGTGGATGATCTATATTCATATTCTTCGATAAGGCAATGCGTGCAAATATATCCTTGCAAAAATGAGAACGGGTACTTCAGAGTCTTTAGCTATTTTGCATGACTCTTGCTCTATGTTCGCCTCAGCCCTTTTGGCAGATGCGTTAGGTGTTTCCATTTTAAGGGTGTAGTTTCTTTTGCTTGGTTTTCTTTTTTCTCGTTTTCTCAATTAACAAAAGAAACAAACTCTAATTAAGTAGTGTTCTCGCCTGAATTTGCAACTTGAGGAGCCGTAAAAAAACAATTTTCATATAGATACTATTACTACCTCAAAAAAAAAAAAATAGAAAAAATCATGCATAATTTCATAACCACATTATTGAACTTTACAAAAGGTAAATACCTAAATAAACAAATGACCAACGTCTTTGTTAAGCTATAGAGATTGTCCAAAGTAAAAGACTAATAATCTCCTCAGAAAAATACTAATTACCAAGATCTTCTAGATATCATCATGATGAACTTGATTAGGAATAATAAGAGGTTGATTATCCAAGGGCATGTATTGAGCCATAATCGCACGTATCTCAGTGTCCATATATCGCTGCACAAAATAAAGAAACAATATCAGGATGACAAATATATATTGTATGTGATATAGAGCACTTGGATGAAATGACACGGTTCTCTTAAAGCTAAGAGATAGTTCTCAAGATGAAAGATCAAACCCTCGGAATGAAGCAGCGTAAAACTCTTAGGGAGAGTTTTGCCGCTCGTGTTGTCCTACTGGACTTGAGAGTTGCGTTTGGACACTTAGTTTATACTAAGATATTCTCAACTAGTGTGCTTTCTCAATGCGGGATTGGTAGTATAATATATTGTTAAAAAGATAAAAAATGAAGGCTGCAGCAATCGTACCTGGATTCTGTACTTGTAAAATGCATATCCTCCAGAAAGAGTAACAACCAAGATAACGATAATCATCCAAATACTCGACACCGAAGAAGAAGTATATTTACCTGCATTTATAAAACAAATATTCTTCAAATCTAATAGCTATGCAAATAATATCTAATAGATAATCAGAAAAGCTGAACTAATAAAATGCCATAACCTTAGAAATTAAACACTAATAAATAGAATCTCAAACCTTAGTAGCATGCAAAGAATATCTACTATATAATCAAGATAATGGACTATGAGTTTTGGATGAAAAATGCTCTAGATATTTACATGATAGTTCAAAATACAACATTAAGTCAGATAAGGTTCTCCAAAATATAAAAACTTGACACTGCACAAATAGAAAATTGAATGCTTAGGGAGCATTATCGAGGGAAAAGTTAAAATTTTTATTTTCCACTAGGAGTCGGTTGATTTAAATGGTATACAAAAAACTACCCATTCCACAAGACAATTTAGGACAATGTTTTAAAAATGACAGGTTCAACGATTTGATTGTGGTTCAGCTGTAGTTGAGTATGTGATAGTTAATCATATTTTAACATTATATAGTATAACTATTAAGAAATTACTATAAATCAAATATTTAATCAACGTTTATTGATTATATTATATAATTTGTAAGATTAAAAAGCAATAATAAAATGACAGAAATAAACTCATGAACATGACATGACTATTTGGATCTTGTCATTGGACCAATATTTGCCTAATCAATATACATTATTGAATTTAAAACTAAGCAATACCAATAAATTTGAAAAAAGACCAATTCAAATTGGTCCTTGTAACCAGTTTGCACAACATTTGTTTTGGGAGTGGCATAGACAGAAGAAAAGAAAAAAAAAAGAGACTCACCAATACATGTGTCATTTTCTCGTGAGTAGAGCAAACCGCTTTTGCATTTGCACTCATAACTCCCAAAGGTATTTTTGCATTTGCAGTCTGGACACTGGCACGCCGACTTTTCTTGGCACTCATCAATATCTAATGGCAGTAAAAGAAATATATTAAAGCCAGTATACTTCCAGAATAGATAATACCAGCATATTTAATAACAACAGCATGAATCTAATCCTGATGCAACCACTAGACTCTAGTACCTTCACATGACGAGACTCCGTCACCTCGGAACCCTGAGGGGCACTCGCAACCTTTTCTAGACTCATCCTACATCATCAATTAAGAAACAAGGAAACAAAGAACAATTAATATCTAGCATGTTGATCTTGCTTCCAGACCTCGTAACCAAAATCGTGTACAAAAAAAAGATGAACAAGATAACTTACATGGCAAGCAGAGTAAAGCCTTCCGCCATGCGATGATTTCCAACAACCTCCATTGTTGAAATCACACCTTAAGGTTTCTGAAGCTGTTAAGAAATTCAAATTCCCAATGAAAATTGAAACAAGAAAAAATAAATTAAAATTAACATAAATAGAGACATCATAAGGTCATTAACACAAAAACTTCAAGGACAAGGAAATAATTACAAAGAATAAGAGTATTCAAAAGTGGATGGGAAAGAAAAGAAGAAGAAATTTTGACCCCAAGCACCAATTTACCTTCACAGTGGGTATATCCATTGCCGACAAACTTCACACCATTTACAATAGGACATTCACACACTCTTCCTCGGAAAGTGTCCTATAATTAGAAAAAACACATGAAGATGGTAAAAATTAAAACGTAATACAATTTTCGCAATAATGGGCCTGACATGGTTCAGTTAAAAGAATACCTTGCATGCAGTAATGTTATAATCCTGCCAACAACCACCGTTGTTTTCCAAGCACTCATTTGTTTCCATGTCTGCAAATAATAATCAGTGAAAACTTTAGCTTCTGAACAAGATTGAATATCAGTGAGTCGGTTTCCAATCCATTTATGATTTTAAATAGATCAAAATCAAGACAATCCTTTTATAAAAATTGAAAATTAAAACACCAACATATAAGGGGAAAGAAAAAAGTGTTCATATAACTGCTTATTATTACACATCGCAAATTAAAAAAATTGAAATTAAAGAGTTAGTGAAATGAATACCTGGGGTTAAGCAAATTGATGGTTCGGTGGCCTCTTGGAAACCTGAACATATTGCTTTGAGAACAGCGGGTCTTGACAACTTACCTAAAAGCAGTTAAAAATCAATTATGAAATAGAATACGATTAAATAGATATCTAGATATCGTCTACAAAAGCTTTTTCATACCTCTGTATTGTCTGTTATTTATAACAAGAGTGGGCAGTATAGTAACATCGCCACGGGAATCTTTGCCAATCTGAAATCAAAGTTGGAACAAAATGCAACACAATCGTCAAACAACATAATGACCAAATATTTGGACAAGAATATCGTAAAGAAAATGTTAACATTTTAGAATGCATTAGAAAACCAACCTGTGAATCCTGTTCTGCTTTGAGAACAGGGTTATCAACATCAGCATGAGGATCTCCGACACAGTCTTTAATCTTTTTCAGATCATAACCTGCAAAGTAAATGGAAGATATATATTTTCTTAGAATGATGTGATACACCATTTTTCCATGAACATTTGAGAAAATAAAAGGTAAGTTAATTAAGTAGAGGCACATAATGCTGAACCTACCAAGAGATTTAATAACTTGATCTGAACATTCTTCTGTGTATTTTTTCTCTTTCATGGGGCAACGGATTGAAAAGTCAGTCACATAGTCCCACCATTGCCAAGGCTTTCCACTTTCATTTGCCACTTTAAAGAAGCAAGCTTGCCGTAAATTCTGAACAACAACATCTTTGCCATCATAACCTTTATTGAAATCTTGCTCAGGATCCGGAGCACAGTATCTTCCGTTGTTTATACACTGAGACTTGCACTGTTTGCTTAAGAGAAACTCTCTAGGGCAAAACCAAGTTATATAGTGAGGGGTGAATTGAGTGAATCCCTTCTTCTCAAGTTGTTGAGCCGCTCCTTTAAAGTTCTTAACAAAATTGATTTGATTGTCACATTTTGGTCCACATTCATCGTTGCTATTTGTCCATAATTCATACTCAACTCTGTCATCAGGATGCGGAAGAGCTTCTCTCCAATCAAGATTTATGTTAACCATCTCCCCCTTTGAGAGAGCCTCCTTGATCCTATCCCCCAAGTTTTTGCTGATAAGAGCAGAAGGAATAGTAATCTTTTCAATATAATCATCTTTTGCAACATGTCCTTCTTCAGGAGTGTCCATGGTGATTAGCGTCTCTTCTTTGTCATCAGCTACGAGAATAGCTGCTGCTCCACCATTTTGTGCATTCCACGCCTTCAAAGTGAAATAGCAATCTACCAAAATGACCAGGGAATAAACTTAAAAAGAGAAGTGACATATCTTACAAAACATTTTACAAATGAATCTACCAAGGAGCGATTATTTCTGTCTTTGGGTGAAAATCACAGTTGATATATGCTATTAAAGGAGCCTCAAATGGTCTTTCTATGTTTTGTATTATGAGATTTCGTAATAACTAGCACTTTCCATTTGGATAACTTAAGCCACTTTTGTTTGGTTCTGTTCCTAACAACCAATGCATTGATGTCATAATTATAACACCATACAATCTAGAGACAGAATAGGTGATCAAAACCCTAAAGCATTTTTCTATTTTTGTATTATTTTATGATTCTCTACAATAGTGTAATTGTGATCTATACCGCCATCATCCATATTCCATACCCAATAAATAAATATACTTCACTTAAACCCAAAGAAAATAGAAACCCTTCATCCTTAACCTAAACAATGCAACATCTACAAAATCTTAAGCAACGATTTCCAGTAAACTGGTTAAGTACATTGACGGTTTGTTTGGCACAATCACACACCCTGGAGTGATTTTGTCAAACTCGCCGTGATTCCAAACATGCATAGCATCATTTTAGTAAGCCTACTAGAATATTCAACAATCAGTATAAAATCTGAAATTCATTAAATAGAATGTGTAATCCTACGTTTAAATTTTTACTATATAAGTATCATAAAAGAAAAAGAAAGCAAATCCAATGCAAAACATATTCAAAACACCACAATCAAAATATCGCAATGTACTTGAATATAGTATCTACTTTAGAGACCAATGCAATGCAAAACATAACCAATGCAAAATATAGTATCTCAAAACAAGTTTATTTTCTTTCTGTTAGAAATTGGGTTTGGCCTAACTCAACCATACAAAACCGGCTTGTAAGGTGAGGGTCCCCTGTACTTTAGAGACCCGTGCCAAGACCATCTCACATCCAATGTGAGACTTCTTAACACTTTCCTTAAAAATCAATGTCATGCAAACAAAAACAACCTCAAAAATCTCAAATACAAACTAGTAGTAACTACACAGATTCAACAAAATCATAGTACCACCATGGTTTCATCAATCTCACTATGAATCTAAACATGCACTAAGAATTTAAAAGAACTAACAAAAATCTCACCTCCACGATCAACAAGAAGAAAAGTAGGAAAACCACCAGGCCTAGGTTGAAAGTTAGCATTAAAATCAATAAAGCTGGTACATCCTTTCTTATTCAAATCTGGATGCACAACAGAACCAACCAATGTTCCACCATATTGAGGCACACCAAAATTCCCAATTGCACATTCATAAGTACCCTTCAATGATTTTGGTGAAGTAATCTTCAAACTATTCTTCTCCACCAAAAACCTACCAAAACAACAATCAAAAAACAAAACCAAAACACACAACAACAAAAACAAATTCAACTTCATGTTCATTCTGTTGTTGTTGTTTTTGTTCTGTTACAGAACATAAACCTAGTACACTCCGAATGTGGAACAAGATCAAAATGTGAAATTTATAGTGCTAAGTTGTTTGGATGAAGAAAAGGAACGTGACCCAGATGATGAAATTGATGATTGAGACCAAAAATAGTAACTTTTTTGGATGAAAAAGGTTTAAGGTTATGTGGGTAATGTGAAGAATGATGCGTGAGAATGCAAAAGCATCGAAATCTGTTGTTGTTGTCAAAAGAAGGGAGTGAAACGTGTTAGTTAAGTTCAACTGTAATTGAAATTGTCGCCCAAAAAATAAACAAATCAATCAATTTGTTATAAATAAATAATGATAATGATGATATTGATGGTTTAATGGATATTTACAAATTTAGTTTTGCATCGTGATCTAATAAGAAATTATTAATGTGTTAGTTAAACAAAGTTATTAATATGTTATGTTTTTTTCTTCTTGTTTTTTTTGTTACATCAATATTCTTTTTTTTTTGATAATAAACATCAATATTCTTTTTTACTAAGTATATAACTAATTAAAAAATAAATATACAAAATTAGCATAATACAAACAAAAAAATAATAATAGTTTGACAAATAATATAAGATGCTTAGTGAATGTAATGTTACACTGTAGATTCATATTCTATTTTCTTTTTAAGTAATATATGACCACATGATAATTTTTTTACACACACATTTAGGGTCTGTTTAGATTGATGGTATAAAATGGAGTGGAGCGGAATGGAATGAAACAGAACTGAATGGAACGGAATGGAACATATATTCCATTCTATTGTTTGGATATTTTATGATAGAGCGGAACAAGTTTCCCACTCCATTGTTTGGGGAGTGAACAGAATGGAATGAGTTATAACTTTTTTATTCCAATTATACCCTTTATTTATAAAAGCTTAATATCATACATTTTCTACTCAATTCAACCAATAAATTTCACATATTTCATTACTATTTCATTGTCCAAACCATAATAACACTCTTAATTGAACATAAACTACCAAATTAATAGAGAAAAAAGGATCGACAAGTTGCCAAAGGCACTATCTTATTCTACAAAAAAAAAAATCTTATTGGTAAAAAAATGTATTATCATATATTAAAATAATACTATTGTAGTATATATTGTCATACCAAATAGTAGTACTAATTTAATAAAAAACGAAGAGAAGAAGAGGAGACGAAGAGTATATATGATGTGAATTTTTTTTCATACACTAATATAATAACAAGAATAATTAAATTGGTTTGTACAAAACAAAATTGGTTGTAGAAGAAAAGAAGATTAGGGACGGAAATTCACTAATATAAAATTAGTTTGTACCAAAAAAATAAAATTGGTTACAAAAGAAGAGAAGACGATGGAGAGAGAAGAAAGAAAGTTTAATAACAAATTTTTATTTTATTTTACTTGCCTTTCAAAAAAAATAAAAGTAAAACAAATAGGGATAAAATTGGATGAATGTCTGGTATTGGATGAAATGAGTTTCATCACATACCATCCCGTCTCATTCATTGTTTACAAAACCAAACAATGGTACATAAACATATTTCATTCCATCCCATCCCATCCCACCGCATTCCATCAATCCAAACAAACCCTTAATTAAATTATCTTTAGAGTGTCAAGAATATACATCATCCATATAAGTTAGTTTTACACTAGCAACTAATAAGTATTTTTAAACGAGAGATTAGTCACTGCATTCGACGGTGGATACCCCGATCTCGACCAAAACTAATAAGTATTTTGTGAGGGAGGCGTATATATTGCTTACTAGTTAGAATGTTCATGTTGCGGAAGCAACCTCCGATTACATTTGGTACAAATAGGTCCTTATAAAGGTTTCAGTTTTGTCATGACGACTCATTCGCAATAGGTTACTGATAAAATATAATTTGACAAAGCGGCATATCATTTCTCTGGACTCTCAATTGTGTGGCACATGTTGTGGTAGTTTAGAAACGGTTTGTCACCTGTTTCTTTCTTGCCCCAGTTATGCTCCATTGTGGTGTATGGTTAGGTCTTGGGTTGGTATCTCTTCGGCGGATCTGGACGGATTACATGTTCACTTTTTTTCAGTTTCTTTCATTCTGTTGGAGGATTGCATGCTCGGTGTTCTTTTTTGCAGCTTATTTAGTTATGTTGTGTTTGGATAACTTGGACTGATCGAAATAACATAGTGTTCAAGGCACAGGAAAATACTCTTCAATAGAGATTCGATTCTCTCCAATGACAACTTAGGTGGGTTAGTTTAGCTTCTTCAAAAAAAAAATACTCTTCAATAGCTACTTGATAAAATCAAATTACATTCTTTTTGATGGCTGAAAGCTTATTATTTTAATATTGGCTTAAATTCTTATATGTGGTATAGTGTGTATGGACATCGACTAATTTTATATTTAGTTGTTGTAAACTGTTTTTCTGAATCTCTTTCCTGGCACACCTAGTGTGTATGAACATCGACTAATTTTATATTTAGTTATTGCAAACTGTTTTTCTGAATCTCTTTCCTGGCACACCTTACACTAATAGGAGTTTTTAACTCTTGTTAATATAATCTATTTTCGTTTCGTCCAAAAAAAAATTAATAAGTATAATTTAAATATTTATGTCACATCAGGAAGTATGTGAAATGAGGTGACATGACAAAAATATATTATCTTTTTTTTGAAACAAGCTAAGTTAAAATATGAAACAAGCTAACGAAAAAAAGATGAAACAAGCTAAGTTAAAATAAATAGTTATATCTCCATTTCTTTATTTTGGTGAACATATTTTCATTTTTCTATGCAACGTGTTTTATTTCAATGCTGAGGTTAATTATTATGTATTGATGGTGTAGCTTGTTTTATTTCATTATTTATAATAAGAGTCATTTTAAATGCACATTTTAAGAATACTCTAAATAGTAGTTTTATTTTAAAAAAAATAATGTTTCATTTTTGCAAATATAAAATACACAAGTTTCAATACAATTTTTTTATTATTACAATACAAAATTTCTTTATTAATACCAACAAATACCCAAGAGCATTTCCCTTATAATAATAGTCTCAATATAAGGTTGAAAATACTAAAAAATATAGAGATTACAACTCACCTTGAGTTTTTATAGGTGAATTGATTAATTAGTTAGTGTCCTAACAAAACTAATCTTAATTATAGTTGTGTGCTTCAACCAAAAAGCTATATTTTTGAGTAATATCACACAACTCAATAAAGTTTTAACGAATATAAATTTTATAAAATTAATTATTAGATTAAAAGTTTATATCATAGAAATTATTTATATAAGATTTTAAAAAAATTAAAAATCATTTGATACATTCTTGAAATTTATTCTGATTACCAATATTTAATAAAAACATATCAATCGTTAACTCAAAATCTTCAAATTTAAACTACGATTTCCTCTAATATAATACCTCTATTAGCTGTACTATGCTCGTGAAGACACATTGAGCTAACTTTACTTAAAGATAACAAAGAATTTGCTTAATAGAAGAAGAAGGATAACTATATATAGAATATTCCCTTCAAAAAGAAGGATAAAATAGTTGGGCAGATAATGGAGTTAGATTTCTCAGAATCATCGCTAGGATCGCCAAAACTAGGACACTCTTCCTTCTTTTGTAATATATCGAAAATATATGCATTCACATTATATTTGATGGGGTGCGTATTTTAAGGATAAAATATGTGCATGAAAAAAAGGGTAAAGTATGAAAAGATAACCCCTTATAACTTACTATAAGTTATATCAACGTGTATCTCACATCCCACAAACCCTCTAAATCACACTATTTGCCTCTAATAATTTCTTTTAAGGAACAGTACTAACAATCGTCATCACATGATAACGAAGGTTAAGGATTGAATATAAAAATATTGTCTAAGAAATTGTGTAATCAACTAATTCTTTAAAAGTCTAAAAATTATTATTTTTAATATAAAATTTAAAATTTAATATTTCTTAATACATATACGTGTTCTAAAGACATTTGTTATAACAATATCTCAAAATGAAACATATTTACTATACTCTTTTTTTGATCAAAATATTTACTATACTCTAACATAATTTTGATCGTTTTTATGTAGTCTGTTCAATTGGTACACAACATATTTGTTAAGTGAAGATTATTACCCTCACTTATAAATATATGTTCAAACAATTTTTTATTCAGTGCGAGACTCTAATTAAGTCTTAACATATTCTTTCACACTCATGATTGAACATTTAGAGAGTAATTCAATGATTCGATAGCGGAAATCGTATAGTAGACAACCTTAAGAAATCTTTAAAAGAAATTCTAATATATCTTATAATTTAAGTTGAACTAACTCAATTTACAAAATCGATTTGTAAAATAAACTCTCCCATATTATATTCAAATCATATCACATCTATATATTGAAATTTGAATTTAAACGTCTATGGTACCTATCTAATAAATACCATTGGCCAATGAATAATTAGTTAGGTCACTAATTCCCTGCTTAAAATTTGACTTTTTATTTTGTAGAATATAAGGTATTATCCATACACACATGACACATGAGCTACATATGACTAGTGACTCAATCCCCACGCTAAGTTTAATGCCCATTGTATCATTTCCACTATATATTAAAAAAAAGTTGTATACCACTATCTACATTTAAAAAACTATACCTCATGCCCTATTCATTTTTTTATTATACGTAATGCTAGCTTTCCATTGCACTCAACATGAGAAAATCTATTATAAGAAGGCATCTCAATTCATTCTTCAAGCATACCAACCAAACCAACCCATAAGGCCAAATTGTTAGGTGCTAGCTTTTTTTTTTGCTTCATCACTAAGGAAAATGGGAGAAGGAATTTTTTTGGATACCATATTAGTTCCTTTGAGCTTTTTCATTACAATAGTTTACCATGCCTTTCTTTGTTACTCCATTAAGAACAAACCTTCACGCACAACTTTTGGAATTGATAAGTTAAGGAGGACTGCTTGGGGTCTCCACTTAAATCAGGTAACCATTGCATCGATCTTAGTGTATGTTTAGTTTCAAATTTGAAGTATGCAGAATTGATTCGTAGAATTGATTTTGATATATTTAGATGTTTTTGAGTATTATTGATCGTCTGGGTCAATTCTAGCTTGAAGTTAGTTTTTGTGTCTGTAATTGATTTTTAGATTTGAATTTAATGTTGAATTTATTTTCGCCAATATCAAATTATGAAACATTAATTAATTTTATTCCCACGTAACCAAAGATATATAATCAATGTTCCAAGTAAAGTCTCAAGTCACATTGTTTTCATATTGTTGATTTTTTTAAGTCAAAAAAAAAAAAAGTAAAGTCTCAAGTCACATTGTTTTCATATTCAATGGATTTCCTATTTTCATTCTTAAAGGAAACTCTTTAAAAATAGAAAATATATATTGTAATTCAAACGGAAAATTAGAAGATAACTTTTGAAAGCAAAGGGCCCAAGCTACCTAGAGATTGAATTTAGGGATAATCAACTTCGAATCAATGAATTTCGTCATGTCAAGGTGACACTTTACCACTTCCCTTGTCTTGTCCCTATCGAGAGAAAAAATAAATTAAAAGGTTGAGAAATTCAACGTCATGACTCATGAGTATGATTAAAGAACTTAAATTTGGTACTATTTCCTTTTGTATAGCTCGACTCAATTTATTTTTTAAATCGACAGATAATTTATTGATAACTCAACGCCAATATGTATAGCTCGAATCAAATTAGTCGGGGTCCAATGCACGACTTCTAGATAACGAAGGTCTAGACCACGTCCATAAATGTTCCTAATTAATTTGGTTTGTGATGGTGCAGGGTGATGATAAAAAAGCTATGCTATGTGTACAAAGTTTAAGGAACACACTTATGGCCACAATACTCACAGCAACTGTAACAATTCTTGTAAACTTGGCTTTAGCAGCTCTAAACAACAATGCATTCAATGCAAGCCATCTCTTTACAAGTGGATTTTTTGGTTCAAAATCAGATATAATCTTCCTCTTAAAATATGGTTCAGCATCAATTTGTTTGTTGGTTAGTTTCTTATGTAGCTCAATGGCCATAGGATTTCTAATTGATGCAAATTTTTTGATGAATGCTTATGGAGATTTTTTGTCTGGTGGTTACACACAAAGTGTAATAGAAAAAGGGTTTACCTTAGCTTTTGTTGGGAATAGAGTGTTTTGTGTTTCTATTCCTTTGATGCTTTGGATGTTGGGTCCAGTGCTTGTATTTTTAGCTTCCATAGCTATGGTTTGTTTGTTGCATGAGTTTGATTATGTGCCTAAATTACCACAAAATCACAAAAGATGTACCAATGTAAAATAATCTTAGCTAGCTAGCAAATTATTAATATAAATCAAATAGATTTTCAAGTGTTTGGTAAAGTGGATTCTTTATATATGGTTCAATTTAGTTCGATTTCAATAAATGTATTAATTATTTATTTAATAGAGTTAGAGATTTTTTTAAAAATATTTGCAAAGATATAAATTTATTTTAGAGCGTGTTACATATATAGTTCAGAAAATAATTAATTTAACTCCCTGTAATTTGGTCTAAAAAAAATCCTCTAATTTGAGCCATGATCGTTTGGGCCTATGTCTATGCTGCTAATGTGAATTCATGTGGACTATCTTTCATGGCACCATTTTTATTTGTCTTTACCACAATTCTTATCCCACACACCACTCTCTTTTCCCTCTCAAAAATGACTTTTTTACTTTTGTAAAAAAATTCAAACTATATATTTTAAATTTTCTTTTATCATAAAAAAATCAATATTTGAACTAAAAAAGAGTTCGGAATACAAGGATAAAAAAGTAATTTTAAAGAAAAAAGAGAATTAATGGTAAGAAGATAAGAAATTTTTGCACAATATACTACACCCCAACTTTACATATCATTCATTACTCCCACCACCGTTGAACCTCTCTCCTCCTCCGTTGAGTACAAAAGGGTCACACACTCCTTTTGCACTCTCCATTTGTTATTCAACTAATAAATGTTGTGTAGTGTACTTATTATATAAAAAACTCATATTTATTTATATCAAATAAATAAATATGAGTTTATTAAAATGATGGTTATCGCGTTACATTCTTCGGAAAAAAATGATGGTTTATTAAAATTTGAGGGATTTAATTTTTATGTTTAGAATAATATGGACATGAACATAACATTGACTGTTATATTTGACAAGACATTTTTCAAGTTTCTTTATTTTCAACAAAAATATAATAATATTATCCTATGTGTTATGAAAAAGGATTTATAAGTGCGAGTTATAAAAGATAAAAGATTTATGCTTCAAAAAAAAAAGATAAAAGATTTAAATAGAAAAAGTAAGAGATAAAAGACTCAAGTATTATAAGTAAATAAATAAATAAGATAAAAAATATCATTTGTTTATTGACTTTTTAATTTTAACAAAAAAATTAATATGTATGTTTTATTGAATATAATTTACTATATAATAATTTAAGAATTATTTAGTTTTATAGAAATATAAATTTTGAACATTATTTACAAAAAAAAGCATTAAAAGTAATTGAATGGTTGTTTATAGTATTAATATTTAATAGTATGTATTAAGAACATATACTTTTATTTTGTCAAAAAAAATATATATTTAATTTTTTGTTCAGGGTATTAAATATATTAAATAATTAATCCATTCAATATATTAAACAATTATCAAAAAACATTTAAGACATTTTTATAAATAGACGAAATGACAAACTTTAATCATGAGTGTTTGGCCTAATAATTTCATTATTTTCTGTCAATTAAGATAAAAGTTCTGGAAAAAAAAATTTTAAGACTTATAATTTTAAATTTACAAAATATGATATAAATAATATAGAATGGTCAATACCAGGATATGGCAAGAAAATAAATTAAACACTTCATTTTCAAATTCAAAAATTATTCATTTTTTTAATTTCTTTAATGACATATAAATAATTATATCCAACCTAGCAATTCTACTTCATCATATTGTATCTATCATCGTTTAAAAATATGTAAAATAACCATTTTTTTAATTTATGAATTTGATGAAGAGACAAAAACTTTTTAATGTCAGAGTATGACCATGAGCTTCTTTTATACTATCTAATTTTTTAATATACTCCCTCCACTCTAAAATATAAAAGAAAAATAGTCAAATAATATTTATGTATTTGGTTATAAATTTGGACTAAATACATCAATTTTGTTTGACCAAATTCTTTTAAAATTTTATGATGGAGGAAGTATATATTTTAAAAATATGATATTTAAGTAAATATAATTAATATTAAACATTTTTAATGATCAAAGGATCTATTGACCAAAAATCAAAAGAGTAAAAAATATTTTCAATTATGTGTATATGAATTTTTTTTTATAAAAGTGTATATGAATTCTTATTAATTGATCAAACGATCTATTGACCAAAAGTCAAAAGTGTAAAAAATATTTTCAATTATGTGTATATGACTCCTTATTTCTCTAAGGTTTAAATATCATTTTCGTGTCTGTATGCCAAATTTAGGTTTTAGTCATGTATCAATTTTTGTTTTAAATTAAATAAGCTCTTAAATTAACCAAATTTTTTTGCTTTTGGTCCATAAAACTAAAACCCACAACAAAATTTCTAAGTTTCATGTAGATTTTCCTAAGAATTTTCCGATTTAGTGATTTAAACATTTTTAATGATCAAAGGATCTATTTAACAAAAATCAAAAGAGTAAAAGTTATTTTCAATTATGTGTATATGAATTTTATTTTTTTTGTAAAAGTGTATATTTATTAATTGATCAAACGATCTATAGACCAAAAGTCAAAAGAGTAAAAAATATTTTCAATTATGTGTATATGAATTTGTTTTTTGTAAAAGTGTATATGAATTCTTATTAATTGATCAAACGATCTATTGACCAAAAGTCAAAAGAGTAAAATATATTTTCAATTTGTCTATATGAATTCTTATTTCTCTAAAGTTTAAACATTATTTTCGTCCCTGTACATGAAATTTAGGTTTTAGTTCTGTATCAATTTTTGTTTTAAATAAGCTCCTGAATTAACCAATTTTTTTGTTTTTGGTTCATAAAACTAAAATTCACAGAAAAATTTCTAAATTCCTGTAGATTTTTCTAAGAATTTTCCGATTTAGTGATTTAAACATTTTTAATGGTCAAAGGATCTATTGACCAAAAATCAAAAGAGTAAAAAATATTTTCAATTATGTGTATATGATTTTTTTTTTTGTAAAAGTGTATATGAATTCTTATTAATTGATCAAACGATCTATTGACCAAAAGTCAAAAGAGTAAAAAATATTTTCAATTATGTGTATATGATTTTTTTTTGTAAAAGTGTATATGAATTCTTATTAATTGATCAAACGGTCTATTGACCAAAAGTCAAAAGAGTAAAAAATATTTTCAATTTGTGTATATGAATTCATATTTCTTTAAGGTTTAAATATCATTTTTGTCCTTGCATGTACGTGAAATTTTGGTTTTAGTCACTGTATCGATTTTTGTTTTAAATAAGCTTCTGAATCAACCAATTTTTTTGTTTTTGGTTTCTAAAACTAAAATCCGAAGAATTTTTTTTAAGTTTCCTGTAAATTTTTCTACGAATTTTCCGATTTAGTGATTTAAACATTTTTAATGATCAAAGGATCTATTGACCTAAAAGCAAAAGGGTAAAAAATATTTTCAATTATGTGTATATGAATTTTTTTTTTGTAAAAGTGTATATCAATTCTTATTAATTGCTCAAACGATCTATTGACCAAAAGTCAAAAGAGTAAAAATTATTTTCAATTATGTGTATATGAATTATTTTTTTTGTAAAAATGTATATGAATTCTTATTAATTGATCAAACGGTCTATTGACCAAAAGTCAAAAGAGTAAATAATATTTTCAATTTGTGTGTATGAATTCTTATTTCTCTAAGGTTTAAATTCATTTTCGTCCTTGCATGTACGTGAAATTTTAGTTTTAGTCATTGTATTAATTTTTTTTTTTAAATAAGCCTCTGAATCAACCAATTTTTTTGTTTTTGGTTCCTAAAACTAAAATGCCAAGGAAAAATTTCAAGTTTCTTGTAGATTTTTCTACAAATTTTCTTGCAAATTTTTGTTTTAGGGATCAAAATTAAAAAGTTTGATCGATTCAAAGATTTATTTAGCACAAAAATTGATACAGAGATTAAAACCAAAATTTTGCGTACATACAGAAATGAAAATGATGTTTAAGTCTTCTTTAATTTTTAGTTTTTTTATTTTATTTTTACCATCTAGTTCTTTGATTCTTAGGAGAAGCGCGCCCAATAGTCCAGAGTTCAGAATGAGTTCTAACATCAAGTGGTTACAGTCCCCTCCCAAATATAATTGTGAAAATTAAATCTTGGTCCTCTATCCTAAGTCCAGCGACAATCACGACTAAACCAACTAGGTAATATTTCTTTAATTCAAATCTTATATATATATATATATAGAAAACATGCAAAGTAGTCAAAAGAGTCAAAAGAAACGTTATTCTAATTTATTATCCAATTCAATTTTTTTTGTTTGTATTAAAGTTTTCAGTCTATAAAATCCAATATTGGTTCTACGTTGTTCATTCATCTCATTTTCAATTTAGTGGTATTCACCTAAATGACCTAATATTCAGCCTTGTTTTTATCCATTTCTTCATTGTTTTCTTGTTTCTTTACCAATGGCCAGTTCTGAAAACCAAAACCAATTACCCCAACAAAGAAAATCAAAACTGATACACCTGATGATGATGATGATGATGATATTCCAGAGGATGTCATTCAAAGAATTTTCAGTTTCTTACCAATCAAAGATGGCCATTGTAGTTTCAGCAACTGTGTCTCCTAAGAAGTACAAAAGATCATGGTGTTATAACCGTCAACTCTTGTTTGGTAGAGACTTAAATATTCGATATTGGAAACTAAAGTTGGCTGCAATAGTTGATCATATATTCAGTTCGCATCAAGGTAAGGAAATCAAATCTTTTAAATTGTTTATCAATCCCGTTGGGATCGAAGTTTTGCTTAAAAAATGGTTACAGATATGCACCGAAAAGGATCTTGAAAATCTTGAGTTGCATCTTCACGAACCTGGTTTCACAATTGAATCTAGTGTTATTAACGCACTACACAAGTTAAAAACACTAAAACTGGTTCAATGCACGATCCAGTTACCTGAGGTTCTGAATGGTTTGCGATTTTTGCAAACGTTAAATCTACGTGACCTTGACATTACTGAAGATATGTTTGTTGCATTGATTAAGCATTGTAAAATGCTTGAAGTTATTGAACTGGTTCATTGCTCTAGAATTAAGAAATTGAGCTTAATTGCTAGAGAAAATAAACATTTAAAAACATTGAGAATCTGTGAGGATTTGGAAGAGATTGAAATTGATTCAGCAACTCTTCGTACAATTTTTTACTGTGCAAAACTTCCAACAATATTTCGAATTACTCAAGGGGTGCAATTGTATGAGGCTTTCTTTTACCTTAGAATTGAAACTTCCAAAATCGATTTGCAATCTACTAGGCTTTGTATGGAAGCTCTTGTCAAAGATCTCTCTCATGTCTCAATTCTCACCACTACACCTGTACTTATTAAGGTATTGAATTCTACATTATTTTATTTAATTTTGTGCAAATTATACAAGCTATATACAATAGATATTATTATTATTATTATTATTGTTATTATTATTATCCAATTGGTATTTATTTTTTTAGGGTTTTCATTGATGTCTTTATTAATATATGTATCAATGTATCAATTATTAAACCTTGTAACTTTAGGGTATGGCTCCAAAGAAGCATGATGGAGTATATGAAGAATCGGAATATAATTTTATGAATCTGATGGAGCTTCAACTATTTATGGGTTTGGGGATGTTTTGCAATCCATATGATCTAAGTATGTTTCTTAAAAATTGTCCATCCTTGGTGAAACTTGTCATTGATGTAAGTACCACTAATTCATTTTCAATTAATTCGTTAATAATAACTATTAATTAATTGTAGATTGTAGATTGCTATGAATCTATTATTTTAAAAAAAAATTATAATCCCTCTAGTCTTAAATATAACTAAAAGTCAAATGTATTTGGTCTAAAATTTAGACAAAATACACTTTGACTTTTACTTATAATTAAGACCGGAGGGAGTATACCGATCTTAATTAGATCTCAATTAATACGTGAAAAATTCTCTTTTGACATATCTCGGATGCCCAAGGGCTAATTGAGTTATTTAATTTTAGTTGGGTAAAATAGCTTATAGTCTTGAATTTTTTAATTATAACATTGAAGTCAAAATAAATATGAATAAAAATACATATAGATACATATTTTTAACATTGAAGTAAAACCCTTATTTATAAATAGGTTGAAAATTGATATAATAAAATAAATTATGAGTAAGAAAATATATAGAATATATAATGTAGATGTATGGTTTTAATATCTTGAGTAATTTAACTGATTTTTTAACCTAACTTTAAAATTTATTTGCAGCTAAGTGATTATGAATTCAACCTTGGGTTATGTTGGCAGTTTCACCAAAAACCTCTGCTTGAAGAATCCAATATCAAGTTTACTAAACTCAAAACTGTAGTTCTGACAAGTTTTAAATTTGTGCCTTTTGATCTTGAGTTAGTAAAGACAATTTTACAAAGAGCAACAATTTTGGAGAGATTAGTTTTAATTCCATCAAAGATTAATGGTTATTGCAATTGCAAGTACAAACGAGAAGAAGGGCCAAAATATGATAAACTTTTTGGTTCTTGGAGAGCATCAACAAGGGCCACAATAGAGTGGCATGAAAATGATGATGAAAAGAATTTTGCAAATCCAACCCATCAAAAATTTTGGTTTGTAGAAAAAATATTTGAGTCTAGAGTTTAGTGATAATTTTAAGGATGTGTTTGTTTATTAGTAGCATGTGTCGATTTTGTGATGTTATGATGTTATAATGGCAATGTGCCAAATTTGCATGTACCCGTTTTATTTAAGGTGTCTTTAGTGTTACCAATAATTCTATATTTCAGTGTTAAACTTGATTGTGTATTCTCCTTAACTATAATTTGATGCATGTTTTTTATTTAGATAGATACTTTTGGGGCTATAAAGTAGCTCAAAACTCCTTTACAAAATTTATTTATAAATTCACTAATGCGCACATAGTTAATGAAATTAAGTAGTTGAATCGTTCAAGAGATTCTAAATTCAAATTCTAACTACAATGATAATACTTTAGTTACTTACTTTTCAATCTATCAGAATTTATAAAATTGGAAGTTTAAGATAATAAAAATAATATATAACACTTTTTTAAGGGGAATTTATTTATTGAATTATTATTTATTACGAAGCAACTCATATATGTCATCTCGATTCATGTTAAATAATCTCCATACCAAAAAAAAAAATTCATGTTAAATAATTTTAGATCTCATCACTCTCAAAAGTTAACTTATAAGATGAAATGTAAAATCACGTATATACATTCAACCGCTCAAGAACATTAGCAATGTGAGACTCTATTCAAAACCAATATTGTCCAATACTAAACGTTAACGGGGCTAGCTGTGCTCACAACTTGGCTATGTTGGCAATTAGAATCATATTTGGTTTAACAACTTTCCTTTTTTGATTAGCACCCCCCCCCCCCCCCCCCCACCCCACCCCACCCACTTTTATGGTCTTTGTTAACCTATAATTATATATATATTCTTTTATTCAACAACAAAAAAGTAGTAGTTTAATAATTTTTCCATTGCCTTATAAAGCAATAAACTAAAAAGTATTTAATAAGAAAGGAAAAAAAGAAGGAACAATAGTTAATTTCACATAAAAACAAAAGAAGTTGGCATTGAGGAATTTGAATCTTCCATATCACACGTCTTAATTAAGTTTGTATAAAGTTTGTAGTAATTTGGATGGTTTCAACTTTCATGACGAAGATTGGTGGTGCAATTTTTTCTACCTCTTTATTATATGATATGATCATATGATGATGATGTTTTTCCTCATACTTTCTTAGCTTTTGAATATAGTATTGATATGGGAGTAGATATATTCATGATAGTGCCATGACTATGAGAATTAAACTGCATTTTTTTTTAATATAATAAATTTGAAGAGAAAATGCACTCAATCTTCTGGCTGATGTAGACACTATACAATGCCATATATGTAGATACCATATGATTCAATAGTGGGCAGACTTTCACTATGAGTTGGTTAATTTACTATATATATTTTAGGTTGTTGTTACATTTGCCCAACATTACCATAAAAAAGAATTGATTCTGAAGATTTTGCACTTGAAGATTATGCAGTGAATAATATTAATTTTGTGAATTGCTTCTGTACAATTAATTTTGATGTTAATTGGAAGGTAGAGTGATTTAAGTTTGGAAATTAAAATTCGTGTTAAAGTGAGTTGAACAATAAATTTTTTGTTTGACTAAAATTGAACAATAAATTTAAATGTAAAAAATTAATTCGAGAATCAAAAATTACGAAATCTAGTTCTTGTATAATCAATTCTAGAGACAAAATTAATTCTACTTTTGAGAAATAAAAATGTGTTAAAAGTAATTCTATAAATTTTGAATCAATTCAATATTGTGTCTCCTAAATCTATAAATGTGATCTTTAAGCGAATTGATTTTGTAATTCAAAAAAGGACAGCGGCATAGTTTATTGCATGTTTACCTTCGACACATATATAATTATATTATCTTACATACATATAATTTTATTCAAGTGGCTCAAGAATTGAAACCAAACATACTCTAAGACACCATCTCCTCATGAAAATTAGTTGAATAGAAATAAAAGTTAAAAATATTTTGAAGTTCTGAAAACAAAATTGGAGACACATTGAGGCCACGATATATAGATACTCAAATCATATAAAAGAGTAATTATTCACATATCCGGTTCTTAATATAAGAAATATAACACTTTTTAAGTTCTTTAGAAAACTAATTTTAGACATTGTCGGAAAAAAAGAGTAATTTTAAACTATTAATTATAATTAGAGTTATGAGATGAGATCGGATGTGACCTAAAAGCAAATATAGATATACTCTTTTTTTATATAAACAAATAATATTATAAGGGAGTACAAATGAAATATGTACAAAACAAATTATGATATACTTTGAATACAAGTTATAGGAACATATATCCCTTAAATCGACCCTTATAAATATTCTTCATTTATGGGTATAACTCACTAATAATCAAGTTTGTTTTTTTTTTTTTTACAAAAATCAAGTCTTTTTTAAGATATACTAGCTAGTAATCATTTTATTTTTATTTTTGATACAAATAAATCATTTTATTATTAAGCATTACAATTGAAAACCTCTGTCAATAGGCAGGGGCGTTGTTGCATAGAAACCAGGGGGTAACACATGCACACCCTCACTTTTAACAATCACCTATGAAGCCCAGATACTTGATATGATACGGACACGATACGATACGGATACGGTGATACGAGAAAATTTTAAAATTTAAGATACGATACGGCTAGGATACTTCAATAAAAAATTAAATATATAAATAAAAAATATATAAAACATAATTAAAATTGTTAATAAAGAAACATTCACATTATTAAAATTATCAAAACAAATAAATTATATATCTTAAATATTATCCAAAAAGCGAGTCATGCGCATCTCCACTAATGACCTATAATTTTGTCGCTCCTTTCACATATTTTTCATCTTTCTTTGATAAAAGTTGAAAATTTGTATGCGCATTACCCAAATCATTAGCTCTTTTGGATATATTTTATTTCTTTTCAAAGAATGGATAAAATATAAACACTGGATACTTCTCTGATACGCCTCGGGAAGTATCTGACAAGTATCAAAGAAGTGTCGATTTTTTTTTTTTTAATTTAATAATTGGATACTTCCCCGATACGTATAAGGAAGTATCGGTAAGTATCTGACGCGTATCGGTATCGGATACGGTATCTGACACGATACTTGGTCAATTTTGGAGTATTGGGGCTTCATAGACAATCACTTATAGTATCCTTATAGAAAATTAGATTTGCACACCCTGACATTTTATTGTTGCACTATGCACTCACAATTTGACATTTTCACTCACTTTTTATTATTTCATATTTATTTGATTCTTGTTTTATTTATTTAATTAAATTCATTTACTATTTTTAATTTGATTTATTTTTTTTAGTTTTCACACTCTGGTTTCTAAGAGAAAAGACTTTAGTATTTCAAAATTCAAGGTGATATCTGAGATTAAGTGGTTCTAGTCTCCTCCCAAACACAGTTACGGGAGATCAAACTGCGATCTTTCTTACTAAATAAAATGTCAATCACCACTGAATCGACTAACGTTTAATTTTTTTAATTTGATTTAAGTGGTTTCATGCATTTATTACTTCCTCTCTGACGCTAGTCCTATACTCCCATAACATAATCCTATATTCATGTTTAAATTGCAAATATGATGACAATTGATTTTTTTTTACACGATGACACTAACTTATATTTGAATACAAAGAATTTACCATCAATAATACCCTGCTTTTTTTATTTTATTTTATTATTGTTTATCTATACCAAGAACATTAAATAATTTTATTGTTTTTAATAATTATTTGTCATATTTTATAATACTATTAGTTATTCATTATTTTATTTCATATTTTTGTATCTCTTCAATAAATAACTACAAATTATATTGGCAAAACAATAATTAATAATAATTTAAATTTAAAAATATCAATTAAAAAGAAATATAAAAATATATATAAAATCACACAGACACAAAAATTTTACACCCCCTGAACTAGGGTCCGGGAGTCGCCATTGTCAACAGGGTTCGATATAGAGGCATGATATGAACTCATACGAAGTGATGAATTAATGTTCAATTTTATGCTAAATGAAATATTTATATTTAGTGCCTATTACATCTTATAAAATTATCTCTAGTTGAGAGGAAATCTATACAAAAAAATTGTTGAAAACCTCTTAGTTCCTTAAAATCCATTTGGAGCCCTTTTAATAAATGTAATAGTGTGTGTCTAATATAGACGATCTAAAAATGGACTCTACTATTTTATTTTTTTTGCTTAAAAAAAATTACTCTCTCTTAAACATACTTTTAGGCACCTAAATAATTATTCTCTCTTAAAATTTGGTTGAAAGGGAGAATCCACATTGTGCGGCTCACAAATTCCTCGGCGGAAATTAGTCGTCACTGACGACGGTAGAAACTTCGTATCAATATCATGATAACAAAAAAACCATATTTTTAGGGAGTAAATTTAGCAATTAAATAAACTATACGATCTAGAATTTAAATTTTATAAATCGTTAATTTTAAAATTTTCAAGAAACAAGTTGGCCAATCATGACTCACTTACGATCTTGATCTCTATTTTAAAAAAAATTGATATATCATATTCTCCTTTATTTTTATTTTTTTTCGGTACATATCATATTCTCCTTTATTTCTTTCTTTTCTTTTATTCTTTTTACATAAAGGCAAGTAATAATGATTAATTATGGAGGATGAGGAGTGTGTGGTAAATAAGACATGCATGATCGATGCATTCACAAACAAATTAACTATCTCCATCACCTTTTTTCTGATTGTATATATGTAGCCCACTCACCCTCAACACAACAAAACATGAAAACGCCAACACATTACACCACTTATATTTCATGCAAGGAAACATTGAACCTACCCTTATAATAACTTCATCTAGTGAATCAATTATATCCATTGTACTATACTCATAATCATAATATCACTCTGCACGTTTGCTTTTATTATTTTCAACTACACGTTTGCTTTTATTTTAAAGGCCTATCTTTTCCATTACAATCTCAAGCAAATCACTACTATATATATGACACATTTTTTTGATGATAATATCATGTCACATTTTCATTTCTCATTTATTGATAAATGGATAAATACAAAACATGGTTTACATAATAGAAGCCAAAGCTAAATAGTTACCATGCTTATCTAACCTCTCATAATACATCTTGCACAAATTTTTAAATCATGTCAATTAATGAGAACTATTGTGACTTTGTTGATAAGTAATCTCTTTCGCAGAATCTGACTGACCACATTTCGTAGATTGTCCCCTTCAAATTCATTTCTGACTATATTTTTCATCCACGATGCTTGAACCTGAAACCCTTGCTTAAGAAGTTCAATTATTCCATTCGGGCTGACATAACATTGTTACAATAGTTGCACTCTAGACTAAAATTCATATTGGAAATACATACTCTAAACAAGACAAAAGGATAATTCATTGAGCAAAATTAACATAGTTAACCATTAAATTTCAAGAAAGAGGCCAATTGAGGACATCATCATACATAATATCAGAAATATTGACACCCAAATGATCATGAGAATCAAGTGTTGAAGATAGTGTGACATGTTTATTATCATCATCAAAAGTGAGCCCAGAGAGGTAATCATTGTGAGAAGATGAAGGAGGAGGATGATTAACAATCTCTTCCTTGCATTCCTCTCTTTTGACTGATGATGATGTTGATGATGGATGAGAAGAAGTTGAGAGAAAAGGGCAATCTTGTTTGGTTGGTGTTGGAAAAGAGTTGTCAAAGCTAAGGAACATGGAAGATTGATGAGTAGGAGAAAGTGAATCCACTATGATTTCAGTGTTTTGCAAGACTCTACAAGTGTGATGACCATAGTAGGTTGTTTTGTGAAGAGGTGGATCTTCTTGAATTTTTTGTACTTGTTTTGTTGCTTTGCAACCTTGTTCATATTTGTGAGTACACCTATAGTAGTTCCTGAAAATTATATAAAGATATATTCATTTAGCCTCATTTCATTGCATAAGAAAATTTGAGAAAAGAGAGAAATAATAGAGGAATTTGTTTAGTTGTAATAGCAAATATAAGTTATGAATGTTAGTATTTTCTTATTCAACGGCGTTTCAATTTCAGAGACTCTTTCAACTAATTTATTCTTTGACCTAAATTAGATGACCTACTTAATCTCTAAGAAATAAAGAGGTTAAGGGGGTGTATTGGATTGAGATTTTAAAAGATTTTTTTATGATAAAAAATCATACAATATAAACAGAATCTAACATATACTAATATTAATTAGTTATAAATGATTTTCATCAAATTAATCAAATCTCATCTATCGTAATTAATATTTTTTATTTAACTGTTTTGAAAATTAATTAATCAACATAACAAATTTTCAAATAGTGAAATTTGATTGGACGAGTGTGTAATTAAATATAAAAATTGTTTGCAAAAATTGAGTCAAAAAACAAATTAAAGTCATAAATAACTAAATTTACCTTGGGAAATCAATGTGGAGGATCTTTTTTTGGCCATACTTTCTCCATTGATGACCATCTTCCTCTGGATGTTCAGATTCTTTCTCCCATGTTTGTGAAACTTTTCTGCAAACATGAATTGCATATTCATATAAGTTTTCTATATTTGTACGAAATAAAATAAAACTCAAACCCAATCAATGCAGTATATATATGAAAACAACTTGACTATGCCAACCAAAACCATAATAACAAGAAACAAGCAAGTAGATAAAGGGTTTGCTTAATTACAATATAGTCCTATCATGACATGTGGTGGAAGATAATAATGATGATGAACAATAATTGATAGGGTATTAGGGTCCAATATTACTCATATGTAAAAGACAAAAAAGAACAAGAGTAATTAGCTTATAATAATCACTAATCAAATTTATGAATAACAAATTAGAGTATACATTACCTCATCTAAAAGTTCAAATATAAGTGTAATTATATATATAAGTCAATAAATAAGAGAAGAAAAGTAAAATAAAATTAAATAAAAAATATCATCCAAAATAATTTCATAAGAAAAGGAAGAACAAAAAAGCACTATATATAGTAAAATCAGGTTTAAATTGTAGATGTAGAAATATATTTGACAAGTCAACCTCTTAAATAGATCTCAGATGTAAATTCACTTAAAAAAATATATTTGTGGAAGAAACAAAATAATGAATTACCTTCTTTTGTAACAACCTCTTCTTTCCTTAACAATGGAACTACTCTTGCAATTACTCTCCAAAGAATCCTCAGATTTGGTGAGTTGAACATCATTAACATCATGTAAAGTAGGGTTATTGTTCAAGAACAAGAGTGAATTAGTAAAAGTCATAAGCACTTCTTTCAAAAGATTTTCAGCAAATGGAGTTGTTGAATCATTATTATTATGATCAATATCACCACTTTCATTGAGAATATGTCTAAGTTGATTTGTTAAATCACGACCTCTTAACAATTCATCAATCACTTTTCCACGACCTTGAGCTAGATTCTCAATATTTTCCATTTTTGGAATTGAAATCTTAGGAATTGGTTTTGTTTTTGTTTTTGTCACACTATATATTTTTTTCTCTATCTTAAAAAATACACAAACACTGAACTCTTATATAAGTATATAGGGTAGCTAGTGTATAGTGTGAAATATTTTTATATTTTTTATGAAGTTAAAAAATAAATTAGAAAACAAGTTGTTGTTAAAAAAAAAGTTGTTTTTTGCACATGCTTCGAAGTTTGGAGGAACCTTGGTATGAAAATTCCAACTTTTCAATATGCTATTAAACTCACACGCGCTTGGGAAAAGCGTGTGGTACACAGCGGTGGAAAATGTGTTACGTGTAATGTATATGGTTTAAGATTTGCGCGTGGAGTGTTGAATAAAGAATCGCGCGTGGGGAATTAATCTTACGGAGGGGTGCTGATGTCAGCACGTGGCGTAGTAGTAGACGTCACTGACAGGTGGCGTGTTTTGATTGGGTGTTGAGAGAGTGATAGTCGCCAATGGCTTAGCTGGTGTGAAGTAAATGACTATTTTGTCCCTGGCATTAGATTTTAAGCAATATAGAAAAAACATTGAGGTAGAGACAAGAAAAGGGTTGTTTAATAAGTTGGGAGCTTCACGGTATGCTTGGATAAGGATCATAATGGAGGGCATCTAACTAACATTTATAAATAATTAAAACAAAAACTATTCTAAATGTGAAAAAGTTAAATATATGAGATGATTAATGACATTTTTAAATACAATCTTAACTTATAGAGTGTATTATATTTGGAGAATGTGTAATTTAAATAGAGAAATTGAGGATTTAGATCATCTTCTTTCCTTTATGTTGTTAATCCTGCAATAATCTTATTGATTCATTCTTTTTTTGGGTTAAATATATTTTTAATTTGGTCATTATAAATATTAGAACTTTTTACTTTTTAATTCTTCTAAATTTTTTGCCACCTTTTTAGTTCCGATAAAATTACTATGCATGTAGTTTTGGTCCCTACTGTTAAACCAATGTGTATTTTTGAATGATTTTTTCATAGACATGTTTAGAATATTGTAAAAAGTTCTTTGAAAAAAAAAGAACTTAAAAATTTGATTTTTAAATCGAGATTTCAGTTACTTTTATCTTCTTTTTTTTTTGGTCTTGACCGGGGTATCCACCGCCGAACGCAGTGACTAATCCCTCGCTAGATTGGAGGCACCTCGATGGGTGGGATAGTTGGCCCAAGGATTTAAAGCTGCTCCATACTCAAGGTGAGAATCGAACCCTCGACCCTTGGTTAAGGGAGGATAAGCCACAACCGCTCAACCACACCCCTTGGGTTAGTTACTTTTATCTTTAATTCTTAAAATTTGAAAAATTCATATTTAATTATTTTCTTTTTAAAAATTATAAATTTTTGTTAAATTTATTTTTATAGTATTCTAAACATGTATGAAAAAAAATTCTTTAAAAGTTTAATGATTATTAAAAAAATTTAAAATTTTGAAAAATCGCAGGGACTAAATTGCATGGATAAACATTTTATAGAGACCAAAACAGGTGAAGTCTAAGGTGAGGGGCCTGTCATATCCCTCACCGGTGAGGCACTTAAAAATTACCAATAGATTAGATGAATGGTTCAGATCTCTTATAATAAAATATGAGAACATCTACAAACACCTATATCCAACCTAATCCTCATAAATTCGTACTTGTTATTGATGTTTCGTATCTTCTTCCTCGTATTTCTTCATCTTTCTGCAACTTAAACCTGAGAAACAACAACTAATTTCATCAAATCCATCATTATCTGCAACCAGAGCCATCTCCCTAAACAAAACCCTACTCTCATCTCTGGTCTCTTCTCTATCTCCCTAAACGAAACCAGAGCAATTATTATTTTCTCTTCCGATTTTCCATTGATCGATTCAAAATTGATCGTGGTTTTTTGTAATTGATTTATAGGTATTTTGCCAAGTCTCTTCTATTATGTTATGGTAAGTGCTTCATTCACTCCGATTTTCCTCGTTCCGATTTTCCTTTGTGTTTTTTTTATGTTGATCGTTTTCATTTTCCAAATACAATTTGATCAAGATGAAATTTTTGATGTGCCCTTTTATCTTTATGTAGAAAAACAGTTGACAATCACATGGCTGTTTTCAGATTATAGTGCTTTGGTTTCGATTGGTTTAGAATATTTGAGGATGGAGATGTCTATACATCAAGACAATTCTGATATCAACAGTATGACAGATACAAACTTCTATGTACTTATAACTTATATATACTTCATTTACATTCTTTAATTTGATGCTACTTGACTTAATCTATATGCTTCAAAATTTGTGATTCTTGATACACTTGCTAGTATACTGTATAGTATGCTTCTATTGATTCAAAACCAAAACATGTAATAACACGTTCTCAAGATTTTCTTTTCAAAAGATCATGAAACTAAAATAGAATGAACTTATGATATTATTAAGTGCTTCTTATTGTAATAATTTCATTTTATTAATTTCTATACTGAAACTAAACTAGAATGTGTTGCAGTTTCACATTGTATATCAAATGTGAGCATATCATAAAGTGAGATCTCTAATCATTGTTTAAGAAAGATACACACATAATAAATTTAGGTGAACATACTTCTCTCTGGTGATAAATGGTGAAAGATCACACATTATTCTCTCATATGTAAATTACACATGAGATAATATAATTTTCCCATAAGTAAGGCCAAGTTGTAAGGATTTTGGACCTCTTAGGTAAGTTGTTAGAAATTTGATTTATGACACTCAATCTATTGAAAGAGAAAAATTCACTTTGTGTGTCTCATGTAACAGTTCGAACTCGACTCTTTTTATAGTCGATGACCCAACTTTACCTCATGATCTTCTCTACTCTACTCTTTTGTAGAGTTTTTACCTTCTGTAGGAATTAACGTAACCTTGTACCATTGGGTTCAAGTATATGTTCAATTCATTCTCACTACCAATTTAGGGTACGTGGGAATCCATAGAATATTTTTGAATCCCAGAGTACGTGGTTCGATTTTTATGGAAGGCAAAAACTCAACTAGAGAGAGGAGTAGAGAAGATCGTGAGGTAATTAAATCAGGTCATCAACTATAAAAAGAGTGGGCCTTGATCTGTTACATTTCACACAAATTTGCCGTCGACGAAATTAATCATTGTTAATGACAATAGAAATTTCATACATAAATCATGATAACGCAAAAAAATTAAGGGTCATGCGATCGTATGTATAGTGCACATCTTTAGATATCTAAATATATAAAAAGAAAAAACAAATTATACTGGAGTATTTTAATAATACAAAAAAATATTTAAAAAGTTAAAAGCAGAAGAGAATATTTATATATTTGTCTCATATATTTACAAGGTGTTCCTGTGAGTTTAACTACATCGATAGAGACAACACATTTTATATATATAAGGTTGGAAGTTTGAATTTCCAACACTATTCTTATTCACTTTACAAGTGGAATTTTAACCACTAACTACTTACTTGACCGTAAAACATGCATTTAAAGCGTATGTTAGCATTTCCTTCAAACCAATTTACCATTGATGATTCTCATGTTTTTCTTTTCTTCTTTTCTTTTTATCATCTAATTCGCATTTTCGACCACTTCAGCTTGTGTATTATGACTAGACTACCTCCTTCAATGGACACCCACCTGCAGCCATGTAACCGAAGCTGACGGAACAGTTGAAGCGTGTTGTCATGCATTGGCTACCACCGTAGGTAAGTGAAATGCAACGTGAATGCGGCCTTGTTTAAAGAACAAACATCGATACATGAGAGAGACTAGCTTCTTCTAGCTAGTCAATCATTTAAATTTTAAGATAAGTTATGTTAGAAGACAACTAAATTTTGTCACTCACTAACAAGGGCATCAAAGTTATATAATAGTCGTTACATGTTTTCGATTTGATACCAACTTCTATTTTTTCTACGTTAATGAATGAAATAATATAATTTTATGCTTGTCTAACTCCAAAAAAGAAAAAGTGAACATGCTAGAGACTTGAAAAGAGAATTTTTTTGGAAAGGTGAAAAAATAATGTCTCAATTGAGGTCAGAAAAATCTTAAAATTCATATAGCATTTATAAAAGTATTTACACTTATCTCTAACTAAAAATACTACCAAAACTCTATTTATATGAAATCTTCAAATTTAAAACTTATCTTTTCATTATTAGACCAAACTTTTTTTTTGACAAAAATATGCTTATAGCATTTCATTAATTAAAATGTGTTCAATACAATCTGGCACATCAATTAAGATCTGGATACTAGCTGACAATGTGGCCGCTCTAGCAAGCTTATGGGCAACCTCATTTACTTGTCTCCGCACAAACTCTACCCTTGAGTTTCTATAATATTAATAAAGAGAAAAGAGAGATTTACAGTGTGCAATAATAACTCCAAATTATGTAGCATCACATTTGGAGGAGTGAAAGCTATCAACAACTCTTTTGGAATCTAATTCGAAGTCCACCGATCCTAGATTAAGCTCATGAACCCAATTCAAAGCAGCAAGAAAGCATCAATATTACATTTCATTCGGCCTGTCCTCGGTTTTTGCCAAGTACTATTTGCATTGGTCTGAGGTCCTAGGCGTGGTCTTGCAACAACAGTACGGACTGCACACCAATCCAGCAACAACGTTTTAGCACGAGAAAAAACAAAGATCTGAGCATCAGTAACATTGTTCCATATTTGGTTATTTTGTTGTTTCCAAATACTCCAAAGGATACACGCGAACAAAGCTGCATCATCCATTGTTAATTGTTGTAGAATTTTAAAAATTGTTGCTGAAGCATCGTCTTCTAGGTGCGAGACAACAGTCACGGTGTGGGAAAAATCTGTCATGCTCCAAACATTTCGACTGCTGGGACAGTTGAAGAAAACATGCATATTGTCCTCTACATTACAAAGAGCACACATGGTTGAGCAATTTACACCTTTATCCTGAAGACGTACCCGAGTCGGAACACACCACCGACAAATCCTCCAAATTAAATTTTTAACTTTTGGGGGAGCTTTAAGTTTCCACAATAAGTTCCAATTTCCAGAAACACGCAAATGAGAGGTATCAATGAGATCCTGCACGCAGAATCTATATGCACTTTTCAAGAAGTTGATCAAAAAAGTGTTCTTAGCCATTGTCGGTCCAACACTTCATGAGGCTTAAAATAAATTCTAAAATGAGGCTCGTTTGTTTTTTTTCGAGAAAATTTTTTCCCGTGTATAATGCGATTTTTACTTAAAATTTATTAAGAAGTTGCAAAGTTTTTTTTTTGAAAGCTCGGTATCCGGCCTAATGACCGACTAATCCGAGGGACCAATCCCACCGCCCACTTGCGGGGACCCTATTTAAAGCCAGAGTTTTTGCTCTGTATGGACTAACCCACCAAAACTGATACCAGTGGGAATCGAACCTGAGACCTTGTGAGGAGCATACTCCAAAGGCCCAAGTCAATACCACTAGACCAACTCAAGTGGGGTAGAAGTTACAAAGTTATTATCTCATTTTTATATTTTATCTTCTAAGAGGCTTTTATTTATTTTTCTTTGAGGATTTTTTTAATAGATTTATGACTTACTTGAGACTTTTTTCTTAGTAAATTTTTATATTTTTCGGAGACCTAAAACACTTGGATTGTCTTACCTTTAGACCGGCCATGTGTCCCACTAATCATATAGGTGCTTCTCTTTTGATGGCAAGTTTACGTACATTCAAAAAATATGGTTAGATCCACCATTCATGGCCGTGCACATGAACACTACTGGACGTTATTGTTAGTGTCAATAAGTTACTAAATCCCAACGTAATCACGTGCCCTATCTGCATAGATTCTTGTACAAACATACACATAAACACAAATATGTACACATGTGTTGTGTTCTACTCTCTTTTTTTTTACACCGTGTTCTACTTGTTAATGTTATATAGACTTCTCTTTTTTCCCTCTATTATTGTTATAATCTATAACAATAATAAATCTATAATCTTCTATAATATAATATATAATTCATTTTTTGTTTGGTTACAGATTTATAATTCATTTTATTAAACCGTACGTAAAACGAATAATATTCGTTATGGAAGCCTTTTGTAATTTGAATTATATTTACGTGCAAATCATAGGTTAAATTTTACTTATAAAAATATAAATTATTGCTTTTGATTATGATATAAGAAATTTGAAAGTATAAATGTTATCTTATTTTTGAAAGTGTATATTTTTCAAAAGTTTCGGTGTCTAACTTACAGTTTTAGATACCATACCCCATAAAAAAAATTAGAGACATGAGTATCTACAACTTGTCTCACTTATAATTGACGTTTTATTTCTTTGTGCAACAATCCCCATGAATATAATTTAGTTGGTAAGAGACGTCGCAACTTAAAAGATACCCTGCCTATTTATTTTAAGAGGTGAATTTTTTACCACTAAACTACTTGGTAGAAAAGAAAAAAAATTGTGCACAATATTTAATTTCTATTCTTAATGTTTTTAACTCTGTCTATTTACTTTTATATTTAATTTAACCATATAAATGAATATTATGTAAACTAAAATCTATATATATTTATTGATAAAAAATTTCCACATAGATATTTAAAATAATGGAGAAGAAAAAAAACCTTTGTTGATTAAAGTGATTTTAACTCCCTAAATTTCACAAATGCTCAATTTTAGTTGTCTAAATTTTAATTGTTTGATTTTGGCCCTCAAGTTTGCCCCGTTGACTTTTTTAAATAAAAATTACTTATGTGGTATTTTAAATAAAATATGTTTTTAAATGTATTTGTATCCTATGTGTTTTCTTATAATTTTTTGAATATGTGTGTACCCGTGTCTTTTTAAATTGTGTCTTGAATGTGTGTGAATCTCATGTTTTTCCTATAAATTTTTTGACAAAAAAATAATTATATTGAGTGGTATCTTGAATGTGTTTGTATTCCATGTGATTTTTCACATAAATCTTGCATGAATAATTCAATTACTTGATTTAAACTTCATAAGATTCACAATTGTTTGATTTTAGTTACCTAAATTTCAATTATTCGATTTTGGCTTTAAAGTTTACCATGTTTTGCATTTTCTAACCCCGTTGACTATTTTTAAATAAAATTAGTAAATTACTTATGTGTCATTTTAAATAAAATATATTTTTAAATATGTTTGTACACTATTTTTTTTTTTTATAATTTTGAATGTGTGTACCCAGTGTGTTTCTAAATGGTATTTTAAATGCCTGTGTACTCCGTGTTTCTTATAATTACTTATATGGGAAATAATATCTTGAATATGTGTGTATCCCGTGTGATTTTCCACAAAGATTTTAACTCCCTAAATTTTACAATTGCTCGATTTTAATAATCTAAATTTCAATTATTCGATTTTGTCCTTCAAATTACCCGTTTTACATTTCCTAGATGCGTTGACTTTTAAAAAAATAATTACTTATGTCGTATTTTAGAATAATGTTACCAAATTTTTTTTAGAATACATGATTTTAATGTTATATATTCATGTATAAGAATGACATGTGACAGTTGCTAGGAGAAGAGAATAATAAAAAATTTCCATAAATGTTTTTTATATGGATTTCTAAATATTATATTATATATATATATATATATAGATATAGATATAGATATAGGTATAGATACCGTGTAGATGAGTAAAAAAGAAGACACAAAGCCAAATTATCATATAATAATGAAACTATTTTAAAATCATAGCCAACCAGGGACGGACCCCCTTGAGGCTAGGTGCCGCTATAGCCACACCAACCTAGCCAAATTTAAAAAAAAAAAGAATATTTTTACCTTTAATTTTAAGTCATTCTATATACATATTTATACAGATACTAATGTAAATATTAATTTTTTTTGGTTACTGTAAATAGTTTAAAGTTTATTATTGATGATTGTAAGTTATTCGGTACACATATTAATTTAACTATTGGTATAAATACTAGTGCATAGCCTATTATTGATGACTTCAAGTCATTCGCTATTCATAAAATATTATTTTAAGTTATATAGTTTAATTTTATAATAATAAATATTAACTTTGTTAGTCAAAAAATAATAAATAACTAATCGAATTTGTAGTATTCACGCCTTTCGTTATTATAAATAAAATATTTTTTCCTTTTATTTTTTGATATACATGTTATATTAATAATAATCTTATATATTGTTTGTAGTTTAACTAAATTATCAAAATAATTTTTTTTAATAGCTGTTAAATTTTTTTAACCCCATTAAAAGTTTATGTCCAAGTCCGTTCCTGTAGCCAACCTATGTAAAGTTTCCAAAAACAAACAAATCAAAGGTTGGTAATGGTTAGTATCATCATATCATATTAGTATGAATCCAACAAATAAAAAGCAAGTGTGAACTAATGAGAAATATTGTTGTGGGGATGATCAATTTTGTCGTATCATTCCGGTCAAGCCATCTACATGCAATTAATTAATTTATATATTACAATATTATTTTTTAGGTAAGTTTACACGTCTAGAATTTACAGTACCAACCACTCTAAATTCAACTTATTTCTAAAGTCAAGATGATGCATGCATTCAAGAAAACGAAAACCTCGGACGAAATATTTTAACTCAACTAGATTCTATGGGTAATGTACATAGTGAGTGATTGCTGGCCAGTGAAAATGAAAGTGATCATTTTGTTGTACTTTGACTTTTGTTTAAGTTCTAAACTAAAATATAAAATGTACAGGAAAATAAGGAATTAATATGTAATAAACTGAGTTTCATAAATCATACTCTCTTTAGTGTTAAATAAAAACAAAATCCAAAATGTATTTGACCAGTGTTGCCATGGTCCAGTACCGGTATTCGGTACTGGTACAGGTACGGGATACACAATTTTTAAAAAAATTAAAGTATGGGTCAATTTTTTTTAATATAATATAAATAAAATAATAAAAATATACTATTTTTTTTTGACTAATAATAAAAACATAATATTAAAACACATAATTAAACATAGCAAATATCACACTTTAAAAGTAATTAAAATTGTTCAAAAACATCAAAATAATCATAACAAAACTAAAACACAATTTGCTTAAAAAGAGTCAAATTATAAACAATAACAAACAAAAACATTTTAAAAAAGTTGATTATTCATCGAGTCAAAATTGAATCTCAATATTTCTCCCTTCATCATCATTTAAAAGAGCAGTCTCTAGTTCAGGTTCATCGAGAGAAAGATTAACAACTTCAAGAATATCAGCTCAATCAAATAGATCACATTCATCTCCACCAATATCCCATATTTTTGTTGTTCCTTCATTATAATTCTTACTCTTTCTTGAGAAGACGAAGATTTGTATGAATAAAAATTAAATCTTCAGCTCACTTTGGATTAAGCCTATTCCTTTTCAATGAGTGAATAAATCCATAAGTGCTCTAATTTCTCTCTGCAGTAGATTAATAAAAGATATATATTTTTGACAAAATATTTCTAAAAAAATATAAAAACAAAAACCAAATGTTTTTTTTTATAATTTTAAGAGTCTTTTTTTTTTAAAGCAAAATAAATTATTTTAAAAAGAAAGGAAAAACAAAAATTGGGGGGACATAAACCAAACCCAAAAACAAAAAAGCAAAACAAAAAAACCACAACATTAAGTGATTTTTCTACCGCTTGAGCGGGTATTATGTAAATGAATTCCCTTTTGCATATTCTTTCTTTTTTGCCTTAGAGATCACTTCTATAAAAGGCTCTTCATTTGTTTTAGAACGATTCTGCAATATTTTATAGTCGCCGCTGTCTCTTCCTCATCAGTATATGTCCTATGCTGAATTTCTCTAGCATTTTTATTCTTCAAATTTTGCAATATCTCCAAGTCACGAGCAACAATGGGATTTATATTATCATTTGTAACAATGATTGTTGAATTTCCACCACTCCAAGATGGAGGATCCCGAACATAATTGTTATTTGTCACTGCAATATAATTTTAAGAGTCATTCGAGTACCCGATAAGTATCCGGCAAGTACTTAAACCAAAAAATAAAAATAAAAAAAGGGTGCGACGTCGGTGTGTACTCATTAAGTACCGAACCCAAAAACAAATTATTTTAAAAAGAAAGGAAAAACAAAAATTGGGGGGACATAAACCAAACTCAAAAACAAAAAAGCAAAACAAAAAAACCACAACATTAAGTGATTTTTCTACCGCTTGAGCGGGTATTATGTAAATGAATTCCCTTTTGCATAGTTTTTTCTTTCTTTTTTGCCTTAGAGATCACTTCTATAAAAGGCTCTTCATTTGTTTTAGAACGATTCTGCAATATTTTATAGTCGCCGCTGTCTCTTCCTCATCAGTATATGTCCTATGCTGAATTTCTCTAGCATTTTTATTCTTCAAATTTTGCAATATCTCCAAGTCACGAGCAACAATGGGATTTATATTATCATTTGTAACAATGATTGTTGAATTTCCACCACTCCAAGATGGAGGATCCCGAACATAATTGTTATTTGTCACTGCAGTATAATTTTAAGAGTCATTCGAGTACCCAATAAGTATCCGGCAAGTACTTAAACCAAAAAATAAAAATAAAAAAATGGTGCGACGTCGGTGTGTACTCATTAAGTACCGAGTGCTTATCGGTATCTGGTACATACACTAGTACTCTCTAAAACAGAATACCCGTGCATCACTGTATTTGACTCAATTTATAAATCAAATATATTTTAACTTATGTTTATATTTAAGATCCGAAAGAGTATCGTATACTACTCTTTAGAACATGTAATAAATTGAGTAAAAAAAAAACATGTAATAAATAAATACCAGTCATTTTGTATTTATTTATTTTTTTGATAATTAATCTATTATTGTATCTTCTTGTAGGAGTGTTTCCGATATGAAAAATGGGGACATGATTTTAGATTTATAAAGAAAACACTTAAAAGGATCTATTTTTTATTTTATTTTTATTGAGAAACTAAGGTCCTGTTTGGTTCAACCGAGGGGGAGGGGAGAGATTTTTAAGGAGGTGAAGTGAGAGAAAATATAATTTATTATGTTGACAAAATTACCCATACTTTTTTATTAAAATCCTAAATTATCCTTGTTGTAATATTAAAAATTTAGGTTTTATTTTTTTGACAAAAAAAAAAAAATTAGGTTTTCTACTCATTAAATTTTTTTTTGGTTATATATCCTTTAAATTTTTTTTTTTGACGTAATATATCCATTATAATTTAATCCTTATTTTGAGTTTATACATTTAAGGATAAAAAAGTAAATTAATTATTCGCCCCCCTTCCCTCCCCTCGTTAAAAAGTTGAACCAAACACAGAAATTTAAAATATTCCCTCCCCTCCCCTCCAAAAACCCCGAACCAAACAGGGCCTAAAGTAACACTGATTAATTTTTTTCTAACTTTTGAAATCTATTTTAACTTTTTTTTTAACATTGTATTAAAAATTATAATTAAAAGAATTCTTTGGAAAGTTACATATTTATTTCAATAGTACTACCTCCGTTCCTTTTTACTTGTCATTTTAGAAGTAAAAAAAGACCAAAATAGAAGAGTGTATTTTTGTACCTTATTTTCCTATTATGCCCTTTTTTTAATAATATCATATTTTTAATCCAACAATAATTTCTTACTTTTTCACAAACATTATCTATTCCTAAAAATTGTAACAAACTTTATTTAAAAATAAATAAAATTTGTATATAATAAAAAGATTATATTATTTTAACAAAAAAAAATTATACAAAATTTAGTCAATAAAATATAATTGGAAATATGGTATAATAGGCAAAATATAACCTAAATTGCTAAAACAACAAGTAAAAAAGAACAAATATTTTTTTCTAAAACGACAAGTAAAAAGGGACGGAAGTAGTAGTATTTAAGATGTTGAATAAAAATAATTATTCAATCATTACAATTTCACATGATTTATGTGTTATATGTGCTAATTTTTTATTTATTTATTTTGATAAATTATATATGTCCTAAATTTATCTGTAATGAAATTTCAGAGATTAATTTTTAAATAAATAAATTATTTATGATTAATATATTATGAACTTAAGAATATTATAACAACATTAATTAAATTTAAAAATTTCATCTAAACAATCCAATCCCTCATCAAATACAATTTTTGAGTTCCACCAAATTAAGAGATTTTTGTGTTATGAAAAAAAAAAAAAAAACCCTCCAATCTTATCTATTCCTTCCACTTATTTCTTTTTTTTTTCTTCAAAATCATTCCCTCCCCTCTCCTCCCCTCCCCCCGAACTCGCAAACAATGCATTAGTGCTGAATTTAGAAGATTATTCGCTAGCGATAAAGGCATTTGTAAAGTAACCATTGATTGTGACTAAATGATGCTCTTCTCTTCTTCGACTGATCAAAAAAACGATGCTCTTCTAACCATTCTTGTTGGAGTATAGTCATGTCTACCGAGAGACTAATAGTATAGCAAATTGGCTTGCAAACATAACTCATAATCATGACTTGGGTCTAAACTCTAAAGCTTATTGCCCACAATTTTCCAAACTATTCTTAATTACTGTTACAAATATTTCTAAATGTCTTTATTCCATAGAGTTCTAATTTTCTGCTTAGTCATCCTCCAACAAAAAAAAAATATCACATAAATTTCCCTATTGTGACCAAAAAGCCTAGTCACAAACTTGTGGATCCAGAAAGGTCCTAAACAATCGCTACTTAATCATTTCTTTCCTTCAAACAATTCAAATAGTCTCAAAGTATGTCAATTCATTATGTTAGGTCTTCCCTATTACTTTTAGTCAATTCAAAAATATATATTTTTTATGACCAGAATCCAAATAAAATCTAACATATACTTGAATCGACCTATCAGGACAGACTACAGATACTCATCTGCAGTCAAACATTCTTTGAAAGATACTACTGACTGCACAGTCCAACTTCAAAGAAAGTTTAGAATGTACCCAAAAAAAAAAAAGTTTTTAGAGACCATGAATTCTCATTTTGTTTCTTAGTTGCCAATGGAAAAGTCCTTTTGGAGGACTAAACACGTTCTTTCAGGTTTGGTATGACTAAAATAATCTGCTTTTCCTAAATTACATTCACACTATTTCAATTTTAAAGGACCTTTTTAATTAAAAAATGCATCTTTAATTAAACTTGCATTTGGAGGGTTGACCATTAATTCGAGGAGGAAAAAAATTGACTGTGAGGAGAAGGGTTGCATGCAGGGTTTATGAAAATTACCTTTTTTTTCCTGTCCTTTCATTTTATGCTTTCTAGAGACATTCTCTTGTTAAATGACTTTTTTAAACCTGATTTTTTACAGAACTATTGTACAATTAGTTACACTCTATAGAGCCCTGGATCATTATCGTGTCTGCATCATCCCGCTGAAAAATTTCCCCCCACATCAAATAGTTGGATATGCCTTAGTGTAGTGTGAGCCTATGTCAACCTCCATCTCCTATTTACTTTCCTCGCCGGAGGCATTTGAAAAGCCAACAAAGCTAATTATTAGCTACGGCGTCTTAATTTGCCACATGTTTCCCAAGAGATCCCGGTTGCATTTGTCTTACATCAACGCAATCTGCTTCTGCAACTCATCTGGAGAATTCAGAAAACAAAAGTTCAGGACCAAACACAGAATTCAGCAACTAAAGACAGTCATCACTTTTTCAGGCACACAGTTTTGATCTTGTAGAAGTGTGCACAACATTCTTCACTAAGCATCATTATATGCAAACAAAAACAGAATGATACATACACTAGTTGTATTACCAATTTACCATAAAAAGCAATCAACGTCGAAATTTCAGCACAAGTGATACCCTTCATTCAACTAACCTTATGTTCTAATTGCATATTACCCTTACTACAGTGACCTTTTATTACATAAATCAACAATTTTCCAGTACCTCTAATAGCATATTTATGTTCAGGAGGACTTCAGGGCCACGTGATCTCTACATTCTAAAACCTACAGTAACAGCACCAAATTCCCATATTAATGAAGGGATGTCCTAAACTAATGAAAGATAAGAATAACTTGTTACAGGTTTTAGGTAATTTAAAAAACTAAAATTAAGTCATTTTTAGCTATAGGCAACAAATAAACCCGAGGAAACTAATGCAAAAAATATAATGCCACAAAACAGGGAAAATCCACAAGGTAATAATAAGAGAGGAACCATAGCCTTACCTTGTAACTTATAAAACCGACTGCCACAAGAATGCATTGTGATGGACAAATAAAAGGGGAGCCATTTATATCAAGATTTCTTTAGTTTCTATAAGTGGCATGAGAGTAACACAAGTTAACTGGAACCTTGATGCCTTGACTGCAAACGATCATGTCGTTTTCTCATTAACTCGGCTTCTCTTGCTATCTGGATATCTGAAGGCCAGAAGATTTGCCAAACAACTTTGCATGTAAAGCGAGGTAGCAATGCCACGATTATTATAAGCAAAATTGTTATCCAATATGTAGGGGACCTTGCCAGATGATAAAAAGTCCTGCAATTATTTTGAGAGACATTATGTTATATCCTAGGGTACTTCTATATTTATCATACAGAATACTCCCTCCGGTCTCATATATAAGCAAATTTACAAAAAACTCTTTGTTTAAGAAAAATATCTAAAGCATTTAAGTCAAACACACTTTCTAATTTTACCCCTATTTTTTGTCTTGGAAACAGCTATAAACATGGGAATGTGAAAAAAGTAGGGATATATTTGGAAAAATGACATTGATTGTAATGATTAGAGGTTACTTTTGCTTATATTTAAGACTTTCAATTTTTTTGTTTTGTTGCTTATATATGAGACCGGAGGGAGTACCTATTAATTTATATGACAAATGTAACTAACCAGTAATTGGGAAAGACGGGTATGGAATCCAAAATCACCACGCAACCATATGTAGTGATTATGGATCCCCAGACAGCATAATGAGTAATTAATAGCCAACGGTTGATGTCCATAGCCAAGTGTGCATTTACAAGGATAACAACTGCAATTGTCCACAAGCTTCCTATGCTCCATATATCAATCGAACTATCCTTATAGGTGAACAATGGTATGTAAAAGAGAACAAGGCTCTGCCACACTGTGTCGATCATTGTGATCCAAAATAATTGCATATTGTAAGCTTCTTGCCTGTAACCAGCACTATACAGTTTTGGATACTGCAAGAGTGTCTTGTGACTCAGGTCTTTGTCCAAAATACCAACAAAAATTGTGGGTACAGATGTGTATATCACAGAATAGAATACACTACTCCAATCTGTTAATGCAGAAGTTGTAGAAAAAGCCGTGCATAATATATACCTATAGACAAGGAAGAAGATACATTAAGATGTTAAAAATCTCATAAAACCTGCCAACTATTATTAAAATCCAATAACTTTTTGATCCCAGAATTTATGATACACCCTGTATATATCACACACATTTCAACAAGGATAGCAAGAACATCAAGAGGGAAGAAATTTATTATTTTTGGACATGCTGGCACTAGAATATAACAAGTGGATAACTTTTTTTTGTTTTGATAAGCAACAAGTGGATAACTTAAACCAAGTATTTTCCGACTAGACGGAGACATCAGTTAAAATATTGTAAAAATTGTCAATTATCTGTCCGCAAAGGCAGAAATAATAAAAAAGAATGAAAGAGGAACTTATATAAACACAAGGACAAAAACCATATTATCCAAATAAATCCATACATACCAAAATAACATCAACACAAAGACAGCATTGCGGTAGAAGTTGTACAGAACTAAATAACCAACACGCTGGTAATTCCAGTGCCCGTGAACAAGAAGTAATCTTTTCAAGAACTGGAATTGTCCCATAGCAAAATCTGATGCCATCACTGCTTGACGTCCTTCCTGCCCGCATATTCCAACACCAACATCTGCCATTTGGATCATTGACACATCATTGGCCCCTGTCAAAAGTATTCCCAAAAAACATTATTAAACTTATATCAAGTCAAATCTTATTTTAAAGTGCATCATCGAATATTAGTTGAATCTTGATGGCTGCAGCTTATTGGAAAGTTATTAGCAACCAGACCCTAGAGGAAAAACCAAATGCAAATTAAGGACAATTTTATACTAGTATGAAGAACTTACCATCACCAATGGCCAGTGTCATATCATCTGTGCGGCTCTTTATCAGATCAACAATTCCAGCCTTCTGCAAGGGTGCAACACGACAACACAGCACAACCTTACAGGAAGTTGCGAGGTCAAAAAGCTGTACAATAGAAAAGGGAAATCAGTATATATTTCCCCTTAATTTAACAGCTCAAATCTGAAGCAGTAGTATATGCACCTCGGACAACTCAAACAGAAAAGGCAAGGTTTAGATGCCCGGTAAAGATATACATTCCATATAAAAGCTAATGAGGAAGGATGATTTTACCTCTGACTCCAGTTCCTTCTCCAAAATATAAACCAAACTGTTCCCATCAATTATGAGTGCCAATGGAGTATTAATTTCTTCTTCCTTTCCTGGATTCCATTTGGGCAAACTCATTGACTTTGAACCATTGGAAATATCAAGATCACCATGTTCAGCATTGGTTTTATTCTTCAGATTTTGATGCCCTCTACTTGAAGATCTCACACCATATTTAGCTATTGCATCACACAAAAGAATTCTGCATTCCTCCTCTGATGTGCCATTTATAACAATTTGCTGCATATCTGCAGTGAGAAGTTTGCAGGAAAGAGCAATGGAAATCGCAGTCTCTTGTTTATCACCAGTAAGAACCCAGACCTTGATTCCAGCTTGTCGTAGGGACTCAATGGCTTCTGGTACACCCTCTTGCAGCTTGTCCTCAATTCCAGTTGCTCCAAGTAGATTTAAATCGCATTCTATAAGAGCTGCTGCTTGACGTAGTTTACTAGCTCTGTCAGTTAATGCAGTGCTTGCCTCTCCATACCTGCTTAGCCACTCCTCAAGTTCAGCATCAGAAAGACTTCTAGAGGCAACTACAAGGGTGCGCAAACCTTGCGAAGAATACTCAGTCAAATGGCTCTGAGTTGCATGCAATAAGCTATTGTTGCTCTCACTGCCATTTGCCAAAATGCTAAACATTGATGTATCAGCTCCTTTGACTAGCACCTTTACAACATTGTCAGGAAACCGAATAACAACAGACATTCTCTTTCGCACACTGTCAAACTCATGCAGGCCCAATACGTCCAATCTATATACCAAAGCACAGACATAATAAAGTTACTGAGTAGTCTTAAATATAAGTTACAAAAAAAGTACAAAACTGAACTAGAACATCTAATGTACATTATACTGTTTCATCAATCATCGTTTAAGCAAAATATAAAACGTAGTAACCCATCTCAAAGGAAGTCACAATCTACCTGAGTTTCTCACCATTGATGTCAATAACAATATGTCCAGATGTCCGCTCAAAAAGAGTGTATCCATATGCAGAGGCTGCAGAAACTAGAGCTTGTTCATCAGGGGATTCTCCCTGGTAGTCAATGCATTCTACATATCCATTGGATACACTTGTTCCACAACCAGAAAATCCGTCATCAGTAAGTATAGGAATCACAGTATTACAAGCAGCCAACGTAAGGAAAAACTCATGAGCAACTATTCTTTCATCTCTATTTGGGTTTTTATGCAACACGGTCATTAGTTTGGAATCAACTGAAATTTCAGATTTGAGTTTCCATCTCCGTTTAGAAATAACAGATGCTGCTGCTGCAAAACATCACAAACGGAAAGAAATAAACAACTTGTGATACGAACTATAATTCACTACAAGCTTAAAGATTATTTTTGTTAAGAACTCGCGCAGCTGACACATTCAGGCACAAAGCAAGATATCACAAATTACTGAAGAGCATAGTAGCAATTTCATCAAATATGCAAGAAAAGAAAATTTGTACAAGACAAAAAAAACCAGTAGCTAACTCATACAGAGCTTTTGCTCTCATACAAAATTCTAGATCGGGCTTTATATATATTAACATGGTATTATCACAAGTAGATCCACTCCAGGATCAATTAAAAGTAGTTCTGTAGTTGAATAGAAAATGACAATTGAAGAGCATATATAATATTGGCACCAATATCATCAACCTGTCAAGCAAGCTAACCATTATCATAAACCAAAGCATTCTAAAAGCATAACTTACGCATTTCACAATTTTTACATGAGAAAAAAAATCATAATCTCAATCCATAAATATTAAGAATTTCAGTAACAAGGAGTTCAAACTGCGACACCAAGACAAGAGACAACGGCACTACAAAGCAACATTAAGCAGTTTATGGTTACATAATTATCTCAAGGGGAGATCAAATACCTGAAATATCATCAGCAGCAAGCAAGGAGTTCCCATAATTCTTCCCATGTACGCTAGCCCTCCGGAATTCCATCTTGTTTTCTGTCAGTGTCCCTGTCTTGTCTGAAAATATATAGCGTATTTGACCCAAATCTTCATTTATATTTAACGATCTACACTGAAACCTTGATCCAGAGCTAGCGTCATACATATCTAAGTCTTCAATCATGAAGTATGACTGACCCAATCGAACCAACTCCATTGTGATGTAAAGAGATATGGGTATCATTATCTGGAACACTATGACAGAACTCAAAAAGGAGAAAAACGCTTCCATTGGTATACCATAATACTTGTATTTCTTTCCATTATCCGGGCCAATGTTTATGTATCTTTTTCTGTAGTAAGGCAAGGTATCAAGCTGGTTCTTGTGACGTACCAGCCAAAGACACATCCCAAGGGCCACAACCAAACACATGATAAAAAGAAATATGGACAACCAAAGGGTTTCTCTATTCATATAGCCTTCCAGTCTGCTTCTCTTGGAAGGAGAAGCCGCACTGTTCAGCATGGCTTTTGTTTCCTGTCCTGCATAAACCACAACACCAATTATCCAATCCGTGTTCTTCAGCTGGCAACCTCGCAGGACAATGTTCGACTGGCTAAGGGAAAACTTAATTCCATTGAACTCCATATTAGCAGTAAACTCATAAATATTCCGGTTTGGCTGCTCACATCTAATAATCCCAGCAACACCACAAACCTCCGAAGTTACCGCAGAAGTGGTTTCCTGCTTGGCATACCTCGTCTTCAAATTTGACTCTCCATCCAAATTCATCGTCTGAATATAGGCAAGCCCACTCGGATCACTCGTACCCAACAAAACCATATCAGCAGGAATGGTCTCATCGGCAAAGATCTTAACAACCTCACCAGCCTGAATCTTTTTCCATACCTTAGACCGGAAATCACCACACTGAAAAACCAAAGATTCACGATTGTTCTCATTGTTATCCGACCTATGCCTCCTCCAATCCTCATACCCATCCTTAATAGCAGTAACACAAAGAACAAACAAAAGTGGAAAAAGGGACACTGTCCTCCCAAACACAGCTAACGGAGGAAGCTGATTAAGTGCAGCAATAGCAAGAAAATACAAATAAGCAACCCGATGAAACTGAATAAATAAATTCTTCGGCAAGAACGTAATAAAAGTATATCTACTAGTTCGAATCTCATTCCCAGTAAACTCATACTTATCATTAGTTTTCCTAGGATCATTTATATAAATCAACCTAGCAATATCCTCATGTAAAATCTGTTCATCAAACTGCACACTTTTATGACGAATCCTGCGAGACGGAGCTGCTGCTGCTGCTGCTGTTACTACAGAACCTGATCCTCCTCCTGACGGCGCTGAAATCTCATGCAGTTCCATCGCACCCCACGTCCGCAGGCGTCCCCTTTCCCGCGTGGGGCATTCCAAACCAAACCGCGAATCAGGGTTTTTTTGAACCTCAGTTAAAGAGGATGATGATGATGATGATGATGTAATACAAATGCCACCAGTGTTGTTGTGTAAGCTGCAATCTTTGGCTAACACAACTTCGCGATGATGATCGGAGGTTAGTGAAGATTCAACGGCGGCGTTGCGGTGGCGATGATGAATGAGTGGTGGAACAAGATCTGGTTGATCGGAAAGTAGTGGTTGATCAGAACTCATATATAATTCTCCAACCACATTGGAGAATTAATCGCGTTTACGAAGCGGATTAATTAATTGATTAAATTTTCCTGAAATATATTTAATTGAAATGGAATTATTAAGATTTAATTGAAATTGAAAAAGCATAGATGCATAAGGAATTATCATGGATCTTAACCCTAATGTGCGATTTGAATAATAATAATAATAATGTAAAAAGATGAATGGATAGAAAATTTAACGATTAATCGGAAAAAACGAAATGAGAAAAGATGAAAATGAAAACCTGAGAAATTGCAATGAGAGAGAGGAACGGGATGAAACCGAATACTTAGCGTTGGTTTTGGTTCTTCTTCTCACTTCTTTTCTTTTCTGGCTTCTTCGTTTCTATGGGCCACCACCTAACAAACTATTGCCATTACTATCTTCAATTTCTCTTTACCTTTTTATTATTATTAATTTATTTTATTTTATGTTTGATATTGATATTATTAATTTTATTCTCTCATGTAAAATGATAATTTTATTCTCTCTAGTGAATATTTGATTTAATTAATGATTTTAATGGCATTAATGATTTGTAATGATTCATTTTTTTTAATTACATCAATGTAATTTATTAAAATTGAATGGGTGAATTTTGTTTATCTTTAGTAAATAAAAATAATTAAAATTGAAGCTGAACTTGATAGAGAATGTTGGACTAAAATTATTAATGTTAAAATTTAACTATTATAATCTTCTTCTCCATTTAATTAAATAGTATGTAAGAATTAAAATTAAATATTCTAATGCAAGGATAAATTCTAATATGAATCAATTTTGCAAATATTAAACCAAAAAGAACAAGGATTTAAATAAAAATTCTAACAAAACAAAAAAAATGTAGCAAAAAAATTATGGGAACTAAAATCAAAACTCTTAATATATATTTTTAGCCAAATACTTCTACAGGTCCTTTAAATTTTTAATTTGTATCACATAGGTCCTTTAAGTTTTAAAATTGTAACACTAAGTCTTTTAAATGTTTTTATAACACACAAGTTCTTTAAGTTTTAAAACAATAATATATAAGTCCTTTCAAGCGCGCCCCTAGATTTCTAGCGCGCCCTCCAAAAAAAATTTAACTTTGATTAATTTCGACTAATTGAATTTTAGTTTATTGATTAGAGATGATTTTTAGAGTATTATGTATGGTTAAATGTTTTAGTAGTTAGTTTTAAACTAAAATCATGTCAAAACTATTTTGCAGTGGAATGGTTTCAGAGATTTGTATTCCAAAACTATTTTGTGGTGGAATAATTTCAGAGATATATACTCCAAAATCATTAGATTTACTTAATCATGTCAAAATTATTTTGCTGTGGCATAGTTTCATAGGGTTGTACCTCAAAACCATTTTGTTGTGGAATGATTTAAGAGATATGTATTCCAAAACCATTAGATATGCTTACATGTAAAAACCATTTTGTTGTGGAATGATGCACTCCAAAACATGCATCAGATGTACTTAACAATTTTTATGGTAAATAGCTTTTTTCAAGAGCAGCCGCCCCCTCTCTTCTAAACCTAGTTTTCTTCCATTTTTCTTCCTCTTTGAGGGGTGATTTTAGGATCAATTTTTGATCCAAAATCACCTCTCTAAATCTTTTTTTGCTTTCTTTTAATGAAAATAAGTGATTCTCACATCTATTAAGTTCTCCTGTTTTGTGATTTCGTCGTCTTTTAGTGCGACGTTTGGTTGTTCGTCGTCTTTCAGTGCGACGTTTGGTTGTTCGTCGTCTTTGTGCGGCGTTTTTTGGTTTTTTCAGTGTTTGTTCGGTTCAAATTCTCGGATTATATCAGATCCAGTGCAGATTCATACAATGATTTTGGCGTCCTCAACGTTGCAGATCTGGAAGCATGTGTATTTCAGACACTTTAATTTTATCATATTTGTAGGCATTTTGTTGCCGTTATACGCTATTAACTTGGATGCAACTGTGAGTTTGTTTGCAGGTTCATCTCTTTAAGTTTTTAGCAATTTTGAATTTGATGATGTACTACATGATTTTGAATGAATGAATTTTATTTTTAGTCAAAAAAAAAGAAAACAATTTTTATTGTAATTGTGATAAGTTAAACTATAATTATAGTAGATGTTTGGTATGTAAATTTTAAATTAAAATATGGCTATTTAATCATCTAACACAATTAATTGAAAATAAATTCTTATAGTGTGTATTTTAAAGGAACAAAAGTAATTATTTAATTAAAAATAGGGGGCGTTAGAAATCTGAGAGACGTGCTAGACATATAGGAGACACACTAAGCAATATGAGAGACACGCTAAACAATTTTCATTATTTATTTATGCATGGTACATAAGAAAAAGGTTTATGCACATGACCACTCTCTATTTCTGTTGGTAGAATTACTTTATTTCTATTTTCCCCTCTCATTGACTACCAGATTTATATTGAAGAGACCTAAAGATGTTTGTCTAATTGGTGAGCCACTAGCCACATATTTCTGTTGGTAGAATTACTTTATTTCTATTTTGTTGCCCATTGTCCATTGTTTTTAAACCTCATTTCAAACCAAGGGTGTCCATTGTTCTCCTTTTTGTGTTGATTGACGATAAAAAAAATACTTGGTATGTTTTTATTTATTCACTTGCAATGGAAGAAAGCAAAGAGTGTTGGATTTAATCTCCAAATTGCGAGATTTGGATTCTTTTGTTGATCTTTGTTTTTTGTTCGTCCAGTCTTAGGATAATTAATCATTATCACTATAAATTTGTTATGATTCTTTGAAGTATTTTAAGCAAGAGGAATGAAAGACTTTGGAATGAATAAATGATGTTACAATCACTTCAATTGTTATCATAAGAGCAAGTCAATATTTGACTAACACACAAAGGTAAACTAGCTTAGTATACGTAGTAGTAGTATGCATTAATTCTAATCAACAGATCCCTTCATCTTGGATGTCTCCTCCTTTTTGGATTTATAAATGTAATATGGTTGCAGGGTTTTTTGCTGCTTCTAACCGAACAAATTTTAGTGATGTGCTTGAGGGATCATATGTGTCATTTTATCAAAGAGATGTTTTGGATATCTTGAAGCTCTTTATTAGGTGATGGAGTCAGGTCACAACATCATCTTTGAAGTTCATTCCCAAATTGTGGCTTTAGCAGTTAGTTAATCATCACAAATCTGATGTTTCTGAGTTTGGATTAGAGAATGCATTCAAATTTGTCTTATTTTTTCAACTTAAGTGTAACTCATAATAGACGCCAAGCGAATAGGGTAACTGGTTTCCTTGTAATTTTATAAAGTAAGTACTATCTATTTATAACCGGTCTCCATTTATTTGATCATATTTAATCCCGAACCGAAAACAAAATTGTTTGTATTAATCTTTTGGTTCCTAGATTTTGAAGTAGTGTGGCGAGTTTAAAGTAAGAAAAGTTTGGTCAAGAAATGATTTTACCGAGGAATCAAATCCAATTCTCCCAAAATTTGTCATTTGCTTATCGAAACTCTGATTATTTACTAAAAGCATTGAATTCCTCCGGTAAAATAAACCATTATTAAAGTATCAAAGCTTCATAGTTGGACTATGATCAAGACAAAGTCATGTGCCGTCAATCTACTAGCACCTAGGTATAGTGAAAGTGACCTTAATTAATGCCAAACATGAAAGCCAAGAATAAAGAACACAAAAATGGATTCAAACAAATAAAGCATAGAAACATCAACATAATGCAACCAAACCTGAATATAACTATGGACCACTTTCATTCTTAAAATGTTATCATCATAATAACAACTATTTTAAAAAAGTACAAATTGCATAATTAAATTAAAATTCGACGGGGAATTAAAAGCCATAACAAGAAAATTATGTATAGATATAAAAATAAAAATTCCCCAAAACGGTATTCTTAATAATTTATCAGATTATTTTTCTATAGTATTTGTTTGTGAACAAGCTGAACCAGGACTCTTAAGTACTTCAGATGCATCTTTAACAGATTCCGATTCCGACGCCGATTCAAACGCCGCCGCCGTTTCCTCTGTTCTCACCTTCTCAACAACAAAAACAAAAGGTACATTTCTCAATTTTCAATTCACAGTCTCAAATCTCAAATAATCGATTAATTAACACAATAATTGCTTCTTAATCTGAGAAAATTTGATAAATAAGCACAAAATATACCTCCGATGGCGACGGTGTTGCTGCTTCGTTGATAATTTTTTCGTGTTCCTTCTCTCTGAGTGTTCGAATCGGAGAAACTCTCTGTTAAAATCAAAATCGAGAAATCAAAATTAGAAATCAGAAACGAATTGAACGGTGAAACATTGATCGATCGGATTTGTAGTTTCATACCATGCATCGATACTTGAGTTCCTTTAACCGGAACAATCGATCTACTTGAATCTCGAGATTCTTCTGAATCTCGTTTTTCTCTTCCATCTCCTTCATTTTTACATCAAGTAAAGTTTCTCTCTCTTTCAGCATTTTCTCTGTTTTCTCTTTATCTGTTCTCAGTCTCTCTAGCTTCTTCTTGATCGCGGTTAGCTCCTCCGCAAGCGAAGTTTCCAGCGGCGGAGTCGCAATCGCGATGGGAATATTTTCCTTATCGTTGTTCTGGAAAAGTGTGATTTCAAAACATGATTGATCAGGCTTGGGCTCGGGTTTGGGCTTAGAGGGAGGATTGAGAGTGAGATCGGCGAGAGTGTTTTTAGGCTGAAGCGGTGTTCGGCCAGATCGTGGCCGAACTACTTTCGGTGTTCCGGTTGCCGGTGTTTGCATTTGCGTTTTTAAGTTGTGGCGTGTTTGGTTGAGATGAAAAATTGAGTTGTGTGAGTTATTAAAAAGGTGGTGGAGTGCGAAGATGATGATGTAAGTTTGGAATTTGAAACTAGACAGGCGGTAACGGCTAGTGCCTTTTTTTCTCTTTAATTTTTTGTTTTTTGACTTAAGCTAATGATTTTTCTTTAAAAAAGTTGATATTTTGGATTGTTCATTATTGGACAATTTTTTAAAAATAGATTCTCACCTAACTTTAATCAAAGGATTTGCTTATATGTTAATAACTGTTAAGAAATTCAAAAATTGAATTTTTGTAATGAGAAATACAACATATTAATTATGAATCTTCTTTTCCTAACAAAACATACATAATACTTTAAAAAGTTGAATATACAATTTAAAATTCAACATTCTTTATATTAATTTTTTTTTATCAATGATACAAGTTAGCATTTATCTTAAATTAATCGATATTTATTCATATACAAAAATAAGCAATATTTGAAATTTATGAGGTACATGTTTTCTTTTTTTTTTGTCTAGTATCAGGTGTGCATGTTAATTCACAATTCATTTTTTTATATATAAAAAAATAAATAAAAATAATGGCTTAAGTAATTGTTGATGTAAATAAAAAGCCGCTCTACCATATTTTTTTAAGAAAAAATTGGGTAAAAATAATCAATAACATTAATGATTTTTTTTATAATTCTTTTTGAGAAAATTTGAACTCGGTAGCGCTAAGTCACTCTACCATATTTGGTATGGAGTCGTTTTAATAGTCATTATTTTTTGTATTGAGTTTCCTAATTTTGTTTTGGACAAACCGCGAGAGTTTAGTTCAATTGGTAAAGATATTATATATAATGTAAATGAATCAGATTCGAAACCTCATACGCTTGCTTATTCATCTTTAAGCAAACAAGCAAGACAAGAAAGCAGATTCATCCACTAAAGATTTTACACAATCAATAATGTGAGCAAACTATGAAACTTTGATTAAAAAGCCAGCTGTTACTAAAATTTGATCTTTGATATACATATGTTTTTTTTTACAAACTTTGATATACATTGTTGTAATGCTTATCTCTCAATTCTTAACATCCTTCTTCTTCATTAACTCATTGGACATTTTCTATTAATTAACTTGCCTTTGAATAGAAAAAGTTATTAAAATGGACACCTTACAAAAGTTCATCAAATTTTAAGATTTAGGTCAGATTTCTATAGTCTTGATGTAAAAGGGGCAGAGAGGAAATAGTTTCACAGTTACATATGTCCATTGCTTAAAAACAAATTTGTAAACAAATGGTGTACCTTTTCCACATCATTACTCAATAAGAAAACATTTATATATGTCTATTAGTCCTAACTCAATTGCCAAATCTTGATATTGCTAGGTTGTATGCCTCTAATCCGAATCTGGAATGTCGCAGTTGTGGTAAGTTTTAGTCGTACAATATATATCATGAAAAGAAAACAAATAATCTTACCAACCATCTCAAAACCGAGAAAATTTATACTTATTTCATAATACATATCGATCATTTATTCACCGTGGAATAGGCGATACAAGTAAAGGAGACTGCTAAAATAAATACAAAAGAGAGAAGAAAAAAAAAGCTATAGAAAATCGAGGAAATTAAGTAAGTAACTATACAAAAGAAAGCCTCTTTAACAGGGAAAAATAACAATAAATGAAAAGACAATTAGCATTTCTAATAGGCTTATTTAAACTTCATTATTTCCAATGAAATACTGCTATCTGTTACTACATAATATGAAAACTATATGTATAATGCAGAAAAACTGTGAGATTAGAGGTAGTCCATAGGAAGCTCCCAGTTATCTTCATTATCATCCCAATCTCTTGGATTGGCTTTTTTTCTTCCAAAACTCTTCCTTCTCCTTGAAACACGACCATATGTCGCAGATTGTTCAGATTCGTCGTAATCTTCAACATCATCCACTGAAATTCCCACACTCTGGTTCCCCAAAAAACCCTGGTGGAGGCGAATAAGAAGTTTTATGATCAAATAGACAAAATAAATGAATAAGAAGTTGTATAACTAGTCATTTCAGCCACAGCTTAATCATTAATATACTGCTTTTACCATGTTTTACGTATTTTTTCATATGATACTATTTATTTTAATTTTTTATAATAGGTTTGATATTTAAACAAAAATTATAACTGTTCAAAATCAACTAAAGTCTAAAACTGTAGTTACCAAAATGAAAAAGTAGCTTATCTAAAAAAAAAAATCATAAACGTGTTCTTTTATATCATTTTCTATTTATCAATGATGTGTATAGTTATCTTAACACCATCTATAGATTTGGCTAAAAATTGTTCAACTAGTTTATGAACTATTTTTTGCTGGATGAACCCAATCTGGAGAGAGTAAGCTTTAGAAGGAACATTTTGAACTAAAGGTACCTTTGAAAGCCTTTGTATCCGTAAAGCTGCGGCTTCATGTATAACAACAGCATCAGATACAACTTCCAGTATATCCTCAACCATCAAAGAGTAGGTACTCACCTAAAATGATCATATAGAAAATTAAATATTGAAAAATGAAGGTAGAAAGTTGAATTACTTCAAATTTGGTTTTTGTTCATGAAGCGCATATATTCTGTGAGTAAAGCCCCCAGTTCGTTCAACTGCAGGTTTCGTATGAACATATACATGTTTTTAACCCAAAGTCTGAATTTCTCACTGAGATGGGTAAAAGAATGGCGACGGTGGTGCCATAAAAATGGTAACAGTGATGCATAAATCATTTTATCTTCTTAACAACAATGAGTTAATGCAAATGGATTGAGTTAAGGCTACTTTTGATTATAAAAGGACTAAATTGAAATTTTTAATCTGTAAGGGACTATATGGAGAAGGATACATGTTTCCGATTAAATTGACAAAACTTGCATGCAATCTGTATTATTAAGTAGTGACCGTACAAAAACAACCACTTACCAAACTTGATGGAATGATGGATAGTCCAAATGAATCTATCTCAAGTTCTTCAACAGCACCTGAATTGATGCTGAAGTTGTAGCCACGCACCTAAAAGTTAAAATTACATAATTATAAGATTAGAGATAAATAAACCAGTAAATAATCGTACGCAACATGGTGCAAGAAACAGATAATCACCTTTCCGATATTTCGTAGAGAGGGCGTTACAACTTTGTATCCAACCTAGAAAATACAAACGAATTAATTTAAGATATATCTCCTATAGGATAACTAGTATGAAACAGTGAGATCATGTGGAGTGCAATCAAATAAAATTTGGACATCCAGTGATAAATATTCAAAGGGAAAAGTAACTCCATAAAAATAAACAACAGCATTAGATCATGATAGGGATGCTGGTCCAGGTCCATTCAAGTGACAAGTTTTATAGCTATAAGTTTCAGAAAAGAGATTGAATTTAATGTTATGCCAGTTTATTGGCCACTTTAGTTTGTTCTAGTTTTTAGGAAACAGTTGTACTTCTAACTGACAAGGTTAATTTTTCCTCTCACATTCCTAGAGAGAGCAACTAGGTTATGTAAAAATACTCTTGAACATGAAGCACGGACACTCCTTGGATTAGGCGTGTCCCGGTGTTAGACACGCGTCGGGTCCGACACTAACACGACACCAACAATTACATTGAATTATATCATTTTTCAAAAAAATTATCTATGTCATGTGTCACTGTCCGTGTCTGTGCTTCATATCAGGAGTATCAATTCTTAGGGTTCTCTCTACCCCAAACAAGTCCTAATTCTAGTCAAGCAAATATGCCAAGAGAGGTAGGAAAAAGAAGCATTTGGACATTCTCTTTGAGAGTAATTTAAATATTGCACAGCCTGTGACATGATCCATTACAAGGGAACAGTTGTGGATCATATCGCATATTAAGTTCATATAACTTACAAACCATGGCAGAAAATCATATGGTATAAGCTTTGATACTTTGAACAATATTATACTTTCTTCTAAGGCATCATTTCAGTCTTGAATAAAACATAACTATCTTCTATTATCGCAGTAACAAAAAGAGTTTGAGCCTAACATAATATTAAAGAAGACATTTTATCCGTATTCTTCCAGACTATATGAACTCCTCCCATAAATCATATAAAAAATTGATTCACAAGTTAAGTCACAAGAAACAGTGAAACATACCAGACTATCCAATCCAATCATTTTATATCCGTTGTCTATTACACTTTCATCTGAGACAAGGACAACATCCCCCACCTAACAAAATAACAAGCAAAATAGTCAAAACAGTGAAAAACTTAAGAAGTCACTTCATGGCAAACCATATTTATTTATCAGCAGTTCCATGCAGCCACAAGACAAAGTTTGTTTGGCTTAGCTTATTTGAGCTTAGCTATTGACATAAGCATTTGTGAGAGTGTTTAAGAGAGCTTATAGAAACAGTTTATGACATGTCGGTAAGTTATTTTCAGCTTATTTCAATAAGCTCTCCGTGATACCTTACACATAAACACTTATATCCACTTATATTGATAAGTTATTATGCTATAAGCACCTAGTTAACTTGTTTATCCAAACAATGCATTGGAAGTTTCAAGCAAAAATATTTACAACCCCCCTCCGGCCCCCCCACAACAAACAACACCCATAATTAACAGTTTCTTGAACTAAGTGATTATCTTTGATATCATTGCAATCAAAAAAACTCACAAAATGAATTATAAACTGAAGCAAGATATAGTCATTATCAATCTTAGTTCGATAAAATATTAGTCTCTCCTAATTCCGAACTTGTTATACCTGGCTGATATCCTCAAGAAGGAATTTTTCTGAATCCCCAGAAAGCAAGTTTGATCTCACCTCTACAAATAAGACCACCCACTGAAAATGAAATTCACCAAACAAATTTTAATAATATATTTAAGATAACTAGTTAACTACACACGAATAAAAAACAAGCTGCGCCGCTAATCCTTTCTGGATAGCAAAACCATATGGATATTATCTTACAGAGTTAGTGTCCACCCAAAGCTGGGAGACAAATCCCAAGCTAAGAGCAGATTGAATACTGATGACTTGCTTCGCCAACAAATTCGACCGTCTAATCACTTGTTTACCTTTTCTTAATCTAAGATTACCACTAAATTTCTCAACTTTATCATCTTTTTTTCTCAAATAATCAACCCCATCATCTCCATCTTCGAAAACCCGAATCAAATCATCTTCTCTCAATTCATTCTCACTTCTCTTATCATCATGTTCATCCCTCCCAACAATTGGGATAGACCCATCAGTTTTATTGGACGAACCCTCATCAAGAAGGTTTCTTTCCAACTCCAACCCAAAATTGTTCTCTTTAGTGTCCTCAAACTCAAGTTGGTTGTAAAAGTTGTGACCCTTTGATGGTGGATTTGGTCTTCCATTGGACCTGGAGCTCAACGCTGCTGAAAAGCTCTTGTTGGATGGTTTGTTGGAATTTGGGTTGAAATGGGTTCTGGTTGAAGGAATTTTTGTGTATGAATTGAGAAAGGGGAAGCATGAAGATTCTGCAGCTGAAATGGAAAGTGGATTTGTAGCGAGAAAATCAGTCATAGTGAGTAACACAGAAAACTAAGCACAACAAGAAGTGGTGCTGAGGAAGATTGCTACAACGCTGCATGAAAGATTTTGTAATACTCAGAACTCACGGTCAAAAAAATTGTTAGATCGAATGTTTATGATAGATATTCGAATTTGATCTTAGATTTTTTCATTTTATGTGTGAGTTTATTTTATCATTATGTTTATTTTTTTGACGCATTTTATCATTATGTTATAGTACTTATTTATTTATAATTTTTTTAAAATTATTTATTTAATAAGATAACTAGCTTATTCTAATAATATTAAAATTAAAATAATCTTAAAAAAATCTTGTAAGTCGTGTGTATGTCGCAGTTGCGTTGAATTATTCCCGCACGAAATTAGTGTCAATGTTTGTATTGTTGTTCATTTGATTGGAAGATATTAGGTATCACTTTTATTCTTACTAATCAAGATTCACTTATTTTTACAATAAAATCATACCCATTAGAGCATCCTAAAGCATTGTTATTCATTTATTTTGATATATTGCCCTAAACAACATTTGTCAAAGCCAGCCCTTCCAATTTATTGAAGACTCCCTTACTGATGAAGAACAAAAGTAGTTGAATTGCTCGTGTCAATGGACCGGAGGTGGCGCCTAGGAAGTGCGCCATCAGACGATTCAAAGGATGAATGGGATAGGACATGAGAGAGTATAGATAAAAGTTGAAGTACATTAGGGGTTGAGCTTTTTTTTATCAATGATTGATCTAATGGTATATATATTTATGTGTGTGCATTGAATACACATGATGTTTTAGGCACAGATGTAATTTAACTGTAAGTGACTAAGTGATAAAGTTGATGGCGCAATTTCTAATATGAACATCATATATACAATGTCAACTCAAGTCTGGCTTAAGCTACTACTAGTATATTTTGCATTTTGGAGCCAACTCAAGTCATAATAAAATTTCAAAAATGTAAATTAAATTAGCATATAATATAAAATTGTGAATCTGAAATTATAAAATTAAAAGACTAGAGAATATTCAGACACATGCATCACACGATAAATCATACTACCATAAGTAGGCATGGCAACAAGACCCAGACCCACCCGTCCCCGCCCGCCCCCGCCTCGAATTTAACGGGGAAAAGCCGTTTCAACTGGGTGTGGGGGCGGGTGCGGGAAAAACCCGAATTTAGAATACGGGGGTGGGGGCGGGGGCGGTATGACCTTCCACCTGCCCCGCACCCACCCCCGCCCCCGTTTTGTCCAATTAAAGTTAATATATTTCCTTTATATTTAACAATATTATTGCATATTAGTCCTTCTTAAATGTAGTAAAATAAAATATAGTATTTTTTATGTTGGACTAGGTTTATTCATTTATTTATCTTCTTTAAAAAACAATTTTGAGACATGATATTTTTCACAAAATGAAATAAAAAAGTGATTTTTTTTTTAAATTTATGCGGGTGGGTGCAGGGACGGGGCGGGGAAACCCGTTCTCTGTTGGGGACGGGGGTGGGTGTTAAAATATTACCCCCGACTAAGTTTGGGGGGGGGGGGGGGGAGATGATAAAGGGAGGCGGGGACGGGGGTGGTATTACTTAAACCCGCCCCCGCCCCGCACCGTTGCCATGATACTAGCATCCTCCTAATTAAGAAACTTAATACTCGAATCCAACTATAGTAAAAACTCTATAAATTAATAGAGTCGGGACTGGAGAAATTTATTAATTTAGAGAGTTATTAATTTATCGATAAATTAATAATTATTAATTTAAAGAGTTTTTAATGACTTATGGTGTTACACGAAAGGAAACACTTATGACGTCAAACAATTTTCACAACTTTATGATACAATACAAAAATACAACACCTGAGCTATTGGATGTAATAAGAAAAGTTAGAGATGAACTCCAAATGGACTTAAACTTTAAAGGAAAACAGACAACTATTGAATCATTTTTAATAGAGTGTAATATTTTTTTTTTCAATTTCTATGAATTATTATTTTATGATTTTCTTGGGACCGAAAATTACAAAGAGATCTCCCGAAAAATTATTATCTTATTATTTTATCGATTTTTTCAATTTTTTACACTGGCCCAAGTCGGGACTGAACAATTTTATTATTTTAGAGAGTTTATTAATTTACCGAGTATTAATTTAAAGAGTTTTTACTGTAACTAAGAAACATAAAACTTTCATCCTCCTAATTAAGAGCTTTTGTCAGATAAGGTTCCTATCCAAGCAGGAGGCAGCATGCCTGTTTGCTCATGAACAGTCTTAAACAAAGGCGGCAACATCTTGTAGACACCAGCAACTTCTTTCAAACCCCCCATGGCACCGCCACCTTCACTTATTCCACCACCATTATCACCAACATTATTCCAGATACTAATCTTAGGTTCAAGTCCACGTATAGCCCCGGCATTAATCTTTGCAATCTCTTGATACATGCCACCATTTATCATCAAATAGTCCCTTAGAGAATGATAGTTGCCTCCAAGTGCATTGAGAAGTGTACTTAGATATTCCCCTTAAGCTTGTCCAGTTGTCACAATCCCCTCTGCCTCCTTTTTCTTTGCATATAGCTCTGCTTCAGCTGCTTGCTTACGCGCATAAAATGTTGCATCTGCCAATGCTATTTGTGCTTCTGCCTCTGCCTTCTTCTCAAATAGAGCTGCTTCTGCCTCTTTCTGTTTCTTGTATAACTCCCAATTTGCTTCTTGTACCTACAATCACCAAAAATAGTTATGCAGTATAGTTATATTATAGGCTTAAAGCCAACACTTGAAAGTAAATATTGAAAATCATTCATCCAATATACAACCCACTATGTAAATGTTAATTAACTGTTTCATGTTAAAAATAAGTTGAAAAGTATGGCATGTTTAATTCAATATTCTTAAACCTGATTGTCAATTATCTATGGCTATGAAGCACGGACACTCCTCGAATTAAGTGTGTTCCAGTGTCGAACACGACACAATTATATTGAATTATATTATTTTTTTCGAAAAACATATTCCTGCGGACGTCTGGTGTCCGTGTATGTACTTCATAGTCAATTACACACACACATATATATATTATCCATAAGTTAATCACCAAATACTTCAATTTATAGTAGATGCATAATAATAAATGATTAAAGAATTAATATTTGCATGGACTAAACTAACTAACCTTGGTTTCATATTGAACACTGGCTTTACTAAGGAACTCTGCTTTAAGCTTCTTAGTAGTAGTCAATGCATTCATCCTCTCAACTTCACCTTGCAACTCAGCTTCCCTAAGAGCCACAGCTTTAGCAGCCTCAACTTCAGCCACTTTAGCCACCTTGGCCCAAGCCGCTTTCTTCTTAGCCAACTCAGAATTAGCCTCAGCCACCTCAGCCTCTCTCTTATTCTCAAAAACCTTCACTTCAGTCCTCACCTTAATTCCTTCCTTATCACTCTCTCCAGCCCTCTGCAACGCTATAACTTTTGTCTCTGCGTCAATTTTTGCCGCATTCTGCACCGTTTGTCCATCCCTCAATTTTGAACCAATCTCACCTTTCATCTTCGCTTCCGACACATCAACCTTAGCTTGATTCGCCGCTTCCATCTGCGTCTTTTGTCCCAAATATGAGAAATACTCATGACCGGGAACATCAACCAGTTGTTTAACGTTTGCATTGTAAATCAACAACCCGAACTGATTTAACTCGAGTTGAACTTTCTCGTATACTTCTTGTTTAAACTGTTTGGTTCCTTTGAAAATCTCTTCCATGGTCATGGATGCAGCGAGGACACGCGTCTCACCTTCGATGATTCCTTGAACGAGTTCGTTGACATGGTTGGAGAGTTTATCATGTGGTGAGATGAGTTTGGCGTATTTGAGAAGGCTTTCATCATCGTCTGCACGTGGACCGATGGTGAAGACGGCAGGGAGAATGAAAGGGAGTTTCTCGGCGCTCATGGCTTGAACTTCGAAGGTGTAGTTGACCGGTGAAAGGTCGAATCTGGTGCAGGATTGACCGGGGATAATCCATGCTTTCTTTGCAAGCTTGATGTCATCGATATAGGCTCCGGTTATGGCAAGATATTCGGATGCTTTTGCTACCTTGTACATTGTTATTTTGAAAAACCTAGAACTAGAAAAAGAAAATCTGGAAACAAAAGGCTTGTGAAAAATTCAGTTACTAAACTGAGTGTGTTCTGCCAAAGTTAGGGGAGGGGGTTTATTTATATTAGGAACGTGGGAAATTGTTTTGTTGCGAAATTTTAGGTATCAATTTTTTTTTGTTGAGAAATTTTAGGTATCAATTTGGTTATCAAAAATTTATAATGAATGTGTTATGAAATTAATGGAAACAAAAGTAGAGATGATGAAGAGAAAGAGAAGAGTTAGTATAATATGTATTCAAAATTAGGATTAGGGTTACATTGTGTTGATACATAGTCTCTATATATATAGGCAAGTGTAATGGGCCAATGACATGGGCCATAAACCTATATGGACATCCACTAATATTCATAACACTCTCCTTTGGATGTCATTGAGGATATGCCTCGTTAAAACCTTTACTAGAAAAAATCCAATGGAAAAAAATTCTAGTGAAGAAAAAAGAGTGCAACATCCTTTTTATTTGAATTGCCTCATTAAAAACCTTACCATGAAAACCCAATGGGATAAAACCATGGTTAAGGAAAAAGAGTGTATCGCAGAACACAATTATATCTCCTCCTCATGAAGACAATTATATCTGAGACGAATAAGACCAATTAATTTTCTATATAGTTGATCAAAAGTTTTACTTGATCAAGATGCTTTACTTGATGAAGACGTTTTACTTGATGAAGACTTTGTAGAAAGATCTGATTTATCTCCTTTGATATATTCTTCTCTGAATTAGCCGTTGATGCAATATTATCTTCTTCAAGTTTCTTGTATGTGTAGAATCACAAACCTCAACAAAATCATATTGCTCCATCCTTAAAAGATAAAGTATATGATGGACTTTGTTGCAATATCTTCAAGTTTATTGATATTGACAAAGATAAAATACCCTCTACATGCAAATTTGAATAATGCAATAGTGTCATCAATTGAACTAATCAAAATATTGTTTTTTAAGACCAATTCAAGTAACTCATCATTTTTTTGAGACATGGAATAATTTTTGTTCACATCAAGTGACATCATACACAACCAACTATATCTTTCCATATCAATTTATTTTGTACCTTTGATATATATAATTTTCTTCATGCACAAAAACTCATTGAGGTACTAAGTTTGCAATTTCAAACAAACTTTGATCATCAAATGTATTTCATTTCAATTTTTTCTGTAATCAACAGATTTCATAATCTCTTCAAGAGTTATGATAATATTATAGCGTTTGATTGGAGTATTATGTGGTACTTCAGGACCAAATAATTATCATTTTCTCAAGCTCTAATGAGATGTTTGTTCGTAATGAGTGGCCTTACAACAACTAGGGCACACAACTGATATGAATTTCATATTTTATCTCAATAAAAGAAATCAACTTTTAGAAATTCTTCAAGAGTTCTTATAATACTCATGTCATAAAATTTATTTCCAAATCCTTTCTTCAAAATTGACAAATGTCATTATCATATTTCTCATTTGGAAATATTCACTAAAATAGTAAAATTATTATACAATATACATATATATTGTTTGAGTAACAATGAGATTTATACATTTTGTTAAATCATCTATTCAATAGTTTAAATAATATGTCTTCATGAAATTGAATAGTATTTGTTAGGTACACAAATAGTGAAAAGATTTGTGTCAGTGGTGTATGATGGTTCTATCATTATTTTTATTTTTGTAAGCAAAAGAGGAGCAGATGGTGAACCACCGGCAACACTCAAGATATAAAATAAAACAAGAACGAAAAGAGAAGGGAGAATAAAAACCAAAACCTTCTTAAACATGAAAAGCGAAATAAAAATTATGCGGCAAAAGGCAAACCTAAAAGACAAAAAAAAAAGGAAGAGGAAATCAAAAGAAAAAGAAAAAAGAATAAAGAAAGCTCAATCTGGCATCCACCGTTAGAGCAGGTATTACGAACCTGAAAACTCTTTTGCAGATTTTTTTTTTCTTAGCCATTGACACCACTAGAGTGAATGGCTCTTCCCTAGCAATAGCTTCTCAGTTCTTCAAAAAATTAATCGCAGCAGCTCTATCTTTCTCATCGGTATAAATCATATGCCCAATGTTGCTACCATCATTTTCCTTTCAACGTTGCTGTAAAATTGTCAAATCATGAGCAACATTGGGATTTAAAACCTCATCAGTAACAAGGATTTAGGAAGAACTCATACCACAACCAGATGAGGGTGGGATCTCAAGGAAATCAGTGGAATGAGCTTCTTCAACCTGTACTACGTTCACATGATCCGCTCCAACAAAATTGTTATGAGAGAACTCTTTCTCAAAGTTTATTATATCTCCAACTAGCACACTAGTTGCTACCTCTTTAGACCTTGTAATATCAATAATAAGAGGGTCTTCAATTGCCACAACTTTAGAGCAATCAAAGTATCCATGGCACTTGTATCAACGGTGCTAATATCCTCATGTCTTTTAGAAACAAAAACCTGTTTAACATTCTTTGCAGGATCTTGCTTAGTGTCAACCCTTTTTCTAGAAATTTTATTAGCAGGTTCTATTTATACTTTTTTTTTGATAAAATTGTTTATTTAATAGGATAATCACTAATTTATTCTAATAATATTAAAATTAAAACAATTTTAAAAATAAATTTTATCAATTGTGTGTGTACTGCAGTTGCGTTGCTTCTACATGAAATTAGTGTTAATGTTTTCGTATTGTTACTCATTTGGTTGGAGGATATTAGGTACCATTCTTATTAATCAAAATTCACTTATTTTTACAATGAAATCATACCCATTAAGACATGAGAGAGTATAGATAAAAGTTGAAGCACATTAGAGGTTAAGCTTTTCTTATCAATGATTGATCTAATGGTATATATTGATGTGTGTATTGAATACACATAATGTTTAAGACCTGCGTAACATAAGATGTAATTTGATTGTAAGTTATAAAGTTGACGGCACAATTTCTAATATGAACATCATGTGTATAGTGTCAAATTTGTGAGTCCGAATATTATCGCTCTAATAACCAATAAAAAGTGTGGGGGTAGTGGACAAACAGCCACATAGTTTGGTCATACATTATTTTTACCTAGAAGACGAACAAAGATTTATAAAAGAAACATAAAACTTTCATCCTCCTAATTAAGAGCTTTTGTCAGATAAGGCTCCCATCCAAGCAGGAGGCTACATGCCTCTTTCTTCATGGCAACATGCTTTGAGAAGTGTACTTATATACACTCCTTGAGCTTGTCCAATTGTCACAATCCCCTCTGCCTCTTTTTTCTTTGCATATAGATCTGCTTCAGCTTCTTGCTTACGAGCATACAATGTCGCATCTGCCAATGCTATATGTGCTTCTGCCTCTGCCTTCTTCTCAAACAGAGTTGCTTCTACCTCTGCCTTCCTCTCAAACAGAGCTGCTTCTGCCTCTTTCTGTTTCTTGTATAACTCCCAATTTGCTTCTTGTACCTACAATCAGTCAATCACCAAAAAAGTTATGCAGTACTTGTTGGAGTACCCGTGTAATGTTTTTAAAAATATTTTATTTTATACTAATTCAATTAACTCCTCCATAAATATGAATACTAATTACATGAAAAACTTAGTTATCAACAATGGGTTAATGTTAAAATAAAGGAATAGAACATTAGATATAAGCCCCCTGTATTTCTGAGGACTTAGTTATCGAATGATTGAAATAAATACAAAAAACATGGTTCATGGTGGTAAGTCGCCTAAAAAATTATATACATTAACTTAATAGTATGAATGAATTAAAATTACGTGCATAAAAAATATTTGTATGGACAAAGATATACTACAATTTTTTTAAGGACAAAAAAAGAAATTTGATAATTTTTAGAGGCAAAAAATTTACTTAACTTTTTTTTTTTGAATCAATCAAAGAACCAAATGCATAAATTAAAAGACACACTAGATTGATATAAGATGTGCACAACCAAGAGGTGAAAAGTGAAAACAAAATTCATTACAATTCAACAGAACAAAAGAAAAACTGCAGAATCAAAAGAAGCTACGCATGCATCAAGTATCCCCAAAACACAACAAAGGGTTCGAATACCACATATAAAAACTACAATCAAAGATCTTTGAATTTTAATTTAAACCATCACCAAACCTGAATTTTGATATTATCAATCACAGAATCTACCTCGATAATTTTATGATTAAAAACCCAATCATTTCTAGCTTTCCAAATCAATCAGATAGTCGCCAACCAAATAGCTTTGAAACTATCTTTAATCTTGGCAGGAGGAATCTGAAGACCACAAAATTGAAGAGCATGAAAAATAGCTGAATTTGATTGAGCACTATAAACTCCCAACCACATTCGAACACCACTCCACATCTTCTGAGAGGTGTCCCACTCGAAAAAAAGATGAGATAAAGATTCAACAATATGCCACCCCAAGACTACAAATTTGGTTGTCTATACTCAAAATAGACCTCCTGACAAGATTATCCTTAGTTGGTAACCGATTCGGTAAAAATCGCCACGCAAACACGGAAACTTTCAACGAGACACAGTTACTCAATACCACCTTAGAATGCCTCTCCTCACTGTCAAGCTCATCCTCAAAGCTAGTCAAAGTCGAATAAGCTGCCTTTACAGAGAAAAGGCCAGAATGCGATGACCTTCATAACCACCTGTCTGAAACATTATTCTGCAACACAACATTTTGAAACAAAGCAACACAATCGACCAACAATTCCTCCTCCCACACAAACAAAGCTCTTCTCCACGACCAACCTTCCCCCATAACTCCCCACCCCCGACGACATAGCTCACCCATAGAAATCTCAGGCTCTAAAGACAAATTGGCTAACCAGGGGAACCACTTCCTAAGAATTATACCTTCCCCTAACCAAAGATCATCCCAAAACAAAGACTCCTCCCCATTACCAACAACTCTAACGAGAAAACTCTCAAACCAGTTTTGAATCCCATTAAAAGACCCCATATCACATTGAAAATATCTTTCCACCAACTTGAAGCCTTCCCTCCAGCTTCAATCTTACCTCGACACTCCCCATACTTATGCACTAACACTTGTCACCACAAATCTTCACTCTCATTTTTTAACCGCCAGCACCAATTACCCAAATAAAGCAATATTAAACTCTTTAACCTTCCTAACACCAAGACCCCCTTTGTTTCGATCCAAACAAACTTTATCCCAATGAATCCAATGAAACTTCCTAGAGACACCATCACCTCCCCACAAAAAAGTTTTATAGAGAGATTCGATAATAGAAATAATACTTGAGGGAGCCTTGAAGAAAGAAAGAAAATAAACTAGAAGCGAGGACAAAGTAACTTTAAGCAGGACAAGGCGACCCCCCATAGAAAGATTACGACACTTCCAACCCGACAAACGAGATTTGATACGATCAAATATTGGTTTCCAAAAAGAAATTCTTCTTGGATTACCCCCAATAGGCAACCCCAAATATTTAAATGGAGTCATCCCGATTTTACAATTCAAAATCCAAGAAGCCTTTTCCAACCAAGAATCAGCCACATTTACCTTAACCAACAAAATTTTATGAAAATTTACCTTTAAACCGGACATCAATTCAAACAACAATAACATATATAGCTTTAATAGCGCGGATAGTTGTCCAACTCTTCTCAGCAAAAATAATAGTATCGTCATCAAACTAAAGGTGGGTGACCCTAAAAGCCAAGTCATTTCCCACTGGAAATCCTGAAAAAAGATTAGCCTGCACTGAAGCGTTCATCATGACATTCAACCCTTCAGCTGCAATGAGAAACATATATAAAAGGCAACAAAGGATCACCTTGTCAAAGACTCCTCTCAAAATAAAACTCATCCGTGGGACTACCATTATTTAGAACCGACGCTGAAGCTGAACGAATGCACTCAGAAATCAATCTTCGCCATTTTTCTGGAAATTTCATCTTACTCATAACAGAAAATAAATAATTCCATTCTACTGAATCATATGCTTTCTCAAAATCCAATTTAATTCTCACTAATAACCTTTAAAATGTTACTACTCAAGAAACATTATTTACAATTCTCACTTATAATTGACTGAACATGTTTTTTAATCACCAAATACTTTAATTTTTAGTGTACTAAATGCAGTACCAAGTAATAATTAAACATCAATCTCACCACAAATATGCCAGAAACTTCAATTATATATAGTAGATGATAATACAGTAATAAATGATTAAAGAATTAATATTTGCATGGACTAAACTAACTAACCTTGGTTTCATATTGAGCACTGGCTTTACTAAGGAACCCAGCTTTAAGCTTCTCATTAGTAGTCAAAGCATTCATCTTCTCAACTTCACCTTGCAACTCAGCTGCCACGGCTTTAGCAGCCTCAACTTCAGCCGCCGCTTTCTTCTTAGCCAACTCAGAATTAGCCTCAGACACTCTCTTATTCTCAAATACCTTCGGTTCAGACCTCACCTTATTAATTCCTTCCTTATCACTCTCTCCGGCCCTCTGCAACGCTGTAACTTTTGCCGCATTCTGCACCATTTCTCTCTGCATCAATTTTTGCCGCATCCTGGTCATGGCAAGAAATTGATCTAATGCGTACATTGTTAATTTTTGATTTGATTTTTGTAAAAGAAAACCTAGAATAGAACAGAAAGCTTGTGAAAATCGGTTACTAAACTGAGTGTGTTGTGCCTTATGGCCAAAGTAGAGCGAAAGTAGGACATTTTTTTGTTGAGAAATTTGGGTATCAAAAATTTATAATAGAATAATAATAAGATCTTTTTTTTCCATCGCCTGCCCTAGTCTTTTTTTAGTTTCTTCATTTTTTTTCCATTGTTCTTCATCCCTATTTATCTTTTTTCTCCACTTTTAAATCTAAATAAATAATTATTCACATAAATTGAATTTTATAATTATTTTTTGTTGTGATTTCGTCGTTTTGGTGCGACGTTTTGGTGTTTTTCATCTTGGTATGGCGTGATTTGATTTTTTGTCTTGTTGTGGTGTTCATTTATTCATATTGAAAGATCAATTTTAATTAATTGCAAATTCAATCAATGATTTGAGAGTTAACATTGCAGATCTGGAAACAGGGATATTACAGTAATTTAAATTTTATCATATTATTTGTAGGGCATTTTGTTGTTATATACTATTAACTTGGATGTTGTGAGTTTGTTCACAAATTCATCCTTTTCATTTTTAGTGATTATCAAAAAAAAAAAATATTTTTCATTCTTAGTGATGTTGAATTTATATTTGTATCTGATGTATGTACGCTATCAATTATTGAAAAATAATAGTATATTACATTTTTAGTATAAAAAATAAATAATAAGATGAGGATTATAAAGATTCTTTTTAAGGATTAAATCAAGATGCCTTATAACAAAAATAAATAAATTAAGATGAGTATTTTATTTAAAAATATATTTCACATGATTACATCACATGATTTTTATTTTCACCTTATATTTTTTGACACTTAAAAATATATTTCATATAAAGTGGTGAGATACACATGATTTTTATTGTCACCTTATTTTTTTTAAACACAATTTTATTTTCACCTTATTTAAAAATCAATTTTTTTTTAATTGGAAAAGGAGAAATTTTTATTAACCATCAGCACTAATAACCATTGTACAAACTCAAGGGGTGTACAGCGGTTGGGGCCATCCATCCTTAACCAAAGGTCGAGAGTTCGATCCTCACCTTGAGTATGAAGCAACTTTAAATCTTTGGGCCAGCTTAGGGATGTCAATTTGCATCTAGTAACGGATTATCCGTAGGGATTATCTGTACGGGGATCCGAAGTCGCAGATTTTTCCCCCCGTGGAAATGGGGATGGAGGGAGAAATTCCCCCGTGAATAATTCGGGGCGGGGAATGGGGAAGGTCCCTCCGCCTCCGCGGATTCCCCGACCCCGACCATATTAATTAAATTATATATATAATGTATAATTATATAACTTTATATGTTTTTTTATTATAAAAATACTAATAATTAATACATTATGAAAATTATAAAAATTAAGATTAAGTATGGTGACAACAAATTCATTTGAATAATTATTTATTTTTACAAAAAAAATAATATAAAATATTTTTACATTTTTTTTTGTTATTGATGCAAAATGTAATTTTATTTATAAACAATGAAAGATAGAAAATATGTATATTTTTTAGAAAAAAAAAAGAAAAAATAAGATATTAGTGTTGTACTTTTGATTAAAAATTATAACAATTTGGTTAATATTTTATATCCGTGGAGCTCCGTGAATACTGTGGGGATCCGTGGGGATGGGGATGGGAGGAAATTCTCCTCCGCAGCGGGGATCGGGGGCGGGGACGGGAAAAATTCTGGGAGGCGGGGCGGGGGACGGGGAAATAACATCCGCACATTCCCCGCCCTGTTGACATCCCTAGGCCAGCTATCTCACTCATCAAGGTACCTCCAATCTAACGAGAGATTAGTCACTGCGTTCGGCGGTGAATACCCCAATCTCGACTAAAAAAAATAATAACCATTTTACAATTGTCCTTGATGGGAATCAAATTCAGTACCTTGAAGTTATAAAATTAAACTCTAATCAAGTGTAAAATCAGTTACCTTATTAGGACTCTTCATGCCAAAAATCCTTTCCCATTTTGTTATATACCCCCTCTGTTCCTTTATAATAGTAACATCAAATTAATAAATTATATGTTTGCACTTTATTTTTCTAAGATATCTTAATTTTATGCCATGTTTGGTTCAACCGAGGGGTGGGGAGAGGAGAGATTTTTAAGGAAGTGAACTGTGATAAAATATAATTAATTATGTTGACAAATTATCCTCACTTTTTAATTAAAATCATACATTATTCTTGTTGGAATATTAAAAATTTAAGTTTTTATTTCTTGACAACAAAAAAAAATTAGGTTTTCTACTTATTAATTTTTTTTTGTTATATAGATTTTTTTTGACGTAATATATCCATTATAATTTAATTATTATTTAAAGTTTATAAGGTTAAGAGTAAAAAAGTAAATTAATTATTCTCTTCCCTCCCCTCGTTAAAAAGTTGAACCAAATATAAAAATTAAAAATATTATCTTCCATCCCCTCCAAAAACACCGAACTAAACATGGTGTTATTCTACCAATAAATTCTTATTTTTACACACAATTTTTCTTTCTAAAAAATAGAAACAAAACAAAAAAACTATCGTAAAAAGATTATAGGAAGAAGTTTAATAAAAAAAAATAATTAAATAGAATAAAAGATTTTACAAAATTTAGTCAATAAAAAAAATTATGAAGAAAATATAAAAAATAAAATATAACTTTAAATTATCATAATGAAAATAATTTAAAACAATTTTTTTTAAAGATAAATTAAAAGGAACGGAAGTATTAGTTAGCCATTCATACCAAAATAAAAGTATTAGTTAGCCATTAATTGATACAAAATAGTAAGAGATTTCTTCATACTTAACTAGAAGTTTTGAGATCAATGTCATTCTTTATAATCTTATCCGATCCAAAAGATTAATTTCTGCGGTTACGCGCATAAATTATCTGCTCCTGCTCCAACTAAAAAACAAAGAAACAAACAAACAGCAGTAGCATATTCTTCGCATCGCAAGAGAGAAGGAGAGTCCACGAGATCAAGTGGGACCAATTCACCCAATCACACGCCGCCACGTTTCACAAAAACCACCAAAATTGATAACCATCGAAAAATCGAATCCAACAAACATAATGTTTTAAGCGGCGACGCGAACTCATTCCAACAAAAAACAACTTCCTCGAAAACAACAACAACAACGTAGTTTCTCTTCCCCTCAACCTTCCCCGGTCGGTAACCCCTCTTTCATTTCTCTTCCAAATTTTCATTTTTTTAATTACCCATGTTTTAAAGTTTCGATTTTTAATCGAATCATATAGGCTTGTTTTGATAATTTCAATTGGGTTTTTGTCAATTTTTTGTTTCATCATGATAAACATTAAACAAACAAACCCTTATTTTTGTTTGTGTTATATTCAGATCTATGATTCTGTTTTTTGAATTTTGCTTTTAGATTTTTTTATCTTGTAATATGATGTATTGAACTTAGATTATTGTTTTTTTATTATTGCTTTATTGCCAAGTGACTGTTTTATTAAGAATTACAACTTGAATGAAACCCTCTTTTTATGTTGGTGTTTTTTTTCTTCTTCTTTATGATAATTATTATGTATTTGTGATAGGTGGTTTCATGATTAAATCTCTTTGATCGGATAAACAACCATTTTGGTCTCTGAATCTGTGAGGCGGTGTTGCTATAGTCACCCCGAATGTATTGAAATTGCAAACACATCCGCTTTTGTCTCTTTTATTAGTTATGGTATCAATTTAGTCCTTAAAACTACTAACAAAAGAGGCACTAGGGACGTGTTTGCAATTTCAATACATTTAGGGACTATAGTGACAGTGCCACACACATTCAGGACCAAAATGATTGTTTGGTCATATTTGATTGTTTTTCTCTTTGTTGTGAGCTATTGAGTGTTTATGATGTTTTATTTATGATAGTGCTGTTATGGTATTATATATATATGATATGATGATGATGGTGATGATGATTAGATTGTATTTTAGTTCTTTTGTTTTGTTTTTTCATTTTGTTTCCTTTTTTTTATGGTGAGTTGAAACACAGATTGTCAATTTGGATCTTCATGAGTTCAACAACCACTGGTGCATGCCTGGTTTCCTGTAATTCGGGAAACAAGAACAACGGTGTCTTCTGCTGGATTTTGATCTGCCTACTACCAAAATTCTTGGGAACTGCATTTGTCTTCATCAACTTCCTTCTTATTCAAGCCATTGATAGGAGTCCATCAGCAGTGAGGGTGCTGGAAAACTTCGGTCCGATTAACCTATAGTTTCTTAGTAGTTTGGTCATCAGCATCGTCGGATATTAGATCCTTTGTTTCGTTGAGTGGTGTAAAATGGTTTCTTCTCAGTTTTCTGGTTCGACTATGGCTGACATGTTTAAACCATTACTCTTTCCTGTAAATGATCCTGGTACTGCAACCACAGATCACGTTGAGCTAGATTTCTCTGATGTCTTCGGTCCATTTACTGTAGAAGTCAATAACATTGATTCCACTTCTTTTGAGTCTATTGATGAATCGAGCGAGCTGGTTTATGATGACCCAGAAGTCATTATCACTCGCTCACATTCTCTGGTTGGCCCTTCTAGTTGTGTCAGTCAATCACTTAAACTCAGTAAGCTCACCATACACGAGTCTGACTCGGACAATTCATTGGAACTAGTGGAGCATGTCACTGAAGAGAACATTGAAGACATCAAAGACTCTTCCATTGACAATGTTATTATTGAGGAATCTTTGAACAATGAAGACGGGAACCTCATGGAGATCCAAAGAGTTAGCATTGAAGATTTTGAGATTTTGAAGGTTGTGGGGCAGGGTGCATTTGCAAAAGTGTATCAGGTGAGGAAAAAGGGAACTTCAGAAATATATGCTATGAAGGTTATGCGGAAGGATAAGATTATGGAGAAGGACCATGCTGAATACATGAAAGCTGAGAGGGAGATTTTGACAAAGATAGAGCACCCCTTTGTTGTACAACTTAGATACTCTTTTCAGGTACTTGATTTCAAATTTGTAAAAAGGTTTTATTTTGTAGCATCTTTCATCTTTTGTTGATGGTTCATCTTAAGTGACGTCAACTTTCAAAATGCATTTATGTCGTTGTATGTATTTTAAAATTTATTTATCCGCAAAATTCTGTTCTTTAGTCTCTAAAATAGAAATTATAAGTGACGTGTTTTGTTCTGTATATGTTGTTTCAGACAAAATACAGATTGTATCTTGTGCTGGATTTCGTTAATGGGGGCCATCTCTTCTTTCAGCTTTATCGCGAGGGTCTTTTCAGGTAAGTTTAATTTTGAGTTCTTTTGTGTCTATGTTTCCGTTTTCTAGTTTGCAGCATTAATGTCTGGTTCTATTCTTCATCTTTGAATATTCAGAGAGGATCTAGCACGCATATATGCCGCCGAGATCGTTTCTGCAGTTTCACATCTCCACTCAAAAGGAATAATGCACAGGGATCTAAAACCTGAAAATATCCTAATGGATGCTGATGGCCATGTACTCTTCTGTCCTTCCTACTTCATGTTTTTCATACTGACTCTTAACTCTGCTCTGAACGTGTCATAACTGACCTGAGATTTTTTTTTTGTTCTACAAGGTTATGTTGACTGATTTTGGCTTAGCAAAACAATTTGAAGAAAGTACAAGATCTAATTCGCTGTGTGGTACATTAGAGTACATGGCACCTGAAATTATTCTTGGCAAGGGCCATGATAAGGCTGCCGATTGGTGGAGTGTAGGCATCTTACTGTTTGAGATGCTTACCGGAAAGGTATGTATCTTGTTTCTTGTAAATTTATATTGGATCTTCGTAGTTTTCTGATTCTTTGTTGTGGGTAGGACTTAAAATGCACTTATATTTGCCTCATTCGAGCAACTACATTAGTAAAGTTTGAGCTTAGAAGCTTATTAGTCTCATATTGACAATTTTAGTGAATTTCTACAACTTGACCATGGGTGTTAAATAGTGAGTTGATTAATTTTGTTTAACTATAGTTATAGGAATACTATATACGTGGAAAATGTAACGGCCTGGTAACTGAATAACTGTGAGGTGCTTTTAAAGTTGCTAAATGATTGTTTTTGTTGTTTTCACCTCCTCTGCAGCCACCCTTCCGCGGTGGGAACCGTCAGAAGATTCAGAAGAAGATAGTGAACGATAAGATTAAGCTGCCAGAATATTTGTCAAGTGAAGCACATGCGCTGGTTAAAGGGGTAAATCTCTAGTCCACAATATATTTTCTTTAATTATCGTAGGTCAATTTCATCATCTGAAAATGATATTATTATTTGCAACATAATAAGCTTTGCATAACTTATGTCTTAAATATTTAACCGTTTATTTAGGGGCATATCTAGGAGTATTACTATTTTGCAACATTGAAGGGTCTCTGTACATTTAGGGTTTCATTTGATCTTGATAGCTAGTCTATGCTACACGAAGCTTTTCTATCTTTGACTTCAAACGGCTCAAAATTTTTTATCACATGCAAAGACGAAGGGGACGTTTGGAAATACAATTTAATTAAGTGCTTAGTCAACATATGCTTATTAGGACATTTCGATATACATTATAATTGAGTGCTTATTCAACAAACGCTTATCGTGAAAGAACTTATGTAGTAACTACTTCTACAATAGAAAAGAGATTGAGCTAAATCCTGAAAACAACTTATGACGATAATCTGTTTAGAGTAGTTTACGAAAATAACATCATAGGTTATTTTCATTAACTCTCCCATACATTTACACAAGTACATATGTTAGATAAAGTCAAATGAGCTCTTCCATACACTTACATAATGAACTTATTAACTCTTCCTAATGTAATATTTCTTGAAATGCTGTAGAATATCTTATCATATCGATACTTTGCTTCTGTGTTACAGCTGCTACAGAAGGAGGCACCAAAGCGGTTAGGTTGTGGAGCTAAAGGGATTGAGGAAATTAAAGGGCACAAGTGGTTCAAACCAATCAATTGGAAGAAGTTGGATGCACGTGAAATCCAACCAAGCTTTCAGCCAACAGTAGATGGGAAGCACTGTGTTGCCAACTTTGATAAGTGCTGGACTGACATGCCTGTTGTTGATTCACCAGCTGCAAGCCCAAATGGTGTCAACCCCTTCAAGGACTTCTCTTATGTGAGACCTGCAGCCTCTTTTCTTCAAAAGCATAGTCCTGCTCGCTAATTTCGCACCTTGCATCAGCATTGGCTTAAGTTAAACATATCAACACTCTTTTCCTTTCTTATAATTTTAATGATTAGCTTGTACTACTAGTAGTTACTTGTATTTAGATGAGTGAACAGTGATACACTGTCACATAAATTGCCATCAAGAAATATTTTCCTTGTTTCCTTTAATTTGGTTGAGCCGACTTTGCAGCATGTGCTCTGCGGCTCTACAATTGTTGAGCCGACTTTGCTAGAACTTGTGTGATTTGGAGAAAATAAATTGTTATCAATTCTTAATCTTAATTTGCCACATTCCTAATATCCAAGTGTGCTGGTAATGAAGGCTCAATTTGTGATTACTTTTGAATTTCAATTTATGTCGTACTGTCTCCAATGCTGTTATTATATATTATTAAGAGGACAATAATTTAGTGTTTCTTTACGGTAAATTAAGACGATTTTTGTCCCCAATGAAAGGTACTACTGTACTTTGTAAACTTATTTGAAAAATATGATAAGTTCTATGGGAAACCCTATAGGTGGCGTGGACCAACACTTCAAAATCATATGATGCTCTAACGACGACTCATGGTACATGCTAAAAGTAAAAAAGATCATCGTCTTCCCTGTTGTAACAAGTGAGATGATGATCTGATTAATAACTGTCTGACAAAATAACGGAAAATTAATAAGTGGTTCAAACTCGACGCATTTATTTTATTTGTTTTTAACTTATCGACACAATTGTCTCTGCTACACAAGTTATCACTAGTATTTTGAGTGACTTTCATGTGTGTTAGTCCACCATAGACAAGTTATCAAAGAAACCACACAAATATAAATATGCTGCACTTTTTAATACACATTATTTATTTCATTTCTTAAGGAGTGTTCTAAAATATTCATTTTAATTTTTATCATGACAAATTTGATTGTTTGGATATCTTGGATGAGGTTTCAAGTAATTTTGAACCAAGAAAATATATAGAAAATAGTGGATAAAGTAATGAGAAACAAATGGCCTAAAGAGTAACCAACCTATGCTGACTTTATTTAATTTATATATTCATTTATTAGATTATCTCAAAGTTTCAAGTTCATGAAAAACAAACTTAGAGACACAAACAACATTGTCTTTTGTCTTAAGACAAAAGAATCATGGCTTCTCTACTCTCTACAATCTCTACAGCTACAACTACACTTCAACACACTCATAGTAAAATCTGCTTCTCTCCTCTAAAACCCTTCACCTCATTTAACAATTCTTTCTTAACAAACCATTTCAACAACACTCATTCTATAAGGTGCAGTGCATTTTTTGATATCATCCCTAAAGATATATTATTGAAGAGCACTTTTTATTTGGATAAGTTTCAAAGTGTGAGTAAGGACTTATCAGACATGCAGAGATTGGAGATTTTGCTCTTTGTTGGTATATCATGGTTATACTTAACTGCTAGACCAGGTGTTCTTTTTGGTGCCATTGATGCATACCTTTTGGCTCCATTGCAATTGGCTTTGGATAGTTTATCTGGAAGGAGAAACATGAAGAGGAGTGATTTCTTGATTGGTGGTAAGATAGGAGAAGGGTCATTTGGTGTTGTTTATTCTGCTGTTTTGGTAACAAAGATAAAAGAGAGTGGAAGAGGCAAGTTGGATGCTAAATCTAAGGATAAGGTCATTCTTAAAAAGGTATTTAGATGAAGTGTTCAATCATAGTTTTCAGTTTATTTGAATTAAATTTGTGCTGTTTTCTGAGCTCGTTTCTGTACTTGAATCTTATGCAATTGTTTGTATATATCTTGAAGATGTGGATATAATTAATGAAGAGATAATATATATTTAGAATTTCATATATTTTTAGTTTCTTTAGAAATTCAATGTCTTTAATCCCTCATTGATCATCATTGCTTCTGAGATATGTCTGAGATATGTCCAATATGTGTCTAAGACTCTAAGGTGTGCCGAACTAATGTATTTTTTTTTTGAGACACTTGTGTCGGACATAGAGACAAGCCTAATCTCAGAGGTGTTCGTGGTTCATAGGCTTTTAATCCATATAGAAGGATTGAAAGCGCTTTATTTTTATAAACAAGGACGACCAAAAATGCATAAATTTTTGCAAGGACTAAAATCGAAACTAACTAATTTTATAGGAACATATTTAATATGCTTAACAAGTGCCCCAGGGGCACTGTTTAGCATTTTCCTTTAAATATATGTGTGGTGACTTAGCATGCCATTTTTCAACTTAGTTACATAGGATGCATGTATTTCCTATTTTTCTGGTTTTAAATTAGAAAGCAAAAGAAGCTGATTGATGGAAAATGCAGGTAAAGGTTGGAATTGAAGGGGCTAAAGAATTTGGTGATTTTGAAGAGTGGTTCAATTACAGACTCTCTAGAGTAGCTCCTGAAACATGTGCCAAGTTCCTTGGAAGTTTTGTAGCCGATAAAAGCAATTCACAATTCACAAAAGGTGGAAAATGGCTTGTTTGGAAATTTGAGGTGCTCTTCCTAATATTCGTATTGGATCAACTGTAGTTACTGTATCCATAAATTATCTATGCATCATGATGAACTAAATTTGAGTGTTGCATGGAATGCTGTCTACTATTTCACATAGACGTTATTGGCGTCTCACTATTTTCCTTAATCTGCTACTTACTGATAATGCTGATGGCGTTTCACAAATGAGTGCACATATGCTACATATACATAATTTAGGAAAATACGTTACCAACTATTTATTTATATACTAATTGCAGGGAGACAGTACTCTTGCCGATTACATGACAGATAAAAACTTCCCTTCGAACTTAGAGTCTGTCATGTTTGGAAGAGTCTTGCAAAATGTCGACTCTTCTAAACGAAATGCATTGATCATCAAGCAAATAATGCGCCAAATCATTACATCTCTTAAGAAAATTCATGATACTGGCATTGTTCACAGGGATGTAAAGCCTTCCAACTTGGTTGTTACAAGAAAAGGACAGATTAAACTCATTGATTTCGGTGCTGCAACAGACCTTAGAATCGGAAAGAATTTTGTTCCTAATTATACTCCTTTGGATCCTGATTATTGTCCCCCCGAACTATACGTGCTACCACAAGAAACACAAAGTCTTCCTCCAGAACCAATTGCAGCTCTACTTTCACCAATCTTGTGGCAGGTTTTATTTCTGTTATCCTATTTATATAGTCTCTATAGCATAAGCGCATATCATATAAGTGTTTATGCATAAGGTATTTCTATAACAAAAAATTAAATAAAACCAAGCTGTATAGAAAGTTTATGAAAATAAGTTAAAAAACGCATAGTTATAGTTATTGTAAGATTCTTACTTCTTGAGAATTTAATCAAACTGACTCTTAATCTGTATGCAACATGCGTTTGTGTTCGTCTGTTTGAAAAGTATTTGTTTAGTAGTACTAAAATGGATCTCTATGATTACTGTTGCAGTTAAACAGTCCTGATCTCTTCGACATGTATTCTGCTGGGATCGTACTCTTGCAAATGGCAATACCAACCTTAAGGTCTCAAGCTGCTTTGAAGAATTTCAATTTGGAAATGAGGACATGTGGATATGATTTGAATAAATGGAGAGACTCTACTCGAATGAAGTATAACTCTCAAATCCTTGACAGTGATTCTGGTAGAGGATGGGACTTAGCATCAAAGCTTATCTCCAAGAGAAGTTCCGAAAGAACACGTCGTTTATCTGCTGCTTCTGCTTTGAGGCATCCTTATTTTCTTCTAGGTGGTGATCAGGCAGCTGCAGTCCTTTCAAAATTCAGCTTTAGCACAAAGTGAGATTCTTATAAATTTTTGGTCTGTTTAGATTGGCTTATTTGAATTTATCTACTGGTGTAAATACTTGTGAGACTGTTTGAAAGAGGTTATGGAAACAACTTATGACTTGTCCATAAGTTGTTTTCAGTTTATTTCCATAACCTTTCAAGGATAGCTTATGAAAACAACTTATAGCTAATACGAAATCAATTTGACTTTATTTTATCTTTTTTGATAGAAATAGCTTATACATAAACACTTATAAACGCTTATACTATATAATATAACTTTATGCAAGTATATTTATCTCATTATATGACCTGCAGCTCTTCAAGTCTAAGCGAACAGGTTTCTATTAAGTTTTAGATTATGTAATTATTAGCTTTTTTTTGTATTAGGCCTATTAGTTATAGGCTTATAGCTTAGTTCGTATATTCAGATTAGTGCTTTTACTCTTTATACATTTGAATAATATTTCAGCATGCTTTTACACATGTATATATGCTTAATGCAAACAATGAAGAATTATGTAGCACACTTCTATGTTAAAATGATGATGACCGAGTATGAATGACCATTCAAATTAATCACATAAATGAAGTTAATATAAACAGAATGATATGGTTAATCGCATATTTATACATGCATGGTTTTATATAATATAGCCATAGCTTTACAATTGGAAACTTCACATAAGTTAGAGTTCATCATGATACAGTATCTTCTCCAACATTCTTTTCTTCTTACAACTCCAATTGCATTTAGAAGAACACAATGAGTTGAACAAACCAAGCCTATATGAATGAAGAGATACAATATTTGAAGTTGAAGAAGATTTTGAGAGAACAATAGCATAACCATCATCCATATTATCTGTTCCCTCAGGAAATACCTGCCACAAAAGGCATCCAGCTCCACTCCCTCCTTTCCTTGTTGAGTTTAGGATTGAACTGTAAACAGTGCTTATTAGTGTGTCTCTATATGATGAATTGTAGCCAGGATCCTTGGAAGATACACCAAACTCAGCGAAAACAACTGGCATTCCAAGATACTTTTCAGCATCTTCTATGTGTGCCTCCATCCAAGATTTTACAAATGGGATATGTGTCTCAGCAATTTGTGGTGAAACCCTTTAAACAAGATAATTGACTGAGTTAGGAATTAGATGAACTAAACACATTATTAAGTAGACAAAAAGCGTTGGCTCAAATAAATCTTTAGTCCTCTTGAAGTCTATACTCTATATCTATAGTTTTTAAATGTTTATCACATACGCAAGGTCCGAGAAGGGGTCCCACCATTTTGGTGTATTGTACGCAACCTTACCCTGTTGTTTACACAAGAGGTTGTTTCCAGGACTTGAACCTGTGACCTTTCTGTCATGTGACAACAACTTTACCGTTGCGCCAAGGCTTCCCCTTTGAAAAAGGTGCAGCACAAGGACTTCCCAAGAAGTCACCCATCCTAGTACTACTCTCTCCTAAACACGCTTAACTGTGGTGTTCTGATGGGATCCGGTGCATTAATGCTGGTTTGATCACACATTTATCACATACTAGCAATGGTAGAAAATTTTCACATACTTACCAAGAGTCAGCATACATGTGAACAGAAGCAAAGTCCACACCAAGAACTTGGTGGTTCCTGATAAAATCAGTTCCAACCTGTTGAGCATATGTATTTGGATTGAACTGAAGTCTCTGAGGTGTTGAAGGGCCATAAAATCCTTCTAGTCCAATCTCCAATAGGTGTTTTGGATCAATTTTCTTCACATGGAATGCCATTTCTTGTATCCAATCCTATAATACATATATATATTCAAGTAGTTGAGAGTGCAACTACATGATACCATGGAAGGAAAGAACTACATAATAAGGGGTAAACCCCTTCTAATTTGCAGACAAGAAAAAGTTTACAAGGGCAAACCTGTAACGTATCACCTGTAGGATCTGAGTTGCATCTAGGCTCATTCATCAATTCCCATGCGAAAATTGTAGGATCTTCCTTATAAGTGATATTTGTGAATGTGTTAACTCTATTGAGCACAGTCTACACAGTGAAGTTCAACTTAGTATTGAGGAATATGAATAATGAAAAATAGTAGTTATGACTTATGAGCATGAAGCAATATTTCTGCAGCACAAAAAAACTTGCCTTAACATGGGACTTATAGTAGCTTCTAAGGGTTGGATGTGAAAAAAAGTCATCATCAGATGTCAAGTTAAGGCCAGCATCTTTGCCCCATTTCACATATTGTGCTTTTCCACCATATGCTTCCCAATTGTTTGCCAATGATAATATCAACCTGATTTTGTATTTCTTCGCTTCACTTACCACAAAGTCCAAGGCCTGCCACTCAAATTATAAGTAAAACTAACATTATAAATGCTATCTAGCTATTTATATCTACCATTTATATCTACGCACCAAACCCGACAGAGCTTCGCGTGAGGTGTGTGTTAAGAGTCCCACATTAGTTGAGAGATGACCTAAATATACGTTTATAACTAAGTGGGGTGTTTCTCACCATACAAACCAGTTTTGTAGGGCTAAGTTAGACCCAACTCAAAAATCCTAAGACGCTAATCCAAACATGCACTTACAATTTCAATCAATCATAACTGTTATATCATTATAAACACCTGACTTTATTCACGAGTCACGACTGATTTTAAAATCATTCATTTGATTAGTTATAATTTGTTGACAAAACAAAACTTTTTACACCGATGATACGTATACAATTTAAGCTCATAAGTTAAGGAGTACCTTAAAGATTTCTTCATCATAAACTGAAGGGGATTTCTGTAGGGCTCTCCATTGGCCATCATTGAAAGCCCAAGTCCTACAAACTGTCATACCAAATGAGGAAGCTTGTTTGAAGACCTCAGTGACTTTATCTTTGGTGGAGTCATCTGCAGCAAAAACCATCAACCAATATGTGTTGAATCCATTTATATAGAAAGGTTGATCATTCACCACAAATTGGTTTCCTTTCTTCCCCACCATTTGCCATTCATCCTCTTCCATCTCTAACATTGTTTCACTACTTAACACCATTACAAAAATCAAATATGTTATTGTCAATGAAAAATGCACAAACGTATAATCGGACACACAGACAGAGTTAAGGAACACCGAAAGAGTTTAAATAAAAACTACAAGGTTTAAACTCTGAAAACTAACATAATCACTAATTACTAACATTTGTTTATAAAGTAACGAAAATTGAGCTAGACTAGAATGATCCGAGAATAATTCTAAAAAAGCAACATGAAATCGAACTTCGTACTATAATTTTTTTAGTGAAATAGCTAGAGGTTGCATGATCATACTCATAATTTGTGATAGATTTTTGGACATTATTTTGGCCTTCATTTAATACCTCCTCCTCCACCATACTGTTACAAAAAGCATTGGAACTTAGTTGTTTTGTGAGAATCAAAAGGAATAAAAAAAGCATATGTTTTCCAAATTTCTCCATTGAAATTGATTAATTATCACTTTTAGCTACAATGTCCATGTTCAATTGGGCCATGTTATTATATATACAAATTTAAACATAGGCAAAATTCAAAAGGTTAGCGGGCAAGTATAAATCAAATGAATATCTAACTTTAAAGTTTAGTCAAAATAAATAAATCTAACTTTAAAGTAAAGAAAATTACTACTCTATTTTAATTTGTTCCAATGTTGACCAATGGTTTATAAAAGAGTGATGGATAGGAGTAAAGTTGCAAAAACTTCACTCTATTTCTTAAGGCACTTTCAAGTGGGTTCCATAATTTAGAAGAATCATAGAGAGGCTTAATCCTCCATGATCTAATACAAAGTCCTAATCAACTCTAGTTATGATATCTCCATCACATACATTCATATCCTAGGTTTATGCCAAAAGCTGTTTGGATGAGTAAAACAGAATTTGAAGGAAAACAAAATTAAAGACAACCTAAAAGATTTCATCAAATTTTCATCTCTACTAAAATTTAAGGCTCATAACATTGTTACCTCATTAATGACTATAATCACGGCGATTTTCACTCTATCGGTCTATCAACACTGACTCAGTGATAGTTCGTTTCTCTTTGGTGGCTTCGCTTATTTATGATATTTGGTAGTGCAACACAAATTAATGGTCACAATTTTAGAGTTCTCCTTTTACCTAACAACTACTCCTAAGTGCAATGGAAACTATTTTCTTCATTCATACATTTTGTTGAGTATTACTTCCATCAATTTTCTACTTATAATACAATATTATTATTATTTTTTTGACAAATTTATAGTACAAATTAAACATTACTAAAATCGTCGCACTATTTTTATCAAAAATAGATTAAAAAATTGTCTCACTCTAACAAACTAACAAATGACACCGTAGAAGAATCTATCTAGATTTTTGTAGAACATGGTGACTCGTCATCTAAAAAACTTCAAATCATGTAAGTCATGACAACACGTTTATATATTTTTCTTTGACTCACTATGTGTCATGTCAACACATCTCTCTCTCACACACGCGCACGCACGCACTCTCTCTCTCTCTCTCACCTATCTCTCTTTTTCTTCTTTTTTTGGGTACAAATCTCTCTTTTATTTTTATCTTCTACTCCACACAAAAACACATTTATCTCTACACATATTGGATTCATTTTAATTTTGAATACAACAAACGATTTCGTCTTGAGCACTACTTGTAACAAATTGGATTCTCTGCCGTTAGATGGAGATCGAACTATTCATATTATTTTGAGTTACATTTTGAAAGCAATTATGTGAAGTCAAAATATTTGGCGTACAATCTTAATCCAACGATTGAAATCTTTTGACCACATGATTGCATGTGCCTGTTATTTGGTTGATTGTGCCTAATTAATCTGCATTTCTTATTTTTTTTTTGGATAGATACAGTTTAGCTGTTGTGTTGCTTAATAGAGGCTATAGCCGTATTGCTATTACAGCCACATGGGTGTAAAATGAAATGTATGTGCTGAAACCAGTAGCATGAATTCAAGTTCAAAGACTAAAACATATATCATGCATTCTGTGACTAGAAAAATCCATCTGAATAAGTGGAAGTGGAGTATCCAGAGATCGAATCTTAGCTCTTGCATATAAAATGATGATGTTCCCTAATTAATTGAGATGTACTCTTGGGACATTATTTAATAAACATTATTAGAAATACATATTGCTAATGAACTCCCAAATGCATAAATTCACATTGAATAAATAAAAGAAATTAGTAAATTGCAATCCATATTATTACTTCCTCCAACCTTAATTATAAACAAAAATTAATTTTTAAATACATTGAATAACTAATATCTCTATCTTAAATATTAACATTTTCTTTTCTCAAATAACAATTTGATTAACAATTAATGCATGATTTTTATTATATTTTTATATTGCCATAACCCATCTTTATAAAATATCTTGTAAGATGAGACATGTTTATCTATTTTTCATGCGGGACTTAATTTTTTCCAAGAGGTCGCGTTAGTATTTTTAAATAAGGGTCATGTTAACTACAACCCATGCATTAATTAATAATATAAAAAAATTATTTTTTATTAAAAACAACATTTATTATATTTTAGTTCCCGTAGGATAATTCAGGTGGTATGAGCTGAAAGACATATGAGTTGGTAGAGGGAAGTCCGGAGATCAAATCTTGGCGAGAGTAATTTATTTTTCCGATGTAAAAAAAAACATTTGTTATATTTTAATTTTACAAACATTAATCACACAAGTTCTAAAGTAGCTTTAGTGCCAATTTGATCCGATTTTGCTTTAACTTTACTTCTTTTATAAGTTATAAGTAGGGTCAAACATGTATATGAAGCTCTTATAAAAAAAGTGGCTTAATATTAATGAAGAGAAAGTGAAAGCCATAAGAATGAACGTTTGATAAGTTTATATGAATTTTCTTCTTTTTATTTTATTTATTTTTGCAAAGTTTGTTACAAATCAATTTTTTTTTGACAATACAAATCAATTTTTTTATTTTTTTTACGATACAAAATATACTATGTAAAAATAAGATAAATACAAACTATATCATAATATTTTAGTTTTTTTTGGTAAAAAATTATTTTAATTTAAAATATACTGTACTTTTAAATACAAATTTTTATTTTTTTATTTTTTAACCCAAGGGGTGTGGTTGAGCGGTTGGGGCATCCTCCTTTAATCAAGGGTCGAGGGTTCGATCCTTACCTTGGGTATGGAGCAGCTTTAAATCTTTGGGTCAGTTATCCCATCCATCGAGGTGCCTCCAATCTAGCGAGGGAATAAACACTGCGTTCGGCGGTGGATATCCCGGTCTCGACAAAAAAAAATACAAATTTTTTTACCAATTTCTATTGTTTGGTTTTATAAAATATAAATGGAGTGAGATGGGATTGAACCCATTCCATTCAATACCACAAATTAAGCTAATTTTTCATTCCCTCAATTTGAGGTGTATATAAGATGAAATGATACATTAGTCAAAAAAAAAAAAAAAGAGAGAATGATACACACTAACGATAGTTTTACAATTTTACCCCAATTTTATATTTTAAAAGACTCTTTTCATTCCTCAATCCTTATTCTATTTTCACGTTTTTTCTTCTTTAGCAACTCTTCACTATTGAGTTTTTCTTCTCTTATAACTGTTCATTGTAGTTGATTCAACAAGGTAAAACTCTAACACCTTTCTTTATGTTTATTTGTGTACCTAAAATTGTTATTTATTTAAATTTGATGCGAACTTATCCTATATCAATGCTCGTGTCTGTTCCTGCGAAACTGGATGTAGTACTTCATCTCACTCCATTGTTTCATTTGGGGTTCTGCAATTGTTTATAAAGATTGAGACATTATAGAGTCATTGTTTGTTTTGTGTGTGATTTGATATATATTATATATTTTGTTGCTTTTTATCATGCGTGTGGTGTATACTGTATGTTGTTTTTTATTTTCTTTGTTTTTTTCTTACTTATTACCCTATTTTTCTATGTATGTTTAAAAGGTCTATGTTGGTCCTTATTGTCGGGTTTTTTAATTTGTGTATTGGCTTTGGTATATTGTTATGGTGGTGTATTGTTAGTTTTTTTTAATGATTAAAGATGATTTTATTTTTTGATTTGTTATAGATGATCAATAAAGATATAAGAGCTAAATATTTGAAATTGGTTCAAATGATGATTGTTCAATTATCAATCATTATTGTTTTAATCAGTAAGCTAAAAAACAAGTCTAGAAAATCTCAAATATCTTCTAGAATCACAGAGCATAGAGAGAGGGCCGAAACCAATAAAGTTACTTTGAAGGGATTTGATGTTGATGAGGAAATAGAGTATTCTCAAATTTCTCCTAAAAGGCCTTCTATTTCCACTTCTCAAGATGTATCATCTTCTAGGATTAAGAAACGAATTAAAAAGGTAGTTGAAGAGGATACAAGCATGGGCGAAATTTCTAAAACTTTCAAAAAAATGGTTGATGTGTTTGAAATGAGCACGGTAGAGTTGGTCAAACAGAGTAAGAGTGCTAATGGTGGAGATATTTGGGCTGAATTGGTCGAGATTGGTGTTGAACCAAATTTCATACCTAATGTATATATGTATCTTGTTAAGAATGTTGATGCATTGAAAGCTTTTAATGGAATTCCAATTGACAAACACAAGGAAATGTTACATCACATTGTGCTGGACTATCCATTTCATTAACGGTAATTAATCTATTTATTTATCTATCACTTTTATGTATTTTAGATGGTTTATTTGAAATTGGAAGTTTGATTATTTTATTTTTTATGCAATTTTGCAGGTTCTTTGATGGGCTTGACGAAGATTATTGTTATCTACAATGGAACTATATTTGGTCTTCATTTGACAAGATTTGGTTTTGTTTCAAATTCTTATGACTTGATTTTGTTTCAGTGTCACATTAAAATTGAACCCTTTTGCTTTTGTTAGTTATTTTAACATGGATTCCAATTATTGTTATTTGGTATTTTAAACTTTTTGAAAGTAAATTCATCTTTCATTATTTGGTTTGTCTTCTAAATGTTATAGACAAAATTAAAGTATAAAGTATGATGTTGCTACTATTGGATGCATGATGTTTGTTATTAAGGTTGTGTTGAAATGATAAAAAGTTATATAGTTGGCATTCTCTTGAGTGAATGTATTCTATACTGATGCAATCACTTCAAACAATGTGTCTCACTTAAGCATATAGTGAAAAATACTAACGGGAGAATTGTCCACTTATTTAATCATTTGAAAATGTACGCCACTAATCAATAAGTTAAAACAATTCTAATTACAATGTGTCTCATTGGTGCAAATACATAAAAGTATGCACGGGGTCAAGTTATTATTTGTCAGACTTCAATTTTAAAAATAAAATTTGATAGCGTAAAAGATGCAAATAATACAATGAATGAATCTTATACTGACGCAATCACTTCAAACAATATGTCTCACTGATGCATATATAGAAAAGTACTAACGGGAGAATTTTCCACTGGTTTAATCACTTGAAAATGCATGCCACTAATTAATTAGTTAAAACAAATCTAATTACAATGTGTCTGATTGATGCAAATACAAAACAGTACGCATGGGGCCAAGATATTCTTTGTTAGACTTCAATTTTTAAAAAAAAATTTGATAGCGTAAAAGGTGCAAAGAATAAAATACATGAATCATATATTGATGCATATACTGGAAATAACTAACGGAGAGAATTGTTCACTGATCTAATGACTTGAAAATGCACGCCGGCCACTAATCAATTAGTTAAAACAAATTTAATTACAATGTGTCTCATTGATGCAAATACAGAAAAATACGCATGGGGTCAAATTATTCTTTGTCACACTTTCAATTTTAAAAATAAAATTTGGTAATATAAAATATGCAAAGAATACAATGAATGTCCCGTGCGATGCACGGTTCAATAGAATTTTTATTTATTATTTTTTTGTTTTTATTATCAACATCATATTAGTCCACTTGACCTTTACCAAAAAAAATATTAGTCCACTTGACCTAGTTTACTGGACCGATTAATTTAATTTATAGTGAAGTCTGACGTCAAGTGATTTCAGTATTTTTCAAACGCAATTGTGGTGATCAAATCGTGGTCTCTCTACTAAATTCAGCATCAATCACTATCGGTTTAACTAACATTTGATTGTTCAATAGAAATTTAGAATACAGATAAATTTATATCAATTGTCATATACACTAAAACTAATGAATAACACAATTTTCTTCCGATTAAATGCATTAGTTCGACATAATTATTCTCAATGTGTATTTATGGGTGGTTGTATAAATCTCAATGATAAATAATTTTAGAATTTAAAATTATTTTTTAGAATTATAAATTAGAATAAAATCACTTTCTATAGTTTGTAGAAGTTGCATGATAAACCACTCACAAACCAGAACAATAGCAAGGAGAGAAATTGTAGAAGTCGTAAAATCCAAAAACCATCTATAATCTAACAGTGTCTACAATTGACGCTCCACTAAAAAAGTCTAACAAATTGATTTCACTCAATTTTTATTTTTTAATTAAAATATGTATGAGATAGATAGGATAGACTATAGAGTGGGACACCCCCTACAAATTTTTTTACCATCTAATATAATAATTGCTTTAATTGTAGAGCGTTTCTCACCCTTTCTTGTATGTCCAATGAGCCACGTTATTCATTTAGAAACCTCAATAGTAGTTTTATGTGTAATTAGAAACTACTGAATTATTAAGGTTTTTGATACAATGAATGAATCGTATACTGACGCAATCACTTCAAACAATGTGTCTCACTGATGCATATACTGGGAAGTATTAACGGGAGAATTGTCCATTGGTATAATCACTTAAAAGTGCACGCCACTAATTAATTATTTAAAACAAATCTAATTACAATATGTCTCATTGATGCAGATACAAAAAAGTACGCATGATGACAAGTTATCTTTTGTCAGTTTTCAAAATCAAAAATAAAGTTTGTTAGCGTAAAAGGTGCAAATAATACGATGAGACATATACTACCATAATCACTTTAAACAATGTGTCTCATTGATGCATATATTAGAAATTATTAACGGGAGAATTGTCCACTGATCTAATAATCACTTGAAAATGCACGCGACTAACAAATATAATTACAATGTATATTACTAAGTTATCTTTATACGATAAAAATATTATTGAAAAAAGTAACAAAGTTAATGATCTAATTGTTTAGTCTGTAATTAAAGACTACTATTGTCTTTAATGTTGTATACATTTATTTAACTTCTTATATTATTTCTAATTCATGACATTATATTACTTTCAATTGTGATCATAAATTTATTAGTCAAAAAATTATAATATCAATTTATAAATTTAAATAAATGATTGTAATTTATAAATATTCAATTATTACTTGAAAGAGTATAAGTATTAACTAATCTAAAAAAACATCATTATTCATAATAAATTGATATTAATGTAAGCTAAATAATAATTTAATATAAATAAATTATTCAAAAAATATTTGTTTAATATATATAAAGGTCATTGGCGTGACGCGCGACCCGTGCGAATGCACGGGTGTCAAACTAGTTGTTATCTACAATGAAACTATATTTGGTCTTCATTTGACAATATTTGGTTTTGTTTCAAATTCTTATGACTTGATTTTGTTTTAGTGTCACATTAAAATTGAACCCTTTTGCTTTTGTTAGTTATTTTAACATGGATTCCAATTATTGTTATTTGGTATTTTAAACTTTTTGAAAGTAAATTCATCTTTCATTATTTGGTTTGTCTTCTAAATGTTTTAGACAAAATTAAAGTATAACGTATGATGTTGCTACTATTGGATGCATGATGTTTGTTATTAAGGTTGTGTTGAAATGATAAAAAGTTATATAGTTGGCATTCTCTTGAGTGAATGTATTTGTTTGAAATGAACTCATGTAGCGAAAAAGTGTTTACCATAAAAGTTTTTAATTATAGTTTTGTTAGTTTTTACCACCATTTCTTCTATTAATTTAATTTGGTAGTTTGTGTTCAATTAAGAGTGTTATTATGGTTTGCTTCAAAAAAAGAGTGTTATTATGGTTGGACAATGAATTAATAATGATATATATGAAATTTATCGGTTGAATAATTAAATAGAAAATGCATCATATTAAAATTAAAAAAATAAAAGGTATAATTGGAATAAAAAATTATAACTCATTTCATTATGTTCACATTTCAAACAATAGAGTGGGAAATTTGTTCCGCTCTATCATAAAATATCTAAACAATTAAATAAAATATGTTTCATTCTATTATGTTCTATTTTACTCCGCTACTTTTAAATTATTCAAACATACCTTTAAAAAAATGGGCCAAACGAGCTCTTCATATATTTGGTTTCCTTAACCAGCTAGTATATGAACTGCATTAGTTAGTATTTTTCTATAAATATCAAAGGACCATATTGATCACTTTAATAGTTATAGATATTGTTAATATTTGTAATCCATATAATTGTGGCTGTAACATTTTTTTTTTGACACAAATACGTGGCTTTAACATGTTCACACAAAACTTACTTGACATTTTGACCTGAACAATATATTCCATCTCAATTTGTTTGAACCACATTGTTATGGATTTTTTTAAATCAATTTTATCATTTTGAAAGTAATTTTTATAGATTTTTAAAAAAATTATTTTGTTAAATAAATCATTTTTAGCTCTAAAATTAAAATTTATTAGGAATAGCTTTTTAAGAAAATTTTTTTTAAACTAAGGAACCTAAATGTAGAAGTTTTTTTATTTTATAAAAATGATTTTTTTGATGGTAAACAAACGAAAAATAACTTTAGATATTTTTAAAAATCTCTACAAAAAATAAATCTCTTAGATATTTTTAAAAAAATGTATTTTTTTTAATCTCAAACAATTTAGAAAATAGGCCCTACATAAAATGATAAAATCCACAGTTTCACAATGTACCCCCTTAAAACGAGGTTGTTTTTACCATAAATAAACATAAATAAATAATTTCTTCCTATCGTATATTTATTTTATCTGACAATACATTATTGCAAGGACATCTCTGTTAACATTGAGCATACAATGAAACTCATAATATAATAGTATAAGAATGAATATTAGTTACTTCCAGAATATATATAAGTATGGTCTAGAAGTCTTAATTTAACTAAAAAAAATTATTGAAATTATTAAGTCGGACACTCATGATCAAAGTTCAAGCCTCAGTCCTTCAACTTTGTGTTTGTGTGAGGTTTTAATAGTTTATCATTTTGTCTAGGTATTACAAAAAGAAATATAAGAATAAATGTTAGTTTCGGTCAAAGATAAAATAAAATGAATGTTAGTTAAAGAGTGTTAAGTGAGTATTACTATCCATCATAATCTTGGTAAATAACAATAGAGTCTTGTTAACATATGCTTTTAAGAAATTCAAAAATAGTAATTTTGTATTGGAAAAAATACTATTGACTTATAAAAGGTTGAATGCACAATTTTTAAGATAAATTTTTTGTATTAAGTTTATTAATATGTGTTTTAAGAGCATAGATTAACATTTGTCATAATAAAAATAAATGGCATCATGGGAGTTGGAATTGGATTTCACTGACTTTGGCTATAAAGATTATAGAAAAGTACAAAAAACATTGACTTTTGACTAATGAACATACTAGTATTCTCTATTTTTTTGGCTATAAAAAGATAAGAGACCCTTTCTCTCACTCTCAGTCTCACTTCAACTGAGGAAGTGAAGTGAATAGAGGTATAGTGGTTGCTGCTACATAATGGGGAGAAAAATTGGATGTGATGAGATGTTGGTGGTTTTGGTGACTACCCTTTTGCATATTTGTGTCATTGCTTCATCATTAGATAGCAACAATTATGAGAATGAGATTTTCAGAAGAAATCTTCTTGCAAATGGCCTTGCTACAACTCCTCCTATGGGGTATGCCACTAATTAAATTCTTTCTTTTAACAATGTTTTAATTAGCAAGGAATACTAGTAACAAAATTCAACTATTTTTATTTTTACTTATTTTGCCTAAAGATTATGGTACTGAGATTTTTATAACATTTTTTTTTATGCAGGTGGAACAGTTGGAATCATTTTAACTGTCAAATTAATGAAAAAATCATCAGACAAACTGGTATGTTTTTGCTAAATAAATAATTAATTCTTAATTCATGATTTTATATAATATTATTAAGTATACATCTGAAAAATTAGCATTTGATTTGATTTTACATGTTTGATATATTAAATTATAAATTATGTGTATGGATTTACAGCTGATGCACTTGTTTCTACTGGTCTATCTAAGCTTGGATACACTTTTGTCAACATAGGTACATCAAAATACTTAATTTTCAAGTCTATTATCATAATTTGTTTCATTTTAGTTTTATTCTTTTACTTTGCTAAGTATAATAAGCACATGCAATTAATCTTCATTCACAATTTTTTATTGCTGCAGATGATTGTTGGGCTGAACTTAATCGCGATAATAAGGTATGGACTATAGTATAGACTATATAGATCATATGATTTTCGCACGCTTCGTTTATTTCAATTCAATTGTTTCTTCCAAAAATTGTTGTGGTATAGGGTAATCTGGTGGCAAAGAAATCAACATTTCCTTCTGGTATCAAAGCTCTTGCAGATTATGTTCACAGCAAGGGTCTTAAACTTGGAATCTATTCAGATGCAGGGTACTTAAACAAAAATTAGCCCTATGTATTATTTTTTTCATTACTAATTTCTAACTAGTTTTTATGCTGATCTTTCACAGGTATTTTACATGTAGCAAAAAAATGCCAGGTTCACTAGGTCATGAGTTCAAAGATGCCAAAACTTTTGCATCATGGGTACTTCAAATATTTGTGCCGTTTTTTTTTAATCTTTTTTCTTATCATTTACATATCAATATCTATATAACAAATGGCTATTTTGCTTGATTATAGGGCATTGATTATTTGAAGTATGATAACTGTTTCAATGATGAATCAAAGCCTACTGTGAGGTAGTCAAAAATATATTTGCAATTTGGCATACTACTTGCTATGTAGCAGTGTAGCACGACGCTTTAGATTGAAAATGTGTCTTGTGTCCAACATGGTGTCGTAACTATGTGTCTGTATCAGTGCTTCATAGACTACTGATAATATAGTTGTGTCTTATAATTATTTAGGTATCCTGTTATGACTCGGGCTTTAATGAAGGCAGGTCGTCCAATCTTCTTTTCGCTATGTGAATGGTAATTATTCTATTTTAGCATCTTATTTTTCTTGCAATTTTAAGTACTTTACTCTAAGTCTTTAATCAAACTTTATTTGTTTGTTAGGGGAGATTTGCATCCAGCTTTATGGGGTGCTAGAGTGGGAAATAGTTGGAGAACTACTAATGACATAAATGATTCATGGGAAAGGTAAAAACAATGCACTCAATTTGTTGGTACTAGTGGTTTTTTGAAATGTGAACAAGTTTGGTGTTTATCAAAGTTAAGCAATTTTGTATCCTTAGCTACTAGCTAATAAAATTAAGTTGTTTTATGCAGTATGATTTCAAGGGCTGACATGAATGAAGTTTATGCTGATCTTGCAAAACCTGGTGGCTGGAATGGTTAGAATTTCATTAGCATAAATAACAAATTGTGAATGACATTGAGTTTGTATTTAGATTTCATGGTATAGTTTATGAGTCAAAATATACATTGAACATGTTAACAGATCCTGACATGCTTGAGGTTGGAAATGGAGGAATGACGAAAAATGAATATATTGTTCACTTCAGTTTGTGGGCCATTTCAAAGGTTCTATCATTCTCTTCTCTTCAAGTACCTTGCATAAACAGTTCAATTAAGCACTTATAGCATAAGCGCTTATCATATAAGCACTTATGTTTAAGCTAGTTTTATAACAAAAGATAAAACAAAGTCGAACTGTTTTCATATAAGTTATAAGTTGTTTTCATATGATCCTGAATAGTTTATGTAAAAAAGTTGGAAACAATTTATTAACATGCCGTAAGTTGCTTCCATAAGTTCTCTTTAACAGCCTCACAAATACTTATATCAGTAGAAAAGTTTAAGTATGTTCATCCAAACATGTCTTTGATATATGTGAAAGCATTTGTTGTACCAAGATTCTTTTTTCACTTTCGAAAGTTTATTGCAGGCTCCTCTTCTTCTAGGATGCGATATTCGAAATGTGACTAAAGAGACCATGGAGATAATCTCTAACAAGGAAGTTATTGCAGTTAACCAAGGTGATGGATAATTTTTCTCATTTTGAGATTTCCTAATTATTGTAACACGCTGCTTATATCAAATTATATCTCTTATACCACAATAGATTCGCTTGGTGTACAAGCTAAAAAGGTTAGGATGGAAGGTGATGCTGAGGTAATTTTCGTTTCGAATACAACATACGATTTTGTCTCGAGCACTACTTTTGACAAATTGGATTCTCTGCTGTTAGATGGAGATCAAATTTTTTGTGATTTTCCTTGACTGCACGACTGCGTGCATATTTTGTTCTTATCTGCATGTTTTTTTTGGATAGATATGGGCAGGTCCGCTTTCGGGTTACAGGGTAGCCGTTGTGTTACTTAATCGAGGCCCTCAGAAGAGTATTCCAATTACAGCCAATTGGGATGACATTGGCATTCCTCCAAAGTCTGTTGTTGAAGCAAGAGATCTTTGGGAGGTATTCATTAATTGTAGTTTTTGTATACATTCAATTTATGTTTTGTATTTTTATATATACTATGTTTCATTATACTAAGGCTTTTGTCTTGATTGTTTTATGGATGCAGCACAAGACATTGGAGAAACGTTTTGTGGATAAGTTGAGTACGACAGTAGATTCACATGCGTGTAAAATGTACGTGCTGAAACCAGTAGCTTGAGTTCTAGAAAACTAGAATACAGTTACTTAGATTGCAGCTTTTGGAAATAAGTTTGTTTATTTCTGAATCAAATAAAATGTTAACTTATATATGATCGATCGGTTTCACTTCTTTATTTAATAAACATTGTTCATCTGCTGCAATTGATTGAAGTTTGCTAACTTATTTCGTGTACCAAGCACAAAACAAATGCGCTTACTTCTTAATCAAACACAGTACAACAAAAGTTATCATATTCAGTCCCTTAAGATCAAACTAACGCACCCTTAGAGTTATTGGAACTTACATTCTGCAATTGATAACTTGATTGCATATTACAGTGAAAAACCAAAGTTAACATTAGAACTTGGTACTTACATATTATACATTCCACATTAGTGTTGCAAATGGATAATAAAAATCAACTGTGCAAAATTTAGTTGAGAAGAAATTAAAAAAGTCACACATAATACTAAGGTACTCCATTTGGGGTATGAAATAAGATTAGCTACTGTCATGAGGAACTACAACTTGGCTGCAAACACAGCAACACGTCAGATAGAACATCAACATCATGTGGTGTTAGTGAGTTGGAAGGCACCTCCAACGGGCTGGGTAAGTTTAAGTACGGAATTACGGATGGGTGAACATATTGGTTGTGGTGGAATCATAAGAGGACGTGATGTTTATTTGACGGAATTATGGGGGGTGTTGGAAGGACTCGTGTATGCTAGAAGATTACAATTTGATTAACATCCTATGAAAAAATGAAATTGTGTTACAATTCTTTTTCTTTTTTTTATACAATAATTACTTTTTTGAAATCTACTATTCAATCAATAATGTCATTGTATAATGAATATAGACCTAAAAATAGAACAAAGCCTAATAGTTTGTTAATATTTTTTATTTTTATTTTTTGACTTTCATCCTCCGGTGTTTACAGGAAATGGGCCTCAATTGTCTAAAATTTGAGATGAATTCTAACAACAAAGTTTCAGTCATTTTTCAAACGCAATTGTGAGAATCGGACCGCAGTCATCCCTATCGAATTAGTGACAATTACTGAATCAACTAACATTTGATAATATAGTAATTTGTTAAAATTTACTTTTTTTAATTTGTTGCAAGTTTAGTACTATTGTTTACTTTTTGGTGCAAAGTTTGTTAGATCATTAATGATCTAATTAAAGACATTGATGAATCTAATAATCATCAAACAAAACGAATAAACAAGCCCATTTTATTAATTTAGTTAATTTTTAATCTCTTTAAATAATATTTTCTTTTTATCTTAGCTTGTTAATGTACAATTAAAACTTGTTCATACATGTCACATCATCCAATATAATATCACATTAATAATAAATCATAAAAATAAGAAGCTTTATTTTTGTTTAAAAACTCGGTATCCCACCTAAAGACCGACTAATTTGAGGAGATCAATCACACCGCCCACTTGCACCCCATTTAAAACCATAATTTTTGTTTTGTATGAGCTTGTCCACCGATATTGACACCAGTGAGAATCAAACCTGAAACTTTTATGAGAAATACACTCCAAAAACTCAATCTAACACCATTAGAGCAACTCAAGTGAGTTAAATAAGAAACTTTATACTCAATTGAAAAAAGTAAAATTTTTAAAATTGGAATTAAATCTCATTTCAATTCGGTTAAAAGAGAAAAATCCATTTTATATATTCTACAAAATCATCGACTGAAATTAATCATCAGTGATAGAAGTTTTGTACCAGTATTATAGTAATTAAAAAAAATTAATTTCAATTAATTAAAATTGAAGGATAAAAGTGCAGTAATCTATTAAAATAGTAAAAATTAAAGTGAGTGGTGCATGACAAAGAAAGTTAGGAAAACGCGTTAGTTGTTTTTTGGACACACTACAAAGACAGAGATACATACACAGATATGCATACGCGCTTGTTGTTGTTGTGTTTGGCTGTAAGATTCTGCTATCTCCTCAAAACTCATCTGTCTTCCAACGACCACTTTTATATTCTTACTACCTCCGTACCAAAATATATGTCGTTTTGACCAAATCACATAAATTAAGAAATGTAATCATTGTTGTATGGAAAAAATAAATTATGAGTTAGTTTACAAGATTATCCCTCATTAATGGTATGTGAGAGATAAATTATAGAATTGAAAGAAGAAAGAGAAATAATTAATTAAGGGTATAAGAGAAAAAATAGCATTAAATGCTTCATTGGTAATGTAAAACGACATATATTGTGGTACAAATGTTTTTCTCAAAACGACATATATTAATAATTTTGGTACGGAGGGAGTATTATTTACTCTTCCGTCCCAAAATAAGTATCATACTTGCCAAAATTGTTTGTCCTAAAATAAGTGTCCTATACTATTTATAATATTAGTTTTTTCTATTTTATCTTTTAAAGTAATCATTAAGAAAGAGAAAATGTATACTTAAATATTTACTTTTTAGTATTCCAATGTCTACTACCAATTAAGAGAGAAGATATTTTAGTAAAAGTCATATTCTCTCTCTTTATTTTACCCACTTTTCTTAAAGTGTGTAATTTAGTCAACTGTAACATTTATATTGGAACAGAGGGGGCAGCATTTTTCATTGAGATATCATATAGACCTTCCATTATGGAAAAATAATTATTTATTTATTAATCACATTATCGTTCTTCAAATTCAACAAGTATGCATGGCCTCCACTCCATCCATTTACACTTAAATGCCACAAAAGTCAAATTTTTGCAGGCCAGAGTTTGGGCGCCGCAACAAGTTTACCAACATTAACAAACAAAAATCATTCTTCTATGTTTTCATTTATTTATGAGCATAACTAAAATGAAATGAAGTATTCTATAAAATGAATTTTGAATCTTTAATACACATTTATTTATTTTATAAGTTAAAATTTTAGCCAATAAACTATATAACCAAAATAAAAATCATTCTATTTTGGATCTCTCATTTCTACTCTTAGGTAAACTATTCTATTAAAATGGCTATTTTCAATGGCTAATTTCAAAAGTAGCATCACTAACTACTAACTACCAATTTATTGTGTTTTGATATCTCTTACTAAATCACATGATAACTAATATTTTTATGCACAACTTTTTGTAAGTGATATATGATGTACATATCTATAAGAAACACAGATTTTATAAAAAAAATTATTGGATTAAAAATTTATATCATATAAATTATTTATATGAAAAAAAATTTAAAAAATTGATATGTTATTAAAACCATCAACATTAACATTTTATACACTTAATAAAATTTTATTCCATCCAAAAATAAAACTCAGATTCTTTTAAAATTCTTTCAATTCATTATCCACTTTTTTTTGGTAAAAATTCAATACCCGCTTAAAGTCAATATATATTTTAGGTCATCTTAAATAATATCCTTGGAATATTTATTAAGCATATTAAAAATGAAAATATTAAATAAATTAAATATATTTTTTTGTACTTTCGACACATTGAATGTACAAATTTTAAAATATAATTTTTTATTTATGTGCTTAACTAATATCCCGGAAGACTCTTTAACATTTGCCATATATTTTTGATATCAAAGCCAATATTTAATTACCATTTTATTATCTTATCTTAGAGAAGTTACAAGTTGGTGTAGCATTTAAGTTATTGTTTTTTATTTTAGTTTCTACATTTTTCTAACACCATTTCCTTCTTCAACAATCTTTCTCTTTCTAGTCTCCAACTAGCAACTCTAAATCCAACCCTACATTCACTGAATCGTTCCGCTTTGACTCACCGAGTTCCTCCCATTTTCAGCTCATCTTTCTTCCCATGGCATAAGGTAAAAACCCCATCTTTTTCTTCCACACTTCTCTTCATTCACACCATCTTCACCTTGATTGTTCAATTCAACAATCTCTTGTTAACTCTAAATCTAGCTCATCATTTTCACTTGTTGAATTTTTGCTGAATTTGGTGACTCTTGATCCAATTTGATCATAACCTCCACTTTCCTTTTCTGATCTGGGTGTTGTAAAAATCAGATCTTTCAATAAAATTTAAGTTTTTTTTTAGTTTTACAATTCTGGGTCTGTTTAGATTTATTGTAATTTCAATCCTATCAAATTGAAGTTTTTGCAGTTGTAATAAGCTAGAGGAAAAAAAAACAAGACAAAACAAGGGTTTTGTTTTGTTGTGGTTTTGGATTTGTTGTGTGTCATGATGAGGAACAAAAATGGTTACTTTGTTTGTGTTCCATTGTTTGTGTGTTTGGTTTTAGCTATTGAGCTTGTTCTAGCAGCAGATTTTAAGCCTACAGATAAAATCCTGTTGAATTGTGGGGGTCCTGCTGTTAGTACTGATCCTGATGGCCGTGAATGGACCACTGATAATGGTTCCAAATTCGGTTCGTCAACCGGAAAATCAAGCACATCACAGGCTGCAACTCAAGATCCTGCAGTACCTCAGGTTCCATTCATGACGGCGCGGATTTTTCAATCGCCGTATACTTATAGTTTTCCGGTGGCTTCTGGTTGGAAGTTTCTCCGGTTGTATTTTTATTCGGCTTCTTATGGTGGACTTAATATATCTGATGCACGGTTTGGCGTGACAGCGCAATCGTACACAGTGCTTAGGAATTTCAGTGTTTTAGAGACCAGTGTGGGTTTGAATTATGATTATATTGTGAAGGAATACTCTATTCATGTTGATGAGGGAACCTTGAATGTGACTTTTACTCCATCTGCTAATGCATCTAAAGCCTATGCATTTGTTAATGGGATTGAGGTTGTGTCTATGCCTGATATTTATACTTCAACCGATGGAACCACCATGCTTGTTGGTACAAATACTGCCTTCACCATTGACAACAGCACCGCACTTGAGAGTGTTTATAGGGTAAACGTGGGTGGGAATGATATCTCGCCATCTCATGATACCGGCATGTTTAGGTCATGGACCGATGATGTGCGTTACATCTTTGGGGCCGCATTTGGTGTTACCGAGACTGCTGATCCAGAGGTGAAGTTTGAGTATCCTCCAGGCACACCATCTTATATTGCTCCGAAGGATGTCTACTTGACGGCCAGATCAATGGGTGCAAATGCCAATATCAGCTTGAACTACAATTTGACTTGGATTTTCTCAGTTGACTCTGGGTTTTCGTATCTTGTGAGACTTCATTTTTGTGAGGGCACGACGACTATAGCCAAGATTAATCAAAGAGTATTTGACATATTCATCGGTAATGAAACTGCTCAGGATGGGGCTGATGTTATTGGCTGGGCAGAGAGTTTTGGCCTTCCCCATTCAAATGGGGTTCCAGTGCATAGAGACTATGTTGTATTTGCGCCCAAGGGACCACCGCAGCAGGACCTATGGCTTGCACTGCATCCAGATACAACTTCTAAGTCGAATTACTACGACGCAATCTTGAATGGAGTGGAGATATTCAAAATCAGTGATAGTGGTAATCTGGCAGGGGCAAACCCTCCTCCTCTGCTGATGCAAGACGTAATTGACTCGTCATTAGCTAGGAAATCTAGTCACGGTAAATCCAAGAGTCATATAGGAGTTATTGCTGGAGGTGTTGGTGGAGGAGTTGTCTTACTACTTTTGATCGGACTATTTGCTTTTGGCACATCTCGTCGCCGTAGGAATGGAAAAGATTCTAGTACAAGTGAAGGGCCATCCGGATGGCTTCCACTTTCTCTATACGGTAATTCACACTCTGCAGCATCTGGCAAGACAAACACGACTGGAAGTTACACATCCACTCTTCCGTCAAACCTTTGTCGTCATTTCTCATTTGCTGAAATCAAGGCTGCTACAAACAACTTTGACGAGGCTTTGATTCTTGGTGTGGGAGGGTTCGGCAAGGTTTACAAAGGAGAAATTGATGGTGGATCAACCAAAGTTGCAATTAAACGTGGGAATCCACTCTCCGAGCAGGGTGTACATGAATTTCAAACTGAAATTGAGATGCTCTCCAAACTTCGTCACCGTCACCTTGTTTCACTGATTGGATACTGTGAAGAGAACACTGAAATGATCCTTGTCTATGATCATATGGCCTATGGAACACTCAGAGAGCATCTATACAAGACTCAGAAACCTCCACTTCCATGGAAGCAAAGACTCGAGATATGCATTGGAGCTGCTCGCGGTTTACACTATCTTCACACCGGTGCTAAGCATACTATCATCCACCGAGACGTGAAGACAACAAACATTTTACTAGATGAGAAATGGGTGGCAAAGGTTTCTGATTTTGGATTGTCTAAAACAGGTCCTACATTGGATAATACTCATGTAAGTACTGTGGTAAAGGGTAGTTTTGGTTACTTGGATCCAGAATACTTCAGGAGGCAGCAACTGACCGACAAATCCGATGTGTACTCATTTGGTGTAGTATTATTCGAGATACTGTGCGCTCGTCCGGCTTTGAACCCAACACTTGCTAAGGAGCAGGTGAGTCTAGCTGAATGGGCAGCTCATTGCTACAAAAAAGGCATTCTTGACCAAATAACAGATCCTTACCTGAAGGGCAAGATAGCTCCCGAATGTTTCAAGAAGTTCGCCGAGACCGCAATGAAGTGTGTGAACGACCAAGGCATTGAAAGGCCATCGATGGGAGATGTCTTGTGGAACCTGGAATTTGCTTTGCAGTTGCAAGAAAGTGCAGAAGAGAGTGGCAATGGTTTTGGCGGAATATGCGGTGAAGAGGAGCCGTTGTTTGTAGATTCAAAAGGAAAGAAGGAGTCGGATGCGGGTTACGATGGTAATGTGACTGACTCTAAAAGCAGTGGCATGTCTATGAGCATTGGAGGTAGAAGCTTGGCTAGTGAAGATTCTGATGGATTAACTCCTAGTGCTGTGTTTTCACAGATCATGAATCCAAAAGGACGTTAAGGTTCATCTAGTAAGATTTTCTTACACGGTCAAATACTCGAGTTTGGTAGTGCAGTCTGATTTTAAACAAATCTGAACTTGTTAATTTTCCTAATATTATTATCACTATTATTACTATTATTCGTTTTGTAATATTATTTCTGCTTCATTATTATGAGTATCTAAGTTGTAATATTTGAACATAGAAGATTGAAGAGTAAATGTATTGCATGAGGTTGTTGTAATAATCTTAATCTTTGGAAAACTATGCAACACCTATACTATACTTCACACTGAAGGCTTGTCTGGTGTTTCACACCAACATTAAATTCAATTATTTCATTTTCTCAAAATTATTATTAATGTTGATGTGTCAGTGTCGTATCCGATATCTGCGTTTGTGCTTCATAGTTTAGTTTGGAGATCAAACCCCTAGGCTTCCTCCATGATTGACAAGACCTGTAAGACAATGGTTATTATGAGTCTCACACTCCCTTTCTTAGGAACTACTAATTGGATTTTTCATTTTCTTTCTGATAAATGTAACATCTATTTTCTTATGTTAATAAACTGAAGTGTTTTTTATTTATCATATGTCTTTAGTAGAAAAGAAAGTATGTCTCATACTCATACAATGAACAGAATATCTGTATTCTTGATTATCATTAGCACTCTTGTCTTGTATGCTTAAATGCATATACACATTTCCTATTTTATATAAAATACACTCACCTCCCGAGTTTATTTAAATGACATATTTCCTTCTATATTTGACAAATTATTGTAGTTTATAGAATAGAGGGGGACAAAGTATATGAATTATTTAAGTATATTTTTGGGGTATGAAAATTATTTTCTATAATCAAAGTGATAAATATCAGTTGAAACTCTCACACACAACAGTTGAGTTAGATTTTACAGACTATATAAATATAAAGATGATAAATAATATTTTTGAAAGGTAGCTTATTATTAATTAACATATAGGATATGACATAATACATATGAAGATTGAGGACAAGCACTCAGCAAGACGTGTGGAAGTGTTAGAGAGAATGAGCTTTCCTCAACTTATTTTTGTATGTAATAATAATATATAATAATGTAATGTATGCATGTATAGGTTGTCAACAGATAGACATTTTGTGCTGTGTGATTGTGTGAATATAAGAAATAGTAAGAACTAAAAATAAGGAAAGGGTCCTACTCCGTTTGATGAATCATTCATATCATGAATGTGACACTTAACATGAAACTTCACCGTCATATATACTACTACTACTACTATTTGTTTGTTTATCTTACTACTAGCAGCAGAACTGGTCAAGAAAATTATTAAATGAATAGTGAAGATGATCTGGCTTATAATAAATTTAATTACTTGATTTGTGTTAGCTGGAGCCTGAAGTGTAAAGTTCTACTATATTAATGTCTCAATGAAGTTGAATTACAAAACATGAAATATGTTGGATGCGGTTGTTTAGAATAATAATTAAGTCCATGTTTGAATTAGCGTCCAATTTGACATAATCATGACATGTTATTGATTTTGATAAATAATAAATAAAGTGTTTTTTTGGTAGATTTATTTAAGAGGTTGAGCTCTTATAATAAATGTTTCGCTTTACGCATTGGCATAGATCGGATTTAGATCCAAATAGCTAAGGGGCGCAAGTATCTATTACTTGTGTCACACTATGTTGATAATAACTTGAAAAAAACAATAAGTGTTTATCAATAACCTAAAAGTTAAAATTAATTACGTAAATAAATGAAATTCTTTGCTCGAGTCTCATAAATATAGTTCAATTAACAGCTACTACCGAAGATATAATTGAAGATTGAAGTTTGATTGAATGCTGAATTTTCGTTTCTTTATACTTAAAATGTGTGAATCTAACACCTAGATCATTTTTTAAATGAAGATGTTATCAAATATCAATAACTTATTATGTTCGACAAAACAAGGGGATGGACAATGATTTGTGTGCAATGCAACACACATATATTTGCAAAGTTAGGCTGTATCGCATAAAGTCCACCACTAACTTTGTTAACCATGCATGTGGCTTGGAAAAATTAGAACAAAAATAGTCCTAACAAATATAACTACTTTCTGACATTTTTTATACCTTCCAACATGAAAATGGATTATGCTTTGACATTTTTGTCAAAAACTTTTAAATTATTTTATATATATTCAATAAATAATATCTGTGTCAAGTATCCTATTGACTAGAGCTTCACCTTTAAAGATGAATAAATTGAGTGTCTAAAATTCAAATCTCGGTTCCTGCATATAAAATACGATGTTCCTACTTTAACTCATGAGGACCGATAAATAATACTTTATAAAACGAAAATGAACACAAACTTTGGTATAAATGAAAAACTCAGTGATAGGATAGAAGTAATAGAACAAATTTTATATTTGCACAACAATGCAACATGCTGGTTTAATCATATCAACATTGATTTGAATCAGACACATCCATGAGAAATATTTTATATATTTACATCCAATCCAAGAGAAAAAATAGAGATAATCATTGCAAAACATTTAGAAGGACTCAAAGTCATGAATCTGTAACTTGTGAGGGAAGAAAGACCACAACATCTACAAACATGAAATTAAACAAGTAACTGTTTATTCTGAGGAACTGAATCAGCAATGGCGACAAGCTTCTTCTCAAGCTCTGGCCTGTTGGCTCCTACAAGTTTGTCAACTTGCTTCCCATCTTTAAGAAAGAAGAAAGTTGGTGTGGCTTTTATGTCCCATGAAGTGCTGAAATCCTGATACATATACAACCATGTTCAATTAAATGTGTCGGCACATGACATGTTGCCAAAAACACTCACGGCACCATGAACAAAGTACACGATCATCCAAAAACTCTAGACTTAAATGCACTTTTGATCTCTTATTTTTGCTGATTCACGATTTTAGTCCCCCGGTTTTTAAATTTTCAGAAATTTTCTCTACCACTGAATTTAGAACTTATTTTTGGTTATAAGTCAAGTTGAATAATGAGTTGGCAAGTCATAATGTGGTGTGTGTAACAGTATGCATTTTCGTATCACTGAGAGACTTGTCGACTATTATTCAACAAAATATATTGGCAAAAATAAGGTTAAAATTCAGTGGTGGAGAAAATTTCAGAAGTTTTAAAATTGGGGCCTATATTTTTCGGATTAAGAAATAGAGGACCAAAATAGTGAAAATCAACAAAAATAAAGGGAATAAGTCAAAGATTTAATATATGATACTATATTTACATATGAAGATATTTGTCCCCATATTTAAGAGTAGTGCTAGTTCTGAAATACTATATCTTAGGAATCTATATTTATGAAACAATTAATATGAAATAATTGTATCTACAGCTTCACTACTTACCGTTAGTTCATCCACATCAACTAGTAAGAACATCATAGATGTGTATTTCTCAGACATCTCGCAGTAATATGGCGCAATCACCTTGCAAGGACCGCACCACACTGCGCTGAAATTTGCAACCACCTGTTGAACATGGGGCTATCGTATTAGCAATTGTACCAAAAGAAAATATATTATATAGCATTACAAGTAAATAAAGTTAAGAAAAATATTCAGGAAAATCTGCAATCGATCAAAAACTTATAGGTTTTAACCAAATGAGTGAGAGATCAATTCTTAGTGTCTCTGAAAGCATGCAAATTTGTGCATAGATGTTTAGAGCAAAAGAGAGTACTAATCAGCAAACAATGCTAGTAAAATTCTACATTAGGCAGAGCAAAATCATGTCAAGAAAAGAAAGGAGACACAGGCCTAATTTGGATTCGCTTCTAGCTTGTTCGAACTTTTCAATAAAAATAAGTGCTTTTGGAGTTGCTTCTGACAAAATTAAGATGCCGAAGCTAATTTCAACTTATACAAGAACAATTGGTCAAATAAACTCAGTTAAGGCAAGATTCTTGTAATATTTATTTTTTCCATAAGTACTCGTTGATTAGTTTATCCAAACAATCTCAAATTCAAGTGTACTCGGATGTAGAAGTAGAATTCTTTCTGTAGTCATACCACCACAAAATTCCTAACGAGATTATAGAGGTTTTGAAAATACATATGCTAGTATGCTACCAAATATCAACTATACAAATGTGCGGTAAATTGGGGCAAGGTTTTAAGATTTGGCCAAAAAATACAACAAAATGGAATAGGAATTCAATTTTACTGTCCTGCATATTATAAAAGAGCCGGTGAAAGTGAAACTTACAATTTTGCCATCCTTCCTTGCTTCTTCCAACTTTTGGTCCCAAGATTCTTTGGTGGTAATGAGTGCCACATTCCCAGCGGTAAACTCCACATGTTGATCAGAATCATTATCCTTACCGTGAGACTACAAGCATTAAAAACATGAAACTTCTCTGTCAATTGATTTTTTAATGAATAAATATTGATCGGATTACAAAGTTTAGAAGCTTCAAAGTTACACAAAATTTAAGAGTTACAATACACCTAAACAGTTTTTCCCCATTCGTCGATTATTTATTATACCATTAAGCAATTTCCATTTAGATATTAGAAGTTAGAACGATCTATAAATCAAAGATTAGCCTTTATCACCACTAAAAGATTAAGAGGAGGTTTTCATGTGAGGCGGAATAAATGAAGAAAATGAGGGTGAAAGCACCAAAACAGTAAGTACAGCAAATTAGTTCCAACGCTTCACACTACTTTCCTCTCTAACATGACCTTACTAACCTTACGACCAATAGCTATTTACAAGATACAATCAAAGAATTCTTTTTATCAGCTACCTAGGCAGTATAATTTGAACTATAAGTTTTTTATATAGGAAAATGTTAGTATATTAGTTATGTTAGTATTTTCTCCATCACCAGGGTCTGAACCCAGGTCTTTAACCCCTTCAACCCTTAGCTCAAACCAGTTGAGCTACCCAACCCCACGTGCATAAGTTATTGCTACTGGTTGCGAATAACACAGTTCAGGTAGGCACGCTGAAGATGTGAAAGTTAATATCTGGATATGGCTCATAAATAAGTAACTTTTGGCCACAAAAAGAAAGTACATAGTCAAAGACTACCGGTTCAAAGTTACAACAGCAGTTCTTCCTTATGCGTTGATTCTACCAAAACAAAAAAACACGCTACACACTTAAAGAAAAATTATGAACTTTGCTTTTAGAGTGAGCTAATGTGTACAGTTTATCGGAGATAACACGAGGAAAGCCTCAGACTTTCAACATTAAATGATCGTAACAGTAAATAGTAAGTTTGATGTATCCAAATATTCTAACCTTATTCAAGCAGTTCCCCATTTGATTGTTGGAAATTCACTAACTTGTAAACTTTAATGAAGAGAAGCCAAAGAAAGACCACCTATTTCAGCAGAACGAAAGAGACGTTATAGAAAAGAATAGCCAAGTTAGAGATAGATCAATACATATATGCATCAAGCAACGCTTAATTAGCAGGTTTATGAGCCTGTAAAAACAGGAAAAGCAAAAATCAAACAACATAAGAAAAGTGCACTCCCTTAAATGTTTACTTAGCCAAAAATCAGAAATTACTTCCTTACATATATTTCTGAATAAACAAATCATAAAATTGTCAAGTTAATGGCTCAAAAAACAACATCCTCCACTCCCCTCGATCATAGAAGCGGAGTGTCTTTATAGAAGTAAAAACGAGAGGAAATGAAAAGTACTCCAACCCAGATTGGATAAACTTCTCACGACACAATTACGGTAAAAGAAATATTAAAAGAATCTTAACAATAATTTATGAGTTTCTTAAACAATAACTTCCCTAAATAACTTTCTTATACAAGTTGAAATCACTTTTCCAGCTCATTTAAATTCTCTATAAACATCTATAATCTAGGACTTCTTCATAAGCCCTATTTAGTATTTACCATAAGCTGATTAGTCATTATAAATAGTTTATTTCTCAAACTTGCACACACATAGCCCTACAAAGAACCCTAATTGAAACAATTTTGACCAGACTTTATTTACTCCACACCGAATTTCGGATTACCAGATCCCTTTTCCTAGATAACAAAAGGGTTAAGACCAAAACCTACACTACTACAAACAATGCCTTAAGACATAACACAACTACTCCAAAATTCAAAGAAAAGTAAAACAATTCCAAAAGGGGTAAAAAATCCAAATGTTGGACTTATGATCCAAAAATTGCTGTGATTACTAAGAAATTACTAAGAAACAAGAAAGGAAAAAGAAAGGTTCATTCATTCCATAGAAAAACAAAAAGCAAAAAAACAGTAATTTATGGAATCATCTAGCTTACAATAATAACATGATTTCAACATCTGAGTATTAAAGTTACAATCTTTCCATCAATTTACAAGCAATAAAAGCAACCCCATCAAAAATAAATGAACAAAAACATCAACAACAACAACAACAACAGTGATTAAAATTGTGAAATTGGTTGATTAATAGTGAAATTGAGCAAAAGGGTAGAAGAAAAACGTACCCAAAGAGTAGATTTGAGGTGAGAAAGAGTGAACCTAGAAGTTGAAGAAGATAAAGGTGTGGTGGTTCTTGTGAATAAACAAAAAATTACTGAAAAATAGGTTCTTGTAACATAAGACTTGTCTTTTGTTGTTTGTTTGGTATCTTATCCTATATCCTATATATACATATTAGTAACTCCTCAACAATGTTGTTTCTAGAATTCCAAAAAACAATGTTGTTTCAAAAAACAATGTAAAAGATTTAGTCAAAACAATTTTACATGAGATAATTGATGTTGATATATTTAATCTATGATGCATCTTGATATATTAATTATTTAGTAAATTTCCTTTTATAGGAAAGACTAGAGTGACTATTTTATAAAATAAAAAAATTAGAGTGATAAAACGTTGGTTGATTCAATGATAATTGACGTTGAAATTTATATGAAGGAGTACAGTTTGATCCAGACAACTACACTTAGGCTGTGTTTGGTATCACAATAGGTGTGTCAGAATCACGGTGATCCACTGTAGTTTTACAGAAGCTATAACTTGTAACTTCTGCAAAATTGCGGTGGATCACCTTGATTCTGGTACACTCATCGTGATACTAAACATGTACTTAAGAGATGACTTAAATCATTTTATAACATAACTAGATTAAACTAATGATAAAAAAATTAAGCAAATATTAAAATATAAACAATAGTAAAACAAGTTTCTATCAAAATAATAATAAAATATAGAGAAAGGATAAATTTTAAAATAAAATTAAATAAAGAGATACAATAGATTTAATAAATAGGGTAGTTTCAAAATATGACTATTTTTTTTAACAGTATGACTATTTTTTATTACTTAATTGTCGTAGGTTCGATTAACGGTTTGGATACGGAGCAACTTTAAATCTCTAGGTTAGCTACCCTATCATTTGAGATGTCTCCAATCTAACGAAGAGAATAATCACTGTGTTCGGCGGTGGATACCCTAGTCTCGAAAAAAAATATTATTAACATTGATGACTTTAATGATTAATTTTGTTGTCTCCAATGAGATTTAAACCATATTTTTTGAGATGAAATAAAATATATATCAAAATAATTAATTAATTCAATTGTAGTACGGTTAGTCCCTGTAGAATAGCTCAAGTGGTAAGAGCTGGGGACATATGAGTTGGGTAGGAGAAAGTTCAGGGTTCGATCCCTGACGAGAATAATTTATATTTCCGATTTACCAAAAAAAATTGTACAACGGTAGAGATCCAATTACTTACTTAGAATATTATTTAGAGGGAAGTTTCATTGCATTTCACAAAATCTAGTTGAATAAACATTTTTATTAAGTTGAATAAAAGTGGAAGTAAAGTAAATTTTTCCTTGTAGAAATCAAGTATTTTGAGTTTTGTACGACTCAAATGTATGGCAAAAAAGTTCTAAGAAGTTTAGTAAATGTAAGAAAAATATTTTCCATATATAGTATGGTTGAATATAGAAAATATAAATAATGACTAAAACGCCCTCTCAAATAAAATAAGTTGTGATATAATAATCAGTAATATGAAATATATATTTCCAACATAACAAATATACATTCTAATTAATTTTTAAGATAAGCCAATAATTCTTACATGCATATCTCAATTTTACAAATACACGGTCACAAAAATTACAAATACACTAAAAACTTCACAAAGTAAGCATGATACTAGTTGTTGATAATGATGAAGAAGCTAACGTATACTTATCACATTGGTCAATTCACTATTTGCTTTAGGAAGGAGTTGGGAAAGTGCTCACATGCCCTTTGTGATGAAATCATGAAACACCAATTAAAACTCAAACTCATAATAATTTGTGCATATATAATTTTTAAACTCAAGTACAAATTCAAGATATAATATACCCACAATTAATTGTTTAAAATAGTAAGGTTGTCTATGTGATTAGGAGTTCAATTTCTGACTTACACGTATGGAAAAAATTCGGTTAAAAGAAGATAACTCATCTTTGTATGTCTTGCAGGTTTTTCGACGGAGATTAATCATTTCGCTAACAGTAGTAAAAACTTTATATCGATATCATGCTAACCCAAAAAAAGACAAATTCAAGATATAATAATTAGATGCTTCAATTTCTAGCTAAGTAGTAGTAATCTAATCTGCTTTTGCTTTTGTTCACATTACAAAAATAATTGACAGTAACTTCAAGAATAACATTGACAGAGACTAGTAGTAATCTAATTCATATGATTTTGTTCACATGTGCACATTGTGCTATTAAACAAAATTAAAATTTTCTCAAAATGGATAAGGCCATATAAATCTCTATCAACTAAAGAAAGATCAATTGAGTTTCTTCAAAGTCTTAGTAATTATTAAACCATGTTTTAAATAGAATATTACTATTATTTTTTTTGAACAAGTTATAGAATATTACTATTAAAAAAGCTTTCTAAGAAAACTATGATTATTTATTTATATGTAAACATATTAATACATACTATGGGTGCGTTTGTTTCAGCTTTTTTTTGAAAAAAATCTATTTTTTTCATAAAAAAATCATTTTTTTTCATTTTACTTGTGTTTGTTTCAGATTTTATAAAAATCATTTTTCTCTTCAAAATGAAAAGCTATTTTGAATAGCTTTTTTCAAAATCTATTTTTTTAAGAACATGAACCATGTGTTTGTTCTCAAAAATGATTTTTTTTAATTATAAACAAACACAAAACAACTTTAGATTTTTTTCAAAATCTCTACAAAATAAATCTATTTTTTAAAAATAGAATTTTTTTAAAAAATCTATTTTATTTTAATCTCAAACAAACACATCCTATATCCACTAGGAATAATATCAGATTCTTTCTTACAGAATCAGATAAGTAGAGAAATAAAGAGTCACATGTAATGGGTGTCACTTGGTTTTAATAATGCTTAGAGACAATAATAGTGGTTGCCATGTCTTATATATAACAAAGAAAGAAAAACAAAATTCTATGCTTATTTGTTGTGGCAAAATGATTTTGATGTTTCAATCAATGGCAGGTAAGGGAAAGTGGGTCAGCCAGTACACGGTTTATGTATCAATGCTCAACTAGATGGACTTCACGTTTTACTTGTGCTCTGTTGTGTTGTGAAGAGTAGTTAATTTGTATGAAGGATTATAATTAAGTTTTAATCATGATTAGAAATAACCTTTGTACTGTATTTATTTATTTTGTCAAGTTGACTATTAGTTAGAGCTATTAGTTAGAATAATAAGTACATGTATTAGTGTTCAAATCTTGATTTATACGTATTAGTATATTACATACAATATTTTTTACCAACTGAGTGATACTTCTGTCAAAAAAAAAAAACAACTGAGTGATACTCATGTCACGGGGATAATAATCTTTGTATTTATAGTTCAAGTCAATATTATATGTGTATGGACACTTAGTGATTAAAAATTTTCTAACACAATTTTTTTGTTAAACTTATCAAAATAGGATTAGTCGCAGTGATACACGGGTACTCCGTTTTAAGGAGAGTACCGGTACCGGGTACGTACCGGTAAGCACCCGGTACTCAGTGGATACGCACCGACGCCACACTCTTTTTTTATTTTTATTTTTTTGTTTTGGTACATGCCGGGTACTTATCGGGTACTCGAACGGCTCTTAAAACTAAAAAAATCATTTTTTTAAATATTTTTTTAGGAATATTTTGTCAAAAAATGTCTTTTATTCATCTTCTGCTAAGAGAAATTGGATCACATATGAATTTATTCACACATTGAAAAGGAATATGCTCAATCCAAAGAGAGCTTAAGATTTAGTTCTTATTCATATAAATCTTTCGTCTTTTGTCAAGAAAGAGTATGAATTATAATGAAGGAGCAACAAGAATGTCGGATATTGGTGGAAATGAATTGGATCTATTTGATTGAGCTGATATTCTTGAAGTTGCTAATCTTTCTCTCGAATAACTTGAACTAGAGGCCGCTCTTTTAAATGACGATGAAGGGAAAATATTGAGATTCAATTCTGACTCGACGAATAATTGACATTTTTAAATTTTTTTATTGCTTATAATTTAACTCTTTTTGAGCAAATTGTTTTTTAATATCGTTATGATTGTTTTGATGTTTTTGAACAATTTTAATTACTTTTAAAGTGTGAAATTTTTTATGTTTAATTATGTGTTTTAATAGTATGTTTTTATTATTTTATTTATATAATTATATTAAAAAAAATTATATTAACGTACATGTACCTTAGTTTTTTATAAAATGGCGTACCCCGTACCCGTACCAATACCGGGTACCGGTACCGTGGCAACGCTGATTAGTCGAGACAATCTTGTTTCAAGAGTTGTCCACACAATATTTTTGCATATTGTCTTATGGAAATTTTGACTATAGTTCATTATTATCAAGAGTCTCACAATTAGATGTAAGATGATCTTAAGTTTTAGGTGAAGATGTGACGTCAAAGTTACCTGTGAAGTTACTCTTAACTTAATATTTTGTTCCAACTCAGTGAAGCTCCCCTCAAAGTCCAATAAGTGGCATTAGAGTTTGATTCGATTTGATAAAGAGCAATAAGACTGCAGTCTGCGGACGCGGAAAGACTCATACTTGAAGGTACATTTTGAGATATATCAAATGTAAGTTAAAATTTCATATTGGTCGAAAGAGGTGAAGTTGAGTAACATGTGTAAAACTCATAAGCTAATACTTTTTTTGTGATAGAGTCATAGTCACTTGCTTAGTTGCTCTTTACACAATGTGTTGAATCAACTCAGTGAAGCTTCTCCAAATATAGCCATGAAAAATGGCCTAAAAATATATTTATAAGTGGAGACAATCTTCATATTTAAAGTTGATTTTATATGGTTGAATTATGTTCAACCCAAATATTAAAATAGTATCAAAATATGGTTCAAAATCTATTTGAACATCTACTATCAAATTTCCGTTATCAAAATTGAGATAGCTTGAACATAAATTTCCAAATATAATTAATTATCACTTTATAAATCAATTTTGTAAAATTAAATTAGACCACACTTCAAATTCTAAAAATTATATTATGAGAGAGTAGTCATTTGTGTTAGACCCACGTTAGTGTGAAACACAAATGAAGGAACCAAGACGGTGGTAAGGAGCTGTCAATTCTTGCAAGGTAGACTGCCATGACAATTGAAGGATAAAGTCCCACTCTAGTTTATTGCACGGATTTTGATAACATTATTCATATGTTAGAGCATCTTTATCTCTAGAATCTCAAATTAAGGTTCTTAACACTATTCACGTGGGTCCTACAATGTCACATATGATTAAGCAACTCTTAAGCAACTTAGACAAATTTTACTTTATCCACAGATTCTTATTTTGAGATACTTAACACTATTCAATAGGTCCCACAATACTACATAAATTTATATTATTTGTTTCCACTTAATTTGATTAAAATTTAAATATTAATTACTTTATGAAAAGAAAGAGAAAAGAAATAGTATTACAATCTAAGAATCAAGAGAGAGAAAATCCTTAAATAAGCACTAGTACTTAATTTTAAGGATTAAGGATCTCCAACATATACATCTCCAACCATCAAAAATTTTAAGCATCAAATCCTTAGATTCTTAAATTTACTAAGGACCTCCCTATAAAGTTGATCTTAAGCAAACCTAATAAACAACATAGAAACTCCTCGTGAGCCTACTAGCTCAATTGGTAAAAGATATTATATATTTGTACAGGAATCGAAGTTTGAACTTGAAATGCCCACTTATTCACAGTAAATTTCTAGCCGCTAGACTATCTGACAAAAAAAAAGTCACAATTGATTTTATAATGATATAATTAATTTTGACATTTGTTTTAGATAAAATTAACTAAATAAAATATTATACCATACCAAAAAAAACTAAATAAAATATTATATAAAATTAGAATACACTTATTTACTTGAAAATCTAGTTAATTACTTATTGGCAAAGCAAAATCTAAACTTGATAAATAGGGAAAGCCAATTCATAAATTGCAGTCAACAGTGAGCAGGTGAATCAAATGAATTGCGTTTGTAACTTTCTATAAAGTGAGAACAACAATAGTATATTATAAGATGGACCACTTTGATAAATGATCTATAATGAATCAACATTTAAAAATCATTTAAAATATCAACCAGACAACCACAATTTGAAAGTAAAATTATACGCAAAATAAATAAAGGTAATTTTGTATTCCGCCATTGTTCTCATAATGAGTTGAATTTTGAGACACTCGCATTCATTTATCCTAGATGTTTTAAAATGAATACAAGTGTTTCAAAATGTACTCCAGATATTATTTTTTACAGTTTCTTCAAATTTATCGGTGAATGAACATCACAATCTCATATTAAACATTGCCTATTACCAAGTTGTCTAAGAAATATTAACCGAATTATTAGAGCCGATTTGATAGATGTGTTATCATAATCAGCAACATCATGGGAAGGTTGGTTTGTGACATTCACTATTTCTACATTGCTTCGTAGAGAAAGTTACAACACAGTTATGACACAGATAACATTTTGTTCATGACTTTCCATCATGATAACACATCACTGGTTGAACATAAAAGTTTACTTTTTTTATGGAATTACAACACCACCTTTTCTTTACCACATAACAAACAGAATCTCACCCCGCATAAAACAGGAATAAACAAAATCAAACCAGAAATAGTTTTCATAAATGTAATTTATACAGGCTCTAAAACCCCATATCATCCCATGGCATACTTCTGAGTCCAACTGCGTGCAGTGGCTTCATACTTGGCCCGGTCTGTTTTGTACATGTGAGCGATCTCGGGGACAAGTGGATCATCAGGATTAGGATCAGTCAGCAGTGAGCAGATAGAAAGCAGTACCTGGTATGACAAGAAAAGCATGATTATAGAACTTGTTTTCAGATTCATCTAGATATCGGCAATTCGGCATAGAGGAATGAGATTCCACATAAAATAAATTATTTTAGAAATTACAACTGAATTTGTATAAAAAAGGCTTGAAAAAAGATGGCAATCTTGGAATAAGATTCTAAATTCTTACACAACAAAGCAATGGGGGGAAACAAAATTACCAATAGCAGAAACACAATTCATGCAAAAGTATGCCATGTCTGCATGCCAGCGCCAACAAAAAAAACTCGACCCTGCCATATAGCATCAGGCAAAACGAAATACAAAACCAGTCTACCTAATTATGTCCACAATTGGACAGTACATATACCAACTGACTGCAGGTAAAAATCAGATTTATTGGTATGAGGGAATGAATAGAAATAAAGTGAAACCTTGTAAGCCATACCAGTGAAGGTGATAATGGTAGAAGGCTAGCTCTGATTCCATCCAGTGTTCTAACATTGTGGACACACACACACACACAAAGAGAGGCGGCCAAGTGGTTACTACTTAGAGATACGAAGAGATAGAATACTGTCATAGCTCTATTTGAGGTATAATTAGGCATGTATGGTCTTGGGTTTGGCCTTTGGGGTATTTGAAAGAGCTTGAGAAAATAGCTTATTTCATGCCCTAAGGGATGTCAATTCAATAGTGGCCACTAGACTCCAGCTGTGGAGTCACATGTCAGCGCTGCAGCCATAGCAGCAGAAAATCGAGTCAAATAGCAGTCTCATAGTGGCCAATAGTGTTGCTAATATTTTTGTTAATTGTCTAGTGTGTTGCATCGGATAATTTTTCAAAAACCACCGAAATCCAAACATTCAATTTTACATCTATAGTTTTTCATTTCACTTGAACTTGGTACTGGTAGTTTGCATCAGAGCCAGGCTTGATCAATTTATGAACATTCCCAACAAAACTCAATCCCCAAAAGATAGAAAACATAACTCCCATAAAAATTCCTTTTTTTAATGGCATAACCGAAACAAAAATTACTCCCTAAATTTTTCCCTTCCACACCCAAAACAAACAGCCTCAAGAAACTGACATAAAAAATATTATGATACTTACACGACACATTCTTTGAAAGAAAGAAAAATAGCAGCATAGCCAATGAATCACATATATAATAGATTTAAGGAAACAATGAAGTATATGAGCCAATACATCAAAATTTTGACTTTGGGTGGCATAACATAATAAAGGCATATACAGTATACTTCAAAAAAAATTCTTGATAAAATCCAACCCAAGGCAATCAAAATCAGACCAAAACAGCCGGTTCAACTGATCGGACTTCCAGATCTGCATCCAATCTGAATCAGCCTGGAAACCTTCCTGCTCAATAACCCTCCAAAAAATTGTTGGACTGATAAAAAAAGCCGGCATAACCAGCAGTTGGACGGTCTAAACAATCGCGAATTCAGAAAATATTGATCAACCAGACAACCAGATTAAGAAAAGAATGTGGGAGGGAGACAAAGAAATGAAAGACTAGAAGAAACAAAGAACACAACAAAGAAAAACAAGAGGAAAAAATATGTAATCTGAATGAAGGATGAGAGGAACACTTTAATTTGAAAACAGAAAACGAAGGATGAGTGCAACACTTCAATTCAGAAACAGAAAATCAAGGGAGATTGCAATTCTACAAACCAAGAAAATGAAGGATGGGAGAAAAATGAGGAGGGTGGGCAGCAGCTCAGTGTTTTCATATAACAATTTTAGGGTTGCAGGTGGGTTTGGACCAAAGATGGAAAATCAAATAAAACTACTAAATAATACTTCAAACTTTGAGCAAAAAACTGCATACACAGTTACATACAAGACAAACAACTACATCGGACATGATTTATTAAGGAACCTAATAAAGTAATTTGTCTCAAAAGTTGTGCGTTCTACTTTATAAAAGTCAAAACATTACATTTTCCAATATAAATTTTCTACTTTTAGCTTCTTAACATGTGTCGTTAGGGCACGTGTTAACATGACCCTTATTTAATTACTAAAGGTTCGACCATATTCGGACCATTGAACCTTGAACCAGTTCACCACTTCAATGTCTGGTCTAGTTTTGATTACCTCCATCAAACCAGCACATATCTAACTTAAATGAAAACATCTAATGATAAGGGAAACTTAATTAATAAGGGCTTTTCTTTTGGTATTATCCGATAAAATTATTGTTCCTCTTAAGTACAGTTAAGAATGTTAATACCTCTCTGTAAATATATCATCATTCAATAAGGGTCATGCTATTCAAACATCGATTCTCATGATCATAAACATTAAAATTAAAAGCAAAGAAAGCCAAAACCTTAGAGATGGTAAGCGCAGGGCTCCATTGTTCTTTCAGGATATCAAGACAAATGCTACCATTGCTATTGATGTTTGGATGAAAGACCTTAGTCCTGAATGCAACCTAATATAGTAAAACATAAACATCATACATTTTCAACATATACAATAAACAACTCAACGCTAGAATTCACCTATGAAGCACTGACACAAAAAGGACATGGACGCCGGACACACATCAAGACAGATAAATATTTGAGAAAATGATATAATTCAATGTAATCTGAAGGGTCGGTGTCGTGTTGGACACAATGCGTGTCCGATGACACAACTCCGACACAACTAATCCGAGGAGTGACTGTGCTTGATAGGAATTCACAAACATCACTCCTAATCCCCCATATGATTTTCATATACATTACCTTTGGGGGCTTGAAAGGATAATCCGGAGGAAAATGAATAGTAACCAAAAAAACACCTCCAGCATATGGACTATCAGCCGGACCCATAATTGTTGCTTGCCAATGGAACATGTCCTCAGCAACTGGACCTATAAATAAACAAACAAAAAAACAAAACCAAATCCAATCTCAACATTAATCACAACATCAAGCAAAACAACAAAAACCCATTTCCCTATATTGCATAAAAAACCCAAATTCAAATCAAAACACAACTTTCTTCAATTCAATTTTATCATACCCTAGAAATAAAAAGATTAAATTTTTACAAAACCCAATTGCATAAACAGTAAATTAACATAGGGGAAACAAAAACACATAGAATAAAACCACACCTGCACTGCAAGAAGTTGGTGGGTCTTTCTGCAAGTCCTTGAGCTCCTTAAGGATACGCTTGGAAGCCATGGATGAAACCTTGGAGTTTCAGATCTGAATTATATAAATAAAAAAATGGATGAAAATAGAACCCTAGAAATGAAAAAATGGAGAGAGAAAGGTTAAGAAGAAAGAACCTTAAAGGTGAGAGGGTGGGTATGGGAATGAATGAGAGATCTGAAGAGGAACGAACAGAGACGTAGCGTGAATCCCTCACTCACTCACTCTCTCAACACCTTCACTTAACAATCCTAACCAACAACCCCTTCTTTCTTTTTACACAAAGTTGTGAGATGATACCCACAAACGCCATTTTCGCATGCTTTATATACTGTCTGTAAATTACAATCTTATCCATTTTTTTCTTCTTTATTCCTTCTTTTGTCCCTTCTTGCACAAAATGGTCTTTGTGCATTTTTTAAATTTTCCATTCATGATACAATCCATGTGTATCCTTCTATATCTATAAAAAAAAATTGCAAAAATAAAGTTTGATTTAGTGGTAATTGACGCTGAATTTAGTAGTGAGAATTACAGTCTGAAACCACCTCATTTCACAAATCACAACTCAACTTTTTAGAAAGTGTTAAGATTATTAGGTCGAACATTCATAATTATTAATTAAAGTTCCAATTTTGGTTCTTTTATTTTGTGTGTGAGAGTTTCTGATGATTTATCATTTTGGGTGTGTTTGATCTGCTAAAAAATAGAGTACTGGACAGAACACTTTTTATACCCTGTTTGATGTAAAAATTGGTTATGGGACTAGACAAAATAGGTAGCAAGGGACATGACAAAATCAGAATTTTTGTTCTTCACTAAACCACATGACAACTTTTTGTCCACAATACAACTATAAAAAATACAAAAATACCCTTTTTAATTTCAAATATGAAAAAATTATCTCCCTATATCTCTTCGATATAATTTTGTCATATCATATACCATCTTATTTTGTCCTGTACTATCTTGTTCTGTCTTGTACTGTTATGTCCAGTACTTACTACTTTGCCAATCAAACGCACCCTTTGTTTATGTACTAATAAAAGAGAAAAAAAAATCAAGATAAGAGTTTTGTACTCGATTTGTTTTCAGTCAGATCGAGACGTTCAAACCTCTCACTCATCGGAGTTCCACCCAACTAAGGATTCGTCCAAAAGAAAGTGTTCCTCCCATCCTCCATACTCTCACCACACTCTCCTGAAACCAACCACCCCCTAAACCCACCACACCATCTCTAATTTCACAATTTCTTTCCACAACGTAGACCATTTCCTCCATCCCTCTCATAACCGACCTCTCTCCATCCCATACCTAACTGTTAATACCTTAAACTACAGACCCCCTGTCAACCAGCATCCTCCAACACCATTTCTTCGAAAGAGATATGTTAAACTTTCTCAATTGTCTAACCCCTAACCCACCATACTCCCTCCGTGTGGTTAATAGGATCAAGTATGTTCACCTAAAGATAAGGGTGATTTAAGGATTAAGAATTACTTTTTAATTTGGCCTTGTTAAGCAAATGGAAGTGGTGGTTCCTCTTTGAACCTGAAGTTTCGTGGGATGATTTGCTTCAATTTTGGTATGGTCACCTTTCAACTCAACTTCTCAGTTGTATCTCGGGTTCTTATAGCTCGGAAACTTCTCTTTGGTGGAAGTATATTATGACACAAGGTAGAGAGTTAGCGGTAGATTAGTACAAATCCAACATCGATTGTTGTCTTGGTAATGACAACAATATTGGTTTTGGAAGTTTCAGTAGGTATTGTAGTCTACCTTATAATGTTTTATTTCTTGCCCTATTTTCTAAAGAGGCTCTTCATGAGGTGTCAATGGGTGTAAGATTACATGATTTTGCCTCAACTTCCAATAGAAATTGGCAATGGGTTTCTCCACTGTATATGGTCGAAGAGGATCAGCTGCGTAGTCTTAAGGAACTTTTAGTTGGTGTTTCTTTACAATTAACTATACGTGATAGGTGGAGTTGTAAACCTGATTTCATCACCGAGGTATTCTGCATGATTTTATTGACTTGCCTTGTGTCTTTTGCAAATATCATGTTGAGGATTGTACACACCTCTTCTATCTTTGTCCGTTTAGTAAGGAGGTGTGGGGTGCGATTCTTAGTTGGATCGGTAAGTCTTTACCGCAAGGAATTGTTGGTCGGAATCATTTTTCTTGTTTTGGTAATTTGTTTCAAAAGTTGAAAGGCGGTCGAACATACTATTTGTTTTGGTTGGCAACAACGTGGGCTATATGGAGGCATCGCAACAATGTTGTTTTTCGAGGAGCAGTTCAGAATGTCTCTCACCGTTTGGAAGATTTTAAATTCTTCTCTCGGTTGTGATTTAGTAGGTGGTAATGACCTTTGAATTTTTTTTCTCTTTCCTTAACTCTGATTTTGTAAGGATTTGAGTACACCTTGTACTCCATCATAAATTTTTTGCTTATAAAAAAAAATATAAGACACTAAAATTTTACAATTCTATATTTAAGAAAAAAAATAATAAATTATGGGCTTAATTACACTTTTGGTCCCTTAACTATTTTGTTGGTTTCAACTTGGTCCCTTAATTAATAAATGATCCATTTTGGTCCCTTAATTATATTTTTGTTAGTCAAGTTAGTCTCTTCTATATTTGTTAAAATAATAACCGTTGGATTGTGTAAGTCTATTGTAACTAAAGATGAACCACCTCCAAATGATTTTATTAACTTTTCTTCATCCTCCTCCATTCTTCTTCATCATCTTCTCACAATCACTTCCAGTAACTCACACATTTCCTCTGTTCTTATCCATCTTCCTTTCTCCTTTACAAATTTCTTTCTTTCTTTCATCCACACACAACACAACACAAATCAATCTCTTCCTAATTCAAAGATCCGAACCATCATCATTCATCCAAAATCTCAACCCAATCATCACTCCTCAAAAAACCACCCTCTCCTTCACCTTCCTCCTGCTCCAAGAAAAAACCCCTGAAACCCCAAACAATAACACTTTACGTTGCGCTGTTAAAGGTGAGCCGAGTCTCGATTTAGCCATGAGTCTTCATGTTCTCGCTGCGATTTACTGTAACTTAAACCGATTCAAAGAAGTTGTTCTTGTTCTCGGAAACTTATGGCTTTGATTTATGAGGCTAATTACAAATCTGAGTTGGAGCATCTTGTTCTCGCGAGTATGTATGATTGCGAACAGTCAAGATAATGAAGTTTCTTCATAATCAAATCTGTATATATTTGGGTTTAGATTTATTTATTTTTTACTGAAATATGGGTTTAGATTTATGAAAATCTTCAATAATGAAGAAGAATGGAGGAGGATGAAAAAGAGTTAATGAAATCATGTGGAGGTGGTTCACCTTTAGTTACGATAGACTTACACAATCTAACGGTTATTATTTTAACAAATATAAAAGGGACTAACTTGACTAACAAAAATATAATTAAGGGACTAAAATGAATCATTTATTAATTAAGGGACCAAGTTGAAACCAACAAAATAGTTAAGGGACCAAAAGTGTAATTAAGCCTATAAAAAATTATGTTTTGTATGGTGGAAGCAATCAAGTAGAGACAAGTCCATAGTAAGAACAAATGAAACCGTAAGAGCCGTTAGATTTCATCACATAAACGAAACATGTCATAAGATGAAACATTGCATTGCACTTTACACAAAAACAAAACAAAACGTGAAAGTTTCAATTAATCACTTTTCTAACAAAATCGCTTCTCACTCACTCAAACAAAACTTCACAGATTCATTCCCCACGAACTTTCCTTTTCCACATTACGCTAACTTCTCTCCAGATTCTCTCTGTAAGCAATATTTTTTCCCAAATTCCCCCAATTTGATTAACTTTTGATTTAATTAACTTTTTTACGGTGGTGGAAACTTCGTACTAATATCATGATAACCGAAGAAAAAAAAAAAAGATTATAGATTTTGAAGATTTATCTATTGTTGTTAGGTTTGTGTTTTTTTTATTTTTGCAAATTGTTATATGATGAATTGTGATTGATTTTGTGTATATGAGTGTTTGATCTTGAAGTTGGCATTGTTGGGTTTTGTTATTTGTGGCTTTTGAATTTGAAAGTTCTGATTTTTCGTTTGTTTGTGTTTTTGGATTTTGGATAGTGAGTGGTGTTTTTAAGAAGTTGGAATTGAATTTTTAGCTGGGTAGATGGAGGATGATAAGAAAAAGAGAAAAAATAAGAAGAAAAAGAATAAGCAAAACAAGAATGTGGACACTGGGGTTAAGAATTTGGTGAATAATGGTAAGGGTGAGCATGTTAGTGTATCGGAGGGTGCGAAAAATTTGATTGGGGATGGGGAGAAAGGTACCGGGGGTCAGAATTTGGTGAGTAATGGTAAGGATGAACATGCTAGTCTTTCTGAGGCAGCAGCTAATTCGATTGGGGAAGGAGAAACAGATACCAGGGATCAGAATTTGGTGGACAATGTCAAGGATGACCATGATAGTCTTTCCAAGACTGTGGAAAATCTGATTGGGGAGGGAGGAACAGGTACTGGGGATCAGAATCTGGTAAATGATGCTAAGGACGAGCATGCAAGTGTTTCTGACGCTGCAGCAAATTCGATTGGGGACGGAGAAAGAGAAACGGACAGCAGACATGATAATCTGGTGAATGGTGCTAAGGATGCGCATGGTAATATTTCTGAGGCGGCGGTAAACTCAAATAAGGATGAGCCCACTCAGCTTTTGGGGGCAACTGATGAGCAAAGTATGAGTGTGAATTGGAATGGAGATGTGGAAGTCCCAAACAGAGATCTGAATCTGGTGAAAAGTGGAGAGGGTGAGCCTGCTCAACCAGTAGAGTCTGTAGATTGGCAAAGTACTAATATGGATTCCGATGGACATCTGCCAAATGGTAAAGAATGTGTAAGTTTTCCACCAACCAATATTGATTTACACCTATTTTTAGTGTAATAGTGGTTTATGCTCATGAGTCGTTACTCTAGTCCTATATTTCAAATGTTGGTTCATGAAGTGAACAGTGTATTCTCTAGCTATTGTTATTATTTTTCATTGAAATCGAGAATTTTAGTCTGAACTTGTTACTATATAGTTTTTCGAGGTTGGTGTGGCTTATTGTACAAGCTATATTTGATTAAAAAATTGAATCTCCTGTATTATACAAACAAATTCTTAAAAGATGGATCTCCCTTGTTCCCTCTTCGGCTCGTGTTTGAGTTGAGTGTTTGTGGACATGAGTGCATTGCCTAGCTAAATGAAATTACCTTTTCACAGGCCATGTCAAAAGAGGTGACTAAAAAACTAGGATATGAAAGTGATAATCACAAACAGAATTTGCTGAAGATGTCTTAAAAGTTTTGTTTTATTTTCTTACATATATATATGTATATTGCAATGTTTAATACTTCAAATGTTCAATAAGTACATGCTTTCTTTCGACAGAACATATTGGACGAAACAATTAGAAAATTAAAAGAAGAAAATGATATGCTCATCCAGAGAGAGGTAATATTTTACTTTTACTGAAGAAGTTTATGTCCTTTGTTTTACAACCTATGCTCTTCAATGATTTTGTAACTTGTACGGCATATCGCTCCACAGACCATATCAGAGGAGACCATCCAGAAATTAAAAGAAGAAAATGAGAGGCACATTCGTAAGGAGGTAATATTTTTCTAAGAAACATATATCCATTGTTTTATCAATTATCATGTCTCAATGTTTTTATAATATGTACTGTGTATCTATACAAAGGTCATGTCAGAAGAGATAATCAGGAAGCTGAACGAAGAAAATAATATGCACATTCAGAAAGAGGTAATATTTTATCTGAGAAAAAAATACCTATTACTTATGTTTTGGCAGTAACGTTCAATCATTTTACAGGCCATATCGGAAGAGACAATCAAAGAATTGAAAGAACAAAAGGAAATGCATGTGCAAAAGGAGGTGATATGTTTTAAATTTTAGCTGACAGACATTTATTCTTTATTTTATTTTATTAATGTTTATAGCCTGCAACTTTCTTTCAATACATTTAATCTATCTTTCCACAGGTTGCATTAGAAGATAATATCAGAAAATTGAAAAAAGAACTTGATATGCATGTTCACAAAGAGGTAGTGTTTTATGTAAAAATATATGTCCTTTGTTTGAGCCCTTAATTTTCATTTTTTATAACATGTACAGCCTATCATTCCACAGGTCATATTAGAAGATACAATCAGAAAATTGAATAAGGAAAATGATATTCACATGCAAGACGAGGTATTATATTTTAAATTTTATCCAAGAAATAGCTGTTCTTTGTTTTAAAGTTTTAATGTATGGCATATCTCAAAACAGGCCACTTCAAAAGAGACAATAACAAAATTAAAAGAAGAAAATGAAGTGGGCACTCAGAAAGAGGTAATTTTACTTTATACTCCATCTACTGGATTTATATAACTTATTATTTTCATGCTTATATGACATTATTATCAATTTTCTTTAGCATGAATGAATATAACCCATCTTTATGCAGGTCATAGCAGAGGAGACGATTATAAAATTAAAGGAAGAAATTGATAAACACATTCATAAAGAGGTAGTGTATTGTAAGTTTTATCATATAGGTATTTGTTTAATTGCTTATTTTGCTGCTTTACATTTCTATTTTAATAGCTGGGTGGTTGAAATGGAGGATGGCCTCAAGTGTTTCATGTGATACGAAAGTACCACTCGTGTTGTAGGGAAAATTTTATCGGGCAACTGTAAGAACGGGAATGTTGTATGGGACAGTGTGTTGGGCTTTAAAGGACCAACACAAAAATAAATAAGCGCAACAGCGATATGTTGTGTTGGATGTGTGGTAAGACTAGACGGGATATGTTTAGAAATGACAACATTAGAGGAGAGAGAGTTGGGGTAGCACCTATAGTAGAAAAGATGGTGAAAACTTGGCTTAGGTGGTTTAAACATGTAGAGAGAAGACTTGTAGATTCTGTAATATGGGGAGTAGATCATATGGAGGGCAGTCATATCATTAGAGGTAGAGGAAGACCTAGAAAAACTATAAGTGATACTATTAAGAAAGATCTAGAGATTACTGATTTGGATAGGAATATGGTATATGATGCACCATTATGGCAACGTTTGATCCATGTAGCCGTCCCCACTTAGTGGGATAAGGCTTGGTTATTGTTGTATATTTACTTTCTTAATAGCAGTTTAGAAAGACATCATAGAAATAAGTACTAAAATTGAGCTTTATTTCTTAAAAAATCTCTTATTACAAGTTTTCATCTCCACAATTTATTTTGCCTTTCTTTTACAGGTTACCTTGGAAGAGGTTATCAATAAATTACAAACTGAAAAGGAACTGCAGAAACAAACAGAGGTAATTCAATTTGAATTGAACAGTTTTGAGGAATGTGTGCATGGCTCTTGCTTCATGTCTGGAGAAGACTGTTTTTGGTGAAAAAGTCTCTTTTTAAAAGAAAATGCTCTTTAAGGAAGCTCCAAGAAACACCAGTTATTTCCGAAAAATAAGCTAATTCAAAACATTATTTAAATTATATTTTCTTATACATGTTTAATTACTAACTAGTATATTTAACTTTGATTATCGGCAGACTGATCAAGAGCTGAGAACTGCACAATTGCATAATGAGATTTATTCTTTACTTCAAAAAGAGGTTAGTATGTTTTAGTACATAAATATATTCTTTTGAATATTTAAGAACATTTATTTGGAGATATTGTTTATCAATATGTTTAATATTCAATATTATGTGATATATGCAGGCTGGATTGATGGAAAAAACCAATACGTTACAGAATGAAAAGGTAGTTTTCAGCGCAGCTTCATCAACTTTGCAATTTCCTTCATTCACTATTTATTTAACCATATGCTGTAGCTGATTTCACCCCTCTTAGCTGCTTATATAAGAATAATATTTTGATTTTTTTTTTCTTCTGTTAATGGAATTGTGATTTAAATTCTAAATAAGCTATGCATTGTTCCACAGGAGGGTTTAGAGCAAAAAGTAAATTTTCTGGAGAGCAATTTGAGTTCCTTTAGTGAGAAAGAGGTAATAACTTGTCACTTTTCTTATGTGTTATTGCATTGATTATTTTTTATTTGCTTAATGTGAGATTTATACGGACTGGTAAAATTTTGGAGATATTTTTTATGAAGATGTTTAAGATTTAATATTATATTTTATCATATGCAGGCTGGATTGGTGGAAAAAACCAGTCTGTTACAGAGTGAAAAGGTAGTTTTGAGTCATAGCTGCTAAGCTGCTTATATATGAAGATGTTGGTTCATCAAATTTGCAATTTCTGTTATTTACCGTTTTTTTAACCTTGGCTGATTTCACCCCTCGTAGCTGCTTATATATGAATAATATTTTGATTTTTTTTCTTTTGTTAATAGCATTGTAGTTTAAATTCTAAAAGTCTGCTATACATTTACTACACAGGAAGGTTTAGAGCAAAAAGTAAATATTCTGGAAAGCAATTTGAGTTCCTTTAGTGAGAAAGAGGTAATAACTTGTCAATCCCCTCATGTGTTATAACTTATTGCATTGGGTATGTTTTGTTTGCTTAATTTGTTACCTTAACTTTTCATATCAAGTATACTCAGCTCCTAATTTTGATCGGCTACTTTTTTTCCTTAAAAAAAGAAAGTAATTGTATTTGAATAGAATAGTTTCTGATGAATGTGTAGATGGCTCTTGTGCACTATCAGAAATTGCGATCCTTATATAAATTTAGCTACTGACTGGTATATTTAACTTGATTACCTACAGACTGGTCTGGAAATGAGAATAGCACAATTGCAAAGTGAGAATAATTCATTACTTCAAAAAGAGGTGTGTGACTTAACATTTTTCTCAAATTTAAAACTTATCTATCAAGATATTTCATATTCAATACTATATCATATGCAGACTGGATTTGATGAAAAAACCAATCAGTTGCTGAATGAAAAAGCCATTTTGAGCCTAAAAGTGGTTAGAACTTCTTCAACTTATTTTCTACATTTAACCTTAGCTGATCTTCTCCCCTGATGGTGTTTCATACGTTTCTAAATCCAATATATACATTATTTTACAGGAGAGTTTAGAACAAAAAATAAATCTTCTGGAGAGTGATTTGAGTTCTTCTGTAGAGGCAGAGGTAATAACTCGTGTAACGTCTTTCTCTCTAATGTGTTACTGCGTGTATTGAAGATATTGTTCTCTTAAAACAACCTTAATTTTCCTATAATAGATTAGCAATTTTCAGCGTCCAATCCTTGTGATTTGTGAAGCATCAGCAGAATAGTGCTAAATATGTTCTCTATTTCCTCTGTTTCCGTCCCTTACAAGAGGAATATTGCGTGTTTTATTTGCAGAACTCGACTAAAGAAGTTATTTCAAATCTGAAAGGAAACATCAGCATGCTACAAGTGCAGGTATGTACTTGGTGTATATACATACAACTATTTATACATGAAAATTTTATACTGAAAACCCTAAGAAAGTATTACATATTATTTTCAAGTACTGTTATCCTTAATTTCCTCATCATTATCTTTGAAACATTATTATGTAGTGTTCAGTTTTGGAATCAGGTAACTAACAATATAGATTGGACTGCTATTGCAAGTGAGCCATAACTGGTTTGAGTAGTTTTATCTTTTATGAGCACCAAAGCAGGATCCTGAATTTTTCTTAATTACGCTTTCTGGCTAACTTTTGTAACAATTCAGGCTATCTTTTTAGTTGTTTTGGTTCTGAAAACTGATTAATTAATACCTTCATTTTGACTTATCTTTTGGCAATCTTGATCCATTTCTGACATAAATGTTTTTCTTCTTTAGATAAGTCTTCTTTTCTTCGACTCATTATTTATAAACATTGTTTTGATGAGTTACCCTCACATATTGTTATTTGGTCATGTCCATTTTGTAAATTGTAACAAACCTGTGTTAATTCTGATATGGAAATTAAAAACAAAGCTTGGCAGGTGGCAGAGTTGGAAGAGTCCAAGAATAATCTTTTGCTAGAAAACCAGCAATTGAGGGAAAATGTGTCAGGTCTTCATTCAACAATCCAGAATCTTGAAAACAGTATCTCTTCTTCCGCTTCACAGGATGCATCTGCAAAGGTTTGTTTCTGTTATATTTATGTTTAAAATCTACAGTACATATTCGTTCATAGAAAAAAAACATTTTCTTGATATTTTTAAAAGAAGGAAAAGATCATTGATAGTTTTATATGACTGTGGAAAAGTATTTTTTATTGTATTCATGACTTGGAGTAAGGAGGAGGAAGAAGAACCTTTACTCTTTTCTTGCCTTTTATGTTGCCTCTGACAATATTTTGCTTAATGATGACAGGATCATGCTTCTGAAAACGAGGAGTTGAAGTCTCAAATTGAAGAGGCCTATATGCTAGTGGAAAAATTGATGGCGGAAAATGCTGAACTTGTTGAGAAGGTAAATATGCAGGGTTCTTGATGGTTTTGTTTATGACTTATATAAGATTTGTTTTTTTCTCTCTCCCTTGTATTAGTTGATTTAGATTGATTGGTTAGATTTTGTAGATAGTGTTGTCACTATTGTGTGTTCTTAAGCCATTTATATCCTCAGGTCCACATGCTATGCGTTGAGCTAGATCGACGAGACACAGAAATTAGACTTTCTGGAGTTACTTCTCCTGATGAGTTGATTGAATTTGTTAAACCTGCTGGTGTTGCCATTGCTAAACCTGAATATCCTGAGATTACGTCTATATCAGCGCCAGAGTTGGATTCAATGGAGAAGGCTTTGGTGAATGATAATAGCGATTCTATTCACGCTAAGCATGCTGTTGGGGTGATTTCAAACTCTTCATTGGTATCCGATGATACTGAAGATATTGTTCAAATTCCGCTTGATGATAATGATGTAAGAGATATACAGCTGCAGGATTCCGATAATGTGGAAAATGATGATGATGCTGTGCCAATAACAGACGCTCCTCTTATTGGTGCTCCATTTCGTTTGATATCATATTTTGCTAAGTATGTAAGTGGTGCTGATTTGATTAACCAAAACTCCTCTAACACCAGTAATTGATTTGAAATAGTGAGTGAAACATATAATTATCATTTTTGTTATGGTGGTCCATAATATACAGTAACCTCACTTATATTAGTCAGAATACCAATATAGGTTAGGCCAAATTCAGCCATTTTTATATCTGTATGCCAATTCTTTGAACATTAGGAAATATTGTACCAGAAAGGAATATAGAGTTTTATACTGTGGTTCTTTACTTTGTGTTGCTTGCGTAGTTGGAAATGATACGACTCATGAGTAAGAAACTAGGGTGCATTTGGTAAGAATCTAAGGTGCGTTTGGGTAAACAATTTAATTAAGTTCCTTTTTCATATATGTTTATCATATAAGTGTTATAAGTTATTTATATTACATAGGGAGAGAATATTATCGATCTGTTTTCAATAAGTTATAAGCCATTTATGTAAGCTATCTTGATGAGTTTGTTGAAATATATATGTTGAAAATACTTATGAGTAAACAATTTTTGACACTCAAATATTTAAAGTAGTGTTTATGTTATAAGTCTAAATAAATTGCAAACAAGCTCTTCCAAACACACATTTGATACAGTAACTAGCTGTGTCGTGTCCTATTATTTGATAATTCACTAGATTTTGACCCTGCTTTGAATTTTATTTTTACATTTGTAGGTATTAAGTTTTAAGTTTAGTCGATTAGACGATTAGACTTCTATAAAAATTGATGGATTATTAGGCATTTTACTTTACTCTGCTTTAATACACTTGAGGATTAGTGTATTATTTTAGTTGAATTTCCCTTTATGTGTTTTTCTATTAAAATCATGGTGTGATCCCATTTTCACCTAAATATAACATGTTTAATTTGTCTCAATAAATATTTTTAAAATATTGTGTCAAAAAAATAAATATTTTTAAATATAAATTGTTTATATTATATAATTAAAGATATTAGTGATCAAAATTGTAGTACTGCTGCGACATTTTGAAATACATGATACATTTGTATTGAATTGATTGTTGCTTTGATCTAATATATTGTCTCAACAAATAGTATGCATTCCGAAAACAACATATTTTTTTACAAACAAAAATTTTAAGAAATTCTTAATTTATTAGTTATGAAAGAAAATATCTGGTTTAATTTTTTTTTTTTTTAGTTTACAATGGAGTTGAGAATCAAATCCAAGATCTTGAACATACTAAAACCCTTTATCACTAATGGGTTAAATTTCTTGTTTTACTTTTGCTTCAAGAAACTGAGAATTAGAAACAACATTTAACATTAAAAAAAAAACATTCGGATAGACTTTCATTGATCAAACAATAATGGAAATACAATTTCAACAATTCTACACTCAGCAGACCATTAGAAACAATAAAATATACAAAATAGGTAACTAGTACTGTAACAATCAACATTTCACGATTAATTGAAGTCGCATATTAAGGCCATTATATTATACTAAGACATTTAGCAATAGTTTAAAGAATTAAGTGAACAATGGCAAATTGTAAATTTAGAGGTAAGTCCAATTATGAGCCAAAATCATTCATTCTTCTCCTTTCCAAACCAGAGCAAATTCAGCAACTCACCTCTTCCTCTCCTTAGTAGCCATAGATTCAAGTTGAACCATGATTTACCTTTCCTCTTTCTCTTTGGCTGAATCCCTTCCTCAAAACGGAACCCAATCACTTCCATTTAAGTTAAAAATCTCAGGTTATATGGTTGCATTCAAGAAGATTCTGAAGTAGAAGCTAAAGAGTTGGAAGTTGGAGGTAATATGTATAAAATTCGTTTTGAAAGATCATTGAAGTTTCAGAAATTTCCTTCAAGTTGGGCACTGATTTTGTACGATTTTGAGTAGTAGTGAAGTCGGAATTCGTATTTGAAGTTGGACCTTTGATGTTGGAAAATGCAGGAAATTTTGCATTTATGAAGCCTGGACTCGGACTGTTGGACACGACACGGGACACATAGATAATGCAAAAAACATAGGACACAAACACAACTATATATATATATATATATATATATATATATATATATATTATAAAATAAAGCAATTTATGAGCAGTTGAGCACAATTTTAAAATAGTCTAAAATGAGAAGTATAATTGATGTTTATTTAAACTTAAACTTTCAATCAACCAAAGAAAGACATAAATCCACCAAAACAAACCGAGTACTTTCAATATTTACGGAAAATTATCTAAAACAAAATGATAAAATCAAATTGTAGTCACTCCATATTGATAAAATCAAATAATACAGTACAAAAATAGAGAATGAAACATTTTATCATAGCAAATAACAAACAAACAAACAATACAAATGCAGAAACAATAGAAGAAAAAAGAATTCTATTAGAAAAAGGTATATCTGTGCAACAAGAGGAAGTGAAGAGACGACACAAACTCAACTCAGAAACTGAAAAAGAAAAAAAAGAAAAAAGAAATAGAGAATACTTACTGTTGTTTTTATAGAGAGAAAATTCATTTCCTTTTTTTAAATAATGTGTTGTATCCGTGTCCGACGTGTCACTTTTTTTTTTTTGTGTTGGACACAACAAAAACATGTCGTACATGTGTGTGTTACACGTGACTGTGTCCGGCACAGCGGCATACCATACTTTTGCCGTGTTGGAGCTTCAAAGTTCTGCATACAAGTTGTGTGCTTTTGGATTGTTTAGGAAACTTAATAAATATTAAGGTGAATTTCTTTTGATAGTTTACTATAATTTCCTTAATATGACATAGACTTAGTTTCTAACGTCTTCCTTTTGATAGTTTTCTTTCTTGTGGTGCAAGTATTCTCCACTCGGATGCAAATCCTCTTATTTTAGGTTTAAAACATGACAATACTCCTATTTTAACTTGGATTTGCTTAGAAATACATCTAATGACGTAAAATAATCACAACTCCAAACTTGAACTATTCCTTGTCCTCAAGGAATGCATCTATCACACAAATAAGTTTCAAACATTAACCACATTTTCAAACCATTTCAAGTTCAACTACCTTGAAGCTTTCTCTAAACATTTCAATGATCAATACTTACCATGCCACTTTTCTTTACCTTAATGTCAATCCGGACAAAAGAGTATTCACAAAGTTTAACCAACCCGATAATCACTTCACACACTTTTGTTTTCAAATAGATAAACTTTTTGACCTCTTAGTTTTTTTTCTTTCACGCAACAAAACAGCAAATCACAAGCAAGCACAAAGACTGTCAAATCTAAAGCAAGGTAGAGTAGAGAGAGATAGGAAGAATGTCATCAAAAGGGCGATTCCACTCATGCGAAGAATTTTGCTCCATAAATTTGTGAAGTGAAGAGGAACCCGGAAAAACATGTTGGATATCATGTGCCAATTCTTATGAGCTATCGTCCATTCTATCATCACCCCGCCGCTTCCTTCAAACTCCGATAAATACCAAATTAGTCTCCGAACGAGCAGTAAATGCTTGCAACCTACGCTGTTGTGCCGCCACAAAAGCAGCCTCCGTCTCATATTTCGGGTAGAAAGGGCAAGGAGCAACCGCCTTCCTATACTCCATGGCTTGTTTCCAAAGTGGAGACTCCTTATCGTAGTAATCAACTTCCACATCCAAAGCAGTGGCCGCATCATGGTTCCTCAAGAGATCTGCCAACTCATTAATCTCATATTGTCGCTCAGTTGTGAGAACCACCGATGGTTGCACAACGCCACTAATAGCTCGCTCCTCTACATTCTCTCCCTCAACAACATTTTCAACCGCAACATCCTCAACAATCGGACCCACTTCAAAATCAGCTAGTTACAAAGCTCCAGTCGAACGGAGAAAATCATCCCTATCGTACTTTGCCACCTTTGCACAAAGCATATATCAAACTGCAATGTCCAAGCCAAATTTTTTTTTGCTTTATTCTTGACAATACTTGACCTCAACAAATTTTCAAGGTAGATCCATCGATCTTCCATAATAAGTTTCACGATTATTGCATTCTCCACTTGATACTCCAAGGAATTAACACAATTTTCCATATTCCGCACATAGAATTCTGTCCAAGCAATAAGTTTGAAATGTATGAGCTTTATCTTTGTGAGAAAAGAACCTCTTGGAAATTACGACACTTAGTATTCTCCCGACATCAAAATTTCTCACCTCCCTTTATTTTGGTTCTTCCCACAATCTGCTATCCTCTCTTAACAACTCTAACTCACACACCGGAGGCACCACACACTTAAGAAAAACATTGATAGCATTAGCAGAAATATTGATGCTCACACCACAGACATAAGACACATAATCACACTCCTTGACCTCACCTTGAAATGCACCGACATAAAATTCTTTCACTAGTGTTTGGTTGCTCGGTTGCATTAGAGAATTAAAGTCGATCTACTTTTTTCAGAATGTTGTAGATTTCTGGCACACTCTTCAACCCATCTTCAAAACTTTTCTCTTGGTTGAACTTGAATAATCGAATCTGTACGAATCGATTACGAGCAATATTAGATGAAAACCTAACCGAGTAGCAGCCATAATAGATAGAGGAAGTGGCACATGTGGAGAAGATGAACTTCTTCTTCTCGTGGTTGTCGAGAAGTATCACCCACTTTCCTCAAAGTTCTTCTCTTCTTAGGCATCTTCCTCTCGTGACTGCTACTGCAATTTGGTTTTCATCTGATGTTGCTCGTAATCGATTCCTACATATTCGATCATTTATGTTCAACCAAGAGAGAAGTTTTGAAGATGGGTTGAAGAATGTGCCAGAAATCTACAACATTCTAAAAAAGAAGTGAAACAATTTTAATTCTCTAATGCAACCGAGCAAACAAACACTGGTGAAAGAATTTTATGCTGGTGCATTTCAGGGTGAAGGCGAGGAATTTTATGCTGGTGTGAGCATCGATTTTTCTGGTAATGCTATCAATGCTTTTCTTAAGTGTATGGTACCTTCGGTGTGGTTATTAACGTTCTTAAGAAGGGATAGTAGATGGTAGGAAGAACTAAAAAGAAGGGAGATGAAATTTTTTCGTTGTCGTGAGAATACTAAGTGGCATAAGTTTTTAGGAGGTTCTTTTCCCACGAAGATAAAACTCATACATTTCAAACTTATTGCTCGTGCTTGGGAAAAATTCTATGTGCAGAATATGGAAAGTTGTGCTAATTCCTAAAGTATCAAGCAGATAATGCAATAGCCGTGAAATTTATTATTGAAAATCGACCGATCAACCTTGGAAATTTGTTGAGGTCAAGTATTCACAATATTGTCGTGAATAAAGCGAAAACTTTCCGACTTGGACATTGTAGATTGATATATGCTTTGTGCAAAGCCAGTAAGGTGGCAGAGTACGATGGGGATGAGTTTCGCTGTCCGACTGGAGCTTTGTCATTAGCTGAATTTGAAGATTTTGAAGTGGGTATGACTGTTGAGGATGATGCTGTTGCATTTGAAAATTTTGTTGAGGAAGAGAATATAGAGGAACGAGCTATTGATGGCGTTGTGCATCAACCATCGGTGGTTTCCTGAACTGAGCGGCAATATGAGATTAATGAGTTAGGGTAAGTTGATTACTACGATAAGGAGTCTCCACTATGGAAACAAGCCATGGCATGGAGTATAGGAAGACAACTGTTCCTTGCCTTTTCTACCCAAAATATGAGATGGAGGCTGTTTTGTGGCTGCAAGCATTTACTACTTGTCAGGAGACTAATTTGGGTATTTATCGGAGTATGAAGGAAGCAGTGGGTGATGATAGAATGGACTATAGCTCAAAAGTCTTGGCACGTGATATCCTGCATGCTTTTCCGGGTTCCTCTTTCCTTCACAGCTTTATGGAGCAAAATCCTCTGCATATGTCGAATCAAGACTTTCTGCCTTTATTATGACATTCTTCCTATCTCTCTCTACTCTACCTTGCGTTAAATTTGAGAGTCTTTGTGCTTGCTTGTGATTTGTTGTTTCGTAGCATGGTAGTTTGATAACAGTTTGTAATATTTGACTGAATTTGCTTAGCTATAGATGACTGTAACTCTAAATTTTAACTTATGTTAGCCTTTGATGAATGCATTTACCGCATGAACAAATTTAGGTATTAATCTCTTTTGATAATCATTTTTGTGAGACTATTTTTTCATGACCATTTTGCATGTAAGATGTGATATCTTGTAGTGCAACTATGGTGGATTAAACAACAAGCTAAGGGATATTCACAAGTTTGACCGCTCGATGATCCAGCCCTAGCTGTGAGATATTGAGCCAAACACTTGCTTTTTCTTGGTATGTTCGTTCCACAACTTCTGTCATTTCTCTTGAACTTGTGTGCATTCTTCTAGTCGATTGATAACGGTAATTATGCTATGAGGGAGTTTGTTTGTAGCTTGAGCCTTTCTAGCCACCATATTTATGCTATATCCTTTGTTAAACCCCCTTTGAGCCTTAATTTTATTGTTATAAAATCTTACCCTAGTTTTTGAAAATTTAGATAACAATCTTAATGAGTTTTCAACATTAATTGTTATTGAGTTGTTTATTGATTAATAAACGAGTTTTCAACTTAACAATCTTAACAATCTTTTACTTAATGAGATTCTCTTATTTAGGGGGAGTCCTTAAATAGAATCTCATTGAGTAGTTTTAGTGTGAGACTTTGAATATGGGGTTATTCATATGAGACTTATAGGCTAAATAATAAATCTAGGACAACACCTGATAAGATCCTAACTAATACTACCTCCGTTCTTTATTATAAAAGACATGTTACTTTTTAGATTTATTGAATAATTAATATATCTAGTTCATATTATAAAGAGGATACACTAATTATTCAATGAATTTAAAAAATGATTTATCTTTTATAATAAGAAACAGAGATAATACTTATTACCCAAAAAGACATTGCACAACACCAAGTGTTTCCCTTCTACAAAGAGCCAATGCTCTATTCACCAAGTGCTTACATGTCAACATGAATCCCCGCTATCCTCGTATATCCTATTACGTCCCAAAATTTTAGTCATTTTACAATTTTGCATGTAGATTAAAAATACTAAAGATTGATAAGTTAAGTTATTTTTATCCTTACTTTATTAAGAGAGAAAAAATTCATTTGATTCTAGATTTGCTGTATAGCAATAAACGAAACCCGATTAATATTTTTTTCCTCTTCTTTCTCCCATTTTTTTCATTTGGAAATATCATTTCTTCCTCTTCTTTCTCTAACTTTTTACCATATAATTTTTTCTTTTCTCCATTTTCGGAATCTTTCTTTATATAAACTTTTCATCTTTAACTTCAATTGTTTCATTAAAAAAAAAGACTTCAACTTTTTTACCGCAGAAAATGTTTTTCCAAGAAAGTTTAATGAAGTTCTTATCTCTTCAGCAACTCGAGTATGTAAATGGAGAAGAATTTGATTCCGATTTGTCATTACATTTATTTTTGTATCTTTCACTTCTATTGATTTTTAAAAAACAGCAAAAATTGATGAATTTACAATAGTGACATTTTGTCTAGTTCTATTATTAGATTAGAGGTATACTAGAATTTAAAAACTGATTGAGGCAGAGGCACTAGAGTGCTTAGCACAACTTCCTAAAATTGTGGAAATCCACATGTTATTGTATCGTCTGATGAGTCTTTACCAATGAGGACATGCAAACATTTATGTTGTTTTCCTAGTTTCAAATTTGATATAAGTTAGAGTGTTTTTATCTTGATTTTATATTTTTCTTTTTTAGAGTTGTGCTAAACGTTCAAGTGTCTATGCGTCAATTAATTTTTTAATTCTACTACCTTCTGATATGTGTCTGATACTTTCCAATACATATTGGGGAATTATTTAGTGTTTAATAAAAAATACTGGTAGTTCTACGATATTTGTCTGATACATTCTGATACGTTTTAAAGAAGTATATGCAGTTTAAATTTTATCCGTTCTTTGAAAATAAATAAAATGGATCTAAAAATGGCTAAATATTTTGTTTATATTCATACAAATTTTCAACTCCTGTCAAAAAAAATGTAGGATAAAGAAAAGGAGAGACAAGGTTGTAGAACATTAGCGGAAAATCGATGATACCCTTTTTATATAGTAGTTAAGATATTTAATTAACTTGATTTGATAATTTTAATAACGTGAATGTTTTTTTATTATTAATTTTAATTATATTTAGATATTTAAATTTTTATTAAAGTATCTTGCTTGTATGGTATCTTAAATTTTTAAAACTTTCGTATTGCCGTATATATGTGTGGTATTTCAAAATCATTGGAACTTTCTTTTCATTCAAGTGCTTATTGAAAAGTATTTCACCCAAAGACAAAAATACTTAAAACTTTTTTACACATAAAATGTTTTTTCAAGAAAGTTTAATGAAATTCTTATCTCTTCAGCAACTACAAGGAGCAACTCAGATTTACGTTTTGTTGGTCGGAAGTTGGGCGGTGTTAGTGGTTTGATGGATGCAGCACTGATATGATATGAATGAGCTTGCAAAAAGGTGATAGATGATAGACTAAAAATGTGCATGGCGTGTAGCAGTGGTGAAAACCATATTGCTTCAAGTACGTACAACTCAACTACTGTAAGTACATTTTTGGTGTTTGTTTCTTTATGGGTGTTTTGTCTGTGCTATTGGTTGTTGGCTTGGAACAACTTAGGAAAAAAAAATGAAGCTCTTGTTTACAAAAACATACAAATAGTTAATTTTGATCGGATTTATTTGAAATTTTACACGGATAATTTATATGAGTCATGATATAAACTTTCAATCTGATGTATTTTATAAAATCTATATCGATTGAAATATTATTGAATGGTATATACCCCGATTAATGAAAGAGTAAAGCAGATGTCACCTTATTTTAATTATTTGGTGGCAAAATAAGCTGACATGACATTATTTGAATTATTACTCCCTCCAGCCTTTATTACAAGCAAAAACCATTTTTTAGATATATTGAATAACTAATGTATGACAGCTGATCACTTAAATGACTTGCTAGATCATCGTTGACATAGTCAAAATTAATATTTTGAAAAAGGATAAAGATAAAAATTAGGCTAAAATTGCATGTTTCTAAAACTTAGAAAGCCAAAAATACAATTTAGCCGAAACATAAATAAATGTATCTTGAAATCTTATTACATGATCGATATTTATAATGCACTTTGTTCTCACTATTTTTCAGAAAGAATGGATGTGGGACTTTTGAATTAAAATCTTACTCACTTAGTATATTTTATTTCTTTTCGAGTAGTTTAATGGTTATAAATTCATCCGGTAAATAAAAGAGGAATTCTGTATTCAAACATCAACAAATAGTTTAATGTGTTCTTAAGCCATTGTTGCCATCAAAATAAGATTATTTTTTCTCTTAAAAAACTGATTTATTATTACTAATTCACTATTATGATTTTAGAGATGTTAAAAGCTATATTGTGAAGGACTGAAGGTTAAAGAAAATTGCAAGATTCTTAAACATGTGTTTTTCTTTTGAAGCTAATAAATGGATGCTCTAATGTCTTCAATGATCCTAACAACTTCTTCCATTGAAGGTCTTGTGTCAGGCACCACTGCTACACATGCCATTGCCAGTTGCAACATCTGCACCAATTCTTCTTCAATGTTTGAATATCTCATTAGCTCAAGATCAAACACTTCACCAGTCCATTCTTCTCTAACAACAGATTGAACCCATTTTGGAAGATCAACCACATCTTCTTCATGCCCTGAATACTGAACTGGTGTTTTCCCTGTCAGTGTCTCAAGAAGAAGAATGCCGAAGCTGTATACGTCAGATTTTTGTGTGGATTTTCTGCTTTCGTTTATCTCTGGTGCTCGGTAGCCAGGAGGACTTCTTGGGGAGATGCATAAAGTTGTTAGAGGTGTTAGGCCGAAATCTGATATGCAGCCTTGAAGATCTATTGAGAGAAGTACATTGGACGATTTTATGTTGCCATGGACTAGTTTCCTTCCATTGGTTGAATGGATATGGGCAATGCCCTTAGCAGCGCCGGCTATGATCTTCAATCTTGAATCCCAATCTAGTTGAGTTCGTCCAGTTTCACTTGTTCCTGTCATAATGTTTAAGAGAATAAAACAATCAGTAAATGACAAATCGTATAATATAATATAATCGTGACTAATCGTACATTATGAAAAGGCTTAATTTCACTTTTGGTCTTCAAGATATCACAATTGTGCAATTTTTGTCTCTCGGTTTTAATTACGCGAATTGGATTTCCATGATATACCAATTGTTACATTCAGGTGCTCAACTCCTCATTCTATTAATCTTTAACGTCAAGAGCCTTCATGATCGAGGGATCATTATTTGGCCGCACCAACTTTCCAAACTGGCTTAAGTTGACACCAACTCAGACGCAGTAACAAATCTCAGCCGTCCAATCTCAAATAAACGGCTGAAATCGTTTATAGTTGTTTTTTTACCGCGTAATTGAAACCGTTCAATCTCAAATCAACGGTCCATATCTCCTAATTTTCACAGCTATATTGGTTTGTTCTCATACTAATATCTTGTAATATGTTAATAACATATATTAGTTCATAGGAAATTTGATAATATATATTTACATCTATAAGAAAATGATATAACATTGTACCATCAAAGAAAAAGTTCAAAATGAGAGTAATTACTTACCATGCAATAACTTGGAAAAGCTGCCAGATATGAAATAATCATAAACAATCAATTTTTCATCCTTTGAATAATAGTAAGCAAGAGGTGAAACCACATTTGGATGATGATCAAGCCTTTGAACAATCTCCATATGTTGTTCAAATTCTCTTTTCACCATTGCCACTTCTTTTAACCTCTTCACAACCACTATTGTCCCTTCCTCCAAAATAGCTTTATAAGTTGTTCCACAACTTCCTTTACCAAGCACTTCAGCAGAAGCTCTTAACAAATCATCAAGATCAAAATTATAAGAACACCCTTTAAAAAATATTAGCATGTTTCTCTCATTTTCTTGCACACCACTTCCAAATTCCTCCATAAGCTTCTCACTTTTCTCTTTAAGTGCTACATTTTGTTCACCTACTTTTTTCTTGAAACAGCAGAACATTACTATAAGAATTGTAAGAAGCATAACCGCAAAAACTCCCAAAGCAATAGCAATTTTTCCCCATGTAGACAGCTTCTTGTTTGAGATATCATTAGGTACTTTTTGTGAGACTATTAATGGAGACAAAATAGTATAATTAGGAGAAGAAGTTATAGAACATTGGTTCAAAGGTGCACCACATAATCCTAAATTTCCCTTAAATGAAGATGCATGAAACTTATGAAGCCATGAGGGAATTGAACCATTCAAGTAATTGAAGCTTAAATCTAAATACTTAAGATTAGGAAGCTCAACAACATTAGGAATAGGTCCTATAAGAGAGTTATTTTGAAGGTTTAGTCCTATTAGATATGTTAAGTTTTGGATTATACTTGGAATTTTTCCACTAAAAGAGTTATAGGACAAATCAAGAAACATAAGATTTGGTGGAAAATAATTCAAAATTTGACCTGAAAAATTGTTATATTGAAGATATATAAATCTTAGAGAAGGAATTGAAAATATGTCACTTGGAAGGTTTCCAAACAAGTTGTTAGACCTAAGACTGAGACTGATTAGACCATGTAGCTTACCGAGCGTGTTTTCCGGGAGGGAACCGCGCAATCCAACGCCCGGAAGCCTCACAGAATGAACATGAGTGGCCTTAGGATTGCATTTAATTCCCACCCATGAAGTGCATATTGAGGTATTGTCACTCCAATTGATTTTTTCACCATGATGTAATGCAGCAACAAAATCAAGCAGTGCTTGTTTTTCTGAATTTAGATCAGATTTTGTTTGAGGAAACATAAGTAGTACTAAGAAAATTTGTATAGTGACCAAATAAGATTGTGTTTGTGGCATGATCAAGTGTTTTTTGTTTAGACTATGAATCAAAGTGATGATGGAAATGAATATATGTGATTGTGAGAAAGGAAAGTTTTTCTTTTTGTTAAAGAAGTGTTGTATGTTGGTTTGATGATTAACAAACGGCTAAGAGGTAGCAAGGACAAGCTTTAACGGCATATCTTCAAGAACACACAACCATAGTAGAGAAAGATAAAAGAAAAGAAAAGAAAAGCATGTTAATAAAAAGCACTAAACCATATACTACATGTTACTATCCCTTTTCTTTCCAAAAAAAATTGTCATCAAATATAAATTCTTTGATAATACTACTTAACTGTTTTTGTAATTTTTGAGTGGATTATAATTAATATGTTCAAAAATTCTAACTCGACTAACAAAAAATGTCGAAATTGTTAGACCGGACGTCTATGACCAGGGTTCAAACCTCTAGTCCCTCCACTTTATGTATGTGAATTTTTAATGGTTTGTCATTTCGTCTATGTAAAAATAATAAAACTAATACTACTATTATTTAAATTAGAGTACTAATTAAAAATACTAATTTAGAAACATTGATATATAACTCTAAGAGTTTGATGTATTGGTAAAAACTAAAAAGATATTAAGTTTTTATTCATTCATAAGTATTTGTTGATTTTTTAAACTAATTTTAGTGTCGTCTCTCATCTCAACTATATATATATATATATATATATATATATATATATATATATATTTTCATTAACAAAACTCATGCATTTAAAATTTACTCTCTTTGGTCTCATTTATAAGTAAAAATATATTTTTTAGGTTTATTTGATAAGTGATGTATCTAACTTATAATATAGACCAAATGTATAATCAATTATTCAATGATCTAAAAAGTGCATTTTTACTTATAATTAATGTGAAATTAAATATATAATTTAAGAGATTTGAGTATACTTGTCAATAAAAAAAAGAAGAGAGATTTGAGTATAATTTCGCTCAAAACAAAAGGTAATGTTGATCATATGTTTGTACTAGTATACGTGAAAATAACTTGCATATGCCATCATGAGAATTTATGGGTGTTTATGATTTGGGAGGCAGTCGTTCAACGTTGAAGTAGAAGTACTAATTAACTAAGCTTACTCAGCTTAAACTACACGCATTCTTCCTCATTTATTCTAGTAGTAAGTGTAGTACTCTCTCCATTTCTAAAATAACGGTAGTTTGAGATACGTGTGTATTATTTATATAATTCATTTTATTTTTTTTGGTCAGGTAGTCTAGCGGCTTGAAAATCACCGGGTTCAAACCCCGGTCCCTGCACAAATGTGCACAATGTCCAACCAATTGAGCTAAACTCATGGGACATTTATATAATTCACTTTAACTATATATATATATATATATATATATATATATATATATATATATATTTTTTTTTTTTGAAAGCTCGGTATCCGGCCTAAAGACCGAAACTATATATTTCTATAATATATAAGTAAATATATATTGAAATAAGATGTTATTTAATTTGTTTTGATGAATATTTTTTAAATATATATTTTTTTACAATAGTACATGATTAAAATTATTAGTCGTTAAAAATATATATTGACATATGTAGGGATGTCAATTTGTATCTGTTAACGGATTATCTGTGGGGATATTTTTCTCCGCGGGGACGGAGATGGATGAAAAAATTTCCCCGTGGGTAATTCGGGGCGGGGAACGGGGAATGTGCCTCCGCCACCGTGGATTCTCCAACCCCCGATTATATTATTTAAATGATATATATAACATATAATTATATAACTTTATGTGTATTTTTTTTATAAAAAATAATAATTAATACTTTATAAAGATTATGATTATGCATGGTAACAAAGTAACAAGTGCAATTGGATATTTATTTTTTTGACAAAAAGAAATATTAAAAAGTATTTTTACATTTTATTTTTATTGATGCAAAATGTACTTTTATTTTTTAAAAATGAAAGATAAAAAATATTTATTTTTTTTAGAAAAAGGAAGAAAAAAATTATATTAATATCATGTTTTTGATTAAAATATATAGCAATTTTGTTTATTTTTTATATCTGTGGAGTTCCGTAGATACTGTGGAGATCCGTGGGGATGGAGATGGAGGTAAATTTTCCCCCACGGCGGGAACCGGGGGCGGGGACGGGAAAAATATTGGAGGGCGGGACGGAGAACGGAAAACAACATCCGTTCATTCCCCACCTTGTTGACATCCCTAGACATATGTGCAGTAGTCAATTGTGACAGTTAAAAAATGAACGGAAGGAATATTATATTTCTTTACTATGTGCCTTTGGGACATATATTAACATTTGCCATATTGGGTCTTGTTGAATATTTCTTCTTTTAATTCTTTACTATGTGCCTTTGGGCATATGTTAACATTTGCCATATTTGTTTCAATGTAGAATCAGAATGGGTTAATGCAGATCTCGATGGAAGCTCTATGTACGGGTTTCCTTGCCGTTTCCCGTCTTCCTATGAATTGACCGTCACTACAAAATTTAGTTAAGCACAGTTTTTAGAGTTGAGTTTTTGTTCCGGATCATGCACACATAAGGGTCAATGATTCAATTAATATTTGCTCATAAAATAGTGGGAAAAAATGAACTTAATACACATATAAAAAGGGCACAACATTTCTTATATTGAAATTATGCAAAGGGTGTTGAAGAGTGATTAAATTTGAATAGTAATAAGGTGAGTGAGATTATGCAAAGGTATAGATCGGTTTCGATATTTTGAAAGTCCAAGACAAATAATTAAAATGGACGTTTAATAAAAAAAGTTGTACTAAAAAAAATATATATTATATTTTTCTTATAAGAATATCATATTTAAATTATAAATAACATCAACAACTTCAAAATTAGTCATTTATCTCTTTAACTAACAAAATAGAAAATGTCATATTCTAATCAATATCATCAAAATATATTTTAGCTACTTAAACATGAAACGTGAAACAACACTTTTTTTTATGTTAGATATTTTTACATTTTTTGGATCAAATATTATTGATCCTAATAATATAACTATTTTTTTTTAGGCTCCCAAAATTTGGAGGTCCAAGGATGAAGCCTATGCCTTGCTTCATCTACGGGCCTGAGTCTTATATTGATCAATTAGAGAAACGGGTGGTAGTAGTACTTCATCCGTCTCAAATTATAAGGAGAAAATCCATTTTTTTCTTCTAAATTATAAGGAAAAAAAACTACTTTTAAATATATTTTTTCCTTATTCTCGTGAAATTAAATGAAAATTACATTTAATTTTATTTCTCTCTCATTTTCTCAATAAATAACAACCAATAAAAATTGGTTTTATATTTTCATATACAACTTATTCAACAAAAAACCCATAAAATATAATTCAAATTCTCGTATTTTAATTTTTTTTAATAAATAATATTTTATTCTTATAATTTAGAATGGAGGGAGTACAATATTATATTAGTGAGGAAGGGACAATTTTCAGAACTATATAATTTAACGTTACGTTGCCTCCTTCCTTGAAGTGAAAATGATGCGTATATTAAAGTTATGTTATGTATGCATGTCCCTAGATTATAGGACCACAACTAAAGTCTAGGCCACAACTTAAGTTACACCTTCTATATCTGTTTTTTATTTTTCACCTTCCAATTTCTAAGAAAAAGAATCTTAATAGTTTAGAGTTCGGGACAAATTCTAGCTTCAAATGGTTCTATATCTGATATTAAATTTGAATATGATAAGAAACAATAATAAATTCATATAAACATAGACACATTTACCCTTAATTTATTCAGTAAAACTAAAATACATTTAATATACATGCTTTTGATTTTTGTAAAGATACAAAAGGAAAAACATGCTTAATTGCATTCTAGCTAAAGTCAAAATATTAGGGAGGAGGGGCATTAACTTTAGTGGTAGATATGTAATATGTTAAATATCATGGTAAAAATATAATGTGAGTGTCTATAATTCATGAAGTATCACAAGGCGAAAGAAGAGATGGTTATCTGGTTGTGGTTCAGTAGTTTAGCGAGTCGCCGTGTTTTTTTATGGTTTTCAAATTGGTGTATCGATCATCTTGCTTACCTTTATACTTTTTAATTCTTTTTTTATTTTATAAGAGTTTGAGTACCCCTTATCCTCCCTTATAATATATCTTTTGTTTATTAAAAAAAAAAAACAAGGTGAAAGAAGAAACAAGTAGCATTAATGAAAAATTTGTTGAATGGTTTGGAGCATGATTTTCATTTAAAGTAGTTATGTACTAAACTAAAACCCTTCAACCTTAATGTCTCTACTAGCTACGATCATGCATAAAATAGGGTATACAAAATATGTTCTCGAACTCGATCTTCTCCAATCTTCTCTAAAGTAAAGTCACAATCAAAATAACTCTTCTAATAAAAATAAATAAATTATACAAGCAACAATGGGCATGCACTTGAACTTGGAATGGAGATAGTTTTAGAAAAAGGACAAAAAATGTGATTTAATTTGTTTTAACAAGGGTGGCGGTGTCTTACTCAGAGAAATGCTTTTTGGTCGGATCTATTTCATTTTTGATATGGTTCTAGCATACAAATTTTTTGTCTCATGGTGTGCGTTATATTAGCAGCAGAAGTTCTATATGGTGGCGTGATTTGTTGGGGAAAACTAATTCGGTTAACAATGACTTCCGAAACAACATTCGAATTGTGGTGGGGAGGGGGTCACATGTTGGTTTTTGGCATGAAAAGTGGCTCGGTACTCAACCGCTGAAGTTTCTTTTTCCTTCTTTATTTGCTAAAGATGTGTTTCAGGAAGTTTCGATTCAAGAAAAATGGGATGTGGCTCGTTTGTGCTGGACATGGGTATGGAAGGAAGCTTGACCACCGATGATATGTTAGCTTTGGGTGAGTTAGAATCTCTTTTGTTGGGTTTTTGTCCGGTTCCCACACAAGATGATTTTTGGCGTTGGATTTCAAACTCTATGAGACTTTTTTCAGTTCGCTCTTGTTATGAAGTTTTGTTGGAATTAAAGGGTGATAACTTTATTGTGCCGAATTCTGTAGTGGCTCTTTGCAAGCTATGGAAGACAAATATACCATCTAAAATCAGCTTTTTTGGTTGGCGCCTTGTAATTGACTGACTGCTGTCAGATGACCGTTTATCCCAAAAGCTTAAGCTGTTAGGAAAGACCACATTAATGGTTTTATATTATTTCTAACACACCCCCTCACACAAGAGCCCATTGGGCTTGAAGCGTGGATAATGCATAGGCCCACCTACCATATGCTTTTAAATTCCATTTTTAATTAGAAAGTGAGGAGAGCGGGAATCGAACTCTAAACCACTTAGTCATAGAGGCTCTGATACCATGTCAGATGACCGATTATCCCAAAAGTTTAATCTGTTAGGAAAGACCACATTAATGGTTTTATATTATTTCTAACAACTGCCTTCCAAGGTAGCTTTGCATCACAAAGGTATCATTACGGATAATTTTGATACTTTTTGTGTTTTCTGCTTCATACACAGGGAAGATTGTTTTCATCTGTTTTTTTCATGCGCCTTTGCACAACATGTTTGGCAAAGAATTGGTAATTGGTTGGGTGTGCATTTAGGTCCAGAGGAGGAGGCATGGCAACACTTTGTCAAGTTTGGTAAATTGCTTACTATCAACAAAAAATTGCGGGCATGTCACTTGATTTGGTTAGCAACGACTTGGAGCATTTGGAGCATGAAGAATAACGTTATTTTTCAAGGAGCTTTGGTGGATTTAGATTCGCTTTTGAAAAATATTTTTTTATTTCTCTTGGTTTTGTTTTAGTAGTCGGGTTGGAAGAATTTCCTCTTTTACTTTAACAGATTGGTGCCACAATCCGATTGCCTGTATTCAAAGTTTGTAACTTTGTCAATTTGAATTGTAAGGGTTGAGTACCCCTTGTACTCCTTATAATTCAATAATTTTGCTTATCGAAAAAAAAAGGGTAGAAAAAAACTTGACATAAATTATAACATTGAACCTTTGGTAAATAAAACATCGAACCCGGGGAAGAATAAAAATAAGGATAGTAAAGCGAATAATTAAGTTCGTTCTGTTTAAGCCTGTTAAAAAATGAGACGAATAAATTTAGATGATTGAGTCTAAAATTCAATCTCGTCCCCCTTATTGACGGAACTTTTTAGCACTGTTAACAATTGTGTTGTTATAAAATATATATTGATATTATTAAAAAATTTAAAAACAATTTTTTTTTTTTGATAAGCCAAAATAAATTTTGTGTCATATACTGATATACAAGCTTATAACACATATTAAATATCAATACATCATTAATAAATCTAACAACATAATTAACAAATTTAACGTAATTAATACCACAAAAAAGTCACCATTATAAATCCAACATAAAGCAATGATGCAAATATAAATTTAATATTAAATAAATCTTAAAATAAAATAAATCCACAAAGAAAAATAAATTCAAAATAAATCTAACAATGTAACATTAAAATTAGTTTCAAAATTTCTGTCAAAAAAAAAATTTAGTTTCAAAATAAAATAAGGCAATCTACCCCAATTCAATAATCAATAATTATTTAAACCTAAATTTAAATAAATGTTCTATTTGATTTTTTTTTTTTGCTTTTACTTTTTAGTTTCTAAGAAAAGAGAGTTTAGTAGTTCAGAGTTCGAGACAAATTTTGACATCAAATATTCTATTTTATTAGATTGAATCATGACGATTCACTTATTTCTTTATAAATTTGGTCGAACTCATTTAGAAAAAAATTGACAACAAACAAACAACACATCACATTAATTTTGGCTAAAAATTCCCACAATACAAATTTACTATAGAAAAAACAGAACAACAAACAACACAAATTTTGGAACAGAAGGTGGAACATCACATTAATTTACAAGAGTTAGGATTTGTTGAGTTTGTAAAGCACTTATATTTACTAAAACTTAGCTACAACAGCGGCTGTACGATTAGTAATATTATGCAGCCTATTCAAAGTTAATTATCAGTCACAAGCAGCCAACTAGTTTAAAGTTGTTTTTTTTTGCAGGTAGTCTATTGGCTAGAAATTTACCATTAAAGATAAAATAAGTGGGTGTACTCGGGTTTAAAGTTACATTATTTGGCAAAAAACATATAAAAAACAAATAAACAAAAACCATGTGTCATATCATATCACTGATTATGCCCAGTCAGCTTTGGTTGACTAAGTTAAGGGAGGTAAAACACAAAACCTTTATATTATAGGGGGGTAAAGCAACAAAAAAAATTTACAAGAGGATAAATCAACATTGGACTATTTTACAGGGGTAAAAGATAATTAACCTTAAATTAATAAAATCAACTTTAAGACAATTATGTCATTTTAATTATTTCTTTACATTTTTTATTATTTTCTCTTTTTTACTTTTTCTCTTTCTAGACATTCTCTCTCTTACTTTTTAATTATTTAATATTCCTTTTTTCTTTTTACTTTCTTTTATCTCTACTATCTCTCTAAATAAATTTAATACTAATATAGAAAAAGTGATTACTTATAAATTTCCATTTTAATTCTTAAATTGTATGAACTAAATTGTCATTTTAATTATTCAATTAATTTAGTAAAAAAAAAATTATTCAATTAATTTTAATCTGACAAAAAAGCTTTGATTTATTATATTTCTAAGAAATTAAAAGAGCTAACACTCTGTGCAAAAAAAAAAGAGCTAACTCCTTTATGCACAATCTTAAACGCATGGTAGTTAAAAATTGTAAACGACAAATTAAAAGATTGAAAAATAAAACTCTTAATAATAGTAAAATAACATTATTCATTGGAAAAGTATGTATGTGTTTACACTGATTTTCTTTGTGCAAAATATGAGCTAACAGTATGTCATCCTTCAATGAGTTAATTTTGTAACAACTTATGCATCCAATTAATAGTCTAACGTCGTAACCTAAATTCAAACCTGGAGCATCACAATTGTGTGTTAGTTTAATTTCATTGGATTACCACTTCATCTATAACAAGATTATTAGTTGAATGGATCATGGTTCGAACATCACTACCAATATTGATCTTTAAATTCTTTTTAATTAATTTTACTTTTGAATCTGAAACTATGATATAGGTTGGTTACCTTCTTGCTCATGGATTAGATTGTGATTTTGTTTGTTTAGTGAAAATGTTCCTTTAGACAATCTCTGAGGGATCGATACTCTTTTACTTATTACTTGCTACTTTAGACTGTGTATACTTACACACGTTTCAAACGAACACAACTTCAATGTTACTTTGGGAGGTTGTATTGAAAATGTTGAAATGTAGATATGAGTCTATTGCAACTCCTTGAGACAAGTCAGTGTTGTATCTATTTCAAATCAACAAAAATGAAGTCATTTGTGTTTTACAAGTTACTATAAATTTAAAAATTTAATTTAACCTAATATTAGTTGGTTTAGTAGTAATTGATGCTGAATTTAGAAGAGAGGACCATGATTCAATTCCCATCAACTGTGTTTTAGGGGGATGGAACCACCGGAGCTTACCCTCAAACAAAATTAAATTGTTGGTAAAAACAAAAAAACAAAAAATTAATGTACATGGACATTCAATTTTTCAAATGTAGCATAAAAATTTCCTTTTAATTTTCCTATTTTTTGAAGACTAAAGTAAGCAGTCTTAATTTTTCTTAAACTATTTTCTAGAATATTATAAAATGATTCATTCAACAAATAATATAAAATGAATATTTTTTAAGTCCATAAACTATTATATAAAATGTTTATTAAAAAAACTATGATATAATTTGTTAAATTTATGTCCATAGTATAATATTTTAACCTATAATTTATTTTAAATATTCATTTTTTTTTCTTTTTTTCTGAAAAGATAATCATTCTTTTTTTCGAAAAAGTTGTTTCATGATTACAAATTAATTAGATTACTATTATTTTTTTGTCATTTTTTATATATGCTTAAATATATTTTATCGATTAAATTTTAATCTCAATTACAATTATCCCGTGGACATGTATTTTGAAAAGGAAATTTTTTGGCGGGAACATGCATTTTACGTTAATATATTAAAGATAAGGATTAAGGATATTAAGGATTTAGAAAAGGAAACGTTTTGGTTTCCAAGAAAAAAATTGTTTTTGTTTTAATAGGAGGTTGTCTTGGAAATATAAAACCGTATTCAAATTAAATTAAGCTTTTGTGTGGTTTGAGGAGTGAGATGCAAGTATAATAAAAAGCAACATGAATTACGGCAACACTAAGATTCAACAAACTTAGTTAGTAAAACAAACAATATCAACATAAGAAAAACCATCCATCAATTACACTCTTAAAACTAGCTATACATCAGATCCTACACTATATTGAAACCATCCGTCTTAAAATTTTAACAGACCAAGAAATAAATCCAATTGCGAACATCATCCATAATAGCGGCACCATCACGCTTCTAGAAGCGGTCTTCCTCTGAGGATGAATGGAGTTAAGAGTATATTGAAAGACCCTAATATACGACACCAACCATGTAAAAAAAGGAAGTAAACCAACGATTGTTAGATGTGTTGGTAAGAGACTTAGGGTTTCTGCACCTAGAGGCTCAACAAGAGCTATGAGGCCAATAAGAAACATTGTACCCTTAATGAAAGTTAGCGACCTATTCACTACCACCTCTTTGGATAAAAACTGCAACTCATGATCTATTTAAATAGGGCTATATCAGAATCAAAACCATCATAAATTTAAAATAAAGAATTATTAGTAGTAACTCAATATATACTTGTTGGGTTAGAGTTCAATAAAGCTCTTTCACGGCACCTATGTTGAGATGCAATAATTGGTTGCATCTCAATAGCTACACAGAAAGAAATATAAATATTAATATTAATAAGATACATAACTTCAAAACTGGTGCATTTAGAATTATATTACAGAATAGACAATCAAGCTTGTTTTGGTCTTTTCTTTCGCTAAAACCTGCGTCTTCTTTCGCTGAGGCTTTTCTTTTTTGGTCTTTCAATGAAGGGTGATTTTGGATCTTTTCTTGATCCAAAATCACCCCTGTGCATCTTTATCTTCTCCATTTTAATCTAAATAAGTGGTTTTCACATTTATTTAATTTTTTTTTTTTTTTGTGATTTTGTCGTCTTAATGCGACGTTTTTTTTTTTATAAGCTGTCTTAGTGCGACGTTAATTTGTAAATGAAATCTTTGGTTGTGAAATTAAGTCAAGTCATTTTTCATAAAGCCAAGGATTCAACCATATGTATCTACTCAAATCTAGATTTTGTCTTGGATGAAATGGCTACTAACACCACCACCGAAATACTTGTTTTAATCAAGGTTGTTAAATACTCATTTTAAATTGCGAAATCTACATAGATATAAATTGTGTTAAATCGGAGGTAAATCGTTTTGAGTAAAATCGCAAGTTAATACGAATTTACATGCACTAACTCTATAAAATTGGTAAAATCACTCAAATTCGAACTTTTTATATGATGGATAATAATTTGTTATGCCCGTGCATTGGTATAAATATTTTAAGAATTAATATACTTTTATGCATGTATGCAAAAAGAAGAAAGGAAGGAAAATAATAAACATATAAAGAATAAATGAAAACAAGTGAGAGACAAAACAAATAAGTAATTAATTTTTGATAAGATAATAGAACATTATAAAATTTTATGCAATTATTAAATACAATAATTTATTTGATAAATAAAAGATACATAACATAATTGTAACAATAAAATAAAATTACAAGGGTTAGAATTTCAAATCACTTTAAAATTTCATCATATATAATATTCATTCTCACGTGACATGTATGATTTAAAGAGTCATATTTAATACATGAAAAACTGAGAGATATACTATTCTTTACAATATATATATAATTTTTTTTTGACACATATACTTCAAGTTGTTGTGTTCTTTGTTATTGAAAAGCATGACTCTAGTCATATTTAATTTATGAGAATGGAAAAAAAATCAACTAGTCGATTATCTAATATATATTCAAAATTGGTTTTTAATTTAAAGTTAATAATATATTTATTTTTTATATTTTCTATAATAAATTTTCATAACACTAAATTTTTAAATTAAAAGTAAAATCCTTAATTTCAGATTAATTTAAACTTTAAATTATTGATTACGAGTATCTAAATTTAATCTCTAATTTAATTAATAATTGATGTATTTTTCTTATACCTCGACTGAATTTCATATTTCACTTTCCCCCTTAAGAATTGGAGTGACAAACTTTTTATTCCTAATAATTAACAATTCTCATGACTACATTGGTGGTTACTAGTTTAGAGTTTATTATTAGTTTCTGGTAAAAAGAATTTGTTTTTTAGTTTAACTTTTATGAATTTGCATCTTACATTTTCTTATAATATTCAAAAAAAAACTTACATTATCTTATAACAAAGAATTCTAATGATATTATTATGAATGACAATTATTTTAACAGGTCTAGCACCAAAAATTTCAAGGTCGACCATGAAATTCGAACCCCTGCTCCTCCACTTATACGTGTAAAATTCCAATGACTATTTCGTCTAGCTATAAAAAAAAGTGCTCGAAGTTAGTTACCAACGATATTGAAACCAATAAAGAGATAATTTCTTTAACTAAAGTTTTGCACAAAAATCACATTCCATCTTTATATGTACTTACAGCAGTACAATTTTCCCTTTTGACAAGTGCATACAAAAACTTCTGCATGAAAGAAAGTTGAACCTATATCATGTAATCTTTTTCCTGCATTATTTGTATGAGTAAGATCAAATTTAAATCAACTGATTTCTCTGCATATTGCAGAAAACATACAATGCATCTTTACTTTCTTTTCAACTTGGAGCTTTATAAGAATTGGAACATAAATAACACATTACAAATGCATCAAGCAGAAACTCTTTAGATACTATAAGAGGCCAAACGGCTCCGGCAGGTTCTCAAATCCATTATCAAATAATAAGGAACCTTGATCAATTTTATCATCAGCACTATGCAACCAGTTTGTATTCTTCAAATCTTCTTTAAGCAATAGTGCATCGTAACGAGAACTCTCGTAGATGTCAATTTCACTCAGTTTCGCTGAGTATTGTCTTTCGTCTACCTCTCTTCCTTTTATCATATTCCTATTGATACCATTTACCACATCAAAATGAGTTCCATTATTTCTGTTTAGCAGGTTTCTGTTCACTTCGATAGATGTTGGTGGAGCACTTGAACCGCGATGAGATTGGCTCTTAGGAGTGGAATTTCGAATACTTTGCGGAAAGAGTGTGGTGCTTGATAGTGCACGGTTTCCTGAGCCATTTCTTATATCCTGTTAAGAATACAAGTACATGGTAAATTAGGTTTGGGAGATAGAACAAACTTTGCTTGAAGCATGCATCTTCTCAAAGTTTCAGCAACCAAATGAATACTTTTTGCAGTGCAAAACAAGAAATATGACATGCCTAAGTTACTCTATCTCTGATCTTTGGTCCTCAAAAGTTTGGACATGGATGTTAAGAAACAATAAATTCATGAGTATAGACTCATTTACCTTTAATTCTTTTAGTAAAAATAAAATACATTCAGTACATGCTTTTGGTTTTTGTAAAGCAACAAAGGGAAAACATGCTTAATTGTATCTTGCTTTCCTAAAACAACCTAAGTCGAAATATTATGGACGGAGGGAGTATAACTTTAATGGCAGATATGTTAACTATCATAGCCTAAATATAATGAGACCAGTCTGATTCACGAGGTATATATCAGTGTCACAAGGCGAATGATGAAATATAGCATTAATGACAAGGATTGTTGTATCATTTGGAGCATGATTTGCATTTAAGTAGTTTTGTGCTATATACCTACAAACTAATGTCTCTACGTCTATGATCATATATAAAATTTGAAACTGCTAAAAGTTGAGACTCGCGAGTCTAATCAATAAACATTTTTTGTTAATCCTGCAGGATAGGAAAAGTAGAGTATACATACCATGTGCTTGATAGCCATATCCAAGGATTTCTTTGAGATAGTCCTCCCAAATCCAGAGTTGTCAGCTGCAGTGGTTGATGCCTTAACCGGTCTTCTTGCAACTACCTCAGCAGCATGTGAGACTTTCCTCGTCTCAGGAACATCAGCGTGATGGCCATTGGCAAAGCCACGGCTTTTACTGACAGGTTCTGTTGATCTCCCCCTACTGACAATGGGAGATGAATGTCGCCTTGGCATAGTAACTGACGCTTGAGTTTCAGAATTATTTCCCTTCAAAGTGCCCGCACCAGGACGGGACCTACCTGCAGATAGCGGCCTATCAGGTAACGTTGTTCTAAGGTTTGGGGGTGTATCAAGGGGGAAATCGGGTGGAACAATAGGCTGTGGTAGGGGCCGGACTCGTGGACTTGGTGAGCTTGCCCGCGATGACGGTGCCGAACTACGTCCGTTCAATGAAGGACGTCCGGCTGAAATTGAAGAACTTGTTGTAGACGAAGGAGATAAAGAGGGTATTGAACTCCTACGAGTGGGGGTAGAAGGACGGGACAACGGCCGAGTTGATGGTGTAGATGGGGAATGTAAGTTTGCAGGAACCTGAGGCCTAGAACTAGGAGTGGAGGGCCTTGAGCTTTGTGATGTTGGTCTAGGTTTTTCAGCAGCGGAGCTGGTGGAAACTGAACGTATTCTAGAGGGTGTCGAGGACCTTGATACTGTTGGACGGGAGGTAGGAGTGGAAGGCCTTGTTGAAGATGTCGAGCGGGTAACAGGAGAAGATGGCCTAATGTAAGATGAAACTGAGGCTGAGCTTGTGTTAAGGATATTTGCGGAGTTGGATCTGTTTGAAGAATAGTTGTTGTTGGTGTACTGCGAGTGTGAAGTGGAGACCGAAGGACGAGTCACTGAACTGCTTCTTGCTGGTCTACTAGAGTGATTGTTGCTCTCAGATTGTGATACTGAAAGCTGAAACAAACATGATTAAGAAGTTAAACTTAACAGCACCTACAAAATCATTTTCATTAGGTCAATATATTATGAACTAGTTCTCCAAGTAATCACTAAGCTCAAAGCTACTAATTGGTGAATAGATATAGACATATTGATTTGGGAAACCAAGTTCTTAGATGAAACAGAACATACATTTTCATCGCCTTTTCCCTCATTCACACAAATATGTAAGCATGGATACATATACCAGTAACATATACAGAATTTTTTTGAATAAAGCTTAGATATAAACTATGAGAGGACCACACATACCCTTGAGGCCTTAGTAATAGAAGTTGATCTACTCAAACTTCTTCTTGGAGGCGCCAAGGTTGATTGTGATTCACTTTCTGATGATGGAAAAACCGGGGTCCCCGGGGGAGTGAGAAGCCTAATAACATAAAAAATTGATTATATTACAAACTAAGCTACCAATAGTATTTATTTTATTTCATTACATTAGTATGTGTGCACGCTCGCAATACTTTATAAGTCGAACTATTTATAGTTGCATTTCCTCACTTCAAATACTAAGCCAACAACTAAAATACTGTAACCTAAATGTAAATGAAATATTGAATTGGTTATGAGTTCCATCATAAATAGTTACCTGCAATTAATTCCAGATCTAGAAATGATCTAAAATTATAGTATAATCTTTCCTAAGGGAAACTACTAATAATGCACATAAAAACATCAAAATCTATTTCCTTCCCTCATTCTTATTTTGGTTCAATCTACTAATAACAGATCATGATAAATTCTAGCACACATACCAATCATAATCATGCTTTCCTCCTTCTACAGATGACAACATATCCTCAATCCCATTTCTAGCCGATTTCGCTGCGCCAACTGAGAGTCTCCCCAATTTCACAGAAACTGAATCCACAAATAGAGCAATCACTTAATACCATAAAAATAGAAACAAAACAAAAACTGCAAAAACCATAGCCTAAAGCCTAATTTTGTAAACAAGACAATATAGCTTAAATTAAATGACATCATCCAAAAAAACACAACTTTCACAATCAAGTAATCTCTTTATGAATTTCAATTATCCATAATCTATATAATAGCTATAATACTATATAATAAACATAAAGCTACTTTTTTTTCATTTGACATAACTAGTCACTAGACATGACATCCTTTTCATTAAACTAAAATGAAATAAAAACCCGAATTCGAATCATGACTGAAACAATTTTTTGTCAGACTTTACTTATTACTTACTTCACAGCCGAACTCCAGATTATCATACAAAACTTACTTACTTCACAGCCGAACTCTAGATTACCAGATAAAAACATAAAACAAGAGAAAACAAAAGCAAACAACAAAAAAAAACATGTTTTTGGAGAAATTAAGAATGAGAAAACAAAAGGGGTGATGAAGTACCATCAGAAGAGTCATCAGAAGAAGGTAAAGAAAGAGAACGACGGTTGTTAGAGAATAGATCAAGAGTGTTGTCATCATGGTTGTTGTTAACACCATTAGAATAATTGAAATTGTTGTTGGTTCTTCTATGATGGTTAATGGATCCATAAAGAGACTCTCTTCCATTTCTTCCATTCATCATGATGGTCTATGAATATGATGATGCCACTGTCACTACAACAACAACAACAACAATAACAAGAACAAGAACAAGAACAAGAACAAGATCTAGAGTAGTAGTTGAAAAAGTGGTGCAATACAATGTTGTATGATTATTTATTTTTAGTATTTAGATCTGCACATGGTTGTTTATGTTGTAATCTACAATCATGTTTGATTATATTTGTTTTGTTTTATGCTTGTTGAGGTGGGAGTGTCAGAAACAATTAAATATGATATGAGAATTGAGATTGAGATAGATTTATGGATACTCACATGCCATTTTTTTTTATCTCTTGGCCCACATTTTTAGCTTACTCATAGTCATATACATGATGTATGATATATAGATCAAAGAAGAACTTTCTTTGTTTTTCACACTTTGCTGCTCATGTGTGTCCCATTGGCACATGGCTTGTGATGGGATGGGATGTGATTCAATTCAACCTTCCTTTCTTTTTCTTCTCTTATTTTTTTTTAAGAAAAATGTTAAACAGTGCTCCCGGACACTAGTTAAGTTCTTTAAAAAAGAAATTTTATTTTGAAATTTGTAAATTTAATATCTCTATTTTGGAACTTGTGCATTACTTTTATTTTTTATTTCTTTTTTAGTATGCTTAACAAGTGCCACAGGGGTACTGTTTAGCATTACCTTTTTTTAATAAGAATTTTAATTTTTTTTTTTAACGGCAAATATGTTATTAGATCTGTACATAAGACGTACAAAGACAGATAAAAAAGAAACAAAGACGCTCTATATAAATGAAACATTATAATAATTTTCAAGTTTAATTGTATTTTTAATCTTTAATTTTAGTCACTTAAAAGGATTGATCTTCCTAATTTTAAGTTTTGGTCCATTTGTTAGATTTTTACTTGAAAATAATAATGTGACATTTTTTAAATGATGTGTGATGTATAATTTAATAATGTAGAATCATCTTAATTGATTCCTCAAAAAAAAATTATCTTAATTGATTAATAATTTTTATTTCAACAATTAAATTATTAAAAATTATATTTTTAACCTCATAACTTTCACAAACTTACAATTTTGACACCCTAATTTTCATAATAGAATTTTTTATCCTTTAACTTTAGCTATTTTCAAAATGTTGTGGACAATGACTCACATGAGATTCTGATGTGGTATATGAGTCGGTGTCTATATGTGTTGATTTAGTCAAAATCAATGGAGGACCAACATTTTATAAAAGGGGGTAAAGTTGGGCAGCTAAAAGTGTAATGAGGATGCAAAAGAGTAAGAGTTACAAGTTTGTCAAAATTAGAGTGCTAAAAATGCAATTTAGCAAAAAAATTTGAATAACTATTGAAGTTTTTTTTTTGTCGAGACCGGGTATCTACCGCCGAACGCAGTGACTATTTCCTCGCTAGATTGGAGGCACCTCGATGGGTGGGATAACTTGCCTAAAAATTTAAAGCTGCTCCATGCCCAAGGTGATAATCGAACCCTCACTCCTTTGTTAAGGAATGATGAGTCTCAACTGCTCAACTACACTCCTTGGGTTGAATAACTATAGTTATTCTACTTATTTTAGTTATAGTTAGAAGAGTAATTATTGAAGTTTGATAAGAAGTTTTTAAGATTTTTCTTGTAATTTTTGTTGTATTATCATTTCACATTATTAGGTCATATGATGCATCATTTAAAATATGTCAACATCATTAATTTTAATTTACAATTGCAAAAATGTGTCTAAGAGAGAAAAATAATGGGCTCTCATGGGATGTCAACACGAGGAGGAGTATATCTTGTTCTTCGCCACCTAAAATTCTTTACCCCCATTATTGTTCTCTATTTTAGAGAGTTTTTTTTTTTTTAAGATAAATATATAAACCATTTGTATATGAACTTACATATAAAAATTAGGGCTGGTCCAAAAATTGTGCAACAAGTGTCACAGCTTTGGGCCTCAAATTACCGAGGACCTCTTTTTTTTTATACTCACATTACATTATTAAGTTAAGTATATGTTTTGCGGAAGTTAATTCACGAGGCGTTCGTTGGTATGTTGGTTGCGATTGCTTGAGGAGAATTGGGGAACGTGAGTTTGAATCTCGTGGTTGCAAGTTTTGATAATTTTTTATTTATTTTAAATAACAATTAGAAAAATAGAGAAGGCTTGTCAAAAACAATAATAGAGTGGGACAAAATCAAAACCACATTAATAAATTAAATTAGCATTAAATAATTTTATAATAATCATTAGACAATTAATCCTTCAAATATCTCATCTCATGAGGAATTTTGTCTTGTCTCAATCCTTACAGTAAAAAATTATTTGTCCGTAGAATTTCAAATGAGGCCATTTTTGTAGAAATATCAATTTATAGGTGTAAATTGACATCCCTAAATGGTAATATAGAACTAAGCATGGCAACAGTGCGGGGCGGGGCCAAGTTTAAGCAATACTACCCCCGCCCCCGCCTCCCTCTATCATCCCGCCGCCGCCCCCAAACTTAGTCGGGGGTAATATTTTAACACCCACCCCCTCCCCCAACAGAGAACGGGTTTCCCCGCCCCGTCCCTGCACCCACCCGTATAAACTAAAATAAAAAAATCAATTTTTAATTCTTTTTTTGAAAAATATCATGTCTCAAAATTGTTTTTTAAAGAAGATAAATAAATGAATAAACCTAGTCCAACATAAAAAATACTACATTTTAGTTTACTACATTTAAGAATGACTAATATGCAATAATATTGTTAAATATAAGGGAAATATATTAATTTTAATTGGACAAAACGGGGGCGGGGGTGAGTGCGAGGCGGGTGGAAGGTCATACCGCCCCCACACCTGTATTCTAAATTCGGGTTTTCCCCGCACCCGCCCCTGCACCCAGTTGAAACGGCTTTTCCCTGCTAAATTTGGGGCGAGGGCGGGCAGGGACGGGTGAATCTGGGTCTTGTTGCCATGCCTATATAGAACAAACTAATTGGTGTTTTCATATTTTTAAACGAGTAAAGTGGTATTTTTATTTATATATTTTAAAATAGAAAGTAGAAAATAAATACACAGATGAAAAAGACCCTAATCTTTTTGCTACTTGTCTCTTGTGCCTATGTTAGTGTCTTTTTTTTTTCTTATTAATTAATTTACACATCACTATCATTGTGGTGTTCATTTCTGCCTCGGGTTAGCTTTGCACCGATCATTGCATGGGAAGAGAATCTTGTTATATGCAAATGCAAATTGACAAATAATCCATGTTACCACAAAAGCAACATTACACATGATGGTCACTACAATTTTTTCGCAATTTGCTAAATGATAAAATATTTAAAACAAGCAAATACTTTTTTCAAAACATTATTTTTGAAGCAAAAGACACTTATTGGCATAAGAAGATTGTTAATAAATTAATGATCCATCCTCAAAAGTTCAAAAAACCTTAATCCCCAACCAACGTTATATACTTTCTATTATTGCAAGACAATGATAATTTTGGTTTTAGTTGGTAGCATAGTGATAAAGGTCTCCATAATATAGAATGAAATGAAAATTTATATGCTCCTTTTCTTTCTCCCAAATATATTATTATTAAGGTGCATTTTAAGAGACGTTGCAACTAACTTTGAATCCAAGGCCATCAACTTAATCTTCTTGATCTTTCATATGAAGTAAAGATAAAAACATAGTAACTTAGTATTTTACCACTCTTATATGACTACGCTAATGTGTCTGTCCTTTTGCCTTTTATCAATAAAACTAATATAAATTATAATATTTGTTACGTTGTTCTTTTTGCTATTATTTAAAAAATTAAATTTAAGAAATGATAAAATGGTAAAAAAAAAGTTTAAGTGAAGGTAAGATTGAAAAAAATGTTTCAACAAAATTTAGTATGAAAAATATTTGTTGGAAGAGGTGATTCCCTTAAATGAATCTCATTTACTTTGAGAGATTAGCCTTAATTAAGTCTAGAAAATACTTTGATTTATTAAAAATAAAACTTTTTTAACACACATAAAAAGTATCTATTCTCCAATTTTTTAAACAATACAATATATTTGGTTAAAATACACTTTTGACTCCTTAACTTTCACAAACTTGCAATTGTGACCCTTATGTTTAATAATAGTACGTTTTGACCAAGTCAATACTTATGTGGACAATTACTTAAGGGACTCATTGTCCACGTTAGAATTTTTTGGCCACGTCAGAATTATTAATATTTTGAAATACATGGGATAAATGATCATGCTCGACTATAGACTTGTGTTTGTCAAATTAAAGTTCACAATGTGTAAATGTGTCAAAAATCATTTCTTTCATCAAAACAAATATTTTCAGATTTAAAAATAAATAAATTTTTAATTTATCATTTTAAAAAAATATCAAATGTGTGTCATAACTAAATGACAATTGACTGCATTTTGGAAATTTGTTTTAATGGCCTTATTATTTTTTAAATTCAGTAACATTAACATGACATGTATTCAGATGAAAATAAAATCACTTATTAGATTAATTGAATAATTGATATATCTGATTTATAATATAAATGAGATACATCATATCTTAAATTAATGTAAAAAGTGATTTGTTTCTTAAAATAAGAATCAGATGGAATATATATTTTTCATTGAAATTTAAACATTAAATTCAAGGGATCAAGCCCATGGCTAGGCAAGCTTGCTAAAAAGAATTTCGGTTCAATGGCTAAGGAGTTTTTTTTTTTTGAGGTAGGCTAAGGAGTTGTTGAGTCATATTCCGTGACAACGTAATTAAATTCAACTCGTTCAATCAACATTTTTATCATAATTAATTTGATTTAATTAATTAAATTAATTTGATTTGTTTTATTGTCACCGGTCAAAAACTCATTAAAACGTTTGACTAAATATGATTAATTTACTTAAGTTATCTTTTGGTCAAAGATACTTGATTTATTTATAATTATAAAAATAGTAAAAAAAATATTACCAAACTTAGCATAACTTTTGTGCAATATATAAGAATATCATTGGCTAAGACTAACTCACACAAACACAATTTGTGAAGCTTGAAAAGATAAAATCTACAATACAAGAATCATGAAATTTCAATCAATTGCTCTTCTCATCATTGTGATGTTGGCCTCTACGGCCAAGAATCAAGCTATACTACCACCGAAAGGCGGGAGCCCTGTAGATGTCAAAGATCCACATGTGATTGATATTGCCAATTTCGCTGTCACTGAGGTTAACAAGCGTATTACTACAACTCTAGTTAAGTTGAAGCTCGTTGAGGTCATTAAGGGTGAATCTGAACCACTAGACGGAGGCATCAACTACAACCTCACCATTTCTGCCTTTGAACGCCTTACAGGTCTTCACAGTTATGAAGCAGTTGTGTTAGAAAAACTATCAAAGCACTTCAGAAATCTCACTTCTTTTGAACCTATTAAGTGATGCTTAATTTAAATGTTGTTTTTTTACATGATCTTATAGTCTCATACAATTATATACCTTATATTGTTATACAAAAAAAAATTATATTATGCCTAACATAATGAAATCGTTGATCTAAATATATGATATAAACTTTTTTACTTTGAGTTCTTGATTCCTTAAAAGAAGAAATTATTAATATTTTTAAATACAGGGGATACTATTGATCGAATGAGAAAAATGATCATACTCGATTATAGATTTGTGTTTGTCAAAGTTCATGTGTAAATGTTTCAAAAACCATTTCTTTCATCAAAACAAATACTTTATTAAGTAAAATTTCATGATGATCTAACAATCAAATTTAAAAATAAATAAAATTTCATCTTTGGTGTATTTGGTTGGAGAGAAATTGAGAAGAGAGAAATAAAAACAAGGAAATCAATGCATGTATTTAGACTTAAATTTAACAAAACAAAAGCTGAAATAATTAATTAATCGCTGTAAATTTGCGCCTTTTTAGTATTAATTCTTCTATTTTTTTTAATTGATCCCTGAAGGTTAAAATCATTTTGATTTTAATCCATAAAGCTAAAAACAGCAGGAAAATTCGAAGGAATATCAATAAGAAATTTACAAATTTTCCTGTGAATTTTAATGATAGAGATTAAAACCAAAATGATTTTAACATTTAAAAACTAATTTTAAAAAGAATAAAAATTACATGATTAAAACCAAAAACACGCGAACTTAAATGAATCAATTGATTATTTAGGTCTGTTTGGTAAGACACATAAATGAGCTTATAGCTTATAAGCTCATAGCAAATAAGCTTATAAGCTATAAGCTATAAGCTCAAAATAGGTGCTTGCTAAACAGACCCTTAAGCTTAAAATAAAACTTAAAATATTCGTGAAAATTTGAAACGCTGAAACCCACCACTCATCATCCTACGCGGCCTTGCCTACAACCGCCACCGCAGCTCCGACCACCGCCCTGAGAAAATGGCATCATCTCGATCTCTCGTGCTTCACGGCGGTTTCTTAAACCCAATCTCCTTTCTTCTACCTTCTCCTCTTCCATTTTCAACCCCTTGATTTCCTCTCACCGAAACTCCGGTCAAAATCTTTCAATCACTCGATTCAAGCCAACCCACATTGGGATTCATAATCTTGAGCTCTGTAAAAATTTTCAACTTGTTGTGCACATTTCAACAACGCCTTCGAGATTAGGACAAGATAAGGAAAACAAGAATGAGAGTAGTAGTAATGTGAGTAGTGGAGGGAGTGTCTCTTGGATTGAATTGTACTTGCATAGGTCAGTTCAACCTTATGCTCACCTCACTCGACTCGATAAACCGATTGGAACATGGTTGCTTCTATGGCCTTGTGTATGGTATGAGTTTTTGTTTAACCATATTATGGTGAATGTTTTCACTATGAGAATAATATAGAGATATTAGTAGCTTTATTGATATGAAATTGATTAATGACTTGAAATATAGACAATGTTTGGATAAACAACTTGTTTGTGGAAAATAGCACAAGCGCTTTTGTATAAGTTTGCTTTCATAAGTTGTTTTTATAGTAGTTAGCAAAAGATGAAATTAAATTTAGTACAAACCCTTATGTATAAACTTACATAAGCTATCTTTGTATATTTTTTTGGTAAGGAGGCTATCTTTGTATATGCTATAAGCTGTTTTCACATGCTATATTGGAGAATTCATAAAAGTTATTTGAAAAATGTAAGTTGTCTTTATAAGTTTTCTTAGATAGACTCACAAAATTTATGTCAGATAAGTTCAAATAAGTTAATTCAAACATAGATAATAGATATTAGGGATGTCAATTTGTATCTTACAACTTTCAAAGGCGTAATCATATTACGCCTTTGAAAGTTGTAAGGAGAAGTTAAAAGCAATATAGTGACAAGAATGGAGATTCTAAGTTAAAATCAATCACGCTAATTATTTAGTACATGAGGTCCTAAAAATCTATTTAGAATCTACATCAGACTTTTGGGAGTCACCAGAGCCTGAGGAATCATTTGGAGGAACATAAGTCTCCAAGAACCTCATATAATCAAGATCCGGCCCGTCAGAATCTAAAGAAGAATCTAAGTCTTCATACTTGCTTGGATCATATGTCTTAAAATTCAGCATAATCAAGATCAATTTCATCAGAATCTGATGAGATTGTGATTGTGATTGGCTCTCTTGGTTTTGTTTTTGATCAGGTTCTATGACTTCTTCTCAATGGAAGTTGGTGGTGATTTTTCCTTCTTTACCTCTTGTGGAGTCTTGCCATTGATTGCTCTTCTATCATTATCCATGTTTTTTGTTGAAGAAAATGTGTGGAAGTGTTGAGTGAAATGAAATGTGCTAAGTCTCTCCTTTTATAGACTTCATAGCGTGTTTGGTCACTTAGTTTTTCAGCAAAGTCATTTAATTGACATAGTTGTAACCGTCCTTGACTTGACTGCTTGAAAGTTGTGCTTTGACTGATCTTTCTTAATTGCTTTTAATGTCTTTACTTCTTTTTATAAAACGTATTTTGTTTGATGACAAAAGGGAGAGTAAGAGTCATTAATTAAATGAAAAGCACATAAGTGAAACCAATTTAAAGAATCATTTACTATTTTAGTTCAATTTCGTATTTATGCTTATTTTAAAAAGTGGAACATATTTTAATGTTGAGCTGAGTTTTTCATATGATGATGAATGAAAAAAGTGCAATTTTTTCATTTTATTATCAGACTCAGGGGGAGAGCTTGCAAACCTAGCCTCTGAGAGTCAAATATGTAAAACTTGTTTAAAAAATAAAATAAGTTCTTAAACTATTTTAATTTTCCATTGTTAAACTTAGGGGAGTCTGCAAACCTTATAAACCTAAGAGAAACATGAGAAATTAATTTAACAACAATTGTTAATTAATACTGAGTTTGTCATCAATCAAAAAGGGGGAGATTGTTGGAACAAAGGTGGTTCTGACACAAACCTTAAATTTTGATGATAACAATGTATTAATGAACAATAGGGTATTTTAATATTTACTCTAAGTGTGCAGGTTATAAGTAATTTATTTATGTTCACACATACGAGTATGAGAAGCTTTGAAACAAGCTTTAACAAGATCAGAAGCAAGACTGATCAGAAGCTATCTCCAGTCAGAAGCTACACTGATCAGAATCTATGTTGTTGAGAAGCTAGTTCGTTTCATAAGTTGAAGACTCATAAGCTATGTTGGGTACATATATTCTGAATGACAAGCAAGAAATTGTCAGAGTTAACTGAGAGTGATTCAATGATTGGAAATCATTAGAATTAACGGTTATGATTGATTGAGGAATCATAGTACAACATCCTTATCATCAAGGATAGTGACGTTAGTACTATTTTACTTCATATGGACGAATATTCTTATACAAAGGGAATGAATGGATAAGAGTTACTGGAAATGGAAAATATCCCATGTTACCTTCATTGTACTATCGTTCTTTCACAGTTGGCTTGACAATGACCTCTACAACGGTCATTATCTTCAAACGTCTCTATTTTCTCTTCACCTATAAAGAGCTGCTCTTTGAAGATTGGGTTACACATATACAAGAGCTACAACGCATACTCTGTTTTACAAGACTGCAAAGCACTGCTTCTGAATCATTTTCTGTTGTACTTCTAACACTTTGTTTTCTATCTTCTTAGGAATCATGTGTTAGAGTCTTTTAGTTTGTGTTGTAACTTTCAGTGAACTCTTGATTTTACATCAAGTGTTCATCAGTCTATATTATTCTTTTGTTTTGTGTCAGAAGTCTCTTGCTTGTGAGCTTGAGCATTAGGAAGTCTTTTTTTTTTTTGAAGAAGCAAAATAATTTTATTAATTAACCGAGATTAGCACAAGGTGTGCATAACCCAGGAATAAGGTTTAAACACGTACAAACTGATCGAAGAGCCAAAATACAACAAAGCTCTATACGGTTATATGATCAACCACATCGTCATCCTAGACACGCTAAAGGTTGTGAGTACCATAAGCTAAAATCAACAGACAAATGATTAATATGAGCTTTGAACCACCACCATAGATGAAGTCGGATTTGATCAAGCACCTGTGACACCGAAAAATCCTGATTCTTGAAAAGACTCGCATTGCGCGCGTGCCATATCCGCCAAATAGTTGCTAACCATATAACTTGGAAACAATTCTTCGGCTTCACCTGATGAACCTGTAAACCATGGAATTGCTCAGCATGAGAACATGGTTCCGTTGGCAAGACACCTTGGATACCTAGCCAATGCAACACACCAGTCCAAACCAAATGAGATGTTGTACAACCAAAAAACAAATGAGGCAGAGTTTCCGGTAAAACACATCCAAAGCTGCAAAGGTGAGACCCATGTGCAATAATGCCTCGGCGAAGCAAATTATCCCTTGTTGGAAGGCGATTTTGTAAAAAACCTCATGCGAAAACAGAGACCTTCAATGGAACATATTTCTGCCACGGTATCATAGTGAATTGTTGAGGAGGAGGCGCAACAGGTACCTATCTGGTCAAAACCAAGTACGCCTCTTTAACTGTATAAACCTCCAAGTTACCACCAAGCCACTGCCACCTGTCTGACAAAATAGGCTGCAAAACGAAATTATGAAACATAGAACAAAACTCCTCCAACAGCTCCTCTTCCCAGGCAAAAAGTCTTCTCCGCCAAACCCACCCCTCACCGCCTGCCTCCCATCCCCTCCGACACATATCACCCACCGACACATGAGGTTCCACAAAAAGACCCGCTAACCTTCGATATCTCTCACTCAAAACAATTCCTTGCCCTAACCATGGGTCCTCCCAAAAAGATGTAGTATCCCCATTCCCTACCTTACGCAATAAAAAATGATTAAACCACCCATTTAACCCATTAAAAGACCCGCAACATACACCCACAATATCCTGCCACCACCGGGAAGCCCGAGAGCCACCATCCTCAATATTCCCTCGGATGACCCCATATTTATGAACTAAAACCCGACGCCATAAACCCCCCGCCTCCGTTTTCACCCGCCAGCCCCATTTTCCAAGCAATGCCAAATTAAACTCCTTTATCTTCCGCACACCCAACCCTCCCTGTTTTTTATCATTACAAACCTTGTCCCAAAGAACCCAACGAACCTTACGATCCTCCTTGCTACCACCCCACAAAAAAGATTTAAAAAGAGATTCAATGATAGAAATAATACCTGAGGGGGCTTTGAAAAAGAAAATAAAGTAAACCGGGATCGAAGACAAGGCAGCCTTGAGTAGTACCAACCGACCTCCCATCGAAAGATTTTTGCATTTCCATATTGAAAGACGGGCTTTAATTTTCTCAATTACAGGTCTCCAAAAAATGTGTCTTCTAGGATTACCCCCGATTGGGAGACCCAAATAAACGAAAGGGATCGAACCAATTTTACAATTCAAGATACTAGCTGCCTCCTCTAACCACGATTCAGATACATTCACCCCAATCAACATACTTTTATGAAAATTCACTTTCAGGCCAGACATCAATTCAAACAGAACCAAAATTGCTTTGATTACTCGAACATTTTCCCAACTCTTAGTACCTATCAGAAGTGTGTCGTCAGCAAACTGTAAATGTGAAACGGATAAAGGATCCACCAAACCAACAGAATACCCAAAAAATAATCCAGCCTGAACCGACGATTGCATCATAATACTAAGACCCTCTGCTGCAATAAGAAACAAAAACGGCGACAGAGGATCACCTTGCCTAAGCCCATGTTCGAAACAGAACTCGGCGGTAGGACTACCATTAACCAGAACCGAAGCTGAGGCAGTGCTAACACACTCAGAAATCCATCTGCACCATTGTTGAGGAAAATTCATACTCGCCATAACAGAAAACAAATACGACCATTCCACAGAATCAAACGCTTTCTCAAAGTCCACTTTAAACATGAGCATTTGCCTCTTATGTTTTTTGGCGTCATCAACCAATTCGTTAGCAATTAAAATTCCATCTAATATTTGTCGTCCCTTAATAAACGCAGATTGAGAATCCGAAATAACACTGCCGATCACCTGACTCAGTCGATTTGCTAGAACCTTAGCCAACACTTTATATACACTACTAATAAGAGAAATCAGACGATAATCTGAAACCCGTTGCGGGTCATCAATCTTTGGAATAAGAACCATAAAATTGCAATTAAGACCTTTGACAAGACGGCTATTGATATAGAATTCATGGAAAAAACGCATCAAATCAGCCTTCAAATCCTCCCAAAATTCCTTAATAAAACCGAGAGGAACCCCATCTGGTCCAGGGCTCTTAAAACTATCACAGTCCCACACCGCTTGCTTAATTTCCTCCTCATAAAAAGGAACTACTAGCAGACCTGCTTCGGAATCATTGAGCTGCTGAAATTGCAACCCCCCAACTGTTGGTCGAACCTGTGCAGGAGATTTAAAGTGTGTAGAAAAATGCGAAAAAATTGTCTCCCTGATCTGTTGGACCCCTTCAACCTGAGTATCACCCACTTGCAGAATAACTATCATTTTCTTTTTCCGTTGAGAATTTGCTAAATTATGAAAAAAGCGGGTATTTGCATCACCCTCACTAAGCCACCGAGACCTGGAATGTTGCCATGAAATACTGCACTCAGCACGGGCCAAAGAAAACAAAGAAGCAGAAAGATTACGCCGTTCAAGAATCTCCAAGTCACTCAACAAAGATACTTCAGCTTTTATATCTAGAACACCTAACCTTTCTTTAATCACCAAAATACGATTAGGAAGATTATGAAAATGTTGAGCATGCCACTGATGTAGAGCCCCCTTTAAACCTTTCAGCTTCTCCTTCAAAACAAATCCCCCCCATCCTACAACTTAAAAAGAAGTCAAAGTATTCTGAACAAACTGTCTATAACCCGGAAAATCTGACCAACACTTTAACATCCGACGAGGTCGAGCACCCCAATTTTGCACTTCATCCCGTAAAATCAAGGCACAATGATCTGATAAACCCCTCACAAGCGCGAGTTGGACACAATTAGGCCAAGCAATAACCCAACTTTCTGATAACAAAAAACGATCAAGTCGACTCATAGCCGAACCATCCGTCTTATACCATGTATATTTACGACCCAAAAGAGGTAAATCCACCAACTCTGCTTCAACAATAAAATCAATAAACCGGCCTATATCAGTAAGTCGACTCATAGCCGAACCATCCGTCCTATACCATGTATATTTACGACCCAAAAGAGGTAAATCCACCAACTCTGCTTCAACAATAAAATCAATAAACCGGCTTGATTGTTGGGCTGAGACCGAATAAAAGTAGAAGCCTCAACTGTGTCGAAGGCATTATAACTACAGTACGCTACCTCCAAAATCAAGATCTACATCCCGTCGCTACCCTTTCCGCACCAACAAGACTCCTCCCACGTCTCTCCCCACATACTCGAACTGAATTAAAGTCACCACAAATACACCAACACCCTAATATATCAGATTGAATCAGACTTGCCAAACGAGGCCACAACATAGCCTTCCCTCTTTAATCACATGGAGCATAAATATTCACCATCGTAAATGAAACTCCGGATATCAAACATGAACCACGAACCAGCAAATAATGTTCAAAAGAAGAAGATAATGAAGTAGCAAAGTTTTTCACAAGAAAGGGGGGGTTTGAATTGTGACCCTTTAAAACTAAACTCAATTTGTTAGTAGTATAAGTTATATGATAAATCAAAACTTAAATGAATGAATTAAACCAAAACAGATAGCAGAGAATGTTAAGAGAATGTTCTCTGATCAGCCTATGTTAGATTGCAGAGAACGTTCTTGTAATATTCTTTCAGAATATTATGGTGTGTGTAAGTGTGTCTGTTTTGCAAGAGAATAAGGATAAAGAGAAGGAGTATAACACAAAAAGTTTATACTGGTTCACCCTTAATTGGGCTAGTCCAGTTTCCCACACCAAGTGAGGGTTTCTACTATTCTCTTTTGATCTTAAGCCCAAGACCAAAAACTTCTGTCAAGCTATACAAGCTTATCTTCCACCTTATACCCAAGGTGATCTCTACCTTTCCTTCTAAGGTAGTTACTCAACCAATAGTAACGTATTGATGAGCAAGTTCTTTTCTTATTACAAAGAGTTGTTTGGATCTAAAGCTTAACAACAAACCAAACCAGGTTTATAAAGCTTTCTAAGTAACTATAAAAATCTCTCTGAAAATCACTCAAATGAATTGCTGATCCAAGTATGCAATTATGAAACTTTGGAGTGAAAGAGATCAAAAGAAGAGTTTGTGATTCTTGTGCGTGAAAGACAAGTAATTGATGATTGATATTGCTTCAAAACTCTTGCTTTGCTCCTGCTGTATTCCATGCTATTTATAGTTGTTGAAGAGCCTTTGGAATCTTGGAGAATGTGTGAGAAAATCAGAGAACATTAAACTAGCCGTTACTCACATATGAAAAGTGAGCTGGAGAATGTTCTGAGAATGTTCTTCAAGAGGAGCGTCTTGATGAGCTGGCATTGTACTATCATTGCTTGATAAGCAAGTGTGACCGTTGCCTTTGAATTCTGCTGTCATATGAGAACAATGCTTCAGGGAGAATGATGAAAGAACATTCTCACAGAACTGTTACATTCTCTTGTAGTATCTTCATAGAATAGCGGGAGAATGGTGTGGGGACAGCTTTATCTTCAAGTAACCAGCTGTAACTGATCAAGGCTATGTAGAAAAGTACTTTTGCAAGTACAACCTTGATGAATAGTAGAGTGTAGCCTTTGTTGGAGAAAGGACTAACACATCTTGGAGAATGAACATTGAATAACTCTTTGCAAGTACATAACAACTCATAGTTAGAAAGTTGTTGTCTTCTCCTCATTGGTCCATGTTCTTCTCTATCATAATAAATTCAGATATTTAATTTATTATGCCTATGAGGTCAAAGAACATTCTTTGGCACATGCTCCATGTGATGGCTTAAGATAGTAAGTCCCATAAGATGTTTGATCAAGATTCTTGCCATAATGGAATAGGTTGCTGTAGAGATCTTGTGCATAAATTCTCATGAAAAGTCCTCCTTTGTCTTGTTCATTTATCACTTAAAATAAATAAGTGCTTTGACTTTGAAAGAACAATCACGCTGGAACCAGAGAATGATGAGAGAATGATGTCTGTCTTTCTTGTATCATTCTCAGAGCTGATATCAAATGTTTTGCTTTGCATAATAATTCCTATCTTTTTAATATCACTCAAAAGCACTTGTTAGATAACACAATGACCAAAATTATACATTAAAATATAATTAAGAGGTTTGTTATCTTTAAAACAATAAATTGGGATTTTGCCTCAACAGATAAAACCATCAAAATTGTGCGCGTATTCCAGATAGTAAGAATACCTCCCGATGCACCAACCGACGGACGAAATGAAAAATCGAAATCTGAACAACCCCAAATAGCTTGACAAACAAAATAATCAACCCATGTCAATTTGGTTTCTTGAATACACAAAATGTCAGGACAATACATATCAACAAGCTTCCGAATCTCTTTTCTTTTAAAACTTCCCCCCATCCCTCTACAATTATAACTGATAATCTTCATAGAAAATGTTAATAATAAACAAAAACCAAACCCACATCACACCATTCCCCTATCGGCCACCACCCCCAACATCCTTCACCTGCTTGAGTTTTGAACTAATAACTCCCTGTACATGAGTTTCAATACCCCTTCGGTCGCCCTGAAAATTTAGCTTCAGTTTATCACCAATATCAACCACATCCTTGGCATATACCCCTACATCCCCCTTTAAAACCATTAAATGTTGCCAATCACCATTTTGTTTCACCCCATTTGAGTTCGAATTGGAAGAAATACCTTGAAGAGATGTTGTAAGAGAATGTGATTGTTGATGTTTCTGTTTTGTTTTATTCATTGCTTTCCATGTTTCCACGCGTTTTTGACTGGACATACGAGCTAACGACTTGATCGACACACATGAACGCCCCTTGCGAAGGGGATTTGCTGCTGGCAAAACCGCATTGACCGGCTCCAACACAGCTGCCGCAACCCCAACAGCAGCAGTAGCGCTCAGCCCATTAAGAGAATGAGATCGGTTTGGGGTAGTAGCCACTTCCTCCACCGATTTGTAGAGCTCAGACAGTGTCATAAAAGGATCAGACCCCTTGCTGCGTGTAGTAATAAATTGATTGGTTAAGAGATGCATATCAGCCGCTTGTGTGTTTTGTGAACCAGAAGGTATACTATGTTGAGAAGCTTGTGGAACTTGATTAGAAAGATCAACTAGAAGCCCATGTTGATTGCTATTGTTAGCCACACCCGTACTGAAAATTGCTCTTCCCGCCCCTCAATAAGCTCCCACACCCCCCAAACTGACAAAAATACCCTTCGCATCCTAAAATACGAAATAAATTTTGGTTCGTATTATATAAAACGAAACCACTATAACATATAAAACGCATACCCCTTGAAAAAACGAAGTGCTTTTTTTTAAGCTATGTTGTATGATTTCGCATTTTAAAATGCGAACTGAAAGTTGATTTTGTATTTTAAAATACGAAATGCGTTTTGTTCGTATTTTAAAATACGAACTCGCTCAATTTCGTACCGCAAAATACGAACGCCCCTGTTATATGACAGTTGCAGGCTTGACATTTTCATTGTTCACTCAAACACTCAACCTCGCACCATTGGTCGGATTTGCGATTTTTGGAGCGATTTTTGCGTGTTAAAGCTTGGATTCAACAATTCTTCACTCATTTGGATGATCTTACACCTATTTTGAGTCATAGAACATGTATTATGTGCTTTAACCATTTATTTTTTATGAAGAAATATGCGTACCCATGATTATTGTTGGAGGTTGAGATGTGTATTGCGTTAAAAATATGTTGTTTTGCATAATGGCATTTACAAATATAAAAATACCACATTTATTTATTATAAATGTAGAACCATAAATACATGTAAAAATACATCATCCTTAATAACAAACAAAGTGCAATTTGATTTAGCTTAGGAAACAAATACATGAAGTTATTATTTGAGGCAAGGTGAAAGCCATGCACATGACATAAAGTGCAATACAGTTATACAAGACACAAACATAATTCTAAAATCATTGAAGGTACTTATTTCAAACACATACACATAACTCAGCAGATTTTTTTATAAACACAGCACAATCACTGAATTTGTTCATATAGTCTTCTGGTTGTTACGGCAAAACAACACATTCTTGTGAACCAGTCACCACAGTAGGGTAAGTGCTCGAGTCAACGACATCATCTTTGGGAAGACATTGAAGATTGTCATCCAATTCTTCGGTTAAGGCAATGGCTTCTAAGATAAGAGCATTGACTTCTTCAAACATTTCTTCAGAGAGTGAAACCTCTGCAAGAAGTCTTCAAGTATTGGCTTCAGACGCCTCGTCGAAATCCATTTTCCTCTTCAAAACCATGTGTCCACTAATCTCCCACACCGCAGGATTTACTTGTGTGTCGAGAAGCTCAGCATCCACTTCTCCAAGAGCTTGTTTCTCTGCATAACACTGTTTCAACTATTCATTGGCGGCTACATGCTCTCTACGCACATAACCGTGTGCTGCACTTTCTCTTCCTAAGCGTTGTCTTCCAACATTGTCTGTCATTCCTATCACCACGAAAAAATTCAAAAACTCAAAAAATATAACATGACTTAAATTCTATACTTTCTTATTCAAACATAAATAATTTTATAGCTTGAAGTGCATCAGTGTGCACTGAGGAAGGAATCAACTAGCATTTATGCACCATGTCCATGCAAATATTCAAAGTTTGATGTCACGGTGAATAACCAAAATGTAAAGCTAGACATCAATAGATTATCATATTTTATGCTAATTGATTCTACAAAATTGATTGAGTATGCTTCTACCTCATTTGCAATTACTAGCTATATATATCATACTTTCATTAAAAAAAGTGATCTAGTTAGAATGAATGCCTCCACGAAACTAGTGCTTGGAACAAAGTAAAAGTGCTGTCAACATATAATTATGAGCAAAGTGCATGTTGAAGTAAGAATTCAAGTGTCGTAGTGCATCTTCAGATTAAGGACAGTCAAGCATAGTAACAGAAAATATTCCTTAAATTGCACTTTGCATAGTATACATAAACACAGACATAAACCACAAATCAAACACAAATAAAAACAACAGATAGCATCGTATATAACATTTGTACAGATACAAAATGGATAGATATTGTAAACCCCTAATTTATTTAGAACCCTAAAACTATCAATTTCCATAAAACCTCTAATTTGATTTAGAACCCTAAAACTATCAATTTTCATAAAACCCCAATTTGATTAAGAACCCTAAAACTATCAATTTCCATAAAATCCCTAATTTGAACCCTAAATCGCATAACCCTTCATTCAAAATCATAAAGTAGAAATCGCACTTACTTGTAGAGTAGATATTGTTGTTGTGAAGTCTGATGCAAGATATTGTTGAAGTTCAATTGTTGTGACCGATTTTGGGTTGAAATCGCTGAAATTGCATGATCCTTTCTCTCTAACCCCTTTGTATTGCATCTGCCGTTATGAGGTTCTGTGTTTTGTTTATAACATAACCCTTCGTATCGCAAAATACGAATTTAGGCGAGTTCGTATGTTAAGATACGAACTGAAAATTGTTTCGCATCTTAAAATACGATGCACACTGAGATCAAATTTTGAGGGTATTTTGGGATTAATAGGGGGTGTGGGAGCAATTTGAGGGGCCTAAAGAGCAATTTTCACCCGTACTACTTAAGCCAACAGTCTCAAACTTATTCTTCCCTCTACTGGTTGTATAATGCTGGTAGCTGCACAACTGCCCTTAATGGGCTCATTCACAGGCCCACGAGACCCCATCCCAACTCCTTGTGAGGCAAAACTATCCACTACCTCCTCCACTGATATGTACCCCTCCTTGTTATTATAATGTGCTATATTTGTTGAAGCATTATGCCCACTCCTATCACAATTTGCCAAACGAAAATTTTCCCAATCCGCATTCAAATCTTTAGCAAGTCCATTGATGATAGCATCACTACTCAGATGTCGACATTCTATAGACACATTAGAATTATGATAGTAACTATTATCCGATGCCGGTGTGCCCGGCTCATCCTTGTCTTGAGATGCCTTAACAAAATCAACATATGGATCAAAAAGATAATCTTCCATCATGTGAAGTGTAAACAATTCTCCATCCACCTTGGCCTTGAAAGACACATTCAAGTTTCGTTTCGAGGGATTAGACACCAAAATTCTAGCATAATCCATCCGCATTCTGTTTTGAGTTGCAAAATCCACCCGCAAAAACCTACCGATAGATGCACCAACTCTCCTAAAAAAATCAATATGCCAAGCATGAGGAGGAATACCACTAACTCGTACCCATGAATACACTTCTCCTTGAGACAAATTTGAATTCCAAACCGCCACATTCTTGAGCAATTTTTCAAAAAATTCCATAGTGCCTGCAATGATGAGTTTTATGTCTACCTCCGGCAAAATAGAAATCAAAAAAACCTTATCACCCCCAAGAGAAATGACACGTAAATCATCGAACCCCGCATCATGTAATGTTTGTTGTAACGTGAATACCAAGCTAGCATCCAATAACGTCGCCACCAATCCCTTATTCACCCAATCACGGTCTTCCAATTTCGTGTCATAACTAATGGTCAAACTATGTATCGCATCAGATTTCCCTCCAGCCACATCCTTAGACCGAGCCACCAGTTTACTGCCATGATTATTGTGAATGGCTGCGGCATAAGAAACAGTATGGCCAATACGTCCTTGTTGCCCCGTTGTAACAGTAGCCTCTTTTGCCAACTTCTTCTCCACTGCCGGCATGCCCTTCATCGTGTTCTGCTCAACAATATCCTTTTCATCATGAACATAAGCCATCTTCCTATCAAAGCGAGCCATATTAGCCCAAAGTTTGTATGTGTCAAACCACACATCATTCAACGCAGCAAGCATGACTGCCTCATTTCTAATTGCTTCAAATTGAACAAAACCAAAGCGTTTGCCACGAGCATTTCGTTGAGTAGCTACATATACATCCGTGACCTTACCCAGTAAAACGAACTCCTTCCACAAATCAACTTGATTCAAATCTTCTGGAAAATTTGTAAAATAGAACGATGAAACTCCACCTGAACCTTGTTGTCGAGAAAATCTGCCCTGTACCCTAGAACCTTGAAACCGATCCCTGCTGTAGCCTTGTCGGAACCCCTCGCCGCTGCCTTGCCTCTGAAAACCCGGTACCCTTGCTTTCCGATTCCTTGCGCGCACCTCAGTCCATTCCCCTTAAACCTCAATGCAGTCACTCTCCCTTTGATGATCCCCCACCCCCCTAGTGTTTACCTCGCCATGGCTATGATAAGTTTTTCGTTTGAATGGAGTTTCCCGTAGGGAAAACGGTATCCATTCTTCGGAAACCCTAACAGAGCCATCTCTCTTTTTGCATTAGGAAGTCTCTTACTAGTGTGTTTGAGCATTTTGTAATCTTGGTGATTATAGTGAAATCCCTTGGAAGTGCAAGGGGATTGGACTACTCTCGGTTTGTGAGAGGAACCAGTATAAATTTGCTTGTGTCTCTATCTCCTTCTTACTCTGTTTCTCTCTGCGCTGTTGTTATTGTGTTTGTTTTATCCGCTGCTGATTCTGATAAGTTCTCAGAACTTAGAAGAAGTTTTTAAAATACTTACAACACAATTCAACCCCTTTCTTGTGTTTTTCACACCTTCAAAAATCCTGGCTTTATTTTGGTTACTCCTCTTCTTTCGGGTCCCAATTACCATTCATGGTCTCGTGTCATGACCATGACTCTTAAATCAAAGAATAAACTGCAATTCATCAATGGTTCTTTACCAAGGCCACTTGATGAAGATCATGATTCCCTTGCTTGGGACCGCTGCAACACATTGATTATATCATGGATAAGGAATGATGTTGAGTCAGAAATCTCACAAAGTGTGCTATGGATGAACACTGCCTCGGAGATTTGGCAAGACCTGAAGGAGAGATTTTATCAAGGAGATATCTTTTGTATCTCAGACATTCAAGAAGAGATTTATACTCTTAAACAAGGTGACCATTCAATTTCTACCTATATACAAAAATGAAAAAACTTTGGCAAGAACTTGACAATTTTAGGCCTATTCCTATCTCCAATTGTGTTCATATTTGTATTGCTACTGCTAAGATGAAAGAATACAAAGATAATGATTAAGTGATTCATTTTTTGAAAGGCCTTAATGAACAATATTCTACAGTTAGGTCACAGATTATGTTAATGGACCCTCTTCCCAATATTAACAGAGTTTACTTGTTGCTTGTGCAACAAGAAAGACAGCATGTGGTTCCTATTGATTTTTCTAAGTCTACTGGAGCCACTAGTGGTAATTCATATGCAGGAAGAGGCCAATTCACCAGAGGTAGAGATAAAAACATAATCTTTCATGAAGTAAACATAAAAACATAGTAACTTAATATTTTACCACTCTTATATGACTACACTAATGTGTCTGTCCTTTTGCCTTTTATCAATAAAACTAAAATAAATTATAATATTTGTTGTTCTTATGCTTTTATTTAAAAAATTAAATTTAAGAAACGATAAAATGGTAAAAAAAAGTTTTAAGTGAAGGTAAGATTGAAAAAAATGACAACAAAATTTAGTATGAAAAATATTTGTTGGAAGAGGTGATTCCCTTAAATGAATCTCATTTACTTTGAGAGATTAGCCTTAAGTCTAGAAAATACTTTGATTTATCGAAAATAAAACTTTTTTAACACACATGAAAAGTATCTATTCTCCAATTTTTTAAATAATACAATTTATTTGGTTAAAATGCATTTTTGACTCCTTAACTTTCACAAACTTGCAATTGTGGCCCCTATGTTTAATAATAGTACGTTTGGTCCCTTATATTTAGCCCATTTTGCAAAAGTTAATTTTGACCAAGTCAATACTTATGTGGACAATTACTTAAGGGACTCATTGTCCAGTTAGAATTTTTTGGCCACGTCAGAATTATTAATATTTTGAAATACATGGGATAAAATTGATCGAATGAGGAAAAATGATCATGCTCGACTATAGATTTGTGTTTGTCAAAGTTCACAATGTGTAAATGTGTCAAAAATCATTTCTTTCATCAAAACAAATATCAGATTTAAAAATAAATAAATTTTTAATTTATCATTTTAAAAAATATCAAATGTGTGTCATAACTAAATGACAATTGACAGCATTTTGGAAATTTGTTTTAATGGGCCTTATTATTTTTTAAATTCAGTAACATTAACATGACTTGTACTTAGATGAAAATAAAATCATTTATTAGATTAATTAAACAATTGATGTATCTGATTTATAATATAGATGAGATACATCAATTATTAAATTAATGTAAAAAGTGATTTGTTTCTTAAAATAAGAATTAGATGGAATATATATTTTTCATTGAAATTTAAACATTAAATCCAAGGGATCGAGCCCATGGCTAGGCAAGCTTGCTAAAAAGAATTTTGGTCCAATGGCTAAGGAGTTGTTGACTCATATTCCGTGACAACGTAATTAAATTCAACTCGTTCAATCAACATTTTCATCATAATTAATTTGATTTAATTAATTAATTAAATTAATTTGATTTGTTTTATTGTCACCGGTCAAAAACTCATTAAAACATTTGACTAAAGATGATTAATTCACTTCTGGTCAAAAAAAAAAAAAGATGATTAATTCACTTAAGTTATCTTTTGGTCAAAGATACTTGATTTATTTATAATTATAATAATAGTAAAAAAAAATATTACCAAACTTAGCATAACTTTTGTGCAATATATAAGAATATCATTGGCTAAGACTAACTCACACAAACACAATTTGTGAAGCTTGAAAAGATAAAATCTACAATACAAGAATCATGAAATTTCAATCAATTGCTCTTCTCATCATTGTTATGTTGGCCTCTACGGCCAAAAATCAAGCTATACTACCACCGAAAGGCGGGAGCCCTGTCGATGTCAAAGATCCACATGTGATTGATATTGCCAATTTCGCTGTCACTGAGGTTAACAAGCGTATTACTACAACTCTAGTTAAGTTGAAACTCGTTGAGGTCATTAAGGGTGAATCTGAACCACTAGACAGAGGCATCAACTACAACCTCACCATTTCTGCTTTTGAACGCCTTACAGGTCTTCACAATTATGAAGCAGTTGTGTTAGAAAAACTATCAAAGCACTTCAGAAATCTCACTTCTTTTGAACCTATTAAGTGATGCTTAATTTAAATGTTGTTTTTTTTATATGATCTTATAGTCGCATACAATTATATACCTTATATTGTTATACAAATAAAAATTTATGTTATGCCTAACATAATGAAATCGTTGATCTAAATATATGATATAAACTTTTTTACTTTGAGTTCTTGATTCTTTAAAAGAAGAAATTATTAATATTTTTAAATACAGGGGATACTATTGATCGAATGAGAAAAATGATCATACTCGATTATAGACTTGTGTTTGTCAAAGTTCATGTGTAAATGTGTCAAAAACCATTTCTTTCATCAAAACAAATACTTTATTAAGTAAAATTTCATGATGATCTAACAATCAAATTTAAAAATAAATAAAATTTAATTTTTTTTTTGACGAAAATCAATTTTATTTTATCATTCAAATGTGTGTCATAACTAAACGATAATTGACCACATGTTTGAAATACTTTTGTAATGGACCTTATTATTTTTTAAATTCAGAAACATGACATGTACTCAATATGATTATATGATAGAATTTATTCAAAAAAAAAAAATGATTATATGATAGAATGACATAATTGATTTAAAACTTTATATATTTTTTTTAATAGAAAATTCTCAGATATCATTAATATGTGTTTGAAAGAAGGAATATTTTGAGGTAATGTAAATGTAAATTTTTAAATTATTTTGTGTAAATTTTGGGCTCGTTTGGTGCGCCGGATAGATAGAGACAAGATATGATAAAAATTGAATAATAATACGATATGATAGTGACAAGATTAGCACATATCATGTCATGTGTTTGGTGCACACATGATAAGAGAAAAAAAAAAGAATAATTGGATAACTTAGCCGAAAATAAGGATTAAAATAACAAAGAGTAATTGGATAAGCTTAATGGTAAGTTAAATTTATCCTTTTTTATTGGTGCACCAAACAACGGATTAAAACAAGATTGGAAAATTTTAACATATCTTGTTTCCTAACCTGCGCACCAAACGGGCCCTTATAGTTTAGATTATTGGTTTGAATGTCAAAATTATAGGAATTTTCGGAAATATTTTGTCCAAGTTAAATTTTTAAATTTTAAAAGAAAGAAATAGAAACACGGAAATTAATGGAATAGTCACCGCGTTCAGCGGTGGATACCTCGGTCTCGACAAAAAAACAAAAAACACGCGAATTTAAATGGACCGATTGATTTTTTAAGCTTAAAATAAAACCTTAAAATAAAACTTAAACAATATTAGTGAAAATTTGAAACGCTGAAACCCACCACTCATCATCCTATGCGGCCTTGCCTCCAACCGCCGCCGCCGCTCCGACCACCGCCCTGAGACAATGGCATCATCTCTGATCTCTCGTGCTTCACGGCGGTTTCTTAAACCCAATCTCCTTTCTTCTACCTTCTCCTCTTCCATTTTCAATCCCTTAATTTCCTCTCACCGAAACTCCGGTAAAAATCTTTCACTCACTCGATTCAAGCCAACCCACATTGGGAATTATAATCTTGAGCTCTGTAAAAATGTTGGGTCACTCTCAAATTTTCAACTTGTTGTGCACATTTCTACATCGCCTTCGAGATTAGAACAAGATAAGGAAAACAAGAATGAGAGTAGTAGTAATGTGAGTAGTGGAGGGAGTGTCTCTTGGATTGAATTGTACTTGCATAGGTCTGTTCAGCCTTATGCTCACCTCGCTCGACTCGATAAACCAATTGGAACTTGGTTGCTTCTATGGCCTTGTGTGTGGTAAGTGTTTTTGTTGAATTTTATTATGGTTAAATGTTTTCACTATGAGAAGAATATAGAGACATTAGTAGCTTTATTGATATGAAATTGATTAGTGATTGATTTGAAATATAATAGACTATGTTCGGATAAACAACTTATTTGTGGACTATAGCATAAGCGCTTATGTATAAGTTTACATAAGCTATTTCTATAGCTAAAGATGAAATTAAATTAATTGTTTTTGTATATGGTATAATTTGTCTTCACTAGCTATCTTGGAGAATTTATAAAAATTATTCGAAAAAAGCTTATGAAAAATGTCGTCTTTATAAGTTTTCCCAGATAGTCTCACAAAATTTATGTCAGTAGATAAGTTCAAATAAGTCAATCCAAATAGGCCCGTAATGTAGGTAGTAGATATGATTACACATTTGAAATTTGCAAGGAGAAGTTAAAAGCAATATAGTGACAAGAATAGAGATTCTAAGTTTGTTGTTTCTTTCCATGAGATAGGTCGATCACCTTGGCTGCACCCCCAGGGCATCTTCCTGATTTTAAAATGTTGGCTTTGTTTGGATGCGGGGCTTTGCTTTTGAGAGGTGCTGGGTGTACTATTAATGATCTCATTGATCGGGATATTGATACAAAGGTAAATGCCATTGGTTATTTTGGTTGCATCTTTTTTTTATGGGAATAAGAGATTCTAAGATAGTATTTTTCTGTTGTAAACTATTGTGTGTTAGAGGAATGTGGATATGTTTGAGTGCAGCTAATTCATGCCAAGTTTAGTGTTCTAACATTTCACGTGACCTGTAAATTCGTCTTTATTTCACATAATTTGTAATATAGGATTCCTTTTCTTCTTGCTTAGTGTGTTTCAAATATTGTTAAATTATCAATTTACCAGTGTGAAACTTATCTATTTTTTCAATATTCAAAGAGCCTAATAGAAATTAGTTTTTCAAACCCCCCTGAATTTTTTTGCATGAATAATTACCATGTAAGCATGGCTAATAGCGACTAAATATGATGAAAGCCCCGTATTAGTCTAACTAAACATTTACCACTCATCAGAATAGCATTGGGGAATTTGGTTGCTGTTTTTTTTTTGTTTATTATTATTCCTATGATGTCACATCGTGAGTTTGTTTTGATAGCAACACTTCGTGTTTGTGGAGCAGATGATTGCATGTTTTTCTCTTCTTTTTTTTTTTTTTTTTTATGTGATCTTACATTTCAAGTTCTGACTATTTTTTTTATATAATCTACTATTGCAGGTAGAACGTACAAAATTGAGACCTGTGGCAAGTGGTATTTTGACACCGTTTCAAGGGCTTTCTTTTCTTGGATTTCAACTGCTTTTGGGTCTTGGTATTCTTCTACAACTGAATAATTATAGGTTAGTGCTAATTTTGTCTGCCAAGATCTATGGTTAACGTCTACATGTGTTATGCTGGAGCTTTAGACTGTTAAATTTACAATATCTCAATCAGTTACAAAAGATGGCTTCTATGATCTGTGTTCTACCTCATTGGCTATGGTAGTGTGGCTGTGATTGGCAAAGTTGAAAGCTCCAAAATCCTTTTTATTTATTTTTTTAAGATTAAAAATTGTTGTACAGATTGTTTGGAATAATGTAACCAAAATTCTCCCCTAGAATAGATCTGTAAAATATTAAAAATTGGAGGAAATCAAGTTAAAATTATAAGAACAGAAAGGAAGGCTAATCCGCATTAAACTTTTGCCACATAGAGTAGAGGATAAAGGTACTTCTTTGTTACATTGCATAGTCTCACATAACTGCATCTTCTGAATGTTAGCTTTGGCCATTGTCAAAATTGATTCAATTGGTTGATTAGAAAGCACTTTGTGCGGGAAACAAGGAGAATATAACCTTTCTATATACCCTGCAACCCACTGTTTTGGTAAGCACAAATAATTGATCCTTTTTGTTTAACAAGTTTTACTTCAAATGGCTTGCAAGTTGCAAGTGCCATCATCCTTATACTTGTCTATACGTGTTATCATTAATTCGCATGCAAGCATAATTAAATCAAAATAAAGGATGAAAATTTAATTTCTGCTCATACGTTAAATATGATTTGGTTTGTCTTTTTTTGGCAGCCGTTTTTTGGGCGCCTCATCCTTGTTGCTTGTCTTCTCTTATCCCTTGATGAAGAGGTTTACATTTTGGGTAATGATTTTTCTCATTTCTATTTTCTTCTGGCAGATTTTATTTGTCTTAATTATTATCTTTGATATATGATCTCATTTATACGGTGCTCTCCTGCTATATTGGTTAGCCTCAAGCATTTCTTGGCCTGACCTTTAATTGGGGGGCTCTGTTGGGATGGGCAGCAATTAAAGGAAGTTTGGATCCATCTATTGTGCTGCCACTTTATGCCTCTGGAGTTTGTTGGACTCTTGTGTATGATACTATCTACGCACATCAGGTAAAAACAGTATAGTTTCTTGAAAGACATTATTCTTATGATTTTACTATCTAGTATTCTCTACAAATTTCTTCTGGTTAAAGCAACTTAATCAAATTTTTATGCATTCAGGATAAAGAAGATGACTTGAAAGTGGGAGTTAAATCGACAGCATTACGCTTCGGTGATTCAACAAAGGAGTGGCTTACAGGGTTTGGGGTTGCAAGCCTTAGTAGTCTTGCTCTCAGTGGATTTAATGCTGAACTAGGTATTTATTCCGCTCTCTTTTCCACGAGGTGAAATAATTGTTGTCTGTGTCCTGATTAATATGATTGGATCAGGATGGCCTTATTATGCATTTCTGGGAGCTGCGTCTGGACATTTAGGCTGGCAAATATGGACAGTGGACCTTTCTTCTCGTTCTGATTGCAATAGGAAGTAAGTTCATGAAGATATTTGCATAAATTTATGATTTTTTTTTTTGACTAAGCATAAATTTATGATTTAATTATTTGAAAAGGTCTCAAATTTTTATTTTATTGGCTTCAACATTTATTGCAGCTTCAGTACATATTTATTTAACGGTCAATACCACAGATAAGCAATTCTGAGATCATCATAAACTTTTTCGAATTTCATTTGAAGGTTTTTCAAAGATTAAATTTATAGATTCACTATTTACTACTAACACTAAATGGCATATTTACTGTTTTATACCTGGAATCCTCAAGATATAAAACCCTCTCCGTAATTCAGCAATTGATCAATTTTTCTGTTAATTACTTTTCAAGTGTTTTATTGATGGATTACTGTGTTGCAAAAATTTCTGATGTATTTAAATTAGCTTATCATATAATGTTTCGTTCAGTTCTCTCCAATCTAACTATGACATGGCCATTTTTCTTTTAAAACTATGACCTGACCTTGCTTCTTTTCATCGCTTTCAGATTTGTATCAAATAAGTGGTATGGAGCTATCATATTTGGTGGAATTCTAGCTGGAAGACTTTCATCATAGGGTAAAGTTTGCCTTATATCTTTATATAGTAATAACAATTTTTAATGTGACCATCCCATGACGTGTGTCATAACTCCTTTATATTCTTTTTTACATTCATCTTGTACTATTAAACATGCTTTTGGAGACAATTTTTATACTCATTAAATATTGAAACGTGCTTTTTTTCCTTTTGGATGAACTGCTGAAACTTGGTCCCTGACATGATATTTTTGCACAAGGAATGAAATAGTTGAATTGGAAGAATGCACTGAACTAAATAGTTGAGAATACACTGAATTTTTATTAAACCAAGAATGTTAATTGTACTTAACTAAATTTCATTATAAGGGTGAGGGTAGAGGCTTTTGCTTATAATCGAGACTGAAGGGAGTGCATGATTGTACTCAATAATGAAGTTTCTCTTGGAAACGGTGTGCCATACTGTATGTTGTTTGCATTTCTGTAATTATATTGGACTTGAAGCTAACCTAACAATGACAATTTGTTATTAGGTTCAACGAGTTGATTAACTAGTTATTCATTATTTTCTTCTGATACCAACATCTGAATGCCGTCCTGTTAATATGCAGATGGCGCTGCCTCAGCTCACATAAGTGAGTTAAAAGAAGTAAAGGATTTTTTGATAGCACATGAAACCTGGACATTGTAGCTCCATAATATTGAGGTTGTGACCAAGAAATGGATGCTCAAAAGCTTTTCGCAGTTTGAATTACGGGAACAAGCACAAGACGCCAAGGTGCAGTAACTACCATTTGAAGTTTCAAGTTGAGTGATTGATGTTAGTCCACTAATGTATGTATTGACGAGTTATGGTGTTGGTCCACTCATGCTTGGATGAGTGAAAGGGTATCATATTTGTTATATGATGACTTTCATTGATGATTATAGAAAGTAGATAGATGGTATTTATCATTATCATGAAAGAAAATTTAGAAACAATGAAAAACTTGAAACACAACATTTCATAAACAATTGTGAATATTGAAGTCGTAATAAAGATCTATTCCTTGCATTGACAATAGAAAAGAGTTCACACCTCAAGAATTCTGCTGCTATGTAGAGTGTTATATATTTAGAAAATTTAACATGTCTATGCATTTTATTTTCCTGAGTTAAAAATGCCCCAACATTACCCAACAGATATGTGAATCATGTTGCATGTCGATAATGTGCTAATGAGATTTGGCAGAATGGACAAATATAATTATTGATCTCATCATTTGGCTTCCGCAACTCAAACTAGGATTTATATTACCGCAGGAGAAGTTATTATGGAAACTTAAAAATATGATAAGCCATTTCTGAGTATTTTATTCCATGTTACATTTTTCCTTTCCAAGCAATTTAGGGAGCAAGTTTGTCGAGTACATTGTGAGGGTGCTAAGATAAAGGAATAGAGGTGTTACACTTACACCCTGCAACATGATCATGCTCCACCTCTTGGTAAGCAGTGTCACTGTGTAAGACAGCTTAGCAGATGCAATCGTCGTATATTGCACGGACTATGAAGATTTGAACCGTGAAACTAAGGAACAAAGGGTAAGAGAAGCATTTGACAGACTCATCTACACGTTGTGATCACCTGAAAAGGTAGAAATATAGGGTGCTGTAAAAGCATCTAACTAAGAAGAAATATCCTATGACACAGAATATCTCCTACTCCTACCATTTTTTTCCTCTGCTCCCCGAGACTTCCTACTTGGTTTCTGGCGCTTTCCACCACCTTGACCGCTAAAATTTGCAATTCTTCCTATCCCCTTAGAAAGTGAGGTAAAAAAAGTCTTACCATTTCCTACCTTATCAATCATGCCTTGTTTCATGAACATTTTCTCCTTCTCCAACTCACTCAGCCTCACCCTCAATCTTGAAATCTCCAGCTTCAGTTTTCGATTCTCTCTCCGCAGAGATGCATAGTTGTAACTGTTGCATAATTGAGAATGTGGTTTGAATATGCAGTGCCTAAATGTCGATGGCTCTATAAAGGCCATCGTCAATGACACGAGCATAATCAGGAAGTATCTCAATTAAAGCAATGAATTTCTGTAGACTCAAGCAAGGATCAGGTGCAATTTCTGCCAAAAAAGCATCAATAAGCTGGCCTACTTTTAGCAGAGAACCATGTCCATTAGAACCAATCCCATCAAATTCATATCCGTAGTCTTCCGTTTCTTCCTCTTCAATCCGCTGCAAGAAATTTACCAGTAACCTGTGAACTGTATCCACATCAAACAAAGAGTCTCCACTCTGAAGAGATGGTATCAGAAAATCATTCGATGAAACCATCTCCTACCTTAATGGTATCCTTCTTTCAAGCTTGCATTGTCTACACGGAATTGTGGCACTCAACATGATAGCCATCTTTAACATGCCAAACAAGAAAGTCAAGGGAATGATAGAAGAGCTTTTGTCTGTTGGCATGAGACTAACAATAGTTTTGACGATCGTCCTCTGGTCTTTTTCCTTGGTTGATTCCAGAATCGACACTTCCCAATACCCTTCAGTAATGTTTGAGAGCATAATGCATAAGTGAAGCAATAATACTAACTGATCCAACCCCCCATTCTTCCCATGGTACATATAACTTTCTAGTAGAAATTGAAACGCAGTACTGAGAGATTTTCAATCCACCATGTCACTGCCACACACTCATCTTTTAGTTCCTTAGATAAACCAGAAACTAATTACTCTTTGCAAGCACAAACTAATATTTAAAATTCTACAAGATTTGTATGACATTTATTTCATATTAATTTAATAAAATTGACATATGGTCATTCTTATACAATTCAAACATCCGTTGAAGTTTGATCAACATTTTCATGGAAGTGAGAAAATGAACCATATCATTTATTACTACCAACACACGATTTTCATTTCTCTTATCAAAATCTAATCAAATAGGAGGAATATTGTACCAAAAGATCTTATAATAAAGTTAGAACAACAATAAATGTTAATATAAATGGATAGCAACATGCATACTAAGCAAGTAACATGGAAACAAAGACGAACAAAACAAGAATTATAAATTACCTTGCGATAAGTGGTTCTGTCTTCTTCAACGACCCAACCAAATTCTTCGCAAAGAGCTTTGAGGATCTCGTTGTTGTAACAATGCTTCGACAAATTGTTGTTCCCTTGAGCTTAAAGTCCACTAAATATCTTTATTGTTATTACTTTCCTTCTTCTTTAACTCATTTTAATAATCTCTTTCTCCCTCCATGATGACTTCCTCCGACTCTTTGTTGCCGAAGTCATTTCTCAGTTGGAATCTACGAGTTGTATGTCACTTATAAGTTAAACGTTGAGTGTGAGAGTGACAGGTTCACTCGTCATGAGGAATGCACTTTTCTACGCGTTCCTTCTATTTTAAGATTGATAATGATATCGAATGAGCAAATATGCTAGTGATTACAAGATCAATGTTCACGTTTATTTTCATGTATGGACTTGGGAAATTGAGAGTTGATAATATTTAGACAGCTGAGATTGATCAGTAATGAAGTGGACCCAGGTAAAGTGAGAAAAATGTTGCATTGAGACCTTTTGTCATATGTGAATTACTTCTCGAATAATACGCTACAGATTCTATCATCGAACAAAATATTTTAGAATTTCACGAGAGCATGAGAGAGAAAAATAATTTCACTCTTGCTATTGATGGGCCAAATTAAGTACGGTAAAAGTCCGACCACCTTAGCAACCCAAAATGCTCGCGTGAAACAGAGCCTATATTATACGGATCATCTACCATTCTAACAAGCATGAGACCCGCGCGTTGCGCAATTGCGAGTTAATTTTAAATAATCTAATGAGAAGTTGTAAATAAAGGCTACAAAAAATAAATGATATTAGTAGTGTTAATGTTTATGTAAAATAATAGATAATATTAATATTTTAAAAAATATATATTAATGGATAGGAAGTCAAATATGTTGAAGGAAATATATAAACAAATATAAATTAGTGAATGTTGAAAAATAATAATAAATATTAATTATAGGATATACAGAATTGAAAGTATACACAAATAATTTTTAACTTTTTTCAGTTATGCACACTATAATAATAATAATAATAATAATAATAATAATAATAATAATAATAATAATAATAATAATAATAATAATAATAAGCAAGTCAGCATATTTTTTGGTTGATCATTTCACACCTTATCAAAATATGGCGACTATCATTTGTTTAATATATTTCATTTTTGTTTGTTAAAAAACGTTACAAATAATAAAGATCAATTATTTTAAGATAAAATATTTTGGAATAGAGAGAATATGATATTTGAGGGAATATACTACCCCTTCCGTCCCAAAATAGTTGATCAGTTTATGTTGACCAGTTCACATAAAATTATATTTGCACAATTTTGATAGTTAATATATTTAGTTGTGTATCTTTACAATTATAAAAATTGTACTGTATATCTTAAAAATATTTATCGAAACGAATTAAACAACTTTTTATATGTTAATATATGCATTTATATATTAATATAAAAATATGGTCAAATTAAATTATATAAATAGTGTATATTGATTAACTGTGTTAATTATTTTGGCACGAAAGGAGTAGTGAGACCAGTGTACTATTATTAAAAAAAATTGTAGGAAAAATGAGTTTTGTAATTTGTCATGTCATTGGAAATGAAAACAAGGAAGCTGGAACGGCGGCTTCTCGAAAATAAAGAATGGTAACCATGAGTCTTGACCAAAAAATAAAAATAATGATAACCAAAATAACTGGATGAATCACAGAATCAGTCCTCCCTATTTTCTGATGTACCGAAAAAAATTAGTACTTTCGTCCAATTTTAAGTGTCATAGTTGACTAAATCACACACTTTAAAAAAAAGTGTAAATAAAAAAAAAGAATACGATTTTTATTAAAAATATCTCATCTTTATATTGATAGTAGATATTAGAATACTAATCTTTGAGTGTACGTTTTTTTTACCTAATGATTGCATTAAAGGATAAAATAAAAATAAAAAATTATAATTTATAAATAATATAGAAGATTTATTTTGAGATAAACAATTTTGACAAATAGAACGTATAAAAATAGTTTGACTTGTTTACAGTCTAATATAGGCGGCTATGTAGTGATATTACCTTCCCCATATAATGCTTGGCCAGAAGCTGAATATTCAACATATTAAGGTGGAAATGTACAAAAACGATTTTTCAACTCTACGATAGCATTTTAGCATTCTTATTGACAAGATTATATATATATATATATATATATATATATATATATATATATATATAGATTTATAGTACTAGCATTTTAGCATTTCTTACCTCCAACCGTCACCGCCGCTCCGACCACCACGCCCTGAGAGAATGGTATCATCATCTTTGATTTCTCGTACCTTCTCGTCTTCCATTTTCAATCCCTTGATTTCCTCTCACCGAAACACTGGTCAAACTCTTTCACTCACTAGATTAAACTCAACCCACATTGGGGTTCATAAACTTCAGCTTTGTAAATGCCTTGGGTCCCAAGAAAAGGAAAACAAGAATCAGATTAGTAGTAGTAGTAGTAGTAATGTGAGTAGTGGAAAGAGTGTATCTTGGATTGAATTGTACTTGCATAAGTCAGTTCAGCCTTATGCTCACCTAGCTCGTCTCGATAAACCGATTGGAACATGGTTGCTTCTATGGCCTTGTGTGTGGTAAGAGAGATTAGTAGATTTATTGATATTAAATTGATCAGTAGATTTAATGATATGAGAAAGATAAATCGTAGAATTAAAAGAAGAAAGAAAAACAATTAGTTAAGGGTAATATAGAAAAAAAAGAACATTAAATGCTTCATTGGTAATGTAAAGTGAGTGAAATATATTTTTTCTAAAAACAACATATATTGTGGAACGGAGGGATCTTGTAGAATTTATAAAAGTTATTTGAAAAAAGCTTATGAAAATGTGTCGTTTAGTAAGTTTTCTCCGATAGTCTCACACATAACTTATATTAGGAGATAAATTCAAATAAGTCAATCCAAACAGGCCGTAATGTAGGTAGTAGATATGACTGCACATTTGAAATTTGTAAACAGAAGTTAAAAGCAATAAATATATTGACAAGGATAGAGATTCTAAGTTTGTTCTCTCTTTCGACGAGATAGGTCAATCACCTTGGCTGCACTCCCAGGGCATCTTCCTGATTTTAAAATATTGGCTCTGTTTGGATGTTGGTCTTTGTTTATGAGAGGTGCTGCGTGTACCATTAACGATATCTTTGATCGGGATATTGATGCAAAGGTAAATGTCATTGTTTTTCCTTGGTTACTTGCAAGATAGTATTTTTGGTTGCCGTCTTTTTTGTGTTTATTGTTATTCGTATGATGTTACATTGCGAATTTGTTTTAATAGCAACACTTTGTGTTTGTTTGTTGAGAAGATGATTGCATGTTTTTCTCATGTTTATATGCAATCTTAAGTTTCAAGTTATGACTATTGCAGGTAGAACGTACAAAATTGAGACCTTTGGCAAGTGGTATTTTGACACCATTTCAAGGGCTTTCTTTTTTTGGATTTCAAGTGCTTTTGGGTCATGGTATTCTTCTACAACTGAATAATTATAGGTTAGTGTTAATTTTGTCTGCCAAGATCATCTATGGTTAACCTCTACCTGTGTTATGTTGCGGCTTTAGACTGTTAAATTTACAATATATCTCAATCAGTTATAGAAGATCGATCCTTTTTGTTTTACAACTTTTGTTTTAAATGGCTCGCAAGTTCCATCATCTTTATACTTGTCTATACGTGCTATCATTATTTAACATTCAGGCATAATTAAATCAAAATAAAGTATGAAATTTGATTTCTGCTCATACGTTAAATATGATTTGGTTTGTCTTTTTTGGCAGCCGTGTTTTGGGCGCCCCATTCTTGTTGCTTATCATCTTATATCCCTTGATGAAGAGGCTTACATCCTGGGTAATGATTTTTCTCATTTCTATTTTCTTCTGGCAGATTTTATTTGTCTTCTTATTTCTTAATTATTATCTTTGATATATGATCTCATTTATACGATGCTCTCCTGCTATATTGGTCAGCCTCAAGCATTTCTTGGCCTGACCTTTAATTGGGGGGCTCTGTTGGGATGGGCAGCGGTCAAAGGAAGTCTGGATCCATCTATTGTGCTGCCACTTTATGCTTCTGGATTTTTTTGGACTCTCGTGTATGATACTATCTACGCACATCAGGTAAACACAGTATAGTTTCTTGAAAGATGTGTTATTCATATGATTTTATTATCATTGTCTCGAACAGTTTAAGTGTTATACAAAAATGAAGACAATGACAAGACTGCTTAGTTTCAAGTATCGTCAACAAATTTCTTGTGGTTAAAGTAACTTAATCAAATTGTTATGCTTTCAGGATAAAGAAGATGACTTGAAAGTGGGAGTTAAATCGACAGCTTTACTCTTCGGTGATTCAACAAAGGAGTGGCTTACTGGGTTTGGGATTGCAAGCCTTAGTAGTCTTGCTCTCAGTGGATTTAATGCTGGACTAGGTATTTATTCCGCTCTCTTTTCCACGAGGTTAAATAAGTGTTCTCCGTATCCTGATTAATATGATTGGAGCAGGGTGGCCGTATTATGCATTTCTGGCAGTTGCATCTGGACATTTAGGCTGGCAAATATGGACAGCTGACCTTTCTTCTCGTTCTGATTGCAATAGGAAGTAAGTTTGTGAAGATATTTGCATAAATTTATGATTTAATTATTTGAAAAGGTCTCAAATTCAAATCTTTATTTTATTGGCTTCAACATTTATTGCAGCTTCAGTATATTTTTATTTAACAGTCAATACCACAGAAAAGCAAATTCTGAGATTATCATAAACTTTTTTTGAATTTTCTTTGAAGTTTTTTCAAAGATTAAATTTATAGATTCTCTATTTGCTACAAACACTAGATGGCATATTTACCAGTTTCGAATCCTCAACATATAAAACCCTCTTCATAATTCAGTGATTGATCAATTTCTCTGTTAATTACTTTACAAGTGTTTTATTGATAGATTGTACTGTGTTGCACAAATTTCTGATGCATTTAAATTATCTTATGATATAATGTTTCGTTCAGTTCTCTCCAATTTAACTACAACATGACCATTTTTCTTTTAAAACTGTGACCTGACCTTGTTTCTTTTCCTCGCTTTCAGATTTGTGTCAAATCAGTGGTATGGAGCTATCATATTTGGTGCAATCCTAGCCGGAAGACTTTCATCATAGGGTAAAGTTTGCCTTATATCCATATATATATAGTAATAACAAGCACGAGACGCCAAGGTGTAGTAACTACCATTTGAAGTTCCAAGTTTCAAGTTGAGTGATTGGTGTTAGGCCACTAATGTATGTATCAACGAGTTGTGATGACTTGATTATAGAAAGTATATGGATGTTATTTATCATGAAAGAAAAATTAGAAACAATGAAAAAATTGAAACACAACATTTCATAAACAGTTGTGAATATTGAAGTCGTAATAAAGATCTATTTGCTTGTATTGACAATAGAAAATGGTTCACACCTCAAGAATTCTGCTATTATGTAGAGTGTTATATATTTAGAAAATTTAACTTGTCTATGCATTTTATTTTTCTGATATAAAACATGCCCCAACATTACCAAACAGATATGCGAAGCATGTTGCATGCCGATAGTGTGCCAATGAGATTTGGCAGAATGGACAAGTATAATTATTGATCTCATCATTTGGTTTCCTCAACTCAAACTAGGATTTTTATTACCGCATGAGAAGTTATTATGGAAACTTAAAAACATGGTGAGCCATTTCTGAGTATTTTGTTGCATATGTTACATTTTTCCTTTCCAAGGAATTTAGGGAGCAAGATTGTCAAGTACATTGCGAGGACGCCAAGAGAAAGGAATAGAAGTGTTACACCCCTGCAGCATGGTCCTGCTCACATCTTGGAATGTGGTGTTTAATTAAGCTTCCTCATGATAGCCACTGCAACAAGCAGTGTCACTGTGTAAACAGCTTAGCAGATGCAATTGTTGTATATTACACGGACTATGAAGAGTTGAACCGTGATACTAAGGAACAAAGGGTAAGAGAAGCATTTGACCGACTCATTTACACGTTGTGATCACCTGAAAAGGTAGAAATATAGGGTGCTGTAAAAGCCTCTAACTAAGAAGAACAATATCTATGAGACAGAATATCTCCTACTCCTACCATTTTTTCCCTCTGTTCCCCGAGACTTCCTACTTGATTTCTGGCGCTTTCCTCCACCTTGACCGCTAAAATTTGCAATTCTTCCTATCCCCTTAGAAAGTGAGGTAAAAAAAGTTTTACCATTTCCTGTCTTATCAATCATGCCTTGTTTCATGAACATTTGCTCTTTCTCCAACTCACTAAGCCTCACCCTCAATCGTGAAATCTCCAGCTTCAATTCTCGATTCTCTCTCCGCAAAGATGCATAGTTGTCTCTAGGGGACATGGCTGCACTTGGAACACCACTACTTATTCTCTGCGATAGCAGCACGTCTCCTGAACTCCCTGACATGGCGTTTTTTAAGCGCAGCTGCTCAAAATACAAGACTTGTACCACCGTCTGCAGCGGAAGCCTGTCATTCTGGGCAGCATGGTTGCATGCTTCTTGAGATAGCTTTTGACAGTCTATAAACTTGCAAAGTTTCTTGCTTTCTTGTTCTGTTAATGCTGTATGGGCCTGAACAGAGGGAACAACAAGATGCATTGTCAATATGAAGTATCAGAGAAAAACTTCTCTATAAGACTATAACCAAAGAAAATTTACCTTCAAATAAATGTCGATGGCTCTATAAAGGCCATCGTCAATGACACGAGCATAATCAGGAAGTATCTCAATTAAAGCAATGAATTTCTGTAGACTCAAGCAAGGATCAGGTGCAATTTCTGCCAAAAAAGCATCAATAAGCTGGCCTACTTTTAGCAGAGAACCATGTCCATTAGAACCAATCCCATCAGATTCATATCCGTAGTCTTCCGTTTCTTCCTCTTCAATCCGCTGCAAGAAATTCACCAGTAACCTGTGAACTGTATCCACATCAAACAAGGAATCTCCACTCTGGAGAGATGGTATAAGAAGATCATCTAGTGAAACCATCTCCAACCTTAATGATATCCTTCTTTCAAGCTCAAGCCTACACGGAATCGTGGCACTCAACATGATAGCCATCTTTAACATGCCAAACAAGAAAGTCAGGGGAATGATGGAAGAGCTTTTGTCTGTTGGCATGAGGCTAACAATAGTTTCGACGATCGTCCTTTGGTCTTTTTCTAAAGTGGTTGGACTTGAATTTGTCCTTGGTTGATTCCAGAATTGACACTTCCCAATACCCTTCAGTGATGTTTGAGCATAATGCATCAGTGAAGCAATAATGCTATCTGATCTAACCCCCATTCTTCCCATGGTACATATAACTCTCTGGTAGAAATCGAAACGTAGTACCGAGAGATCTTCAATCCACCATGCCACACACTCATCCTTTAGTTCCTTAGAATCACCATCACAATCTAATTTAGATAAACCAGAAACTAGTTGCTCTTTGCAAGCATTCATTGCGATAGCATCCACGCACCCTTTCGATATTCCTATTTCCTCCACCATATTTAGAGGTAACATCTCACAGGTAGATAGAACTTCCACTGACCTCTGAAGATTTTCAAAGACAATCTCATTCAGATAAATATCTGTTCTTGAGATGAGGTTTTGCTCTCGGTACTCTTCTGTCATTTCTAAGTACGCTGCTGCACAACGCAGTCGGGCAACATTAAACGTCGTAATCTCAAAATTCATCCCATAGCAGAACTTCATGGCAAGTTCAAATGTCTGGTGTCCTCCTGGAAAATTGAGGAGCTCCAAATTTGAAACATTTGAACCCTTGTTGGCTTCAGCGACCATCTTCCGAATCTTCCCACTTAGGGTAACCAAGGGAAACTACATGAACCACAGAAACAAATCAGCTTTTAGTACATTTTTTTGAGTTCAAAACAACTTTTGTTTCATAAAAAACTTATGACAGTATCTGAATAGTTCATGTAAACATATTTATAGTTTCACTAAGACATACAATTACATTCAAAATTATAGAAATCAAAAGCCATAATAACCAAGTTTACCATATATAAAACTTACAAATCAATATGACTATACAAAAAGCTTAGGAATGTTGAAATATTAACCTTATGCAGCAGAAATGACTCTCCATCAACCACAATTGTAATGTCACCAGCAACATCAGCAAAAATCCTGCCATGAAGAAGAAAAATCTGACTTAACACTAGACACAAAAGCCCTTCATGAAACCAACATTCTTTACACAAAGAAAGATGTGAAAGAGTTTAACAGTATTCACATAACACCAACAATGTTGTTTATAAGCATGTAATTCTACTTAAATTTTCTCAAGATTTTTGATAATCTCTACCTCAGAAGCTCTAAATATCTCAAACTAAAACATGTGTTTGATAGATATTAAGTATTCACTTCAAGATTTATATGCATAGCTAACCGAGTTATCAAAATGTACACTCTACAAACACATAGCACATAAAGTTACATGTTTAATCTATACTCAAATGAAGTAAAGACAAACAAAAAAGAACCAATAAGCAAAAAGAAAAACAAGGGTAACTGAGCCTTATTGCAGAAATACCTAGTTGTGTAAGAGTTGCAGAATTTAGGAGTAGTAGAACTAGAAGAGTGTTTAGAAGAAGAGAGTGAGTTTTCAGAAACCATTTTTTCCTTTCTTTCTATCTGTTAGAAAGAGTGAGAAAAAGAAGCTCCTTCACCTTGTGCTTGAAGTTGTGTCTGCATGTGAATGTTTAATGTTTCAGTAACAGGAACACAAACTGTAGCATATAGCTATAGCTTTGGATGATTATACTATCATCCAATAATGTGTACGGATGATTGCAGGTTCAAGAATATTTTGAAGTAAATACCACAAAAGACCCTCAATATAGCAATCAATTATTCACAAATGCCATAGTAGTACAAACTACACACATACACACACAAGAACATAACTTTTTCTTTTCATTTTCATAGCATAATAGCATAACATGGCATGAGTGTGTAGTCTTCTTTTGCTTTTTGGCTGCTTTTGTTTATAAATATAATACTCTTATCTCTATCACAATAGTATATGCTTCATATAATCATTATATTCAAATTATATATAATCACGTGATTATATATAATAACTAAGTGGCCCTGTTGGCCTTTTTTGGACGTTACAAAAGACTGATTAGTGCAAATGTGGTATGGTAAAATTTTGAAATAGGAGTGTGCATGTGCATGTATCATTAGACTTAATGGGTTTATATTTGTTTTTTACACCAAATGCATAAATGTAGAGATTAATCTTTCAAATTAACTGAAATTTATTTAAGAGATTGATCTCTTTCATTCCAAAAAAAAATGTTTTTTCATACACAATGGCTAGATGGCTTTATATTTTGAATTGAACAAAACAAAATGGTGGAATTATGGCTTCAATAATGCTCATTACTCAAACAGTTACATTACAAAATAGATTATTACTAATTAATAGCATGATTTAATTTGCTAATTCAAATCAAAATTTTCTGCTGTACCAAAATTTTAATTAAATTTTTTTATATGGGAGTTACAAATTCAAAGTTCAAACATAAGTAGTATCTACTTTACCATATGTATAATTACAAAACAAATTTAGAACAAAAAATCTATAAAATCAACTTGAGGAAACATTGTACCCCTATTTATTTTTTGGAAAATGACAAATAACCAATTACTGTAGTACGTACTAATTTACCATGCAGTAATATATATGAGAGTAATAATCAAAGTGCATAAGATAGGGTGGCAAGTGGTGGTGTTGATTTGGTGAATGGAAGGGTCAATGTGGTTGGATTTGGAGCCCAGAAAAAGGAAAGAAAGAGCTTTGTAATGTTTGGTTTGAAAAGAAAAAGTGGTCTAAGGACATCAATCTGACAATGACACGGAACTCAATAAAGATGCAATTATTAGAGACAGCACCACTGCACACTCCTACTACATACTACTGCTGCATGCCTTAGTTGTTTTTTTATGATCCCTTGATTCATTATAGGATTAAATTAGAACCCATTTTAAAAGATTAGTAAAAGTGCTTAAACACATTTATAGTACTTCTAACATCTCAAAAATCTAGTAATATAGGATTCTAAACAAACTCTAAACATTTTCAGCATCTACCCTCACCTTTAGCTTAATTTTCATATTTCAATCTTTATCAGATTAGATTGCACTATGGAAATAATCTAAACTCATTAATATGATACTATTATGTTCTAAAATATAAATAAAAGTGATTCAAAAAAATATGATGTATTTGTTTTAAAATTTGGACTAAATATATTCACTTTGTGGACCAATTTTTGTTTATATCTTAGAACGGGGGGAGTATAAGAGTAATGTGAGACTCTAAACAACTTTAATCAATAGCACTCTCTTCAGCTTTATTTATAAACAAATTTCACTTTATAAATACATTGAATAATAACTAATGTATTTAGTCTACAACATAAATCAGATAATCAGGCATTAAATTCATCCAAAAAGTAAAATTTATTTATAAATAAGATCGGATAAAATATATGTATAATATATTAAAAGTATTATTCTCTCTTCCATTCATTTTTTTTTCATTTCAGAAAGCCATAGTCCAAAACTAAAGAAATTACAACTTATTGAACAAATAAAGAATAGAAACTTTCAAAGTATCATCTTACAACAAATGTCTAATTTAACTTGGACAAATCTCATAGATAATAAATCATCCACGTCGATCACAAACCATTTCGGCCAAAACATGTGCACATTTATTTTTCTTCCGGTAGGCTAACTCTAACCACCTGGTTCATATAACCGATGGATTTTTTTTATTATTATTATTTTAAGAGTTTACCACCACACTAGGGTCAACATAAAGATATTCTCATCTACATCCTTGATCACAAGACAACTTTATACCTTCGAACATTCTCCAAAGTTGAACTACATAAGCACTAAACTCCCGAAAAAATGAAAAACCCACGAATTTATTTGTCATTTCCTCCTTGTGAAAAAGGCCTCCACAACTTGTTTTTTGAATATAAACACCATATATATATATTTTTTGGTCTAGTAGTCTGATGACTAAACTCACACTTTTAAGTGTATAAAATCCTAAGTACAAATCCTTACTTCTCCAAATCTAATATTATCCTTAATAACTATCAATCGATCGAGCTACACTCATATTTTTTACTTTCTCATTAGGGGTGTTTTGGCCCCTTATCTATAAATGAAACCCTACTTTCAGAAAATTACTCTACGCACCCCCCTACACTTCTCATGAACCCCCTTGAAATCCCAATTTACCCTTTAAATTACACTGGAAACACGGTTCGGGTTATATTATCCGAAAAATTTGATGAGAAATTGCCCGGTTCGGAGAATATTTCCCGAAGTGTGTTTTAGTATAAGTTCGGATTAAATAATCCGAACCTGCCAGTTTATGAAAACAGAAACCCGATACAGTTTCCATTTGCTTCATATTTGTGAAATTGGTTCAAAAGAAAGAAAGAAAGGGGTTCTGCGCGCGCGACTCAGGCACCAAAATTCTCCCACCAATTGTTGCAAACTATCACCAATCTATCACCAAGTAAGTACTATCATGAATTTGTGAAAAGTAATTTTGATAGTATTGTGATTGTGAGTTTGGGGTTTAAGGTTTGGGAAAATAATTGATTTTGATATGTTATATAAATAGTTTAGATTATATTGTTATAGATTATGATGATTGGGTGAGTATGATTGTTAAGGTTTATTAGTTTAGAGGTTTGACATTGGGGTTTGTATGATGATTGTTAAGGTTTAGGGGTTTAGGGGTTTGACATTGGATTTTGTATGATGATTGTTAAGGTTTAGGGGTTTGACATTAGAGTTTGTATGATGATTGAAGGTTTTTGATAATTTAGTTATAGGTTATGATTAAAAGTTGTTTGAATAAGTTGATTGAATTAAGTTGTATGATTATAGATTATGGTTATAAAAAAAAGTTGAATGAAATGAAATGAACTTATTATGTTGAACTCATTATATTGAATGAAGTTGAATAATTTGTTTGAGAAGTTGAATAAGTTGATTATTGGATGAATAAGTTGAATAAGTTCAATTTATAATTTGAATATAAATTGAGTAAGTTGAATGTAAGAAGGTTGATAATTTTAATAAGTTGTTTGAATGAGTTCATATTTATGAATTTGATGATTTAAATTTTTGTTGTTGTATAGTCATGGAAGAAGGTGTTGGAAGAGGTAGACATGGTAGACCAAGTCGATCACATGCATCGGCTCGAAAAAAAAGTAAGACTACGCAACAGGAACCTGAGATTGTTCCAGGAAACAATGATGAAGAAGCTGGTGCTTCACAGGCTCCTCCTAGTGAGATTGAAGTGGATGTTGATGTTGCGGCTGATAATGTAACTGCTGATAATGTTACTGGTTCGAAACCTGTGCGCCGACGACGTATACCGAAACCAAGATATCGTGAACCAGAGTTTCATGAAGGAGATCAATACTTAAATGCTGATGAAGGTGAAGAAGAAGAAGATGTTGAAGAAGGATATGGAGGTGGCCCGAGAGATACGTCTTTGTTGACGGATTATGCTCAGCATAGGTCCCGCATGATATGGGATGCAGATGAAGAAGAAGATAAAGAGGTATAACAATCATTATTTAATTTTACTGTTGTATATTATTTAATATAACAATCATTATGAACATTATTTATAGTGTATGTGTCTTACGATAATTGATTTGGTATTTTTTTTTCAGATTTTAACTTTCACTCAGAAAGTTACAACCCATGGACTGAAGGTGGTGAAACTTCCAAAACCATATCGTGATGCGGCACATGAATGGTTTTGGGATGCTGTAAATGAATCTGGTCTCGAGCCCCTTTTGTATTCGAGCTACAATGTAATAAATCACGGGCTGATGACGGCATTCTCCGAGAGATGGTATCCGGAGACCGAGACCTTCCACCTTCCATTTGGTGAGCTTGGCATCACATTGGATGACATCCAGCATCTTCTTCATATTTCCATCCAAGGACGCTTCCTTAACCACTCTAGAATGCAGAAGACTGATGCTCTAGACTTGTGTGTTAGGTATCTTGGATGTGATTCCAATACAGTTCATTCTCAGTTCGTACAGACTAGAGGCCAACATCTGAAACAAAGCTACGTGAAACAGATTTATGTTGAGAATTTAGAAAATGCTGATAGTGGTGTTGAGAATGGGTTGCCGGAGGAAGAGGTGAACGAGTACAGAGAGAGGTGCATCAGAGCTTTTCTGTTGTATTTAGTTAGTTGTACCATTTTCAGCAACAAGAGTGACTACTACGTAGATGTTGTCTATCTACAATACTTCACAGATCTAACAAATATTCATACATGGAATTGGGGTGCAGCTGCTCTGACTTATCTTGTGAGGTATATGAATGAGTCTTCAAAGGCAACAAGTGGAATGATGGCAGGATACTTGTCACTTCTTGAGGTAAATTACCAAGTTTTCAATTTATATGTTCGTTTTAGTAATTTATAAGTTTTGCAATTAATGTATATTTTAGACTTATGAAATTAATGTATGAAAATTAATGTATATTTTTATCGGTATGAAAATGAGCCCCTGTATCAATTTCTACCTCTTCCTCGGGTTGAGGCCGATTAGAATTCGAATTCGAATCAACTTGAGACTCAAATTCTTCAACCACATTTTGTTGAGGCTCAACTTGAGGAACGTTTGAATTTGTTTCACCGTCACCATTTACAACAACCGCCTCAATTTCAACCGCTTCCTCCGGTGCATCAACCATAACTAAAAAACATTAAAACAAATATCAAAAATCAACACAAAATACATATATGGTCATTAGATTCTCATATTTTAAAAATTATGATAACAATCATTAAACAACTAATAGTAAACTACTTCAACAAACATCATAAACCTTAACAACTATCCTATCTTAACAACTATCCTAAATATAACAATCTTCATTAACCATTGTAAACAAATAATCAACTAATAATCATATTCAACAAATAATCTTCATAAACTAATAATCAACTAATCATATTCAACAAATAATCTTCACAAAATAATAATCAACTAATCATATTCAACAACCTATATTTAACTAAAATATATTCCAACAACTTAATATTCAAACATGTTTCAAACAACCAGCGCGCCAAGTTCGGACGCGCAGAATCCGAACCAGTTCGGGAAATATTTTCCGAACCCAGTCAATGTCAGAAACCCAGAAAATCAGACGAACACAAAACCAGCAAAACTAAAATTTAATCGGTTCAAATGAAATATTACCTTATGTTAACGCTCTAAAGTGTATGCAACTCCCTCACCAATGTTCCAATGTTGAGATATGAGCTTAATGCAAATAGAATGAGAAACTTTTTAGTATATAGGTTTTGATTGTGTGTTTAAGAAGTTGGTAAAGTGAGCTGCAGAATTGCTTAAGTAAGTATAGTTCGGATTATTTTCCCCGAACTCGTTCGAACTCGTTCTCAACCTACTTCGGATAATATAGTCCGAACTTTTGTCATTGGTTCGGATTATATTTCCCGAATCATTCTGACGCGCAATAAAGGGCACAATGGGTAGTTAGCGGGGTGAAAGAGAAACATGGGGGGTGCGTAGAGTAATTTTCCTACTTTCATAGAAAAAGTGAAAACACTTTTTTTTGTTTGTCAATGAAGTAATAACTTCTGGATCAATGATTCAATAAATCTTTGAAAACTGGGCCAGCCCAGAAGAAATAAAACCCAGTCTCAACTTTGGGTAGCCCAGTTTGAGAGGCAAGGGCAAAATGGGAAGAAAAAGACAAATATGACAGATGAGGTAGACACACACACACACACACACATTCATTCATTTCATGCATCATCATAAATCATTTGACAGTGTTTGGTTTGAGATAGTCACTCACACAGTCACATATCCAATCCAATCCAATTATCCAATATTCCCAAAATGCTAACCCTCAATTTCAAAATTGTTCCTTTTCATGCCAATTATCCACTCTTTACTCAAACTCAATTACTAGTTCCTAATCTTAATTACCCTTTTGCTAATACAGGTTCAAAAACTCAATTTTTTCACTCTATTATTGCTCAATGCTTTTGTTAATTGATTATAATAATTTATGTGTTGTTTGCTTGTTCTGTTGGTTTCAGCAACCAGAAAGTTCAGGACTTTTCAGCTCAAGGCTGGATTTTGGGAGTCAATTAAATCTGGGTACCTTTCAAATTTTACTATCATCTATTTTGAAAATGAAAAAAGAATTAAAAAAGGGCATTATAGACTTAGCCTATGTTTGGATTCACTGTGGGAGTGTCAGAATCACGTGATGCTTCTGCAAAATCATGGTGGGTCACTGTGATTCTGGTACATCCGCTGACTACCGTGATACCAAACATACACTTAGAGTGGTATTGTACTCAAATTTTATAGATATTAATTTCATAGGAAATTGACCACTTTGTTTGTACAATGTTCTTCAACTTGCATGTGTGGTTTTTATATTATTGTGTGATATTGTAGCTTTTGGAGCAATAAATTTTATACATAAAATGTTTTCAAAATGATTATATTCTCAAAAATGATTATACTTTACTTACTTCCCGACCGAACTTCGGATTACCAGGTCCTCTTTCCTTGGAAACTGGAGGGTTAGCTTTACATAGAGGATGTTTTCATTTGTTTATGTTCCGTGTTGTTGAAATCTAAGACTGCCGAGAAAAAATGTGGTGTATGACATTCCCATGTTATGATTAGTGTATCTCTCTTGTGTTGACAATGCCCTTGACTTGTTTCCTCTTTCAGGTTGATAAAGAATAACACCACGCAGGTCATTGATGCAGAGTCGGCAGAAGAAGAAGAAGACGAAGAACCTCTACCTCAAGAGTTTGTGCTCGTTGAAAAGACCGAACCTGATGGAACAATTGAGCAGATAATATTCTCTTCAGGTGGAGATCTTGATGTTTATGATCTTCAATCCCTCTGCGACAAGGTATGTATCTAATATCTGTTTATGTTGCGTATTGATATTTATGTTGTAGCTGTATTGCTGTAAGGTTGTGATTATACTCACTTCATATAAAAATGGGCACAAGTTATTCTCCATGCCCTCACTTCATATTTGAGGAACTTGTGCCACCACATTAAGAAGTTATTTCTTTTTTAAATTTTTTAGCTATATTGATAAATTTCTTTATCATTATTTTAGTTCCTTAACAACATTAAGGACTCCCTTATTTATCTACATTAATCATGGCAGAAGTTTCGTTCTGAAGAATTTTTTATTTTATAAAACTTGTCCTTCGTTGATAGATGGTTCATCTCTTTAACAGGTAGGGTGGCCTCGTAGACCATTGTCAAAATTAGCCGCTGCTTTGAAAAATAGCTATATGGTGGCCTGTTTGTATTCTGTACGAAAGTCACCAGGGTCAGGTAAAAACAGTATGACATCTTACGGTGTCCTGTGATTAAATTTCCTGTTTAAGATTTTTTTTTATATTTGTAGCTATCTAAACCTATTTGATGAACATCTTAGTGTACTTGGCGAAGTTATTTGACAGAGGGGAATGAACAAAAGATATTAATTGGCATGGCTCGTGCTACATCAGACCATGCCTTCAATGCAACAATTTGGGACGTCCTAGTTGATCCTGGCTACCAGGTACTTTAGTCAACTGAACATGGATTTTGCATACAAACTCTGTTGCAAGTTAATGAAATAGTTCACTTCTAAAATTAAAATCAAGTTCATGGCTTCATGCACAATATGATTTTAACTTTTTTCAACTGTATTGACCGTGTTAAAGATTGAACCAGAAATGAATTGATGGTCTAATCTTCATATGTATGCTACTATAAGATGTTTTTCTCTTAGTTACTACAAAATAAATTTGTTGATATTAAAATATATCATTAAATTATTGTTTCTGTTCAAGTAAAATTGTGATATTGAATGCTAATCTCTTGCTTAGATCATTTAAATACAATGTATTCGTTATTTTCATTCCTCAGAATAATTATGCATTAGCATGAATCAAACAATTGTATGAATTGCAAAACATATTAGGCATTTCTCGATTCAGAAGTATTGCCAAATTATTTTTATGCTTAAGTGGCTCCTTTTGTCCGTTTCCAATGTAAGCATAGATTAGGAATTCATATAGACTGGAATACTGCTTATTGATGTTTTTCGGATGTATAGGGCCAAGGTCTTGGTAAAGCTCTTGTAGAGAAACTGATTCGAGCTCTTTTGCAAAGGGATATCGGTAATATAACTTTGTTTGCAGATAGTAAAGGTATAACAATATTGACCAACTTTATGCCTTTCATGTTCAATTTTTTATTACAGAATCCAGTGCTGTTTGTCAAAATTTCTGGGCACTATTGTGGTCTTGTGCTATGCATTCTATGCATTCAAGGGCCACATTATAGAGCTTTCATCTAAGACTATCCTCACTCATTTAACTTCCTCAACATTTTCTTCTTTTACTATCATCGCCTCTAGTTTGGAACTACACCAGTCCTTTCGTAATTAAACCATGATCTTGGCCAATGCCAATCTATTGGTCCAAACTAATGCTCTAACGTTCTCTTTCATTCTTGTTAAATAGAGGTGCTATAACACTTTAGTGTAGCGAAATTTGAACAAATAACTATTGTTTTGCAAAACACTATTTAGTATAAAATGCTGTTAAATAGAGGCTATGGCTATAACGGCACTATGACACTGCTGCATAGCGGAATTTGAGCAAATTGCTATTTCACGTCATCTGTGATTGACAACATTGTTCTCTTTCATTGTATATGGTTGAATATTCATGCTCTTTCATTGTATATGTGAAATAGAAATTGAAATGTCACTCATTGTTTTGTTTGTTAAATGCAGTTGTGGAATTTTATCGGAATTTAGGTTTCGAAGCTGACCCAGAGGGCATAAAAGGCATGTTTTGGTACCCAACTCAATGACTGCAACTCTGCAAAAGTTCATTCTTTTTGCTTTTGTTACATTGTTTAACATTGCAACCCGAAAGTAAGCATACAAGGTTACAGCAGTGCCAAGTTTGTAATATGAAAGTATAAAGATTGGACATCAATCCTGTAATTATTGTGTTAAGAATCTAAAACTGTCTCTAATATCCTGAACTGAGCTTTCATGGTCTACAGTGTCTCTAGTCCTCAGTGGTTGCTCTTCCCCCTGCATTGCTCGCATTGGCAAATGCACTACCGGAAGATATCTTTCAGTGAGATTTTACACTATCTAAGTATATCTTCATATAGAATTTATATTACCGGAAGATATCTTCCGGTGAGCTGGGAGGGATTCAGAGCAGTGCAAGGGGAGAAGATAAATTACCCTATTCCTTTGTAGTAGTCTTACCCCATTCTAAAAAAATCCTATGGAATTGTAATTTGGGACGACTCAACTCAAATTATATTTTTGTTCAGAAATACATGTTTAGACGACACAAAACTGTGTTTTTTCCTGATGTGTACATTCGAAATGATTTCATGGGCAAGAAAATAATCAACAGAAGCTTCATTCTCATTTCTCAGGTGGACATTACTCCAACGGGGCCAGTGCTATGCTATGGTGGATCACCACCACCTTCAGATAATTGATCTGATTAAATAAGTTGGATAGAGTGCAACATTTGGACTAGTGTTGTTAATGTTGGTAAACATAGGAGATTAACTTTAAAAACTCAAAAGGTAATTTTACTAGCTGAGCCTAAAATACTAACCAACCGTTAGAGGGAACAAGCAACTTATCGGTATTCAACATTAGGCGACTATTAATGCATCATCGTGTAAAATCAAATTTCGGGAGAATCCGAATTTGATTCCTTGGTAAAACAATTCTTGGTCAGTGTTAAGAGTAGTGTTGTTTGACTACTAAGGCGGAGGAAGAATATTAATAAGAGTGGTGGTGTTTGATTAATTTATCTAATCTCACTTAGTAGATAATAATTTGTTCTTATATTTGACTTATTACTAATCATTTTTACGCATGACTTATTATCTATGTCAAATATTATTCATTGAAAAATGTTAGGAATACTATATATATATTTATTCCATATTGAAATAACACGTGAAAATACCATTCTTCTTGAATAAAACCTATATACAACACAATTAAAAATTACTAATAATTAGCTTTTGGTCATAAAAACATCTTTGGTATAATAAGTCATAGATGTGTCTTTCCTAAGAACTTGGTCAAGCCATGATCAAATCATATAGTACTAGTTTGAACACAAGAAGATTCTGTCTCCCCATTAATATCAATTTTCTATCCATATGCACACAAAGTCATTAAGTATGTGAAAGTCAATTAACGATATATACACCATGAACATGATGTGAACATATTTCTACATTTTTTATGTGTTTGAAAAATACTATGTCCTAGTGGTAATATATTTTCCAACTAAAATCCATTCTCATTTCTCTCCATTTTTTTTTTAAATGCATATGTAAAGAATAAAAAAATTATACCATACAAATTATATCCTCTATTATGCAATATCATTATTGAAAAATATCTTCTAATATTTCACAATGATATTTGTTTTAGTTATTCAACTCCGTGGATTACACGTACTATAAATAGTGTAGTTTAACCTCATTCCACCACTTTGTTGTCAAGAAAATAAAAATAGATAAATGGAAGTTGATTCATGTGTGACATAATTAGTCGGTCATCCTAGATTAAAACTCGAAAGTGACATTGAAATGAAATATACAAGATAAATATCATATCAAATTTACATAAATATATGCGGTTCACATGTTGCTTAATAATTAGTGTTTTAGTCAATGCCTTTCCCATTCCACCGTGAAGTTTAACTAGTCCATTGGTTAAGAAATAACCATGGCTATAAACAAATGTACATTTTTGCATGAGCAAAAATATATTTAAATAAGCAAATGAATTAAGTCATAATTTCAATAATTTGTTATCCTATAAAATTAAATTAATTTGGGTTTGAACATAATTAAATTAATTTGGGTTAGGTTGCCATTTCCTTTTCTTCAGTTTTGGTTTTCTTCTATCCTTTATTCTTGGCTATGTTTTGTCTTATGTTCTTGATTGATTTTGGTGGGTCGTTTGACTTGATATTTGTAATTTGTAACTTATTTTTTGTCACATCTTATGTTGAGATTTTCTTATATTTATTTTGGTCTCTTAAATGAAAATACTATCAAAATGAACCGCAACACATCATCAAATTTGATGAGGGCTTTATGTAGAAGTCATCAAATATTAATGGGTTGTCCATGCATAAGGATATGGATCCAAAACTTTTAATAAGTGCTACCAAGATTCTATACTACAATATTTATATAAAAAAAAATATTTTTTAACAATGCGTAGGTCATAAAAACATAACATTATTGTAACAAATAAAAAACATTGTTGTGCATTTAAATTTTCACAAATAAATTATTTCATAACTTTTAGTGTAAAATTGTACTAGTATATACACCCTTGTGTGGTTGCTAATAATTTAGTATGATATGTATCCTATTATAATTTAAAATATGTGAATGGATCATCTCCCATGAATTATTCATAGGAGGAGGTTTAGTTGAGTTGATGTATCTACCATCCATTTTACTTTTTAATAATTAAAATGTAGATGATTAAAAGACAATGACCTAAATTTTACTTTATAAAAATGTGATGGGAGACAATCTCCATCCAAAAATATAGTTGATGTATCCACACATACGTATAGAAATGAACGATAAACACATTATAAATTGAATTGTATTTTATTTTTTTTCATACATTATATTTTTCCAACACCTTAATGCCTTCAACTTAAGTCACAAGCAAGCGTAACTAAACTCGGCAAATTGAATTGTATTAACTTCCACTTAAATGTGAGTCGAACCTCTAACCCACCATAACCTATATGCATTACATTAGATATAATATGTTGTCTATAACCGTATATATAATATGTGATATATAAAGGGATTTATTATTCAACATCACACATCAACATTAATAAACTCAAAATTCAAGGATGAGGAAATTTTAAAAATCTTTAAAATCTGGAAGACTTAAAAATAAAGGAATTAACTTTCAAAATAAAAAGGAATTAACTTTCAAAATAAATAAATACTATAAATAGGGAAATAAAAATGTACTTTGAAAAGAAAAGTAGAGTACATCACAAGGACAAGTAGAGGAAGTGGACAGTTTAACACAAAGTGGACCGGGGTTTGTTGATCGGATGAGATCAAGCTTCACATGCCAAAACTTACATTTTAAATAATTTATAGTTAAACAATTAGTATCATGCTAGCTTTTTGATTACATGAGTTGTTCACATTTTGTATTATATTAGTATTATAATTAAATATTAAGTAATCATTTCCATACCGTCCACCCCACCCCTTGTGAAATTTGGTAGACAAGTTTGGTTTTTACCTATTTTTGGAAAAGAAGGTTGGTCTTTATCGGTAAGTAACATTCTATTCTACATTTCCAATTAATTAACTACTCGTGATTCCCATACAAAAGTTCTTATCACATTGCACACCATTTTTGGTTATTACTACTCCACATGTGCAACAATAATAAATTGATTTCAATCACCACCAAAAAGAATAAGTTGATATCAATAGTAAAACATTTAAATCTCTTAAATAAATGGTCAAATACATTAATTTTTCTTTTATCATTTTTCCCTTATATTTTAGGATGGAGGGAGTATATAAAAAAGTTCAGATAAAAAGAATAATTTATTTTAGGGTCGTACTAAAAGAACTACGTATGATTCTTATAGAAAGGGGGCGTGTCGATTATTACTGGACGAACTAACGTCTAACGTTGGTTATTAAGAATAAGTTTTAAAGTATCTAAATATAGACAATTTACATCTAATAACATAATTAAAAAATTTAAATACATGTTCCAAGAGAATTTCACACGTTCCCTTAAAGCACATGGTGTATATTAACCTTTTTTCTGTAGAAACATTCTCCATATGTATAATTTGGTATTGTAATAAAACTATTTATAATTTGGTACAAAATTTATTTTCAAAGCGACTTATAATTTGGTACGAAAAGAGTAGTAACAATAACATAGTATGTGTTGGACCAGGTTGGAACAACACATTGGCTCAAGAACAACCATAAAAATGACTGACATCATATCTTCACTCTAAATCTCAAAGTTCTTTCAACCAATGTAAAACATAAATCACACTTGATAGATTTCAACTCAACATTTCCTCTCAAGTGTGAATTCACTGTGTCCGCGAACCAACATCACACATTTAATGCCTCCGATCGGGCTCTAATACCATCGTTTGGCCATTGAGAAGGAGTCTTACAGGTAATTGGGTTAATATATTGGACCTTAAGCAACCACATAAATGACTTTAACAGTATCCAAAACCTTAATAGATCTTTTCTTGTATATGTTGTTCAACTTCAGTCTTCCAAAAAGAAGAAAAAAACTACTTCCTCCGTTCTTATTTATAGGAGCCAGTTTGACAAAACAACCTATTAAAAAGTTGATTTTAATATTAAATTGGTTAATAATTATATTGATTTTCCATGTTAGTTAGTAATGAGAGGTAAATACAGGTAAGTAGAATTAGAATAAGTGGGCTAGTGAAATTACATTCTCAACACATTCATGTCCTGCATGCAGTTATCAAAGAAATTCTAATACACAAGTTTGGGTAAAATTTCCATTTCCATAATTAACATAAGCAGTAGGTGGTGCTCTCAAAAGTTGATGGAAGAATTTTAAAATAGTATATGAAATGAAAAAGGCTGCTTCCTTCCAGTAGTATGTATATTAGCCTCTTTATTTCCTTCCAAAATGGCGTGTTTGACTATTTACATATATAGTGGATCAACCTAACCAACCATTATATCATATCATATCATAGGATAGTGCCATCTCATATACTCACACACTTCATTTTCTTACTTTATAAACAATTACTAACATATTAAATACTAAAATAATACTACTACTAGCTGTAGAAAGGTTAGTCAATATTATATTATATGGTTGGTTTATTATTATCATTAATTAATCATAATCATATAATTTATAATGTGATTATCATGTATGATGAACAAAATCATTTTTATCTTACTACTTCCCCACGGATTCTCTATTTTTGACTTTAAACAGTTTTTGACATTTCATTCTTCTTAAGCTACCTTCTCTGGTGACATTTTTTTCTCCTTAGTCTCTTTCATTAATTAATTACTTTAATTTCATTCATTTTCTGACATAACCTTCTATATATGTTATGTTATACTGTTGTATTATATATACCTTTGTGTTAATTCAGGTTTTTTTCACTTTAACTATAACTTGTTCAGTTTTTGCTTTGCTTTCAATTGTATGATCATATGTATATTTATATAAATGAATTTTTTTTTGTTCCTTACAATTAATGTTTCTATGATTTTTTATTTGTTCATGTGATTAATTTGGTTGAATAATCTCTAGGGTATACTGTGATGTGGGTTCTAAGAGTTCATGGATATGCTTTGGCTTTTTCATTTTGTTTCATCACCTTTATGGCAGCTTCACAAAGAACACATCCTTCAGAAGGTGAATTTTTCTCACAACAGCTTATAAATATTCTTAATCTTTCTGTGATTTTAGAGTTTTTAGGATTAAGGGCATGTTCGGCATCACGATTGAGGTTTCAGAATCACCGTGATTCTGACACTCCCACCGTGATGTCGAACTTAGACTAAAAATACAGTTCAAGTTGAAAAAGTAAGGAGGGGTTTGTGGAGAATCATGGTCAAATGCAGCTTAATTGCAGTTGCATAGACACTTGGAGGAATATGTGTACAAATTGATTTTGATATGTTTGGATGTTCTCAAGTAGAATTGATTCTAATTTGAAGATAGTATTCAGAGCTTTTGCCTCTACAATTGATTCTAAGCCTCGAATTTATTGGTCAACTCATTTTTACACGAATGTATCTGAACATTCGTCTACTTTACACTCAGCTCACTTTTATGCAGAATCAATTTTACAAAATCAATTTGTTCAAAATCAGTTTTTGTTGGCGCGAAACCAAAAGTATACTTAATGGCATCACGCAGATCACTTCATTTCATTTTTTCCCTCTGCTGCTTCCATGTAATTTGATTTGGCATCTGATTTTTTTAACTGAAACAATAATTGTTTTAATTTTGTATATATGCAGTACAAGCACTGGTAGACATCAAAAAGAGTTTGGTTGATCCGATGGACAAACTGAAGAACTGGAATAAGACCGATCCATGTGCAGCAAACTGGACTGGAGTTTGGTGTTTTGATAAGAAGGGTGATGATGGTTACTTCCATATCCGCGAGCTGTATGCTTTTTTTGTCCTTCTGTTCTCATTTTACTTGAATTTAAGTTCAATTATATTTTTCAACATTATAAAGTCTTATCAGAGGGTTAATAATAGTTAAGATTTCTAAATTTTTTGTTATTGAATTTTACTTAAGATACCTGATGACTATGAATCTCTCGGGAACTCTAGCACCTCAGCTCGGTCTTCTCTCCCATCTTGAGATACTGTGAGTTTTCTCATTTTACCAAAGTGTTTTCGAACTAAAGTATATGTATCAGAAGGATAAATGGTAATGTGTTATACTATGCTAATATCTTAATTGTTTTATGCTTGAAGGGATTTCATGTGGAACAATCTGACAGGCTCAATACCAAAGGAGATTGGCAACATTACATCATTGAAACTCTTGTAAGAACCTTACCAAAGAAGATGAATTATTAGTATTGATCCTCATCCAGTTTTTGTTTTAAGGTGGTTTTGTTTGTCCTGCTTGATACCGTCTCTTCGACTTATTAGTCTTCATGTCAAGTTTTTGTATTTACCACCCAACATTAAGGGCCTGTAGGATTAATTTTGACTGTTTTTAGTGTACTTACTAGCATAACCACTTGTGAGATCGTTTGAGAGAGCTTATGGAAGCAGCTTATGATATGTTATCAACTAATTTCCATAAGTTTTCCAAGATAGCCTACGCAAACAACTTTTAGTTTATTTTTTTGGTTTTCAACACCAATTTAATCTGGTTCGGGGGTCAGTTCTGACATCAAGTGGTTCCAACCCCCTCCCGAACGCAGTTTGTGGGGGATGCTTTCAGTTTATATGAAAACAGTTTGACTTTATTTTCCTTTTTGTTATAGAAATAGACTATACATAAGCACTTATATATAAGCGCTGACTTAAGATGTTTATCCAAAAAGGGCTATTTCCCGTACAACATCGCAAGTCGCACAGCCTACTGTTATAATACAAATAGTTATTCTGACATATTTTCTGTGCAGGCTTCTGAATGGAAATCAACTATCTGGTAGTTTACCGGATGAGCTTGGCAACCTTTCAAATATGAATAGACTCCAACTGGATGAAAACCAATTGTCAGGTCCTGTGCCGGAATCATTTTCCAACTTGGTCAGCCTTAGACACCTGTAAGCGGTTCTCTAAGCCAAATGCATCATTAGCAAAACAGAGAACTGAATTTCTTACATGTATTTTATCTGCCATCTTTGCAGCCACATGAACAACAACTCATTCAATGGTCAAATTCCTTCCAAACTTTCAAACCTATCCAATCTTATACATTTGTGAGTATTGAAGCCAAATTTTTACATTTCCTTTATGGTTTAAAACTTTAGAGTTGCATCGATGAAACTCTAAAGTGACACATTTTACAAGTTTTAACCGTGTCTGCTTGTTAACATGATTTTACAGGCTTTTGGACAACAATAACTTAACTGGATATCTTCCACCAGAACTCTCGAAGTTACGCAATTTGGCAATACTGTATGTTATGCTCTAATTAAAAAATTTCCAGTATACTCTACAACCATTTTGCATGCCTGTATATATGCTCTTCTGTGTAATTTTGCTTGGCCACAACAGGGATTTTATTATTGTTGATGATTTTCATTTTTTTTTCGTTTCCCTTACAGGCAACTCGATAATAATAACTTCACCGGGAAAGGAATTCCTTCTACCTATGAAACTTTACCCAGACTTGTAAAACTGTAAGTACTCTTATATACATATAAGCGGGAATGGAATTCCTTCAGAAGAATTTTGAACTTAGAAAAGCTTACAATCAAGTTTTCAGTTATGAATTCAAGAACTTAGATTGATTTTTGTTTCTTGAGTTAATGTTTCCTCTTGGATTTAACAGGAGTCTTAGAAATTGCAATCTTCAAGGACCTATTCCTAATTTGAGTTCAATACCAAGACTTACATATTTGTACGTTTAAGTATATATTGCGGCTTTGCTTTTCTTTATATTGTGCCTAATGACAATGAAACCATTTATATCTGTTTTGGCTATAAACTCATTTGTGATCGGTTCATGTTTTAGGGATCTAAGCTGGAATCAATTCACCGGACCTATACCATTATATAAACTTGCTGACCATATGACGACTGTGTATGTAAATAGGCAATTTTATTTATAAATGTCGTACCTATATTGATTATTGAACCTAGTTAAGTTATCTTCATTAAAATATTTATGTAGTATCTTCTTTTTCTATTGCAGTGATATGTCCCATAATAAACTCAATGGATCAATTCCTCGAGGTGTAAAATATCCTCATCTTCAAAAATTGTGAGAATATACTCGTCAACTTGTATTTCACATCTTATTTATTTAATTTTACAGAATCATATCTTAAAATTTCTAAAATAAAACTCTATTTAATGTTTGTTTTTACTGTCAAACACAGGCAACTAGAGAACAATTTACTGACTGGATCCTTCCCTACTACCATATGGCAGAATATATCCTTCACCAGGAAGGCAAAACTTATAATGTAAATTCTGAATCTGAAATACTACGTCAACCTTAAGGATATCGATTTCTTGCATCAAATATTATATTTTGACAAGGGACTTATTGAGTATTGTTGTAAGATGATGTGATTTTGATCATGTTGTTTGCAGTGATTTTGGTAACAACTTACTTTCCGATGTTTATGGAGATCTGAATCCCCCAGCAAATGTTACCTTAAGGTACTCCGATTAATATATTCAGTTATACAATTCATGCAACCATATTATCAGATTCTCTCTTTATGCTTCAATTTATGTTCATAGTATTCCACTCATTGTTTTTAATTTTTATCTCATATGATTCATTTTTTGTCATAAGGATTATAGTGTCATTAGCTTCTATTAATTGTAACTTTGATGTTACGTTATAATAACTATCTTATCATTTTTTTTCTTCTTTCGATAAAGGCTTTCTGGAAATCCTGTTTGCAAGAATTCCAACATACAAAGAATTGGTCAATATTGTGATCAAGAAGGGCGTGACGTAGATGAAGAATATACAAATTCAACAACCTGTCCCATTCAATCTTGTCCACTGGACAATTTCTATGAATTCGCACCCTCGTCACCAGTTCATTGTTTTTGTGCAGCACCTATAAGAATTGGATATAGGCTTAAAAGTCCAAGTTTTTCTTACTTTCCTCCCTATAAAACTAGTTTCGAATCATATTTAACTGATTCCTTAAACTTAAGGCTCTATCAGCTATCAATAGATTCTTATGAGTGGGAAGAAGGACCTCGTCTTAGAATGTATTTGAAAATTTTTCCGTCATTCAATGATTCTCACTCCAACACATTCAACTCAAGTGAGGTCCGCCGCATTAATAACATCTTTTCAGCATGGAAATTTCCTCGCACAGATTTTTTTGGACCATATGAACTCTTGAATGTCACTCTTCTAGGACCTTATGCAAATAGTAAGTTTCTCAATTTCAATATTTCATGCCACTCTTCTGATTTTACCTGTAGAATAGTTTTGCATTAATGTTGATGAATCATATAGCTAGTGAGTAGTGGAAATTTTTAGTACTAGGATTTAGTTAATATAATGTATTCACTTTATTGAGTTTCTCTGATATAACTTTCATTTTATTATTATAGTAATTGATAATACAGTTACAGTGGGCGGAAAGAGAAAAACAGGCATACTAGTTGCTGTTATAATAGCATCTCTTGCTATTGTTTTAGCAATATGTGCAATAATCATGCTCGTACTTTTTAGAAGAAATTTTAAATACCAGCACTTGATTTCCAGGAAGCGTAATTGTAAGTATTTTAACGCTTTCTTATGATAATGTCAATTTGATTAATCTTTAAAGAAAGAAGTTTATTCAAATGGCTGTTTCTTTTTGCAGCGTCTAGTGTATGTATCAAAATAGATGGTGTGAAAGCATTCACTTTGAAAGAGTTGAGTCATGCTACCGACAAATTTGATATCTCAAGGAAAGTTGGTGAAGGAGGCTATGGAATTGTCTATAAGGGAGTTTTATCTGATGAAACATTTGTTGCCGTTAAGCGAGCAGGAGAAAATTCATTACAAGGTCAAAAAGAGTTCTTGACTGAAATTGAGCTTTTATCAAGGTTACATCATCGAAATCTTGTCTCACTAACTGGATACTGTAACGAAGATGGAGAGCAGGTATATAACATATAGCTACGCTTATCTTATGTCATCTTGCAACTAATTTTATTGAGGAACTTAAAAGAAAATGCGAAAAGAATTTATTGTACGATGCATAATTATTAAACAATATCGTAGCAAAGGAGAAACATTCATCTAATATAACTAGTAAGTGAAACATTTTACAAAATATTAAACACTTTCTATTAGTCCCTAAACTAATAGTCTAGTATCCATATTCATTGTGTGTTTGAAAATCTTAGTTTAAAGCTAAGTTTTGCCATATTAGCTTCATATTTGACCGTAATATTATCTCATATACTCTTTTTCTTTGTTCAGATGCTGGTATATGAATTCATGCCCAATGGCACTCTAAGGGAATGGATTTCTGGTAAGGAATTATAAGAAAATTTTGAATCGAAATAAGCAAAATCTTCTTTAATTTATTAAATTTTGATAGATGTCTTTTTATGCTTGATATGCATTTACCAAGTCTATCGGGAGAGAGTAACATTCCAATACAGTTATAACTTCAATCTGCACGAAAACTTTAAGTCTCTCGATATTTACAACTAAAAATGGAGGTAGAAATGTTGAACAAAAGAAATCATGATCATAGTAGTAAAATAATATAGCACCATGATTTAAAATTGTGTATGTTCTAGATTATGCATATAAGTTAAAGGAATACCGTGATCTTGCAGGTAAAAGTAAAAAATGCAAGGAAGGCCTAAGTTTTTTCATGAGATTACGGATTGCAATGGATGCAAGCAAAGGCATACTGTATCTGCATAAAGAGGCTAACCCTCCTATATACCACAGAGATATTAAAGCTAGTAACATACTTCTAGACTCTAAGTTTACGGCTAAAGTGGCTGATTTTGGATTGTCGCGACTTATACCATACTCAGATGAAGAGGGTACTGTACCTAAATATGTGTCAACAGTTGTTAAGGGAACACCGGTAAGTTTGCTAAAGAATATTTAGAAATGATTTCGATTCCATTGACCTTTTCTTGAACAACTCAAGTTCTGCAAATTATTTTCACACTAGTGTGATTGTAAATTCCCCTTTAGTTTATGAATGTTGTAGTGTAGTTTAAGTTTGTTCCTAAAATTTGATCTAGAAACTTGAATGCGATATCATTTTGTATCCATTTAGAAATATGAAAATCAAGGTTGAATATACTAACTACTTTGTAATTTTCCTGCAGGGTTACCTGGACCCAGAATATATGATGACTCATAAGTTAACTGATAAAAGTGATGTATACAGTCTAGGAATTGTGTTTTTGGAGCTTTTGACCGGCATGCATCCAATATCACGTGGGAAAAACATTGTCCGCGAGGTACATCTTTTTTCTTTATTATAAGATAATAAATATATCATAAAAAACATTGGATCATAAATCTTCCGCTCACATCCGTTGTGACATGGGTTCAAGTCCATAATGCTCAAGTTGGTTGTTTATGCATACTTCCATTGTCTCGCAGTCGCAGGGACTAATGTAATTGATAATTTTCAATTAAGTGCCTGAAATTGTCTCGGAGGGACTAACGTAATTGAGAATTTTCAAACTCAGAAATCATTATAAAATTTTGTTAATTCGTGCGACTATGTTAACACCGTCCAATTACACTCTTTATTTTCCTATCATTTTAAAAGAAATACTACTGTTCAAACACACTCTTATCTCTTATGCAACATAATTTTGTCTCAGGTGAATCTGGCTTGTCAATCTGGCGAAATAGATTCAATTATAGACGACAGAATGGGCGAATATCCGTCTGAATGCTTAGACAAGTTCTTATCACTAGCCCTCGGTTGCTGTCAAGACCATCCGGAAGAGAGACCATCAATGATAGATGTGGTGAGGGAATTAGAAGACATTATTGCCTTATTACCTGAAACTGAAATTAGTTTATCAGATATTTCCTTAGATAATTCTGGTAAAATGGCACCACCTTCGTCTTCATCATCGTCAGCAACAACATCAGGATTCATTACGACAAGAAAGGACCAACAGCATATGTCCTCGTATGTGTCAGGAAGTGATCTTGTCAGTGATGTCATTCCTACTATTGTTCCTCGTTGAGGCTTTAGTATATATATTTCATTTTTTGATATTAAGATTTTGATAATACCAATTACCAAAGGTAGGAAGTTTATTAGGGACATAATTATTGTTTCTCATTCTACATAGAGACTTTGTAAATTTTGTACTCATGTAAACAAATTTGCTGGCAAAAAGAAGAAAAATAACATTAAGATATGATCTTCCAACAGAGTTTGTCTGGTTTGTCTAAATCATGGAAGCACATACTTGTATTTACACAATTACAAAGACTTTATTACAAGTCTACAATTTGTAAGGTTGAGTAGTTTTAAGAATTTAACATTACAGATAAAAATTGGCAGGAGAAGATATAAGATTGAATTGGTAATTGGAGAGTTAAGAAGTTACTAAGAGATCAATTTTGAATTTGAATTACACTCTAAATTTAAATGAATGAAAATATTCTTTATTTTTATAGTAAAAAAATACTCATTGAAACAAATAAAATCCTATTTATTTATTTTTAGATCATCTATTATGGAACAAAATAATATGCCATAGAAAAGACTAAATTGCCCTTGCTTCTTTTTCTGACACATACACAATTTAAGGGCAATATAATTAAGATATTTTCACATGAAAATTCATTTTATATGATTTTTATATTATAAATTTAAATAATAATATTTTACGCTCTAGTGAGAAGTGAGAACATATTATGGAACAGATTTAACGCCAAAGTGAAAACACGTTATAAATCAAATTAACAAGTTAGAAATACATGATATATAATTTTTTTTAACTAAGAAAATACATGATATATAATTCTCACGGGTACTTATGGAAGAAAATAATATGCCATAGAAAATATCAAATTGACATTGCTTCTTTTTTTGACACGCAATTTAAGGGCTGAAATTTTGGTGTATCAGTATAGGATGTTGGACGTGATGTTCCAACACTTGGAATATTATAGAGGACATTTCAACATTCAGGATGTTGGATAGGATGTTACGTTCCAACATGTGACAGACGTGTAAAACAAGTTATGAAAATTAAAAGTTGAAATGAAACATTATATTGTTTACAATGTGAGTATGAATTTCCAATTTATTGGAAGGTTGATGTATCATATCCATTGAAACTGTTTATTTTGGAAACATTTTGTAATGTTTCAACTCATGAAATATTTGATAGAAGTAGTGTTTTTATTGTGATACACTATTTTAGAGCGGAAGAACCGTTGTATTATAACAATATGATGATGATGATGATGATGATGTTAATTATATTGGATTGAGTCAATGAGATAAATTTATAAGTAGTTTTATTTTATTGATGAATAAGTTGTCGCTTAGTAGCCATCTAAGTAGACTTGTATAAATTTATTGTGAAAACCAAGCTTATTTTATAAACTTGATGAAATATGAGATTAATTGACTTTGAGACGTTTTAGTCAATATTTGTGAATTACGCGGATCCGTAGACAAAAGCCCCTGGGATGAAAATTGATAGGAATGGACTTTGTCACTGAAAAACAACAAGTGATCGATGGTAACCCAACTTTTGTGATTGGAGATCCCATGAAAAAGGTTCAATGGAAAAAACAAGTTACTTGTTAGTTCTGTTAGCATTGAATTTTGTCTATGTCCTAAGTGTTATGATAATGGCTATGAGAAGTACTAATTAAAAATAAATTGAGGAGTAAGCTTAATGTTTTTAATGATTATCATAAGTCCTTATGGGTGGTGTATGGTTGTAGCATACACTAGATAGAATCACTTATATGAGTGTCAAGTGAGGCCGCTTGTATGAGACTACGGCGGGTCTCTGGAACACTCATGAATACTAGACATGCGCACGGTCTAAATGTGCAACACTGCGGTAACACGAGAAAAAATATTTGTTCATTTTTACTTGTCGTTTTAGAAAAAAATATAGTATAATTTATTATTTGAAAAAATTACCTTCATTTTTTTTGGTGAACCTTACCTTCATTTTTTTATTAAAATACTAAACTATCTTTGTTAGAATATTAAAAATTTAGATTTTTATATTTTTGACAAAAAAAAATAGGTTTTCTACTCATTAGATTTTTTTTTAGTTATATATCCTTTAAAAAAAATTTGACGTAATATATTTATTATAATTTAATTCTTATTTTAAGTTTATGAAGTTAAGGGTAAAAAGGTACATTAATTCTTCTCTCTCCTCCTCCTTGTTAAAAAGTTGAAGCAAATATAAAAATTAAAAATATTTCCTCCCCTCCTCTCCAAAAATACTGAACCAAACAGTCTATACTTTAGATACCTACTACTACTACTTATTTTTATCCATGTTTAAAACCCATAAAATATTTTGGAGTAGTCGGTTATCTTTTTCTTCATTTATTATTATAATGTTAATTATTTTACCTTGACTCAACATTTATTATTTATAACCGTTCTAAATCCTAATTAATAGGATGTTATGCTACTTATTTTGTGGATAGAACTACTTGACATATACAAATACGGTAGAAAGAACAGTAGAAATAGTAGAGAGAATAATGGAAAATATCGTAAAACTTAAGTAACATATGTTAAATGCAATATAAATAGAAGCCAAATAGAGTTGAGAAAGCATTATGAAAATTAAGAAGAATTTGAATCGTGGAGAGACATGTTCTCGAAAACCTATGTTGAATTATTATTATATCTCATATTATTTATATAAATTATAAATATTTACTTCTCAAATTATAAATATCTAATTCTATTTCATTTTTTAATCTCATTTTCTCAGTTCTTAGTTTCGCGATCGAAGTTCTCACTCTCGTGATGGCAGCGGAATTTCCAGAAATTGGTCCTAGAGTATTGGGTGGACATATTAAGACGTTGACCGACCTATATAAATTCTTAGACGATGATTTTAAAATGGTACTCTCCTAAGAAAAAGACCTCTATGAATTTCTTTTAGTATTGAAAGTTTATATCTTAACGTCTGTAGTCGATAAATTATTGAAGTAATTTGACAAAAATACATCGACATTTTTTATAAATGGTCAAAGGTTAGGGATAACATTACAAGATGTCTTGTTCATCTGTCATTTGCCCATCAAGGGGAATATAGTTTTAATTCAACATTGTCCAAGTGATGAAGCATTCGAAAATGTGTTCCTGGTGCAACCCCCCGATGATAGAAAGACTCTAAGGGAATTTTACTTACAGATCGCATGCAACACTAAATTACCTTTGAAGCAGCGGACGATTGTCATGTTGATGATTATTATTATATCGATTGTTATGCCATCTAACGATAAAAATTATCTCCCTACCACATTTATTTCACTTTTAGAGGATGAAGATTCAATGTCCAAATATGCATGTGCAGCTGCACTCCTTTCTTTCCTCTTAACAAGAATAGAAAATTTTGGAAGCAGGCATAAAAAGCATTTGGACGGAAATTTCTGGTGGTCTTGGTAACTATTAGTTTGAACTATTTATTTGACTTATTTTTTAAAAAATACTTTTTTAAATGCATATTTTTATTGTATTGTAGACATTTTTTTATTCGAATTCCAAAACATTGGCAAGCAATAGGAGTTGAGCCGCTAGAACCAGATACTTTCACTTGTCTGATGTGGTGGTTTATCAATAGCAACAAGAAAATATCCAATAACCATAGAAATCCCTATGAGAATGTGGGCTACTACATTGGCGAATCTTACCAAAGATGTAAGATCTTTAATGATATCTCGGTAACTCATTTAGACTTTCTTTTGTGTACTCATTCTTTTAAATATCTTACAAAGAGAGTTACAAAGATATCATTAAAGATCTTACACCTTCGGTAAGATTCGCCAATGTAGTAGCCCACATTCTCATAGGGATTTCTATGGTTACTGAATATTTTCTTGATTCTATTGATGAACCACAACATCAGACAAGTGAAAGTATCTGGTTCTAGCGGCTCAACTCCTATTGCTTGCCAAAGCTTTCGAATTCGAATAAAAAAATGTATACAAAACAATAAAAACATGCATTTAAAAAAGTATTTTTTAAAAAATAAGTCAAATAAATAGTTCAAACTAATACTTACCAAGACCACCCAAAATTTCCGTCTAAATGCTTTTTATGCCTACTTCCAAAATTTCCTATTCCTGTTAAGAGGAAAGAAAGGAGTGCAGCTCCCCATGCATATGTGGACACGAAATCTTCATCCTCTAAAAGTGAAATAAATGCGGTAGGGAGATAATTTTTATCGCTAGATAGCATAATAATCGATCTAATAATAATCATCAACACGGCGATCTTCCGCTCCTTCAAAGGTAAGTTAGTGTTGCATGCGATCTGTATGTAAAATTCCCTTAGAGTCTTTCTATCATCAGGAATATGCACCAGGAATGCGTTTTTGAATGCTTCATCACTTGGACAGTGTTGAATTAAAACTATATTTCCCTTGATGGGCAAATGACAGATGAACAAGACATCTTGTAAGGTTATCCCTAACCTTTGGCCATTTATCAAAAATGTCGAAGTATTTATGTCAAAGTACTTCAATAATTTATCAGCTACCGGCGTTAAGATATTGACTTTCAGTACTAAAAGAAATTCATAAAGGCCTTTTTCTCGGGAGAGTACCGTTTTAAAATCATCATCTAAGGATTTATATAGGTCGGTCAACGTCTTAATATGTCCACCCAATACTCCAGGACCAATTTCTAGAAATTCCGCTGCCATCACGAGAGTAAGAATTTCGACCGCGAAACTAAGAACTGAGAAAATAGGATTAAAAAATGAAATAAAATTAAATATTTATAATTTGAGAAGTAGATATTTATAATTTTTATAGATAATATGTGATGTAAAAATAATATAACACAAGTTTTCGAGAGCCGGTCTCTCCACAATTCAAATTCTTCCAAATTTTCACAATGTTTTCTCAAGTCTGTTTTGCTTCTAATTATATTGCATTTAACATATGTTATATGTTCCTAATTGGCACAATTAATCGGAAGGGTTGTGACTGTCCCCATTTCTTACTACAATGTCCCCCTGATTAGTATCTCCTAAAGGTAGGACTATGAAAATGTCAAATAAGGATGAGACAGACTTAGAGATTGCTAAATAAAGATGGGATTCCAAAATTGATAAATAAAGATGGGACTCCGACAATGCTAGATAAGTATGGGACTCCGAAATTACTAGAAGTGCACTTGGTAAACGTGGAATTAAGTGCCTAATTCAGTGTCCTAGATGCCTTCCAAAGGAAGAGACAATTAATCATGCCTTCATGTTCATGTACTGTCAACATGCATCTAGATTTTGATTTGGCTTTCTTCTTCTTCTAATAATTTGATTTATTTATTTTTGCTCAATGCTTAATGTATTAGGCAAACAAAAATTCTAATAATCTTATTTATAATGTGAAAAATAAATTATATTATTCAGCAAACGTAATTACTAGTGCGATCCACTGTTTATCAAAAAAAAAAAAAACTAGTGCGATCCACCTTGTTTTAACTTGAATTCTGCGTGTTCCATCTGATTCTATGGTACCATAAACTAATTAATCAACACACAACAAAACATAGAAAAACTAACACAATCTACACAAAGGCCAAAAAACGCAACAACAAAATAAATCCCAAATTAACAACCCCAAGTCCCCAACTAACATCAAATTAACAACCCAAACACATAACACAATCTAGGCTCCCAACACAACACCATTCATATAGGGTTTGGACTTTGGAAGCAAAACATATCTGTTAGAAGATTGAGGTGCGGTGGCAACGAAGCTGGCTATGGGGAGAGTGGCCGGCGACGGTGGCCGTTGCTAGTGTGATAATACTTTAATTTTATATTTTTTTTAAATAAATATTTTATTTTTAAAATTGTTTCTTACTTTTATAAAAAATGCTAAAAAATAGTTTCGAGCCCTTCGTTAATTATGCCAAAAAATGCCATAAAATTATTTTCCTTTTTTATTTTTATTCATCACATTTTTATTTAATTGTACAAAATAAAGAGAAAAAAACATAAAAAAAATATCCCTTTCCACGCCAAAGAGCATATTCCCCAATTACCAAAAAAAAAAAAACATATTCCCCTTCTCACACCAAAAAAACATCTTTTTTATATACCAATCATATAATGCCACATCATCACTTTGACATCGTAAATATTTTAATCTTTTAAAATAAATAAAAATCCTCTTCTTTTTCAAGAAATTTAGTTAAGTGTAGTTAATTTTTTTGATTTGATGTAAGACATATGTTAAGTTTATTGTATTGCCCTTTTAAATCACAAGTACCAAAGTATAAAGTGGAATAATTGTTTAAAAAGTAGTAGAATTAAATAAAGGTATATTTGAAATAGTAGTATTAATTTTTTTTATTTTAAAAGTAATTAACTTTTGCTTATAATAGTGACCAAAATTTGAAGTTTTTTTGCTTATAATAGTGACCAGAGGGAGTACATTAACGACAATCTACTTTTATTTTTTTGTAATTTTTACGGATGCTTATATTTCTACTCATGTATATATTAATACGAATGTCTATTTTTATGATATTTCTATGGGACCTATATTTCTACTTATATATACAAAAATCATTTGATATGTTATTGAGATTCATCAAATGTTAAGGTTTATGTATTTTTATTGAATACTGTAAAAATTTGACGAGTCTCAAGAACATATGAAATGATTGTCACTTTTTTTTTTAAAAAATATTTGTATTAATTATTGAACTGGTCGAGGCTCAATTGGGTTTGACCAACCCCATTAGGCAAAAGACCCACTAGATGAAGTTGGACTGTCACACCTAGGCATATGACAACAAAAATATAGGAATACATGGGATGACTATTTCTCTCCCATGATCTCCGATCTCCCTAAATTCTCTCAACTACCTCACCCCACTACTTCACCTTCACTCCCTATATATGGAGAGATATTAATAGAAAGAGTTAACACATTCTTTCTTCCTACAAAAACACCGTCTTCTTCCTTAAAAACTCAACAGAACTATGTAGCTCTGATTCTTTAATCTCTTACGGATACGTAAGACCAGAGTTTCCCTATCGAGCTATAATTAAAATACAACTTTGATACCCTACCAAAAATTCCCGAACAATGATCTATATGATAAAAAATTTCAATTTAATGATTCATTTTGTAAATTTTGATACTTAACATACTATATTAATTTGGAGATTTAATTTTTTATTATTTTATTTTTATAGTTTATTCTATTTTATGTCTACGAGTATCTATATTTTAATTCATATAATAATATATACTTCTGACATGTTAGATTTATTTTAATTCATATAATAATATATACTTCCGACATCTGTGTGGAAGCATGGGTATCTTACTAGAGACACAAATAAAATATTACTCTCTTCCATCTCCCGAAATATAAGAGAAAAAATGTACTTTATTTTGTCCTAAAATATAAGGAAAATCATTTTCAAAAATGTGTTTTACTTATTCTCATAAAATTAAATCTAAATTGTATTTAATTTTTTTTCTCCTTCATTTTCTCAATAAATAATAATCAATAAAAAAATAGTCTTACACCTTCTTATACAACTTATTTAAAAAAAAAACACTCACAAAACTATATTTCAAATTCTCATAATAATATTTTCTTAGGGGGGTTATTCAATTGAGATTTCGATGGATTTTAAAAGATTTTAAAGACTTTTTTATGATAAAAAAGTCTTGTGTTATTCAATCAAGACTTTTTAAAAAAGTAAGTAAATCTTGTGTTATTCAATCAGGACTTTTATAAAAAATAAGCAAAAGTTTTTTAAACAAGTCTCTCAAAATCTCACAGAATCAATATAATCCCACAAAATCTTTTAAAATCTTCAAGACTTTTTTATCATAAAAAAGTCTTTTAACATCCATTAAAATTCCAATTGAATAACCCCTTAATAAATATTATTATTATTATTATTATTATTATTATTATTATTATTATTATTATATTTTAGAACAAAGAGAATATATATTTTTACAAGATCTTCGTGCTGATAATATTTGGTTTTATATATTTTTATCTGCTTCAAAATATATATATTGGTTTTATATAGATAGATTAATGAGAAAATATGGTACTACTTGACAAGTTTGTGTGAATTTGCCACTAGGCTGTTCGTTCCAATCCCTGTTTTCCGCCGTGTGTCTGAAACTATATCACTGCTCCAATCGTGCTCGTGAATTAGTTTCCCTACCTCAAACCACGATGGTACATACGATCCCCTCTTTTTCCTTCTCTTCAACAATTTCTTAATCTTTCTTCTCTATCTACTACTTTACTCACTTCATTTTCTATAAACTTTTTTAACCTAATCTAATTTTATTTATATGCAATTTTTTCAGTCATCTATACTTAGAGGAGAATCCAGGAGATTCAACACTAAACAAAGAGCACGAAATCATTTGACACCACAAAAGAAACAAGAGATTAAAGAAGCTTTTGAATTATTCGACACCGATGGCTCAGGTACTTTACCATCAAAATCAATTAATCAAGTTTTTTTATTTCCTATTTATGTTAATAATAATAATTTGATGATTTTTTTAGGTACTATTGACTCCAAGGAGCTTAATGTTGCCATGAGGTATTTATTTTTATTCATATGATCAAAATGTTTGTCATGTTAATTAGTTTGTTATGTTGTTTTCATACATCTTATTTTTGCAGGGCTCTTGGATTTGAGATGACAGAAGAGGTACTAGTATTATATAATATCTAAGTATATTCGTTCAATTTGGTCTTGATTGAGAAAAGTTTACAAGTTGTTTCTATAACAAAAGATAAAATAAAGTTGTGTTCGTATAAGCTATAAGTTGTTTTCATAAGCTATATTAAAGAATTGTTTTTATATGTTTTCCTAAACAGTTTCACAAAAGTTTATGTCAGTAGATAAACTCAAATAAGTCAATTCAAACAAGCCCTTTGGCTTTGGCTAATGATTATTCTTCTACTCATTAAGAATTCTGTAGATATAGGGATTTAATGGCTAATAAAATCTGATTGAAGAAAAGTAAGGATTAGGAATTATCAAGATTTTGTGATGTCATTCTTTGTTTGTTGGAGTTCTATATGCGATTCTCTAATAGATAATTTGTTGTGCCATTTCAGCAAATTGAGCAAATGATAGCAGATGTGGACAAGGATGGGAGTGGAGCAATCGACTATGATGAATTTGAGCACATGATGACAGCCAAAATAGGAGAAAGGGACACTAAAGAGGAGCTCATGAAAGCTTTCCATATTATTGATCAAGACAAAAATGTGAAGATCTTCACTGCTAAACATCATTAGTATTGCTTCTTCTTGATTCTCATTCTATATTTGTGGTCATTACAGGGTAAGATATCTGCAGCAGACATCAAACGCATTGCAAAGGAGCTAGGTCAAAATTTTACTGATAGGGAGATTCAAGAGATGGTTGATGAAGCAGACCAAAATAGTAAGTTACCACATTCATATACTTACAAACTCTATTTTTTCAGTTAAACTTTTGCATTTCACATACCATGCTTGTATTTCATTCTATAGTAACTGAGTGGATATACGTGTTTTAGGTTATATTGACATAGTGTTGTCAATATGTGAAAAGCCAATATTATTACTTTGAACTTCAAATTTGTGATTTTCTCAGCATTGAAAGTAAAGTACACACTCATGTAATTAGAAACAAAGTAACATTTGTTACATAATATTAGAAATAATTTTGAAGTACACAGTGCAACTGATTCCAATTAACATTTGTTACATAATTTTAGAAACAAAGTAATTGAAATAACTCCATTGTTTTTACAATAATAGTAACTCCCTAGTCAAGAAACATTAGTTTGAAAATCGCTAGAGATGCTAGAGTGGTGATAGCGCAAAAGCATCTTGTGAAATTGAAAAAGTATTGTTTTGTCTCGCACCCGTTATACCCAAATTTGCACTGTTTCGATCTACGCTGGAATACTTATTCGTTTTCCATTGAAAATGAGGGATCCACTAAACTTTGGGACTCAGTGGGTTTATTTGATTTAATTACTTGGGAATTTGTCATCTTTAGTGGACTTGGTGGGTTTTAATTGATTTATTTATTTATTTTTTGACTAAGTGATTTATTTATTTTTGTTACATGGTTTTAATTAATTTAAATACTTGGGATAATGGGATTCATCAAACAATGAATGTTTTAAATTTATTCATTTTTATTAATTTCTTTATTCTTCTTTTGTTTTTCCTGTAAAAAAATAAATTTAATATAAAATTTATATCAAGGTTATTTTTCTTATAATTGTCTATTTGGTGGGATCTTACAATCCCTACATCTACGCTTTTTCTATACCAGAAGTTACATTATAAGTTTCGTCTTCCTGCTGAAGAATATGGTAGCAGGCAGTGGCAGAGTTAGACTGGAATTTTCGGGTGAACTATAATTTTTTTTTTATAATTTATAAATTAAGTATGCAAATTATATACAAAAAAAATTAAGTTGTAGTAACCACATACTATGATTAAAAAGAAATTAAGCTGCATAACGTAAAATAATATATTACGCCTTGAGCGTGACTTGAAAAGATTTGGTATACAATATAATTTGTATATTTAACTAATAAATTATAGTAATTTCTAAAAAATAGAAAAAAAGCATGAGTGAGACAACGTAAGTTTAAAAGAAAGAATAAGAAGAAAGTGAGATAACACAAGAAAAGAACATGAAATTAAGTGAGACAGCATATAGAAACAAAATGACAACGTAAATAGAGACAAGAACAGACTGGCATACACAAAATAGGAAAACAAAACAACAAAATAGTTATAAATTATATATACTATTAACTATATTAGCATAATTTGTTGTTTGTTAAGTGAAATGTTTGATTCATTTTATAGGAAAGATTAATTAAGGTTCAAATCCAAAATATTTTATTATTAAAAAAAGGACAAAACTTATGTGCATTTCCTTAGGTATTGTTCGTATGTTTCTTAACATAGCAAACTATGAAGTCCTCAAATTCATGATTTTTTTGAAGTTTGTTATAACCACAAAATTAGAACTTTATGTTAAGAATCATACCGAAAGTACTTAAATAAATGCATACATGATTTGTCCAAAAAAAATCCAATATTTTAAGGAAAGAAAAAAAATTCAAAATGTATGAATGAAGAATCAAACCTATAATCTATAGAATCAAATTAAAGGACAATCACTAAGCTACAAACTATTACATGATATACAATGCAACTCTTAATAGATATATACAAATAGATCAATGTCAGCATATATATACACTTACCTATTATTTAAAAGAAAATTAATAATTTGGGATGAGCCGCGGTCCTGCCGAGCCCTAAGACAGCTCCGCCCCTTGTATCAAGGAAGGACCCAAGCATTAATTTGTTCTCTAGTTGGTTCTGTGTAAAAAAAGTTAAAAGGTTGAAAACTGAGTTAAAATAGGCTTGAAGTTAAGGCAGATTAACATCCATATCACCTGACATTTATAACTTTTATGGGTACAATATACATGATGTCTCAGACTCGGCCACAAGTCTCAGCTGAAAAAAAAAGAAGAATAAACAACAGGGTGCTAGTGCGTTTGGTCAATAGTTAGTTACAATGATAGTTTGGGAATTGGGAGTTAGAGATTAATTAGAAGGAACTGCATATTTGTATGGAGAGTTTGGATTAATATGCAACAACTGAATCTTTAAGTTTTTAAGGGTAACCCTTGTAAGGTGGTTTATTTCTCTCTTTCCCCCTTCTTCCTTCCCTGCTTGTCACATAATTACAATAGGTTTCTGAATTGTATATACACATAGTGTTTATAATTATATATAGATGCTAGGAAAGTAAAATTTGTGTGTGATGGATTTTTTCTTGCATTAGCATCGATAATCTTCCCATGTTTGCGAGATATTATTACACAGCTTTTGTGGCTTTACAATATGCAGATGATCGAGAGGTTGATCCAGAAGAGTTCATCATGATGATGAGCACAACAGGCTTCCGTCACTAGTCATATTGAATGGCTTGATTATATATATAATATCAGATGAAGCGACACTTGTGTGATTGTGCAAATTGTAGGAATAATGTATCGAATGTTATATTTTTTTATAAGAAATATGAATTGAATGTTATGATGTTGTGTTACCTGTGAGCATTGATCTATGTTGGAATTTTGGTGTCTTGTTTGAATTTATGTTTTAAAAGTTTAACATCTTTGACTAAACTCAACCCTCTAAAAAAACAATTGGAAAGCACCTACATTTATGGTCCGTTTGGTTGGCAAAAAAGAAAACACTCAAACCGAGATCATCAGGTTTAGTGGTTTTGAAGGAACTTATGGAAGGAATAAAAGACAACATAGAAACAACATTTTTGAATTGTTGGCATTCTTGATCTCTGAACTTCCCGTATATGTCCCTTATTTCTTACCACTTAAGTTATCCACTTATTTTTGTAAAAAACTAATAATAATTTTTACATGTTGTATCCAAATAAGTTAAAGATTATTTTATTAAGTAAAATGATTCTTACTATAATAAACAAACATGAAATACTTTTCCGATGTACCAAAAAAAACAAACACAATTTTTTTTAAATTATTTTACATCAAAATCACTATTTTTTAATTTGTAACAAACGAAATTAACACTACTTTCAATAGTTTATGAAGATAATATAGTAAAAGTAGCAACCATTATCTCATTTATTTATAATTTTTTATTAGTATTATGTGTGGTATACTCATATTAATCACCTATGATAATAGTTAGTTCTACCACAAGTCATTTGTTGGAGAAGCGTTTGTTAGAAGAGGTCAATCACTTAAATAAATCTCAGTTACCATCTGCAGAGAATTAATCTTGATTTGTGGATCTTCTCATAAGGTGTGGTGTGACATTCTTAATTGGTTAGATGTGCAAAGTGTTATGCATAATAATGTGTTTGCTCATGCTCATCAGTTTAGAGGTTTACAAGCTCGTTTCTTGAAGATTAAGGATTGCTTTCAAGTTATTTGGTTGGCAACTACTTGGTTGATTTGGAAGACTCGTAATGATTGTTGCTTTAACAATAATACTTTTCTAGCAGATTCTGTTGTTTTTTAAGTTAAAATTCATGTTTGGTGGTGGTTCAAGGTGAAGTTTAAAGATTTTAATTGTGCATTTGTATCTTGGTTTAGCCACCCTTTGCTCTGTATGGGTTGGTGAGATATGTAATTTTTGTTTTTTTTGTTGTATTTAGATTTTGTTTAGCATCTAATTTGTGCACTTCTTGTGCCATTTTAGTGCTCTTTTTCTAATATAATTGGTCCTTTAATTGTTTCAAAAAAAAAATCTCTGTAATTGCGCGTAGAGGTTACCGTTGGTTTACGAAAAAAATAAAAACATTCATGTCCACATTAGTATTTTTTATTTTTTTTTGGTCTAGTCATGTCCACATTAGTATTATTTGCCTCAAATAATAATCCAGCTGTTACATTTTCATTGGCCTATAGCAGAAACAGTGCTTAAGGTTTTTGTTTAAGCTTAATAATCGTAGTGTGCATGTTTTGCGCTCATAGGTTACATTACACACTAACACACACATGGGTTATGGTTCCGCAACCCTGCGTTGTTGCATGGTGCAAGCAAGATCACTCTGTAGCAACACTTCCGCTATTTCACGTTACGGTCGCAACCGTGATATAGACAATGCTCGAAAAGTGTTCGACAATACGCCATTGCCACAAAGAACCATCGCTTCCTGGAACGCAATGGTAGCTGCATACTTCGAATCCCGCAAACCTCGTGACGCCGTTCTTCTGTTCGATCAAATGCCCCAAAGAAACACTGTTTCATTTAACGGCATGATTTCAGGTTATGTTAAAAACGGAATGGTGGGCGAAGCGAGGAAGGTGTTTGATTGTATGCCTGAAAGGAATGTTGTTTCGTGGACTTCCATGGTTCGTGGTTATGTTCAAGAGGGTATGGTGGAAGAAGCTGAAAGACTGTTTTGGGAAATGCCGCATAGGAATGTGGTGTCGTGGACTGTTATGATTGGTGGGTTGTTGAAGGAATCGCGTTTTGAGGATGCGAAGAAACTGTTTGATATGATGCCTGTGAAGGATAATGTGGCTGTTACTAATATGATTGGTGGGTATTGTCAGGTGGGTCGTGTGGATGAAGCTCGTGAATTATTTGATGAAATGCCGGTGAGGAATGTGTTTACTTGGACTACTATGGTTTCTGGGTATGCGAAGAATGGGAGAGTTGATGTTGCAAGGAAGCTTTTTGAAGTGATGCCTGAGAGAAATGAGGTTTCTTGGACAGCTATGCTTATGGGGTATACTCAGAGTGGGAGGATGAGGGAGGCTTTTGAGCTTTTTGAAGCGATGCCGGTGAAGTGGGTTGTTGCTTGTAATGAGATGATCATGCGGTTTGGACTTGCTGGGGAGATAAATCGAGCTAGGATGGTGTTTGAGGGAATGAAGGAGAGGGATGAGGGAACTTGGAATGCTATGATTAAGGTGTGTGAGAGGAAAGGGTCTGAGTTGGAAGCTTTGGATTTGTTTGTTAGGATGCAGAGGGAAGGGATTGCGTTGAATTTTCCTTCGATGATCTGTGTTCTTTCTGTGTGTGCCAGTCTAGCTAGCCTTGATCATGGCAGGCAGGTTCATGCTCGATTGGTGAGATCTGAATTTGATCAAGATTTATATGTTGCCTCGGTTTTGATTACAATGTATGCTAAGTGTGGTGATCTTGTTAGAGCAAAAAGGATTTTTAGTAGGTTTCCATTTAAAGATGTTGTTATGTGGAATTCTATGATTACGGGTTATTCCCAGCATGGGTTGGGAGATGAAGCTTTGCTTGTTTTCCGTGATATGTACTCGTCTGGAGTTCAGCCAGACGAGGTTACTTTCATTGGAGTTCTTTCAGCTTGTAGCTACAGTGGGAAAGTGAAAGAAGGGTTTGAAATTTTCGAAGCAATGAAATGCACTTATCAAGTGGAGCCAGGAGTTGAACACTATGCTTGTATGGTTGATTTGCTAGGCCGAGCTGGCCGGGTAGATGAGGCAATGGAACTGGTAGAAAAAATGCCAATGGAACCGGATGCTATTGTTTATGGTGCATTGTTAGGTGCTTGCAGAAACCATATGAAGCTCGATTTGGCTGAAGTTGCAGTAGAGAAACTTGCGAAGCTAGAGCCCAAAAATGCTGGGCATTATGTCTTGCTCTCGCATATGTATGCATCTAAAGGAAGGTGGAGGGATGTTGAAGTACTTAGGAAAAAATTAAATGCTAGGAGTGTCGTCAAATTTCCTGGCTTTAGTTGGATTGAGGTTGAGAAGAAGGTGCATATGTTCACTGGTGGAGACAGCAAGAGCCACCCCGAGCAACCTATTATCACGAAAATGTTGGAGAAGCTAGGTGGAATTATAAGGGAAGCTGGGTACTGTCCTGATGGTAGCTTTGTTCTTCACGACGTGGATGAGGAAGAGAAGACACACAGCTTGGGTTATCATAGTGAAAAGCTAGCTGTAGCATATGGACTCCTTAAAGTGCCTGAACGGATGCCAATTAGAGTTATGAAAAATTTGCGGGTATGTGGTGATTGTCATTCTGCGATCAAATTGATTGCAAAAGTCACTGGACGGGAGATCATTATTAGGGATGCCAATAGATTTCACCATTTTAAAGATGGTTACTGTTCGTGCAAGGACTTTTGGTAGTTCTGGACAACAGTTACAATCTGTCTCAGATTTGAATAAGCTGTTGTAGTAGAGAACTGCTTTCATACTAAGCATGATAGGATAGGATACAATGCACTTCAATGGGTTGTATTTAACAATCAAACAGAAGCTCCTGAATACATTATCCTGGAAGCATCGTTTGTGATCATCATCAAAAGAACAGTTCTAATGATGCTTACACTTTTTACAGCCTCCAATATTTTGCATTGAAATAGATGGAATGAAAGCATTCACTTTCAAAGATCTGGCAGTTGATACTTGATATTAAGTACTGACAATTTTAACTGCTTAATTAAAGCTTTCCAAGGAGGTAAAGGGAATGCTTTAAACTGGTATTGGAATGCACTGACCCATAAACCCTTACACCAGGTGCTGTGTTTGTGGAGCTATTGATGGAGTTGCAAGTTGCAATATATATCAGAGAGTAACAACATTGATTGCAAGGTAACTATTTAATAACACCAGTGTACTCGGCATATCTTTTATAACTAAGCCACTTTGGATTTTAACGATTTTCAAGGGTTAATAATGAAGGCAGAGAGAGTATCATCTGTCATTTCTTCGATTGGTCATTTGCCCTTCTTTTATTCCATCCTAGCAAAGCATAATTTCAAGCTGAATTAAACTTTTATGTGTCCTTTGTGTTATAACAAAAGTATAATTGATTGACCAGGTTGTTAAGATTACTAGTAAAAGTACTTCTAAACTTTGCATCAATTTCCTGCAAAGTGTTTCTAGGGAATTTTTTAAATTTCAGTAGGTTTTGTGTCAGACTTCTATTTACATTCCTTGGGCAATAATGTCAGATCAGGTGAATATGGTTTGCTATTTTGGCATGATATTTTCCATTTTAGAATTTAGACAACAGGGTGATATGCTCCCATCCGATTTGAGAGGTTAACTCACTCAGATGTTTCCATGACAATATAGAGAAAGAACAGTCTATCACTGCAAAGTTGTTACCAAATTCTTAATCTAGAATGAAATGTTTTTTTATTTAGAACTAGTCTACACACAACTTGTTAAGCACATCATTATTTTAAATATATAGCTGTTTGGCACAAAATGATGTACTACTACTATTTAATACAAAATGGTGTGCTGGTAGTAATTATATTAAATATTAACTTAGCTGTAAACAACTTAAAGAAAGTAAGAAACTAGTCTGCACAGGCATTTCTCATGGGATTGGATATAATGCATAAAATAATATATTTTTGGTTTTTTATGCAGAAAATTTGAAAAAGGTGGTTGACTACTTTTGATGATACAAGACAGGATTTAATTCCAACTGAGATGATATTAGGACAGAATTTGGTATGACCTTAAGATGTGTTTTAAGCACTCTTAAAAGTGGAATTTGTCGCTCGGAAAGAAAGGGAAAAAAATCTCCTTGTGTTGTCCGGCTATATAATTTGATTGAGACACATATTCATAAAATGCTGATCAGTCTGGCATGATATTCTCCATTGTGAACAGTTGAATAGTTCCTAACTGTTATCGGTTCGTGTTTGGCTGTAAGAGACCGTCAATGGGGTTAGAGTTAGAGTTGTCTTCAGCATTATCAGCACTATATGATAGGAGAAGTCACCTGTCTATAAGAAAATTGTCTTCTCATGATCCATCCACAGTTCCTAGCAGATCCAACTATTCTGTTTTTTACTGCTCGTGTGTTTGGTTTCCCGTTTGCTACCTGCAGACTCATGTTTCCCACACTTGCCGAAGCGTTTCCACCGCAAAATCCTGAAGCCAAAAATTGGAGCGTCTGATTTTCTTGTGTTTGAAGGGAACACCACCAATGTGGTTCCAAACATGTTGTATGTTTGAATTTGCGGTGATAATGGTAGAATCACAGTGAACCACTTTGATTTTGGTGGATGCTATGCTTTGGAATTTTAACAAAATTACGTTGCCATTGTAGTTTTGCCTAACTAAACCGTTTATCCAAACATATGCACTAAGAAACCAAAAGTCCTCATCTTGAGCTGATTATTTTAGATGTATGTAGTGTAATGGTAGAGAATGAAGTGAGATTGTTGTGTAATCTATAAGTGTTTATAGTTCTTTATGGGGAAGAAATTAACTGGGTATATGGAGCAAATTGGGATTCTGACCCAGTTTTGAATATATTTTAAATTTTGAATGTAATAATTTTTTTTTTGTAAACTTATTTTTGTTTTGGTCAGCTTATTTGTATTTCTTTAGTCAAAGTCGATGATATTTATTTTACGTAGACGAAATGACAAGCTATTGAAAACTCACTTAAAGTGTAGTAATCAGAGTTCGAGTCCCCAATCATGGACCAACCTAACAATTTCAGTATTTTCTGTCAGTTAAACTAGGATTTTTAGACAATGTTGATGTTATTTGCTTAAACTAATGTCAAGTAACTTAGTACGGAGTCACTACTAAATAAAATTTTTGAACTCACCAACATTAATTTATTTATTTTGTACAAATTACTCATACCTACCTTCTTTTAACTTCTCTTTTTCATGTTTTGAAAAATCATACCTACCTTTTTTACTCAAAGTACTCACGTACTCTCGAGTTACTAATTAGTTGTATTGGATATTATTATTATTTATTATTTTGACAAAATTGGATTAAGTATTTGTATTATAGTCTATATAAATTTTAAAATATACATGTTTATAGTTAAAATTTTAAAATAAAATTCAGAAAAAAATTACAATCACAATGATAATTTATTTTTTCCATAAGGACAATTTTAATTTTATAATACAAGATTAGATATCTTTTTTTCCCCACAAAAGGTCAGAATTCTATTAGTAAATTTACATCCAAAACCCATAATCTCTTTTCTTAATTATTGCTAATTTCTTTTTTTTATATATATAAATTTCCTTATAAATAATGTCTATCTTCTTCTTTTTTGACTTAATCATGACTATTTCTTTTATTTATTTTTTTGAACAAAAATGATGACTATTTCTTTTTTTTACAAAATGAGTAAATGACGACTATTTCTTAAAAAACCTTAAAATTCCTTTCTTCTTTTTGACCAAAAAATTTCCTTTTCTAAAAGAGACCATTAGCAAATACAGACAATTAATATCAAGATCATACCTATAACAAAAATTATAATACTTATACAACTATATTATTTTGTATTATATAATACTCGCTCTAGTCTCAAATATAAGTAAATATTCTTTTTCAAGGTTCATTGAATTATTTATGTATTTGGACCACATTTTAGCCCAAATACATCAAAGATTCAATGAACCTAAAAAAAGAATCTTTGTTTATATTTGAAATCGGAGGGAGTAGACAATTCTCAAAAATAGACAATTACTATATTTGTTTTTTATTTTTTTATTTTCACCGACTGATTCTTAATAAAAGGAGACTTAACAGACAAAAATTTAAAACGAATTCTAACATCAAATAATTTTAATTTCCTTTTTTAAACACAATTGCCAGACCGAACTTTGGTTCTTCTTATCGAGGACAATTATATTTGTTACTCCCTCCGTACCAAAATATATGTCGTTTTGAGAAAAAAATTTGTACTACAATATATGTCGTTTTACATTACCAATGAAGCATTTAATGCTTTTTTTTTCCTCTTATACCCTTAATTAATTATTTCTCTTTCTTCTTTCAATTCTATAATTTATCTCTCACATACCATTAGTGAGGGATAATCTTGTAAACTAACCCATAATTTACCTTTTTCATACAACAATGATTACATTTCTTAATTTGTGTGATATGGTCAAAACGACATATATATTTTGGTACGGAGGTAGTATTGAATAACTTTTTCATGGTAAATTGCTAATGAATAATTAATTAATTTATTAACCAATAGTACATGTATGTATGGACACATTGAGGTGAATCAGCAGCAGCGGTTTCTGTGAGCGCAAAGTCACCGGTTTTCATCATTCCTCTAAAATCAAAATTCCTTTCCATAACACCAAACAAATTTCTCATCTTTCCAATCAATTCATAATCCAATTAGGGTTTTCAAAATCCCCTTTTTCCATCAATCATGTAAGCTCGCCACCTTTCCCTTTAGCTATATCCTATTCATTTCAATTTTCAATTTTTCTCTTCTAAATATCACAATGCTCATTTTTTTTGTTGTTGTCAATTTTGGGGTTTAATTGGGTTTTTGGGTATTGTTAGTTCATCCTTCAACATTTTATTAGGTTATTGTAATTCTAATTATAATTGTTTATTATGTGTAATTGTGATTATTATTTTATTTTATGCACTGGTCTCTGAAAATTGATTTTTTTGCTATTTTTTTTATATCAGCTGCAGATAGGTTGATCATAAGGTACAACAATAGACCCTATACCATATGCTAATTCATAAATTCATTGAATTTGGAATTGGGCTGCATTTGGATTTTGATATAAAAAAATAAAAACCAAGCTTTTCCTGATTTAATTTGACTGAATAGAAGTTGATGGATTTGTAGCTTCTGAGAATTTTGATTTGGGGCTGGTTGCATAAAAAAATCAAGTATTTTTCCTGATTATGTTGCACATGGCTCCAAATCTGAAGCTTAGGTTAGGTGTTTCTTTGTTGTTTTTACTGTTGAGCTTTTTTGTAATCGGAAATTCGAATGCGGAATTGGAAAATGAGGTTGTGAATAATAAGGTAAGAGCTGCTCCACATAAGGATGTAGGATCTGTTGTAATTGATGGTACTGGTGTAGAGAATTCATATAAGGTTGAGAGTGGAAATAATGTGGTGGGTAATAGGAAAGGTGGAAGCAGTAGAGTTTCGGTTTCGACGGTTGCGTTATTTACGTTGGCAATGGCGGCTGCTACTGGTTTAGGTGCAGTGCCGTTCTTTTTTGTAGAGCTTGATCCGCAATGGGCTGGGTTGTGTAATGGTATGGCTGCAGGTGTTATGTTGGCTGCAAGTTTTGATCTAATTCAGGAAGGGCAGGATTATGGTTCTGGAAGTTGGGTTGTCACTGGAATTTTGGCCGGGGGAATATTTATTTGGTTATGTAAAAAGGTGAGGATGATTCTTCCTGTTATCTGTCTATCCTTCTTTTTCCTTATTGTAGTTACCTGGTTTTGCTGTTTTTCATCACCAGTGCTTCTATGCACCAATACATGTCTTGTGATAGTTACTAAATAATACATTGTCGGTATGAATAAGCTCTATATCCTTGGCGATCTTTTTTTTTTTAAAAATTACGAAAATCAAAATTGAGAAATCGTTTTCTTGCTCAGATCTCATGTATAAGTAATTCATATCGTTTTCTGGTGAAATTTCCAACCCATCTACTAAAGGAATGTTAACAAATGAATTGATCGTTTCTAAAAGTATAATGTACAGTGCAAGTGCCTTTTCTTTTCCTGTATTTTGGGATGCATTTTTGTTTGTAATTCTAAAATTTTACTTGTAGAGTCTATTTTAGATCTATAGTATTCTCATTTTTGTTTTGCATGTCTCTTGGATTTCAGTTTCTTGAGCAATACGGGGAAGTAAGCATGTTGGATTTAAAAGGTGCTGATGCAACAAAAGTTGTTCTTGTTATTGGAATAATGACTCTCCATTCTTTTGGAGAGGGATCAGGGGTTGGGGTCTCCTTTGCTGGCTCAAAGGGTTTTAGTCAAGGCTTGTTGGTAACCTTGGCTATTGCGGTGCACAACATACCAGAGGGTTTAGCTGTGAGCATGGTGCTGGCATCAAGGGGTGTTTCTCCACAGAATGCTATGTTATGGAGTGTAATTACATCTTTACCACAGGTACATCTTACATCCTAATTAAATTTTAATAACCTACATTGTTACAAACAATAAAAAGAAAATCGTTTTGACTTTGGTCAGCATCACTATGAAGAGTTTCCTTTTGGTTTTATATAAATCTTTGTTCTCCCCTTGCTACTTGTTGTAAACCTCATGCTCACATTATCTGCATGATCAAGGTTATGATTGAGTAATTTGTGGCTGTTCCACTATATTTAGTTATATTTTGTCCTTTTTTAGTGGCAAATATTAATGTAAATTAGTATTTTGTTAGGGGTGGGGTTCAATCACTAGACCTCCTTAATCCTTATCACTCTACTCTTTTACTCCCCCACCTCAACAAACTAAACTAACCGTATATCCCCTAGTTATATTTTTAGTATGATTCATGCTAGGTGTAATATGTTGCATGATTAAGACAATAGGTTCTATATTTTGTATATTTTATAGCAGTTGAATCTTTTCGGACCAGTGGACCACTAAAAACAATAAACCAAACCATTTCTAGTTGTGCTTTTCACTAATTAGCAGTGTCATTCAATCTAAGGGGATCAAGCCCCAAACCTCATTTTCACTCCACTCCTTTACTCAACCATTAGACCGCCCTTATATCACGCGGTTATACTTTTAGTATGATTCAAGTGAGGTATACTATGTTGCATGATTAAGCCCGTTAGTTCTTTATTTTATTTACTTTCTAGCAGTTCAATCCTTTTGTACGACTAAAAAACAATGAACTATACCATTGGTAGTTGAGCTTTTTACTAATTGGCAGTGTTATTAAATGGGGACACTTTATCTTTGTATGATCACTTGGGCTATCAAAGATTTGCTAGTGTCCTTTGAGCTCTTAATATTCTGTATGTAATGGAATCACTTCCCGGGGTAATTTCTTATGCCGTCATGCAAAGTTGCATTGCCAATACATACCTAATATAGGTTGTTTTAGTAGTGGCAAAATTTTATCTTTAAGCTAGGTCCATGTTGATATGACTATATGTTGCAGGCATGAACACTTGCCCAGACACACTTCTAGCTGTTCGGTTTTGGTTTGTTTTCATTGTTAAATTGTTAAATTGTTAAATTCAGCAAAGAATAGTAGTACCCATATAGAAGTATATCAATTCTTTAGTCCAATGCAGTCAATTTGTTTGATATAATCATTGCTGTCTTTTGACTGTAGCCTCTTAATATCTTATTCTTAATATTAATGCAGCCAATTGTAGCTGTTCCTTCTTTCATTTGTGCGGATACATTCAGCAAGTTTCTTCCTTTCTGTACGGGATTTGCTGCTGGATGCATGATTTGGATGGTTATTGCTGAAGTGCTTCCTGATGCATTCAAGGTTATTTATCTTTATAACTTCACACCTAACATATTATGATATGTTTGTTTATCACTGCATTTTCGAGGGATAAAATTTATTTTTAGTAACTTTACTATTTTAATTCTTTTTATATTTTCTGTTGTCCTTAAAGCTTAAGGCATTAAAGGAAGGTGTTGTTGGAAAATTTCTTAACCTTTTTATATCAATCTTTACTTCATGGGACTTGCAGGACTTCATCTCTTTGAGCCACAAATACATTTCTATTCTATTATCTTCTCTTTGACTTTTGTGGAGTTGCCTTTTCAGATATATATAATATCATTTTCTTTTGGGTTATAGGAAGCCTCACCTTCGCAGGTTGCATCAGCTGCAACCCTTTCTGTAGCATTTATGGAAGCTCTCAGTACTTTCTTCGAGAATTTCACCCATGATTACAAGTGAGTTTGTGTATGTTTGAGTGTGTGTATACATTTGGCCATATCAGATACATTTTGTTGTTTGGGTTTGTTGCTTCGGTGAATAGTGTATACATTTGGCCATATCAGATCCATGCTTTTTTGCTAAATTTTGAAATATACGGAAATATGCAGAGTTTCTCTTATTTCTTCAGTTTGAGTTTCTTCCCTGAATTATGATTTCTTTGTTGCAGTTCTGAGGATGCTTCTGGCTTCTTTGTTTCATTACTTTTTGGCCTTGGCCCGTTTCTTGGCGGGATTTTTCTGGTAGCATTTGCTCTTGCTTTTCATCTTAAGCATGCTCTTCTAATGGGCACTGCTTGCGGTATTGCCTTTGTCCTTGGTGCATGGCGACCCATACAGCTTATTTTGTCTGCAAAATTAGGATTTATTCCCGTCTCATTGCTCCTTGCACTGGGAGCTGCTTTCGTCCATATTTCTTCCTCCACTGTGTTGAAGCTTGCAGTTTCCAAAAAAACCTCAGCCCATAATTTACCTACAATCACTGGCTTCCCACTCAGTATTCACACCCTTCAATCATTCATATCATGCGGTGCAGTTGCTTTTCACGCTGTGGCCGAAGGACTTGCATTGGGAGTGGCTGCACCAAAGGCTTATGGACTCGGTCGTCATATGGTCCTTCCAGTCTCTTTACACGGGCTACCACGAGGGGCAGCTGTGGCTAGCTGCATCTTTGGAGCCACTGATAGCTGGCATGGTTCTCTTGCAGCAGCTGCCATAATTGGATTTATGGGTCCCATATCAGCAATTGGAGCTATTCTCGGTGGTATTGATTATAGTGGTCTTGATCACATAATGGTTCTTGCCTGTGGTGGATTAATTCCTAGCTTTGGCAGTGTAGTTAAGAGAGCACTTAGTTTGGATAAACGGAAGAGCACCTGTGGTCTTATCGTAGGTATGACGTTTGCTACTTTATGTCTAACATTCACTAGATTGGTTTGCTTGCATACACCATACTGTAATTCTGCGCCAGAGGCTGTTAGATAAGACGATCATATGCAGCATTTCCTTTGTGCTCTATGATTAATGTTCTTGCAACATACACTTCTTTAGTTCTAGCTTCCAAGGCATGGTTGCGCACATTTGAAGAGATTCTCAGTGAAGAAAGAAACTATAATTTACCGGCTGACCAAGTTTTCAATTCAGAACTTGTCCATGTGTAATATTTTAGTGTTTACTTGTATATAAATTTTACACATGATCTAAATTTGTTTTACAGTGTAAAACTATTGAGAAGTGGAACATATATTATTCTCATTTTACCTTTTCTTGGTCTCATTTGGTTATTTACAAACAGAACCAATATTTGATGGTTGCAGACACAGTTTCTTGATCCATTTCGCTGTGAATTTTGAAACTCATTAAAATCATATAAATTATGCACAAATAAGTGTGATTGAACGGTTGCTGCAGAAAAATGATAATTTCTCTTTTGAATCTGCTTGCAAGTTAGCAACGTAATGAAAGACCAACATGTGGTTGATCGAATTCTTCGAAACTTCAAGCACATTAAAGCAAGCAAGTGGTCAATGGTTTGATCTCGGACTCACTTCAATGAAATTATGTTAAAGAGAATGGATGGTGATATTCTTTGAAGACATTCTTCATCGATTCAATTTCTATAAACAACTCCGTATATATAGGCATTTGTTGCTTCATTAAAAAAAAATTATCAATTGTTGATTTTTATTTTTTGTGACCAAATCATTTGTTGATTAAAAATTAACATTTGAGTTCCTAAAATGACATACTCTAATCTTCTAAAAAGAAAATCTAGTAACAAATAAATGAGTCAAATAGGTCTTAAATGTGACTAAGAATGTTGATTCCGGTCATTAATGTATTTATGAGTGAGGTATTCTTTGAATTTTTGAACCGGTAAGAATTTCAAGATACTACTATTTAAAGAACACAAACTAACACTACCATAAGAGTAACACACAAAACAAACAATGGCTATTCAAAATCACTTCATATTATTTGCACTCTTCTTTTTCTTCTCCTTCAATTTTCTAATCACTAAAACAACACTTGCAAGCCCTCACACCGTCGTTGTCGACATACAGAATGACTTGCAGAACAACAACAAGGGGCAATTGACAATTTCCAGCAGGCTCCCTCTGAAATCAATGTAGGCGATCACGACAAACGCACAATAATGTCTCTGGTAGCTACTATTTGAACTACATTTATGGGACTCTCATCCCTTATTACTTCTATAATATAATGATCAAAACGATCATTTTATTTTTTAATAAAAGTCATTATTTCTCTTTCATTTACACATTTTTATTCTTACCAAAAAACAAATACACATTTTTATTAAAGTGTGTTAAATCGTCAAGTAGGTCATTTATTTCGGGATAAGAAATAGATAGCCACCAAACTCCATGAATCTCGCAATGTTGTCTTCTTCTTCTTCTTCAATTCCAGCTGAAGATAGACTTAGCTCCCTTCCAGACTCAATCCTCTCTCACATTCTCTCTTTCCTTCCAATCAAATCTTGCTTCGCCACAACAATCCTCTCTAAGAGATGGGAGAATCTATGGCTCTCTTGTTTCCATCTCGATTTCCATCCCCAATCCTTCAAACACTTCAACATCCTCTTTCTTCATCCACCCAACTTCATTCAATTCAACAAGTACGAATTCATCATCGATGTTGGTGGTCTTCAGATCCAAAGATGATTTAGTTAACCTAATTCGTAGTGTTTTCACTTGTAGGAAACTCGTTTCTCTCAAGTTGAATAACCTAGCTTTGAATTTCAATGACTTTCTTAATCCTCCTTTTGTGAATGTTCCTTTGCTCAAATCTCTTCAGTTAGAGAATGTGTGTTTTGCTCCTGAAATGGATATTTTCAAGTTTCTGTTTGGTTGTCGTATGATACAGGAATTGAAAATTGATGATGAATGCTTGGCCAGATTCGTCGTTAGAGAAGAATCTATGCCTGATAATGATAATAATAATAATCTACCTATTCCTTTATCCTTGCTTTCTGAATTGAAGATTTTGAGTGTGAATTCGGTATGATTTTTAGTGTTATGTTGTTTTGAATGTACTTTAATATAAAGTTTATTGTAATGTTTTTCTGGTCAAGTAGTCTAGTGGTTAGAATTTCAGCTAAATAAGCGAGCTTACTAAGGCTCGAACTACAATCCCTGCACATCACATGCTCCCTACCAACTGAATACAGCTTAAAGGGGGATGATTGATCTCTATAGTTGTTAGTAGTTAAGTTAGTAGTCCTAGTTTAGAATGTGATTGGATAGTGTAGACGGCTTTAGTTGATAGTTGGACGATAGTATCAAGTAGTGTGAGAGCTAGTAAACATGAGTCAAGAAGTAACACATTAGTAATCAACAACTTATTGTAGGAGGAGAGTAGTAATAGTAAACAGATGATGAGTGCTTGGGGAGACTGGTCAGACCATCTGTGTCTGATAATATACGTGTGCTTTCTAGAATACAGATTCTGAGTGTGAAATCGGTATGAATTTTAATGTTATGTTGTTTTATTTTAATTGTACTTCAAAAAAGTTTATTGTAATATTTTTGTAAGTAAGACAACTTAATGGCTAGAATTTCGAATCTTAAAGTGGGCATACCAGGGTTTGATCTCCGATCCCTGCACATTATGTGCAATGTGCCTACCAACTGAGCTTAAGCTCACGGGGACAATTGGTCTCTACTCTCTAGTTGCTAGTAGTTGAGTTAGTAGTCTTAGTTTAGAGTGTAATTGGATAGTGTAAAAGGCTTTAGTTGATAGTTGGACGATAGTATCAAGTAGTGTAAGAGATATAGTATTGGAATATTTAGTGGCTGTTTGGTTTAGCTTTTAATATGTGTTTCATGCGTTTCAAGGCCACTCCACCGTGGAAAAGTAGAAGATAAAATTAGTTGCTTCTATGAAGACGTGCGTTTAAGGCAAGTGTACGCCACAAATAAGCTGAGGCTTAGTAAACATGACACAAGAGGTAACACATTAGTAATCAACAACTTATTGTAGGAGAGTAGTAATAGTAAGTATGGTGAAGCCTTGCATTGCATTCCAAAGGCTTGAATGCACTTGTACAAATGTTTCTAGTAGGTGTGGAAGATATTTTAGCTAATTCATTCTAGATCGTTCATGATATTTTTCTAATAGAAATCTAATAATAATTTATTCTACTAGCTATTCAAGCATTCTAGAAAAATCTACAAGTGTACATCATCTTTTAATGACTAAAAGTTATTCTACAAGTTACTAATATTGTATTGTAGAAGATTCCAGAATTACGCATCATATTTCAGGCACTAGTAATGTTTTCTCTTTGCAATTCATGCAGATACGGCACATCTATATCCAAGTTCCCACTTTTCACAATCTAACTCAAATGGAGATATTCTTCTCTAACTTTAAGCGTAGAAGTTGGCGCGATAAGTGGAATTGGATGCTAGAAATGCTTCAACACAGTCCCAAGCTTCAAGATCTTTCTATTCATGAGGTGTTTTAAACATAATTAATCGTTGATTTAATTTGGTAATACTACTTAATATCATCTCTACATATCTTAACTTTGTTGTTTTTTGGATGGAAATTTACTTCAGGAGATGGACGATGGAATCTGTAAGGACAATTGGCAGGACCCACAAGTTGTTCCGGAATGCATTTCATCTCAGCTTAAAACTTGCTTGGTTAGAGAATATAGAGGCAAAGAGAGCGAGGTTCAATTTCTACACTATATTGTGAGAAATGCAATGCAATTACATACCTTGACAGTTCAACCTGCCAAATCCATAAACTTTTATGGTAAGCACGAGATGCTAAAAGAATTATTTAGTCTTCAAAGGCGCAGCATTGACATTGTGTTTAATGATTAAAGCCTAGGACACTTAATATTTCCTACCTGTCTAGTTTGTTTTTGGTATATTCTTCATATAGTAGGATTTTATGGTGTTTGAAAGACATTAACTTTTTCTTATTTTGTCCTCTATGTCATAGATTTTTAATTGTATATTGTCTTTCATGAAATTAGAATTCATTATAGCTTCTGCAAATAAGAAAGAGATGGATAAAATATCTTCTCTATTGAATTCACTAAAACAGAAATTGATTGAATATGATAAATTGTTCAATAGTAGAAAGATAGAAGAAGGTTAAATACAAGATTTAACCATTACTCTACAAGAGAATACTAAAGAGATATTTCATCATAATTCTTCAATGCCAATGATTGTCAATTCTCACCCTTTTTATACACAGTCACAAGGGAATATTCCTTTGGGATATATCTCTGTTGCTTCTTATCACTCCTAAAAGTGTGGATCAATTGTCATTTATCTTGTTCTCGCGACAGATTCAGTTTTGCTAACTCTGTTTGGATAGTTTAAAATGAACGGAGTGGAATGTATTAGAACAAAAATGTCATTCCATTGTTTGGAATTTTAATTGTAAATTTTCATTCCATTGCAATACACCCCAAGTCGAGGGGAATGAAATATTGAAGGATTGGATGAAATGGATTCTTTTGTGTTCCATTCCACTCCATTCATTTTTTGTAAATCAACACAATGGAATGTTACTATTTACCACTTTATTTCATTCCATTCCACCATATTCCATCGATCCAAACATAAGTCTAGATTCAAAAAGGCATGGGGCATCTAAAATCAAGTTTATCTTGCCAAGTAATAATAAATTTCCCCCCTAGATCCCACTGAATGAATTGTAAAATCTTGACAGGGTCTGGCATTTCTGCAGAAGATATTCCCATCACAGTTTTGCAAACCCAGTCTATATGCCAATCAGGTGCATGATAGTAATTATACCCAAAGTGTGCAATCCAAGGTTCCAAGCACCAACAAAATTGTTAATTGCACTAGTTAACCAAGAGTCAAGAACCCCATAACTCATAAGTTTCTGGTTTAGTGGATTGAGTTGCTCAAAATGAAAATAGATAGACATATAAATAAGCACATATGCATAGAAAATTACATGTTTATATCACATATGCAAGAAAACCTCAAAAATTATATTAAAAATGTCCAAACCCAACGTCACAGTGAGACGACCCTATCCACCTTCTATGAAACGGTTGCAGAGCTCTCACACTATCATTTAGTCGAAAGTTGGACCAACAATTCCATACAAAATCTTTAGTACAAAATTTAAAACTTCAAAAGAACTATACTCATTATCCTCAAAAGCAAAACACGAGCTTCGCAATCAACACTCCATAATACATAACACACCAAATACACATGATGAGTTTGATGGATGTAGTAATGAGCTGAATCTTGTCCCTGGAACTTAATAAACATTTAAATGAGTTTGATTTTTTTTTTTTGAAGCGATTTAAATGAGTTTGATGGATATAGATGCTCTTAATAAACCTTTAATATTTTAAACTCATCATTTAAAAAAAAAAACTATTTGAGTACTTAAAAACTTTAAGTTATCTATTCCTCCCTCCGTCACAAAACTATTGTCATTTTAAAGTTATGCACGTGGATTAAAAAACAACAAAAATTAATAAGTTAAGTCTCTTTTACCCTTACTTTAAGAAAAAGAAAATATATTTAATTAATATTTTATGTTTTGAAACATAACTAAAAAGTTAAAAGTACAATAATTTTGGGACGGATGGAGTAATAATTTTGTATCACTTCTCTTCACAGTACTTCAATTTTCTCTTCAACGGAGATACCTGTTAGGTACCGTTCTATGAGGTTAAGACTCTCCTATTGAGATTATCTAAATTGATCATTTAAAAGTGTGATGATTTTCTTTTATGAATCAATCATTGGTCTAAATAAAAGTGTGCTGAAGTGTGTCATCTAGATATTGTGTTACATTTTTATGTTAAAACATTGAATTATGCTATCAAGATTAGTTTTTCCCTATAGGGAGAGGCAGTGATGTTGAATGGATAGAAAATGATAGAAGGAGTGATGTTGAAATGCATAGAGAAAATGATGGCAGGAATGATAAATCAAGTGAATATTGTGAATTGAACTGTTTGTTAGATGAGACAGTGTTTCCATGTGCAAATTTCATTTTATAAATAATAAGGTAAACAATGATTGGCTTCTGTCAAATACCTACGTATAAAACTCAAGTTTGTAATTTTCAGAAAAAACAAAGTACCCGAGGGAAGCATGGCACGATTATGGGTTCAAAGGGAAAACACAAAAAGTACTAAATAGTCAAGTAGAGTCAAAGTTGTGTGATTAACAACAATCAATTGGTCTAAAGGATAAGAGTTTTGGTCAGAGTTCGATATCTAGCTCATGTGTATGAAAAGAAAATTGGTTGAAAGGGGAGAATCTACCTCGTGTGCTCCATAAGTTGTCCAACAGAGATTAATTTCGCTAACGGTGGTGAAAACTTTGTATCTATATCATAATAACTCAAAAAACAAATTGTGTGATTTGAGACATTTTACCATGATACCATCACCATGCATGCACTTAGAGTATCAACAACCAAGCAAATACTCAAAATGTACTAAAGAGGAGAGCAAATACTCTTTTAAAGTATACACTGTTAATGTTGCAAGTGCACATTTGGTGTCACGGCTTTTTAAGTACTTGGTAGCTTAAATGTTTAGTACTTTTTGAACTCTAAGTAGATTTTTGGTATCAACAACGGAATCTTAAAGAGTACTTGCTTGCTTGTTTCTGATATGAAATTAGTGAACTGCAATAACACAAGTAAACTTGTGTGTGCATTCTCATGATGATTTGTTTTTCTTTGTGTGTGCGGATAACAAAACTTAAAGGCTATGCGCGATAAAAATAAATACTTGAAGGACCTATCTATTATTACACATAACTTCAAAGGACTAATATGCAATTTGTCTATCTTAAAAATACCGAAATAAAAAAGAAAATACACCAAATAATTGATGTTGCACAATATAATCTCAATATCATACACATGGTTTTATTTAGCCAAATACTCCAAACAAGATTTGTGATACTTTTACAATGATAACAATGGTCTAGAAAAAGACAATAAAAAAGCCTACTGAAATAGAACAGAAACAAAAAACAGCAACATAGTAGCCAGACATTTTTTCATTTGTATAGGTGGTGGGGGTCCAAAATCCAAATACATGGCCAAACTAATTTGTCACCTTATTGTTTCAAGTTGGAAGTTTCAGCAAAATACCATCACCACCTGCCAGAAAAATAGTACCAAAATCTTCCATCTCAATCTACCCTTCATTCTTATTTGTAGCTGCATGAAAATTCAGAAAACTAAAAAAGCCACCACCTATCAAACAACATTAGTCAAAGCAATAGATAATAAAAACAAACTAAGTGATACTATTTTTTTCACTTTGTTGGTGTTATTTGGTTGTTATTCTCCAAAGCTTCTTCACTTTCCCTTTCAACTTTCTCACCTAATCCATCCTCCAATTGTGATGGCTTCTCACCAGTACTTTGTGAGCCAGTCAACCTTGCTAAAACCACAAAAGACATTCCACCAAGAACATTGTTTACAACTCTAAGCACCAACACTGAGGCTTTGAATGCCAAAGGATTAAGCCCTTTCTCCAACACGAACTCGGCACCATTTAGTGTTTGGTACCTAAGATTACTGCTGAAACCCATATGAGCAGCCCAAGTTAGAGAATTGAGTAAAGTTGGTGGTGCCTTATTTGGTGTCTCAAAATTTGGATCCATTTTCTTCCTCATCTTAATCAGCCCGTTTGAAAGCGCCGTTCCGACAAGACCGGCTCCGAATCCAACAGCAGCAAAAATGGTTCCTTTATACACCAAAGTACCTAACCTATCCAATAAACTAAAAGCACCAGGCTCAAACATGTGACTCTTAGGACAAGATGCAAAGATTGCAGGCACACTAGCTGAAGAAGCTCCTAATGTTGGTGCCAATAGATACATGAGTGTAAAATTGAGAATAGCACCAACAACAAGAGTTGAAAATACAAAGTCAAGTTCATTCAACCCGAAATTCGGCCTCGAAGCCATGTCGCCTAAAACACAAGCACTAACACCAACTAACTCTTCCATCAAAACCTTGAAAGGAAATTGTGGATCAGCAGCAACCCTTGATCTCCATCCATTCAAAAACAAACCCAAAATCCCAAAAGATTCATCTTTTGACTTTCCATCATCATTATTATTACTATCAGCACCACCCCAATTTTCATTTCCACCACCTCCACTACTACCACCACCCCCACTACCACCACCACCGACAACTCCATCGCCACCCGCGAAAGAAAGATTCAATCTTTGAGGCAAATTGGTTGTTGGGTTGGTGAGATATATTGAACAACGGTTATGAATCTGTGGAGGTGGTGATAATGGTGATGGAAATGAAACTGCACGGCTTTGACCAGATGGAGGTGTAAAACGCAAGAGAGCAGCCATCGTTGTCATTTGATCTGTGACACCTGAAAAATCAAAATCAAAATTAAAAACAAAAGACAAAAACTTTACAATAAAATCAAAAATCTCAAATTATTCATTCATTCATAACCAAAAAAAAAATGAATCTTTTTATTTTATTTTTTGCAATGAATCAATACAATTTTTTCTAAGCATGTCAAAAAAATGTACTGTTATAAATAAACTCAACAAAATGAATATAAAAAACAACAACATGATTACTGTAATATTATGATCATGTAAATAAAAATCATATTTTTATGATTGATGAATCTCACTATCTCAGCAATGAAAGAACATGATCATGAAAACAATAATCAAAATTTTGAGACATGAAGATGAAGAAAGATTTGGTGTATACCTGGATCTGGATGGTGGAATCAGTGAGTGTGGCGGAGGAATCAAAGGCACAAGCTTTGAGAGACTATAAAAGCTTAAACCTTAAAATGAAGAAGGAAAAAAAACAAACCCTTAAAATATTAAGGTTGTCACTGTTTTTTTTTTTTTACCGAATTATTTTAGTTGTTGAAGGATTTGGAAAAGGAGTGAAGTGAATGTTACTAGTAGTGGTGTGTGTATGTGGTAGGTTTATATATTGTTCCATTTACACTTTTTATTGGATGGATTTGTGACATGTGTAAATAAAATAATTTAATGGCTGAGATTAAAGCATTAAATAATTAGTACTAATACACTCTTTTGGACATTAATTATAAGCTAATATCAATTTTTTAAAATCACTAAATAATGAATGTATTTATTCTATATTATAGGTTGGATACATCGCTTATTTAGTTAATTTGAAAAGTCAATATTTACTTGTAGACAAGGTCAAAGAGGTAGTATTTGTTTAATTAAAAAAAAATCATACAAAGGAAAATTTTACGAAATGAACTTAGATTAAAATGTAGTTTAAATTCATTCATCGATTTTATATCGTATTTTATTTCGTTTCGTACTTTCTTTCTTTTCAACCAAATAGATCGAGTCATTCTAAAGTTTAAGTCATTGTTATCTTTTGGGGAATTGAATTTTGTTAGGCTACAATACAATAGTAGTGTAGTTGGCTTGTATTTGTTGTTGTCAAATTTATATCAAATTTATGGTTTGCCCCAAGTAAAGTGAAACAGGGTACAATGACATCAATTATTGAATTAACCTAAGAAAGGTATTTTTGTTTATAAATAAATGTATGTTTTTATCATTAATATTTGGTTTATTAAACGGATTAATTTGATTTGGGAGTCAATTCTGTAATAAAATAATTTTAGTTTTCTGACAAGAGAGGTTATTGAATTGAACCGTAGTCATTTCCGCCAAATTCAACATCAATCATCACTGTATAAATTAATGTTTGGTGTTTATAAATGTACCTGAAAGAAGTACTTTCTAGTTTGCTTTTTTATTCTTTTGATTACCATGATAGTTAGACAGACTATTAAAATTTACTTTTTCATTCATTTATTAATTCGTTTACCTATTTAAAATTAAAAATATGTCACGTTATTTACAAATGATAAAATTCAACTCAATTGATAAAAACATTATAATGTACATGGATCGGAGTTCTAGTACAAATATATCTATTTGTTTACTTTTAAAAATATAAATTTCTATTCACTTAATTATACTTGACAAAAAAATTAATACTGTATTATGTTTCATCTCTTTCCCAAACCTGTTAATATAAAAGTAGATTGGTCAAAAAAATAAATTATTGACTAATATAAATTTCTATTTTTTAATTTATTTTTTTGACCAATCTATTTTTTACTTTATTTTTTGACCAAAAAAGTGTCTCTACTAGTTTATTTTAATAGTACTATTACGAATACTTTATAGAAGATGAGTACTAAGGAGTAAGAACACTTTTATTTTGAACACTTTCTCGTACACTTATTACATGTTTGGTATCATGGTGGATGTACCATAATTGCAGTGATCCACCGTGATTTTGCAGAAGTTACGATTTATAATTTATGAAAATCATGGTGGATCCCCGTAGATTCTGACACCTCCACCGTAATACCAATCTATTTTTCCTATTAACAGGTCTATTTCCACCCCTAAATACAGGTCTTTCAGTTTAGAAATAAGTCGCACATAAAGTAGACTCACATATATTTTATCCAATTAAAGATATAGTATTAGAGAGAATGTTGTGTGTATGAATCAGAGCTAACTGGCGCACATGCACCCTCTGAGTCTTGTATGTATGAAAACATTTACATGCAAGGCAAAATGAAAAGAAAAAAAAAAACTACTAATAGTAAAACTGAAGCTCATGGAAAATTTCCCTGTTTTAATTTCCATTAGTAAATTTGGTGAGATAATAATTGAAGCACTTGAGAAACTCACCCTTAAAAGCTAACAATTAAGGCAGAAAAACATGCCACTCAATTACTCTACTGAATATCTCATACACATTGTTGGACTTAGGCACCTCATAATACCAAAGCCTCTATCATGTGCTTCTGCTAAGGAAAATATTAATGAACAAACTCAGAAGTAGTGAAAATGATTTAAATTTTCACTGTATTTAAAGATTTTTTTCCACAAGTGGTGTAAGGGGATGATCAAAGTAAGTTTGGTGTGATTTCAGAAGAATGCTTTTAAAGACAATGAAAGGCTAAAATTTAATAATAAATTTCAACAGAACTCTAGTAAGTCAATCAGAAAATAAAATGCAAGTGGAAATTGTGCTCATTAATTGCTACCTAGTCCTTTGCCTCTAATATAACCGGAAATCGGTACTAGCTTCTAATTGTTTCAAATAACGAGTAGAGGCGAATGAACAAGTGTTTTACACTTAATTGCTACCTGGTCTAATTTAGTTTTCCACGGTTATATTAGAGGCAAATGTTACCTAGTACCGTTTTTCACGGTTATAATAGAAGCAAATGAATTGATGCCATATGTGCAAAAACTAGGAACTTATATTCCATGTTCAGGTGGAAATTAAGCTGATTAATAACTAGGTTGGTACATAACATCGTTATCAACATCTCATTTACTTAGACAATACTCCAAACAAAATTTGTGATACTTTTACAATAACAACTAAAGCCTACTGATTCAGCAGAAACAAAAACAGCAACATAATAGTCAAAACATTTTCAATTGGCCAGGTAGTGGGAGTCCAAAATCCAATACACGGTCATAGTAATTCGGCGCGTTATTGTTTCAAGTTGTAGGTTTCAGCAACAGAACAGCAGCACCTACTAGAAAATTGTTCCAAATCTCCCATCTCAATCTACCCTTCATACTTGTTTGTTGCTGCAAGGGTTCGTGAGTACAAAAGTCGAAAACCTACACAAAACTCAAGCAACTAAAAAGTCCTCACCTCTACAACAAACTTGGTCAAAGCAAGAGACAAAAACCAAACTGAGTAATGCTATCACTTTGATGGTGTTGTTTGGTTGTTATTCTCCAAAAACTCTTCCGTTTCCACCTTATCCTTCTCACCCACTAACCCAACATTCACATGTGATAGCTTCTCTTCACCAACATTTTGCTGCGACCCTGTCAACCTTGCCAACATCACAAAAGTCATTCCCCCAAGAACATTGTTCGCGCATCTGAGAATCACAACTGAGGTCTTGAATACCAAGGGATTAAGCACTTTCTCCAACAAGAACTCAGTACCATTAAGAGTTTGATACCTTAGGTTGCTGCTGAAACCCATATGAGCAGCCCAAGTAAGACCATTCAGCAATGTAGGTGGAGGCTTGTTTGGGGACTCAAAATTGGGATCCATCCTCTTCCTCATCTTGACCAACCCATTTGAAATTACAGTTCCAACAATACCAGCACCAAGCCCAACAACAGCAAAAATAGTTCCTTTATAGACCAAAGTTCCAAACCTATCCAATAAACTATAGGCACCAGGTTCAAACATGTGACTCTTAGGACAAGATGCAAAGATAGCAGGCACTTTGACAGAAGAAGATCCCAATGTTGGTGCCAAGAGATACATGAGTGTAAAATTCAGAATAGCACCAACAACAAGAGTTGAAAATACAAAGTCAAGTTCATTCAACCCAAAATTAGGCCTTGTAGCCATGTCACCCAAAACAGCAGAAGTGACACCAACCAACTCTTCACTCACAACCTTAAAAGGAAACTGTGGATCAGCAGCAACCCTTGATCTCCATCCATTCAGAAACAGCCCCAAAATCCCAAAAGACGAATCATTTGAATTCCCATCATCCCTCCCCCAACTTCCATCTCCACCACCACTACCACCCCGACCAAAACCCCCACCGCCATCCCCTCCAGCTAAATTAACCTTCAATCTTTGAGGCAAATGGGTTGGTTTGGTAAGATATATAGAACAGTTCCGAAACCGAGGATGTAACGATAACGGTAAAGGAAATGAAAGTGCATGGCTGTGACCAAAAGGAGGATTAAAACTCAGAAGAGCAATCGTTTCCATTTAATCTGTGAAAAAAACAAACATCAAAGACAAAAACTTTATGCAATGAAACTAACAAATCCCACATCATTCACTCATTCATGAATCATAATTCATACATAATCATGTAAACAAACATATACTTAACATAATTACATACGAACAGAGGGCAAACATGCAACAAACTATGCCACTACCTCTTTCTGAATTGCAAAACAGATTTTTTAAACAAACATCAAATTATGGAAACACAGAGAGCATGATGAATTAAATGTTTACCTGAATCTAGATTATGAAATCAGTGGGTAAACAGCAAGATCAAACTGCAAGCTAAAACCTCAAAATCAAAAACAAAAACTAAGTAAAAGTAAAAAACTCTACAAAATTTATGAGAGTCTCAACTTCAAAGTGAAAATGAAACCCTAAGGAACTCAATGTTTGTTATATAGTAGGGTATAGGAAATCAACAAAGTCTTCATCTATTGGTGGTGGCATGATGATGAATGTGACCAACATGGACCACAAAAATTTCAAGCCATTGGATTATCTAATCCTCACATAACTATGGTACATACTCCATAGCAGATTCATTCTCCCTCCATTTTGTAGACTTGGATATTTCCTTCTACCTGAACACGTTGCAAGAAAAATCTAAAATTGCCACAAAAAAACAAAAATAGAAAGAAACAAAAAAAAAACTGTGCAGTGAAGAAGAATAGAGAGAAAGGTTAGAGATTTGTTTACCCTTTGCATGTGGTGGATTGGAAAGTGAAGGTTTTTGGTGCATTTCCATTGGAGCAGTTGCAGAAGCGTCGCCGGAAAAGTCGTCGGAGAGGAGATAACTGGTGAAAAGCTGCTTGCTTTGATAAAGAATCAGAAAAAGTATTAATTTTTTTAGTGGAAAGTGTAATTAATTAAAGATAAAGATTAAAGAAATCGTTTTAAATTGGTCCTCACGAGTAAATTGCACATTTGTGCATAATCCGGGTTTGAACTCGGTATGCCCAATTATTTATTGTTAAAGGTGAATTTTTAGCAGTTACTTGATCAAAAAAAAATTGTTTTAAATTGGATTAGTCGGTTTAATGGACTGAACACTGGTGGCGATAATCAAACAATTTTTTTTTTTGACAAAATTTCTATAACAAGTATCTTAAAATATGTCTTAAGGCACATGTTAACATTCTCCTTTTTTTTTTTGTCAATTTTGGATTTGGAGTTGGTGTTGTTACTGCGTGACACAATAGATCCGTCCGATTTATAGTTTTTTTTAGTATTTAATCTGATTATAAATTAATGGTCGAGATTCAAAATAGTGTGCTTTCTCTACATCGATTAATTCAAATCCATCATTTTCAATACAAATTTCTTTTTAGGTTTTTTCTAATGTGCACATGTGGTTTATGTTTTGCATAATGTACAAAAAAAAAATTGTGCAAACATAATGTACAAAGTTATTCATAAGGCGTTGTTTGATTGAAAGTTTAGATGATATTTTTTTGGTTTGAATTGATTATTCTATGTGCACAATTGCAAACACTAATCTTTCGAGCCATGTAGAATCACTCGAGCCAGGTGGCAAAGCTCTTCCTCAAGAGAAAATTCATATCATATAAATCATCCATATCAAATTATTTTCAATTTTTTTAAAACTTTACATGAATAATCTATAATATGATATAAATTTTTAATCCAACAATAAATTTTATAAAATTTGTATTCGCTATAAAGTTGTCAATGATTTGTGAATCATATACCAATTGAAAGGTGTGTGCATGTAAGAAAGAACATGTATTTAAGAAAGAACATGTATTGTAGGAGAGGTTCAAACTCATGGTGGTTGTTGTCCATTCAACCATTTGCACGGTACAACACCTTTTCTTGTTTAAGCCAATAGATTTATTGCAACAGAAAAATAGACATATGTACCGTGAAAAATTCGCCTTCCGATAGGAAGGGTGCCTCATCCATGTCAAGTGTTTGTCTGAGACGCCTCGAAGCAAAAAAGAAAACACTTTTTAGTTGAACATCTATGTGAAATGTTTAACAATCAATTTGTCCGGTATCTAAAATGTGTTAGTCATGAGACATGCTTAGAACCAACAGCATTTGTGCGTCATAGATTCACAACTTGACGGATGTTCATGAAAATGTATTGTCCACGGTCATGCATTCACATTGTGCGTGTGTGGATTATCCGATCAAGGTTGAACAGTCCACTATGATTTACGCATGTAACTTGTGAGTGAAGTTTTAACATACAAAAAAACACATCCAAAAAAAGCTAGCGTTCCTAACCATATCAAATCAAAATTGACAGAAAATCTAAAAGAATTTGCAGAATATTCCAACTACATGATAAGGTGTTCATCATTCCAACTACAGTGCATATCTCTCGGAAGAGACTACAAATTCTTATGACAAACAACAAAAATGAATCCAACCTAAGCTATATAACTTGCATAAATAATAAAATACCATGACACTGTCTTTGACACATGACACATGCCAACAACACTTCATCATCTTAATGCCTAAAACATTACCATCACCATCACATGTATATATATATTCCACACTTCTCAAAAGTAACTGACTCAAGAATAAATCCAATGAATGTATTGAGTTTAAAAGGAAGGGAAAGAAGAAGAAGAAGAAGAAGAAGAAGAAGAAGAAGAAAAAAAGGGTTGATTTGAACAAAACCTATTTTCAATACCCAACTATATAAAATTTTCGGTTTAAGAAATTTTTCATTCCAGCTGTCTCCTTTGTGTTCAAGGAAAAGGTAGGGAAAACCACCAGAATGCTAACCAGCAAGCATTGTTAGCCTATTCTTTTTTTTCATAGCTGCATTGAGTGAGACATGTGCTGGAAGATATTATCAGCAATGAATAGCTTGAGGACCACACCATCAAAGACATAACTCAGCGACCCGGTTTTGCACGTTTCATTCCACTTGAATTGAATGGGGACACACTGCCACTTGGCCCTGGACTCTCTTCTCTGAAATTTGAGTTCAGCAGAGCTAATTCGCGCAGCTGCTGCCTCTTAATGAAGTCTTGTGACTCGTCCTGTGTATCAAACATTCACATCCCAAGACATTGTTAAAAAAACTTTCACCACTGATATATAACTTAACCAACTATGAAGCACGGACACAAGACACTCCTTAGATTACGCGTGTCCCATGGTCGGACACACATCAGTGTCCGACATCGACACGACACGACACTTATGATCACATCAATTTCTCAATTTTTTATCAGTGTCGACATGTCAGTGTCTGGTGTTTGTGTCCTGTGCTTCATAGTTAAGTAGTTAACATATGTTATGTGTGCGAGCATGTGTATTAATCGAGTATGTATAGGCTTCATAGATCATAGTATCAAGTACACTAATTTATTCAAATAAGTAAATGATGGAAAATGAACAAAAAATAACAATCCAGAAATACTAAAGATAAGTTGCATCTTTTTGTTTTCTCTTAGAAAAAGTAAGTGAAAGAGAATAGCAGCCGGTTCACCGTGCAATGCAAAGAAAGATACAGGTTGAATGAACATACCACAGGTTTGAGAAGTTCTTCTATGATTTCCTGAGCCTGTCTGAGCCTTATGTCAACAACATTCGCAGGCAAATCAGCCTCAATCAATATGTGAAGAGGTTCATTGAGATGCTCATAGCCTGGTCTTCCTCGTAATTTTTCTTCCTTAAGATTGATAAATTCAACAACAATCTCAGTTGATATAACAAATATAATTGAGTAATCAAATCAATCGAGAAATGCACCATATCTTTTATGCATTTTGAAATAGATAACCTGGAAAGTTATGTTTGTGTTCATTACCTTGTCGGGATCCTTTATTGATCCTTTTCCTCTAATATACACGCGGCAACCAGTAGTAGCTTCAACCCGTTTCAAAGAATTGCCTCTAGGTCCCAGAAGTCTTCCAACAAAATTAAACTAATGCAATAAGAAGCAACATATTTCTATTACTTATAGTTGATAATAGAGCTTTCACTCCCAAAAAGAACAAATAAAGGTGTCAGATGTAGTAATCAAATTTGAATAAAAGCTTACATTGGGGAATGTATCTACTGGAATTTCCAAGCGCAATATTCTCTTAACAGTGAATGAACTAGGACTTGCAGGTGCACTTTGCCAGTCCATATTCATTCCAGGGGGTCCGCATAATCTCTGTATTTATCAAATAAAGCAATGTTAATGAATCAAAATTGAAAGTAACTACGGTAAACAACAGGAAAAAATGACAAGGTCTTTTGTTTAAAATGAAAATCAACAGGCAACCGACATTGTCGATCTGAGAAACCAACAAAACATGAAATCTTAAAAGTTTGCAATGGAGGAATACCAAACGTCTTCGTAAGTCATATAGTTTAAAACTTCAATTTTCACGGTTAATAATGTGGCCACTTGGATTTTATATCTTTTCACTTTTATATGTTTCTTCCAAATTCCAATTCATGCATAAACATTCATCCTAGTTTTTAGTCAAGTATGTACCATGTCTAGTGTGTTACCATGAGCTTTTGACTAACAACAAAACACACATGAAAACTATGTAGTAAGATTTAATATAGAAAGACATCTACAGACACACAAGACTACAAGCGATAGAGGATGTATGGAGTATGATCATGTACGGATCACAGATCCAGAAATCAATCAAGCAGAGGCTAAAAAACTCCAAATGGCGCATTTCAGAACTTAGAAATATGATATAAAATGGTATTTTCACCTAATAGCTACAGCTTTTGGGATATTTGGTTCATAACAACTGTAGTATATCTTTGTGATATGAAAAACGACTAATAAGAATTCTGGTTAACTGAAATATTTTCCTTGACCTTCTCTTGGTCTCATTTAGGAGTATATCTATATGTCATGAACAAACCATCCCAGAAGCTTCAGCTGTCGGTTAAATGCAAATAGATGGTTTTATCTAATAGTATTAGACTAATACTAACATGCATGCATTTCTACTCTTCTTTAATAAAATCTTTTCTTTTATCAAAATAATACTCACATATTTACACGCAGGGTTGTGTTAAGCGAATATTTGGTTTTATTATGATATTTATAATTCCTAATAATTTAATAAATGTAGTACATGTTTAAAGTTCAAACTTTAATAATTCTCTTTCTCCTCTTATTCAAACTTATGTAAATGTATCTGAAAATTATCTCTTCATATTATCATTCTATCATTAGACATATCATAATATTGCATATTATCTCTGAGGATTAGTTTCCAATTCCATACTTTGGCATCAATATTAACAAGGATTAGTATTTTCTTAGTGGCCACATTAGGATTAATACTTTAGCATATTTATCCTAATTATTAACCACATCAAGGCTTAATACTTTGCCATATTTATCCTAATTAATCCTTGTTTGTATATCATAATTTATCACCTAATATAATTAGGATTAATACTTTGGCATTAGTAATAGTATAAACAAGGATTAGTGTTTTTCCTATTGCAACAACATCTAACATATCATGCATATCAATATTACTTTATTATTTAGAGTATTTCTTTTTTCCCTTAAAACCTAAAAGACCGACCATGAAACTTCACCATGGTATCAGAGTGGTTTTATCGTCTGTAACTTTTACTTGTCGCCATCTTCTAACAAATTACCTAAAATCAGGAAATCTAGCGTGTAACACTAATTATTCCCATGTCGTTTTTCTTCTCATCAGTAATGCACAAAACTTGCCAGCTTTTTCCATCTCAGGTTCTCTCTTTATGAATGGGTTTGTTTGTCGCTTTCGAAACCTATCTCCATCTCAGTTCATCCCATTGTCGTAAGATTGAAGTTTAAATTGGCCAGCTTTTTCCATCTCAGATTCTCTCTTTATGAATGGGTTTGTTTGTCGCTTTCGAAACCTATCTCTGGATCAGTTCATCCCATTGTCGTAAGATTGAAGTTTAGTAAGCTTTAGCCTCAGGATAAGAGCGAGAATATCAGAAAAATATTTCTTCAGATTATTTTTTATTTTTTTTGAAACGGACAATGATAATATGTTAATTGTTCATGTGTTAGTTTTTTGCTATAGATCGGAATTGAACCCGAGACCACCCTTATCACTCAACTTCTTAACTCTTCCGCCCCATTATTACTCTATCATAAAATATGTGAGAAGTATCTATGATAATCTATTAGGATTAGTTATCATACTTCTTTATATATCTTGATATGTTTCCTTTTTAAATTAAGATTAGTAGTTTAGTATTATTAATATAAATAAGAATTACTATATACAAACAATCCTACCTTATGCTACTACACCTATGAGTTCATTAACAAGAATTTGTAGTAACATTCAAGGATCACTCTTGGGCATTCTGACACGCCCCGTGGTCTTCTCTCTTTAAGTGAGAAGGGGGTGACGTGCGGAGCAATATAAAAGTGACTCCGTCATTAAAAGGCTTCTCATTTGATTCACTCGGTGGGGCAGCAGACAAACAGTTCATCAAAAGGGCGTAAAAAGCTACTTTAGTATTTTGTCTTAACTAATAACTTCAAAAAATCATTCATGTCAATTTAATTTTGTTATTTTGAGTTTTTTTCCTCTTTTATGTCTCGAACTTCAACAATAGCCGAGCAACCTATCTAACGTCAGACACTGAGACCCGATTTTTAAGATACTATTTTCAAGAACAAGAGCAGGACAGTGGAGTTCAACCTCACCTTATGGCATTGAATGCTTCTCACATAACAATCCACCATCGAGTTAGATGATGAAATTTTGGAAAAAAGTTCAAAGTTAGGAATTAGACAAGCATTATACATGCATTTAAAACCGAGATCATATCATAGCAAAAGCAAAATGTGCATCTAGACATACAAATAATATAATTAAAACTTGAACATATCAAATTAAGATGCAACAATTAATAATTTTAAAGCAGTCACCTCTTGCTGAAGACTATTCCATGCACCCATTCCTGCCCCGGAGACATTTGACATGAGGTTTGAAGAAGCCATCGGACTAGGACTTCTATGTTGTAGTCTGTCAAAGTCGCCAAAACCTTGGTTGGACAACATTCCAGAAACTTTTAATATTTCTGCGCATATAACATTGTAATCAGAAACCGATGCAAACAGTTGAAAATCATAGGAAATGAAAGGAGATGAAATTTTAAAAAAAAAAAATATAATAATTAAAAAATAGTGCAACAAATAGAGATCAAGTGACAGATTGTGTCAAGAAAAAGATGTCGGATGCTGGATGGAGATCGAATGACTCATATTTTTACTTCATCAAAGGATTTAAAATACAAATTGATATCTGAATCATCCGATCTTCATCCTACAACCGAAATCGTGACTGCCAGAAACATCAACAATTCAAGTTCATGCTTTGTATGGACAGAATTATCTAATTAACCTCTAAGATTAGATTCCAAACATGACACTGAAAATCACAAAGTCTCACATTCTCCCGGGACAGCTCAGCTCAAATAGGACCCAAAACAGACAATACCTCGGAAGAACAGTGCTACGGACTTGAGGTCGGAACACTCACCGTCAAATTAACCATTTCTTGCACAAAGTTAAGACTATGAAGGTACATTTCATCCAATGTTAAGACAACATCAAAAAAAGAATAATTTTTTCATTTCATTTAATTTCCATTTCCACACCTAAGAAAACATCAATATCAAGTGAAGTAAAAAGAGAACAGTGCCACCAAAATGATAGATGGTAGAGACAGCAATCAAAGCATGATCAACAGTATCTGAACCATTGACATGATCTAAGCACAAAAATCAAACATGCTATCATACACAACAAGTTGAAAAATAAAATCCAAAAAAAAAAAAAAACAAGAAAAATAGATCCACAAAACATGAACAAAAACAAAAACATAAACAACAGACCTTGATTCAAGAGGCGGCTGCATATAGGAAGCACTTGCAGAAAAGGTCCAAGCTTCTGATGTTCTGCCAGCAACTCTGATAGATACTGACTGTAAAAACAAAAAAACAATAACAACCCTTTTCATTTCTGAATCAAAAGAACATAAATTTATCAAAAACAAATCAAAAAAACACAACTAAATCCAAAAAAAACAACCCTTTTAATTCTTATACAAAGATTGAATATTTATCATAAAAATTGAATCTTTATCATATTATACCTGTCTACATCTGAGTTGGTTCTAATCTGAGGAGAAGCAGCTCTAGCATGAGAGAAGTTCTGATTATACAAACCAGACATGACTAAAGAAAAAAACCAAACCAAACCAAACCTTAAAAAAAAAAAAAAAGTTGAAAAAGAAGGTTTAGTTTAGTTTAGTTTAGTTGGTGCAGTTGTTTGTTCTTAGTTAACTTTGCAGGAAGAGAAAAAGGAGAAACTGACCAAAGACTACCATCAATAAAGGAGGTCTGTAATAATAAGGAGAGAAAAAACAACAAAAGGGTATATGATTTTTTGCATAAAAAGGAAGATAAGAATTTAATTATTTTTATTTATTTTCCACCTTGTATTTCTCTCTCTTTTTACTACTCTTTAATATGATACTACTACTTTTCCTGTTTTGGTTTTTTATTGAATAATAATAATATTTCACAGTCACAAAAAATAAAATAATTAGAAAAGTGGAAGACAGAAATAAAAAGTGAATCTAATATCTAAATAAGGAAACATGAGTGTACACAATTAATTAAGGTGGTAAAAGTCAAAAGATCAGTAAATTTAGTATCATATAAATCATATTGGTGGATTTGGATTCTCTCTTATTCATCCTTTTCTGTTGTTTGTCCTGCACACTGCACTAATTACAATAATTATTTGATCTTTATATGTTAAGATTATATTTATTTTTTTTGGGTTATATTTTCTTTTTTACAATTTCAATATTTTAAGTTATGTGACATATAATACATTAACGCAGAAGAAGATTCAAACTTTGCATATCTTTGGTATCAAGAGGATGTGTCATAATCACAATAATAGTTTGTCAAAAAAAAAATCACAATAACACACAATAAATATTTTTAAAAATTACGACGGATTATTGTAATTCTAACACATTTAATGTAATAACAAATATACACTTTGGTTCCTATTAGCTGTTCCTTATACTTCTTGTATTGGTGCATGCATTAATAAATTTTGCCTTATTCAAAAAAAAAAAACACATTTACTGTAATAACAAATATACACTTGCATTGATATAAATATTTTACTACATAGTTAAAATTTATTTAAAATATAAATTTTTAAATATAAAATAATATGAAAATATTTAATAATGTAAGTTGAGTATGTACATACTATTCACTTGCAAAATAAAAAATTTCATGGTGGTTGGTTGAAGAAGTGAACGGTTGAGGAAGGTAATTATAATATAGATTTGAGTTTTAGTACCACAATAATATATAACCGAGCCATCCTAAATTTTGAATTTATTTCTTATAATTTATAAGTTCATTGTGAAATAAAAATTTTGTTTGGTAAATTTTTTTACATGAGTTTATAACTTATTTTAACTAAATTTTAATTTATTATTTTTTCTTTCAATTTTATTCTTATTAACTTTTCTTCAACCATTAACTTTATGAAATACTACGAATTCAATCAGTTAACTTATTAGCTATAAATTATCTACTAGCTTATAAAATATAAGCAATAAGCTCATTCGCTAAAAGTTAACTTATAAATTATTCACTATTTTTTATCAAATAAATAAAATCATGGTTCATCTAAATTTTTTTATAAGAAATAACTCATATTTTAGATTAATTAAATAATTAATATATTTTATAATACTATAGATTAAATACATCAGTTGTTTTATAAATTTAAAAATTAAAATCATCTCTTATAAAAAAGATGCTATGAAATATAGTACTCCCTCTGGTCTCAAATATAAGCAAGTATTCTTTTTCAAAGTTCATTAAATCATTTATGTATTTGGTCTATATTTTAGCCGAAATACATCAAAGATTCAATAAACTTAAAAAAGAAATCTTTACTTATATTTGAGACTGAAAGGAGTAATAAATTGTGGGAGAAAAAAGGGTGAGAATGCAATGCAAGAGACAAGAAGAAGAACAGGTGGAGACGCGTGTTGGGCATGCAAGAGAATCAAAGGTTGTTGTTAGTATAATGCAATGTAATGCAATCAAAGAGTGTGTGTTGTGTTGACAGTGTTGTTGTGGAAATGAAATGAAATGTAAAATGAGACCCAAAATGTGCAATGATAATGATGTTTGCCAACGTGCTCTTAGCTGGACCGTTACACACACAGCATATACTACTCACTCTTCTTCCTAATTTACGCTGCTACTTATTCACCCTATAATATAATTGAGGGTAAGAGAGGGAAAAAGAAACTGAAATTCTTATACTAGTACTTAATTTTATGATTTTGTTTAATATGAAAGACTCATTCAAGTGGTGTATTATTTTGTTTGAATTGGATATCTTCAACATATAATTGTAGAGATTAATTTCTCAAGTCGGGTAGGATCATAAAGGGTGGTAGAAATCATTTGTTATGTTATTAAAATTCATCAATATCAATAGTTTATGAATTTGAATTTAATATTGTTAAATTAAATGAGTCTCATATAAGGTATAATGTAAATTTGTATGAATGAATTATATAATATAAATTTTCTATCCAATAATGAATTTTATAAAATTTGTATTCAATATAATGTAATACATAAATAAGTGCTACTATATATCACTTGAATGATGAGATGATAATTGATCTCTTCCAACTTAATCAGATATCACGAAATCGAAACAACCCTAAGAATGTAGCAGCGTTAAATTCTCTTGAAAGAGAGTTTTACCACCCTTTATGATTCAATAAACTAGTTAATAACTATACAATTCTTTATGTTAAAAAAAAAACTATACAATTGCTTTATTAAATTAAGTTTGTTGGGGACTTGGGGTGCATACTCTTATTATATTATGGAAATGCTATAAATTTAAAATACAATCAAATCTTTATAATTTTTTTTTTTTAAGCAAGGTGTACCTAGCAAGCTAAGGAAACACTAAAGAATATATAAAAAGAGAGAATTTAAAATATAAAGAGGAGGACATAAACCTATCCTCGAGCTAGCAAAATCTAAAACAAGGAAGACCTAACTTATTCCTAGAATAGTCTTCCTTAATAACATTAGGAATCTCAGACCACCAAACATAATCTTGCAAAGAGAGACCAAGATTGACCAATTTTTATGCACAATGATTCCCTAAACACATGAGTGATCATAAAGTTCATACTTAAAGTCTTGAACAAACAATTCTCGCAACGGTTTCTTAGAGACCAAGGCACCATATTAAGAGACTTAAAAGCTAAAACAGTAAGTTTTGAGTCACATTCCACCCACAAAGAGTGTCAACCTCTATCGAAAGCAGCTTCAATGGCACACATGACCCCAGAAAGCTCTGCAGCAAAAGCATTAAAATTTCTAAGAAACTCAATGAAACTGCCTAAAAACATACCATGACATTTTCTGAATAAACCACCACAAGCAGAAGGCGACACCATCAGCATAGGAGGGTGCCAGAGAACCTCAATGATTCTGGGAGCCCTAGGAGAATGAGTTCTGACTTTAAAAGCCTTAAGCACAGAAAAATCAGAAATAAAAGAGTTTGTAGTCAGAGAAGTTTGATTTCCTGTCACATTCACATTTGTCACAATCCAGGTGACGACTGAATTCCAAACAGGCTTAACATTATTAAATCTCAAATTATTTCTGCTAAGCCAAATAATGTTAATGATATTAATGATGGCAGCTATAATCACCAATTTGCATTGAGGACTCCATCCTCTATTGTAAATTTCCAAAACAGCAGAAAAAAAAAGATAAGTTATACTCAACTGAATAATAGAACCTAACCAATTCCATAAATGTAAAGCAAAAGAACATTGCAAAAAGAGGTGGTGAGAAGTTTCTGCGCTAGAGAGGCACAAGTTGCAAATTGAAGGCAAGTTACAACCTCTCAAAGCCAAGTTCTCATCTTTTGGTAACTTATTGCGGGTGAGTCTCCAAAGCAAAAGAGACTTTGAAGGAGGAATGACAGAGTTCCAAATGAGCTTAGCCCAACTACATAACTGACCAGACAATTTTTGAAAATTGTAGGCATCCTTAAGAGATAAAGAACCTGAGGGAGAGTGTTTCCAGATTAATTGATGGTCCTTTTTGAAAATCTTTGTAATTTTACTTATGATCAAAAATCGTCTCAACAACAATCTCCTTGTTATTGATGATTCTATCATTACGAATTTTTCACAATATTCAAATTGTTGCTAATTAACAAATAGTTGAAAAAATTTCTCTACATTCCAAATGTCACAAACCTGTATATATAATCCAATAAATTGTTGAGTATGAGTTATAATGTCGCGTTAGAAAGATCATGTATCACACTTAACCAATAAAATAAATCACACCACACCTTATGAGCAAAATTACATGTATGAGATGCATTTTGCAAAATACCCCCTAAAAAGATTATCCTTCGTCGGCAATTAATCAGTCAAAAAACGTCAAGCACACAAAGAGACTTTTCAAAAGCACCACTTTATTCCAAACCAAAGCGTTCGAGCCTAAATCCACACCTAGTACTCCATCATTGCGAGTGAGAATCGAATAAGCTTCCGAAGATGCCAATTTGCATATGTTGCTGGAGTTTTCTATAATGATTATTTGTTTGAAGCTTCGGAGTCAGCAATTTATTTTGATTTTTTTATAATTATGATATTATTATGAATTTTGTTAGTCAAATAGCCTAGTAGTTAGAAATTCTACTTTTAAATTGGAGAAGTTGGATGACCGGGGTTCGAACCTCCACCCCTACATATGTAAATAGTTCTTTTAAATGTGAAGTGTGAACCTTATGTTAAAAATTATAATCAACACAGTGGAACCAAATTTCTTTGCGGCATTGTTTTTCACGTGAATCACCTTAATTCACGTTTAGTCACGTAATTGAGTTTAAGTAGTTAACAAATTTCCTTTAAAACTTGTACCAAAAAAAACAAATTCCCTTTAAAATGAATCATTTTAGAAAATTCAAGCTCAATTAATCTATCAAAATAAATAAATTTTGCCCAAATTTTACTTAGTTGCACTTTAAATTACCATAACCTTATAGGACTTAAACCTAAAAAACAAAACCCTTAAATTAATGTTTGCATATCCTCTACTTAACTCCAATAATGCGTTACGTTGTTGCGCCATTGTTTAAGACATATGTAGTGTTCGGTTTTGCCAGTTATTAATGAATAGATGCTACATTCCAACAACAAAAATAAGAGACACCACATGCATGAGCTCAAAAATCATATATTTTTAAAATAACAAAAATTTAAGACCACAACAACTGAGCTTTTGAATGCAATGAACGTGAACTTGAATTTCATGAGAAATAAAAATAAAGTTATATATGAATATATTTATCTTTTTCACGTCAAAAATAAGGCGCCAATAATTTATTCATATAACTTAATTAGTTTTTTGAAATTATATAGTGTTTGTGAGACACCACACCTTGTAAGCTATTAGTAACTTTTCATATAAGGCCATGTCTTCCTTCCTGTAAAAAATAAAGAGTCTTCCTAAAATTTACTAATATCTTATATAGTCAAAATAAAAGTTATTTATCTTACATTTTTTTTATGTAATGATTATCAGTTTTTCACAACTGGCTTGAGTTGAAAAAATTATTTTGAGGGGATTATTAACTTATTGAGCCTATGTAAGAAGAAAAAAAAATGCAATGAACAATTTATTTTTTTGATAATATGCATTGAACATTAATATATGGACTATGGAGGTTTGTCACCATGAATATAGTTCAATTGATATGATTATATCTATCTGTCAGAGTTCGAATCTACTCTCAACTTATTATAGCTCATATCAAATGGTTAATTTGTAACCACTTGACTATTGACCTAATTTTTTTATAGAGAGATTTAATTGTAGATAATAATTTATGATTTGATTTAATTAAAAAAATAATAATATTTTCGGTCAAAAATAAACTAATATTTGAAAATCTATATAATATACTATTTATGAATCCACTCTAAGAAAACTATTTTAGTAAACAATTAAATGTTTTTTTCCTAACTATCGAGCAATAAATATTGCCCCATAATACCATAAAATTGCATTTAATGCACTTATTTATTTTCAATCTTATCTTTTTTGCCTTAATATAATTTTTTTATTGAGTAAAATCATAATTATAATATCATGGAACATTTTTTTTTGTATCACAAGTTTTTTAATTTTTTCAATCATATTATAAACATTCCACTACTCCTAATAAGTAAAGAAATTTGAAAACCATAATTGCATGCAAGCTGTAAACATTTCTTTGAAGCAGAAAAAAGTTTTGAACAATTGTGAAACTTAGAGAGTTAAAATCAAGTAATTGAATTATCTATGCAAAAAGTTTGTGGAAAATCATGCGAGACACAAACACATTCAAGATACCGTTCAATATAATATTTTTTTCTTAAAAAATTTATAAGAAAACACACGAGATACACATACATTCAAAATACAATTTAGAAACACACAAGATATACACACATTCAATAAAATATAAGAAAACACATAGTACAAACACATTTAATTTAAAAGTATATTTTATTTAAAATACAACATAAGTAATTTTTATTTAAAAAGTCAACGGGACTAGGAAATGCAAAATGGGATATATCTGAGGGAAAATATCAAACAATTGAAATTTATGTGACTAAAATCGAGCAATTGTGAAACTTAAGGAGTTAAAATTAATTAATTGAATTATGGATGAAAAATCACACGGAATACACGTTCAAGATACCGTTCAACATACTTATGTATAAAAAAAATTATAAGAAAACACACGGGATATACACACATTTAGGATACCATTTAGAAACAACAGGGTACACATACATTCAAAAAATTATAAGAAAACACACAGGGTACAAACACATTTAAAGCATATTTTATTTAAAATACAACATAAGTAATTGTTATTTTAAAAAGTCAACGGGACTTGGAAATGCAAAACGAGGTAAACCTGAGGGTCAAAATTGAACAATTAAAATTTAGGTGATTAAAATCGAGCAATTGTGAAACTTAAGGAATTAAAATCAAGTAATTGAATTATCGATGCAAAATCACACGGGATACACACATATTCAAGATTCCAATCAACATAATTATGTATTTATTTTAAAAATTATAAGAAAACACACGGGATAAACACGCATTCAAGATACCATTTAAAAACAACGGGGTACACATATATACATTCAAAAAATTATAAAAAAATACACGGGGTACAAACATATTTAAAAGCATATTTGATTTAAAATACCACATAAATAATTTTTATTTAAAAAAAGACAACGAAACTAGGAAATATAAAACGGGGTAAACTTGAGGGTCAAAATTGAACAATTGAAATTTATGTGACTAGAATCGCAATTGTGACACTTAAGGAGTTAAAATAAAAAATTATAGAAACACACGGGGTACACACATTCAAAATTTATAAGAAAATACACATAATACAAACACATTTAAAAGCATATTTTATTTAATACTGGGTAAAATTGATGGTCAAAATCGAACAATTAAAATTTAGGTGACAAAAATCAAGCAATTGTGAAACTTAAGGAGTTAAAATTAAATAATTGAATTATGGATGCAAAATATTTATAGAAAATCACACAGGATACATACGCATTTAAGATATCATTCAATATATTTATTTATTTCTTAAAAAATTTATAAGAAAGCACACAGGATACATACACATTTAAGATATTATTTAAAAACATAGGGATACATTTAAAAAATTATAAGAAAATACACGGGGTTCAAACACATTTTAAAACATACAGTATTTTATTTAAAATACCACATACGAAATTTTTATTTAATAAAAGTAAACGGGGCTAAGAAATGAAAAACGGGGTAAACTTGAGTGCTGAAATCAAACAATTAAAATTTAATTGACTAAAATCGAGAAATTGTCAAATTTAGGGAGTTAAAATCACTTTAATTTATGAAGTTTTTCTTCTTCTCTTTATTTAAAATATCTTCATGGAAATTTTTTATTAGTTGAATTATCGATGCAAAAATATATATACATTTAAGTTAACATAATATTTATTTATATGGTTAAAATATTAAAATAAATGGACATGGTAAATAAAAATTTAATTATAAAAATTAAATATTGTGCACGAATTTTTTTTCTTTCCTGTCATAGTAGTTTAGTGGTAAAAAATTCACCTATTAAAATAAATAAGTCGGCGATCTTGATTTCAAACTTTGAATCCTTCAAATTTCAATGTCTCTTATCGATTATTGCATAAAAATTCTAACTAATCAAAATATGACGATTTTTATATTATTATTATTATTAAAATTGATAAAAAGAAATAAAACGTCAACTATATGTGAGACAAATGATAGATATTTAGATCCCTAAATTTTTCTATGCGGTACAGTTTCCAACAATATAAGTTGGACACTATATTTTTTCCAAAATATTATATACACCTTCAAAATTAAGTTAACAAATATACTTTCAAATTTAATTATTATTATTATTATTATTATTATCAAAATAATATTAAAAAAAACTTAAATCATAATAAAAAACAATTTATATTTTTATAGGTAAAAACTAACCTATATTATATTTAAATATAACTATTACAGTATAATTTTGTTAAGGGTTATTAATTATTCATATACAAAACTCAATTTGTAAACTATTCTTTTTTTTTTTTGGTATGATTTTTTTTTCTTGGTATATATATATATATATATATATATATATGAAACTCAATTTGTACATTCTAAATTAGGGTAGGAAAATATCAAAAAAAAAAATTGGGGTAGGAAAATATCAAAAATATAATAAAAAATTGGGGCAGGAAATATAAATTGTAACAAAATTATGCACCGCTTGGTTTTGATATTCACCCAACGTCCCAACTGATGTTCAAGTTCAATGTCCAAGTCCATCCTAGCAGTATTTAATTTTTTATTTTTTCCATAAAATTATTTTTTTCCATTTTATTTCTCTTTATTATTCCAATAATGTAATATTTTATATGACCCTAAAAAGTGAGTTAAAAAATGATTTATATATGTATCTTATAACTCTTCGATTCCCATAAAAAAAATGAATCTAAATTACATGTATTTTGTATTTATTTTCAAAAATGACTATCTATGAACCTATAAATTTTTTAGTAAAAAAAAAATGAACCTATAAATTTGACAAGAATGAACTTAACCCTTAAAAACCACACAAAGCTACTTACATATCAACCTATAAACTTGACAAATGGTGACTTGTTCATTGTTGAAGTAACCCTTAAATAATAATTAAGTTATCAATTCAAATTTCATTATTCCACTAAACAAATTACGCACATATAAATATTTTACTTTCCTTAAAAAATAATTACTATGAATAATTACAAAAGACTAATTGGAAGCAAAAGGACGGTAATAACATGTTTGGTATTATGGTAGATGTGCCAGAATTGCGGTGATCTACCGTGACTTTGCATTATAGCTTTTAGAAATCACGGTGGTTCACTGTAATTCTGATAATTTCACCGTGATACCAAACATGCACTAAGTAAGTGTATTAACCAATTAAGTTTTTTTGTTTTTTATAAAAAATAATTAAGTTTTCTATATTAAAGAAAAAACAGATGATGCATGTTAGGAGTAGGGTGGTGTTGTCTTGTGCATAAACTAAAGAAGTGTCCACGACCACAATGAGACAGTGCAGAGTGGGCCACTGTTTCAATTAAATGCCTCACTGCCTCTGACTCAATTGGCCTCATGAGAAGAATCCTAAGATGTTTTATCAAATAATATACTAAACAATACACCTTTTTTTTGGTTCTTGTCTTTGGTTTTCATCTCTTCTCTTGCATATCAAGTATTCTTTGAAAAAAAACAAAATAAAGAAAGGGGGAGAAAAGAGCAATAATTTGAAGAAAAAAAAAAGCTATCAAAATGGGCCCGAAAATTCCTTACCTTACTTATGATTATTTGTATGTTATATGTATTTGTAACAATGTCATTGGTACGAATAAACGGTCTTTGCCAAAGATTATAATCTCTATGTAAATTTATTTTAGTACGTAGATGAAATAATAAATTATTGAAAATTTATTCATGCAAAGTGGAAAAATCAAAGTTTAAACTGTGAACATGAATGTTCGACATAGCAATTTTTACATTTTCTATCAATTATAGTTTGTGGACACTTCTATGAAAAATTATTATCGACCACTTTCGTAGAATCTAGTATATATCTGTTTCAACCAATTACCTAAATTTTTTTGACAATAAAAATTATGCAAGTACTACTACTGCTGTAAATGAGAAGGTGAGAGTGAGGAACAATGATACCAACCAACAATGCTTTATTTCCAAAATAATAGGATGACACAAGAAAAAAATGTCTATACAAAGTTTGCCTCCACTCATGTATGACAAGATTCTGACAGGTCATGTTTTCCAAATAGAAAAATAGTTGTGGTGGTCACCAGTATCATCAGTAGTTGAATAAATTATATTATTGACTAGAAAATCACTTTTTTTTTCAATGAGTATTAGTTAATGAATCATTCATATAGTAATACTCTTGAGACAATTTCAAATCTTAGCTACCCTTATGAAAATAATCCTACCTACAAAATTTCACATTTTGAATTATGTTGCCCTATCAATTGGGCAAACATCAAAGGGGATATGATGTTTTTTTTTTATAAAATCTTAGTAATATGACATATTTGTTGGTGTTATAACTATTTTCTTTTATTGAATTTTTTTATATTTATAATCATAAATACATTATATTACATTTTCTGGAGCAAATGATTAAAAATATATTACATTATTTTTAAAGATGGATTGAAAATCTCTCGTCTTTGAAGATATCGTTCTATTATTCACAATAACTAAACCACAGCAAACTCGTGTATTTAGTATTAATTTTTCTTATGAAAAAAAAAAAAACAATGTCACAAATCTCTCTCCCCTAGAAATATTTTGTATCATCTGTGAATTTCCTTGACAATCACTAGCCCTTTTTGTAGTGAAAACACAATTCCTCCTAATCTTATGTTATATCCTCCTGTATTTAGTATTAAGTTTTTTTTTTGTAGAGACGTTTTTACTAGTATTTCTCCTAGTTCTTCACTCATGGCAGCAAAGGCCCCCCATTGGACTGTAATTGATGAATTGGTAAGTTGGTCATAGTTGTTATCAACACATTTTCGTCATCCAACATCAAACGCGCAGATGACATGGATGCAATATTTCGCAGTTTTATTCGTGTAACTATATCTTCCTTTCTACCATCCTGCCAATTCTTCTTAAGATATCCATCCACCACACCATTCATGCAAAAGCCTTAAAGCAGCTCAAAGTACACTTATAAATTTGGCATGGTGCTCTTGGATATTGAGTTCACAGTACCAACTAGAACAATGATCATTCCATAAGAATTGCAAAATCACACCAGATTTATAGAGTAAGCACAAACCTTAACCAAATGATGATGCCTTTCTTCTTAGTGATACAAAACACCAAGCACAAGCAATCGAATTAATCATATACTGATATGTTAGGATAATTCATCATAAATTTGTTTCAACATGATTTACTTCCAATTTCATAATACCATGACACAATCAATAATGCAAGCAATTGTTATTGGCGAAAAAATATATTATCCGAAGCATTTGATAGTGTTAAAATCTGTAATTCAATTTGCTAACTGTAAATTATGAATTTACATGCTACTGTTAATTAGAGTCATCCATCAAATACAAGTTAACCATGAAACATTAATAAGAGCTAAAGATACTTATTGATTTGCATTCTGACTGTCAATCTCATCACTTTGCACAATGATGCTTTGAGAGGATTAGCATAGAAATCCATCTTGGATGTCTAATCAAACAACTTCAGAAAACTACCAAAGAAAAATCTATACACTAATTAATACTCGCCTATTTTGCAGGGGGATAAAAGCCTATTAACCCTTTATGTATAAACAAGTAACGTAAATTCAAAAGAGGAAGAGAAACTAACTTTCAAATTTCAATGAGTCGAAACCAAACCTTCAACATAATCATTGGCCTCTAGCCAGCGTATACCGACGGCAAATCCAAATTCCTCTACTTTATGTTTTCCAATTTTCTCTACTCGATTGTATTTGTGGTTATAGATAAATGCCCCGTGGCCTTCATCAATTTCCGGGTCTTCATCATTGGCCAATATCAGTGTGTCATGATTCTCGGAAAGATACAATGACAACACATCACCCATCTAAGGAACTTTTCTTGATAACTAATTTGAAATAATTGAATCCAAGACTCTTGAACTCCAAAATTCTTCATTTGCCATATAACGCAATGAGTTTCCTCAAAATCATGACAAAAACAAAGGCAGCCCATCAAAACCGCAAGCTTTGGCAGGTGACTCGGCACCTTGTGAAATCTCTGAGGTAGCAACAATTGAGTTCATGTCTCAGTGGAGAGATCAAGTGAAAGAATCACATATTGGTCAACAGTAACAACAATACTGTTGCTATTGACGTCGTAATCGCGAATGGCAATCCAGTTAATAGTACCATTCAAATGCACACCCTTATTCTTAACAATACAATTATAATTAGGATGCCAGTAAAGTGGAAACTTTAAGTAAACTTTTTGGATTACAACCGGGCTTCGCCTCCGAATCCATGTATAACGCTACCACCATATAAGTTTGAGTGGAATTATCATAACCAAAAGAGAAAGTAAACTGAGGATTGTGGCGACGATGAAAAAGTATTGAAATTCTTTTAGATTTAGTTCTCATAGCTGGGTTCCATAAACAAAGCCATTGACGTCCAGAACGGTATGAAACACCATGCAAACATACCAATCCATTGCATGAACCAACAAGCCAACTCCACCATATACCAATCCCTGCATACATATAGTCTTTCAATAGACAGCGGGCAGGATTGGTATGGCGGTGAAAGATGGGAAATTTGTTTCGGAGTAAACTAGGAATGGAGAGAATTTCCATATTTAAAGCCTTTGTCTTAAAATGCATTAATGTGAATTGTTGCTGCTGCGAATTTCGTACAGATTTATCGAGATGCATTTGAACGAAGTGAGGATCAAATATAAGATTTTTGAAAAACTTGTTAATGCACCTTAATTGCATAACATGTTTCACTGGAAGCCATGAGATGATTTCTAACAGAAGTTCGTCCGGAAGAATAACCGCACGATGCGGCTACCGCAGACGCACTACCAACCGCCGACGAAGCTGCATCATCCCTCCTTCTTCCATTGAAATAGACTTTAGAGTAGCCACCGAAAAAGCAATGCATGATTTGCCATGAATGGTTTAGTGCTTGTGCAAATGAATGGGATGAAGGGCCGAAAGAGTTAGGAAAAACCCATTAACAAAAAGTTGTATTGGGCGTCAATGGACGGAAATAAGAAAGTTGTTTTTTGCCCTAAAAACAATAATATCAGTAAGTCTCTTAAATGGATCATATTTCATATATTAAAGATAGGTTTTTAATGATCATTTTCGTCGCAGAATTTTAGTTTTAGTCATTGTAACAAATTTTATTTTAAAAAAATTCCTAAATCAATCAAAAAATTTGTTTTTGATCCCTAAAACTAAAACTTCACGAAAATTCACAAGTTTCCTCATGATTTTTGTTTTAGAGATTAAAATAAAAAAAGTTTAGTGATTCAAGAGTTTATTTAGAACAAAAATCAATACAGAGACTAAAACCGAAATTTCACATACATATACGAAAATGATCACTAAGCCTTAGAGATAAGTTGCATTTGAGGAATGCTATTCATGAGATCAATTCGGTTTGTTGATCAACATGATTAGGGACATCAACATTCTCATGATTCTTCCTCATATGCTAATTCTTTTATCGCAAGCTTTAATCTTTGCATCTACAATATGAATGAAGTCTTTGATCTGCTCCTTTTCCATGTTATGGAAACTTGGATTCCAAGTTGGAAACTTTTTCATTGAGATTTTTTTGCGCAGTCTCGAAATCTCAACCTCGACCATATTCTTGTTATACGCAAAATAGTCCTTCGCATCGAATTTCTTTGGAGCCGTAGCAATCTTTTGTTGCTCATATTTTGTAAGCATGGATTGTAAAGTTGCGGTGTTTTGCGGCCAAGTTATTGGTTTACAATCATCATCACCATCACAGACAAATAAGCAACTTCAACTCCAAAGTCTTTAGAAAATTTAGAAACTTATAATAAGGGATGAATGGAGTATAAAATAAGATGAGTCCAATATTTATTAAAAAAAGAAAAATAAGAAGGTTGTTTTTTGCACTTGCATTTAGGGTTGGGAATAGGCCAGGCCGGCCTACAGGGGCCTACGGCCTAGTCTACATAAGCTCAGGTCAGGCCAGACTATTTTTTAAATAGAATAAGTTTAGGCTTTTTTATAAGCCTATTTAGTTAAAAAGGCCAGGCCACAGACCATAAAAAAAGCCTTTTAAGCCTATTATGCCGGCCTTTTTAAATAAATATCAATAATATTTTATTAATATTATTACTATACATTGATATTTGTACCTTGATTAAATTATAAATATGTTAATATTTTCGGAAGTTTAAGTTTACTAATAATCTTCATTAGTTTTTTTTATATATATAAATATATTATTATAAACTACTATTGAAACAAAAAGTTACTTATAATCAAATTCTCTAAAATATCATCTTAAATATCAAATGTGTGTATAATTTCATTGATATATTAGTTTCTTAGTATATTAAACATAAATATAACTGCTTAGTCTAATATGTTCATGTGAAATAGGCTTTTAACCAGGCTAACATGCCATATCAGGTTTTTAAAAGGCTAGACTCAGGCCGAAAAAATTAGTCTATGATAGGCCACAGGCCAGGCTCAGACCTTCAATTTTTTGACAGGGCAGGCTCAGGCTTGGCAAAGCCTAGCCTAACCTAGCCTATTCCCAACCCTACTTGCATTGCTTAAATTTTTTCTTCATGTAAGATTTACACTATAGATAATATTTTTTTTTTTTATGATATAGATAATATATCTTTAGGTATAATTTATACGTTTTTCGTCCCAAAATAATTGATCAACTTGTTAAAATTATTTGTCCCAAAATAATTGACATTTACTATTTATAACATTGATTTTCCTTCTTTGCCCCTTTTTCTTTTTGGTTACAAGGAGGGCATAAAGCCCAAAGAAAGAGAGATTACAATGCGATTATTCGCGAAACAGAAATTCCTAGCATATCAGCGGTTACTAAAAGACGCATTTGAGGAGGACACTCCTCAAAAAATTGAGTTTCTTCACATAACGAACACCCCTCATTAGCGAGAGCATCAGCACATTGGTTACTTTCTCTATATGCATGTTGCACATCCACTTCCCAATCAAGCTCCATTAGCTTTCGAATTCGGCTTACCAAAGCTCCTCCTTCCTTACCCTTTATTACTTCTATAATGCAATGCAATGATTGTGAAAACAATAAATAAAGTAACTAAAATATCTACTTTTTGGAATTCTATAGTCTACTACCAATAAAAAAATGATTATTTTAGTAAATATTATATTCTCTTTTTTTCATTTACACAATTTTTTTTAAAGTGTGTGAAATAGTCAACTATATCAATTATTTTGGAAAATCAAAACATTTTATCACTCTACTTCTTAATTCATTCACCTTCACAGCTTCACCCACTCGCCGCTCGGTCAGGGGATCAAACGACTAAGGATCAAGAGAATGGATTAATTGCTGGTGTCGACAAGTTCAGGGGTCTTGGTTTAACTTTACCCACAATTTTGGAACTAGTGTTTAAGCATCCCGATTTCGCTAACTTTTTTGTTGGAAGGAATCTTGATGGACTCAAGAGGAAGTTCATGAAATTAGTATCCGATAGAAAAACTACATTACCCGAAGCTGCCAACAATTTTGTGGCAGTTCTGTCTGCACCTAATGTGGTGCAACAGGGCATTCAACTGGAACAAGGTCAAGGTAGTGGACAGAAGACTGAAGAGTTGGGTGCTCTGGCTGAAAAGATGTTTGATATTGCAAACAACAGGTTTTTAGCTAACAATATGCCTATCCTCATCGCGGAACTAAAGAAGAATGATTAAGGCATATTGTTAGCTAAAAACCTGTTGTTTGCAATATCAAACATCTTTTCAGCCAGAGCACCCAACTCTTCAGTCTTCTGTCCACTACCTTGACCTTGTTCCAGTTGAATGCCCTGTTGCATCATATTAGGTGCAGGCAGAACTGCCACAAAATTATTGGCAGCTTCGGGTAATGTAGTTTTTCTTTCGGATACTAATTTCATGAACGTCCTCTTGAGTTCATCAAGATTCCTTCCAACAAAAAAGTTAGCGAAATCGGGATGCTTAAACACTAGTTCCAAAATTGTGTTGGGTGCTCTGGTTGAAACATCGTTCAAAAATGTTTAATCAAAATAATGTTATATCAAAAAAGTTATTAAAGTATATATTTTTAATTTTATATAATTTATATTAAAATTATTAAATTATTAAATTGAAACATCTTTTAAGTTGAAACATCTTTTTTGATATAATTTTATATCAAAATAATGTTATATCCAAAATTTAATCATTGAAACATTTTTAAACAATTTAAACTTTATTCTAAAAATTAGCCATTTTAGATATAACAATTTCAATATTAACTTATAGTTTATTTTACTGGTTTTTAGTTTACTAGTGTGTATACCCGTGCCGTGCACTGGAAAAATTATTGAGATTAAAAATAAGAAATAATTTTTTTAATTTATATTTTGTCCGGTCTTTATTATAAGAAGAAATTGATTTTTTAGATTTAAGGAATGTTTAATGTCTTTAGTTCAAATTATATAGTCCAAATACATAAAACATTCCATAATCAAAAAAACAACTTTTTTTTCCTTATAATAAGCACCGGCTAGAATATCTTAAATTGTTTCATATACTATGATTTAAAATTTTGGAGTATACTACAATTACAAACACACAAAAAAAATCAACACATAAGAATAAAAGTATTTTTAAACTTTATAGTATATAATTTCAATACCCATAGTAGATATGTATTAATATAATTTTTTATTTTATTTTCACCATTGATATCCAATTCGTTGCACCGACTAATTCGATTCAAAGCGAGTTCTAAAATTAAGTGGTTATAAGTTCTAATCTATTTCCAATTGCAGTTGTGAAAATCGAACCATAATTCTTCTATCAAATTTAACGTTAATCAACACTGAACCAACTAACATTTGAATATATAATGTAACAACTTTAATGATACCATAACATATCATCTTTAAAGCAAAATGTTTATCACCACTACTCAACAATAAACAATATAGGAGTATAAAATTTCCACCTCAAAATTTATTCTATTCAATGCCACCATAACACAAACAACGCCTCTTTCAATACAGCAATAATTATAACTCAATATTCCACTTTTAGTTAGCATGAACACAAAAAATAAAAATGTAGTTTCATAGATCATCAGCGAAGTAAGAAAAATTACAAAGTTTAAGTAAAATCTGTTTAAAATAAAAAATTTAATTTTGATCTAAACTAACTCCTAAAAATACCAATATTTTTTGTCAAAGTCTTGACATATGTCCGGGCTGACTGGGTTGTAGATTTGCCCCACCCATAAATCAATTTGCTTGCTTTGGTCATATCTACGCTCAGTCCATGATATGAATATTAGCATTATAACCTGTCTGTTTCAAAATAAATGTCACTTTAGTAATATAAATTTGTTTTAAAATGAATGTCATTCTCACTTTCCTATGCAACATTTTCTAATTATACCCTCTAATTATTACTATATGAATTATTCTCAAAGAAACAAACCACATACTTATAGGGTTAATCTAGTAAAAGTGACATTTTTTTGATATCATAATTACATTTTTTAACATGTACAAATTTTTTTTAAACGAAAACTCATTTTAAAATGGAGAGAATATTATCTATTTGAGACTCAATTAAGTAAACCACGATTGCACAATAGACTGCCCAAACAACATGACATCCCTAATGAATTGCAAAATAATAAAGATAAAGAAAGGGAATGTTAAAGGTAAAAAGAAATGAAAAAAAAGGACATAACAGAAAAAATAAAATAAAAAGAATATTTGTCAAATTGAAATAATTTTTTTATTTTTTATTGGATGTTGTTTCAGATGCAGATGTAGGTACATGTACAACAATATTTTGAAGTGGACATAAATCATAGAGAGAAATTGTTCAACACTATCTATGTTTGTGTATTAACATAAGTTTGAAGATTCTATTTAGTGGTTAATTATTCAACATGTCATTGAAAATATAAATAACAAAAAATTGAGATTAAAATCAAATATTAGAAATGAGAAATATAGAGGATCATTAGACCATCTCCAATGGTAGTATTTATTAGGTACTCAACGAGTACTTATTAGGTACTACCATTGTAACATCACACATATGAGTACCTATTAGGTACTACTTCTTAAATAAGAACTTTCTCTCTTTTAGTTCTTATCGGGTCTCACATATTTTTATATATTATTTTTAACGGGTCTCACTTCCTATATGATATAGTAGTAATAATTTATTATTAAATTAAATGATGTGAGTTATTGGCGGGACCCATTAAGAACTTTTTAAAGAAGTGCTGGGTTGGAAAGATTGAGTGCTTAATAGGTACTTTTATTAAAAAATTATAAATAAATGATATGTAATGGTGGGACCCTTTAAGTACTCAAAAATGGGGTTCTCCATTGGAGATGGTCTTAGACAATTTTTTTTGAAAGAAGGATGTCTATCTAAAATGAGAAATATAACACTATTTATAGATGAAAATTTAAAGAAGAGAAATGTTCAATTATAATCTAACAATAAAATCATAAGTTGAATCAGTGGTAGGAGAGAGAATCAATGATTTATGCCTTCATCATTGATAATATCAGTGTGAATTAAATGGGTAGCTTAAGAAGAAAATTAATGGTTGCCTTGGAAAATTGAAGGAAATTTCATTTGTTTTGTGCCAATTGAATTTATCATTGCCTTTTCATTTTCTCTAGGTCTCTTATACTGTTATACATTGAACTGTGTACGTATTCCAAAAATAATATTAAATATTTAATTTAATAATTAAAAAAATAGGAGCAATATTTAATAATCAACAAATTAAATAATTAAAAAAATTAAATAAACAATAGTTAAGGAAATATTACTACTACTAATAGTAACTTTTAAAATAGAAAGGACTCTCATTAGTTGCCAAATGTCAAATTTGCCTAAATACTACTCTTGCTTTATTATATTGTATGATTTTCCAAACGCTATCTCGTAAGTTATAAGTTATAAACTATCAGTTATCAGTTATAAGCTAATTTTTCCAAACAGACCCTTAATATATATTTTTTACTAATATTTCAATAATATTTTTTATCATACTCATAATTTCGAGAATCTTATTAACTCAATTATTTAATCATAAGAGTAGCATAAGAGACTGTCAAAAAAGAAAGTACATGAGAGAACAGTGAATAATTAACTCAAAAAAACAAAAATGGTGAATAATTTTTATGAAGTGTTTTTCTATTATGCGTGAATTTATACATGTTAAAATTTTTTAAAATGTATAAATTTACGCATAATAAAATATTACTATTTTTAATTGTTTTTGTTTTTTTTGGGTACAAACTACTTTTAATTGTTTAATAATGTGTAATAAGGAAATTCTAGAAACTGCTGCACCATCACCATGTGTTTCTTACCTTATTAGCCCAAACCCTTAAAAAAAAAAAGATTGAAAATAAGGTTTAGTTTATTTGGTGCAGTTGTTTGTTCTTAGTTAACTTTGCACTTGCAAGAAGAGAAAAATGAGAAACTGACCAAAGACCACAATCAATAAAGGAGAGTTGAACATACTGTTAATGATCTTTGTAGTTATCTTGTACAATTGGTTACAAAACTCCAAATCATAGGAATTGTACATTAAAATTACATTTGACTCATACCACATACATGATAGTTGCCCCAACAGTTTGCCAATTATCATTATGATAAGTTGATGCATATTAAAATTACATAGCAAATAGAGTTTTTTTTGTTTACAAATATTACAAATGTCATTGAGGATAAGATTTAATTATTGAGATAACAGAACTCAAAATATGAGCAAGAGGTGAAATAATATGAGGCATTATAGCTCCAAACCCATCAAGGGCAGCAACAGAAACAACCATAATAGCTTCATATCAATTGATTGTTTTAAGCAACAGTGCAACACATACATGATACATGTTTGTTAAATAGAATAGAACTGTTCAGTCAAAAAAAAAAATAGAATAGAACTGTTATACTGAAATTCTATTTTAATTTACTCTTAAAAGGAACCAACTCTAAAATACAACTTTGTGATAATGTCAAATAATGGAAAAGAAAAAATGACTTCATTAAGCCGCCGTTGTGACTTCATTGTGCCATTCACTAATTTCACCTTTCTATGATCTCTTCTTCGTCAACCGGAGCATACCATTCCGGCCGCCCTTAGTGTTGCTCAGCCTGTAGTTCAGGAGAAGTTCCTCATCTTGAAGAGCCCTAGTTGCTACCAAAACAACAGTTTTCAAAGTAGTAGGAACATGTGATTCACTATTCCTTGGAACTCTAGATTTGAACGATAAACTGACAAATCTGTTCACATTTACTTCTTCATTTCCATATAATATATTAGGAATGTAAGCTCTCATGTCATTTTCAATCAATGGAAAATCATAAGGGCAAATCATGACATTTGGTAGCACCCCTTTTGAAGGGTGATTAGCAAAATGTGCCAACGCTAACGGATTTCTACGCTCAAGTACATGTACATCCTCAATATTATCTAACATTTTTCCACCATTCCACGGTTCTTTCTCGTCACCTCCACGACCCCAAGGTTGGGCGTCAATGACATTCCCGTCATGTCTTGTAATCAAATAGGGGTTTTGTTCATCAAGATATCCAGGAATATAATCATAATAAGCTGGAGAGTAGACTAATCCCGGATAAAAGGCTACCACAGCACCAACATCTACAACACCATCTAAAAATAGACCATGGCCAGCGTCCTTGTGAGATATTTGAGAAGGTTTAACATTCAGTGTGTAGCCAAGTTCGTCCTTTAATTTCCACGAAAGTTCGGCTTGGCTTATCGGTCTTTGTTTCAGCGCACCTGTGCAACACATCATTAGCAGATGAAAAATGTAAACAGGCAACAGTTATCAATTTTGACAATAAAATTTCACAGTTGCTGTAGAATAGGTTATATTTATATTCCCATCGTGGATCAAAAGGAAAAGGAGCAAAATTCATTTTGGCTTGACCCTCCGACTTGCAAGAGACGGGTCTTGGTAATCCAGAGTTAGTCTTGGAAGTCAGTAAAGCCTAATCAAATCAAGGATTGTTCGAGCCAAAGTTCGAACTCAAATTCTCCCGAACAATTCGGCTTTAACCGAATCTCATCATTATAACTAAAAATCACCAGGTAATGAGCAGCAAATTTTCCTAAAGGACAACAAAGTAAAAATTATAACTAAAAAAATCACCAGGATTGATAGCTGGTGGATCACAAACTCACACCTACCATTCACAGAACTAAGCTCACTATGTTGAGGTAAAATGTTTGTTTGTTGAGATAACTCGAAGGAGTTGTCACTCACTATCTTTTCATTTGGAAGAAGAACTTCATCCATAATCGTGCAAAATGCTTTTAATTGAGAATGAACATTTTCTTGTACTACCATTTGTTGATCAGCAACAGAGGCTTTACTGGCCATTTCAATAATCTCTTCTGCATCTGCTTCGCTAGCATTCTTCCCCAATCGATTGTAGCTGGATAGTCAAGTCTTTGATGAGCAGAACATGTTTAGATATTAAAATGGAAAAGAATCATAAACAGAGCAGATTTGATAAAATTGGCAACAAATTTATATAAATCAACAATAACATCAAATAGATAACAATTCATTAGTGAAATCTTAAAATTAAGAGTCGGCACGGCGAGAGTCAACCGCAGGATTTGAGCCATTTTGGAAACCGGTTGGCCACTTCCAACAAGCTTATGCAGAGTTTGAGCTTGAGAACAAGCTCAAAGCCAAGAAGAGCAGTGATGATGTGGATACTTTTATAGGCGGAAATATTCGAGAAGGAACGCAAAAGCCAAATCAGATTATTGTTTTGTTTCCTTAGTTTACTTTATAGGTTAAATTATAATCAGTGTCATCCTTTAATTTATGATCTACTTCCTAGTAAGTCGAGATCCTATCATTCAAGATCTCTTTCCTTTATCATTTAACACTCGTTATAAAAGCTGTATTTAGTATAAAAAAATGTGAAAAACAAGTATTCTCTCATATTTAGTATCTTTAAAGGGTCTCTGTCTAGGACAAATCCACTTGTCTATATTGACAATAGGTCACAAGAAGGATTCTTTCATGTCTAGATTTGTGGATCGGTCCTATACAAAGACTCACAACACATTCTTCATTTTAAAGAAACCATATTACTCATTACTCCTGTCCTGTAATCTGTCATTCGCAAAGAAAGGTAAGTGTCCTTTTATCTTTCCAATGTAACTTCAATTATTTTAAAACAACCTACATTTATGATAATGGTGAATATACCAATGTTTTATACGAATATTTTGATAAAATTATTTTTATCTTTCTTTCATCTATAGCTTCTTAATTTGTGAGAAATAGCCTAGTATGACACTTATAAAGGGACAGAGGGAGTAGCAAAGTAACCTTTGCCAAATAATCCCACTAGTTGCCAATATTGAAACTCAGAAGTAACATTCATTGGTATTTCTTTCAATATAGGGCCGGTTGAAGTTTTGAAATTTGGAAGAAGGCCATTGAAGCGATACAAAATTGGCAAAAAGCTAACTCGATGGAAGGCAGCATAGCTTGACTTGGAAGTTCAATTTAAAGATGCTGGTTGGTTACCAAAGTTCAAGTGGCAGGCATCTATAACCATCTACTGGCAATTAGCATCTACATACAAGCCATTTCTAAAGACATCTCCACTCACTGCTAGTGCTGACCAAATTTGAGTCATCTAAACTAATTTTAATAAAATCAAGCCGTTAGACAAACTGAATGCTGAAGAGCCCCTAACGAGGTGCGGTCAGTATAAGTTAGAGGGATGTAACGCCGGTCTTTTGATTATCCAACCACCGTACCAATTAGTAAAACATTGTGGGTTCTTTCTATCTCTCTATACTGTTTTCCATCTATAGTTTAAAATATCATCAAAAGCAACAATGGGATAAGGATGGTTGATATGTTACATTAGCACAGCTAGATAGAAATAAAAAGGCGGATACCAGAAAGAACAAAAAGAGTAGGGCTTCAAACTGTACTTGTCTTGAATAGATATAATGCGTCCTACCTAGAACTTTAAATGCAGAAAACGAAAAAACACTTGCCTTGTATAAAGGAACAAACGATTAAGATCAACTTCAAACTGTAGTTGTTTTGGATCCCTAGCAAAAGCAAAAGTGGGGCTTTTTGCAAGGGTTTTCACAGCCTGAAAACAAAAATTTAAATCAAGAATTTCGTAATAAACTTCTCAGGATGGACAACAGATGAAAACTAAACTTGATTAGTGTTAGAAGTCCCACATTGGCTAGAGATATGGCATAGATAGCCTTTATAAATGTGTGCAAACCTCAACTCTCAAGCTAGCTTTTGTGGTTGAGTATAGGCCTCCTTAATTCTAATATGGTATCAGAGCCTATCCTAGATCCATTTGTTGTTTGTTGTGGAGACCTCCCATATTTGGGGCACCCGTTATTGTTGATTCCACGTTCCAGCTTGTTCAGTTCTGGACGTGAGGGGGTGTGTTAGAAGTCCCACATTGGCTAGAGATATGGCATAGATAGCCTTTATAAATGTGTGCAAACCTCAACTCTCAAGCTAGCTTTTGTGGTTGAGTATAGGCCTCCTTAATTCTAATAATTAGCTTAAAACCGTGGAGAATTGGTAAAACATTTATTTCTGCAAGCATTAATACTATATAATATAACCTGCAAAAAATAAGATAAGTAGATAGATACCTCTTGAAATTTCTGAAATAAAAAAGCCATCTGATTTGAGGGAAAAGGAAGCTCCTATTGACAACCACGCATGTTTGTTAGCACGGCGCAAGAGTTTTAGATGCTGGAAATATGTACTGCCAAGTAAAAGAATGGCTCAAAATCAGTTATAAAGTGGCTACCTGAGTTAAAAAATAAGTGATATCAGCAGAAAATTTATTTGGGCTGTATAAATCAAGGGAGAGAGCTAGCACATCATTTCTATAAACATCTTCGAAGCAACCTATCAACATGACATGACCTCTTTAATAACCCTTTCTCTCTAGATACATATAGAAATTTGAACGAACCGCAATTGCTTTGTGATACTTGATTTAATACAAAGTGTTGTGGCGTAGTGTTATTTAAATAAACAAAAAAAATTGTGATCTATGATTGACAATATTTTCTGCGATCTGTAATTGATAGCATCGGTTGCTGCTTGCTGCAACTCAGACATTTTGAGTATTGGAATTGTTGATCCAACAATAATAGGTTATAGGTTCAAGTCTTGGAATTTGTTTCTTGCAAGTGTCAAGTGCAAGGTAAGACCACATTGTACATACAATATATACAAAATGAATCTGATACTTCCCACGACCCCATTATGCCAACAACTCTAAAGTATCATGTTTACCTTAACCCTTCCAAATTCAACTGCACAAAAAACCCTATGGGAAACATTCCCTTGTCCAAGTGAGGTTATTTATGGCACAAGTTATGGTGCATAAGTAATGTTTATGCACCGTGCATAAATACCCCATATTGCTTAGTGCACCTCTCAAATTTCTAGTGCACCCCCAACCATATTGCTTAGTGCACCTCCCAAATTTCTAACACACCCTCCGAATTAGGGGTGTACTAGAAATTAGGGGGTGTACTAAGCAATTTGGTTGGGGGTGCACTAGAAATTTGAGAGGTGCACTAAATAATTTTCATTATTTATGCACGGTGCATAAGAAAAAAACTTATGCACCATAACCACTCCCGTTATTTATTAGAGAAGCTGGCCAATTGAGTACTCTCTCAATGTGAATAAATCATCAATTTAATCCCTAAAAGTATCACCTCTCGCCAATTTAGTATCAAAACTATATAAAATCCGTCAATTTAGTCTCTTCTTTTACAATGTTAGGCACTAAATTGACGGATTTTCATATACTTTAGAGACTAAGTTGACAAATTTCATATACTTTAGTGACTAATTATTCAACAATCAGTTCTATTATTTAATCAATGTAATGGCATCATAAAATTCACAAATTCAAAACATAAAATTCACACAATTCAAAACATAAGTGATTTCCTTAAAAGATTATCAGCATTATTGATATGAACCTCATTCACAAAAAATAACAAAAACTCATTTTCATCTGTGAAAACACAGAACAGTTGAACCAGATAAATGGAAAGCCAAACCCATTTTCTTAATAAAAAAAGAATCAATTGTTGAACATAACACAACAAGAATAATAAGAACATTACTACTAATTTATCATTCGGACAAAAGAAAATATATTTAATCTACAAAAGAAAATATCAATAATCCAGTGGCAGTAAAGTATTCGATTTATGGAAATCAATCTTACCTGTTGTTTTGTTGGTCATTCATCTGCAGAAATTTCTTAGCTTTCTTATTTGGATGGAGCTAAATTCATTCTATTGCAGACTCTATTTTTCTTGTGTTGGATTATACCTGAAATCATAAAAATCACAAAGTCATCATAGATTGTCTAAACTAATTTTTCAACAGATTGCTCGCCTTAGCTTTTGCAACATTTTATAAAAATTTGCAAATGTAAATAATAAAAGAATAAAATTAGTAAGACATTTCAAACCTTTGAATCAAGTCGATTTGGTCGGAGACGGGAGTTTCGAAGAGATTCCGACGGTGAGATGGAAGAGATCGGAACAGAGTGACTATGGAGACGGAAGAAGTGTTTACTGATTGATTTGGTAACAACAAAAAGACTAATCCTTCCTTTGGGTTTTGGAGAAAAGATTGTTGCGGCTGCATGCATATGAGGAAGGAAGGAAGGCATTTGTTAACTCATATAATGATACGAATTGCTTATTATTTTTCTGATTTTAACGAAGCATTTTTTATCATTTTAAAGAGAACTTAATTTTTTGGGTTAAATATGTTTTTAATCTTTAAAAGTATATGAAAATTTGTTTTTAGTCTCTTTAAAATTTTTCTTCGACTTTTAGTCCTTATAAAATTTTTTATTTTCACTTTTGATCTCTCCTTCTAAGTAAACTCATATGTAGAATTCATATTTTTAAATAAAATTTTGCAAAAAAGTTTATAAAGTTATAATAATCTCTCCAAAAAAAAATTAGAATTTTTTAACAAAATATGAATTTAATATGATTTTTTATATTTTTTTGGTTAAAAATTCATAATTAATTTATGTTTTGTTAAAAATTCCAATTTTTTTTATAGAGAGATTTTCATAATATTTTACACATTTCTGCATAATTTTATTAAAAAACTATAAATTTTACATATGAGTTTACTTAGAAGGAGGGACTAAAAGTGAAAATGGAAAATTTTATAGGGACTAAAAGTCGAAGAAAAATTTTAGAGAGACTAAAAACAAAATTTGATATATTTACAGGGACCAAAAACATATTTAACCCTAATTTTTAAAAAAAAAAAATTATGGGCATCTAATTATTTGTCCCAAAATAATTAATATTTACTATTTATAACATTATCTTTTCCTTCTTTACCACTTAAAAAGGTAGCTTTGATATCAATTGTTTGTTAGCGACATTTTACCTGTCCATAACTCCTTTGCAGTTTGACAACATAAATATCTTCTTAATTTGACACATATTTGGATGTCATAACCACCATTACTTAGAGGAAACCAAATAAAGAAAAGTGGTCACACATATAATTTCAAACCACATTTTACTTTGGGAAGCTTTGGTAGTGAATTTTGTAATATCTACATTTTTACCTTTTCTCATATTTCTTTTTAAGAAATAAAGTCCTTGCACATGATTTGTGGTAAAAAAAATAATTATGGATGTTGTTTTTAAAAGAATGAGTTTTGCAATCCAAAAAGGGGTAGCGGCGCAACTTGTTAGCCGATTACCTTCTATTCATATGTAATTAACATTTTGTAAGATTTTGTAATATAAGATAAAAATTTTGTAAAAAAAAAAAATTGTCAATTTATGTCTCATAGCATTTTCACTTTGTCACGTTAAATTCTTCTGATAGAAAGAAAAAAATTGATTGTATATAATTGAGCTAGAAGACATAAAAGTATTGATTTCTAGTTGACTAGTGTTGCTGGCACTGAGCTGTGAATGTGATGTCTTACTTCATCAATTATCTCACCCGTGCAGCTAAAAAAACATTTATCTTCTTTGTTTTGTTTATTACATATAAAGAGTAAGTAGTTGACTCATATAAATAGATAAATAAATTGTGGCTTAAGTTGTGTATTTTTCAATGGAATGTAGTAGTAGCTTAAAAGACTATATATTATTAAGGTGCATAATTGCATAGTATAAAATTCATGTGCTATAATGCTATATTAGTTGAAAAAGAAGAACAAGTATTAAATATCATTTGCATTTTGAGAGTGTTTTGATGGCTTGACAGATGAAAAGTTACATGCCACAAGAATAGTATTCCTTCTTATGTGCTGTCATTAGTCTTTGGTACGAAGCACAAATACTTCTCAGATTTGTGTTTTGTGATGACAAATATGTATTGTATCCGACACGACACTGATACTTACAATTATACTGAATTATATTATTTTAAAAAAAAAAAACTTATGCATGTGGACTTGCCAATATCCGTGTCGCGTTTGTGTCTGTGTCAGTGTATGTGCTTCATAACTTCTTGGAAAGTAAAATGTCAAATGAAAATGAAAAATTGGTTTTGAAAAGGGTTGAAGTGTTTGCTGTCAAAACTATGAAGATTTACTTCTTGTCCTGACATTGTTGCCTGCATTACAATTACAATGTCCTTTTCAGTTGTAGATGACCACTCAAATGACAGCACTCTACACCAGAAAGTATTGGTATTTATTTATTGATATTTACTTTTCTTGTTTATTTTCCTTTGTCAACTTGTGTGCTTGGAAACAAATTAAATAGACACACTATGTTTAATAAACAATGATTAGGAATTTAGGAGAGGCTCCTTGAATAAGTACTACTTTATATTTATATTCTAAGTCATAGATCAGTATCATCTTAATGGTTATCCGCATGTGGTTGGCCGATTAGTAAGAAGCTCAGACTTAAGTAAGTGATCAAAGATTCGATTCATAATTTTGAATATGGAGAAAATGTAGGGGGAAAGGGGTGTGGAGAACTCACCTTATATATCTAACGGAAAACTAAAAGTAGAAAACATTTGCTCAAACCAAATAAATCTTAAGAGTAGTACCAACATTACATTGGTACGAGTGGAACTGAACTCGGATCACTTATGCAAGATCTCAAGTTCGAGCCTTGTGAACAGATAAAAAAAAAAACATAGTTGGAAAGTGAGACTACTAAAGGTTTGTCAACAAAACAGATGGATACCTCACATCAATAACTTGGTCACCATAAGAAAAAACAAATCTTAATTACTGTAAACACTGCATCATACTGAAATCTAGAGAGTCCAAGCAAAAGAGTTCAGATTGAAATTTCATCTTGGGTCTCTACCTCACTTAAATGAATGAACAGAAATGATGGGAACCGGTTGCTGAGGCAATAGCCAGTGTGACCACAACATTTATATCAAACTATCTACTTCCATGTTCCAACCATGTGAAAAGAGAAAGTAAAAACACAAGTTAAATAACCTCAAGAAGTAGATGCTAAAGTTTTTATTCACTCTAAATGGAACATGACCAACCAAAATTCATGGGATAATAATCAACACTTTTTACTCATAACAAAAAAACAAAAAGATAACTAACTGATGTACACAAAAGAAAAAGGTGTGATTAGAAGAATTTCTGATTACAATAAATTAACTTGATTATGAATAATGAAACATCAACTAAAGATTGTGCAAAAATATAATGTCAAGGTGCATATTCATGTTCAAGTGTTGGTTGTGTTCTTGTAACTGTTGCAGCAGGTGCTTTTGTATCACCAACAGAAGCCATATGAAGAGTTTCACCTGAATCTGCAGCTTTTTCCATACCTTGCATTTTCTTCTTGTGTTTGTATTTTTTTATACACAAAACTAGAAATGAAAACAACACCAACAATACTAATCCTCCTACAACAGAACCAACAATAATCCACACCTTTTTATTACTCTTCTTACTTTTTTCTCCTTGAGGTTTTGGTACTATAGGACTAGTGGACTTAACCACTATAGAGAAATGGCCTTGTTGAGAAGTAGAACATGTGTTACCATCTTTAACATTACTGAAATTGGAAGAACCTTGCAAATCAAACCAAACACATCTTGCAACAGTTCCATGAGGTGGTGATTTAACATCTTGAAACTTGACTAAAATGTTGTCAGCAGAAGCATTTATAGCTAGTTCTGATAAATTTGTAGCTGACAAATTTGAAGCATCATAAGCTAATAGTCCTAAAACTGGTGCCAAGTAAGTGTAATTAGGCAAAGGGTAATACTTGTTTGACCAATTATTACCTAACTTTTGATACACAAAAACCAATCTTTCAACATAAGGTTTTACAATGACTCCATTAGGAATATCAAACTCATTGTACATATGAAACCCTTTTCTCCTTAAACTTCCACTCCTTAATCTTAATGCCGAAACTTCGATTCCGGTTAAATTTGAAGGAAGTTGAGTTGCATTATAAATAATACCTGTTTTCGGATTCGCCAAAGCCTTATAAGCATATTGCTGAAGAATTACATCTAAAGCCTTTGCTTCCTTATTTTCAGTTTGAGCCATAACATGAGGAAGTGATTCAAAGCACATAAGAATAAGAAGAACCAAAACAAACACCATTTTGCTTGAAAAAGGAAACTTCATGAAAACACACCCTTTTGAAATTTTTGGCAATTCAGCTCAATGTAACTCTTTGTCTATTGGTATTCACCTTGTACTCAAATTATTAATAACTTCAACAATGCAACAAATTGTAACTGAAGGAAATGCAATAAATTTCTTCAAAAGGGGTATATAAAAATTGAAACTTGAATGCACGTTTTGCTTTGTTAAAGAAGTATTCACTTGAGATATTAATACTAAAGCAACTTTGAAAGATTTCAACCGTTGCAAAATGCTAATCTTTTCTCTCAATACTCCTTGTAAAAAAGGTAAGGCCAAATAGGTAAAAAGTCACTCAATACACTTCACAATCTTCTTCTAGCTCTACCCTTCTATACATTTCATTCTCTCTCTCTCTCTCTCAACCAACTAATCTTACAAGCAATAAAGTAACAATTTGTAGAACAAAAAAACCTAAAGAAGCTGAAAATCAACCTTGTAGATCAAATTGAGATTCTGAGCAGTAGATCCATGACCCTTTTGGATTTCATTTGAGTATTCATCAAAAGACAACAAGACAAACAAAGACAATTATTTTATTACCTTAAAAAAACTGTCTTTATTTGAGAATTTCAACAGCTGTCACCAATTTACTTGAACTGAAAAAAACACAAACAACACTAAAACTTCAATCTTTGAGTCTCAAACCAACAAAACAACAAAGCTTCTTGTTGTAGATGCAAATAATCTTCAAGAAAATCATCACTCCTTGTAGCTTAGACAAAGCAACAAAGCCAACAAGATTCCTATTTGATAAATCTAGTGGACAATGACTGAGAGAGACATTGGAAGTTAAGTTGTAGTTAATGATTGTTTCATGTAAAGCTTTAAACAGTGAATGAATGTGAATGTGAGTATGAATGAGTTTATAATGGAAGAGAAAAATAACGTATTTTTAGTGTAAAATGCAAGCTGTTTTTTTGTGACTTTTTGAGGTGAGAGAGAGAGAGAGAGAGAGAGAGAGAGAGAGAGAGAGAAGTTTTTAGTTTTTTAGAGGTTTAGATGGTCACTCACTCACTCACTAACACTAATTGTGGGGGCTCACCAACCAAACAACCAGCAAAGGAATAGTGATGATGACAATAAAAGACAGAAAGGCCATGTGAGAAGAAAAAAAAAAGAACAATGGGAAACAGAAGGAAAGTGTATATGTTCCATAATATTCTGTACCAAAAAAATATGTTCCATAATATTAAAGGTTTTTTGATTTTAAGTTTTGGAGTTATTAAAGATCAAAATGTAGTTCACAAGTTATACTTCAACCGTAGAAAATGTCGAAATTGTTAGGTTGGACATTTATGACCTGAGTTCGAACTTCGATCATTCCACTTGTGTGTGTGACTTCACTTGTATGTTTGAGTTAATTGGTGGTTTTGTCATCTCGTCTATGTACCAAAAAATAAATATTAAAGATGTAGAAGACGGTTGAAACTATTTGATATTAGAACTGACAATTGAATCAGATTAAATTAATAGTAAAAAAATTAAAGATACAGGAGGGGTTAGAATAACTTGATATCAGAACTGATTGACTCCCGAATCAGATTAAATTTGTGATAAAAAAAGATTAAAGATATAGTAAGAGTTTTGGTCTTTTCAAGTATGTGATTAGGAATTTGATTTATGATACATACATATGAAAAAATTTTGGTTAGGAGAAGAGAACTTAACCCTATGTACCTTACAGATTTTCGATGAAAATTACTCATTAAAACTAAAAATTTCGTACTAATATAATATCATGAAAGAAAAAAAATTATAACTTATTTAAGTAATTGTAAAATAAATAAATATTCAAGTACATTTAAAATGACTTTTCAGCGTATATCCCGACAAAATTATCAGGCATGTAAAACAAATGGAGGAGATATAAAATTCTTATTTTTTCTTTTGATAGAACAAAGGTCTAAATTATTATCTTTTTAAGCAAAAAGTCTAAATTATTAGTATGCAAAAAAATTGTGTTTTTTTCCTACGCTACACGTCTACACCATTGTTTATTTAATAATAAATGAAATTTTTTTTTTTTTGACGAAATAAATAAAGTTATGATAAAATTTAAATAATCATTTTATTAGTTTAATTTTTCTTTTTAGTTTTTTTTCTTTTTATTAGCTTCTTTACCAAAAATCCTTTCTTTTTCGTTTCAAAAAAAAAGCTTCTTTACCAAAAAAAAAATTATTTTATATTATAGATTTTGAAACATTTATTGGTTAACAAAATTAATGCAATGTATTTGTATATGTAAAAGAAAGTATGTACCAAAAAAAAGTATTTTGAGATAAATAAGGGTTGTTATAACTCATTTAAATCATCTATGTCATTTTTTTTGTTACATAGATCATCTACGTCATTTGTTATAGACTTAAATGTAGTTTTAACTATCTTATTTTGACGGATTCAGATTTTCAACCCTTTATTTTAAAATTCAGAATTTCACCCCTTTTATTTTAGATTTTTGAAAAGAAAATTCATTCCAATCACATTTGATTTATTTTTGCTTATGTGACAATATTGATATGTACATTTTAAGTTAAATATAACAAATATCAATTTTTTATGACTTCCTTTCAAAAAAATCAATTTTTTATGACTTTTCTATATGACTTTTAAGTTAAATATAACAAATATCAATTTTTTATTTATTATGATGGACTAATGATATAAAAGAAATTTATAGTAACATAACATATAAATTAAACATTTAAAATTTTATTATATAATATTATGCTTTTCAAAAATGTGTTAAATATCATATGTTGTTTTATGAAGATTTACACATGAAACATACACAAATAATTTTTGTTTTGAGGTAAAACATATACAAAATACATGATAGTTTTATCATCTCATCTATGTACAAGAAACACAAAAAACTTGATTCTACAAATTTAAAAGATATGTAAATAATTAATCATTACAAAATTAACTAATTATCAAAGTTGGAGACAATTACGATTGTTGTTAATATTGTCCATCACACATGTTGGAATACATTCTTGTTATAAGGTGATTCATCTTATTATTTTTTTTTGACAGTATGATTCATCTTTTTTTTTTTTTTTTTTGACAATTGATTCATCTTATTATTGATAAGCACGTTTTTTTGAAAATTATATTAAAGAAAAATGGTGTAATTGTTTATTTTTACAATTCTATATCCAATTTAAGGTTTATAAATTGATTTATTTTAAAATTTTCTCTCAAATTTTTATTTGGTGAAATTTTATTTCGACCTACACACTCATAAGTGTAGAAGTTAAAGGTTAATAGAGTTTTATCCCTGTAGTGTGGGTGAATTTTGATTTATCTTCGGTAATATTTTTTTGTTATCTTATACAATGTAAAGATTTCATCATTTACTCCCTTAGTGCACTTTTCGTTGATGTGGTAGTAGACTTTTTTGCTGACAAGGCCGTAGGCTTTTTGGGGCCTTGGAGATAGTATGGGTGAGTTTGATAAACATGTGTATACCTAAACTAGACAGGGCCTTGGGAGTAAGGAACCTTTATTACGTGAACCTTGTGTTGCTTGGTAAATGGAGGGTGATATTAGCAGAAGCAGACCTTTGGCATGAAATCCTTTTGGTCGGTGCCCAAGAGGTTCAAGGGGATGTCATCGTGCTAGAATGATGTTTGCCTGCTAGAGATTGAGCTGGAGTCTACCTCTGACTGATTTCCAGAAGGGTGTCTAAAAAGATTAAGAATGGAAGAACAACATCTTTATACTTTAACTCTTAGGTGAGTGAAGTTCTCTTTCGAAATCAATATCCTCTACTTTACTGGGTTTCTGACTAGGGTGTGGAGAGAGGGGGATACAAGGAGTTAGGTAGGGGTGACTATGATTTCAGGTGGGGAAAAGGATTTTGATGCTATGGATTTGTGAGGGTTAAGACCTTCGCTTGGGGTGTTCTCGGTGAATTCGGCCTACTTGATCGTCATTGGGTTTTCCAATAATTCTATTACGGTGGGTGATACACTTTGACTAGGGTTTGGTAGTCACGAGAATCCTTAACGATTATTGTGTTTTCTTGAAAATTCTACAAGATAAGGTGCACACACATCACAATCTTCTAAGACGTAGACCGTTTTCAACACTCAAATCAATAAAACCCTCAAATAACCTAACAACGCCCCTAAGGAGAAACTAATTCCAGCAAGCACACAAGATATTACTAGACTTCATCATTAAAGAGATTGGAGGTTGTCGTGTGTTTGATGTTTGGTGTTTGAGAGCTTTTCAATCTCTTTTTCCTCTTTTTCAAACATGAGTTTCTTCAACACTCATCTATTATTTTAATCCGTTGTTTCACTCCTTTATATATATAAAAGTTTTTGTAATCTTACCTCAAACGATAAAAACATTACACGTAATACGTAAGGATCAAAGTTTAAACTTTAATACCTAACTAAAAAATACAGTATTTAAATACATGTACAGGAGATTCGAACCCTCGTTCCTCAAAAAAAATACATGCATGATATTTTATTTTTTTTATATTTTTTATTGACATGCATGCATGAATTTTGTTGACCAAAAGATACATGAAATGGAAAAAAATTTAAAGGCTTAAACGTTCTTTTGGTCCTTGTATGTATACTCAATTTGCATTTTAGTCCCTGTATTGAATTTTTTGACAAAATAGTCCCTGTATCGATCTTTTTTGTTTGGCGTTAGTCCCTGACTTCATTTTCCGTCCAAATTGGTCCAGATGGCAAACGGTTTGCCACTTGGACCCTGCCACGTGTGTCAAAAAGGTTGGGTGACTGGATTAATAAATTATAGGGACCTAAAACAAAAATTTTAGAACAATGCATATTCTTCCTCCAAAGAAACCTCCTCAGCAAAACTAGCATACCCTTTACTATTAAACCGAAAACTCAAATCCTTAGAACAACAACGACCATTAAAACCGCGTTCTTCCTCAACGTCAGTAGAAGAAACAGCCTCAGCAACACTACAATACCCTTTAGCATTAAATTGACAAAATGAATTATTAGAACAACAACACCCACCAAAATGGTGGTGGTGGTGGCAGTGTTGGTGATGAACATTAAAGTAACTATAGATGAAAATGAATGAAAGTAAAAATGAAAATAGAAGAAACAAAATTAGTAGATAGAAGAAGAAAATGATAGTGGCGCGGCTTAGAAGAAGAAGAAGATGAAGATGAAGATGAGGGAAGTGTGAGTTTTTATATTTTTCTTGATGTTTAGAAATTTTAGATTTAGTCCTTTGTAATGTAATTTTTTTTTGGTTTTAGTCCCTCATTCCCACTTTATCTTTGCCACGTCAATATGGTCAGGTGGCAAAACATTTGCCACTTGGACGAAAATGGACGGCAGGGACCAATGGCAAAAAAAAAAGGTCGATACAAGGACTATTTTATCAAAAAATTTAATACAGAGATTAAAACTAAATTTGATTATACGTACATTGACCAAAATAATGTTTAAGCCCAAATTTAAATAGTGAAATAGTATGAAATAGTTGGATGAGAAAACAAAGCAAGTCTAGTATCATATTCATATCATATCATATCATCCCAAATGCTGCTTCCTTCTCTTTTCTTTCATCTCTCTCCTTTTCTCTTTGTCTTTTAGCTAAACACACCTCCCTCTCCGGCGCCATTCCCCCCCACTCCACACCAGAGAGAGAGCGAGAAACGAAACCCTAAACAAAATCAATAACCCCTTTCACCAACAATTCTCCATTCTTCCTTCAATTACCCCCAATTTCTTCAACCCTTCCTTCAAACCCAATTAAAACCCTAAATGCCGCGTTTTTTCTGATTCTTATTCCTCTTCACAGGTTCATCACTTTCTCCGATTCTCTCTTTCTCCCTTTTCATTCCCATCATCATAATCATCATCGTCAACGTCAACGCGTTTTTCCCAATTCCAATTCTAATTTTTTATTCTTTTTTATTTTTATTTTATTACTTAGTGCTAGGGTTAGGGATTTGACGCTAATGGAAGGGAACGGAGACATATTCAGAGCTTCATCGGCGTCGTCTTCATCGTCGAATTCGAGAAGATACGGATTACCGTCGGCTGCCAGTATAATTCAGGCACCGTTATCGGCGCTTTTAGAATATTCTGGTATTCTTCCTGCTAGGTCGAATTCGAATCAGCATCAACAACCTAGCACTGATTCTGTTCCCAACGACGGTGAGGTTTCGATTAGGATTATTGGTTCTGCTGAGCAAGATAATCATAGGGAAGAAGAGGAGGGTAGGCCGTTGGTGGCGAATGATGGGGGTGCTGCGATGACGTCTTCGGCTTCTCATGAGGATGTTGGGAGTGGAAATGTTGATGCAGAAGCAGGTGGTGGTGGTGATGGTGCTAATGGGAGAGATTCTACTTATCAGAGATATGATATTCAGCATGCTGCTAGATGGATTGAGCAAGTCTTGCCTTTTTCTTTGCTTCTTTTGGTGGTTTTCATTCGCCAGCATTTGCAAGGTTTATTGTTAATTATGAATTATCAACTTCGGTTTATTGTTAATTTGTTATCAATGAAAACCTAACTGAACAATTTTTTTTACTATTGATTTTAAAAGCTTGGATTTTTACCTTTTTTGATATGATGGGTTGTTCTTGAAGTTCGATGATTTTTATTTATGTAGGGTTTTTTGTTACCATTTGGATTGCTGCTGTGCTTTTCAAGTCGAATGACATTCTGCGAAAACAAACGGCCTTGAAGGTTTGAGAGCTTGTGATGTGATCATGTGTTTATTGTCATTGTTGTTGATGTATGTACAATTTGTGCTGTTTGTTAAGCGTCTTTTTTTTGGTGGCTGCAGGGAGAGAGGAAAATGCCTGTTTTGATTGGAATTTCTGTTGCTTTTGCACTTCATGTGGTTGGTGTTTATTGGTGGTATCAGAATGATGATCTAATGTATCCGTTAGTCATGCTTCCTCCTAAGGAGATACCACCTTTCTGGCATGCTATTTTCATCATCATGGTGAATGGTGGGTTTCTCTTTCCGAATTAATGGTTTTCTCACTGCATATAGTTGTATGCTTGTTTTTTGTTCTACTTCTAGCAATCTCGTGTTACTTAGTTTTTCATTGCAATTACACTGCTGAGTTGAGACTTGAGTGCATTTAAGAAAGAAAATTCAAATGTATCTTAATTTAGTCTAAATTTTCCTTTACAATGATCTCTCATTAATAAATATTAAATGCAGAGGTTTCAGGTTTGTGCTTATTATGTTGCTGCCAAAAATGTTCTTCATGAGTGCTCAATTGATTCTTGTTTCTGAATGATTTCTTTTCTAGTAGTGGTCACATATGTTTCACATAATTGATAATTTATATTCTTTGTCCGTCATTTTCTAGTAGCATGATTTTTGCTTCCTTTTAAATGTATATGTCTGTATAAATTAAACAATTCATTCCATCCATTTCCAGTGAACTCCTTTGACCTGTTAGCATGGAACTGCTACTGTGTTGGAAACTCTTAGAGGCCGCTCATTATGGAATTATTTTTCTTTGTTTGAAATTCAATGGGTGGAGGATTAATTTCATTGATGTACAAATTGTATTTTAAATTTCAGATACTTTGGCGCGCCAGGCTGCAATGGTATTGAAGTGTATATTGTTAATGTATTATAAGAACAGCAGAGGCCGCAATTATCGTAAGCAGGTGAGGTAATAAATTATAAAGCACTAGGGAAACTTAATCTAAGTGTTTGATATTTTGGGAATAGAAGAACATTTGAAGATGACAATTTGCTTCTTCGTTTCAAGTTATATTATTGACATGTTTCTGCTATCTCTTGTAAATTGTACCATCATTCATACATCAGGGGCAAATGTTGACTTTAGTTGAATACCTCCTCCTGCTTTACCGAGCCTTGTTGCCAGCACCAGTTTGGTATCGTTTCTTCCTGAACAAAGAATATGGAAGCCTCTTTTCATCACTGATGACAGGATTGTATCTAACATTTAAGCTTACATCTGTTGTTGAAAAGGTGAGTTGTTCCTTCAAAATTTATGTTTTTATGTCTGTAGCATGTGAAGAGTATCCTTCTAGTGTCTCTCACTCTCACTCTCCTTAATAGAAACAAACATTTTCAGGTTGTGCATAATTCCATTATTTAAACCATTTTTTCGTTACAGACTTTATTTATTTTGTCAAACTAAATGTGATATTAGTTCTGTTTTCTTGCTTCTTCTGCCTTTTTGTGGGATAGATCAAGCTGCAAATATATTATATTTGTAGAAATATACCTCTTTGTTAAATTAAAACTATTAAAAAAAGATGAAAGTTACTTACATTTTGTTATTAGATAAATTACACTCCCCTCCCTTCAGACATGAAGATATGCTACCTTCACACTTAGGTCTATATTGATGTAAACAAACCTCATTGATTATGAGTAGTTATAACTTATAAATGTGTCTGTCAAAGGCTCCCCCCCACTTTTTTATTCACACTTGGTACCAACAACTATTTTTCAACACTCCTACTATTGGCTTGGAGGTTTTAGAAGAATTCGTTTTTAGTTCCCTTGCATTCTCAGCTTTGGGACCTCACCTAAGGTTCATAGTAGAGGTTTTAGAACTAGGTGCCCTTGACGCAGAGAGTCACGAAAGAATAAAGCTGTTAATGAGGGGCTCATTCATACACACACACACACACACAGACACACAACAATGTAGCTCGTTTTCATCTTGTTGGCGATGGGAATGAAAGATTTGTAGGGCAATGTAATTTGAACTTAGAAGTTTAGGAGATTTTTCTTTTGTTGTCTGTTAATTTACTCATTTGTGGGGAACTCCTAATGATTGAAACTATGATGAAGCCATTTAGGTTTACAATGAATTGTCCTCTACTTTTTATATACATAATAAAACTTTTTTTTTTGAAATATATACTGTACGCGGAATCATGGATAACTTGGGTTGGCATCTGGTGGTTCTTCTCTTAACTGTGTAATGGTTTTCAGGTGCAATCTTTCTTTGCTTCAGTCAAAGCATTGTCACGTAAAGAAGTGCACTATGGGGCTTATGCAACATCAGAGCAGGTACTATGGAGGCCTTCATATGGTCATTGATTTTGGTGGTTTCCAATCAATTGTTAAAGTTTCAATGTTCATCTATTATCTGTGCAAATTACTGTTTTTGTTGTTAAATGACAATTTGTTGATATTTGCTCGGTTCGCTAACCTGTTGTTTTAGTGTTTTGTCCCAATTTTGTTTGTGGTCATCTATACTGTTACAGCGAGGGATATGGATTCTTAGTTGTAGCTTGGTTGAGGAAGTTTCTATATAACCAGTGTGTTTAATGTTCATTGATTTGACCTACTGTTAAGCTGCTATTTTTGCCAGTGTATTGACTTAATGAATTGAGTATCATCATAATTATCAAATGAGCAGATGAATGTTTCAATTGTCCTTAATTGTCCAATTGCTGTAGGATTGAGAACAATCTTAAGTAGAAATTAACACTAGGAATTTTTGATTGCTTTTAAAATTTCACGGTCCAATTGATTATGAGATTTAATGTTTAGGCACTTACCACACTTTTCGATGTGTTATGAGCTTTTTAACCTTCTATATGCACATATGGGAGCAGCAAGATTTTCATACAAGTAATTCATCTGATGGCAGGTCGTTGCAGCTGGTGATCTTTGTGCCATTTGTCAAGAGAAGATGCATGCCCCAATCTTACTTCGTTGTAAACACATTTTCTGTGAAGACTGTGTATCAGAGTGGTGAGAATTGCTTTGCTGTTACTTTGTGTACTGGTCCTGCATAAGAATATAACATTGTCATTTAGATTTCAGTTAAACTAGTAAGTACTGCATGGGTAGTTTACTAAATGTGAATAATCAAATTAGGAACATATTTTAAAAAATAATTTAATTGCTAAATATAAAAATATAGATATTAGAACATTTAATATTTCTCGTAAAATATATTTAATATTTATTATTCTTATTTACCAGGTTTGAGAGAGAACGGACCTGCCCATTGTGCAGGGCTTTGGTAAAACCTGCAGACCTCAGGTCATTTGGGGATGGCTCTACTAGTTTGTTTTTCCAGCTATTCTGAAACCATATAGTTCAAACCAGGAAGTTTTTCTGCTTTGAAGCTTTACTGTGCAAAGCAGCTGTCCTGATCTATATACATCTACACTTGTAAAATTCACTGGAGTCATTTTGGAGACACTCTTGGAAGATGAATGCCGCTAAATAGAATTTTTAACTGGTCACCTATTATTCATACAATGTACTTGTAAGAGGTTAACTGTATTATATATGACCCTGTAACTAGAAAGTTATTGAATGTATAATTAAATGTGATTCTTCATCTGCAATGAATGAAGTTCTATTTCTCCAAACTGCAGTCTGTCATGTAAATTGTGAATCAAATAGGTTTTTTTTTTTTAATTGCTCTAAATGTGGTTTGACACAAGAAGTGTTTGTACCACTGGCAGGTTATGGTCAACAACCTCGCTCTTCCGTATATTTAATAAATCTATACCATTTTATTTTGTGCGGGAATCTCTCTGGTCGTATCGGAGTTCCTCAGAATTTAAAAGTAGTATTGCTTCTTTAATATCTTTATTCTTGTATAATGAAAGGTTTGGAGTGTATTGATACTCTTGATACTTAGATTTATCAAAAAATGACAATCAACTCAACCATGACTAATGATCGTTATAATTTAGAAGTGAGACGATATTTGGTATTAACTTTATGTCTGATTTAATTCACTGAAGGGGGTAGTTCCTAAAAGTTAAACATATACAGTCAATAAATCAATGACATTTCTATAAAGTGTGAAGGACGTGAAATTATATAGTTTTACATTCTAAAAGTATTGTTGAAGCAACTGTAACTGTTATGTAATGTAATGAACTAATGATTTGATGGGCTGTCTTTGTTTTTGTCATGATATTGGGAAAACTCATTTTGTTATATGGCAAATGAAGAATTTTAGAGTTCAAGAGTCTTGGAATCAATTATTTCAAATTAGTTATCAAGAAAAGTTCTTTGGATGGTTGAATTTGTTGCCATTGTATCTTTCTGAGAATCATGATACACTGATATTGGCAAATGCTGAAGACTATGAGGCATTTATCTATAATCACAGATACAATCGAGTAGAGAAAATTGGAAAAAATAAAATAGACAAAATTGAAATTACTAACAATATAATGTGGTCAAGGGCTAATGATTATGTTGAAAGTTTGGTTTCGATTCATTGAAATTTGAATTCTCTTCCTCATATCAGTTGTTTGAATTTATGTTACTCGTGCTTGTCGCTATAAAAAACAGATTGTGTGTGATGGCTTAGGTAGCCTGTTTATATTAATTGTTGAATGAATAGTGCAAGCATTGAAATATCTTTTTATTAATTGTTTATATATTATGAATAAGGTTGAATCCAATTGGTTTGATTTAATGGTGTTAGCTTGAGATTTTAAAGTGTGTTTATTTTGACCGAACTGGATAAGCAAATGATTGTGTTCTTCTCTTTTACTTGTTGACTTGCTTTTGAATTAATTATTGATCATCGTCTCTATCACTTCAAATTTGGTTGCTTGATTAATTTGCTCCACACATCAAATTTCTTATTAGTGTGATTATTATTCAACGAATTCACAACAAATTACATTAATGCATTCTGAAGTTATTCACTTATTTGCTTAACTTTGTCAGATCCTTAAGCAGATGCTAAGAACACCTTGTGATAATAGGCCATCCAACAAAATTTGATCAGCCAATACATTGAAACAATTCAAGCATTTTTCCAAACCAACCTCACAGTTACAGGAAAGTTACACACAAAACAAATGTATGTGTTTCAATCAAATACTCCCACCATTTTAATTCCTCAGTCTTCACAATGCAATCAGGTAGAACAAATTAATGAACATATGTTAAAAATCATGCATATATATATATATGACTCAAAACAAGAGAACCTGATCTAAGGCTACCCTATGAACAAAAAAAAAATGTGTGATCATTTTGCATGCTGACAAGTTGATACATCAGGAGGTGTCTCATTTTCATCAGGAGGTGACCCTAGATTAACCTCGTCAGGCGATGTCGGTGATAACGCGTTTGGTGAGATAGATAACATCCTAGTGATTCCATTATCATCCATAGGATAAAGTTCTGTGACTTCTTCCATTCCCTCATCAAGATACACCACATCCTGCATTGTTAGCTGATGATATTCCACAATTTCCCTCAGGAAACGGTTTTCCCTTGAATATGTTTCGTTCTCGTTAGCCAAACGAGCCTTCTCAGCTAGAAGCGTCTCCAGTTGATGCCGAATCTGAGGAGATCACAAAGTTAGTCTAAAAGCTAAATTTCAAATAACAGCATCAGTAGTCATAAAATGCATATGCATGATGTTACTTTTATATATGCATAAAATACATGCAAAGCACATCACAATACTACATGACACTTTCAAATTTTGTTATGTCAATGTGAGTGCTTCTTTGGCTTCTAAACACAAATTTCACATAGGTAAACAGAAAACTAATTAATACCAGATCGTCATCATCACGGTTAAGTCCCTTTTCGTTGCCTTCTCGTTCCCTGAGTAATTTATTTTCATCTTCAAGTTGAGCACTTCGTGCTTTAGCAAATGCTAAATCCGCTTTAACGGTTTTTAGTTCACGAAGAAGTAATTTTGCTTTTGCAGCTGTTGCCATTGCCACCTGCAACCGAAGCAAAAGGAAATGTTTCTTGTTTGATCATATGAGAAACCTTAACAGTTAACTCAAATAAACAACCATCATAAACTCAATTCTCTATTCACAATTACAATCAGAAGCAAAAGTTTAAAGTCCTAAGAGTCCTGTATCCGAATCAAGAAAAGTTTAATACTAATACACTGATATCATAACGATATTTTACACAAACATCTAATCATGTTTCATTATTTTGTCGCAGCATCGTATTGTTTCTTAAAACCTATTTATACTATAGGTGATGAAGTTTGATCAGAAGTCTGTTTATAAGCTATAGGTTTTTGCAGTGAGTGAAGTCTTACATGTAAAGCAATTATATTATAGCATTTTGTTTCTAAAGACGAAAAAACTGACAGAATATATGTATATGTGCCATTTGTGGACTGACTTTATATTAATCACATGAGGTGAAACTAAACAGGTTTAACTAACTACAAATCTATTAAACATTCCAAAGTTATTATAAGTTGTTTTATCATGTGTGCCTTCACTACAAAAACTAGCGAGGCCGCAACCGTTTACACATTATAACACAGTTGGCACCTTACGTCTCGAGATGCCTTGAGTTGTGTTTCATGGCGAAAATGAGCTTGTGTCTGATCTGGAGCCTGTGTCTGATCTGAAGCTTGGTATATGTCCTCAGGGCCATTTCCTTTTCGTCTGATTTGAGATCTCAGGTCAGCTGTCTTATTCTCTACAATTGTTTTGCCATCCTGAAGAAATCAAAGAAGCAACATTGAATTAAGAATGTGATGATGTATACATTAAACCATAAGTGAGTTGGCAAAAAAAGAAAATCGAAGATAACATGAAATTCAGATAGACTCATCAATAGAATTATGTATTGTTTGTGTTACGCACATACCAAAAATACACTTGGTAATGATGACCACATTGTTGGTTAACAAGATGTATAGACTGGTTAAATAGATTAGTATCTGTTACCAATTTATCAGAAATCTAACTTTGTCCGGAAAGTGTCGAAGCTTAGGGACACTTGTTTATGGTGTCAAACATGTGCCATACGAGTGTTAGTGCTATATGATAAGGAGAGAGTTACCTCATAGGCCTTCTCAAAGGTGTCACCAAGTTGATTGAGGGAAGAACTGATTTTATCCAAGCCCTTCCGAATCGAAGGATTGTCCATTCTTTTATTAGAGTCAGGAGTTTGATTTAATGTCTTCAATAACCATGTCAAAGCAAAACACACACAAATAAGTTAATTCTCATTCTACTGATAAATGATAAACATATATTTATGCAGCATTATATCATATCATACTTTTCTGCATTGCATATTTGCATAGAACATTATAATATGTGAACAAGAGTCATATTACAACATAATTACCTGATTTGAAAAGGGGCTAGAAAATGTATTAAATGAGTTTGATTTGAGTGGTTGTGGCTTTGTGCCATGTTGCTCTTGACCTGAATTGTTTTCATCCAAAATTGATTTTGCTTTATGAGCCAAAACACCCCAAAAACCAGACTTGTTGTCACTTCCATAAGCACTAAAACTCTGCATCAATATTCAAGACATGACATTTCAATCTTTCATCTATCTGTCTATCTATCTATCTATCTATCTATCGGTCTGTCCGTCTATTCATAATAAATAATGATAATGTAAAAAAATGTCTACCATTAAGTTATGTGCTACAAATGTCTATATTATCTTAAATCGCGTATATAAATATGATCATCAACGCAATATAACACGATTCAATGTAAATACGCTAAGTTTAACCCTGATATCAAGGTATATCAATTCGCGTATGAAACTAATCAAGATTTTCATTCATAAGGTAAATGATGAATAATATTGATAAATATCGAGCATGGAATACCGTGGATCGTTGATAGTCAGGATGAGAGGAGTCCAAAGCGAATGAAAGAGCAGGTTGATGACGAGCAGCAGCAGAGGCTTTAATGGCTTGAACGGAAAGCGAAGAAGAATTAGAAAAAGAGAGGGAAGCATTTTGAAGATCAGAAGAATCTTTAGGATCATCCAATGATGAATGAAATTCTTCCTTGAATGTTGAAGCTCTTGATATGCCTTGTCTTCTTCTATACGCCATCTTCTCTTTTGCTTCCAAAACCTGCAAAAGTGAAATGAAATATCAAAAGTGTTTGATTATCATTCAACTTCCACCTAACCAACTTTTTCCGTTTTTTTCGTTTTTTTTAAGGGTCATGAAATGAAATATCAACCAAAATATGTACTATAATCTACATTAATTAATTAATAATGTAACTTTTTAAATAAATATTATTATTATTGTTGCTTCTTTAAGATAGATCATACAGATATACAAGCAAGCAAAGGGGATCTAAATCACAAGCAATGGGAGTACCAACATTGCCTCAAATATATATGATTTAATTGAGAAGAAAAAAGATGTTTATTGTAAAAGGTTGGGACATCTTTTTCTTCCTATTTCTCTATGCAGGAAAATTATGGACTGACATTACTTTCAAAAAGATAAAATAAGGTCAAATTGATACGGATATTGACATTGAAGGATCAACTCAACCTTCATGGTGTTTTTGTGGTATATTTTTTTTTGAAAAAGCCAAAGAAAGGAAATTATATTAGCTCGATAGATCAGCACAAGGCGTGCTCACCTACGGCAAAACAGAGTGTCAATTACAAGAAAGAATGAAAACCACAACACCTGTCCAAAATTACAAAACCATAATGTTGTTATAAGGCAAAAATAAAATCATCCACCTGGCCATCCTAAACATAACCAAGGATTTGTGTACCAAAAGTTGTACTCAACCAAAAAATCTTTGCACTTTGCCTTCAACCACCACCAAACTTGAAGTCGAATATAATCCAGCAATCCACCCGCATCCAGAGGTTTGTTCTGAAAAATACATTCGTTTCGAGCTTTCCAAATTCCCCAAATAGTTGCCAACCACAAAATATGTAGAAATCCTTTTATCTTGAGCGGATACAATTGAAAACCAAGAAATTGAGTAGCATGAGAGATAGCATCTGTATGTAAAACCCCCTGAACACCTAGCCATTGAAGTAAGCCACTCCACACCGTTTGAGAGAACTCACAAGCGAAAAAAAGATGTGATAAAGATTCATTTGAAGAGCAACCAAGACTACAACCGTTAGAACTTGTTGGAATGATACCCCTGATTATAAGATTATCTCGTGTCGGGATACGGTTAGACAGAAGCCGCCATGCAAACACCGAGACCTTCAAAGGAACAAGTTTATGCCATGGGAGATCAATAACAAAATCCGAAGCAATTGGTGTCCCGACATGACTGGTCAAGGAGCAATAAGCCTCCCTAACGGTATAAACCTCAGAAGAACCTCCTGTCCAACGCCACCTGTCAGATACGTTTTCCTGCAAAACAACATCACACAAAAGAGCACAACACCCTCCTAACAACTGTTCTTCCCAAACAAACAACAGTCTCCTCCACTCCCACCCTCCACCCCCCAACCCCCAACCATGCCGACACATCTCTCCAACCGTTACCTCTGGCGCCAAGCTGAGACTGGCTAACCTCGGGAAACGCTCCCTCAACGATCCACCCTCACCCATCCAAGAATCATGCCAAAAAGAAGTTGTCTCACCGTCTCCCACCCTACGAGCCATAGATTTATCAAACCAGCCCTCAACACCAACAAAACAGCCCTTACGCACCCCCATCATATCCTTCCACCAAGCCGACACCCGAGACCCCCCCTCCCTCAACTCCCAATTGACAACACCATATTTATGTTCCAAAACCCGCCACCAAAAACTCCCTCTCTCATTTTTCATCCTCCAACACCATTTACCAAGTAAAGCAACATTAAACTCCCTCACTTTTCTCACCCCTAAACCTCCCTTACTCCTATCTAAGCAAATTTTGTCCCACTTTATCCAGAAAACCTTACGAGCTACCCCGTCCCCGCCCCACAAAAAAGATTTGAAAAGAGATTCAATAAGAGAAGCAATACCTGAGGGAGCTTTGAAAAAGGAAAGAAAGTAAACCGGGAGAGAAGACAAAGCGGCTTTGATAAGAACCAGACGACCACCCATTGACAGGTTCCGACATTTCCAAACAGACAGTCGAGCTTTGATTTTCTCAATAACAGGTTTCCAAATAGAAAGTCGTCGAGGATTACCACCAATCGGAATACGAAGATAGATAAAGGGAATAGAACCAAGACGACAATTCAGCAAGTTGGATGCCTCTAGCAACCAAGACTCTGACACATTCACACCAACCAACATACTCTTATGAAAATTCACTTTTAATCCTGACAATAGCTCAAAAAGAAGCAAAATCGACTTAATGGTCCTGACATTCTCCCAAGTTTTACTACCAATTAACAGCGTGTCATCTGCAAATTGTAAAAGAGATACACTCAGAGAGCTCGCCGCCCCCACCGGAAAACCCACAAACAACTCTGATCGTATCGCTGATGACATCATCGCGCTAAGCCCTTCAGCTACGATAAGAAAAAGAAATGGAGACAACGGATCCCCCTGCCGAAGTCCCCGCTGAAAGACAAATTCATCAGTTGGACTACCATTCACCAGGACAGACGCAGATGCCGACTTGACACACTCTGAAATCCACCGACACCACTGAGCAGGGAATCTCATGTGAGCCATGACAGCTAGTAAATAATCCCAGTCAACTGAATCATACGCTTTTTCAAAATCCACTTTAAACATGATCAATTCCTTTTTTTGTTTTTTCGCTTCGTCAACCACCTCATTGGCAATCAAGATCCCATCTAATATTTGTCGCTCTTTTACAAATGCCGATTGGAACTCAGAAATCACACTCCCGATAACCTTGCTCAGACGGTTAGCTAACACCTTCGACAAAACTTTATAGATGCTACTAATCAGAGAAATTGGTCGATAGTCCGAAAGGCGAAGAGGGTTGTCCACCTTTGGAATGAGCACAATAAACGTACAATTTAGCCCTTTGACCAACCTACCATTCTGATGAAACTCTGAAAAAAAGCGCAAAAAATCACCCTTCAAATCAGACCAAAATTCTTTCAAAAAGCCAATTGGTATCCCATCCGGTCCTGGACTCTTAAAACTCTCACAGTCCCAAACCGCTCTCTTAACCTCCTCTTCACCAAACGGAGCTACCAACAAACCAGCCTCAACATCATTAAGAGTACTAAACTGTAGTCCTCCAATATCCGGTCTAAACTGCCGAGAGGATTGAAAATGAGATGAAAAATGGTGAAAAATAGATTCTCTAATCGGCTGAACCCCTTCAACCTGAACATCGCCAACATTGAGCACAATAATCAATTTCTTTCTTCTCTGACTCTTAGCCAACATATGAAAAAAACGAGAATTAGCATCACCTTCCCGCAGCCACCTGAATCTAGACTGTTGCCACGAGATACTACACTCCACTCTAGCCAAGGAAAATAAATTAGCCGTCAGATTACGGCGTTCCACAATTTCCTGATCAGACAGAACAGACTCTTCACCCTTCAAATCTAGAACACCAAGTCGCTCTTTAGATTCCACAATTCGACCAGAAATATTCTTAACATGCTGAAAATGCCATTTCTTTAACTCTCCTTTGATATATTTCAACTTCTCTTTGAGCACATAACCAGCCCAACCATCGATCATACACATATTTAATTTTTCACGAACAAACACATGATAGCCGGGAAAAGAGGACCAACACTTTAACATACGGAGTGGCCGAGGACCCCAATCTGCTATCTCCTCACGTAAAACAATCGGGCAATGGTCTGACACCCCCCTCAGAAGAGCTACCTGAACACAAGTAGGCCAAACTTCAACCCATTTTTCAGATAAAAGGAAGCGATCCAACCTGCTCATAGCTGTACCATCAGATCGATACCACGTAAATTTCCGACCAGATAACGGAAGATCTATAAGTCCACAATCAGAAATGAAATCATTAAACCGCCCTATATCAGCCTCCGCCACACCCACCCCTCTGCCCCGCCTTTCACCCCCCTCCCGAATAGAATTAAAATCTCCACAAATGCACCAGCAGCCCCCCCCCCCCCCCCCCCATCCGCCTGAATCAGCCCCGTCAAAGAAGACCAAAGATTTGCCTTCCCCCGCGAATCGCAAGGGGCATAAACATTCACCACTGTAAACAACTGCCCGGTCAGACAACACACCCCAGTAACAAGCAAAAAATGATTACGTGAAATAGTAGACACCATAGAGACCTTACTTAAATCCCACAAAGTAAGGATACCACCCGAAGCTCCCGCCGATGGCCTAAAAGAAAAACCAACACCTCTGTCCCCCCACAAAGACTCTCCAACATAAGAATCAATCGATGCCAATTTTGTTTCTTGCAGACATACCACATCCGGAGACACTTCCCGGATAATTTTAGTTACCTCCTTACGCTTAAAAGCCCCTCCCAAACCCCTTACATTATAAGAAAAGATCTTCATTAAAACAAGACAACACCAAAATCAACCAACACATAAACTGCTTAATGCTTAGCACCTAAGCCCCCTGCCACACCCTTCGACCCTTTAGGAAAAGCTAGCAATTCAATTTGATCCGCCACAACTTTTTGATTATCGTTGAAGTTCAGTTTTAATTTTTCACCAAAATGTATAACATCATTTGCAAACTTCCCACCATCTCCTTTTAACACCATCAAAGATTGCCAATCACCTCCTTTGGAATTAGAGACCGAGCATGAAGAAGAAGATATACCTTGTGAGGAAACAACTGTTGAAGGACGGTCTGAGCATCTTTGTTTTGTTTTCTCCATCCTCTACCAAACCTTGCCGCGCTCCTCCTCTGGCATTCTGGCCAAAGATTTCAGAGTAACACACGACCGCCCTCTTCTACTTTTCACTGCCGGAGCCACCCTCGAAGAATGAACACCCACCGTAACTCCATCACCTGCTACCACCGCTTCAATAACCCCTCTCACCGGAACTGTTTTGCACGGTGTAGAGGCCACTACTTCCACAGATTTACAAAGGTCACCAAGAGACATAAAATTTCGAGCACCACTGCCACCAAAAACGGTATCAACAGTATAAGAACTCAATGAGATTGGAATCTTAGAGTTGGAATTATCTAACCCCTTACTGCCTTGGACTACCCCCACCGCTTCTACATTGTCTTTAATTATTGGGCTCAATATGGTTTCAGTACTGGGCCTAAAATCATTACCCACTCCAACCTCCACAACCCCTTCCATACCAATCCCCCCTTGAGACACCCCCCTATCTGCTAACACCATATCACATTGCTTTACAAAATCAGACCCACTATTAGACCCCCCCATCACGACACACAGAATTTGTACTTATCCCCTCCCTCTCCAGTGTACACCCCCCTGCCTAATATCACCTTCCTTAAGCACCAAGACATCACTTTCACCAACTACCTCCTCCTCCATTTGAAACTTCTCCCACTCTTCATTAAGGTCCTTAGCAATATCATTTATATTGTCATTACTGCTCAAGTCGCGACAATCCAAAGACAAATTTGAATTAGGAAAAAAACTTGGCCCCGTAGACGGTGTACCTCCTTTACCTTCATCCCCACGGTACCTCGCAAAATCAGCTTGTGGATCAAAAAACCAATCCTCTATCACCTTCACAGGGAAAACTTCCTCATCAACCACTACCTCCAACACTGTCTCATGCCCAGCCAGAGAAGGACTAGAAACTAGAATGCGAGCAAAGTCCATTCGTAACTTAGATTCTGTAGCACAATCAACACAAACAAACGTCCCGAAATACTCCGCCACTTTGCGAAAGAAAGTAGTATTCCAAGCATGTAACGACACCCCAACAATACGGAACCAAGACTACCGACAGCTAGAAATCAATGAACTATTCCAAAATGCTACATTCATGAAGAATTGTTCAAAAAAAGCCAAAGCACTAGCAAGAACAAGTTTAACATCTTCGGCGAGATCAATCGAGAACAGAAAAACTTTATCACCCCCCAATGGTACAACTCTGAGAGATGTGAAACCTGCATCATGTATTTGTTGTTGTATAGCAAAAGTACCAGACACTTTTACAACAGTTGCCACCAATCCTCTCTGCACCCACTCCCTATCTTCTGACAAAGAGTTAAACACCACTCTCCCCTTGTGCACAACACCCTTCTGCCTATCCACCACCCTAACCGTTGCCTCATTATTGTAAGGTAATCCTTTCGCAGTACCCTTGTCACTGAGTGCAGTAGCATAAGATAGCCTTTGCACCCCCACCGGTTGAGAAGCAACCTTCAGCTTACATCCCTTCTCTGCTTCCACCTTCGAATTACCATGTTTATTCAACTCTCTATCATACCGAGCAACATTCGCCCAAAGCTTATACGACCCAAACCAGACACCGTTCAAAGCAGTAACCAGTTTTGTAGCATTCCTCACATTATCAAAACGCACAAAACCAAAGCGTTTACCTCTAGTGTTACGTTTCGGTGCCACAAACAAATCAGTCACTTTGCCAACATGTTGAAATTCTCGCCTCAATTCCTCTTGGTGTAACTCATCAGGAAAATTAGTGAAATAGAATGATGACACCCCCTCAGTCCCCTGTCGTTGATTAACCTTGCCGCTGTCCTGGAAACCACGAAACCTGTCGTTGATGAAGCCTTGCCTGAACCTGTCGCCGCCGCCTTGCTTCAGGAAACCCGGTTGAAATGCTTTCCTCTTCCTATTTCTCACCTCAGTCCACGCGCCCTTGATCTCAGAACCCTCCCCTGTGTTTCGCTCCCCTTGATGATCCCTATCCCCCCAGTGTTTACCTCGCCATGACCATGATAGGGTTTTCGTTTGAACGGTGTTTCTCGGTAAGGAAAACGACTGCCATGAAACCCTAGCAGAGCCATTTCTAAAATAATATTCAAAAAGGTTTTATGTTTTTGTGGTATATTATTGTTTCATTTTATTATTACAGTAGAATCTCTTTAAATTAATACTCGGTAAATTAATAAACTCTCTAAAATAATAAAATTGTCCGGTCCCGACTTGGACCAGTGTAAAAAATTGAAAAATTCGATAAAATAATAAGATAATAATTTTTCGAGAGATCCCTTTGTAATTTACGGTCCCAAGAAAATCATAAATTAATAATTCATAGAACTTCTTACGTATTTGATATGACATAGTTGATTTTGCAACACCTTTTAGATGAGAAACCATCTTGTGAGATATGGTGTTAATACTCTATCACATTCATGTAATTTATATATGGCAAACTTGCTTAAGAATACATTGAACTCATTTGTTGCTCTTGTTTACATCAAAAGTCATTATTTATTTCCATTGCATATTACTAAAGTTATTATTGATTTCCAATGCATATTACTAAAGTCATTATTGATTTACAAGTTATTAAAAACTCTTTAAATTAATAATTATTAATTTATCGATAAATTAATAACTCTCTAAATTAATAAATTTCTCTAGTCCCGACTCTATTAATTTATAGAGTTTTTACTGTAATTCTTTTTTCACATATAACATATTATACACTTTCATATAGTTTTTTTTGTCTTATTAAATTTTTATAAAGAAGAGAGATTCACATAATCTGAAATTCGACCGAAAAATATGAACAAAAATTTATTGTAAGGAAAATGTTAACATGTGTCTTTGGGGAACTTGTTAGTATTTTAATAAAAGAAATTTAGCATTAGAACTTGTACATTTTATATTTTTAAAAGTAAAATATTGTTAATTTCAAGACAAAATTATTATTTCGAATACTTTTAAAATGTAACCTTAAGGCACATGTTCACATACTACATCCGTCCTTAAATATGAGATTCTGTTTGACCGCTGTATATACGCTAGTGTATAATTTTGATCACTAATATCTTTAATTATTTTACAGTAAAAATTATAAAAATTAGATATTTTGAAAATACTCATCAAAACAAATCAAACAAGATCTTATATATTAATATTTACATTTATATATTATTAAAAAAATACGGTCAAAACATAATAGATGAATATTGAATAATATAATTTAGTCAAACAAAGTCTTATATTTAAGGACGGAGGTAGTATAATATATTATTACCCTGCATAATTGTATAAGCTTGTGATTTTAATTTCTATGTTACACTTTTATAGTTTTTTTTGTTGTCGTCTAAATTTTTATAAAAAAGAGAGATTCAAATACTCTAGAATTCGACTGAAAAATATGAACAAAAATTATTGTAATTAGAATTTAAACTATAACTCTTTTAATTTAGAACAATTTAGGGTTAACGAAAATCTATTAACCACTTGATCTCAAGAAAGATAAATAATTTTTTAAACGTGACACTTATTATTAAATGTATATTATATTAATTAATTTTGTAAAAGAAAAAAAAATCAAAGAAGAGAGTGAGAATACTTGAGGCTTTGGTGACAACTCAACTCAAAAGACTCCAGCTAAGCAAAGCTCTTTCAATCACATATTGAAGGAATTATTAATATGCATTGTTCACTTATTGATTCTCAATAAGTTCTTTTGCATGACCAACTTTAGTGATGCTTTTCCCATTAAACGAAGCAATTATATGCCACCTTTCAAAAATGTAATGTCTTAGCATGTTTTGGTAGGCCACAAAGTATAAACACGGTATCTCTGACCACAAATATAAATAAAATAATTATTTTTGGTTCATTTAATTATTGATGAGTCAGATACATCAATAATTACATGAATTAAAAAAATCAATTTTATTTATATTTGTATTTAGAAGAAGTATGTGTAGATAACAATCTCAACTTCAAATTGTTCTCTCATACTCTTAGAGAAGGAAATGAATGTGCTGATTGGTTGGCTAAATATGGTGCTCAATCAGAGGTTAACTTTAAGTTATGGGTTTCTCCTCCTCCACAAATAGCGCATGTGTTACTTGCGGATGCTTCAGGTGTCTTGAGGCTGCGTCCTCGTTAGTTCGTCTTGTTTTTGTTCTTTTTTTCCCTTTAATAAAAAAAAAAAAAACCTTGCATGTGTAAGAAAAGCTCATCAATTTCTTGCACCATGGATCAACTTACATGCTTTTGTAACTCATCATACAAGGTCACTTTTGGGTCAAATTGGGATTGTCGGATTGGATATTTCTTTTTATCAAATGAAAAATGTTCTTTTTTTTTTTGGTAAGTAAATGTTCTTTAATTAAGCTCGTTAATTATGATACACATTTTTAAAATATCATAAGCTTGAAGTTTGTGGTATATATATTTTATTTTAAAATAGCATACTGTAAATTTGAAATTTAAGATTTTCGGGCATAGACATTTTTGTGTGCCGTAAAATAAATACGTATTAAGTTTACTGATTAAATTTTTATGAAGGATAGTTTTTATTCAAAATGACTTTTTCGTAGGAGTACACTCTTAATAACATGGGTATATTTAACAATTCTCTCTTTTAGGCCATCTTCATGTTTAGGCTCTATATGATATTCTGCACTTAAGAGAATTGGGCCCAATAAGCTCGGCTTGTGAAATTCTCTCCCCACCCCACCTATGATCTACCACACTTATATCAGTTCTATGCCTGTCGAAATTTCAATATTACTCTTGCACTCAGATTTTAGGATTTCTTAGTTATTTTACTTATTTCGGATTATAGAATATGAATAGGAAGAAACTAAAATAAAATAAGAAAAAAAATGTATAAAAAATGTTACCTTTGTCACAAAATATAAGATTCATTGGACCACTACACGCACGTCATGCACAATTTTAATTCATAATATCTTTAATTAAAAATTGATATTTTATAAATATTCACCAAAACAAACCAAACAAATTGATAATTTAAAATACTCATTAGAATAAATCAAGCAAAAACTTATATACTAATATTACATCTATATATTATTAAAAAACAGTTAAAATAAGATAAATGAATAATATTATTTAATCAAAGTAGGTCTTATGTATTGAGACAGAAGTGGTGACTAATATCAAAAAAACAATGATGACACAAATATCTTTATTATAACTAATAATTTCATTTCTATATTGAATGTAATTAGTTCTCTAATCATATACTCCATTTTAACTAATCTTTGGCTGTGTTTACAGTATCATCCTCGTCCCTCGACACTCTCTCAAGACTATTATTCTCAATTTTCACTTCAACGAACCTTCATATATGATATCCAGCGTTGTCACCCTTATTATCATGTCCATCATTCTTAAGGTCTTCAACATTCTTGTCGTGTCATCATCTCTAACTATCACATCACCTTGAGCACAATTGAGAATTTGAGATTATTATATCAAATCATTTAAATTAAATTGAGAAATGTTGGTTTCTAATTTCCATGTTGATGAAATATGGGAAATAATTAATCAAGTTTCCTACAAAGGAAAATCTCCAAAGACACGCCAAATTTCCGCTTCGACCAAATTTGTCTATTGGAAACAATTAATCAAACTCCAAACAAATAAAAAAATTCCTCTATTTAATTCACATGAACAAGAGTTTCGCATAAAAATATAATATCTTATTTATACTACCAAGGTCACGAATGGTAGGAATTGCACTTAGGTTGCTCAAGTCCTAACAATTCCAACTTAAGATGCTCATTTTTCTCGACATACTTGTTTGTCAAGACATATTGATAAAAAATTATATGATTAAGACAATACATATTGTTAAGCGTATGAAAAATATGAGAGAATAGAGAGAATTGTATTAAGAGGTGATGAATCTATTATCGTTCATAGATTGAAAAGAGATACAATACAAGTATTTATATTGTAAAGGATTGTGTACGGTAGCTATTCTATACAATACCACATCCTATAATAACTATAATACTAAGAGATGATTACCACATCCTAAACCCTACACTAATCAGTTACCAATTCTATTTAATAGACTTAGCTAATTGGAAACTTAACACATATTCTTGTGTCACATGGAATGACAACTCATATTTACTAGAATAATATATCACATGACTCATCAGCGTGCCTCATTAAACGACACTAACAACAAAATACTTACAACCTCTCATACTTGAAAATAACTTCTTGTGACCATCATTTTAATTTTTTGAGATGTTTTTTTTTCCAGTTGTCTTCTAACGTCCATCATAACTTTGATTCTCATGGACTTTAACCAAGAGTTTGAATTGATTTTTGCATCTTAATCCAAGATACATAGGAACTTGCAATGACATATAGGACAAAACTTAGGTGTGTTTCTTTAGATATTTCTCGATGGTTCTTAACACAATAAATTATAATAATTTACTTAGATTCACCGTTTTTTCAAAGTTTGTTATCACTACAAAAAATAAATTTTTATATTAAAAACTATATAAAAAGTACTTAGGGTCTATTTGATGCGCATAATATGATAATGCCATTATATGATATAAAACGAATAAAGATAGGATATGATATAACCAAGATAACAATTATCATATCATCTATTTTGGTGCACACATGATAACAAACATGATAAATATCATATCATATTTTTTTATACATTCTTTGTAAAACAATTATTTTTTCTAAATTAAAGAACACTTTAAATTTTATAAATGAAAACTTTACATAAGTAGTCAAATAATTTTATATAGTTTTAAATAAAAATTATGAGCAAATAAACAAGTTAAATTTTTTATATAAAACATGGTCAAATAAATAATTCAATTATATATGTTTTTTTACTAAGATAAGCTAAATAAATATACAATATATCTTTTTTTTGGTTAGGATATATAATATATCTTATATATAAATAATAAAATTACCATTGCAAGAGAGTTTTATTTAATTTCTTATAAAATTGAAATTAATTCCCATTTTACAATTTTAATAATTTATTTTATAGCTGTTGAAAAAAATAATTATTTTACTTTTAAATATTGTAATTTTAGTAGAGTTTTGATTTTTTTAGATTATATAAATTACAAAATTATCCATTTGAGAAAATCGTGTATATATTTAAAAATTAATTATTTTATTTTAATATCAAATTATTTTATTAATTTATATTTTTGATTTTAAACTATTTTTTATAACATAAATGTGTGAGTTATTTTCTTATCCTATCCTACAGCTAACCTAGCTCAAATTCAAAATAAGTTATTTAACTAGAGAGACGATAAGTTTCAAGACAAACTTATCATATTAAATATTTTAAATATTTATTTTAAATGGGGTCTCTTTTAGTAATTAATCAAGTAATACAATTGCCAACTTAAAAAAAAAAATTACCCAACCAAAATATAAAAACACAATTGGAGGGAGCAATAATAGAAAATTTGCAACTTGAATTTGAATTTTAAATCGAATCTAAATATTATTTGATTTAAAGTTTTTGTAAATGAAAATAGTGAGATTTGAGAGCTGAATTAAACAATCATAATGTTATCTTGGAAATTTAAATTCAATTTATTATAAAAAAGATCTAAATTCAATTTCGTTTATTGCTGAACAATCACAATCACAGAAACATAAAGAGCTTAAGGTAAGAATTTTTTCTCCATACACTTATGCTACATATAGGTTGTGTTCTAAAATGATAATAGGATATTTTTTTTTTGGTCAGGTAGCCTAGTGGTTAGATAATTCACCCCTTAAAGGTGAAATAGTGGGTGTATCCGGGTTTGAACCCGGATCCCGGCACTTTCGTGCAATATGTCCAACCAATTGAGCTAAACTCATGGGACTGATAATAGGATATTTAATCATAGAGATTGTGTTGTGGAATGATAATAGAAAATTTAACCATTAAGAGAAATATAACTTAGTGTTAAGGCTTTTGACATATCTACTGTGTAACATCCCAATATTTTATAGAACAAAATTTAGGTGCATTTTTTTAAATATTTTTCGTATGATTCTTAACACAACAAATTATGATTTACTTAGATTCAGGATTTTGTCAAAGTTTGTTATAACCACAAAAAATAAATTTTATATTAAAAACTATATGAAAAGTACTTAGAGTCCATTTGGTGCATATAATATGATAATGACATGATATGATATAAAACGAATAAGAATAGGATATGATATAAACAGAATAACAATTATCATATCATATGTTTTGATGCACACAAGATAACAAACATGATAATTATCATATCATGTTTTTTTTATACATTCTTTGTAAAACAATTATTTTTTTTAAAATTATTTCTTGATACTTTAAACTTCATAAATGAAAATTTTAAATAATTAATCAAATATTTTTTTTGGGTACATTAATCAAATAATTTTATATAGTTTTAAATAAAAATCATGAGAAAATAAACAAGTTAAATTTTTTTTTTATATAAATCATGATTAAATAAATAACTCAATTATATATTTAGGACGTCGTTATCACCTAAAAGTCCTTCTAGGATGGTTTGGTAAACCTATTAGGGTCTGTTCACCGTCACCGACATCGCCATGGTGGTTGTCTAAGTTGTTTCTCTGACGTAGCTCTACTTTTTTGAGTTTTGCCAAACATGATGCTCTTTGTTCAATAATGGCGTTGACTCGCGTCACCGTCGTCGATTCGGCTAATTGGTTGGTTGTTGGTACTCTCAATCTTTGATTCTTTGACTTTTTAGGTATGTTGAGATTTGCAGATTCACTGATTTAAATTTGTCTCCTCCGCACCGATGCCATTTTATTATCCATATCAATTCTCGAATTGATTTCGACTATGTGACTGGAAAACGTCGCTTTGCTTGCTGTTTGTTTGTAGGAGCTGATGGTACGTGTACAAGTTTTCCGTGTTGGCCGAAGGCTCATTCACCAATTTTAAATTTTAGGTTGTGCTTGCAGACATTCGCTTGATGATAGTTTGTTCGATTCAATTAAGTTGTTTTGCTTTGTGCTGATTTAGCCGTTTAGTTTATTTGCACTTTTGTTGTTTTACTAAGTCAGGTTGTATGTCCCCCTAGTTTTTTATTTTATTTCTTTTGTATTTTTTCTTTTTTTATATTATTATGAGTTATAAAAAAAACTCAATTATATATGTTAGATAAGCTAAATAAATACATAATATATCTTATTTTTTTGGTTAGGATATATAATTTATCTTATATACAAATAATAAAATTACCAATGCAAGATAATTATATTTAATTGGCTTATTTTCACTGCTTTGTAATTTTAGTCCCCGTATTTTTAAAACCTGACAGTTTTGATCCTTCATCCTATTTTTAAACTATCAATTGACCATGTGGTATGTTTTAAACAACTTGATATATCATCAAATGATCAAATTTGCTAAAAGATTGAGAGCTCGGCATTTAATTTGGTTGGTCACGACTTGGTGCTTTTGGAGAATGTGGAACAACATTATTTTTTAAGGAGTTTCGGTGAATGTAGATTTTTTGTTGAATAATATTGTGTGTTTTTCTTGGTTTTGGCTCAATTCTCGTGTTGGACATTCCTCTTCTTTTTTGCTTTTGGATTGGATTCATAACCCGATTTCTTGTATCCAAAGTATTAAACTTTGTTGTTTTGAATTGGGTTGAACACTCTTTGTACTACTTATAATTCAATTGTTGACTTATCAAAAAATAAAAAACACCGAATCAACTCTTATCTTGTCTTATATATATTTTTTTAACATTGTAACAAAATCCTAAATTTTAATGGTTTTGGTTTTAATATTATTAAAAATTTGAAACTTACCTTTATCATTAAGCTACTGTTTAAATATTACTCCCTCAATTCCTTATTATTTGTCACTTAAAAAATAGACAAAATTAAGAAAATGTATTTTTGCACATTATCTTTTTATTATTGTTTTTTGAATATATATCACAATTTTCATCCAGCAATTAATTTATATTTTTAGCACATACTTTCTCTTTCCAAAAAATAGAAACAAATTAAAAACAATAAAAATATTATATGATAAGTTTAGTAAAAAAAATAGATGTAATAAAAAAATTATATAAAATTTAATCAATAAAATAAATTACGAAGGATGATATAATAGACAAAATATGACTTTAAATTATCAAAACGACAAATAATTAATAACAAATATTTTTTAAATGGAGGGAGTATTAGATTAAAAGATTTTGTAAATGGAAATATGAAACAATTGTAACTTTATCGTCGGAAATCTAAATTAATTTATTATTTATTATAAAAAAACATAAATCTAAATTCAATTTCGTTTATTAGTGAATCCCAACTATAGAAACAACCGTTCAAGAGTTTATAAGAGAAATTGTGTTCTAAAATGAATCCCAATGCTTAGATTTCATCTGCAGCAATTGACTTCGGGGGCAACTGTTCTGGACCGGCCAAAAGCCCAATACAAGCATTAGTCCAAGCCCACTAGCATGTGGGGACCCGTCTCGCATCCCAAGGGCTTTCCACCCCAAAGCTACAGTGCACGCGCTGTAGACGGAAAAAGCTATGTCTTGGGATCTCCATCGTTGGATAAACCGTCACAAATTCCAATGGTCAGGATTCCTACACGGAATCCTTCTTGTCCTCCAAGGCAAAACACTTATAAATAGGTGGTTTCATACCACCTCATGGTATGATTCTAAACCCTATTGCTCTCTTCCTGCACACTTACTGACTTGAGCGTCGGAGTCCCTTTCGTGCAGGTACCCCCCCCTGTGTCAAGGAGTTGAGCCTCCGTAGCAATCATCTAGCACCACCGTGACATCAACACTTGGAGTTAAGACTTTGGACCGGATAGAACAGTGGCGCCGTCTGTGGGAAATCATTTATTGATTTTCTCGTACTCACTCTCTCTCATTTATTAGTATCAGATCTGATAAATCTGTTCTAGATTATCACTCCAAATTCCTTAACCATGGTTGCGACTAAAGGATCGAAGTCTAGCAAGGCAACCCCGTCCGCGAGCCAGCGGAACGTCTCAGAATCTATTCCAAATGTTCTATCACCAGTCCACGAAGAATCAGATGTCGCTCCTTCTCTGAGCACGCACAGTAGAGTTCGGAGCGAAATTAGAGTCGCTGAAATCGACGACGTCGTTCAGAATCAGACCACTGGCAATACTCGATCTCGTCAACAGAATCCTCCCGTTCAGCAGGTGAACGAGAGAGGGGATGAGGAGTTGGCCGTGACTACTGTTCCTGCACCAAATGACAACCCCTTGGCTGCGATTTTGGCTCTATTACAGGAACAAAAGGAAAGACTGGTGAGAGTTGAGCAGATGCAAGCTCAAGCTCGAAGTGAAACTGTTATACCAGAGTCAACAAGGAGCAGATCCGGCAAGGTAAGATCCAAGCCGGATGATGAAGCAGAGTCCAGGAGGACACAAATCCCAAAAGATCTTGGTATGCCTCTGTCCAAGCACCAAGGTGGTGGCGGACATGCCGGCGGAGATGGCGGAAACCACGACAGGAGAGGACTAAATGGGGGAAATGGTGGAGGTTCGCCTTCCCATCGACTTGAACGCGGAGAAGATCGTTCTAACCCATCGCGTCCTCCCCGTACCCGGGGACCTTTCGCCACCAGGATCTCTAGCTGTAAGATACCGAAGATTCTCGAAAAACCCCCGAAGCTGGAAAGCTACGATGGAATCACCGACCCGGACGAGCACATTCAGCACGTAGATACCGTTTTGGATTACTACGGTGCACGTGGAGCTGTCAAATGCAAACTGTTCGTCCTAACGCTTAAAGCTGCCGCTATGACTTGGTTCAAAGCGTTGCCGGAAGGATCAATCGATTCCTGGAAGAATCTCTGCAAAGAGTTCACTTCCCATTTCACTTCAAGGCGGAAACAGACCAAATCTGTTGCCACTTTGAGTGCCATCGTTCAGGGGAGGAAGGAGACCCTCAGGGAGTATATTGAGAGGTTTACTTCTGCAGCTGTTGATGTAAAAGGGGCAGATGACACGCTAAAATGCTTTATTTTTGAGAAAGGCCTTAAGCCGGATTCAATGTTTAAAGGAAAGCTGGGGTTGGAAGAACCACCAAATATGAGCGAATTATTAAGACGCGCTCAACCATACATCAACTATGAGGAAAAACTCATCTCTGAAGGAATAGAGAAAGGGAAATCCACTGACAAACACCATGACGGAAAGAAAGAGCATGAGAGGTATAACAAAGGGAAGATGAGAATGCCCAAACCCAGATTCTCGGACTACACTCCCCTCAACACCTCCATAGACAAGATTCTAGGAGAGTGTATAAATACGGAGTTCCGGGATGAAGGAGTAAGGTTCCCTCAAACAGTCAAAGAATCTCCCAAAGCCGACAAGAGCAAGTATTGCCGTTTTCACCGATGCTATGGGCACGACACAGATGATTGCATACACCTAAAGGATGCGATTGAAGATCTGATAAGAAAGGGGAAGCTGGGCCGCTATACTAAAGACGGACAGAAAGACCGGAATGATGGAAAACGTTACCGGGACAACAATAACAGAAGCCGGAAGAGGAGTGAATCCCCTAAGCGAAGACGGTCACCAAGGAAAGAAGAATCTAGCCGGAAAACTATAGATTCTGTATCAAAGAAGAAGGGCAAAGAGAAAGAAGACTCCAGCTCTGGTGACGAAGAGATAACCAAGAGCAAAGGCAAGCGTCCTTTCATTGGCTCCATTACCGGAGGGATTTTGACTTCAGGAAAACCCTCAAGGGGAACCATTAAGAGAACAATTGCAAAGATCTTTTCCGTGTCAAAGATAGAAGATGTTCCGTCTGCAAGCACAGCATCCCGGAGACCCATCCTTGGATTTTCTGACGACGAAAGAGTTGGAACAAACCAAACAAACTTCTTCCCTTAATAATCATGGCTACCGTTGCTGGTTTTGATGTATCCCGGATTCTGATTGATGAAGGAAGCTCATGCGACATCATGTACGAAGATCTGTTTGACAAAATGGGATTGAAGCAGGAAGACCTATTCCCGTATGAAGGTTCGGATTTGAAGGGATTCAATGGTACTCTGACAAAACCGTTGGGATTTTTGACGTTGAAGGTAACATTCGGAGACGGAAAGAATGAAGAGAATGATATGACCATCCCTGTTCAGTTCTTGGTAGTACCATGCAAAGCCGTATACAACTGTATATTGGGAAGAACTACACTAGCTTCCCTAGGAGCCGTGCCCTCAACTGTTCATTTAAAAATGAAATACCACGGCAAGAAGAACCAGGTAGTCACAGTTGCAGCAGATCTAGCCGGAACCAAAAAATGCTACAAAGAATTGCAGAAGGAGTTGGACGCAGTAGATATGGTAGAAGCTGAAGAAATTCCCCGGGTAGATGTGCCAGAGAAGGTAACACCACCACGATCCAAACTATTAGATGTCACTGTCGCAAAGATCGATATACATACTAATGACCGCACATCTGGTGATGAGAGTTACCAACAGAAACTGCTCCCGGGAGAATTCAGTAGGCCTATACCAGATGGAGAGTTTGAAGAGGTGCAGCTGGATGAACGTCCGGACAGAAAAGTTAAGGTCAGGACGAATTTACCAACAAGTGTCCGGAAAGACCTTATCCAATGCTTGAAGAAGAATGCTGATTTATTTGCTATCTCACCTAGCGAGATGCCGGGAATTGATGCTAAGGTAGCACGCCATGAGTTGAATGTTAGCGAAAGATACCCATACGTGGCCCAGAGACGGAGAAGGCAATCCCCGGAAAAGACAAAAGCTGCACAAGAGATTGTAGACGGACTTCTGAAGGCGGAATTCATTTCAGAACTTCACTACACGGAATGGCTTTCTAACGTCGTGTTAGTAAAGAAATCTTCTGGAAAATGGAGAATGTGTGTAGACTACACGGACCTCAACAAAGCTTGCCCCAAGGATTCGTATCCACTTCCAAATATTGACAAACTGGTTGACGATTCAGCAGGTTACAAACTGCTAAGTTTTCTGGACGCTTATTCCGGCTACAACCAGATTCCTATGTCCGTTAAAGACCGTGATAAAACAGCTTTCATGACGGAGGGAGCAAATTACCGGTATAACGTGATGCCGTTCGGGTTAAAGAACGCAGGGGCCACATATCAAAGAATGATGAACAAAGTTTTTGAAGGAGAGATCGGCAAGATGCTGGAGGTCTATATGGACGATATGATCTTCAAATCTGCAGAAGAGAGTCTGCACAGCACCCACTTAGAGGCGATTTTTCTTAAAGTCAGAAAATTTAACATGAGGCTGAACCCGGAGAAGTGCACCTTCGCGGTGAAGGCGGGAAAATTCCTAGGTTTTTATTTGACTGAAAGAGGAATTGAAGCAAATCCGGATAAGTGCGATGCCGTCATCAGAATGGAAGCCCCATCTACAAAACAGGGAATCATGAAGCTCAACGGAATGCTCATTGCGTTAAACAGATTCATTTCAAGATCCGCACAACACGCGTTACCGTTCTACAAGTTACTAAGAAAGGAAACAGAGTTCGCATGGACCGAAGAGTGCGAAAAGGCTTTCACTCAAATGAAAACAATTTTATCTCAACCACCAGTACTATCTAGACCAATGAAGGACGAAACTTTGTACTTGTATCTGGCAATCTCAGCAGAAGCTGTAAGTGCTGCTTTGATAAAGGAAAACGGTGCCACCCAGTACCCAGTGTACTTCATTTCAAAAGCTTTAGCCGGACCTGAGGTTAGATATCAGAAGATAGAGAAGGTGGCACTCGCATTGGTGACGGCAGCAAGAAAGCTGAGAAGATATTTCTTGGCACATTCAATTGTAGTGAGGACGGATCAACCCATCAAACAAGTACTGTTCAGACCGGACCTAGCTGGGCGAATGACAAAATGGTCCGTGGAACTCTCAGAATTTGACATCTCATTCGAGAGCAGGAAAGCCTTAAAAGCTCAAACATTCGTCGATTTCTTGGCGGAAATGACACCAGTGACGGATGAACCGTGCGCCAAGTGGACCATTTTCACGGACGGCTCATCAAACAACAAAGGAAGTGGAGCAGGATTGATCCTAGAAAGCGGTGAAGGTCTAGTGATCGAAGTATCCTTGAGATTTTCATTCAACACCACCAATAACCAAGCCGAATATGAAGCTTGTATTGCCGGCTTGAAATTAGCACAAGAACTTGGCGCAAAGGAAGTGAAACTGAGAACAGATTCTCAGCTGGTGGTGACACAAGTGAAGGGAGAAGCACAGGCCAAGGAACCGTTGCTGCAAAAATACCTAATGGTGATCAGAAACATTATTGAATCTTTCGAGAATTTTGAGATCATGCATGTTCCAAGAGAACAAAATACCAGAGCTGATGTCCTATCAAAATTAGCCAGCACTAGAAGAAGCGGAGTGAATCACTCCTTCATCCAGGAAACGCTAGAAAAGCCAAGTATTACTGAAGAGATAACGATTATGGCCCTTGACGGAAGCAACGGGAAGAGCTCTTGGATCTCACCCGTCATGAAGTTCATTGAAACCGGGGAGCTTCCAACAAACAAGGAAGAAGTAGCGTTAATCAGAAGAAGAGCTCCATCTCACACGATAGTTTCTGGGCAACTTTACAAAAGAGGGTTTTCTACACCCCTGCTTAAGTGCCTTGACGAAGACGAAGCTGCTTACGCCTTAGAAGAGGTACACGAAGGAATTGCCAGCCAACACCTTGGCGGAAGAGCCTTGGCAAGGAAAGTACTCCGTGCAGGATACTATTGGCCTACGATGGTCGCAGATGCTAGGGAATTCGTAAAAACCTGGAAAAATGCCAGAAACACGGAGACGTGTACAACTCTCCGCCTTCAGAACTTCATACCTTGACCATTCCATGGCCATTTTATCAGTGGGGGATGGATATATTGGGACCTTTCCCAATGGCAGCTGGACAGGTGAAATTTTTGATTGTTGCTGTGGATTACTTCACCAAGTGGATAGAGGCTGAAGCGCTAGCAAAGATCACAGCTGCCAACATAATCAGGTTCTTCAAAAGAAACATTCTAGCAAGGTTTGGAGTTCCCCGTTCTGTCGTTACCGATAACGGAACACAGTTCGCTGACAAAAATATGAAGAAACTCATGGAGGATTTCAAGATAACTCAACATTTCTCATCCGTTGAACATCCCCAGACTAACGGGCAAGCTGAAGCAGCTAACCGTATCATTCTGAGGGGATTGAAACGAAGGCTAGAGAACGCCAAAGGAAACTGGGCTGAAGAGCTCTGCCATGTGCTGTGGGCGTATAGGACCACACCCCATTCCACTACGGGAGAAACTCCATTCAAGCTTACCTATGGAACTGAAGCTGTAATCCCGGTGGAGATTGGAGAATTAAGTTAGAGAACAGCTTACCCTCTAAACGAGGTTGATAATTCCATGGCTATACAGGAAGAATTGGATTTTCTTGATGAGAAAAGAAGTTACGCTGCGTTGACAGAAATTGCCGTTAAGAAAATAACGGCTTCAAGGTACAACAAAAGGGTTCGATCACGGGATTTTCATCCCGGAGACCTTGTACTCCGCCGTGCAGACGTTGGCGGAAGAAATGCGTCCGAAGGAAAATTGGCAGCTAATTGGGAAGGACCTTACAAGGTCACAGCTTCTACAGGCCAAGGAGCCTATAAAATTGAGACTCTCAAGGGAGAAAAAATCCCAAGAACTTGGAATGCCGCTAAGCTGAAGAAGTACTATAGTTGAAAGTCTGTCTTTTAATTGTCGCTTACCGCTATAACGGAAGCTATTGTACCCGTCTTAGAACGGAAGAGATTATGCCCGTCTTGGAACGGAAGCCTTCATGTAATGACTTAACAAATTAATGAAGGGATGAATATTCAGAAATCAATTTTCTCTATTACCTTCCAGCAAAATTATAATATCTTAAGATAGATGTTGACACGTAAATTTTGAAAAAATCAAGGCGTAAATTCTACACTAAACTTACGATTAGAAACTAAAAGCCCTTCAAGGGAAGGCAAAAGACCTTCTCAATGGAGGCAATTTAATGAATGGCTTTTCCGGCTAGCCACCTGAAAGTAGCGCACGTTCATAGGGGAAGAAGGAGAATCTTGGCTAGATCATCCCATAACCCCAGTAAGACCTTAACAATAAGGCTAAAAATCAAGCCCTATTGAGCATAGGCACTCACACAATTATTACTAAGTAATTCTAAGACGGAGTACATGCAAATCCTAGGCGGAACATGCATTAAGGAACTCATGATAAAATCTTTTCAAAGCGGATTTAATTTCAAAGTACATTCCTATGATGGAATTATTTTTAATAAGAATCTATAGCACAAACTAAAACAAAGAAGTTTATCGCTAATAGATAAACATTCCTAAAATGGAATCGTTCAAGCGTATACATTAATGATATTCCCATGACGGAACTCTCGGTCTTCGTTACATTCCAAAAAAATATTTGCAAGATAAATACTGAACACGTTCATAAATAAAAATTCCTAAAATGGAACCCCAAAGTCAAGAATAAAGTCCTTTAAAAGGAACTTGTATGCCCTAACGGGAACATTTTATCCGTCAAAGATAAACAGACGTACCTGTGAAAACAAATTCTAAAATGAAATTTGAAAATAACACGCAGGATACATAAAAAGCATAAAATTGCATTTTGGATTAACAGGAATATTGTACTTATATTACAAAACAAACCTCCAAACCGGGAACACTCTCACCGGGAAGACAAATATTCAAGAAAAAGTAACAAGTTACAAACTAAACAAACTTCTCCTCCACAACTTCAGCGGGAGCCTTGGCGGTAGCATCCTCTCCTTCAGCAGAAACATCCTGTCCTTCGGTGTTGGTTGACTCTTGAGGAACTGGAGCAGTGGAATCATCAGGCTTATCCTCAGTTGGCTTTCCCACATTTTGCTCTTCACCCGCAGCCACAGGAGCCTGCTCTTCCACGGTAGCATCAACGAGTTTCCCGTCAACCACTTTCTTGAACGGGTCAATCGCTTTCAGGTCAATTGCCGTCCCGGGAAGAAGCAAAGCCACTTGGCTCAGAATGTTGGGGACAATAGTGGAAAAGACAAGGTCATTGGTTTCTGATATTTTTTGATCCAATGCTTCCTCCTTCTCAGCCTCAAGTCTTTTCACCTCCTTTTCCTGCTCCGCCTTCATCTTCTCCATTTCAGCACTTTGGGCAGCCAACTTTTGATCCTTTGTCATAACTTGCCCCGCCAGAACAGAGGGTTCCCCATACATCTCTACAGCTTTCACATGTTGGGTCAGGGAACCCATCAATCCGTCATAGGCAGCTTTGTTCTTGGCTGCCTCTTCCCGCTCCTTAGCAAGCAACTCATCCCGTCTCTTCCTCACTCCGGCTAGCTCCTCCTGATGCTTCTTCTTGGCAGTTTCATATTTCCCTTTTTCAGCAGCCAAGTCATCCTTCAGCTTCTAGATGAGAGCATTTTTGGAAGTAACATCTTCCAGAGCAAGATCCCGCTCGGTCAAAGCCGTCTTTAACTGACTATCCAAGAGGATTAGCTTGTCTAGAGACTTCTGCAATTCACCCCGGAGCTCTACAACCAAAGCTTCAGATTTATGATACTCCTTGATGGCCATGTTACCAGAAAAGATGTCATAATCTTCGCAAGCCATCATGTGAGCAATGGTACTTGCACGTTGAAGATCAAAAGCCATCCGGGCGAGGTCATCTTGGCGTTGAGCCACAGACATGGCACCAACGTGTTCAAAATCTTCATTGGATACCATGCCCCGGAGCGTTTTTGGATGAAGTGCGGCAGAACTATGAAGGACGGGAGGAAGCTTGTATGGAGGAGGAGGAGCACGAGTCGAAGCAGTCACCTGGGCAGGAGGAGTTGTCTCAGAATCACGACTACTGCTACCTTCACGGGTTGTCCTACTCCGTTTAGGAGACTTACCTGCAGCAGCATGATCTCTCCCCCTTTTGTGTTGAGTCTTCTCCCTGTTTCCGGCAGCAGGAGGGGGCTTGTTTGTTGAAGAAGGGAGGGTCCGCGAAGAAGGTTTGGTAGGAGCAGCCTTGGCTTGTGGTTGAGGGCCAGCACCCAGTTGAGAAATAAGTTTTTCCGTAATAGCTTGGACAGGGATCGTCGACAGGATACTGGTCTCACTCGCCACCGCCTTCCCTTTGTCTTCTCCGTCAAGAGGTTGCGGGGTAGACTCAGGAGCAGGCTCATTAACAGGAGTGGGCACCTGAATCTCAACCGAATCAATAGCAGGAGTAGGCTGGACCACATTTTGAATATTCTCCGGTTGAGACCCAGCGCCACGAGAAGTCTGACCTTGATTTTGAGCAGCTTGCCTCTTGCTCTTCATCCTGGCCAAGAGATCGTTCTTCATTTTGCCTACAAGAACAAAGAAAGAAAAACGTTAGTAAATATAACATCAAACACATCCGTCAAGAGAGTGGTTAGAAAGAATCCTCACCCAAGGCTTTATTACGGGCATCTACAGACTTGCAGCCCATTAATCTCCTTGTATCAATAAAACCATACACCCTCCCGTCAAAAGTTTGACCACAAAACCTTTGAATTTCTGTCTTCAAATGGCGTTCCGCCTTATTCAACTCCCCTTCCGTATACAGATACTCCTTGGAAAGGAGCAAAAAATGTCTCTGGTACCAGTGTTTAGGGAATTTGGATCTACAAGGAGCAAGTAGTTATTTACAACAATGGGGGCCACCTCGTCAACAAGTAGTTAACAAGGGATCTCCCCAGATCCGCCGATATGAGTCTCTCCCTCGTCATCGGATAACCCCGTGATGACGGAATAATCATCAAAATTCACTGGACCAACAGGGTGGGCTTGACCATCCACCGGTAAGTGACAAAGACTACGATGCGCACCCTCCGAGGCTGGGACCACAAAGTAATATTCACCCCGTTTCCATTTGAAGGAATCTTGGTATACTTCAAAATATTTCGTTCTCTGACGGAAAGAAACGAAACCTTGGGGATCAGAAGTATCCTTGCTGGTCCTATTCAAGGCGAACAGGTTCATGAACAAAGGAACAGTAGCGTTCCCACCAGCATAAGTACAAAAGAATTGAAACGCCTTTATAAACCCCCACGACGACGGGTGAATTTGTGAAGGAGCAAGGCGGAGATGAGCCATCAAACCAGCCTCAAATTCCGTGAAGGGAAGGCGAACTTGGAAAGTACTGACTAACACTTCCGGCAAGGAAATCCCACACTCTGCATACGTTGAACAGAGTCTCTTCTCTATGGCCGGGATAGTGATTCTCCAATCTTCAGGAGAACCAACATTTTTACATGCACCGGTAAGAGATTTTTTCCGAGCATAATCGCAGGGCACACCAAGAACACTTGGTACCACCCATTGATATTTATTGGCATCTGCTGGCAAGACCGAAGCCGTTTTTACTTCTTTCACCATCTCTTCCACTTCTTTCGTTTTCTTCGCTGCAAGCCTGCCAAGTTCAACACTAGTGTCAGCCATGGCGTCATTTTCTTTAAAAAGAAGATGCTGCAAATTTACATTGGAAATCCCAATAGACAACTGCTCCTCAAAGTACTTCTTATACTCCTGGATCCGGTCATTACTAAACCTAATAACAGCCATGTCACAGTCATGGTTATAATAGGTACGGGTTAGACCATCCGTCAAGATATACTCAGCATCCTTGGGATAAAATTTCCTCAAACACTCGACACTCACAGTGAAAACATCAAGATCATCATAACGGGCTTGTTCATAGGTCATCCCTTCACCATTATCTGGGATGACCACCGTTTCATATCTCTTCCTATAAACTGGCCCCTCAAAATACTCTTGATCAGAGAGTATCTCATCATCCCTCAAGAACAAAGACTCACTATCGCTCATAAAACTCTCATCACTATCAGTCAAAACTATCAACTCTCCTGTATTGGCCATAATGATACAAACAGAGAGAAATAAATTGATAAAGAAGAAAGGTCAGTGAAAGTACCTCGCAGATTGAAGATGATTTTCTGAAGGAGTAGTGATTACTGGAAACGAACCGGAATCAACGAAAATCCATGAAGCAAGGGAAAAAATCGCCGAAAATAGAGAGCAGTAAAGTCCAGTAGCAAAGATGCGAAAAGGAAAAAAGTGATAACCACCAAGTATTTATAAGTCACGAAAAAGCACGCTTAACGGCTTGGATGGAGAGAAGATGAAAAATTGAAATTAACGGCCCAGATTCAACCTCGAACAACGGATACTTGAGTACCCTACGACTGCTAGTAACATGCGCGCAGTAAATGCGCAGTAAAAGGGGACACGCGTGCGCTTCTAATGCTACCACGACGCTTCAGTAACTCACAGCTGTCCCACACTTCCAATAAAGACGAAACGATTCAGTTTCTCAACGGGTATAAATTCACCTCAGAGACGGCAAGCATAGACCCGGCAACAAATTAAAACGGAATGACATGTCATCACCATATCAAGACGGAACCGTACCCGGGGGCATATAAATAGGGTACGGGATTCCACACGGTACGACCTGTTTCTTTTCCCAAAAAAACTTTTTTCCACACTTTGTTACTGTTATGGGACTAACCCTTGTAGGAACTCCTAGACGGAAATATACATAATCAAGCCAATGCTTAGATTTCATCTGCAGCAATTGACTTCGGGGGCAACTGTTCTGGACTGGCCAAAAGCCCAATACAAGCATTAGTCCAAGCCCACTAGCATGTGGGGACCCGTCTCGCATCCCAAGGGTTTTCCACCCCAAAGCTACAGTGCACGCGCTGTAGACGGAAAAAGCTATGTCTTGGGATCTCCATCGTTGGATAAACCGTCACAAATTCCAATGGTCAGGATTCCTACACGGAATCCTTCTTGTCCTCCAAGGCAAAACACTTATAAATAGGTGGTTTCACACCACCTCATGGTATGATTCTAAACCCTATTGCTCTCTTCCTGCACACTTACTGACTTGAGCGTCGGAGTCCCTTTCGTGCAGGTACCCCCCCTGTGTCAAGGAGTTGAGCCTCTGTAGCAATCATCTAGCACCACCGTGACATCAACACTTAGAGTTAAGACTTTGGACCGGATAGAACAGGGTTATAATTCACCCTTTTGCACTATTAACATAATATATTTTAATCGTATTTTTTATTAATATATAAATATAAATATGTAAAATGTTATTTGATTTGTCTTTATGAATATACAATTTATATTATTTTTTTAAAAAATAATTAAAATATTAATAATTAAAATGTGTTGACAAACATAAAATGATCAACTACTAATGTTATATTTATTTTGAAAATGAAGGAGTAGTAATTAAAAATGAATCAAAATATAATTTTGTGATAATAACGCAACGGTAAAAGACAAAACAAGAGCAAATCCGAAAACGTCGTCGTGCAGTTTGGTCTGTTGACGAGACACAGTCACCGGCTAACAATGTTTTGATACAAAAACCTTCTTCTTCCTTTCTTTCTTTCCTTCTTTCATATTTTTGTGGATCCTTCAAATCTGATCTAACCCTTTTATTCCTTTCAAGATCCTTCATCAAATCTTTCAGGTCATTCTCTCTCTCTCTCTCTCTCTCTCTCTCTGTTCAATTTTTTATTTTATTTTATTTTTTATAATTTTCAGTTCAATAATCAATTTTCATTTTACGGTTAAAAATTCATACTTTACTCTATTTCCTCATCGCCCACATTCTCATTCATGCTTTTCATCTTCTGGGTATCTCTTAATTCTGCTTAATTTGTTATTGTTATTGCTACTTCACATGCATCATTCAGGAACATTGTTGCATAATGCACTTTACCTTACTGCCCAATTCAATCTCCTTACAGTTAGTTATACATGTCAGAAATCATATATGTATTTGTTTAAAGGGGGTATAAAGTTACCAAACGTTAGTTGGTTTAGTGGGAATCGACACTAGACTTGATAGGAAGATCACGGTTCAATACCCCGCAACTGCATTCGGGAGAGACCGGAACCACTTGATGTAATAACTGACCCCTGAATAGATTAATCAGTCCAATAGGCCGAATACTGGTGGTGAAAAGAAAAGAAAAAAGAATAAAGTTTTAATTAGTGTGAGAGAGATTGATGGAAATTGAACTAGTTAACAATTCTTTGCTCGTGCTTTAGATAAATGGATGGTGTTTTTGTTTTGTGTGATTTTAAGTAGATGATTGTTTCTGGTGGCAAGTTTTATGAAGCACTGATGTAGACACCAGACAAAACACTAACTCTGATAATACTTTAAGAAAATGATAGTGATTAGTGATTAAAGCACTAATATTGGACACGCTTTCAATCTAACGTGTCAGTGCTACTACATAGATGTTACTAATATACTTTTTATTTACTGCTTGATTTGAGTGCTTTGTTATTAACTATACTATTTTTCTGACTTGTGGAATTGCCTGTTTATTTGAGTACATTATATTACTGTGTTGTGGTAATTTGGGATTTGTTTGGTTTCAGATAGATGGATGAATACTTTGATGATATGTTGTCTTTGTCATTGCGGTCTACTTTAGAGGTTCATGGTGGATTTGATTCTCCCCGGTTTGTAGCAAACTCTGATGATATCTTGTCCTTGTCATTGCGGTCTACTTTAGAGGTTCATGGTGGAACTGATTCTCACCAGGTTGCAGTATGTTCTCTTTGCCGCAAGGCTTTATCACTTGATGATTGGACAACAGGTGATCTTACCACCGATATTGTATGTGGTGATTGTAAATTTTTATTGCTTGAAGACTTTGGGAATCACACGCTTACACAAAGCTCTCGAAGGAGGCTTAGAGGAAGTTTGAGACATGGTAGTTCTGAATCATTTGAGAACCCTGCATCTGTAGATGAAGATCAACTTTTAGATGGTGACAACCCTGCATGGTCATTTCAATATGCTAGTGCAAATACGACTCCTAGTCGGTCTAGAAGCTCGAGGCATGCTCTCTCAGATACCGACAGTGATGGTTTTGATAATTGGCGTTCTCTTTATGGTGAAAATGAATCAAGTTCGAGTTTTAGACCATATAGGATTCCTCGCAGTGAGACTGATTCTTTTTCTTTCAGTGCTTATGGAGGTGACTCGGATATCTCTATGGATAGACAGAGTTTTGTAGGCACTGGAATTTTTAATTTACTTGATGAAGGAAATGTGTTTGATAGTGACACTGACATAGATCCAATGCATGCTGGCATTGGCCACTGGAATTCGGACGACATGGAAGATGATGACGAAGAGAGGGAACTACTCGAGGTTGACGAAGGTGAAGACGCTAGTCTTCAAAGTCCAAGTGAGAGCCGACACCACATTAATTTGGAACAAAGGTTTAATATTACTGAATCCGAGAGAATATTTAGCCACTTAATCAGAGAAGCTTTGGACGATGCTGATTTACCTCATCGAGCTAACTTTGGAGATTTCCTCGATACTAGACGCTTCAACGATCTGCTTGATCATCTTGCTGAAAATGACAGCTCAAGACGAGGAGCACCTCCTGCTGCTGCATCGTTTGTGAAAAATCTTCCACGTGTAGTCATTAGCAAGGAACACGAGAAGCACGACGAACTAGATTGTGCCATCTGCAAGGATGTTTTGGCCCTTGGCACTGAAGTAAATCAGCTTCCTTGTTCTCACCTTTACCATTCTAATTGCATTTTGCCGTGGTTGAAGACACGTAATTCATGCCCTGTTTGTCGTTATGAGCTTCCAACCGATGACAAGGATTACGAAGAGGGAAAACAGAATATTGATGGTAGAAATGTGATCTATGACAGACAGCAACTACATGTTATGGATGATAGTTTCTCGGATACTTCTGATGGAGCTGAAACTGGTGAAGACAATGGTACAACTACTCATGATACAGCGGATTCTTCTGCAGTAAGAGGTGGTAGAAGAAGTTGGTTGTTTCTTGCTGCAGCTCCAATTGTTAGTCTAGTAGGCACGGTTATTGTACTGTGGTTAGGTAGGAACTCTCAAATTGGAGGGACTAGAAATTCGAGTGCTCGCTATTCGTCTGCGCAATCAACATAGTGTTAGTGTTTATGGTTCTCAAAACCAAAGTGAGAGTAGAAGCAGAAGATGGTGGTGTCCATTCTAAGAGCTTTTCAAAATCTTCATCAATAATGCAATTTGTAATAGCCAATTGAGATGGAATTTTTTAGCAGAAACTCTTTATTCATGTTGATGTGACTTTTATGATCACTAATTTTAAAAAATAATGTGTAGATTTCAGTTTGTACTTACCCTGGTTGTGCTTCAAGGACCTGATGCCTGAATATTTGACAATCAATCCTTGTTGTTTTTCTGTTTTAGACCGAATTTATCTAAGATACTGTGAATATTTTTAGTAAGATATGACAACAAACTTTTTATTCATGTGTCATTATTTGCAGTAATTGTTTCAATTAATTGAAACTATAATCTCTTTTGCTAAAATTCATAATCTGTTTTAAAGATTTTTGTGCTCCACATAATTCATATATTTGTTATAATAGATTGATGAAGATCATTTGTAGCCAAAATACTGTCGATCAATTACAATCAATCATGTATGTGACTTTAAAATTAGGTAAAGCAAATGTCAAATGTATGTTTGTGTAAAAAATCTTTACAAATGTACCAAATGGTAGTTGATGATTGACATTGAACTTGGTAGGAAGGACCACGATTCGACTTCCTACAACTGCGTTTGAGAGATGACTGAAACTACTTGATATCAGAACTCGCTCCAAACACTAGACTATTAGAAGCCCCTTCCCCTAATAACTAGAGGGTAATGTCAAATTAAATCTTTAATATATTTCACTCCAATAAAGTTTCTTCTTATAAAATTTTGAATATTTATAACTCATTATTATATTATTGCTTTTGAGCAAACTTCTAGCGCAAAATAAACTATAGAAGTCCTTTTTTATTTGGACAACCGTACTTGTCACGACTTAGTTTTTCTCTAGCCACCTACCTGTCTTTTTGTTTTTCAAAAGAATAGGAATCACATCGAGTGACAATCATGTGAACTTGTTCATGCCTAGCATGTGAAGATATGCATTGATGTTTTCATTTTGTCTATCCAAATAATAGATTTGAAGAATATATTGCTAGACAATGGGTCCTCAAAATCAATTTGGAACAATTAAAGTAAGACTTTCAAAGAGACGAGTGTAATTCAATCCTACAAAATCAACTTAGAAAATAATAACTGCGTAGGGTCAATAGATCATATCTCTAACCGTAGTAGAGGTTTTTTAGTAACAATCAAACAAATCTAAGATAGATTCTGGCATGTCATTAGATTTTTTGGATCAAACTCAATCTTTAAAAATCGGTTTGTAAGGTAAAAACTGCTTAAACTTTACAAGATCTATGGTATCTTAATCAAGTAGAAAATGAGCTTCTTCCATAAATTTTACAAGCCCTTCTTAACAAGATCCTCTAATGAACATATCATCAATCAGTAGACAGCAGAAATCAAGAAAAACAGATATGGTTACACTAGATTAGATATTGCTGTTTCTTTACTAATCTAAATTTCAAAGGAACAAAATGAATGATACTATATTACAAGTTATTGCATTAACATGATATATCTCTAATCTATATGCAGTCTCAGAAGAGTAAGCTAAGGTATAGAACAATCCATCCAGCCATTGATATTACAGCAAAGATATGTACCCAGAATAAAACAGCAGCTGCCTCCCTTCCACAACCTCTTAAATTAGCCACAGCACCTGTGAACAAGTAAAACATTATATGTTAAAATCAACTTTAGCAATATTTGTTATATATACGAATTATACTTATAGTAATAGTAATGACTAATGACAATCTTGTTTTACTAATAAAGGGATTCCTAAGAGTAACTTGAGACTAAAGCTCTGTTCGACAAGGCTTGCAAAACCGCTAGCTTATAGCAGATGGCAGATGACTTATAACATATAAGCTCATATAATCAAAATATAGATGTTTGGTAATGCTTTTCTCTCTCAACAATATAACGTTTTATCAGTTATTTCAACTGCTAATTTTACTGAACACTTCAAATTTGGTTTGCTAGCTTATCTGTCATCTGCTATTTTTTTAAAATTAGAGTCTAAAAGGCTACAACAGCAACAATTTCCCAATTTTCCAGTTTCCGCCCATTTAGGGCAAACATATTTAGTACTTTTAACACCTAGAAAATGTTCAGAAGTGAATTTACTACCAGTGAGAACTAATTAGGACTAGGAAAGATGTTTGTACTATATACCTGAAAGGACAGATGTCGGCATTGAATGCTGAAGTAGTAGGACAAATCGAAACATCTTATCATCGGGGGGAAGAAAGCCGAGCTTGTCAGCCAACATGACGATGCCGAGTCCAACTGGAGGCACTAAAACTAACCGCGCGAAAACAATAGCAGCAGTTGTCCGAAAACCAAGTTTTGAACTTCCAGGTCCTGCAACCAAAACCAAAAGCCAACCATGATTCCTTTTTCAGTCAAAAGATTTAGAAACATCGCTTAATGATTTAATATAATGAGAACACTATGAAATAAACTTACCGTCGATAAGGCTACCTCCCAATGCCAACAGAATGCAAGGAATCATGGCCTCCCTGAATACCAAAAAAACCTTTAGACATTATCACCTAAAATAACTTCATAAGTATCTGATAATGACTTCTGACGATAAATAATACTCCCTCCGGTCCTTAATATAAGATAAAAACTACTATTTAGGTTCATTGAACTTTTAATGTATTTGAACTATATTATAGCTTTGATTAATCCAATTCTCAATGTATTTAAAAAAAAGAATCTTTTCTTATATATAGGACCAGAGGGAGTAATTTGTTATCACTATTATAGAACTAAGATACTATGACTCAGTTTCATAACATTACTTTTGAATTTATATGTTTATAAATAATTGAATGTTTTCTTCGAAATATTTTTCTTTTTCAGAAGATATTTTTTGATAGAAAGTAGGAAGAGTAAGAGAAAGTAGGATAAGATGTTTTCTTCTAAGCCAATAGAAAGACGGAAAGAAAACTTTAATAGGCATACCCAAGAATCATGCAACTATCAGTGAAGAAGAACAGTGGTGCATCAGGCGTAAAGATCAGTTTCTTCAGAAATGGAACTGCACCGAGTGTCATGGCTAGAATCTGCAAAGCAAGTGTAAACACTCAATGAAAACTAACTCTTTTATATATTATATATATTAGTTAACACGATGAAACAGATCTAGTTACCAAAATACCAGTAAACTAAACTAGTTCACAAACACTATTCCACTTGAACATATTTATATAAAGATTCAATAAGGAGAGATACTCACTGATGCAATAATAGGGGGTTGAAGAATTTGCTTAAGCTTCAATTTGTCATATATGAGTGCTAATATAGCTTTAATCTGCATCAACAAACATGTGTAAACATTATATCGAAGAACGAGATACAACTGAGTTAAATTACAATTTCTAGTTCATCAAATCATGTGAAAAAATAAAAGAAAATTACACCCGTATTTAAAGTAAATCTCACCTTAGACTTCCCTGAAGCACTCGAATCTGCTAAATCGTTCTCCTCCTCCTCCTTCCCCTCCTCCTGAGCAAGCAATGGAGCTTGTTCCGGTGAACCATCAATCTTTACAGTACCGATCTTTAGGGGAAGCCTTTCGTTATCAATGTCAAAGGTGCCCTCTGGAGGAGGTGCCAACATGTTATATACATAGGTGTACAGAATGATAGCACCAACCTAAAAAAATGAGGAATATGAGAGATATTCACTCCTAATTAGATATCTGTACTACGATTTTGTTTCAGTGGGAGTGTGATTTCTAGAACAAATTAATATATGAACTAGTTTAAATTATAACAAAGTTCCTGAAATAAAGAAGCTATAAACTAAAAAATTTCTTAACAAGTGAATGAATTATAAGTCAAGGCACGTGACATCTACATTTGACAGCACTTCATGATATTATAAACTAAAACAAGATATCTAGAACTCACCCATTGGCCAAATGATATATAAGCAGTTCCATCCGTGCTACATTTAACTGCGTCTCCAAAGGGATTGTTTTGGTCTCGACATAATGCAGCAATCAGGACAAGGGGCACATTCCCAATATTCCCTGTAAACAAATTTGCCATGAAATGATTCAAGACAAGGTAAAACAACATGATGGAATGCAGATACAAAAGACCTCTATTTTTCTTCTTTTTCAATTGAATTAAGTCAATCTCATATCACGTTACATTCAATAATTTATAAAAGAAAATCAAGTTTGATTGTTTTACCGATTCCAATGTGGATAATTGTGAACTTGAAGAAAGGGTACGGTGGACGGACAATAGAGGCAACAATAAAACCAATGATTGATCCTACTATTGAACTCAAAAGAACATTCATGGGAATAAACCACCTGCAAAATAATGAAATATCAATCAATTGGTGTCTGCATTTTCTCTAAATAGGATTTTGAAAAAAAATTCAGCAAACTCATTATGCTGCAGAATTAAGATCTTTGATGCCTATGCAATAGCAATGCCACCACCACAATTGCATCGCAATAGCTCTATCTAACTGCAATTCTCAGCAATATCAGAGATCACAATATTTGACCTCACTTCTCCAAAATATCACAGATCACAACCCTAGTTTAAATATTTAGTGTGTATATCATCATAATTACAAATTTACAATTATAATTAAGACTCAATTCATATTCACTATCACTATAAAGATTGTTACACCATCAATTAAACGTAATCATCAGAATTCAGATCATTAAAAACATTTTACTTTCAAGATAACATAACTATCAAAAACATCAGAATTAATCGTCACACATATGATTGATCGTGATTTATTGACAGCGTAAAACTCTTTGCACCGACAGTGCATAAAAATTAAACACTTCATAAAAAAAAAAGGAAAAATCAAAAAGTTAGGAATGAGTTGATTACAAGTTACCACATACCAATCAAGCATCTTCTGCAAAGTAACAGCTTGTCCAAGCTGAGAGAATATCAAACAAGGTAGTAACAGTGTAAAAACCAACTGCAAAAACAAATAAACAGATCATTAAGAAACCAATTCTCATAACAAAAACACCATGAACACAGATATATAGATACATAGATAGATACAAATTACAATACATACCCCATTCAAAAGCCTTCTACCAGAAGCAGGCAAAATATTAACATACTTAGAAGCCATAAGAAGACCTAAAAAACACATAGTGAAAACTTTAACTATAGGCAAAACTGCAATTTTGATTGAACCTAACAATGATTCTCCTCCTGCACCCTCATTCTCTATAGCCATCAATAATCTCTCCATCGTCGCCATCGATACGCCGTAGTTTCACACTCACAATTCTGAATTCTGAATTCTTGTTTTGATTCACACAATTCAACAAACACCTTCTGTGCAGAGTTCTTATATGAAACTGCACAGAATATTATTATGTACCTTCAAATAATGAAAATAAATATTTGATAATTAGATAAAGAACAAAAATCATAAACCTTATAATAAAAACACAAAAATAATAATGATAATAATTTAAACGCATACTTAAGAAAAAACTGTAGATGATTTTTGTCAGTGTTTGATTCAAGAGATTGTTTTATGTGAGAGAGAAAGACGATCTTAAATTAAATTAATGTACTTAGTTAATTAATAAATTAAGTTGGGTTTTATATAAATAGGCACGTGACTTAAGCGGCAGTGGCACGTGACAGCATATGAATACCATTCATATTCAGTTCTTCTTTGATTCCACGCTTCCACGCAAACAAAAAGGAAATAGAGGTTAAAGTGGTTGGGTTTATCTTCCTTTAATTAAGGGATAATAATTTAATTCTCGTGTTGAATATAACAAATTTTAAATCTTTGTATTTGTTCTATATTTTGCGGCGTCTTCAATCCAACGAGAATTAATCATTACATTCAACAATAAATACTACGATTTCAACAAAAGAAGAAAATACAAACAAAAAAATAAAATAATAAATAATGGAATACGCATACGTGTACCTGGTATATTGGATTATTTTAAGCAGCAACAAACTTTCATGGATGGTCACCGATGAAAGAGACTGGTAGTTACAACAAAAACACACTAAAGTAACAGTGTAACAGTTGTTAGATGGAATATGGTAGTTTTATAAAATATGATTTTCTGTTTTAAATCATGTCTTCTTACTTTTATAGTTTTGTTTAACATTAAGTTGAAATCTTTTTTTATATTTTTTTTTATATTGGATTAAGTTGAAAAAAAATTATATTGGATTAAATTGATATCTTGTTTCATCTGATTTTGTCTTTGTTATATTTATCTATAAGGGTTTGTTGGTGTGCCGGATAGATAGAGGCAAGATATGATAATAAGCTAAATAATAATACGTTATGATAGAGACAAGATTAGCACATATCATGTCATGTATTTAGTGCACACATGATAAGAAAAATAAAAAGAGTAAAAGGATAATCCAACCGAAAATAAGGATTAAAATAACGAATAGTAGTTTGATAGGCTTAATGGTAAGTTAAATTTATCCTTTTCTATTGGTGCACCAAACAACGGATTAAAACAAGATTGTAAAAGAAAAATTAAGACTATACCAAAAAAAAAAGAAAAATTAAGTACTCCCTTTGTTTCTAAATAATTTTGTTTGAGATAATTATGCATTATTTATGTAACTTACTTTGATCATATATTTTTATCAATATATAATAGCAAAATTAGTATATAAGATACTACTAGTATAACTTACCCGTGCAATGCACGGGTTAATATTTAAATTTATAGTATACTAGTATGTTAGCCCGTACCAGGTACGGGATTATTTTCTTTTAATATTATTTATTAAATTATTTTAAATTATTATTGAAATAAATTATTTTAGTATTAAATAGTGAATTTGATATATTATGTTTTATAAGTTGCTTAAATATATTTTTGTAATAAAAATATCTTTTTTATAGAAATTAGATTAAATATATTATGATTCGGATAAATGACATTAAATAAAATTATAAGTTATATTAAAAGAATCTATTTTAAAAACTTAAAAGTTATACGATACAAAAACAATTTTATAAAATAGCATAAACCAAAAACATAGTTAATCAATTTTTTTATTACGAAAAAGACATTTTTAAACTCTTAAAATTAAAAGTGAAGTCATATTTTAATGTGTTTTTTTTCATAATGAACAAACATTATAATTTTTATTAAAGAAAAATAATGAAATTTAATATTTTGAAATTTTCATAGTCTTTTAGATTCGAAATGACATAATTCCTATGTATCATAGACTAAATAATTCATTCAGTTATCACAATTAAAAAAAAAGGTTAAATTAGATATTTGGTCGCTTAACTTATTTTATTTGTCACTATAATAAAATAAAGAATGAGCATGTGAAATTGGTGAGAAAAAAAATATAATATAAAATTAAAAGTTAAACATGATAAACAAACAAATACAAAAAAAGCAACCTTCCTATTGCAAACCTCAGAAATTTTTCTGTAAAAAAAAACTCAAACATTCAATAACCTTCTAACGTTGTTTATTAAAGATTTATTAAATTGAATCTCATCAAACTACATTTTTTTTTTTCAAATACAGTGCAAATTAATATATCTTTTTCAACGTTCTCTCACTTTTTTCAACTTATTTCGTAATAATCCATATAAATTTCAAAAACGAAAGAAATACAAATAAAAAATTACTCGCACATTCAATGATCTTCATACTTTTATTCTACATTTATTGTAAATTTATTAAACTAAATTTTATTATACTATATTTTTTTGAAATACAGTGTAAAAATTAAAATATCTTTTCCTCATTGTTCTCTCACCATCTTATTTAACCTTGTTTCGTAGTAATTCACATGTAAATATAAAGAATAAAATATATGCAAATAAATAGACAACCTTACATATCGCAAAACTTCCACATTTTTTCGTCAATAAAAAAACTCTCATATTTCGTGATCTTACTACGTTTCTTATGTTGGAACAAAGGATGTTCAGAATCTGACTCTTAGTGTTTTGATGATAACAAAGTATTAATGAACAATAGGGTATTTTAATATTTAATTTTGAGTGTGCAGATTAAATATATTATGTTGATTTAATTAAGCTCTGAAACAAAGCATTAGCATGGATATCAGAAGCATGGATATCAGAAGCTTAGATATCAGAAGTATGAACATCAGAAGCATGGACATCAGAAGCTAAGATATCAGAAGCAACGCTAATCAGAAGCAAGTCATCTCAGAAGATTAATGTTGAATCAGAAGCAACGTATGGAGAAGACCAACAGTTCAGAAGCTGAAGACATCAGAAGCATATGTCTGATACATAGGCTCTGAATAACAAGCCAGAAGCCAGTGTTAACTGATAGTGATTCAATGATTGGAAATCATTTGAATTAAAGGCTGTGATTGATTGATACATCATAGTACTGCAACCTTATCATCAAGGATTGTGACGTTAGTACTATTTTTACTCCATAAGGTTGAATATTCTCAAGCAAAAGGAATAACAGGATAAGCATTATCAGAATTGGTAAATATCCCATGTTACCTTGTCCTTTTCACAGCTGGCTTGAAAATGACCTCTGCAACGGTCATTATCTTCAAACGTCTCTATTTCCTCTTCACATATAAATAGAGAAACTCTCTTTGAAGATTAAGGTTACAACAACGCACGCACTTATACAACTTTACTCCTTTACATAAGACTGAAAGCACTGCTTCTGAAACTATTTCTGTTGTGCTTCTAACACTCTGTTTTTCTAATTCATTAGGAATTCTGTGTTAGAGTCTTAAGAGTCTTGAGTTGTAATCTTGAGAAAACTCTTGATTTTATAATCAAGTGTTTATTACTTTCTATTTTATTTCTTTTATATTAGGAAGCCTCTTGCTAGTGTGCTTGAGCAAGTAGGAAGTCTCTTACTAGTGTGTTTGAGCATTGTAATAGTCTAGGTGATTATAGTGAAATCCCTTGGAAGTGCAAGGGGACTGGACTACTCTCGGTTTGTGAGAGGAACCGGTATAAAATTGCTTGTCTCGCCTTTCTCTCTATCCTTACTCTCTTGTGTGAGTGTGTTAATTGTGTTTCTTTATCCGCTGCTGCTTCTGAAAGGTTTCAGAACTTGAAAGAAGTTTTTAAAACGCCAAAACACAATTCAACCCCCCCTTCTTGTGTTTTTCACACCTTCATCTTATATTGATTTATTTATCTGAATCTCATAAAACTATTTTTTTTTGTTAAATACAATGTAAATTAAGATATTTTTTCTCATTACAAAATTCTCACTTTTTTTGTCAAAAAAAAACATCCACATTCAATAATCTTCATATGTTTATTGTAGGTTTATTCAAGTTAATACCATCAAACTACTCTTTTTTCCATCTTACTCTCACTACAAAACTCCCACTTTTTTCTAAGAAAAAAACTCCATACATTGTACGTTTATTGTATATTTAATTTCATCAAACTACAATTTTTTTTAAAATACAGTGTAAATTAAGATATTTTTTCTCATATTTAAAAGAAAAAGAAAATTTTGCATATAATAAAACTCCCACAATTATTTATAAAAAAAAAATTCCCACTATAGTGATCTTCTTAAATTTATTGTAAATTTATAACTGAATCTCATTAAACTACCATTTTTCTTTTAAAATACAATAAAATAAGATGTATTTTCTCCTTATTTAAATTTGTTTTATAGTAATCCACATTTTTTCTTCAAAAATAACTCCTCTATTAGTCAACAATCTTCTTAAATTTACAATTGATTTATTTATCCGAATCTCATCAAATTTTTTTATTAATTACAGTGTCAAGTAAGATATTTTTTTTTCTTCATTCTTTCACTATAAAACTCCCAATTTTTTATCAAAAAATATAATCTCACATTAAGTGATATTCCGACTTTTATTGTATATTTATTCAATTGAATCTCATCATATTACATTCTTAAAATTTTTATGTAAATTAAGATATTTTTTCTCATTGTTCTCTCTCACATTGTTTCAATTCGTTTTGTAGTAAACCACATTAAATTTGAAGAACAACAAAAAATACTAAAAATAGAAAATCTTTGCATATCACAAAACTCCCACATTTTTTTAAAAAAAATACAATGTAATTAAGATATTTTTGTCACCGTTTTTTCACCTTATTTAAACTTGTTGGTTGTAATCCACATATAAATTTCAAGAACAATTTTTTTTTTAAATAAATAGACAACATTGCATTTCACAAAACTCCCACATTTTTCTTCAAAAAAAAAAATTCACATTTAGTGATCTTTCAACTTTTATTGTATAGTTTTATTCAATTTAATTCCATCAAACTATTTTTTTAAATACAATGTAAATGAAGATATCTTTTCCATCTTTCTCTCACCTTCTTGTTTCAACTTATACCGTAAAAATTCATATGTAAATTTCAAATAAAAAATACAAATAAATAGACAAACATGAATATCACAAAACTCCCACATTTTTTTCGACTTTTTTTTATTAAATACAATGTAAATTTAGATAACTTTTCCAATTATTCTCACCTTTTTTAAATTATTTCGTGGATTAAATTGTTAAATACAAACCTTTTTTTTTTGTAAAAAAACATAAAAAAAACTCTCATATTTATCGTAGATTTATTCAAATAATTTTCACCATACTACATATTTTTATTTTTAAATACATTGTAATTTAAGATACTCCATCTGTTCCTTTTTATTTGTCGTTTTAGAAAGAAGAAAAAAATATTTTTTCCTATTTATTTGTTGTTTTGGAAATTTAGGTTATATTTTGCGTATTATACCCTCCTTCCTATTTGTTTGTTTTTGAAAAACAATTGTTTTTTTTTTTTTGTGATATTATTTTTTGAAATACAGTAGAATCTCTTTAAATTAATACTCGGTAAATTAATAAACTCTCTAAAATAATAAAGTTGTCCGGTCCCGACTTGGGCTAGTGTAAAAAATTGAAAAAATCGATAAAATAATAAGATAATATTTTTTCGGGAGATCCCTTTGTAATTTTTGGTCCCAAGAAAATCATAAATTAATAATTCGTATAAATTGAAAAAAAATATATTACACTCTATTAAAATATGATTTAATAGTTGTCTGTTTTTCTTTAAAGTTCAAGTCCATTTGAAGTTCATCTCTAACTTTTCTTATTGCATCCAATAGCTCAGGTGTTGTATTTTTGTATTTTATCATAAAGTTGTGAAGAATGTTTGACGCCATAAGTGTTTCCTTTTGTGTAACGCCATAAATCATTAAAAACTCTTTAAATTAATAATTATTAATTTATTGATAAATTAATAACTCTCTAAATTAATAAATTTCTCCAGTCCCAATTCTATTAATTTATAAAGTTTTTACTGTAGAAAGTGTGTGTGCAAAAAATTAGGGTATATATTCCAAAAAAAGAGAGGGTATAATAGAAAGATATGATGCAAAAATACATCTTTTTAAATTAGTCATTTTATTCGACAAATAAAAAGGAATGTAGGGAGTATTTTTTTCATCATTCTCTCACATTGTTTCAACTTGTTTCGTATCAATCCACATGTAAATTTCAAAAAAAACAAAACAAAGAAATAGAAAATCTTGCATATTACAAAACTTTAACAATTTTTTGTAAAAAAAAAAATCACATTCTGTGATTTTTCTATATTTATCATAGATTTTTCATCTATATTTATCTTTTTACGTGGTGTGGAATGAGGTTGCTCAATGATTGCTTTTTGTATATATAGATAGGTTGTAACATTATTGTTGTTATGCTAGAGTATAAACAAAGTAGATGTTTTCCGTAAACTGTTTTCTTTTTGTTGTTATCTATAATTTGTTTTAATAAAAAAAATAGAATTCTATAAAATATTATAAAAATAGAATTATTGTTGTTAATGAGAATCAAACAACAAACTTTAGCTAAAATAAATCTTTACAATATAAAATTGAATTATTGTTATCAAGAATCAAACAACAAACTTAAGTGAAAAAAATCTCCACAAAAAAAAAACATATATTAAAGAAGATCTAATTAAATGACACATAAGAAATTTTTCTTGATAATGCACGAGAAAGCTTCGTGAAACTATCATAATATTTATAATAAATTATAAAGATAAAGATGATGATAATAATAATAATAATAATAATAATATCCATAAATTGACATTGTAGAAGTGTCTCAATATTGCCCCTAGATGTGATTTTCAGTAGGTCGTCTTTGAAGGAAAACTTTGGAGATGAGTTGAACACTTGTATAGCAGAATCACTCTTTTCATTAGTTCTAAAAAAATTGAAAGAAAAAATTAATAAACAATTGCATATATGCATAAGTGGAATTTATTAAAAGTAAATGTTTGATATAATAAAGGAATCATACATCGATTTTAATGTCGCAACTTCTTTTGTCCACCCTACAAAATAATATCAATTGCGTGACAAAACCAAGATTAAACATGATATTGTCAAAATAATCTCAACACAAATGATCATACACCTTATTGAAGAAACAAAGAATATGTATCAAACAAATCTAAAGCAATATTATGATCATATGTATTTATATGTGTGAAAATATACATGTGAAACAAAAAAGATATTAAAACAAATTTGTTTTATTTTTGTGCACTTTGAAAAATAAATTTTTCACACGTATATTAAAACAAATTTTCAGTAGCTCTATCAAAACAAATAATATATATCAAACAGAACCGTAAAAATAAGTCAGATCAAATTAAATTCAAACCTCACAACCAATCAACCTCAATCACTATTTAGAAATCAATTAACTCACAATAAATCAAATAAAGAACGAAGAACCTGACCTGTTATCGAACTCGAATTTGTTTATTATCTTATCAAATATGGTTAATGTGTGAAAATTTTACTTTTAAAAGTGCACAAAAATAAAACTTAGAGTATATACCTGAGAATCAAGGAGAACACACTTCGTTGAGAAGACCGTCTTAGAATTCTTTGGATCAACGGCAAACCACTACCGAACAACTCAGACAACACAATTAACATTAACACACTTATGTGATATCTTTGATCATAGTATAATCTAGTGTATTCATCTTTGAAGGAAGGTTAATTATTTTTTGGAATAAGAATAGTTTTTATTTGTATTCTAGATAATTTGGAATGAATGCGTTTTCTATATATAGAGTGGAAACAAAATAGTTTTTTTCTTTTTGTTGTTATTCATAACGAAAAAATATTAGAGATGCAACTGAATTATGCTAAAAATAATCTCTAAAAAAAATATAAAAAAAATCTAATTGAATGCCACATAAGCAAATTTTTCTGAGAATGCACGAGAGAGCTTCGTAGAACTATCGTAATGTATATAATAGAGATTCATAAAACAATAAATTATAATTAGATTATTGTTATGTATACCATTCCAAAATCTGACTTTTGCAAAAAGAATTACAACAACTGCATTTGTAGAATTCCCAGAAGTAATGAGTGAGTTAAGTTGATCGACTTCAGACCCAAACAATGTAACTTTGAAACGGTAGCTGTAAAAATAATATATTATAAGAGTTTAGTATTCATCATTAATAAAAGGCGTTAATAAAAAGTTGATGGGTCATAATATTTATGTTATTGTTTGTAGTAAAATTTATTACCCATTGTTATCCAGTTCGACATGATTAAATTTTCCTTTTTTCCTTGCTTGTCCGAATGAACGCTCCATGCCAATATGACAAAGAACTCCCATAAGATCTGCACAAGAAAAATTAGTTTTAAAAATCGTATAGTGTATGAAGAATATACCCATAGATATTGATGATCATAAAAATAGATATAAACTTACGACACAAATAATTAACATCATATGTATCAATAAATACGTCTCTAGGATCTGTGAAAGTTAGAACTTCATTGGGTACTTCAGAATCAGATATGTTATCAACATTTGTACCCTTTTCCCAAACTAATTTGCATGGATGTCTAGCTGCGCGATATTCACCCTTATTTGGAGTGACACTCAAACCTTTCAACTCGTATACCTTTCCCTCTTCAAGTTTATCCTTAAATAAACAGAACAACTGATACCACGTAGTTGATTGGATTTTCTCACCCTACAAAATAATATCAATTAAATGGTTATTATGCATTTGCATCAAACATACATAAAGATTATTTAATATTATCGGCCGAAAAAAATAAAAACCCAATTAAAAGGCAAAACTAAGATTAAACATGATCTCGTTAAAATAATCTCAACATAGATGATTATACACCTTATTAAAAAAACAAAGAATATACGTGTAAAAATAAATACAGGTTATTATGGCTTTTTGTTGCTTTGCTTTTCCTTCCTTTTGTGTATGGCTTGTTGGCTGTTTTTTCCTTTTTTTATGTTTTTTTATTTGAAAAGGCAAAAAACTTATATTAAGACTACAAAAAAGATACAACACAAAATCACAAAGCACAAGTTATGCTATGGGATGAAAGTCAAGATATACAATGCAAAGTCATATAAGTGCAGGCAAAAAAGAAAAGCTCTGCTAACAAAGATCAACTCCTCTCACCAACACCATATCCTAGACAATACCGAAAGACAATGAGTACAAATCTCCCTAAAGCTATAAAATAACATGCTAAGGTCCTAACAGAGATCCTATTAATATAATTTTATGTATGTTATTAGTGCTTTAGCTTTGTCGTGCAGGCAATTTTTCCGATTTTGGTTTTTTGGTGTATTATTTTAACATCACAAGTTCTATTAATATAATTTTGTTGTTCTAAAAAAAATATTAGGATTCTTTGGATCAAATATGGTTAATATATGTGTGAAAATTTTATTTTTAAAAGTGCATAAAAATAAAACTTAGAGTATATATCTGAGAATCAAGGAGAACACACTCCATTGAGAAGACCATCTTAGGATTCTTTGGATCAACGGCAAACTACTTCCGGACAACACAGTTAACATTAGCACACTTAGTTGTGATGTCTTTGATCATAGTATAATCTGATGTATTCATCTTTGAAGGAAAATTGATTATTTTTTGGAATAAGAATAAGAATAGTTTTTATTTGTATTCTAGATGATTTGGAATGAAGTTACACAATGAATGCGTTTTTTATATATAAAGTGGAAACAAAAGAGTTTTTATCCGTACAATTGAAACAAATTAGTTGTTATTAGTTGTTATCCGTAAATTTTTATCTTTTTGTTGTTATTCATAATTAAAAAATATATTAGAGGAACAACTGAATTATACTAAAAAAAATCTCCAAAAAAATATATAAAAAAAATCTTAGAGAAGCTCTAATTAAATGCCACGTAAGCAAATTTTCTTGAGAATGCACGAGAGAGCTCCGTGAACCTATCGTAATGTATATAATAGAGATATTATTAAAATTAAAATAAATTAGTTGAGATGTTAATTTTTTTAATTTAAGTTTTTTTTTTAAATTTAAGTTAATTAATGTAATTTTTGTTAAATAATTTTATTTTTCCAATTACTTGTGAAATTAATTTTATATTTCTATTATTTAAATATAAAAATAATATATATTTAAGGATTTTAAAGAGATAAAATAGGGTGGAGAGTGATCTTCTGCTCCCCGTTTTGAACAATATCATATTTCATTTCTAGTTCCCGTTGAAATTACAAAAAAGATAGGTCGTGTATTATTATATGAGTATAAATATTGATCATCGTGTAAATTATAAAATAAAAAAATATTCATATTAATATGAGTGTAAATATATGTCGTACTATAAAAAATGGGTTTTCCATATTAATATGTGTATAAATATTTAAGTTCCTATAAAAAAAGTATTTCGTCTCGTATTAAAACATTGTAAAAAAAATCTAATTCTGTAAAAATTACGACAAAAAAAACATGTACATGAGTATAAATATAGCTCCTATAAAAATTATAAAAAAATATATATAGTCATCGTATTAATATATGGATACAAATCTAGATCCTGATAGCAATATACGTTCTCGTGAAATTATAAAAAGTCTTCGTATTAGTATATGGTTTTTGTTTTTATATTACGTAGACGTTCATTTAATATTGATTTTATTCAAATATGAAAAATAATACAAATAATGTAAGGATTTAAAAGGATAAAATACTCTAGAGGGTGTGATCTCCCACTTTCCGTTCTCAATAATATAATATTTTCTCTCCCGTCTTCGTAGAAATTATAAAAAAATATATATAGATGACCATGTATTGATATATGAATATAAATATAAGTCTCGTGTAAATTAAAAAAAAAAAGACACTTGTATTAATATATATTAGTATAAATATTGATCCCGTATAAATTAAAAAAAAAATCCAAGTATACTAATATAAGTGTAAATATTTTTCATAAGCAATAAAATAAAATATCATAAAATTGCCTAAAAAATAATCATAAAAATATAATTTTAGTTGTTTGTGGAAATCGAGCCGTGTGGTATTGAGCAACTTTAAATTTCTGAGACAGTTATCCCACTCTTTGAGGTGCCTCCAATCTGGCGAGGGATTAGTCACTTCATTCGGCGGTGGATACCCCGGTCTCAACAAAAAAAATCAAAACGTGTATCTCATACTAAATTTTGTTCGTGAGAGAGACATATATGAAATACATAAACTTTGGTTCATTATAGATTATCTTGTGAAATTTTGTTCATGAGAGAGACATCCGTAAATATATATTATAAAGATAGAGATTATAGAAATTAGTACTTTTTAAAAATTATGGTTAGTAACATTAAGTAAAAATTACATCATAAAAATAGATTTTTTTTGTTGTAGGTGAGAATTGAACCATGTTCCTTTTGCTACAACTCCTAATTAAATCTACATAGTATAACTGTATAAGTACAAATATATATCATAAAAATAGATTTTTTGTTGCTGGTGAGAATCGAATCATGTTACTTTTACTAAAGCTTTTAACTAAATCTAAGTAAAATAATATAAAATTAGAAAAGTGTTGCCGGAGAGAATCGAAGGGAGTATATTTAGCTTGCCTAATTGCTTAAAACTTGAAGCCTTGAAATCTTGCCACATAGACATATGAATACTTGGTTGCTTGCCACGTTAGATAATGATCGGGAGAGAGATATCCGTAATTATATTATATAGAGATAGAGATTATTCAATTTGTCTCAATAAATATTATTTAAATATATATTTTTTATATTTCTTGACAATAAATGATTAAAGATATTAGTCGTCGAAAATATAGAACGTATGTACACTGTGGTTGATATTTAAATAAGAACAGGGGAGTAACAATTACTACCGTATTTTCCTATAATAAGATCGGATGAAGTAAGTAATTACATCACATCCCAACTTAGTAAGGTAACTTACCTATTGTAGATCCTTCTGATTTCTGATCTCATCCATTCCAAATTAATTTCCATTGTCTATTGAAACGTTACATGTGTACTGTTTTAGTCGCTATCACGGTTCATTGAACCAGAAATGCACATATATATATTTTTTTTATATGCGGCCAAATACAAAGCCAGCAAGACACAATCAATTTATTCTTTATTAAAGAAAACAAAATTCTTGTTAACTACTCCCTCCCTCCCTCCCATATTATGAAATAAATATAAAAAATAAAATTATTATTAAGTAAAAGTAAAAGTAAAAGTAAAATATAGTCATTGAAAATATGTTTTATAAAAAAATTGTATGGAAATAAATAAAAACAATTTCTATTAATTATTGCTTATAGAAAAAACAAAAGAGAATAATTTTTTTTAAAGGATAAATATTTGTGTCTTTTTTTTCATATTTTGGAACAAAAAAATGAGTTTTTTTCTCTTACATTATGAGACGGAGGGAGTACATTACAATCTTTACGAGTTCTTTTAGTTGTTCTGCAGTGGAGTTTCTTTATAGTGATTTTTATAATTTATTTTTTATGATTTTTCGGGGGCTTATGGGCACGTGACTTAAGCGGCAAAGGCATGTGACAACATATGAATACGATTCATTAATCCTAGCTAACTGAATCAACAAAAAAACTAACAACTAACAACTAAGATAGTTATAACTGCCACTTAGCCAACTGGCTTGCTCGCCAAGAGATTATACACAAAACAACAAGTATACAACAAACTCTCCCTTAAACTATAAGTGCAAATAACTAGTTTTACACATATCCTACAAGTTACTTCATACCAGAACTACTCCACACTTCAAATTCCTTTCTAAGTTTTTCAAAAGTCTCAAGCTTTAGAGCTTTTGTCATGATGTCAGCAAATTGGTCTTGTGAGGCACAATGAATCAATTCAACCTTTCCTTCACAGCTCAGGTTTCTCAGAAAATGAAACCTTATGTCTACATGCTTACTTCTACCATGTAGCACTGGATTTTTGCTCAACTTGATAGTTGAGTTGTTATCACAATAGACTGTCAAGAACTTCTTTAGATTCAAGCCCATTTCTTCAAGCATTCTTTGTAGCCAAATACCTTGAAATACACAGTGTGCTGGATCAATGAACTCAGCACCATTTCTTCAAGGCTGTTTCCTTGAAGACCAAGATACAACACCAGAGCCTAACATAAACACATATCTAAATGTGCTCTTCCTATCATTTATGTCTCTACCATAGTCACTGTCTGAGTAAGCAGTTAACTCTATAGCTTGTTTACCCTTCTTGTACAAAATTCCAAGTTTTAAAGTGCCTCTAATGTACATTAGTATCCTTTTAGTTGCTATCATATGAGAATCAACAAGATGCTCCATGAATCTACCTACCATGTAGACTGCAAACATTAGATATGGTCTAGTAGCAGTTAGATACATTAAATTTTCTACAATTAGCTTGAATTGAGTAGGATTCACTTCATCTCCTTTATCATGTTTTGAAAGCTTTGTACTAGTTACTATAAGACTACACACAACATTGCTTTTATCCATGTTGAATTTTTCTAAAATTTCTTTGGCATACCTTTGCTGACACACAAATATTCCTTGCTTATTTTGCATCACCTCAATACCAAGGAAATGTCTCATTTTCCCTAAATCAGTCATGTCAAATATTGTCATCATGGAATTCTTAAACTGATTTACCATCATATTGTGATTTTCTGTGAATATCAAATCATCCATATACAAGCTTATGATCAGCCAATTCTTGTTACCATCCTCTTTCATAAACAGTGTGTGTTCATATGGGCACTTTTCAAATCCTTCCTTGAAGAAGAATTTATAGATGAAGAATCTATGAATATGATGACTTTTGGTCCATGTGTAAATAAAGACCTTATCAGTTATAAAGAAGCTTCTAAAAGTCACTAGATGCAATAGAAAGAAATAAAACATGGCAATTCACTGATCTTCCCAAATGTGCAAAAGTGATTGAAGTCAAATGGATTTACAAAACAAAGCTGAATGAAAAGGGAGAAATAGAGAAATATAAAGTTAGACTTGTGGCTAAAGGGTGTGCTCAAAGCTAAGGTATGAAACTGACTACAAAGGAGCTTATTGGCAATTGCAGCATTAAGGAGTTGAGATGTGTTTCAATTAGATGTCAAAAGTGCTTTTCTCCACGGTGAACTAAAAGAAACTGTATATGTGGAGCAACCACTACATTATGTACAGGAAAGAAAAGAAAGCAAAGTGTATAAACTTCACAAAGCTTGCAACTATGCACGCTTTACTATAGTTGATCCTTGGAACTTGTTGGCCAAGGATTGCCATATGGCTCGTGATGTGGATTTGTCAAGAATTGTCTCAATGAGCTTTCTATCAATGGCTCAAAACAGGTAGTTCTTGGCCTTGACATCTTTGGATTTTGCTTCTTCAACAAGTCGTCGTTCATCTGCAGTTGCATTTGGAGTTAGTGCAGGAATTCTTTATTCCACAACCACCCAATATTCTTTAGAGCGTAACAAGTTCTCCATCAGCATGGACTTGTGGTCATAGAATCCATCCAACCGTAGAATTGCAGGATGACCAATGTGGTTACTTTCCACCATGAAAACGTTTCAAGAATTGTTCAAGAAACACGTTCTTAATCGAAACTCACTGTATGATCCCTACACGAAGCTCACAGACACTCGTGTTTCCCTCCCTTGAAGAAAAGAGATCGAAAGAATTTGATGGTTCACTCTTAATGTTTCCCTAGATTGGCGATTGAATGCTCTCACAATGATTTGGCTCGATGATACCAATTGTTGGTGTTTAAGCATACCCTAATTCAATCATTCAATCAACTAGTATTACAATACAAGATGCTACATATATATAGGAGAGTAGCATATAACCCTAGCTAACAATCAACAAAAAAACTAACAACTAACAACTAAGACAGTTATAACTGTCACTTAGCCAACTGGCTTGCTCGCTAAGCCAACAACTGCTCTGTAAGCGAGCTAGCTTATACACAAAACAACAAGTATACAACACAAATTAGAGATTGAATTTGTCGTTTCAGTTCAATTTGTAAGATTTTAGTGCCAATCAGTACCAATGTTGTCAACGCTTTTCAGTCCGGCTCAAAAAATACGTTTCATGATCAATACATGATTTATAATATTTTTACCATGAACAATCAACATTCATGAATTATTTCACACCTACATTCGGTTTACTCGCATTTTACGCATGTTATGTACCTATATATATCTAAGCAAATAGGCTGCAAAATACATAAAATTTATCTTGTAAAAAAGCAAATAATTTTGTTAGCAAAAAAAAAAGAGCAAATAATTTGGGTTTTATTGAGTAACAAATGTTTTTTTATTGGTAGTTATTGTTCAATTATTTTTTTAATTCAAAATAACAAGTCTCAATTTTTGCCTACTACATTCAATTTTAAGAATTTACAAAAATCTCAATAATATTTTTTTGGTAAGAACAAAAATCTCAATAATAAAAAAAATATACAGTAATATTTTTCATTTACTTTATTAAAATTAACTATTTTACTATTGGACAGTGGAATAAAATTTGAAAATTAAGAAAACTTTAAAAGCAAATAAAAAATACAAACTAGAAAAAACAAATAATATGTGTGTAACAAAGTTGGTAGAAAACGCTATTTATAGCAAAAAAAAATAGTAATATTATTAATATATATATTGTATAGATAAAAAATTAGAATTATGTTATTTTATACTGCCGACAATTTAATAAAACTCACAATCTTCTAACATTAACTATCACAATTTTTTCGACGTAAAATACTAATAATAATAATAATTAATAATAATAATAATAATAATTATATAAAATAACAAATGGATTCAATAAATAATTTTGATCATCAACTATTTTTCAAAATATATTTGATAAAGATAAAGAAGCCACTTGAATATTTGTCTGATTGGCCCGACTTTATTATTATATCTTTATTTTTCTCTTAAGTCATAAGTATGGTTAAACACATAGGTGCCATTTGGCCCGACTTATTTTCTACTCCTTAAAAATAGTAAAGAAGGAAAAAATTGTGTTTGACTCTATTTCTTTTTATTTTGTACTTCTTTACTTTATTTCTCTAATACTTTTAAGGAGAAATATGACTAAATTCAATTTTATATTTCTCTATTTCATTTAAGCTAAATAGAAAAGTAGAAAATAAGCCGGGTCAAACGGGATCATATTCTATGAAACTCTTATTAAAAAAAAAGTAGTTTAATACTAATGAAAAAAATATAGAGATTTGTTTCGATAAAAAAAAAATCAAAATACACTATATAAAAAGAAGATAAGTACAAAATACAAACTATATCAAAGTATTTAAGTTTAAAATACAAAAAAATATAAGTACTTTTAAATACAAAAAATAAATTACCAAACAACTTTTACTTTATTTGTAAAACTTTTTTTTATTATTTTTAAGCTTAAAGCAACTTTTATTCTTAAAAAAAGTTGGATCAAACAAAACATACATGCAAGTGGCTTTGTTTTTTGTTTTGTTTATGTGAAGGTGTATTGAATTATTTTAAACACCAACAAACTTTCATGGATGGTCACAGATGAAAGAAACCCGTAGTTACAAAAAACAAACAGCTTCAACTTGTTAGATGGAAAATGGTAGTTTTATAAAATATAATTTCTTGTTTTAAACCATGCCTTTCTACTTTTGTATTGTAGTTCTGTTTAACTTTTCGGATAAGTTGAAATCTCTTTTTTTTTTATATATATTGGATTAAGTTAAAAAACATGAATATCGAATTAAGTTGATATCTTATTTCATCTAGTTTTGTCTTTGTTATATTTATCAATAAGTTTTTTTTTGTTTTATTTTGTTGAGTTATTATTGTTGAGTATCTTTATCTTTTAAATTACAAATTTAAATTTGAAGATATTCTAGTTTCTAATAGGAATATTAATTTGTCTAAAATTGTAAATTAAAGAACAAATATCATTCATAATTTAAAAGATCATAATGAAACGAAAAAAATTCAAAAGATTAAATTGTATAATGTTTATAACTTAAAGAATTAAAAGGAAACAAACAGACTTATTAAAAGACTAAATTGAAACATAAAATTAACTTAAACAACCAAAAATATAATTTAGCCATATATTTATGGGTTAAATATGTTTTTGATTCCTGCAAAATTGCGACTTTCGAAGTTTAATTCTTATTTAATTTTTATTAAATATTTGGTCATAGAAAATTATTTTGCACTCACTTTTGGTCCTTACTGTTAATTCAACATGTATTTTCGAATGATTTTTTCGCAGGTATATTTAGAACATCAAAAAAGTTTCTCCAAGAAAACAAGTTCAAATTTGATTTTTATGTCATGGTTTTCGTTTCTTTTATCCTAAATTATTGTCGTTTACAAAATTCATATTTAATTTATATCATGTTAAAAAATTCTAAATTTTAATTGATAAATTTTATAAAATATTTTAAACATGGCTATAAACAAATCATTCAAACAAAATTTAATTTTAGTAGGGATTAAAACTATATGCAAAAAAAATTGCGGGGACTAAAAATATATTAAAAATTAAGTAAAGATTAAATTTAAAAAATTAATATTTTATAAAGACCAAAAACATATTGAACTCTATATTTATTATATGACATTCCACCAAAAAGGAAATTTTTTTTACCTAACTATTTTAATTCTAGCATTTTTCCTTTTTGGTCTTTAAAGACAAGCAACTATTTTAATTTTTTTGACAGCGTTGTCACATTGGTCTTTAAAATCTATTTATTTCATTCAAATACGTAGTACATTCATTTTTTTCTTTGACGCGAGTACATATAATTTTGTCCCTTTCAAAAAAGCTTATAATTTTGTCCATAATACTACTATTCATCGGATATGATTGTGAATGAAGCTTAAAACATGTTTGGAGATCATTTTGCTAAATATTGTCATCATAACATGAATCTTCTAACTCAAAGGTCAACAAAAGTAATGTTCTTGCTTGCAAGTAATTGGGATCCTCAAGTACACCATCATTATCTTTTGAGACATTTTGAGGCTGCAAAACACTAGTTTATCTAGTACTAAAAATTAAATGTATTTGTATTTATTTTGGTCTTGAATTAACTAGTCTTTTCCTAACTTCAAAATTATTTCTACTACTATTTTTATAATTATTTGTATTTTTATATTCCCGCTAAAAGGAAATATTTTTCACGTGTTATAGTTTTATACAATAGCACCATGTCAAGATGTATGTAGGAGGAGTTTCCGTGAACTTAATTTAATTAATAACAAGATATTGCATATTATATACAAAAATAAGAGTTCGAATTTTATTCATTTTTTTTCACCTTAAGAAAGTAGAATTCTAATCATTATAATATATGACAAAAAAATGAAAATACTAAGAATAGAAATGTCAATTCATATCTATAAATAAGTTTGGAGTATAAATAATACACGTAACACAATTGGTGTCCCCTTTTATCACCTTAAGATCTCCTCATGTAGGCTAATAACTTTGACATAAATTGACGTTCCTACTATTTTGGTTATAACTTTGTTACGATATGGTAGTACATTTTTTTTATAAATAACTAATTGACACTCCTACACTAAAAAATACAGTAGTAAAATTGATGTCCTTAAATCCACTTGATGTCAGAACTGACCCCCGAACAGTGGCAGAGCCAGAATATTTTTTTCAGGTGGGCGACTAAAACATACTCCCTCCGTTCCAAAATAAAAGTCACAATTGGCCAGTTTATGTATGTCAATGTATGTTATATGAATTGAGATAAATTGAACAACATCATATATGTTAATATTTATTTTTGTATATTAATCAAAATATATGGTCAAAGTGTATGAACAGTGTGCAAGTAACTCAAACGACATTTAATTTATTTTGAAACGGAAGGAGTATTATAATATTACCAGTTATAATTTTTTATATTATCATATCTGAGCTCAATTTTTCAGCAATCTCATCATCTTCAATATAAACATTCATGGAGCTTTTGAGAAAATCAACTCTCATATGTTACGCAACATTGCTTTATTATAACTTTTATCGTTGAAAAGATACGTTCAGTGGTTGATGTTGACATGGGAAAAGTCAAAATAAGTTGTAGCACTCGATCAATCAATAAATACAAATTTGATTTATTTATGTCTTTTAATTTTCGACATAATTCACCAATAGTGGACAAATTCTAAAAGACTATTTTTATTTATTAGCAAAAAACCCAATATATAATAATATGTATATATATTCTCTATAAAAAATAATAACACATATGTCATATGTCATATAGTACATATAATACTACTATTACTAGTATAAAAAAATATTTGAGTGGGTGGGCTATAGCCCACCTTGGCCCTAAAGATCCTCCGGTCCTACCCCCGAACCAGATTATACTGGTGGTAATAAAAAAAAAAAAATTAGTGTCCTTAAACTAACCTCGCTTTGACTAGTTAGAGAATCTTCAAAATCTTCAATAAAAAAATTACTAACTCAATTCATTTTTATAAACAACAATTCATTTTCTAAATTCATCAAATAACTATAGATAAGATAAATCAATAAAATCTAAATAGTAAATCATCTTTCATAATGTGTCTTGCCACATTGGTTACAAATTCAACATATGCAGTAATTTGATAGTACCTCAGGGCTTAGTCTTTGATTGTGGACAGAAGTGATTTTAGAGGTTAGTTGGTCATGCTAAATTGGCTTCTAGTCAATCTTTGTGTATAGATGCTCATTTCTTTTATTTGCGAGTTGATTTTTGAAGGGTTTTGGCGGGTTAAGTCTATACTCTGATATATGGTTAATATTTTAAAATAATTGAAAGAAGAATACGATAAATGATCACATAATATTTCGGTCATATTCAGATCATTTTAAAATACATTTTATAGTATCTTAATTTAGAAAAGAAAAATAAGTCTTCTCATACCCTCGAAAATCCAACTCGTAAACGAAGAACATATTGAATTTCAGTTCCTACTTCCTCTCAATCAATCAGAATATGCTACAAACCTAGAAGGAGTAGAGGTAATTGAAGTAGTGAATGTGAAATCAGATGTTTGGCCAAATGAACTTTTACAATAAGCAATAGCTGCTTGAATAGAGTTATCTTTTGAAAACCCTTCATGAATTGGTGAATTGTTGCATGAACTTGAACAATCTGTTCTTCTTTTTGATCTTCTTTTGCTCATTCCTCCTATAGCATTGAATACACCTTTAAATGCTCCTAAATCTATCTCCATCATTTTCTTACTCTTTCTCAAAGAACTATCCTCTAAATTCCAATGCTTGTTATTCCTTCCATTTGAAGGTTTGACCAATTCCTTTTGATAACATTGAAAAAATGTTATGGACTTTTTCCTAGAGTTGTTGGTTTGAGAGTTTTGTCTTGGTTTTATGAGTGATGCTAAGATTGATCTCATTTTTATACCTCTAAATTTGATCAATAATGTCATCATGATTCCATTCGATGTTGTCGTTGTCGTCGTTGTTGTCAAGCTTGGTTGTTTCCTAATCACATGATCATCAAAGATTTTATACATAATCTACATGTATTCCAATAAATTCAATTTAGCATGGAAATATATGATGGTTACAAGAATTAGTTACTATAAACTTTTCAATAGTTTGTCAAATTAAACCATGTTTACTATCTTGTTACAAATATTATTAGTGCATATAAAATATATCGATTAAAACCATCCGAAAGGACTCAGTACACCCATAGATATTTTGGTTTCTCACCGGTTTCATCCACCGAAGATAATTTTGTTCGAGACACTTTCAGATACCAATATAGATATTATTTTTGAAATTTGAACATGTTATTTGTATACATACCTAGCATATAGTACATCCACATCGTCAAAAGGGATGACGCGGGTCGAATTTGTCCCCAACATTTTTGATTCGCCATCATTTAGAGGACTTTTCCATGGAAATTCAACTTCATATCCAGCTTCATCAGTATGGATAACACCAGAATTTGGCAGAGACATTGTTGCCTGTGACTCATCTGCACATGTCTTTGTAGTTGTGTCTTGAAGGGAAACAGAAATTGTTGATGAAATCGAAATGCGCAATTTAAACTCTTCGTCATGTTCGACTTCTACATCATCAACCATACAATTGTTCTTGTTGTCATCATTGTTGATTGTGGTGGTAACTGCAGTATCAAGTTGTATTTCAATGTATGGACCATCCTCATCACTGTAATCAAGGATTTCATTCATACTTTCCTCCATGGTTTTATATTTGAGGGTCTACAAAAGCATAAGTAGTTTATATATATTCAACAAATATAACAATTAATGACTAATGCATAGATGTTGTTACATATAATTAATGTCTACATTTATATAGATATATTGGTGTCAGGAGAATATTGAAGCAATTATTTGAGATGGAAATGGAAATATTATAGAAATATTCTTGGATGGTACAAGATTGTACTAATCTTCTAGAAACATTTTATATGTGAAGCTATATTGTTTGAAATTTGAATCGTTTGATCTTTATTATTAGACATCTATATTCTGACTTTGTAATTTGGACGTGTTTTGCTAAATTCAGATGAGTTGTTCGATTAAAATTAGATGGTTAATTCAATGTGACTACATGAATGTGTCACATGCGTTGAATAAGTAGTTATTGAATACGTTTAATGGCATATAGTTGGAATATATTAAAAAAATGTTGAAATTTCTAGATCGGTCGCTATGATCAGAGTTCGAACTTCGGTTACTCTGCTTTGTGTGTCTGAGAGTTTTCAATAGCTTGTCCTTTGATATAACATTAAAAAAAATTGGAGCATAATGTTAAGAAGTGAGAACCAGTCAATAACTAGATACAAGATCACATACGTAAGATTGGGGACATAAAGAGTTTTATTAGCAAATTGAATAGAATCTGTCCTTAGTTTATGAAATGAAACTGTAGAGTCACGGAGTCAGAGGAGCATCCTGATTTTTCGACATTTGTTTCACAAAGAAGCAAAAAATTCCCTAAGTTATGGTCCTCTTAAAGATGCCAAGAAATGTATATGATTATAAAATAATATTGATTCTTGAAGATTGGCTTAATGGCTTTGTCATTCTTAAGCAAAATTGGCATTTAGTGCTCTAGGAAAGGGAGTTATGCCATTAACAAAGGTTTAGGACGTTTCATAATTGAATAAGAAACATCTCATCTAATAGAAAAGAAACAAGTAGTTACACTTTGAACCCAAATTTGGATGAGAATCTTTCCCTTGTCTTAAGATAATCAATGATTAAGCATATTTAACTTCCTAATAAGCAGCACTAACATATTAGTATTGTTATTTAAAGATTTTATGTTGTCCCTTCTCATAGTCTGTTGAATGTCTCTTTGTACCTAGAACTATATGAAAAGTTTGAAACATAAGTATATCCCAAGGAAACTCATCAATTATTTTGGATTTAACATGAAAAGTCTAGCCTCTTATAAAAAAGTGTGGTTTGAGTCGTAAAAATCGGGCCGATTCGACCCAATAACCCGTCCTGAGTCCCAACTCAAAAGCGATGAGTCAGATTTGACATGATTAATTAAAAAAAAATAAGGACAACAAATAGGGATAAGGGAATGATACAATAGAAGAGGGATTCATATTATCCATCTAATCCAACTTGATTAATGGATCGAGTTTTTTTTTTCAGGTTATTTTTTTGTTAGATAGTTTAGTGGATAGAATTTCACACTTTAAAATGAATAAGCGGGATTACCAAGGTTCAAACCTCAGTTCATGTACAATAGACATGCACCAGGTTATTTTATAATATTATTTTTCAAAAAAAAATTATGTATTGGAGGTTGATCTTATACCTAATTAGTACCGATGTGGCCGGTGGTGCACCTTTTCGTGTGAAGTGTTAGGAGAGGGGGGAGATACATGCAAACACTCCGACACTCAAGTTAGTATTTGAGTGAAATGAATATATTAGATAATGAGTAAAAATTACTTGACTTCTTTGTATAAGTGGACTAGAGGAGTATATATAGTTTCCAACGCGGAAGCAAGACCATTAATCTTGGAACGTATACGACGTCCTCGCCATTAACGATTGTCAGAATAACGACTGGAGAGCTATGATTGGCATTAAATGTCAATCATTCTGGTGTTGTCTGTTACAGATGGTAAGCTTCTTTGAGCGTTGTATATATTGAAGGGTGACCTTGGGCCTTCATTGTAGTGGGTCGAGCTTGAAACACAAGTAACAAATTCCTTGCATATTGGGCCTTAGGCCTAGTTCGAAGCAAGGTGGAGAAAGTGTTTCCATGATGTCACTTGACTTAATTCAACTCATTTCAATTCAAGTAACGTGTTTTTGAATCGAATTGGTTCGGTTTTTGCCAAACTCATTGTCCGCCTCAATTAAATTTTATTTGTTTGAGCCGAATAAAAATTCTACATTTTTTCGTCAAATCCTAACCAATCCAATTTGGTGATGAATAGATTGGTCTAGGTTGGGTTAAAACATTTCTAAAAAAAATCAATTTTTTGCTTCACAAAAAATATAATCAGCAATTAAAAAATATTTGTCCGTCCTAATTAATTATGGGTCTTTTTTTTACCCAAAATCACACATGCATCTTTTTCAATAAGTGGTTTCATTTCATGCATATCAAAGATAATTGGATATAAAATTAAGGTCAAATGCATCTATAGGTCCTCTAAGTTTTTGATTTGTACTGTATAAGTCTTTTAAGTTATTTTTGTAATACATAAGTCCTTTAAGTTTTCAGTTTGTAACACATAAATCCTTTAAGTTTTTTTTGTAACACTTAGGTCCTTTAAGTTTTAAAAATGTAACACATAGGTCCTTTCAAATTATACTCATCATGTTATACAAAAAAAAAATTAAAGGACTTAAGTGTTACAGTTTTAAAACTTAAAGGACCTATGTGTTACAAAAAAAACTTAAAGGACCTATGTGTAACAAACAGAAAACTTAAAGGACTTATGTGTTACAAAAATAACTTAAATGACCTATGCGGTACAAACCAAAAACTTAAAGAACCTATGAATTATGAATGTATTTGGCCTAAAATTAATGTAGTTATTATATATAATACTTTAACCATGATTATTCTCTCCAAATGACCCATTATTTAAGCACCTTAAGTTAAACTGACTCAAATTTTATGCCTTATTAAATCATCAAATTAGGCACAAAAATATAAAATGAGCATAAAATCACAAGCATATGGCTACATTAATACAAGGAATATATTCCAAAATTACAACAAGAGATTGATTGACAACAACAAACAAGACACAATCATATCCTTAATTACTAACAATAGTGGTACGCATCATATCCTTAAATTCACAGAAATCAACACGACCATCATGGTTTTTATCAACCGACACAATCATTTTTTGAACATTATCAATCAAGTTTCCTTCAACAAGACCAAGCTTCCCTAACACCACTTGTAATTCTTTGGCTGATATGTAACCATCACCATCTTCATCAAACACCTTGAATGCTTCCCATAAATCTTCGTTTTGTGTTTCATCTTCATTTTCCTCAGCTGCACCAAAATATGTGTCACCTAGTGACTCGTGCAATGCCACGAAATCTTCGTATGTTAGACCTTCGTTGCCTGGCTTTATGTATGATCTGCCACAATATATTTTAGAGTGTTTAATTAGTTAGACAATGTTAGAAGTGAAAGTAAATTATGATTCTAATCGTCCATAAGACTTAGTTCAACTATCGCGATATCTATATTAGTATTAGATTGGACATGAATTTAAATTCAGTAGATTTTTTTTTCATTTTAGATTTGTAAATGGCTTAAATGACACTTTCGCTCATGTATGTACACACACATTTTTTATTTTAGTCTGTGTATCTTTTTTTCTTAGAAATTCATCCAAGTATGTTAAAATCATTTTGATTTTAATCCCTAAAGCTAAAACCGCGGGAAAATTCATAGAAAAAACCTGCAGATTTTAGCTTTAGGATCTAAAACCAAAAATAATTTAACATACATGGATGAACTCCTAAGAAAAAAAGATACAAGGACTAAAATAAAAAGCGCGCACATATAGAGACGAAATTGTCATTTAAGTCTTTGTAATTTTGAGGTGATATTAAGCATTTGGTCTACATGTCAATTTTCTTTTATCATTATAGTCTTTGAAATTGTAATAAGTAGATAATTTACTTTCTTAAATTTATCAAAAAACAAATTACTAGTCAATTAAATTGAAACATCAAGTATTTTGGTCCCTCCATTAAAATTTTAACATCTATCAAAATCAATGAAAAATCAATTCATAGATCAAACTTGAGTTTGCCACACATACACATGTAGAGGGGAAATGGTGAAAACATGTGATTGAACAGAGGCATCTGCATAAAATGTTCTAAACATCCGGGAATGTCTCTTGTTGCATTTGATAAACATAAAATCTTTAAAATTATCATTAAAAAACTGAAAATGACTAAATTGGTTGGCGTTTTCCAGCTAAATTACTAGTATGCTGTAAATTTGAAATGATTGAGTTGACACAAAGTGAAAAATGCGGACAAATAAGGACAACTTGATTGCTTCGGGCTAACCCATTATAGGCTTAGACTTTTTTCTCGCCGAGTCAAAAAGCTCGTACGGAAAACGTTCTACAATTTGGTGGTCGAAGTCTGACCCTTTTCTGGGAGCTGGTTTTTTCAGACTAGCCTGGTTAGAGTCTAGGCTCCGATGGAGCGGGCCAAAAAACTAAGATTGAGAAACAAGGTAAAAAAACAAGAATTCTTTTCCCACCTTCTAACACTCTTTTATCCTCTTGAAATTACTTTTTTGCCCATTCAAAAAAATTCATAACTATTTTTTGAACTTTTTCTAGTTCAAATATTAATTTTTACATCAAAAAAGTAATTTCAGAGCGGATAACAGAATGTTGACGGGGTGGGAAGAAATTTTTTCGTAATAAGAATGTCTAAACATGACCATTTTATATATGTTTTTGGTATGTCTATTTTGTCAACTCTAAATACAGCTGCAAATGTGATTACTCTACCACGATTTCAATTGCAAACCAAAATTTAGAACAATTGAACAATTAACAATTATTGATTGATGAATCATGAATAACATAATGGTGTCAACTTACTTGATCATGGTTTCAAGCTCTTTAAACTCAGCATCCAATCCCAACAAGTTCAAGGCTTGGCTTATTTCATCTACGGTTATCATTGAATCTCCGTTTTTATCGAACATATCAAAGATTCGTCGGAGCCTGAGCGAATTTAGACTCCGACTCCGAAGCCGAAACGATCTTGACGATGTAGATTTCAAATTTATTTCTTGTTGCCCCATTACCCTTGAACACAAAAACTTTGGAAATTGTAAGAAACTTTGTCAAATTGTATTGTTTTTCAATACAATGGATTGATAGATTTGTGTATGTTGCAAAAAAAGTGAAAAAAAATGTTAATAATAAACCTTATAGATATGTTATAGTAGCAATATGAATGAATGGTTGTGAATTTTGTTGTGTTTTATGTTTGTGTTATATATGCTATATTATAAGGGACAGTGCGTGTTTGGTGGCACGCCATAAGTGACTATTTCCATTGTTTCTTTTAAGTGAAATAAAATGGTTATAACAACGTTAATAGTGGTTCTGGTTAGTCTCCGTTGACTTTAAATTGCCTATTTTGAATTTTTCTAACTCTAGATGAAAATTTAAAGCTTGATGTAACTTAAAAACACGGTCATTGACTTTTAAAACATGCATCATGCATGATTAAGAAGAATGTATTTAAGTTTTTTTAATTCCACCTTTTAAAAATGAATAATTGTGTATAATTTGAACTTTGGTTCTTGAATTTCATATTTTATTTTACGCATGAATTTCACATTTTTGTTAAGTAGTTTATCGATTAAAATTCTAACATTTTTAATAAAAGTGAATAAATAGACAATGCGCATATCGGAATTCGAACATTAGACCTGTTATATTTCATGTATTATCCAATATCAACTAAACTAAATTTAAGGGACACTTAATTAGTCATTTTCTTAAAGAATTGAGCACACACAAAATGTGACATTTGATCTAAGAGGGATGGTTAATATATTGTATTAACTCATTGTCAAAATAAAATAAAATAAAATTGTATTAACTATTAAGGGTTAGCTTCTTAATAATCCGTCCGTCCCAAAGTACTCCTATAGTTACTTTAGCAAATTACACTGAAAAACAGAAATTATGCATACGTTATATATTCATTCTTCATTAGTGATATGAAATAGGTTTATCAAAGAAAAAAAAAACGAAAATTTATATAAAACATGACAACTTTGAAACTAGACTATGTTACTATAGATCGAAGTAGTAGTTGCTAAGTTGAAAGAAATATATTGTTTCATCCTCAAGTACGTCACACACATTATGAAGTATTTTCTGCTATAAGGTAAGTGTGAGCTCTCACAATTTTGTCATTTATAAAAAATGTTTCGTTGAGTTATATGACTATTGTACATAAATTTTTCTTAACCTTAATTTCCAATTATGTGAAATTTTTAACTGTACCGAAACATATAGAAATCAAAAAGAAAATATATATTCAGATACATAAGTGAATGGTGGATTGGTGGGGATCATGAATGAATTCAAGGTCCTCACTCATTTTCAATGAATTTATTTCTCCCCATTCTTTCAACAAATGGGGCACATGTTAACTTGATGACTAATGGAGTAATTGAATATAGAAAACAGCCCAACCCCATAAGCATGGGACTAGCCTCCAATCACAAGTGGAAGAATGGAACCATCTAAAAGTTTAGACTATTAATTGCATCTTGAAATTAACTCAATTTTAAAATAATTTAGAAGATTTAAAATCTTTGATTCTATTCATCCTTTTGATTTAGTCAATTTGGTCATAGATCAGTTAATGTGGTCAAAGAGTTTTAATTTCATAGATCAAATTAAAATTCAGCTAATACCATAGACCAGATTGTCTAATCCAAATTAAACTTGTAAAAAAATTATTAAATTCAAAAAAGATTTAAAAATATAATTTAGAGCAAACTCACTTTTTTTTGTTAAATAATCTAAAGATTAGAATCTCACCCCGATCTTTATACATTACATACAATATTCCTACGAGCTAAGCTCACAGGGACCTATAACAAACTCACTCTATATATGAAATAATTAATTATGCGTGAAGATTTTTTCTTAGTTTATAAGAGAATTGAAATTTAGAGAAAAACATAAAATTATTACTTAATCAATTAACACGGGATAACAACTTCAATTAATCAATTATCAATAAAAATTTAATTTGAGTCGGACATTGCTAATAGAAAATCACCATATTTTTTAATAGAAACTGAAATTACTTTTTTTTTTTATGTTAAAATTTACACTACTTCCTCATAAAAGTAAATATGCACTATAACATTTTTGTTTATTTTACTAATTAAAATCAAATTTCTAATGTGCAAATTTTTCTCTATTTTTTTTTTTGTATTCACTTTCTATGGTCATTATAAAATATTATTATTTACTTTTCCTTTTCCTGCATACTTTAAATTGACAAAAGTCTTTGCATAAGAAGTTTCATGTTGAGCTTTCTTCTCAAGCTATAATATCATTAAGAATCTTTTTGTACCAAAAGAAAATTCAATAAGAATCTTTGACTCTATGTTGGTAAGTGATCCTTTCCTTGAGTAGGATACAATACAACGGTACAGTAGTTGATTAGCTCATTGCAAATTTTCTCAATAACTAATTATTCGAGACTTCGAGCAATCAACTAATTATGCTATTTCTATTTCTAGTTATACATTTTATTTTCCTATCATGAAGAGCGACAAATTTACTTTTGAAAAAAAAAATGTAGATACATCGTCGCTCTTCATGATATTAATACTTGTATTATTTTTTATAGAAGATATGAAATTAATTTTTTTTTTTTTGTGGTAACACCAAGAGAATAATTTATAATAATATGGGGAAATCAAATTCAAATCGACACAACACATGTACCATGTGATTCTGGTGAATATTGATGTTTTATAATATTCTATAGATCAAAACATGTTTGATTTGATTGTATGGAAGAATCTTTCAAACCATTGTCTCAAAGCAAATTATAATGTTAATTATAATCCCATATGGACCACATCCATTGGTACTGAACTTTGATAAAATTCATTTTGAGATGCTAATTATGATGCTTTTTTTTTTCTCTCTCTAATTTTATAGTTTGTAATGAGTTTTTGAGGTCATTTTCATAGCAAATTGCATCTTACCATATTAAGATAATTCATAATAGACATATTTGCTCTGCTAACAAGATGAATTCATAAGAGAAAAAGAGAGAACAAAACAAAGTAAGATGTTAATACTTTTCACAAAAAAAAATGTCAATACTTTTCACAAAAAAATAAAATAAAAAACTTAAATATTAATCTCAATTATAGGGGTACATTGGCTCAATCATAAATAAGAACAAATAATAGTAGTAATAAAAATAAATAATATAAAATTTAAGCATAAAAGAGATGGGGGGGTGGAAGAGAAACATACGGGGTAAAAAGAAAATATCATATCCAATTCTTTGGTATAATAAGCCCATTATCAAATAGACCCCTTAACTTAATGATCCTTGACAAAAAAAAACACCAGAGGAATGCTGAATGTTAGAGTTGGCCCTAGAGGCTAATATATATATTTTTTTATATTACTATTCAATTTTATTTTATTTTGATACATAAGCATGTAATTGGAAGTCATCATCATTATGATCTTTACGTGTTGAAGAGTGTGAGTAGTGTGGATAAATTCACCCTTCGTGAATAATAAGAGTTATACACCGAACCTCTCGATAGAGTGGTAAGTAAAAAATTGTGATCAAGGCAAAATAAGCCAATTCAAGATAATGAGTTCATTGGTAATTGGACATAAAATTGGGAATCAATGAATATATAATTGGACGTAATAAGAATGACATGCATTGTGTATTGCTTTCAATTGTGACTTTCCGATAAAAGATAAATACTTCATAAAATGACAGTGGATTTCCAAGCTCTTTCCCCCACTTAAAAAGAGCACGGAGAAGAGAGTAGATTTCTTTTTCTACCATGTTATCCGTGTTAAGTTTTAACTGTCATTTAACAACGATTAATCTCCTTCTTATGGCACATAAGACAGGTTATTCAATTGCTACCAATTTTTTGTCTATACACATGAATCAAAGATTGAGTCTTTGACCACCTATTTAAAAGGCCTAAAACCCTTTTGATCAATCCATTGTTGGTGAAAGAGTGAATCTCTACCAAGGGAGATTTTGACATTTATCTCCTCTCTTTTTTCTTTTTAAATGAATGGTACATAAAATCTATTTGATTTCTTACTTCTTTATTCTTATACTTTTTTCTCAACTCTTTTTCAAGGTTCAATTGAGCTCTTGGACTATGTAATTCTCATCCCTTATGTGAACACTTAACACTATCCAGGAACTACTCTCTATAGACCAGTTTGCTCTGCCCTCTAATTTGGTGATTTCTGTAACATGTATAGATTTTCTACCTAATTATATATGTATAATAACTTAGTTTAATCCCTCATATATCATTGTCAAAATTGAAAACAAACTCTTAATATTAAATATCTATTTTAAAATTGAAGCTAAACATGATATGATTATAACACTAGGGTAAAAAATCAACAATATTGAATCAAATACAGAAATAAAGTCAAGATTCATCATCCTCAAGCAATAAAGAGGGTCTAATTCTGTTTCAACAATCACAAAGTCAGAACATGCCCAATTAATATATGAAAACTACTACTCATAATAAAATTCGCAAAATTTTCAAAACCACAATCAACTTCTAATATAAAAAAAATACTAATATATAAATACATGTAACACTACTATTTATATCACTAAAGTATGAAATGACCATATAACCTATAAAATAATAAATCTACTTCCTCCAGACACACATTCACCCACTTCCAGACCGTCCAATTAAGATCAGACAACCACAATCCAGACTTCAAACTCGGTATTTTAAATTTTAAAAAATAACTAAATCTAATATTTAAATCGAGATCATCTGATCAAGATCAAACGTGTTTGAATGTACGCAATCCAAATGAAAATCCATTCATAACTTGGCCTTATTCTTGCAGATTTGGCTTTTGATCTCCATATCAGGAAAACCAATAACAAATTGACAATTAGATTTAGCAACAATATGTTTCTTGATGAATCCAAGAAAAGTAACTCTTCCAGGAATCCTAGTAACCGTTGCTAAAGAAAGTTCACCTCCCATTAAATCATTTATAAAACCAGTCACATTAGAAGCTAATTTATCAGCTTGAAGTGTAAGTCTACAAGGAAGAATAGAAGATTTTCTTGCAGGAATCAAACCAGGATAAATATCTGTTTCTCCAACTTCAACACCTTTATACATCAAAAAACTAGTTCCATCTTCATGTTTGAAGCTTACGCGATTCCGATTCTCTACTTGAATCTTGATGTCAAGAGTAACATTGATTTGTAAACCAAGAACAGGAAGATTTAAACGAGGTGATATACCTTGTAAGGTAGCTGAAGAAATAGTTGTTCTTGGTTCTTTTGGTTTGAAAAGTGTTAAAGCAAGAACAACACAAAGTGTTACTAAAAGTATTATTAGTAACAAAACTATGCATATGCAAGTTATGCATTTGTGTCTTGTATTTTTTGGTGGAATCATCAAGGATTGTTCTTCTTGGTATTGTGTATTCTTCATGACCCTATTTTTAATGCTTAATTTTGACACAATAGAATGAAATTGAGAAATGGTGGAAATTGAAATGCTACCATAAGGTGTGAAGATTAGATATATAATTAGTGTGACATTGTGCCAACCATATACTATAATGTTATTAATGAAGTAAAAATAAAATGTATATATAAGGTAGTTGGTTGTTGTGGGGGTCCAATAAATTACTATGAAGACTGATTCAGAGTAAATGCGTAGCTAGCATGTCCGTGTTGTAACTGCCAACCCTTTGATAGGTATGGTATCAAAAGGAGTGAGTGATAAGATTTTTATATACTACTGATAAAAGTTTTTGTATTTACCGAACATTAGTCGATTTAGGGGTAATGAACGTTGAATCTGTTAGAGAATCTTTAAAATATATGTAACCAAAAAAAAAAATCTTCAAAATATATTTAGAGAATCTTTTAAAAAGATCAAATGCAAAAATGTCTTATAAAGTCTACTTCAACCTAACTTATTTCCATCTTTATACATGTATGTGTGCACATGACAAATTAAAAATAATGCATTTATTAGCATGTACTGTGCATATTGCATATGGGGCACTATGCACCGTACTGGTAAAATGTTTACACTATTATGAAAACAATGAATTGAGAGATGTAAACATGGCAACAATAATGTAGAAAATGGACTGTGTATTTAATTAGAGTTTGACAAGTGTATACCTTCATATTTATTTGGTCAAATGATTTAATCTTTAGAATTTCACCTTTTAAAAGTGAATAAGTGAGCGTACTAGAGTTTGAATTCTGATCTCTGCACATTATAAGCAAATGTTCTATGTTCTACTAATTGAGTTAGGTTCACGGAACGGAGTAAGTTATTTTGTGGATAAAATTCTTATTACATCTAATGAGTTGCGCGTAAATGACTCTCTTATATTTATTTTTTATAAGTGTAATTTCGTCGATAGATATACTATAAATATAAGTAGTATTAAAGAAGTTGAGGTTGGAATACAAATTCTCTACTTTTTTTACATTTAAAATGTGTGAATTTAGGTCATTAGAAATTAAATGATATAAAATACTCCCTCCGTCCCGAAATATAAGGGAAAATAAAAAAAACACACTTATTAAGAAAACATAAACATGATAATTAGAAATATAGTTTTGTGGGATTTTTCTTGGAAGAAATGCATGGAAAAATGTAAAATCAATTTTGATTGGTTGTTGTTTATAGATAAGAGTGGAGAGAGAGAAAATTAAATGCAATTTACATTTAATTTCATGAGAATAAGGAAAAACATTCTTGAAATTGATTTTTTTCTCTTATATTTTGGGACAAAAAAAAGTGGTTTTTTCCCTTATATTTCAGGACGGAGGGAGTATAATTTATCCAATTTCATTTCATTTCAACCAATAATACTTCACCTATATATTTTTATGAATGCCAAATTTATCAAATAAACTAATGGGAAATGATGCTAAGATTAGACAAATTAATAGTGGTTACTAATAATAAAACATTCCACCGTACAGAATTGGAGGCAGACTCAACCACAACAACAAAAAATTAACTTGCGACCAAATGATGAAACATAAAACTAACCAAAATGTTTTACAAATACTTACCTTTGATCCTATCTATATACTTGTATTTTAAGGTTTATTTTCCATAAATTAATAAATAATTTGTTTAAAAGTAAATGGTAAATGTGTGCTCTTCTATTTTTCGTCCACTCACATATTTACTTTTTCTTCACTCCGTCCCAAAACTATTGTTCTGTTGATTTTTAAAATTTATTTTGACCGTATTTTTTTACCATTATATAAAGACAAATATTAGCAAATAACATTTTATTTGATTTGTCTCAATGAATATGTTTACAATATGAAATTTTTATAATTTTTCATGAAAGAAAACTAAAGATATTAATAATTCAAATTATGCATTGGTATGCGTAAAAATAATAGTTTTGGGACATATGTAGTATAAGTGTAAAATTGTAACAAAAAAAAAGTGTAAAATACTCCCTCCCTGCCTCCCAAATCTTTGGTGCTTTTTAATTTTGTCCAAAATTTTTATTTTCTTATAAGAAATTAAAAAGTTTGGTTCTTTTTCTTAACAAAATAAGGGTGAAAATGATTTAATTTGTCAATCTTCACTATTTCTTAATTCATGTGTAAAACACTCTAAAATGACCAAAATTTTGAGATGGAGAGAGTAATCGATAAGAAAAAGGTATAATTGACCAAAAAAAAGTTAATATAAGAAATTGAAAACTAAAAAAATCGTAATAGAAAATGAAGGGTAGAATGAAAGATGTAAATTTAAAGGTGAGAATGATTTTATTTCCTTTTTTAATTATGGCACCTCAATAAAACGTTTGCAAAGTTGAGAAAATTGGTTAATGGAAAATGAAGTGTAGAATGAAAGATGTTTCAAAAGGAGAGATTAACAATTAATTATGGCACCTCAATAATACGTTTTCAACTCTTTGGATCCTTAAAATCCTTCAAATTGAGAGAAAACTAGTAAAAATGAATAATGAATGATTTTGAAAGACCACAAAAAATTGGGCTTTAATTTCTTTTCTTTTCTTTGTACTCTCCCTTAGCTTCTTCATCTAACATAGAAATCCAACACCTCAAAAACACATCAAATCTCTTTTTTAGTATGGCACACACGGTTATCAATTATTTTGTTGGAAGCATTAATAACAAAATCACAAGTTGTAGTAGAATTCCCATGAAATTTGAAAAAGCCTAAAAGGTTGACTTCGCCCGAAATTCTCATGAAAGTGTTAAGTGGTACGCCGCCTGAAGCAATATCTGTAAAAATTTGTTCACTAGATAACATGCGGTCGGCCATAAGAGTGAGTGTCACATTCACTCCTTTCGTTTCCTTGGGTGATATGTTTCCGTCAGGGATATGTGCTTCCCCGATTTGTTGTCCTCTATGGTTTAGTTGCGCATAACCATCATAGTATCTCAACCCAACCTTATTTGGATTCGTCACTAATATACCAACGTCCAATGACACATTCAAAGTTAAACTCATCCTAAACACATTAAAACCGACGTCCATGTTTTCAACCGCGATCGAATCCACTTTACTAATGATGTGTTTTGGTTTGAACACTGTGAATGCTAAGATCACTACTATCAACATAATTGTGACCACAATTCCAATTGTTACGGCTAGACATGCTATCAACCTTTTGCCAGATCCTTCTTTCATTGTGTCTTTTCTCTTACAATATAGATGGATCTACAACATCATGAAAATTTATCATTGTCAATTCTGTGTTATATTGATTTGTTTTTCTAACTAGCTAATTGATTTCATTAAGAGTAAATAACTATTATGCGTCATGATGTATTTCTACTGTGATCTAGTTGACAAGAAATTGATGTTATCTATAATAAGTATTAAGCCAAAATTGTGTATATTATTGTAGCTTTTAATAACACTATGTAAGCACATTGAAATTGAATTTGGTGGCAAAATAAAGTGCAATAGTGAACTTAAAATTAACTCTATATATCTTACCTAGCTAGCTAGACCAATAATGTTTTGCAAGGAAGTTTAATTAACAAAAGCTATTGTTGACAACTTTTTTTTTTAAATAGTAGTATAGCGGCTAGACTCACACATTACAAGTGTAGAGAAATAAAAAATTCAGTGTTCAAATTCTGATCCATCCAATAATATCACTGATAATTACAAATTAAACAAGTAAACAACACTTATGAAATGTTGACAACTCTTCTTCTTCTTACACAAAATATATATGAAAGTATATATTCATTCATAACAATACTCTATGTTTTAAGTCTTTGTTTTTATAAAGTATATATTCATTCATAACAATATTTATAAAATGACACCTATAGTATAACTCTTTGTTTTTATATTTTTATTTTATATTAGCGTGTATGCATGACATTAGAAAAAGAGTATGAAATCCAAACTTATTTTGACTTGAGAGAAAACTTAGATTCCTTATGGATATCAGAAAATGATTCATGAAAAAAATATTACTAATATTTATGTATGATCAATTGGAAATAATTTATATATTTTTTTAAAATATACCTACCATTTCCAATTAATTATCCAACTATTATAATGCAACTGCAAATGAAGTAATTTCTTCTTGACAACGATAATATAAAATTATTTGGGACTAGTGTCTACATTGATTGGTGTAATGGTATCCATGCGATGTTCATATTTTGATAATAATAACACGAAATGCCTAACTCATATGAGAGCATGTAACACGTTACAAACATACAAAAAAAAAATGTAACACGTTACAATATTATTACTATTTAATTCCTTTATTTTAGGTTATATTTACTATTTAATTTCTATTGCTAATTATTCCATATCCAAACATGATCACATGCATACAACAAAATATCCTTGACCAAATTCAAAATTAACATAACATAGGCACATAGCTTTGAATATTATATTGTCAAAAAAAATAAAATAACATAGCTTTGAACATAATGACCAACCTCAAAAAAAAAAAAGTGAATTCCAATTCCAATGGAAAATTGAAACAGTGATCAATAGAGAGGAAATCTTCAAACGTATGTATATATGTACCTTTAAGTTGAAGCTAGATTGAATTGAACAAAATCTTCAATCAAATTAAGGTTGAAATTAAACCCTTGGGTTGAAATTAATTAATCCTTCAAAATGCAATCATACATAAATTAAGAGAGATTTTGGCAAACCCTTATGCACCTTGAAAGGTGCAGTTTGCCAAATGATTCAACAAGGATTGTTATTGGGTTATAAACAATGTAATACAGTAATAAATAAACACCTATTTTGTTAAAGGACATGTTTGTTTTAATTGGTAGTTTCAAAACATCATTTGAGCTGGAATATTATATATATCCTTTGATTTTCTGTAGGTTGTTTTTTCAACGGAAATTGGAAGTTGAATTATGACTTACAACATAAATTAACATGCAATATATAAAAATAGAAATAAATTAACATGCAAACCTTTTTTAATATGTTTTCATGCCAAAATATACACATGATATTATTTATCTATTTATAGTAAACTATTTAACTTGTTCTCCTGAGCTTAACTCGAAACATTGTTGGGAATCTCACATTGAGTATATCATTCTTAATATAGTATTTAAACTATGCAGTTCTCCCATCTATTACGTTAATCTGTTGAGTTGGGCTCTCCTCATGTACTTTAAGTGTCATAACAATTGGTGCTTTTATTGAAAGTTGTTTCACAGAAAGGGCTACCCTATAAGCTATTAAGGTGTTCCACCGAATACTGATAGGTGTGAGTGAAGTCGCCGTAAAAGGAAAGGACTATCATCGGATTAGTAGTTGATATAGTGAAAGCCGTCGTGAACAATTTAATTAGGTGTCCGATATTGAATATATCAAAGTGTTCAATATAGTCAACTTAATCCATGTGTTTCTCCCACCTATTGAGCTAATTTTTTGGGTTGAACTTTCGTCATGTGTTTAAGTCTACCGGAATTCGAATCTTAATACGCCTATTTATTTTTGTTTAAATAGTGAAATTCTAACCACTAAAAAAATAATCTACTCCCTCCGTTTTAAAATGAGTGTCGCTTTTAGTGTTTTCACACATTTTAAGAAATGTAATAATTATATGTTAAAAGTGTTGCATTAGAAATTGAAAAATGACATTCATTTTAAAACAAATTTTTTGAGTTAAAGCGACACTCATTTTAAAATGGAGGGAGTATTAGGGGGGTGTATTGGATTGGGATTTTGAAAGACAATTTTATTGAAAAAAGTCTTGAAGATTTTAAAAGACTTTGTGGGATTATATTGATTTTGTGGGATTTTCAAAAGACTTTTTGTAAAAGACTTTTTACAATCAAGATTCTTAACACAAGATTTTGTGGGATTTGGTAGGATTATAATTCAGATTTTTAAGATTTCAAAATACATTACAAATTTTTACAATTTTGAAAGATTCAATGAATACAAACATAAAAGGAAATAATAACAACAGGAATTTCAATTATTTTAACTACTTTATGTTTTTTTAAATAACATTTTTTCACAGCAGGTTTAACTTAAAATTCATCTGAACGATATTCTTTGCGAAAAAATTATGAAATTCTGCACATATCAACACAAACTCTGCTTGTGTCTTAAATAAAAATGGACGTGCTGGCTTAAAATTTTTTGTTAACCACGATTTAAAATTATCAAATATTAACTCAGTAATAATAACAACAACAAATACACAAGAAAAATAAAAGATAACATGTATTAATAATAATAATAATAATAATAATAATAATAATAATATATAGCACAAGAAATAAAAACAATAAAATAGAGAGTGAGCGGGGGGCGGGGGGATAGAGAGGGAGAGAGTGAAGAGAGGAAAAATAAATAAGGAGATAACAATGAAAGATGATAAAAATTGATGAGGATGTTAAAGATTATGATAGTTGATGAATGATGATATATAATAATAATATAAAAAAAATAAAATAAACAAGAGTCTCATGAAATCTCATGAATTTTGGTGAGATTGTTGAGAAAGTATTTTCTTTGTACTTTTAACTAAAAAGTCTCTCAAAATCCTTTCCATCAAAGAATCCATTAAAATCCTGAGATTTTTGAATAACAAGAGATAGTTTAGAAGTCTTGAGAAATCTTAATCGAATACTGCTAGATTTCGTTGCCTTGAGAAAAAAATCTTAATTGTCTTGATTGAATACCAACAGGTTTACTTAGATTTTATAAAAGTCTTGATTGAATACCACAAGATTATTTTATCATAAAAAAATCTTTTAAAATTCTTCGAAATCATAATTGAATACACCACCTTAAACTTTTAAACTTGAGTGAGACAAATGAAACATTTGTCAAAAAATTATCTCCTCTTTTTTCATATCCTGTTTAAGACTAAAAATGGGTTGAGTTAAATACATAAAAGCCCAACTTAACTAGATAAAAATTGATTTAATTTGAAACTCAACTAAGTTTGATAATGTCTTGGTACACTTAAAAATCTCATATAACTTGTTCAAATTAAAATTTAAGAATAAAAAAAATGTTATGAACCAATGATAGTCTACATCACTGCATGGACTAATGACATGGGTCAAGATTAATAAATATTCACTATAATTATTCATAACAAAAAAGTTTAATGGACAAAAAGTTTTTATTTTTATTTTTTTTAGTTTTACTACCAGGATCCTATCTATTGGACATACTAATTCAATTTGGGAATTAGTCTTGTATAGGAGTGATCGTATCCGAACCAATCTAAAAGTAAAACTGCAAATCGAACCAATCCAAATCAAAAACCGCATTTAATTAAAACCGCACGAATCATTTTTATACTAAACCGCTTGGTTTAATTAGATTTTTGGTTTTCATTTCATAAAACCGAACCAAACCGAATCAAACTGAACCAAACCGCAATACTTTTTTTTAGAAGCAGTAAAGAAAAATATTATTAAAATTAAGCTAGATTAGCACAAGATTTGCTTAATCTAGATGCCAAAGTAACAAGAATACATAGACCACAACCAAAACAAAAACAAGAATAGAAGAGGGCCACAACAAAGCAACACCTTCCACCCTAGTAGTAGAAGATTACAAACCCCGCCACCCTACACATGCCAAAGGATTAGAGAACCATAAACTAAATTCAGGAGCCGTATGATGACTTTTTGCCTTTAGCCACCACTAAGTCTGAACTTTGATCTAATCAAGCACCTGAGTCCCTTTAAAAACCTTATTCTCAAAAAGCCCTTCGTTCCGGACTTTCCAAATCCACCAAGTCGTTGCTAACCATAATACTAAAACAAAATTCTTTAGATTCACTGGAAGAACTTGAAGACCAAGAAACTGCAGAGCGTGTGAAACCGCATTGTTTACACTGATTTTTGGTAAACAAGCGCTAGTTTGCAATGCTTGAGAGACCAACTAGAGAACCTCGGGACATGTTTGTGCATTTATTGTTTATGATTGAAAATAGCAATGTTCATTAATGTAAATGAACAAGTTTGATTGGAAAAGTAAAATAAAGTAGAGAAAATGTAACTTGAATGACAAGAAATGTAAAAATACTAAAAGTGAGTACGTATTGACAAGAAAAGTAAAGGATTCAACGAAATAAAGTGCAAGAAATGTAAATAAAAACATGTAAATTGCATAAAAAGGTAAATTGCATTGAATTAATAAATGGTGACCACAGAATCATACATTTTGCCTAGTGAATTCTTTTCGCTCGAACGCATGGGTACTCAGAATGTGTAAGGATTGTTAGTATGAGAATTTGTGATCCTAATTACATCAAATGAACTTTATATTTATAGCTAAATCCTACAACGTTCTAGTAACGCCTATAGAATGTCCATTTGACATGTGTACAGCCATTTCATCTTTATCTTGAACGTCAAAAACCATCAGTCTTGAATGAAGTGTTGCAATGGTTTGAAATTTAAATTTGAATCTTCAGATAAATCTCAACCATTTACTAAGTTACAAAACAGTGTTCGAGTCGAGACAACTTGGTCTTACTCAAATGGGTAGTAACTCGAATCAAGTCTTGGGACTTGATTATTTTTACTCTCTTTAGAGTTATGAATATTCTTTGACTTTTATATTCAGAATATATTTAATTTTGACCTTCATAATTAATTAACAATTGGGGAATATAAAATCCCATGATTAAAGGCGTATCAAATATATTCAGAAGAATATCCAAATTTATTTTAATTTAGCCAAAATATTGGCTAACACGCATCCAACGGCATGACACCCTGAAGGCCTAACCGCTGCAACAGACCACTCAAAACCTGCTGGGACTTAGAGCACCCAAAAAAGATGGGATAGAGACCAAACCGCAATACTTAACTTAACTATATCAACTAGAAACAATCAACCTATTACACAATTCAACTTAACAAGTTCAATCGAAATTGAGTGTATAATAGTAGATTGTCAATCGAAATATATATTATGTTGCTATTAAAAATAAGTTTTTTTTTACCAAAAAAAAAGTTTTTTTTATAAGATATAAAAAAGTTTTAGGATATATGCAATTTATGTATGTACATATTATTTCATGTAAAAGTAAACAATAAAATATTAATATTTTTTACATTTATTTTGTAATAAGTTGATAACATTGTCATGTTTTTTATATTTTGATAAACCGTAGAAATCGATCCATTCCAAACTCCATTGGTTTAGTTTGGATGACTATTCAAAAACTAACCGAACCACATTTATTTTTATCTCGCGGTTCAATTAACTTTTATATTCAAAATTAAATCGAACCGCACCGCGATCACCCGTATGCCAACAAGTAATTCCAATTTTTTCTCAAACACAATCGTAAAGATCAAAAATACTATTAGACCAAATAACACTAAATAATATAAAACATTGTTAATTTTGGCAACATGTGCGATAATGACACATATTAAGAAACTTAATAAAAAAATATTCTTTTAAAAAATCGTGTATTCACCTTTTTAATAGTTAAATTATTATATTTTTCAATATAAAATTTTTATTTTTAATTTTCTTAACATGTGCCCTAGACCTAGAGAGGACATACATTAACAAAACCTTTAATTTTTGTGTGTACATAAACGACACGACAAACCATTAAAACGCACACAAAATGTAGGACAGGATTCCGTCTCAAGATCATGGACCATAACTATTCCTTTACCACTAATAAATTGCCATAAATAGCTTTATCCGTAACATAGCTTTGAATAAAGTGGCTCCACTCATAAAATAATGTAACCATTGAGTTGGAATGACTCACTATTGACTTTTTAATTTTTACCGTCAGTCTAATCTGATTTAGTGTGTGTTTGATTTAGTTTTTAAAGGAGTCAAAAGCAATTCTAGAAATATAGAATTAATTCTGAATTGATTTTATGGTGTTTGGTTATACTAAAACAGAATTGACTCTGCCTTCAGAATTGATTCTGCAAGAAGCTAGAATTTGTAGCTTCTGACTTTAAGTATGATTTTTACACTGAAATTTATCTTTCAACTCACTTTTACATAATTGTATCTAAACATAAATCAATTCTACTAAAATCAATTATGATAAAATCAATTTTACCAAAATCAATTCTATCTAAAGTCAAACCAAGCATACCCTTAAAGGTCAATTCTAACATCATCTGATTTTAATTTCTTCTCGAACATAGTTGTAGAGATTAAACTGTTGTTCTTCCTACTAAATTTAGAATCAATCACCACTTATCGATCAACTAACGATTGATGACTCACTATTGACCTGAAAAAAGAGTTAAAGACGTCTGCAACCGACCTTCATATCTTAATCAACTACCCACCAAATCTTCATATCTCAAGTCTCTGTTTGTTATTTACCATAACTCACTCACCATAATCTTCAATTCAATCCACTTTCACAAACAAACACCCAAACACTCCCTTATAGTTATAGACTTATCATCCCCTAATTTAACCTAACTCATTCCCATTTCATTTCATTTCATCAAAAATATCTGTGTAACTAACTCTAGAACATTCTACAACAATGGACCAGTTACAATGGAACCAACAAGTAACCGAAACGGTTACAAAAAAGTTAAACCTAATTCAAAAAAGCAACGAATCACCAATGACATGGGTAACTGAGTTAATTCAGTATCTTAACTCGGTTGGTGTTGAGTTACCGAGTTCTGATTTAGTTGAGCTTTTAGTTTCTCAGATTTGTTCTCACGATCATCCTTCAATGTGGAAGTTTCTTCATCAAGCTCTTTCTTCTCGTCTTATTTTTCCTCTTCAATTGCTTTCGCTTTTGTCTTACAAGGTTTTTCGTTGCCGGAATTCTCATCCGAGTTCTTATGCTCTTTTTCTTCCGCTTCTTGATCAGCATGTTTTCAATTTTCATCCGATTGGTTCGCGTTCCTGTAGTAACAAGTGAGTAAACCCTAAATTAACTATGCTTCTTCATAACAAAATGATATTCGTTCATTCAAATTGATAGAGTACATCGAATACAACCACATATTCAATATTGCTAAAAACGTAAAAGATGAATCTGTAAACAAACGCACAACATTTAAGTTAATAGCATATCCAATTTAACTTAACTTGATAATTGATATTTTTGAAGAGTTTGTTTATGATTTTGTAAAGCATATCTTATGACATTGTGTTTGAAATGAAATGTAGTACTGACACTTCAGATTTGAGGTGTGTCTGGTGTTCGACACATTAGATTTATATTGCATTCAATAACTTTCATTTTCTTAAATTATTACTATCATTATTACCAAATGTTAGTTGGTCTAGTGGTGATTGACGCTGGATTTGGTAGGGAGGACCACGGTTCGATCCTGCAATTGCGTTTGGGTTTGGGTACTGGAACCACTTGATGCCAGAACTTACCCCAAACTCTAGACTACTAGGGCTCCCTTATCCTAAGAATTAGAGGGTGAAAAACCAAAAATAAATAAATTATTATTATCATTATTAATTTATTGTCTACGTGTTAGGATCATGTTCGGTGTTTGTGTTGATGTTTCACAATTTGAAACAACTTTTTAGAAATTGATTTTGACATGTTTTAAACTTGATTTAACCTTTGATTATAGAAATCACCTCCAATGCATAATTGTTTGTTGTAACTTGTAAGCAACTAATTAGGCACTCATTGAATACAATCTTATCATATAGGTGACTTGTGTATGAGTATAAGCTATTTCTATAAATTTTTTTTTTTGAATAAGCAGCTATTTCTATAATTTAATAAGTTGTGTGATTAAAATGTTTTCATATAAACTTTCAAGTTTTTAAAATAAGCTATATTGAAGAGTTTATTGGAATAAGCTGAAAATAGCTTATAGATAAGTTATACTAAGTTGTTATTTTCATAAGCAATCTCAATTAGTTATCAGTATCATATGATTCATGCAAGTTGTACCTTGATTTGGTACAAGATTGAACCCAATCGATAAGAATCTCTAGTGTGTTGAACATTAATATCATATTGGATCTTGATTTATTATGGTGAATCCAGATTCACTATGATAAATCCTGATTTGTACTAATGAATAAATCACTACCTATTCAGTGTAGCTAACCACACTGAGTAATGTATGTTGCTCATTAGATAAGCCCAAATGAGTTGCTCATTAGTGGGTCCCAAACTCAACCTTATTCAACAAGCGGTTAATAAAGTTAGTTTGTCAACTTTGCTCCAACTCTAAGATTTTTCTCTTTTTCTTTGTTTTTTTTCTTTCCATTTTACCTTTTATTTATTTTTGCTATGGGGGATCTATTATCTTCCAAATCCCTTGCATTTTTTCCATGGATGAGTTTATTCTTAAAGGAAAAAAATTGAACTACTGTTATTGACTTATTGTTGGTAAGTAGGCCACTCGAAAGTTAAAACTCTTACTCCCGAATGAATTGGTGATTGGTTACCTGCACTGTAGTTAATATGAGTTTATGTTTTACCTTTTGTGTTTATGTCTATATAAGTTTGTGGTTGAAAATCCATGTGATAATCTGTACTGCATTAGTACTTTTATATGTGGTTGTGTACTTGTTCTTTCTTGTTTCTAGTCCTAGTTGGTATTTTATTTAATTTGCTTGATACTTCCTGCATATACCTTTGATCAACAGTGTTTAATTCTAAAAATGTCATTCTGGGTTTTGTTTTGCAGAATTATTAAGTCTGTTGATGCCGTCCTTCATTTTTCTGAAACATTCAAAATCCATGATCTGGAGCTAGGGCATGTATTTGTGCTGTTCTTTTTTAACATCATCATTGCTTTGATTGATAGCACATTAAATGACTGGGGATTACAAGTGACCTTTAATGAAGGATCATGTTTAGTCCCAACCGGTGACCAATACATGGAAATTGATCATAACGTGACACACAACTTTAAAAAAGGTGATTATCATGAACAAATACGGAAGAGAAATGCCATCACAGCCTTAGAGGTATTGGAAAGACTAAATGAAAGTAGAAAAGCAACGATTCTTCTGCAGTCTGTTCTCTTAAACATGTATTGTCTCCCACCTTTTTATATTGTGGTATTATTTCAGAATTAATTGCATCTCAATCCATCACTATTAATATCTCTAATCATACTTAACATTTAAATAATCAAGATGTTGAAATAATCTTTTAGCCTATTACATTGAGCTCCAATAATTGACAACATTGAGTTTCAACATTGCTAGACTGAATAATGTAGTAATGGTGATTTGAAGAGATTTTAAATTTAACACATCATATACTGTTTTACTACTATATGACATCTCTGATTTGATTCCCTACTGTATACAATAATATGGTTTGATTATGCTACTGATACAATCCATTTCGCTTTAGCCGGTAAATGCCAAAATTCCTATCTGGTTATTTCTAGGTGGTTTGCTAGATTAATATCCACCATAGTGCATCAAAACAGTTGTTTCAAGTAAATGCTTCCATTAACAGATGTTTTGGGGAATTTTATTTAACAGCACATATGCATATGGCATTATACTTGGTAGTCCTGGCTTCTCTTGTCTTAGCACATTCGAGCAATACCATTTTTTAGTTCTTCAAGTGTTGATGTTAGTTTAATTATGTTAAGAGTCCAAATTCTAATAACTTATATAAATCTTTACATGAATTTTATTGTTTATATATCTTGCTTTCTAGGAGTTGTGTTGGGAGCTGACGATCTGTTTTCCCTATTTTGTGTTTCATCATGTTTGATAGGCCTGAAAATTTCAATTGCCTCCTGCAGAGGCTTCAATTTCTTGAATCCCTTGAATTAGCATCATCAGAATTAAAATTAGTAAATCAAGTCCTTAGAAAAGTGTCTGCAAAGATCCGTGGAGTTTCTCATTTTGATTACTCCCTAAATAAGCATCAGGTGGTTGGGATGATTGTTGATGTTGGATCATGTAAGACATTGTTGAAGTGCAACTACAGATCTTGTTGGATTCCTTTTGACATTTACATGGAGAATGCTATGGATTCTAGACTGATTCCTATCAAATCATCTATTGAGGTGCTTACAGGTAAATCTTTGTGATGGTTTTCATTGGATTTGTCTTTGCTTGCTGTAATTATTCATTACTTATTTAGGGTTTATTTTCAGAAAGTTTTTTATTAGATCTGTCTTCGGTTCCATTATTTTGGGTTTGATTTGGGTCTTTCCTAATATTCATGACCTATTTGCAGAAGCAATCAAGACACTTCAAGTATTTAACCAGGCTAGCTGGCACGAAACTTTTCTAGCACTTTGGCTTTCAGCCCTCCGGCTTGTGCAGCGAGTTGAGACTGATCCATACTTAAATTTTTTGTTTTCATGGAAGTATTAACCAAATAACTAATATTTCCGCTCTCATGGTGCATTGCAGGAGCGGGATCCTCCTGAAGGTCCTATTCCCCATCTCGAAGCCCGTTTATGCATGCTTTTATCTATCGTCCCTTTGGCAATTAAGAATGTTCTAAGGGATGACACTGAAAATAATATGTCTACCTGTCCAGTTTCTATGAGATCACAATACAAACATAAAATGAAGAGCGACGATTCTGTGAAACTCGGGCTGATTTCATCTGTTCAAGTCCTTGGACACTTTTCTGGCCTTCTCTGCCCTCCTGCATTAGTTGTTGATGCTGCCAATCAAGCAGCTAAAATAGCAGCGAGCTTCATTTATAATTCAATGAATGAAAAGGGTGAATCTTTCACTAGCATTCATGCTAATACCAATACAAAAGCAGGTAGGTTAACTTTGGTAGTAACTTCATATGTGATTCCATTATTTAATCTGCTATATTTACGATGAATAAGGGCTACTATCACATGCATACAACTTACTCCTTGTTTTTTTTGCATATCTCCATGATACTTCAAAAATAATTAACTTTTAGGTGGGAACTTGAGGCATCTCATAGTGGAAGCTTGTATTGCAAGGAATTTAATGGATACATCAGTGTACTTTTGGCCTGGTTATGTGTCTACATCTGTTATGTCTTTGTCAGATTCATCGCCACTAGAAAAATCTCCATGGTTAACATTTATGGAAGGAACACCATTGAACAATTCTCTCATAAACGCCCTTACGGCGACACCTGCCTCAAGGTATGCTTTTATGCAAGCTGTGATTCAATTTTGGTATAACTTAAAGTATTGATGATTGGTCTTCACAATTTTTCTTCCATACTAGCCTACCGGAGATAGAGAAGTTATACTATATTGCATTAAATGGATCAGAGGTGGAAAGGTCTGCTGCTGCAAAGATTCTATGTGGTGCATCCCTCAGCCGTGGATGGTATATTCAGGTGACAAATTCTATTCATACCAGAGATATTGGCTTTGGACCATTGGAAGTCCTTTAGAAATACAGTTTCTTAAATTTGCTTCAAAGGTTTTCTTGGATGTACATTCTTCATATGAGTATTGTTTGTCTCCATCTCACACTAAAAACAATATTGTTACTAAAGGTGTAAAATCATAAATTTAGGTTTCCAGATTTGTAATAATATAACAATCTAAATATCAGATTGAGAATAGATTGGTGCTTCGATGTGGGGGGAGGGTTGCCCTGTCATTATTAGGCATGTCAATTAGTTTGGATTAGTCATGACTTCTGTTTCACTTTCTTCTTCAAAAAGGGCAACCTGATGCTATGAAGATTTCATTATGACTAGGTTCAAAGAAGGGGTCCACTAAAATCCATGGCCTTGTAGTCGCATGACATCAACTGCAGTCATTGTGTCAAGGTTCTCCGTCCTCCTTGCACCTAAACTAGGATAAATTTTTATCATGCTTCTGTTTTTGCAATGATGGCACTTGCGGCTAAGCATCATGTGTCTATAAGTTGTGTTAATTTTACGTCCTTTAAATAATTGTTTAGTCATTTGTTATTCTGGACTATGGATTAATGTGTGAATACTCCAGTTCTTGGTATTGTATTTATGAATATTATGTTCCACATCTCTTATTGTTTCTGATGTAAAATGTTGTCTCCTTTGTAGGAACACGTGGTCCACTATGTAGTCAAGCTACTGGCTTCTCCTGTACCTCATAGTCATTCTGGAACTAAGGGCCTCTTGGTTGATAATCTGTCCATGCTAAGTGCTGTCCTTCGTGGAGTTTCCTGTGTTGATACAGTTCATATACTTTCTTTACATGGTGTGGTAAGTAAATCACTTTTACAATTTATTTGATATTTGATTGCTATATGAATATGATACCCCGTTTTTATTCTCTATCTCAAATTAGGATGGAAACTTTTGGGTATCACTTGATAGTTGGCAGTCATTTGTCCATGTTCCAGATAGTCTCGGGTGTGAGGGTGTATGTGCTAAGATCCCACATTGACTGACATGGCCAAATTAGTTCTTATAAAGCTTAGGCAATCCTCATCGAGCTAACCTTTGGGGCCAAGTTAGGCTAATTCAAATTCTAAAATGATATGGAGCCTATCTGTTACGTACCAGAGACCCACACAATGAAAAGCAGTAAAACAACATCAAAATAGTGAAGACTGTATTTTATTGATATTGGTATAGAGGGTTTACAGAGAAAAGGATTACACTCCTAGACTGCCACAGAGCACTGCTCCTTTAGAGCTTCCTAATTATAACTGAATTCTCAATATCCAGAATGCATCTATCAATCCACTCACCCTCCCTATATTCAGGAACTGCTAACAGTCTACAACTCCCTCATGCCACGCCACTCACTTGGCATTATAAGTCCCCTTATTACCCCTCCTACTCTCCTACTCCCTCCGTCCCAAAACTATTGTCCTTCTAGAGTTATGCACGTGGATTAAGAAATAATAAAAATTGATAGGTAAAGTCTCTTTTACCCTTACTTTATTAAGAAAGAGAAAATTAATTTTACATGATTTCCGAAAAGGACAATAGTTTTGGGACAAAATAAAAAAGCTAAAAGGACAATAGTTTTGGGACGGAGGGAGTAGAATAAACCTTCAACACTCTAGGCCCACTTCCCCCCCACATGAACCAATTGCTCCTCTAAACCCCCTCTTTTACTATTGGGCCTAACACTATCTTAGATATGTTATTGGGCCACCTGCATTTCTATTCTAGTTCCAAAAGTGATGGGGGTGTGTTTAGATATGCCACCCGCATTTGTCCACCCTCACACCGTCTACGTATGGGTGTAAAGGGGTGTGCTGAGATCCTGCGTCGATTAGAGATTTGGCCAAATTTGTCTTTTTAATTGTTTTTTGTATAGATAAAAATAAAAATTAATATATTGTTTTGCACCGAAAAAATCACTTAGTTCTCCTTTTGATAATTGACGTACTTTGGTCCCCTACTTTTGGAATGTGTTGTTTGTGGTTCCTATGTCTTTTGAAATTTGTCGTCTGTGGTCTCTGTGGCAGACATCAAAGTGGGTATTAAAACTGAATTTTAGAAACCATGAATGACATATTTCAAAGGTTGGGGATGAAAATACTTCACTCTGTAAAGGTTCAGACTAACACCGTTACACCAAATTTTATTAATTTTTGAGGGACAAAAAACATATTTAACCTTATAAATAAAGATGGAATAGATAATCAAAGAGGATATTGAAAGTTTATATGATTCCTTCTGGTTCCTGCTGGGAATGCACTTGGTTAAGCAAGTTAAAATAGCATTGAAAACAGAAAAGTAATAAATCGTTTGTTTATAGTTCAAGTGTCATTCCTGAGCTATATATACTATTTATACTTCATTCCCAAGCTTAATTTATTTCCAGTCACTTTTTGATGTCAAACTTTTTTAACAAGAGTTATTTGTGCAGGTTCCTACAGTTGCTGCTTCTTTATTGCCGCTTTGTGAAGCATTTGGCTCAATTACACCGACTCCAAATAGTACAGGCGATGAGCCTTCAGCTTCAGTTTACATGGCTTTTTCTTTAGCATTTCTTTTCCTCATTCGTTTGTGGAAATTCTGTAGACCCCCTCTTGACCAGTGCATCACTGAAGGAGGAATTGCAGTTGGAGGTCTGGAGTATCTTTTGTCATTGCACAATAACTTTGTCATGTCTTCCCAAGATAAGCTTAAAAGCAATCAAAATCTCTTAGACACTGCATCGTTTAAACCTGTACATATCGATTCATTTCCAAAATTACGAGCCTTGTATTGTCAATACAAATCTTGTGTTGCTTCAACCCTTTCTGGTATTTCTACTGGAAATTCCATTCACCAAACTGCTAGTGTAATCTTAAGCATGATTTACCAAAAGATGTCTAAAGGTGGAATTTCATCTAGTAATGCTTCATCACCAAATAGCAGTAATGCATGTAGCTCTCTCATAAATTCTGGTGAAGATTCTCTTCAAAGACCTGTGCTCCCTGCATGGGAAGTACTAGAAGCTCTTCCTTTTGTCCTGGAAGCAATCTTAACTGCTTGTGTTCATGGGAGGCTTTCATCACGAGACATGACAACAGGTTTGCTAGATGCTAGAATTACTTGTATGTGAATCAAAGATTCAAGTTTTATTTGTTTCCATCAATTTGGTCTCACCTTTCTAGCGCCTTTAATAGATGACAACTAAATCATGATAATTAATAAAGTTGCTGGTTCCAATTCTTTTTTGCCGATATACTTTTCTGGATATCTTAAAGTGTTGTTCCATTAAAGTAACTATCATTGGCTTGTAATTGTAATATAATGATGAAAAGAGTTCACACCAAATTAGGGTAATTTTGGTACACTTATACCTTTCTTAATCAATTGTTATAAATAATGCAACTAATAAACAAAAGTTAGTTGTTACAGTCAAACAAAATTTACTGGACAGAAGGTGCCTGTGTTTCCTGTGCTACCTCATCTTATCAAACTCGTGTGCCATATCACTTGCAGGTCTGAGAGACCTTGTTGATTTTCTTCCAGCATCAATTGCTGCCATTATTGATTACTTTTCTTCAGAAGTTACTCGTGGTGTATGGAAACAAGTTCCTATGAATGGATCAGATTGGCCTAGTCCTGCAGCAGTTCTTCAGAAAGTTGAATCAGAAATAAAAGCTATACTAACTCATGTTGGCGTTGACGTTCCAAACTGTTCATCTGGTACGTTGCCAATCCATTAGTCTAATATACATGTTTGATGTTTACTAGTTTCCATGATGCGTCCTACCAAATTCAAAACACATCATACATCTTTTTTTTTTTTTTTTGAATAGGCAAATTTTATTAGAAAAAGCACATTCCATACAAGATGTATAGGAAAGGCTAGATAGATGACACAAAGAAGCACATTCCATACAAGATGTATAGGAAAGGCTAGATAGATTACACAAAAAAGCACATCATACATCTACATAATTGGTATTTCCCCTCTTTGTATGGAACCTGTTATGTTATGATTCAGATTACAACTTTATGTTTCATCAATACTTTTAACGAAGATTAGAGAGAGAGATAATGCAGTAGTGAGGTTGTTCCTTGAGTGAGGCATGAAAGTCAGCAAATATTTATATTCTCTCCATCTATTTCTGCGTCAGAGGCGTCAGAGACAATATGGATGAGAGTATGAATTTAGCACTGTTGTTTCTTAAATAAATCAGCAAATTTATTGTTTTGTTATCTTTCCTAAACATTTATAGGGGTACTTTAGATTAAACAATCCAGAAATAATTATTACATTTACTTTGCTTACGAGTTAAGTCTTTGTTGCTTGTAGGAGGCTCACCAGTAATGCTTCCATTACCAATGGCAGCTCTTGTTAGTTTATCCATTACTTTTAAACTTGAAAAGAAATTGGAGTACATACATGCTATCACCGGAGCTGCTTTGGAAAATTGTGCAGCAGGTTGCCCTTGGCCTAGCATGCCTGTAATTGGCTCTCTGTGGGCACAAAAGGTTCGCCGCTGGCACAATTTCATTGTCGTATCAGGTTCCCGCTCTGTGTTCAGACATAACAATGAATCTGTTGCTCAGCTGGTGAGAAGTTGCTTCACCTCATTCCTTGGAATATCGTCTGGTTCAAACTCAAAGTTGACTGCTGAATGTAGTGTGAATGGCCTGTTGGGCAGTTCCATTACTGCCCCGGGTGACATTCCTTTTGTTGCACCGGGATTCCTTTATCTTCGATCCTGTCGAAATATACACAATGTGCAGTATCTAAACGATGTGATTGTGGGTCTAGTGACAGAATATTCCAATGAATTAGCTGGAATAAGGGCGAGTTCTGGCTCTAGCCGCTTAAAATCCAATGAGGCATCGATATCCCTAGCTGCTCAAAGGGCAAAAGAAATTGCAATACTTGGTGCAAATCTTTTATGTGCAGCTGGTGGTATACAACTGGTGCAGGAATTGTACAAGGAAACTATTCCTACCTGGCTGCTATCGTCAAGGGATATGAAGCGCAAAAATGACAATGTGGTGTCATATATACTTGAGGGCTATGCTATAGCATATTTGTTGATAGTGTCGGGATCAATTTTATGGGGTTACGAGACCAAGTTACCATTATCGAAACTCTCTAGAAGGAATCACATAATTAGAAGCCATTTGGACTTCCTGGCAGAAGTCATGGAGAGAAAAATTTCCCTCAGTTGCAATCCTATTACATGGAAGACTTATGTCTGCTGTTTAGTAGGATTAATGGTTAGTTTTGCACCTTCGTGGCTTCAAGAAATGAAGGTAGACACTTTGAGGAAATTGGCGCGTGGATTAAGCAGATGGAACGAACATGAACTAGCGCTTTCTCTACTACAAAGAGGTGGGACTGCAGCTATGGGAGCTCTTGCTGAACTTGCTAATGTGATTGAGTTTGAACATAAGAAGCCATGCTCATAAATCAATATAACGATTGTGAGTTTATTTGTGGATACTCATATTTAACCCTAATTTAGATAGATAGTTACGAAGTTAGTTAGAGTTTCACTCTGTAGAGAGTTGGTAGATTTAAAAAAATATCCATTGATTTCTTGAGCATATGACTCAATTTATTGATTTCTTGAGCTCTTTCATTTACAGTTTTCACAATAACACTGATTGGTTGAAAGATCAGCATAACTTAAAAGATTTAGAATGATTTCAAATCATAGGTTAAAATTCAGTTGAAATTGTATGGTTGAAACTTGAAACCAAAAAAATGGGGTTGATGCATACCTTCAAAACATGTCTTTTCAAATTATACACAAAAAAGCACATACATCTGCATATGTAAAATCTAACTTTATAAAATCTAAGTCTCTACAATAATTGTTACATTTATTCATTTCATACATAAATAAAAGTAGTAACTTTATCCAATTATCCTTATTAAACATGAATGTATTCATCAATTCCCTAAATTTTAAGCACAATATATTAATTATCCTTATTGCTTGATTTTGCTTTTGTTAAAAAGAAGCACAATTTATTAATTATAATGTAAAATTAATAAAAATATAAATATTATGATGAAAATTAAAAATAACAATCATTTTGAGACATTCTTTATTAAAGTTATTGTTCATGAATAAAATTTAGCAAGTTACTCCAACACTTGCAATGAAGATACCTTAATGATACTACATCACAATTCTTTTCATTACTCTCACTTCACTTATGTTACTTTTTTTTCCTGACATAACCATGTATTCTCTACGCGCGACTGCATAAATTGATCTCTCGAGCCTTGTAGGATCCAAATGGGTGGCCAACTCTCCTTAAGAGTTTTAACACTGCTGCATGACCAAACCAAGAAACTAGACTTATATCTTCAACTACACAAGATAAGAAAGCAAAAGCAGCTGGCATTAACAATAAGGAATCTCTTCCTTCTGGTAAGTGGTTGCACTTCATTGTCACAATAATTTCCATCACCCCAATTCTCGTAAAATCTTAACAAACGGTCCTTAATTTTTTCCCCCAAATGTTCAATGTTTACACTTTTGTTAGGGTGAACTTCATGCTGGAATCTACTGCTTCTGTAGGTGAACAATTTTGGCGAGTCCTACTATTGTGGTCCAACAATTCCTTATTCCTTTCATAGAAAATGATGCAATCAAATTGCTTTCTTGTTCAAATATAATTGAATTCTAGTAGTACTATTTTACCTTTTTCTTTCTACCTTGCAAATGGTCCTGTAACAAGAAATAAATGGCACTATAGACAGTAGAAGTAGGACATTTATTTCCTTCATATATTATTGTCAATGTTAGTTATCATGTCAATATCAAAAGAAATAAAGACAGCGATGTGATATATACGATATATTGGTGATACGATAAGATGATGATCGAGATTATGAAATATAAATTAAAGGTGTTTGAATATAATGGTTGATGTCGAAACTCATTTCTTAACTCTCTCTATAAATTCCTATCCACCCCATCACCCACTTCTCAACCCAATCTTCTTTCTTAACTCTCTCTATAAACTCCTAATTCCTCTCCCTTTGTTCTCTCTGCATTACACAAAAAATTTGGTTTAACTTCACAGTTGGCTAACATTTTTCCATTTGTTCTGGAAGCTTTCATCATGAGAATTGACAGCAGGTTTGTTATATGTTTCTTATTAGCTACACTATCTATGTATCAAATATTCAATTTTTCGTTGTTTCCATCAACTTGGTCGATCTTACCTTTCTTGTATACATGGATCATAACTAAATCATGAAGATTAAATAAATTTTCTTGTTAATTACAACTCATGTAACTTATGTGTGATGCATTTCACTTGTGCAGGTCCGAGAGACCTTGTTGTATTGACTCATGTTGGCGTTGAACTTGAGGTTCCAAATTGTTCTTCATGTATTGCATGAAGATGACTCGCTTGGTTTTCAATGGATTCCATGCCGGAGATCGGGCCACATAGCCAGTTATTGGCGGCCCACTGGTGTGGAACTCCCAATAGCTGCATATATGGTGTGAGCCGAAAATTGGGCTGCGCGCACAGCCAACTATTGGCGGCCCATTTGGAGTTCCATCATTGCATGCCAATAGCGCCATCTTATGGAGAGGCGTACTGGGAATCCAGTTTGAAGCTGCAGTCTCAACTTCAAGGGATGTAATTATGGTCTCATTGTTGTTGTTATTTGTGGAACTGGATGGATTATTGGTTGAATTGGAGGGATTATCAATTGGAAAATAGCTTTAAATTTATAGAGACTCGGAGAAAAGAAAGTTATGTGAGAAGATAAAGAGTCACGGTGTTTTAACTTATCAATTTCAATATTTTTTATCATATTATTATATATGTAAAAAAGTTTAAGCTCAGACAACAAAGTTGTATTAGTTATATTTTTGGTCTGATTTACAATATCAAAGGTGTATATATATATAATTAAGAACTTGAGTGTAGCTTAGTTAGTTTGGTTAAAAATGTTCATTTTCATGTCATCTAATTACTTCCTGTTTATACTCTAAAAGAATATCCATTTAGAAATAATTTATTTATATAATTTCATTACATATGAATAGAAAGTAAATGGGCAACAAACTGCGCTGCCCCCTTTTTGAAATGTTTTACCAATGTAACCAACCACATTAATCCATTGATGACTAACTACTATTCTTAGGGGGTTGTGTTGTGTGCCTCTAATAAGAGAAGAAAAGAAAAGAAAAATCTTATATAGTTCTTCAAATATTTTCCTCCCCTATCATGTAATTTTCTCCAAGACCTAAATTTGCTCCAAGAGTAATTTTCTAAACAAGACCAACTTGCAATATTAAAAATGTTCATGAACCCTTGAAAAAAGTGGAGTACTAATGCTCTGTCATGAGCCAAATTAAATTGCCAAAGTAACACAATTTCACTGAAGATATTATTACTGCACTCTCTTCTTATCATTAGCATTATTTTTGCATTCTCTAAAACCAAAACAAATTCCATTTCAAGAAACTAAAGATATGCTAGTACATTCCCTCACATTGGAAATTTTTCTACCTCTTTATTCCATGAGATAAAAACCTAAGGATTAGATGCAATCGGTGATTGATGTAGTCACACAGTTATAGAGTTTGTGACTGTATGAACATATATTATGACTCTGCACCTAATCCAGGTCCACCATTACCATATAAACTTGCTAGTTGCTACAACTCCTATTACTATAGGTCCATTTTCAGGACTATGGCCTAACAATTATTGAGAGTTTAGAAGGATATGTTTTGTCACTTTGTGACCACATTATATATCTCTAATCAAAGTCATGAGGTATTATAATGCTCTTTACTAAGCCTGATTAATCAACCTGATGTAATGGTCCATTCAATAAAATATAATAGATATGATAAACTCTTATCCTATGAATATTTGGGGGCTATTGTGCAAAATATAAGAAAACAAATTAGAGTTTCAAAATATTAGCTTTAGTGCTATCAAAAAAATAAAAATATATTAGCTTTAGTTTTGTGAGAAAGACTAAGAATTGGGTTTTTCATGGTTTGACAAAATTAGATGAAACTCATATTGCTATTCAAAAAAAAAAAACTTAGACATACCAATAATCAATCAGTTTAACTGGTAAGAATTTTTGGTCATTTAAGTATGTTGTCAAATATATATAAAAATAATTTTGTTGAGAAAGGAGAATTCACCTTATATCTCACAAATTCTCTGATAAAAATTAGTCATAATTAACAATAGTGAAAATTTTATACTTATATGATTATTGACAGAGAAAAATAGCAAATCTTCACATTGATTGTATTTATCCTTTATATTTAATAGTTGTCTATGACTATCAATTAAATTTACAAAAATACTTTAAAATAGTAAATGTAGTAAAAGTTTTAGCCTCTCTTAAACAAGTGGTTACCCACTATCCTACTTAGTGAAAAAAATCCACTCAAATCTTGTGCTTTCTCTATTCAAAATAAGTGACCTACTTGTTAAAATCATTTATAAATAATTGATTATTACTATTTATAATATTATATATTTTTTTATTTTACACCTTATCACTTCTATAGGGCAAAACAATAAAGTAACTTAAAAATCTATATTTTACAATTTTAAAAGTCGTATTATCTCTTTTATTTACATAATTTTCTTAAAATATGTAAAATAGTCAACTAGTCACTTACTCCCTTTGGTTTTATTTATAAAAAAAATTATTTTTTAGATTCATTGAACAAGTAATGTATCTAACCTTATTTATAGACTATATACATTATTTATTCAATTAATCTAAAATAATTTTTTATTTATAAATAAGGTCAAAAAAAGTATTATGCGACGGAGAGAATATTCTATTTTATTTTTCACTCAATGAAAAGATATTCTAATTTTTGTTCATATCAATAATATATACAAAAATAAAATAAAAGGAAAAGATTGTACCAAAAAAATTAAAAAGGAAAGAATATTCTATTTTATTTTTCACTCAATGAAAAGATATTCTAAATTTTTTTATACCAAGAAAAAAAAAATCCATGGTGCAAAATGCTATTGAAGAGTCGAAACTATAAATAAAAAAAAATAAAAAAAAATTGCAATAATTTTTATTAAGAGAAGAAAAAAAAGAAAGACATGAAAATTTGGTGGCAGTGATGACAATGGATGAAAGAAGGCGTGGAGTTTGGTCTTGTCGGCGCATAGTAGCAACCAAAGGAGAAGAAGGAACTTCCTCCAACAATGGCGAAAACAAACCCAACATCAAAATCAACAACAACAACATCATCAATAAGCTTCAAAACCGTCAGATTTCTTCTAAACCTCATCGTTCTTTTGTTGCTGCTACTTCCCCACATAGATTCCAAAACATGCGTTTGACTCATCAATTTGATACTCATGATCCTAAATGTCGTTATGAGCCTAAACCCTTTTTGCCTTTCTTGATGAAAAGGACTAAGGTTGTTGAAATTGTTGCTGCTAAGAATATTGTCTTTGCTCTTGCTCATTCTGGTCTTTGTGCTGCTTTTAGCAGAGGTTAGTTAATTAGTTAATTAGTTAGTTAGTTTGTTAGTTTGTTTGTTAGTTTGTTACCCTTATGGATGAATTGTTTTGGGTCTGGTAATTCAGAGTTCGGTTGCGAGATAAGTAAAGTCTGGACAAGAATTGAACTATGTTACCCAGTTGTTATATTTGTATAAAAATCTTGACTTTTTTTGGTTTTTGTATGAATGAGGTTATTGATTACTTTTTGGGTAAATTAAGGTATGGGGTAATTGAGATTCCAATTGGGTTAGACATATTCAAACATATGTTTTTCCATACGCACCGATCAGGGATTATTGATCATGTGGGTAAGAGACCCCCAACATCTACCAATTGTTGTTGTTGATACTTGATGTCTTGATTATTACTAATGTGTTATTGATCTTCGTTTTCGTAGAAAACTAGGACTTTTGATTTTGTGTGAGTATGATTTGCTTTTACTTAAGTTATTACCATGTATTAGAGTATTAGTCATTGTGATATTTGTATGAAAGTTGTGAATTTTGATTTTATTTTGTTCGGTATAATATAAAAAATTATTGGATTTGGATTCTTTGCAGTTGTGTAGCGTGGATCTTGATTTTTTGATGAAGGTCAGACAGTTCGTATTTCTATATGTGTTATAAAGTCAGTTTGGTGAAGTCAATATATTACCAAGCCGATTTGGTGAAGTTAGAGTACGAGCCGTTTGATCTTCATGAGATCCTTTGACTGTATGTTTTACATGTAGGGGATCCGGGTTTGTTGTTATCCGTTGCCCACATATTAGTCATTGTTGTTGCATAGAAACCAAGTTTTTTTTGCATGTTTATGAATTGCCATTGCTCATTACCTACCTGTATACAAGTTATTGGCATTTGCTATAGACATGAACTCCAGACACGGCATTGAAACATCAACACCGGTAATAGTTTAGTAAATTAATTAATCGAACATAATATCATTTGTCGGTGCTGGTGCTTTTGAGGTCATTTGCATATAAACCATGGCTTTTCAATTTTAGTATGTGAGTTTCATTTCCCATTCCCCATATGTTAATCATTGTCTTTGCCGTGTTTGTATAAAAGCCATGACTTTAGATTTTTTATGTATGAATTGTCATTGTTTATTAGTCATTGTCAAATCAAACCTGTATACCAAATCTTCACTTTTGTGTTTTGTGTATGGATTATCATTTTTCATTGCCCTTTTGTTATAGATTTGGTTCACCACAAATGGTTGAAATCTCGCACATTTAATCATTGTTGTATTTATTAGAAGTCACAGGTTTCCATTTCTTTTTTTGGTAGCCAAAAGTTTAGCGAGTTAAGTTTCTGGTTTTTAATGTACAAATTCCATGCAGAAACAAATGAGAGGATTTGTTTTATGAATATCTGCCCCGACGAAGTCATCCGCAGCCTCTTCTACAACAAGAACAATGACTCACTTATTACCGTGTCTGTTTATGCTTCTGAGAACTTCAGTTGTTTGAAATGCAGATCTACAAGGATTGAGTGCGTGAATTCTGTGGTTCTGCATTCAAAATTTTCCTTTCATTGTGTAAAATTTATGTTACTTACATATTGATTTATTTATGTTCATAGATACATAAGGAGGGCCAAGCCGGATGCCGGTTTTCCTCTTTTCCAGTCCGAGTCTTTAAAATGGCCTGGATTTGTAGAATTTGATGATGTTAATGCAAAGGTCCTAACATACTCTGCTCAAGATAGGTACTTCCCTTCACTCTTCCTCTTTCTATTCCACTTCTACTGCGTGTTTTTCCATCAGTTATTCTATCTTACCCCCTTTTATCCAATTGTAACAGTATATACAAGGTCTTTGATCTTAAAAACTACACTATGCTATATTCGATTTCAGATAGGCACGTTCAAGAGATCAAAATCAGGTACTTTCTCGTTTTCAGATTGATTTTCTGCTTCACTGTTTTGGTATCTGCAAAAACTCCATTTTGATAAATCAACTCTGTCAATTCGTGAGTACAGTATAATCATTACCATTATAAGAACATTGTTCTGGCAGGTAACTAACTTTTATATTTTTCTTTGGGACCTTGTTTCCTTTAGCATAGTGTTGTCAAATAGCAACAATGGCGGCACCATAGCACTATTGCATAGCAGAATTGAACAAGTCAATACTGTTCCACGATATGCTAGTATTTAGTAAACAGCATTGTCAAAAAGTGGCTATTGCAGCACTGTAATTATGTAGCGTAGCGGAATTGGAATAAACCACTTTAAGCCAAGCAGGTATTTGTTGATCTAAATGGGAGGAGTGATAATACAGCAAACCCGAGCGTCTCATTTAGTTTATGGAAAATTATTTTACAATTTATACTACTGCTAAGTCAGTGCTTTCCTAAAGATAGGCAGTGGTTGTGGATCTCATGTTATCTTTTGGAGAACCATTGGACGATTTTCCTCTTTTATTTTGGCTTTTGCTCTATTTTATAGTCTATCTTTCTTATAAAATTCTCCTATCGTCTATTTACTGTTCGAGACTCAACTTCATTTTAGGATTTCCATTTATGACTTAATAATAGGGAATCGTCTATATCGGTAACAAGGTTCAACTCCTTGAATTTTTTTGTGTTGTCGTATACTCATATTGTCTAGATAAAAGGATTTGGTCTCTTGATCCTTATAAGCTGTCTTCATACAAATCTTTCCAACTCACTCAATGAGTTTATTATCCTAAGTCCAAAGTCTCGACGGATAATTCTTGTGTTTGGACTTAATTGCTTGATAGAGTTGATATCAATGAGCAGCTACATGCTTGTGGGCATTGGGCAATGCAACACTCCTGATGTGTGTTATGTTTGGTGATGACATAAGATCCTTCTAAAGTTATTTATTTCTTTATGGAATTATTTGTTTTGAATTTTTTGAGAAGTGTGTCCTAGGTCCTTGGACCAGTTTTTTGTTAACTACACTTGGTCAGAGAAGCTTTGTTTTTGTCGCAATTTGTAATCCATGCTACACTTGGGTGCATTTGGTTGGAGAAGATTTTGTTTCTACTTTGTGTAAAGCACATGGTCTTTCCAAAGAGAATGATTTCTTCTATCTCTGTTGTTTTTTATTTTGTAGAGTAGAATATCTGATCTTTAATTCTGTTTGAAATCATCTTCTAGTTGTTCTAATTTCTTTCTTCTTTTGTTACTTACATGAACTCTTCTCAAACGCGTGTGGATTTATTTATTAATTACTTCATTTTTTGATACAGTCCTGGCATCATGTTATTAATCTTCAATAGATCAACTGGTCATATTCCACTCAAGATTATATCCATTGAGGATGGCACAGTTCTCAAATCATTCAATCATCTACTTCATCGGAATAAGAAAGTGGACTTCATAGAGCAATTCAATGAAAAGCTTCTAGTCAAGCAGGAAAATGAGAACCTTCAGATTCTTGATGTGAGGCTTCATTTTTTACGTTTCTTTGTAAATCTGTTTTAGTGTCCCTCTAATATGGACCTTTTTAAAGTGGTCCAAGGCTCATGTCTGTGTTAGGAATATTTAGGATAGATAATTTTCATTTCTTGATTAACAAGTATCTTAGATTATGTTTTAGATTGACGTAATGAGATGAAATGCAAGGGATTCTTATAATCAATATTTAATTACTAATGTATCCCCGTTTTGTTATCTTCTTTTCAATGTCTCTCTTTTAAGATGATTTTTAAGTCTGATTGTGTGGTGTAATATTTTTTTTATAGGTACGAAGTTCTGAGCTGATGGAGGTAAGTAGAACTGAGTTCATGACTCCATCAGCATTTATCTTTCTATACGAGAATCAGTTATTCCTTACTTTCAGAAACCGAACAGTATCTGTTTGGAACTTCCGCGGGGAACTTGTTACATCATTCGAGGATCACCTGTTATGGCATCCAGACTGTAACACAAACAACATATACATAACAAGTGATCAGGACCTGATTATCTCTTACTGCAAAGCTGATTCTGAAGATCAATGGATGGAAGCCAACGGTGATTATCTCTAAGATTAGTTATTCTTTGATTTTTGAATAATGAATAGAGTTGTCCATAAATGTCTTTTAGTTTGTTACATTCATTTAACATCTAAATAATTTTCTTATCGACACAGCCGGTTCCATCAATGTGAGCAACATCTTGACGGGAAAATGTGTGGCGAAAATTAATGCTGCAAATTGCACAGCCAAGGTGGATGATTGCAGTAACAAATGCAGCTGCAAACACACTGATTCGTCTCAAATAAGAAGCTCAGTTGCAGAGGCCTTAGAGGACATAACTGCCCTATTTTATGATGAAGACCGGAACGAGATCTATACCGGTAGTAGACATGGTCTTGTTCATGTATGGTCCAACTAATGAAATGAATAGTAAAAAGAATGTTTTTTTTGTTTCTTGGCTTCGTGGACCATGGAAAAGAACCCTCATGCACGGGTTTGTTCTATTTCTGCTTTGGATCGATGTTTCAACTGTCTAAACAGCCTCGGGATTGTTAGCATTATTTGTCATAGCATCCTGCAGTTGTGTATGCAGTTTTAGAGTGAACTTGTTCAGGGAAAACTTTTATGCATGATTTTCTTTTACTCTTAGGCCTTAGAGAGTTTCACTTTATAGATAGTTTTGTGTATAGTGAAGCCACTGCCATGCATTTTGGGTCAGATGAGACATCTTGTATTATTACTTTCTTCATCCTGGAATTCTGAGGGAACTATTTGGGATATGGTGGCAGAATATGGTGGCAAAAGGGGAATTACATTGGGTTTGTATCCTTCATTTGTATCATTGCTATAACTCACACTATGACTGTTATTCATTTTGGTTAGTTGTAGACATGTTCTTTTGGTGTTGGCATTATCCATTTTTTTTGGATATGTAGTGACTTTGTCGATGATTAATCTCTACAAGAGAATGGTTGATTATTTTTAGTGAGGTCTCTTGTTCCAACCAGTTAGGTGGTGAAAATATCAATCTATGATGGTAGTTCATGTTGAATCATGAGGGGAGTTTGAGAGAACTTCCATATTAAATCAAGAGCAACCACAAAAATAAGAGATATCAAAATTTCATCCAAAACTTCCATATTTAATATCATGTTGATCTTTTAATTTTTTTTATATGTCAATTATATATCAAAATATAGATTTAATATCATGATTTATGTGTCATTTTTTAAATAGAATATCTAAAGATCGTGCATTTGCTTAAAGAAAACAATGGTAATTTATGTTTATTGAGAAAAAAAATTATTTAAAAGAAATATTTAATGCACAGTATTAAAATATATCAAATACTACTAAGTTTTAGTAAATTTAGAGGTGATTGACGTTGAACTTAAAAAAGTGAATCACAGTTCAATCTCTTGTAACTGTACGTTTGTGAGAAGTTGAAATCATTTAATATCAGAACTAACTCCTGAATTAGATTAAAAACCGGTGGGGAAAAAAGAAAAAAATATAATAGTTGTTGCACGATAAAATACTATAGCACTATTTTCAAAAAAATAAATAATCAGCCTCACTTGGAAACTGTGTAGACAATTTAACACACCATGAGAGAGCAGAAGAAAGAACACAACTGTAACTATAAAACAATCGTATCGTCAGCTATAAAAGGAGCATTTTCCTATGTAGTAAAGCAAATTTCTCAGAGCATAGCACCAGAACAAGAAAATCTACGACTACAAGGTAAGATAACGCTTCTGATTTCATTTACTACAATATAGTTTTTAATAATTTGAGCCTTTTCTGAGCTTATTTTGTTCATTTGAAAGATGATGGCCAAAAAATATGAAGGACATGCTGTGGGAATCGACCTTGGTACAACCTACTCGTGTGTTGCAGTATGGCAAGAACAACACAACAGAGTTGATATTATTCACAATGATCAAGGCAATAAAACTACACCTTCTTGTGTTGCTTTCACTGATAAACAAAGATTGATTGCTGAAGCTGCTAAGATTCAAGCTGCTTCCAACCCACATAACACTATCTTTGGTAAATCATATTCTCTGCTCCCTTATAAATTTAATGTTATGAAGCGCGCACACTCATTGGATAAGGTGTATTCTAGTGTCGTGTCCGACACCGATACTTATGATTAAATTGAATCACACTATCATTTTCTCAAAATATTATCGGTATCAGTGTTGTCCGTCCTTCATATTTTAATATTATTATTGTATTGCTATTACTATGTTAGCCATACAAAGGAATGATAATAAATAGGGTAAAAAAGTTCAAATTGATCTATAAACAATGTGGTATATTTGGTATTTAGAAATAAAATAATATCAATTTGGTCTTCAAAAATATCAAATGTTGGTTAAATTTATTATTAAGGTAACTTATTTTGACATTTTGACAACATTTGAATATTCCTTTTATTTCTGAAGACACCATGTTAGTCTCTTTATTTATGGCATATTTGGATTTAGGTTTTAAGTTGCTACCTCTATGTTTAAATTGTTTCAAGTTGGTCCCTTACGTTCTTGATGTCAACAAAAGTTTGTCCTTTCTGTCAAATTTTCAATTGATTTTGTCTAACTTTCTGTTAAAATTTGAGTTAATTTCGTCTAAAACTTCCACATGGCATCCTCCTAAGCTGTCTACGTATGCAAATCTGGTAGCCACATGGACAATTTAAACAGATCTTTGACTCAAAGGATCAACTTGAAAATTTTTAAATGTAAGGGACCAAATTGAAACATAAAATAAACGTAATTGACCAAACATGCTTATGTTTTTTAGTATGTTTTGGCCTTTACACTACAAAATAACTACTGATATTCTTTTTGTAGATGCTAAGAGGTTAATTGGTAGGAAGTTTAGTGATGATGTTGTCCAAAAAGATATCAACTTATGGCCATTCAAAGTGATTGCTGATGCAAACGACAAGCCCATGGTTGTTGTTAAGTACAAGGGTCAGAAGAAGTACCTATGTCCGGAGGAAATTTCGTCAATGGTTCTAACAAAAATGCGGGAAATTGCAGAAGCGTATTTGGAATCACCTGTTAAGAATGCTGTCATTACTGTGCCAGCTTATTTCAATGATTTTCAACGTAAAGCCACTATTGATGCCGGTGCCATTGCTGGCCTTGATGTTATGAGGATAATGAGTGAGCCTACTGCTGCAGCTGTTGCATATAGTCTTGACAAGAGAACTAACTGTGCTGGAGAACGAAATATTTTTGTGTTTGACCTTGGTGGTGGGACTTTCGATGTGTCACTTGTTATAATTAAGGATAAGGTTTTCAAAGTCAAGGCTACTTCTGGGAACACTCACCTTGGTGGAGAGGACTTTGACAATAGAATGGTGAATTACTTTGTAGAGGAGATCAGGAGGAAGAAACAGGTGGATATTAGTGAGAACCCAAGAGCTTTGAGGAGGTCGAGAACCCAGTGCGAGAGAGCGAAAAGAACACTCTCTTTTTCTTTTGACGCCACTATTGAGGTAGATACTTTTTTTGAGGGAATCGATTTCTTTTTGTCAATAACCCGTGCAAAGTTTGAGGAAATCAACATGGACCTTTTTAATGAATGTATGAAGAGTGTTGAGAGTTGTCTCGCCGACTCTAAGATGGACAAGAGTAGTATCGATGATGTTGTCCTTGTTGGTGGCTCTTCTAGGATTCCAAAAGTGCAGCAACTATTGGCAGACTTTTTTAGTGGAAAAGATTTGTGCAAGAGCATCAACCCTGATGAGGCCGTTGCTTTTGGTGCAGCTGTGCAGGCTGCATTGTTGAGTGATGGCATTAAGAATGTTCCAAACTTGGAGTTGATTGATGTTACACCACTGTCTTTAGGTTGGCAGCTTATACATGATCAAATGGATGTAGTAGTTCCTAAGAATACTACTATACCTGTCAAGATGACAGATGATTATGTGACGGTTGTAGATAACCAAACCTCTGTTTTGATTAGGGTTTACGAGGGGGAGAGAACTAGAGCCAGTGACAACAATATGCTTGGTTCTTTTCGTCTCTCTGGTTTAACACCTGCACCTCGTGGCCATTGTTTTAATGTGTGTTTTGCTATCGATGAAAACAGCATTTTGACAGTCTCAGCAGAGGATGTTTCTTCAGGCAATACAAATGAGATTATAATAACCAATTACGGAGGAAGGCTATCAGCTGAAGAAATTAAAAAATTGATTGAAGAAGCTGAGAAGTACCGGGCTGAAGATCAGAAATTCCTACAAATGGCTAAAGTAAAAAATGCATTGGATAAATGTGTTTATAAAATTGAAACTGCTTTAAAGAAACAGAACATTAAGTTGAAGCTCTCCACACTAGAGAAAAACAAGATCAATGCTGCAATTACAAAAGCCAAAAATTTCATCGACGAGAACGACCAGCATGAATTAGATGTTCTTGAGGATCATTTGGAGGAGCTCGAAAGTATGTTTGAAAACACTATAGCCAAGATTGGTTAGGTTTTTTCTTTCTTTCTCTTGAATGCAATGAATTTAGATTGGTTCGTCTTGTTGGAAATGAATGCAAAACCTTTACATGAAGATCTGTTGTTGCTAATTTAGATTTGATAAATTTTCCTGTGGAATGGGTTTATATAACTATGTCCAAGACCTTTGAGTAGAGAACAAAGTTTTAACATGACATGGAATGTACTCTTTTTTTAATGAACAAAAGTACCGTCACAGAGTCATTTTATACTCCTTAATTATTTATCTGTCATAATATGCAATGTGTATTTTTGTGTAAATTATAACTTTATTCGTGCATGAAATTATACCTCCAAGGAAATGAGGTACAGGGCAAAGATATAATCATAATCATTATCTAGACAAATACTACACTATTAGCCATTTAAAAAGGAGTGGTAGACAACAGGAGATAAAAAATTCTAAGCTTCTGCATATTTACTTTTGAAGACAAGGGTACTATCAATTTGAAAAAAAATATGTTGTACATTTGAAAATACAAGGGAACTTAAATGGAGATGGAAACATCAATTATATTTTGAAAATATAAAGGGACCTTTATTATGGAGAGTTGGAGACACCCGACCTTTATTCCATACAGTAATTAAAATGTGATGTGTGCCATAAGATATTCAAAAATTAAGATTTTAAAAATGCAGTAAATATACTATTATTATTTGAGAGCTTTTTTTCAAAAGAAATTGTACACGGGACAATTTTACATTCATTTTTCTCCCATATTGTTTTACCATTCAATGTTTTTGCTTAAAAAAAAAACACTCTACCATTCAATTCTTCTCCCATATCTTTAATCTTTAATAATATAATTTGTCAACTTTTTATAATTTTCTCTCTTTGTCTGCCACATGCCACTATAAGTATTATAATTTCCTTTCCTCTCAAGCATTTATCATTTAATGCAATTATGATTATTATTATTATTTTGACAAAATGCAATTATGATTATCATTTTTTTTTATAGGCAAATGTTAGTTGTTAGTGTATTATACATTTTTTTCTCTTTTGCTAGGATTCGAATCCTGGACCTCCAGCAACTCATTAACCCTTAGCTCAACTGATCAGCTTAACCAATTGAGCAACTCCTCAACCCCTCCAGCAATTATGATTATCATGATGATATGATTCTATTGACTTATAAATGAGTGCATGTTTTCTTACGTTCATTTCGTACACTTCTAATAGCATTATTTTTCAAAATGAAATTATTTATAAAATAGACACTCAAAATTTACGTAATTAAGAAAACATCATAAATTCATTATCCAAGTCAAATTATATTTTAAAAATAATGTGATTATTTTAAAAATTTATACAATTTTTTAATTAATGAAAAGTTTTTATTTTATTGTTGGTGTTCTGCTTTATACGGTGTCTTTGTTTTGTAGCTCTCTTTTATTTGTTTCTGTCTTTCTTGTGCAGAAATCTGATATTTATTAATAATATATTTGTTGTTAAAAAAATAATAATAAATTAATAACCTATACGATATTGTTACCATTGACTGAAAATTTTAATGGAAAGTAATTCTAAAAATGGTTATGAAATTCGAATTACAATTGGGCGGTTATAGTAAGTAATGATTGTTTATAACCATAATTTGATATGCCAATTAATTTAGCGGTAAATATGTGTATGTACTGCCTATAAATAGATAAAAACACAAATGTGTAAACAATCATATGTTTTAGAACAAACTACACTAATACAAGTCTCCTCTTAACTTTCACGACTCTCCTATAGATATGCTACCATTGAACCAATGCTTTTACCTTTTTCCAAAAAAACATTTTGCAATTTTAATTTTTTGGATCTTTCTTTTGTGCTGACTTCAAAATTGCTATCAATTCAATTAGCAATTATTATTATTATTATTATTATTATTATTATTATTATTATTATTATTATTATTATTATTATTATTATTATTATTATTATTATAGCCATTGCTATTGATCTATTTTATTTTATGATTAAGACTGCAAATTTGAGATTTTTGACTATATTCAAAGATAAGCAATATTTATTCTATTTGATTTGTTCATTTTTTGTTGTTAATATGCTGTCATCGTTCACCGTCAAAGTCAATTTTTTTGCCCTATTACTCCAATTAGATTTGTTTGTTTTTTTCTTTTATTTTAGGTCTTTATGCTTATTTTTATTTTATTTTGGGAATTTACTATGTAACTTTTTAGGAGGTGTGTTGAATTTAGATTTTAAAAGATTCAATAAGATTGTATTGATTTTTAAAATAAAAATAGGATAAATGTTCACTTTTTTTTTCCTTTTTGACACAATGGAGTGTTCACTCTTATAACATATTATTTTAGCGTCAGATACTTTTTTTGCAAAAAAATTTCATAAGCAAAATTTGAAAATCAAAATTTCTTTTGTACCAAAAACAAAAATTGAATTTTTTTTATAATTTTTTTACAAAAGCATCCTTTCTTATAACAGAAAAGAGAGGAATATTCACTTATCTTTTCTTATATTCTCTCCATCATATAATTTCTATTACAAAAAGGGAGGCATTTCGTAAAAAAAAATATGTATGACAATTTTTGATATTTTCTTTTTTTAATTTTGTTTATAATTCATATTTATTTATTTGTATAAATTTGTGTCTGAGACACGGGTCTCATATCCTATAAATAAATATGTGTTAAATTTTAAAAAAGAAAATTAGTAATACCTGTTTAAAATATAGAATTAAATATGTTACCTGTTCGGCTGTACTTATAAAACAAAATAAACTGTAAAATTGATCTTTGACTTTGTAGAATATTCTCAAATAGATATATGAGTTTATAAATATTTCAAAAAGTCCCTGATTGATCTATCAAAATTTATTCATAATATAGTCCTTCTAAAAATATGCGGACTAAATTGATAGTAATAGTAAATAGATAAAGTTATAAACCTAATTGATACTAAATTATTAAAATATAAAGACTCAATTATTAAGTGGCTAAATAAAGACCTATTTTAAAAGCGTCTTACAAAATTATTGACTATATTAATACTCCCTAGCTCTGTTCTTAAATAACTATCGTTTGAGATGCATTATTTATATAATTTACTTTGACCTTATATTTCTATTAATATATAATATAATAACAAATAGATGAAGGATCTGTTGACTTAAAGAGTAACTCTGAGATGACTTACTCCGCTTAATATCTCATTATTCACGATGAATTTCATCAATCCAACTGTTCAATTAAAATTTTTTTATTGAATTGATCAACTATACAAGATTTTATGAAATTTTAAAATCATTTGATACATCATTATATTAAGCTCTTAAAAAACACAAGTAAATATCGATGCTTAGATTACATAGCTACAAATTTGGGATTTATATAAAAATGTATATACTTAATCGTTGATATATAATGATAATAGTCAACGGATAGATGAATGAAATTCATCGTGAATAATGAGATATTGAGCGGAGTAACTTATCTTAGAGTTACTCTTGCAGTCAATGGATCCTTCATTCCTCTAACAAAAATTAGCATATAACATGTTATTCAATTTGTCTGATTGAATATTATTCAAATATTTTTTTTAATCTTTTTTTACAATACATAATTAAAGATATTAATTGTCAAAATATGCATTGGTATATGTGTAGTAGTCAGTTGTGATAGTTAAAAAGAAACAAATTGAGTAATTTCCTAGCTTAAACAAAATTTCATAAATTTTTTAGTTACATTTTTAAGAGTTTGTAAATAAAAATTCAATTTTTAATAATAAAGATGATACCACATTTTAATTTATATCATACGAACACTTTTTAAATTTTTTAGTTTAATTAATGAATATATATCAGGTGTTGTTTTATTAAGTATATTTACTTTTATTATGTTATAATTTTTTTATTTGATAATTATAAATATCTTTTATTAAAATATAATATTTATAGACACATTTTTACCCGTGCATTGCACGGGTTTGGATACTAATTTAAATAAAATCAAAATAAACTGAATGTCTATGTAATATAAAATTAAGAGTCATATCCTATTCAAAAAAAAAAGTCATATACTAATCCAAAGATTTTATTTTTGTAATCAATATAAAATAAGGACCTATATTATTCAGTTGTGATAGTTAAAAAGAAACAAATTGAGTAATTTCTTAGCTTTAAACAAAATTTCATAAATTTTTTTGTTACATTTTTAAGAGTTTGTAAATAAAAATTCAATTTTTAATAATAAAGATGATACCATATTTTATTTTATATCATACGAACACTTTTTAAATTTTTTAGTCTAATGAATATATATCAGGTGTTGTTTTATTAAGTATATTTACTTTTATTATGTTATAATTTTTTTATTTGATAATTATAAATATTTTATATTAAAATACAATATTTATAGACACATTTTTACTTGTGCATTGCACGGGTTTGGATACTAATTTAAATAAAATCAAAATAAACTGAATGTCTATGTAATATAAAATTAAGAGTAAAAAAAAAAAGTCATATACTCATCCAAAGATTTTATTTTTGTAATCAATATAAAATAAGGACCTATATTTGTACACATGTACGAGGTTTAGTTTTTTTGTAATTTTCACAAGATATATATTTATATATCCATGTATGAGGTTTATTTTTCTGTAATTTTTACAGACTTATATTTCTACGAATGTTTTAATAGGGATCTATTAATATGAGATAGAATGCTTTTTTCTATGTGAACCTAAATATTTATTCACATATTAATACGGAAAAGCTATTTTTTTACTATGACTTATATTTACACTCATATTAATACGAGTGCCTTTTGATATTGTAATTTACACGTGAACCAATATTTATACTCATATTAATACATGACCCTATCTTTTTTCTAATTTCTATGGGGACGAGAAAAGAAACACCAAATTGTTAGAAATGAGTAGCTGAAAATTACTCTCCACCCTATTTTATCCATTTACAATCCCTAAACTTATATTATTTTTCATATTTAAATAATATAAATATGAAATCAATCTCACAAGTAATTAAAAAAATAAAAATTACTTAAATAAAAATTCATTAATTAAAAATAAGATTCAAAAAATTAAAATTAAATTAAAAATTAATATCTCAACTAATCTACTTGACCAATATAATTTTGAATATTTTAACAAGCTTATGCATTTTTTCTTCATTTTTTTTAATTTGATAATTATAAAAAGTTTAATATTAAAATGTCCATTTTTATAGTTGTATTTTTAACCGTGCTTGGCACGGGTCCGGACATTAGTTTATTTAAATTCTCATGAATTTGATCATTAATAAATGTTATTATTGCTATAATTTTTTTTTAACGGCACTATTATTGCAATGCTTACAATTACAAATCCTCAATACTATTACCAAATTACATTAAAAAAAACATCACTGTATTTTATAATTGCTCAAAATACATTTAACGTGAAAGCATATAATTTCGCTGTCAAAATTAAATTTTGCCAAAACATAAAGCTTCATATTAATACAAATTTTTAACAGTGGATTTGACTTTAAAGTACTAAACTTGAAAAATAAATCAGCACATATTAAAATTATTTTTGTGCACTTCTTTTATATATTTTAAAAAAAATTCAGTAACAATTGTTGGTGTAAATATTATTTTTGTTTTTATATTATATACATGCACAAATTTTATCAATTTTTAAAAAATAATAAATCCTACTAATTTAAATTAATAGTGAACGTTTTAAAACCTCTTAAATCCTGGGCAACATAGAAGGAAGCTTCTTAACTCAAGGGGTGTGGTTGAACGGTTGAAATTCATCCTTTCTTAATCAAGGGTCGAAAGTTTGATCATCACCTTGGGTATGGAGCAACTTTAAATTCTTGGGCCAGCTATCCCACCCATCGAGGTACCTCCAATATAGCGAGAGATTAGTCACTGTGTTCGGCGATGGATACCCGATCTCGACCAAAAAAAAGGAAGCTTCTTATTATGCAATTAATTTAAATTAATAGTGTTGTGGTATATAATTATAAGGGTCTTGTTAACTAGTGCCCTTGGGACATTAGTTAAGGTTACCAAAAAATGTAAAAGTTGTATTGGGAATTGTAACATCCCAAAATTTGTATACGTAAACATATACAAATTAATTTTGAATTGAAACTAGTATAAGAAAAATTATATATTAGATAATATTTTATTCTTATTTAGTCATACTATTTTTAGTACTAATCCTAGTAAGTATTATTATTAGAATTAGAATGTGAGTGGGGTAGCTAACTAATAGTCATAAGTTGATAGTATTTAAAATTAATGAATAAATAATTAAATACCGATGTATGTGTGCTATTAGTTGAGGTGATTAACATAAATATAGGAGTATTAGAAGTGTTAAACAAACTATGCTAAATTATAGGGTTAGTGGAGAGTAGTAGGTTAAAAAGAAAAAATAAAATAAAAGGAAGAAAGAAAGAAACCACCGAAAGGAAAGGATAGAAGAAAACACAGAGCACGTAAGAAAGAAAAGAAAAAAACTTAGAAGAACAAAGATCTACCTGCATCAATAGTGAATACCGGCGAGAAGATAAGAAAAGAAACATCATTATCAACTGTTCAAGAGGTGAGTAATTACACACTTTAAAATATTTCCATGGTATACTAATTTTTAGAATATATTAGATTATAAAGAATTTAGAGACTCTAAGTGATAATTCACATCGCATAATTTATTTTGATGGAAGCCTACTCTATTTATTGAGGATTGAATCTAAATATTATAATAGAAATTCATATACGATCGATTTGATAGGCTAACTTATTTACAGAGGAAATTGGTTTGATATGCTAATTTAGTTACAGAGAAAATTGTGTATAATACGTGTACATATGATTTGAACAAGTATACTACTTAGATTGAATTAATATGTGACATGTTGCATCACACGGTGACACAGGGATAATGATAATGGAGTGGTTGTTTTGTTTTCTTGGAACTGGACTAATAAATTCATATGATAACGTAAATATAATACTATTTGATTTATTGATTCCTATATAAGTACGAATTTGTGAATTGCTTATGTAGAGTCTTGGAATAATTGTTCTACTTTAAGTTGAAATAATCTTTTATATTTTAAAGATTACTATATGGATATTATATAGATATTGCGTTTGAGATTTATAGAATTATTATTATAGGTGTTTGAGATGAGTTTTATACTTCATATAGATGAGTCTTGTACTCCATATCAGATGAGTTTTATACTCCATATTAGATGGGTCTTGTACCCCATATCAGATGAGTTTTATACTCCATATTGGATGGGTCTTGTACCCCATATCAGATGAGTTTTATACTCCATATTGGATGAGTCTTGTACCCCATATCAGATGAGTTTTATACTCCATATTGGATGGGTCTTGTACCCCATATCAGATGAGTTTTATACTCCATATTGGATGGGTCTTGTACCCCATATCAGATGAGTTTTATACTCCATATTGGATGGGTCTTGTACCCCATATCAGATGAGTTTTATACTCCATATTGGATGGGTCTTGTACCCCATATCAGATGAGTTTTACACTCCATATTGGATGAGTCTTGTACCCCATATCAGATGAGTTTTACACTCCATATTGGATGGGTCTTGTACCCCATATCAGATGAGTTATATACTCCATATAGATAAGTATTGTACTCCATATCAGATGAGTTTTATACTCCATATAGATGGGTCTTGTACCCCATATCAGATGAGTTTTATACTCCATAATAGATGAGCTGGAGCTCCACATGATGAGATGATATTCACTTCATAGAAAAGAGTACATCTCCTTATAATAATAAGATTTAAGTTGAATACTTTTGCTAGTATAGCTATGAAATATTACTAATTTGTAAAGGTAAGAGTTTCGATTGACTATGAGAAAATGACTATTTTGAGCTAAATAAATTATTTATGTTACTTATGCATTTTAAAGACTATTTTGAAAGAAAGCGGATATCATGGTTGATTTTTCCGGTTACCGCACCGGCTGAGAACAACATTTATTTTCTTTAACGGTGTATTATTCACTGGGATTATGTATCTCATTAAAGTGTTGTTTTCAGAGACACTAAATTGGACGGAGATCGTTGACGTCGTCGAGTACTGAAGAGTTCGACATCTTAAAAGTATTGGTTCATTAAGATTTGATTGAGAGTTTGAGAATAACGATAGAAAATTCACATAGTACTTTTATTATGGAGATTAAATATTAAATGTCCAATTTCAAGTATTTTGATATCTCATGGATTTCTAGATGTATAACTTACTTATGGATTTTATAATGTCAAGTTTTAGACATTTAACTATATTTCTAAGATTTATTTCTTGGGTAGTGTTATTCGTTCTCGTTAGCGTCTTATGATAAAGGTTTCAAAATTAGACGTTACATTTTTGGTATCAGAGCAGGTCAATCCATAGGACCAAGTGTAGTAGTGTCGCATCCTTATAAATGACATGTGTGCGAACACTGTCGATGCCTAGCAAGCGTCATCTGTCGTAGTGCGTTAGTCGCGTCTAATTGCTAATATATTTTCTTATATACTAATTTTAATTTATAGACACGCTCTCACATTAACCACTACTTTACTTTTGCAAAGTACCTGATGAACATCTTGAAATGTCGTTAACTTGACTTACACTCTTACTTGATAGGAGTATTTCCATGTAAGTATGTAACATATGTTCTTAAATTATGATAGTTTAAAATTTGTGACTTTTGCCTCATTTGAATTGTAAGAAATAGTGAATATTTAGAATTGTTATTATCTGCTCTTACTCTCTTTAATGGTGTTTGTTAGATAGTTGCTTTATGGGTGACAATTTTTGACGTCGGGAGAAAATTCTTAAAGGGGAGGGTGTAACACCTCAAAATTTAAAAATATTTAATTTATTAAAAACTAGTTAAATAATATTTTAGTATTAACTTATTTAGCTAATTTAGTATTAATTAATAGTTGTGGTGTGAGTAGAGAATATTAGAAGTAATTAACTAAATAAAACCTTAGGTAAGTTAAATAATAAAAATAATATGAGAAAAAGGAGGAAAAAAAAAACAGAAATTAGAAGAAGATAGTAAGGGAAGAGGGCGCGTGAGGCACTAAAAGGATGAGGTGATAGGTAATCCAATTAAAATAGATTAGTATGAAGAATAAAAATGATATTTCTTTTAGGATTTTATTGGGAATTAAAAGTGGAAACAAATATGTCAAGATCATTCTTATTTACAAAGAAAAAATTTAACGTTCATCTATAAATATAGTAATATAATTCAAAATCAGGATAACCTTCTTTCAATTGAGAGAGAGAGAGAGAGAGAGAGAGAGGGGAACATATGAGGTAAGGAGTAAAATCATAAAATCATAGAAGCAACATCTGAGCCTAGAGAGTTCTACATAATCTAAGAAAGAAGTTTGAATAAGTCTCACTAATCTAAAGAGTTTTGTCTTGACTAAATAATTAAAGGCTTTGGTAACCATAAGAATCTGTTTTCTTCTTGTTTTGAATATATGTTATAATTTCTTTAATTACTTCTTAATCTTTGCGAATTGCCTTTTCTGTTTTGTGCCTATTTTTCGTACAACCTCTTTTATGAATTGTGTTTGTATTCTTTGATCAAGTTGTTTTGTTCTTATTCTTAGAGATGTTGAATAGATGAAAATTTAATCAATAAGAACCTTAAAAGTTGAGTTAAGATGAATTGATAATATCACAGGTTAATAGAGAATAATTATAGAGTTGTAGAGATGGAATAGGGACCCGAATGTCCATCTCTGAGCTAAAAATCTGATTATAAGTTGCGTTTAGGTGTCGTATCAAATTGGGGTTTCAGAAAAGTTAAAATTTAAGGGTTGTAGATTTAAAACCCACTGTCAGTTTAGTGATTCAGGGAATCGCATTTTTGACCATCAAGACGTTCGAACTTGAATTTGTGTTATACACCAAAGTTGTAGCTCTTTTTTTTTAGCTGTCCAACACCTATGGTCACGCATCATTTGGATAACCTAAGCAAAAGTAATGCCGACACAGTGAACATATTGAAATGTTTTATTTAACTTATAACCAAAACTTAAGAATCCTTTGTACTCTAAATTGGCTTCTCGTATCAACATGAAATTTGTAGCCTTTTGTCTTAGTTTTCTAACGCATATTTTTGCACCTCAATCGGATACTAGTAGATCAAAAAATAATATGTGCATTGGTAAGGTGTTTAATTGATGTGCTTGGTTAATGAGTTTTAAATAATTATTTTCATAATAAATTTTTAGTGAGTAAGTAAATAGGAAGGAATTATTTTTAAATAAAATGGGGTTAGTATTAACTAATTAAGGGGCACATGTATTCTTGAGGATCACTCCTAAGATTAAGGTGGAAAGGGCAATGAATGTCAAGATGTTAAATCCTCTTTTCAAATTCTAAAATGAGTTGGTATATAGTTGCTTATCAGTTGGCTCTACTACCACCATTATCTAATCTTCACACTGTATTTCTTGTTTCTCAACTTCGAACTTATGTGTTAGATATATAGATCACATATGAGCACTCTTCTGTGTCAGTATATTGAATGATAAGTTGATAACTTAATTTTAAGCTTAGACCTACTCAGATCATGGACAAGAGCACTAGAACTCTAAGGAACAAGATGATTTTATTGGAAAAAGTGGTTTGAAAAGGGTTAACGCCAGAGGAAGCCACTTGGAAATAAGAGTAACAAGTCTTATATTAGTATCCATACCTCACTAATGCTGGTAGATATGACTTATGGTGTTGTGTCAACTATGTGTGTTGAGTTTTAAAATATTTAACGAAAAATTTCGGGGACGAAATTTCTTTTAGGGGGGAAGAAATGTAACATCCCAAAATTTGTATACGTAAACATATACAAATTAATTTTGAATTGAAACTAGTATAAGAAAAATTATATATTAGATAATATTTTATTCTTATTTAGTCATACTATTTTTAGTACTAATCCTAGTAAGTATTATTATTAGAATTAGAATGTGAGTGGGGTAGCTAACTAATAGTCATAAGTTGATAGTATTTAAAATTAATGAATAAATAATTAAATACCGATGTATGTGTGCTATTAGTTGAGGTGATTAACATAAATATAGGAGTATTAGAAGTGTTAAACAAACTATGCTAAATTATAGGGTTAGTGGAGAGTAGTAGGTTAAAAAGAAAAAATAAAATAAAAGGAAGAAAGAAAGAAACCACCGAAAGGAAAGGATAGAAGAAAACACAGAGCACGTAAGAAAGAAAAGAAAAAAACTTAGAAGAACAAAGATCTACCTGCATCAATAGTGAATACCGGCGAGAAGATAAGAAAAGAAACATCATTATCAACTGTTCAAGAGGTGAGTAATTACACACTTTAAAATATTTCCATGGTATACTAATTTTTAGAATATATTAGATTATAAAGAATTTAGAGACTCTAAGTGATAATTCACATCGCATAATTTATTTTGATGGAAGCCTACTCTATTTATTGAGGATTGAATCTAAATATTATAATAGAAATTCATATACGATCGATTTGATAGGCTAACTTATTTACAGAGGAAATTGGTTTGATATGCTAATTTAGTTACAGAGAAAATTGTGTATAATACGTGTACATATGATTTGAACAAGTATACTACTTAGATTGAATTAATATGTGACATGTTGCATCACACGGTGACACAGGGATAATGATAATGGAGTGGTTGTTTTGTTTTCTTGGAACTGGACTAATAAATTCATATGATAACGTAAATATAATACTATTTGATTTATTGATTCCTATATAAGTACGAATTTGTGAATTGCTTATGTAGAGTCTTGGAATAATTGTTCTACTTTAAGTTGAAATAATCTTTTATATTTTAAAGATTACTATATGGATATTATATAGATATTGCGTTTGAGATTTATAGAATTATTATTATAGGTGTTTGAGATGAGTTTTATACTTCATATAGATGAGTCTTGTACTCCATATCAGATGAGTTTTATACTCCATATTAGATGGGTCTTGTACCCCATATCAGATGAGTTTTATACTCCATATTGGATGGGTCTTGTACCCCATATCAGATGAGTTTTATACTCCATATTGGATGAGTCTTGTACCCCATATCAGATGAGTTTTATACTCCATATTGGATGGGTCTTGTACCCCATATCAGATGAGTTTTATACTCCATATTGGATGGGTCTTGTACCCCATATCAGATGAGTTTTATACTCCATATTGGATGGGTCTTGTACCCCATATCAGATGAGTTTTATACTCCATATTGGATGGGTCTTGTACCCCATATCAGATGAGTTTTACACTCCATATTGGATGAGTCTTGTACCCCATATCAGATGAGTTTTACACTCCATATTGGATGGGTCTTGTACCCCATATCAGATGAGTTATATACTCCATATAGATAAGTATTGTACTCCATATCAGATGAGTTTTATACTCCATATAGATGGGTCTTGTACCCCATATCAGATGAGTTTTATACTCCATAATAGATGAGCTGGAGCTCCACATGATGAGATGATATTCACTTCATAGAAAAGAGTACATCTCCTTATAATAATAAGATTTAAGTTGAATACTTTTGCTAGTATAGCTATGAAATATTACTAATTTGTAAAGGTAAGAGTTTCGATTGACTATGAGAAAATGACTATTTTGAGCTAAATAAATTATTTATGTTACTTATGCATTTTAAAGACTATTTTGAAAGAAAGCGGATATCATGGTTGATTTTTCCGGTTACCGCACCGGCTGAGAACAACATTTATTTTCTTTAACGGTGTATTATTCACTGGGATTATGTATCTCATTAAAGTGTTGTTTTCAGAGACACTAAATTGGACGGAGATCGTTGACGTCGTCGAGTACTGAAGAGTTCGACATCTTAAAAGTATTGGTTCATTAAGATTTGATTGAGAGTTTGAGAATAACGATAGAAAATTCACATAGTACTTTTATTATGGAGATTAAATATTAAATGTCCAATTTCAAGTATTTTGATATCTCATGGATTTCTAGATGTATAACTTACTTATGGATTTTATAATGTCAAGTTTTAGACATTTAACTATATTTCTAAGATTTATTTCTTGGGTAGTGTTATTCGTTCTCGTTAGCGTCTTATGATAAAGGTTTCAAAATTAGACGTTACATTTTTGGTATCAGAGCAGGTCAATCCATAGGACCAAGTGTAGTAGTGTCGCATCCTTATAAATGACATGTGTGCGAACACTGTCGATGCCTAGCAAGCGTCATCTGTCGTAGTGCGTTAGTCGCGTCTAATTGCTAATATATTTTCTTATATACTAATTTTAATTTATAGACACGCTCTCACATTAACCACTACTTTACTTTTGCAAAGTACCTGATGAACATCTTGAAATGTCGTTAACTTGACTTACACTCTTACTTGATAGGAGTATTTCCATGTAAGTATGTAACATATGTTCTTAAATTATGATAGTTTAAAATTTGTGACTTTTGCCTCATTTGAATTGTAAGAAATAGTGAATATTTAGAATTGTTATTATCTGCTCTTACTCTCTTTAATGGTGTTTGTTAGATAGTTGCTTTATGGGTGACAATTTTTGACGTCGGGAGAAAATTCTTAAAGGGGAGGGTGTAACACCTCAAAATTTAAAAATATTTAATTTATTAAAAACTAGTTAAATAATATTTTAGTATTAACTTATTTAGCTAATTTAGTATTAATTAATAGTTGTGGTGTGAGTAGAGAATATTAGAAGTAATTAACTAAATAAAACCTTAGGTAAGTTAAATAATAAAAATAATATGAGAAAAAGGAGGAAAAAAAAAAACAGAAATTAGAAGAAGATAGTAAGGGAAGAGGGCGCGTGAGGCACTAAAAGGATGAGGTGATAGGTAATCCAATTAAAATAGATTAGTATGAAGAATAAAAATGATATTTCTTTTAGGATTTTATTGGGAATTAAAAGTGGAAACAAATATGTCAAGATCATTCTTATTTACAAAGAAAAAATTTAACGTTCATCTATAAATATAGTAATATAATTCAAAATCAGGATAACCTTCTTTCAATTGAGAGAGAGAGAGAGAGAGAGAGAGAGGGGAACATATGAGGTAAGGAGTAAAATCATAAAATCATAGAAGCAACATCTGAGCCTAGAGAGTTCTACATAATCTAAGAAAGAAGTTTGAATAAGTCTCACTAATCTAAAGAGTTTTGTCTTGACTAAATAATTAAAGGCTTTGGTAACCATAAGAATCTGTTTTCTTCTTGTTTTGAATATATGTTATAATTTCTTTAATTACTTCTTAATCTTTGCGAATTGCCTTTTCTGTTTTGTGCCTATTTTTCGTACAACCTCTTTTATGAATTGTGTTTGTATTCTTTGATCAAGTTGTTTTGTTCTTATTCTTAGAGATGTTGAATAGATGAAAATTTAATCAATAAGAACCTTAAAAGTTGAGTTAAGATGAATTGATAATATCACAGGTTAATAGAGAATAATTATAGAGTTGTAGAGATGGAATAGGGACCCGAATGTCCATCTCTGAGCTAAAAATCTGATTATAAGTTGCGTTTAGGTGTCGTATCAAATTGGGGTTTCAGAAAAGTTAAAATTTAAGGGTTGTAGATTTAAAACCCACTGTCAGTTTAGTGATTCAGGGAATCGCATTTTTGACCATCAAGACGTTCGAACTTGAATTTGTGTTATACACCAAAGTTGTAGCTCTTTTTTTTTAGCTGTCCAACACCTATGGTCACGCATCATTTGGATAACCTAAGCAAAAGTAATGCCGACACAGTGAACATATTGAAATGTTTTATTTAACTTATAACCAAAACTTAAGAATCCTTTGTACTCTAAATTGGCTTCTCGTATCAACATGAAATTTGTAGCCTTTTGTCTTAGTTTTCTAACGCATATTTTTGCACCTCAATCGGATACTAGTAGATCAAAAAATAATATGTGCATTGGTAAGGTGTTTAATTGATGTGCTTGGTTAATGAGTTTTAAATAATTATTTTCATAATAAATTTTTAGTGAGTAAGTAAATAGGAAGGAATTATTTTTAAATAAAATGGGGTTAGTATTAACTAATTAAGGGGCACATGTATTCTTGAGGATCACTCCTAAGATTAAGGTGGAAAGGGCAATGAATGTCAAGATGTTAAATCCTCTTTTCAAATTCTAAAATGAGTTGGTATATAGTTGCTTATCAGTTGGCTCTACTACCACCATTATCTAATCTTCACACTGTATTTCTTGTTTCTCAACTTCGAACTTATGTGTTAGATATATAGATCACATATGAGCACTCTTCTGTGTCAGTATATTGAATGATAAGTTGATAACTTAATTTTAAGCTTAGACCTACTCAGATCATGGACAAGAGCACTAGAACTCTAAGGAACAAGATGATTTTATTGGAAAAAGTGGTTTGAAAAGGGTTAACGCCAGAGGAAGCCACTTGGAAATAAGAGTAACAAGTCTTATATTAGTATCCATACCTCACTAATGCTGGTAGATATGACTTATGGTGTTGTGTCAACTATGTGTGTTGAGTTTTAAAATATTTAACGAAAAATTTCGGGGACGAAATTTCTTTTAGGGGGGAAGAAATGTAACATCCCAAAATTTGTATACGTAAACATATACAAATTAATTTTGAATTGAAACTAGTATAAGAAAAATTATATATTAGATAATATTTTATTCTTATTTAGTCATACTATTTTTAGTACTAATCCTAGTAAGTATTATTATTAGAATTAGAATGTGAGTGGGGTAGCTAACTAATAGTCATAAGTTGATAGTATTTAAAATTAATGAATAAATAATTAAATACCGATGTATGTGTGCTATTAGTTGAGGTGATTAACATAAATATAGGAGTATTAGAAGTGTTAAACAAACTATGCTAAATTATAGGGTTAGTGGAGAGTAGTAGGTTAAAAAGAAAAAATAAAATAAAAGGAAGAAAGAAAGAAACCACCGAAAGGAAAGGATAGAAGAAAACACAGAGCACGTAAGAAAGAAAAGAAAAAAACTTAGAAGAACAAAGATCTACCTGCATCAATAGTGAATACCGGCGAGAAGATAAGAAAAGAAACATCATTATCAACTGTTCAAGAGGTGAGTAATTACACACTTTAAAATATTTCCATGGTATACTAATTTTTAGAATATATTAGATTATAAAGAATTTAGAGACTCTAAGTGATAATTCACATCGCATAATTTATTTTGATGGAAGCCTACTCTATTTATTGAGGATTGAATCTAAATATTATAATAGAAATTCATATACGATCGATTTGATAGGCTAACTTATTTACAGAGGAAATTGGTTTGATATGCTAATTTAGTTACAGAGAAAATTGTGTATAATACGTGTACATATGATTTGAACAAGTATACTACTTAGATTGAATTAATATGTGACATGTTGCATCACACGGTGACACAGGGATAATGATAATGGAGTGGTTGTTTTGTTTTCTTGGAACTGGACTAATAAATTCATATGATAACGTAAATATAATACTATTTGATTTATTGATTCCTATATAAGTACGAATTTGTGAATTGCTTATGTAGAGTCTTGGAATAATTGTTCTACTTTAAGTTGAAATAATCTTTTATATTTTAAAGATTACTATATGGATATTATATAGATATTGCGTTTGAGATTTATAGAATTATTATTATAGGTGTTTGAGATGAGTTTTATACTTCATATAGATGAGTCTTGTACTCCATATCAGATGAGTTTTATACTCCATATTGGATGGGTCTTGTACCCCATATCAGATGAGTTTTATACTCCATATTGGATGGGTCTTGTACCCCATATCAGATGAGTTTTATACTCCATATTGGATGGGTCTTGTACCCCATATCAGATGAGTTTTATACTCCATATTGGATGGGTCTTGTACCCCATATCAGATGAGTTTTATACTCCATATTGGATGGGTCTTGTACCCCATATCAGATGAGTTTTATACTCCATATTGGATGGGTCTTGTACCCCATATCAGATGAGTTTTATACTCCATATTGGATGGGTCTTGTACCCCATATCAGATGAGTTTTACACTCCATATTGGATGGGTCTTGTACCCCATATCAGATGAGTTATATACTCCATATAGATAAGTATTGTACTCCATATCAGATGAGTTTTATACTCCATATAGATGGGTCTTGTACCCCATATCAGATGAGTTTTATACTCCATAATAGATGAGCTGGAGCTCCACATGATGAGATGATATTCACTTCATAGAAAAGAGTACATCTCCTTATAATAATAAGATTTAAGTTGAATACTTTTGCTAGTATAGCTATGAAATATTACTAATTTGTAAAGGTAAGAGTTTCGATTGACTATGAGAAAATGACTATTTTGAGCTAAATAAATTATTTATGTTACTTATGCATTTTAAAGACTATTTTGAAAGAAAGCGGATACCATGGTTGATTTTTCCGGTTACCGCACCGGCTGAGAACAACATTTATTTTCTTTAACGGTGTATTATTCACTGGGATTATGTATCTCATTAAAGTGTTGTTTTCAGAGACACTAAATTGGACGGAGATCGTTGACGTCGTCGAGTACTGAAGAGTTCGACATCTTAAAAGTATTGGTTCATTAAGATTTGATTGAGAGTTTGAGAATAACGATAGAAAATTCACATAGTACTTTTATTATGGAGATTAAATATTAAATGTCCAATTTCAAGTATTTTGATATCTCATGGATTTCTAGATGTATAACTTACTTATGGATTTTATAATGTCAAGTTTTAGACATTTAACTATATTTCTAAGATTTATTTCTTGGGTAGTGTTATTCGTTCTCGTTAGCGTCTTATGATAAAGGTTTCAAAATTAGACGTTACAGGAATTGTGTTTATTATTTTAGAAATGTAAAAAACACAAGTTTCAAGAGAATATTTACTATTTTTATTTTCTTAACGATTGCCCTAAGGGCAATGTTTATCATTTTCCTAATTATAAATAAATATATTTTTTGGTGATATTTTATAAATAAATATATGGAACAAAGCAATTAAAACTTTCTCAATTCAAAACGTGCAGGCTCAAATAAATTCCTCAAAAAATTTCTTTTGGAGCGTTCATTAGTTTTGAATTTTGATGTCTTCTTCTAATAACATTTATACTACCAACATTTTTTAATAAATGTGAAATTGATTGGATGACTAAAATATGGAGGGAGTATTTTAATGCACTGTTATACTAGCATTATTTTCAAAAAATCAGTAATTAGCCTTCCTTGGAAAATGTTGAAACCGTAGACCCAATTCAACACATCATGAGAGAGAGCAGAAGAAAAACACAGCTGAGTATGAGACGCTTCAGTTTTCCAAAACAATCCTATCGTCAGCTATTATTATTCAATACTGTATATAAAACACGCATGGAATAAAGGAAGTTTCTTAGTGCATATCAGAAGAAGAAAATCTACGACTACAAGGTAAGAGAACGCTTCTGATTTCATTTCTATTGTTTTTGTGTGAGCTTTTTTCTGAGTTTGTTTATTTGAAAGATGATGGCCAAAAAGTATGAGGGACATGCTGTGGGAATCGACCTTCGTACAACCTACTCATGTGTTGCAGTGTGGCAAGAACAACACAACAGAGTTGATATTATTCACAATGATCAAGGCAATAAAACTACACCTTCTTGTGTTGCTTTCATTGATAAACAAAGGTTGATCGGTGAAGCTGCTAAGAATCAGGCGGCTTTCAACCCACACAACACTATCTTTGGTAAATTCTATCTTCCTTTTAATGTTTACTATTATTATTTTATATTGCTATTAACCTATGAAGCACGGACATAAACACTGGGCATAACACACGGATAAAGCTGTTAGCCTATTACTAAATTAGCCACACAAATAAATGATAAGATATTAGATAAACAATGTGATTTATTAGATCTTCAAAACTGTTAAATGTCGGTTAAATTTGTTATTAAGGTGACTTGTTCTGACATTGTAGGCTTTATCTAGTAGTACTATTTTGATAACATTCTTTTCTTTGGTATCAACCCTTTCATTACTAAGGGAAGGAGACTTATAGTAATTTAAAGTTCGGCTGTGAAATTTTCACCCAGAAATTGAATCCAGGTTTTTCCAAAATTAATCTTTTGGTGAAACTTATCAATCACACGAGTCCAATGCCTTGGTTACTATTTTGACAACATTTGAATATTCATTTTCATTTAGACACCAAATTAGTCTGTTTTTTTTTTAATATGTTTCTGCCTTTACACTAAAAAATAATAAAATAATTATTGATATTCTTTTTGTAGATGCTAAGAGGTTAATTGGTAGGAAGTTTAATGATGATGTTGTCCAAAAAGATATAAACTTATGGCCGTTCAAAGTCATTGCCGATGCAAACGACAAGCCCATGGTTGTTGTTAAGTACAAGGGTCAAGAGAAGAACCTATGTGCGGAGGAATTTTCATCTATTGTTCTAACAAAAATGCGGAAAATTGCAGAAGCATATCTGAAATCACCAGTTAAGAATGCAGTCATCACTGTGCCAGCTTATTTCAATGGTTTTCAACGAAAAGCCACCATTGATGCCGGTATCATTGCTGGCCTTGATGTTTTGAGGATAATGAGTGAGCCCACTGCTGCAGCTGTTGCATATAGTCTTGACAAGAGAACTAACTGTGCTGGAGAGCGGAATATTTTTGTATTTGACCTTGGTGGTGGGACCTTTTGTAACACCCCAATTTTTAGAATTATTTATTTTAATAGAATCGAGTTCGTTCTTAGAATATTTTGATTATAAATTTTTTTTTTGTTTTGTTTGTGTGGTTTTACTATTGTTTTGGCATGTTAATAAATTAATTAATTATTTGGAATTTAGAGTAGAAGGATTGAGATGGTAAGAATAAATTTATTTAAATATAAAAGGAGAGAAGAAAATAAAAGAAAATGCAATATTATAAAGAAAAGAGAAGAGAGGTGTATTTGAAGTGGGAGGTGTGAATTAGAAATCTATCTAATTTTGTTTAAAATAAAAATAAAAGTAAATAAAACAACCATTGTAGATTTTTTATTTAGAAAATTGGATATATTATTTTTATGATTAAGAAAACCTAGAAATCTTCTATAAATAGGTTAGTTTAAAAATAATTAGGATTACTACTTTTCATAAAAACCTAAAACAACAAAGAAAAGAGTGGAGCTTGAAAATTTAGGAAGATCGGATCACAAAACTAAAGAGTAAATCGCTGCTAGAAATTAAGGTAAGGGAGCTTTGCACCATCTCTATGATTTTCTGAATTTTAATAGCCGAATTTAGCTTGTGTTCTACTTTTATTTTTTTGTTTCTTTGTGTCGATATATGAGAATTGTTGATATTCTGATTTCTTTCTAATTTGAATTCCTATAATCCTATCTATGATGCTATGGTTATATCGTGCTTTGAATTTGGGCCAAGTTGATGTGTTGCAAAACTCATTCATGAGGTTGTTGTTAGTTCTTACCTTAAAGATGGTTTATGAGATTCAACTTTCGGATTTGAACTATGGAAGTGTATAGAATGATTTTAAAAAAAAATATCATGAGTCTTAGTTAATCATAAAAGTTCCTAGAAGCCTCTAGACCAGTGAAAGCTAATCTAAATCGTCTCCTTTGATGTTAAAACCAATACCATAGCCATAGTTGTAAATAGTGGTATGAACTTGGTTTCTCTTTAAATATGATTCGATTGCCGATTTTGAAAGTTAACACCGGGTATCTCACTAGAATGGAATAACGATCAAAATGGTATAAGTTTTGTTGTCTCGCGTTGTGAAACGAGAGAGAACAAACCGGGCCAGAAAAACCGGGTCGAACGACCCAAGTTGCAGGCAAACGGGTAAGGAGGATGAACAACACTCTCCGGCAACGCCCAGTCGCACTAGAGGCGCGTGTAGGCGCGTGCGGTCACTAGGGGGTTCCAATTATTTCCAATTTTTTTTCAGAGAAATCAGAAATAATATTTTGGGAATTTTAGGATCGGTCGGGGATTTTTATGAGACCTGGAACTATTTTTAGTTAATTAAATTAGTTCAAAAGACATTTAAAAATATCAAAAAAAAAACAATAAAATATTCTCATAATTTTGTACGTGATATTTTGAATCATTTGGGACACTATGATGTATGTCACTCTCCCTGTGTTCTATGTTCCTTCACAGATTTAGAATTATTTAAATGACTTTACTTAATTTAATGGATTAAACTTTGTATGATTTATCGGTAAATTAAGCTAATTTAATTTGAGTTAGGGGCTGTGCTAAAAATAAATAATAAGCTGCTGTTCTTTTTAAAATGTGAGAGTATTTGATTGAATTATGAAGTTTTGAATGTGATTATAATTGATGTTGTTTATTGTCGTCGATTTTTGAAATTTGGATAGAAGCCGTTGTTAAAGATGTTGCATAATTGTTACTAACAATGTTGAACTATGCTATTATAATTATAAAGATGTTGCATGATGTTGTTAATTATAAACATGACCATGTATTCGTTCATGTGTTTAATGATGTTGAAATGATGATGAAATGATATTGTAATGATGTAGCAATCATGTATAAATGATGTAGCTAATATATATAAATGATGTAGCTATTATGTATAAATGATGTAGAAATGATGTAGCTATTATATATAAAGGATGTAGATATTATGTATAAATGATGTAGCAATGATGTAGTAATTATATATAAATGATGTAGCTATTATGCATAAATGATGTAGCAATGATGTAGCCCTTGGTACCATAGGGGAGTCTATAATATATATACATATATAAATATATTGTGTGAGTTATATCTGACTTATTGTGTTGGTTTAATATGGTTTGATTGGGAGTGCACGCGCAGTCACACGTTATGATGATTTTTTCTTTGATATTTGTTTTGCTATCTCTTCTTGCTATTGTACTTCAGTTATCATTTTGATGTTTTGTGCTCACCTTTACATTCCCCTCTGGCTTGGCCCTACGGTGTGCAACCGTAGTTTTCAGGTAGGAATCTAAGCTTAGTTCCAGTGTTCGAGATGGCTTTAGGAGTTGCTTTACATTTCTGTTTTGAGTCTTTTGGAGTCGCTCTGGATACTTGACTTGGGAAATTTCATTTATTATTTTTGGAATTACAACTTTAAGATCTTTGGAACATTGTCGAATCATTTATGGAAATTTTAGAAAATTGTTATTTCTTTATACTTAATTTTAATTCAGACTTTGTTGGAAAAAAAGTCTTTATTTATTTATTTAATTTTTTTTAATTTGAAATTAATTTCGCTGCATGTTTAAATTACTCTAGTAATTAGATTTAATTTGGAAAAGAATGTGACACCCTTGTGTCTCTATTTTACAATATTAATAAAATCATCTAAAATAATAGTTGGGAAATCAGGGTGTTACACCTTTGATGTGTCTCTTGTTACAATTAAATATAAGGTTTTCAATGTTAAGGCTACTGCTGGAAACACTCACCTCGGTGGCGAGGACTTTGACAATAGAATGGTGAACTACTTTGTAGAGGAGATCAAGTGGAAGAAACAGGTGGACATTAGTGAGAACCCTAGAGCCTTGAGGAGGTTGAGAACACAGTGCGAGAGAGCGAAACAGACACTCTCTTTTTCGTTTGACACCACCATTGAGGTAGATACTTTATTTCAGGGAATTGACTTGTTTTTGTTCATCACTCGCGCAAAGTTTGAGGAAATCAATATGGACCTCTTTAATGAATGTATGAAGACTGTTGAGAGTTGTCTCGCTGACTCTAAGATGGACAAGAGTAGTATAGATGATGTTGTCCTTGTTGGTGCCTCTTCTTGGATTCCTAAAGTGCAGCAACTATTGGGAGAATTTTTTAGTGGAAAAGATTTGTGTAAGAGCATCAACCCTGATAAGGCTGTTGCTTTTGGTGCAGCCGTTTGTTGAAACATGTCTTTTGATGCTGGCAAAGTAATTTCAGTTTGAATAAGTCAAAGCAAAATATCTAATATTTTATTGTTAGTGTTTTTTAGTTTCCTATTTTGTTGGCTATAAGTTAGTTTCTCATTTGTTTTCACTTAGTTAGTGGTTGCTAAAATCATGGAGCAGTATTTGCATTCAGTTGTTACTCTTTGTATTTAAGCATAACAATTAGTATCAAATAAAATAACTTTGCAGCATTACTCTCTTTTTACATTCCTTCTCTGCATTTTTTCATTTTCATTCAAAACAAAAAACAACAATTGGTATCTAGAGCTCTCTTCTTGAGGGACCTGTGAAATGGATGCTGACTCAAGTTTCTCAAAAGTTGCTCCTCCTGTCTTTGATGGGGAGAACTATGACCATTGGGCAGTAAGAATGGAGTCTTACCTAGAAGTTTTGGACGTTTGGGAAGCTGTGGAAGAGGATTATGAAGTTCCTCCGCTGCCGAATAATCCTACCATGGCTCAGATAAGAATTCACAAGGAGAAAAAAACCAGTAAGGCAAAGGCAAAATCGTGTCTCTTTGCTGGTGTTTCAGAAACAGTTTTTACTAGAATCATGACACTCAAAACACCAAAAGAAATTTGGGACTACTTGAAGGAAGAATATGCAGGGGACGAGAGAATTCGAAGCATGCGAGTGCTTAATTTGATGAGAGAATTTGAGTTGCAGAAAATGAAAGAGTCTGAGACAATCAAAGAATACTCAGATAAATTGCTTTCCATTGCAAACAAGGTTAGATTACTTGACACTCAATTTGCTGATTCCAGAATTGTAGAATTTTTTTTGGTTACAGTGCTTGAAAGATATGAGGCATCTCTAGCCTCTTTAGAGAATACAAAGGATCTTTCTAATATCACCTTGGCAGAAGTCATACATGCCTTGTAGGCCCATGAGCAACTGAGGCTTATGAGGCAAGATCATGTGGTTGAAGGTGCTTTACTAGCCAAGAGCCAACAATCAAACTCTATGAAGAGCCATCCAGCAAGTAGTGAAAATGGTGCAACTAGTTATAACAAAGGAAAGGGTAAAAAGAAAAGTTATCCCCCTTGTCAGCACTGCGGAATTACGGGTCATGCACCATTTCGGTGTTGGAGAAGGCCAGATGCGAAGTGCAGCAAGTGCAATCAGATGGGTCATGAAGCTGTGATTTGTAGAGCTAAAATCCAACCAGTTGCGGTTGAAGCAGAAAATGTCCAGCAAGAGGAGGAGGAGGAAGACCATCTCTTTGTTGCAACATGTTTTTCCACTAACACTTCATATGAATCTTGGTTGATTGATAGTGGTTGCACTAACCACATGACCTACGACAAAGCTTTGTTCAAACATTTGGAAGGCACCGAAATAAAATGGGTCAAAATTGGAAATGGTGAGCGTATTGCAGTTAAAGGCAAGGGAACAATAGCTATAACAAGCTACACAGGTACGAAAAATCTCACTGATGTTCTATATGTACCTGAAATAAACCAGAATTTGCTCAGTGTTGGACAACTACTTGAAAAAGGGTTCAAAGTTATTTTTGAAGATAAAAACTGCATAATCAGGGACCAAACAGGCCATGAAATATTCAAAGTCAAAATGAAGAGCAAGAGCTTTTCATTTGATCCAATGAAGAAGGAGCAATCTGCTTTTCCAGTCGCAACAAGCACAACTGATCTTTGGCACAAAAGGCTAGGCCATTTCCATCATTCGGGAATGGACTACATGTTGAAAAATCAACTAGCTCGTGGAGTTCCTTCCTTAACAGAAAAGCCAACTCAATGTGAAGCTTGTCAATTTGGGAAGCAAACAAGGAAGCCATTTTCTACAAGTAACTGGAAGGCAAACTAGAAGCTCCAACTTATTCACAGTGATGTTGCTGGACCACAAAGAACTCCATCACTAAATGGAAGTCTTTACTATATTGTTTTTATTGATGACTTAACCAGAATGTGCTGGATTTATTTTCTTAGATACAAATCAGAAGTAGCTGCAGTGTTTTGGAAATTCAAAACTCATGTTGAAAATCAAAGCAATTGTCATATTCAAATTCTAAGATCAGATAATGGGAAAGAGTATGTCTCAAATCAGTTTCAACAATTTTGTGATGAAGCAGGGATTGAACATCAATTGACCGCTCCTTATACTCCCCAACAAAATGGAGTGAGTGAAAGGAAAAATAGATCAATCATGGACATGGTTAGGTGTATGCTTCATCAAAAGAAATTACCAAAGAAGCTATGGGTTGAAGCTGCACGTACGGCTGTTTTCATACAAAATAGACTCCCGACACGAGCTTTGAAAAATCAAACTCCTTTTGAGGCCTGGTTTGGTTATAAACCTTCTCTGGATTTTTTTAAAGTATTTGGTTGCTTATGCTACTCACATGTACCTCAGGTTAAGCGTGACAAGCTTGACAAAAGGGCTGAACCTGGAGTATTTATTGGCTACAGCACAATCTCTAAAGCTTACAAAAATTTTCAATCTCAAACTAGAAGGTTTTTGGTAAGTAGAGATGTGCACTTCATGGAGAATGGAAACTGGTCTTGGAATGATCAAAATAATCAGAAAAGTAGAGTTGTCTTTGAGAATGAAAATTGGCCTTGGAGTGATTCAGATGATGAGAATGCTGCATTGGAGCTTCAAGATACAATAGATGATCCACCAGTTTGTGGCACTAGGTTAGTCTCCGATATCTATGAAAGAAGTAGCATAGCAGTGTGCAACATAGCTGTATTTGAACCTGCCAGCTTTGAAGAAGCTGCTACCAAGGAGAAATGGTTAGCTGCGATGCAGGAGGAGCTGTCAATGATTGAAAAAAAATCAAACTTGGGAATTGGTTCCAAGACCTCATGATAGAAAGGTCATTGGAGTGAAATGGGTGTTTAGAACAAAATTCAACCCCGACGGCTCTATAAACAAACACAAAGCAAGGCTTGTTGTGAAGGGTTATTCTCAAATTTTCGGAATTGATTATTCCGATACTTTTGCTCCTGTAGCAAGACACGACACAATCAAGCTACTACTTGCCATTGTAGCACAAAAAGGATGGCAAGTGTTTCACATGGACGTCAAGTCAGCCCTTCTTAATGGTTTTCTGCAAGAGGAGATATATGTTGAGCAACCAGAAGGTTTTTTTGTCAAAGGCCAAGAAGATAGAGTCTACTTGCTGAAAAAGGCACTTTACGACTTAAAGCAAGCCCCACGAGTGTGGTACAACAGAATTAATGTTCATTTGCTGCAGTTAAGGTTTCAAAAGAGCCGATCTGAAGCTACACTATATGTCAAACACGTTGGTGCCGATATTTTGATCATTTCTTTGTATGTTGATGATCTTTTAGTGACTGGAAGCAACATAACACTAGTTGAAGAATTCAAGCAAGAGATGAAAGATGTCTTTGAGATGACTGATCTTGGTCTTATGACGTATTTTCTGGGCATGGAGATCACTCAAAAGAAGAATGAGATTTTTATTTGTCAGAAAAAATATGCAAAGGAGATTTTATAAAAATTTCAGCTTGATGAATGCAAAATAATGAACACTCCTATGAATCAAAAGGAGAAGTTTATCAAGGAGGATGGGGCTGATAAAGTTGATGAAGCTCATTTCAGAAGCTTGATTGGATGTCTAATGTATCTTACATCTACAAGGCCTGACATTCTATTTTCAGTTAGTTTGCTGTCAAGGTTCATGCATTGTGCTAGTGAATTGCACTTGAAGGCAGCAAAAAGGGTTGTAAGATACATCAAAGGAACTGTTCATTATGGAATCAAGTACTGCAAAGTCAAAGACTTTAGATTATTTGGCTATCCTGACAGTGATTGGGCAGGTAGCTTGGATGATATGAAGAGTACTTCAGGGTACTGTTTCAACATAGGTTCAAGTGTTTTTTCATGGTGTTCAAAGAAGCAAGAGGTTGTAGCTCAATCAACAACAAAAGCTGAGTTTGTAGCTGTAGCAGCAGCTGTAAATCAAGCTATTTGGTTAAGGAATATCTTAGCAGATTTGGGCCTGAAGCAAGAGCAAAGCATACAGATTTTTGTTGATAATCAAGCAGCTATTTCAATCTCAAATAATCCGGTGTTTCATGGGAAGACCAAACACTTTAATGTCAAGTTATTTTACCTAAGAGAAGTGCAAGAAAATGGTGATATAAATCTGGTTTACTGTAGAACAGAAGATCAAGCTGCTGATATATTCACCAAGCCTCCTTCACTTAGCAGGTTCGAATTTTTAAGGAAAAAGCTAGGAGTTTGCAGCCTCAAAGACAAGGAGGAGTGTTGAAACGTGTCTTTTGATGCTGGCAAAGTAATTTCAGTTTGAATAAGTCAAAGCAAAATATCTAATATTTTGTTGTTAGTGTTTTTTAGTTTCCTATTTTGTTGGCTATAAGTTAGTTTCTCATTTGTTTTCACTTAGTTAGTGGTTGCTAAAATCATGGAGCAGTATTTGCATTCAGTTGCTCTTTGTATTTAAGCATAACAATTAGTATCAAATAAAATAACTTTGCAGCATTACTCTCTTTTTACGTACCTTCTCTGCATTTTTTCATTTTCATTCAAAACAAAAAACAACACCGTTCAAGCTGCTTTGTTGAGTGATGGCATTAAGAATGTTCCAAACTTGGTGTTGATCGATGTTACACCACTTTCTTTAGGTTTTATGCTACAACATGATTGCATGGAAGTAGTGATTCCTAGGAATACTACCATACCCACCAAGAAGATAGAAAATTGTGTAACAACTGAAGATAACCAATCTTCAGGCACAATAGATATTTATGAGGGTGAGAGAACTAGAGCCAGTGACAACATTCTGATTGGTTCTTTTAGCCTCTCTGGGATCCCCCTTAAACCTTGTGGCCATCCTATAAGTGTATGTTTCTTTTTCGATGAAAATAGTATTTTAACTGTTTCTGCCGAGGAAGTATCCTCCGGTTGTAAAGAATGAGATTATAATAACCAATTATAGAGAGAGGTTATCAGCAGAGGAAATTAAAAAATTGATTGAAGAAGCCGAGAATTACAGTGATGAAGATAAAAAATTCTTACAAATTGCTCAAGTTAAATATGCATTGAGTGACCGCATTTACAAAATAGAGACTGCTTTACAGAAGCAGAATATTAAGAGGAAGATCAAATCTGCAATTACAATGGCCAAAAGTTTGCTTGACGAGAATCACCAGCATGAATTATATGTTCTTGAGGATCTTTTGAATTACATGTTTTTTTAATTTTCCTCCTCTTTAAGATCGTAAGTGTTACTCCTCTGTCCCAAAATAAGTGTCATACTTGCCAAACTAGTTTGTCCCAAAATAAGTGTCATATACTCCCTCCGTCCCAAAACTATTGTCCTTTTAGCATTTTAGTTTTGTCCCAAAACTATTGTCCTTTTCGCAAACCAATGTAAAGTTAATGTTAGTTTATCAATTGTACCCTTACAAAAGTTAAAGTATTAATTAAATATATTTTCTCTTTCTTAATAAAGTAAGGGTAAATAGATTTAACTTATCAATCTTTATCGTTTCTTAATCCACGTGCATAACCCTAAAAGGACAATAGTTTTGGGACGGAGGGAGTACTATTTATAACATTGGTTTTTTCTATTTTATCCCTTAAAGCAATCATTAAGTGAGAGAAAAAATACACTCAAAGATCTACTTTTTAGTATTTCAATGTCTACTACCAATAAAAGGAGGGGGTATTTTAGTAAAAGTCATATTCTCTCTCTTTCATTTACACATTTTTCTTAAAGTGTGTAATTTGGTCAACTATGACACTTAAAATGAGACGGAGGGAGTAACTCGTAGTTGTAAATTATGATAATATATTTCAAATGTTATAATTATTTTTATTATCATTATTATATACTCCCTCCGTCCCGAAATATAAGGGAAAAAAACCACTTTTTTTTGTCCCAAAATATAAGGGAAAAAAAATCAATTTCAAGAATTTTTTCCATATTCTCATGAAATTAAATGTAAATTGCATTTAATTTTCTCTCTCTCCACTTTTCTCTATAAACAACAACCAATAAAAATTGATTTTACATCTTTCCATGTACTTATTTTAAGAAAAATCCCACGAAACCATATTTTTAATTCTTATGTTTATGTTTTCTTAATAAGTGTGTTTTTTTTATTTTCCCTTATATTTTGGGACGGAGGGAGTATATTTTTATTACACCAACCCTCGTTTAAGCGGCTAACCGTTTCACTTTTTCTTTTCTATTTAAAGGCATAGTATTTCACTCTTTATTAGCATATATCATATGCCTTCAATGAAAAGATTTAATGGCAATGGTACAATGGAGATTGGGTAACGGAAATATATAGTGTATATATACATACACATACAAGGAAGAAAAAGAGTTCATAAGGAACAAAGAAAAATAGTACACAAATTCCTCTCACATAAAAATTATGGTTACATCATCTTGATTCTTGTTAGTTCTGATCCTCGGTGTTACTGAGAGTATGTTAAATTCTAAAAATCCCCCAATCAAATAGAGCGCCATTTACTGCCGGACTAACTAATGGTTTACAGTAGTAAATAAAAAGTTAATGCACGGTATACTAGCACTATTTTCAAAAAATCAATAATTAGTCTCCCTTGAAAAATGTTGAAACCGGCCATTCACACCATGAGAAAGCAGAATAAATAACACATCAATGAGACGTTTCAGTTTTCCAAAACAATGGTATCGTTAGCTATTATCATTATTGAATAAGGAGCATTTTCCCATGGAATAAAGTAAATTTCTCAGTGCATACCACTACCAGAAGAAGAAAAAGGAGAAAATCTACGACTACAAGGTAAGATAACGCTTCCGATTTCATTTACTACAATATAGTTTTTAAATAATTTGAGCTTTTTCTGAGCTTATTTTGTTCATTTGAAAGATGATGGCCAAAAAATATGAAGGACATGCTGTGGGAATCGACCTTGGTACAACCTACTCGTGTGTTGCAGTATGGCAAGAACAACACAACAGAGTTGATATTATTCACAATGATCAAGGCAATAAAACTACACCTTCTTGTGTTGCTTTCACTGATAAACAAAGATTGATTGCTGAAGCTGCTAAGATTCAAGCTGCTACCAACCCACAAAATACTATCTTTGGTAAATCATATACTCTCCTCCTTTATATATTTAATATTATGAAGCACGTAGACGGAGACTCCTCAGGTTAGGTGTATTCTGGCGTCAGACACATGCCTTGTTCTATACCGAAATTTACATTGAATTGTATCATTTTCTCAAAATTTTATCCGTGTCAGTGTTCGTGATGTGTCTGGTGTCTGTGTACATGTTTTATATATTTAATGTTATTATTGTATTGCTATTACTATGTTAGCCATGTACAAATGAATGATAAGATATAAGGTAAATGTTTTAAGTGATCAATAAACAATGTGCTATATTTGTTCTTGAGAAATAAATAATACAATCAATTTGGTCTTTTAAATTTTGAATTAATTTCGTCCACCTTTTTCGTTAAAATTTGAGTTAATGTCGTCTAAAACTTCCATGTGGCGTCCTCCCAATTATCCATGTATGCAAATTTGTTAGTCACATGGACAATTGAAACAGATCTTTGACTAAAAGAACCAACTTAAAATATTTTAAGCATAAGTGACCAAATTGAAACCTAAAGTAAATATAAAGAACCATGCTTAATTTTTTTTTACAAATAATTATTGATATTCTTTTTGTAGATGCTAAGAGGTTAATTGGAAGGAAGTTTAGTGACGATGTTGTTCAAAAAGATATCAAATTATGGCCGTTCAAAGTCATTGCAGATGCAAACGACAAACCCATGGTTGCTGTTAAGTACAAGGGTGAGGAGAAGCACCTATATGCGGAGGAGATTTCATCAATGGTTCTAAGAAAAATGCGGGAGATTGCAGAAGCATATCTGGAATCTCCGGTTAAGAATGCAGTCATCACCGTACCAGCTTATTTCAATGACTTTCAACGAAAAGCCACCATTGATGCTGGTGCCATTGCTGGACTTAATGTTATGCGGATAATGAGCGAGCCTACTGCTGCAGCTGTTGCATATGGTCTTGACAAGAGAACTAACTGTGTTGGAGAGCGGAATATTTTTGTGTTTGACCTTGGTGGTGGGACTTTTGATGTGTCTCTTGTTACAATTAAGGACAAGGTCTTTGAAGTTAAGACTACTGCTGGAAACACTCACCTCGGTGGAGAGGACTTTGACAATAGAATGGTGAACTACTTTGTAGAGGAGTTCAAGAGGAAGAAAAGATTGGACATTAGTGGGAACCCAAGAGCCTTGAGGAGGTTGAGAACAGCATGTGAGAAGGCGAAAAGAACACTCTCTTTTTCTGTTGACACCACTATTGAAATAGATGCTTTGTTTGAGGGCATTGACTTCTCTTCATCGATCACTCGTGCAAAGTTTGAAGAAATCAATATGGACCTTTTCAATGAATGTATTAAAACTGTTGAGAGTTGCCTTAGTGATTCTAAGATGGACAAGAGTAGTGTGGATGATGTTGTCCTTGTTGGTGGCTCTTCTAGGATTCCCAAAGTGCAGCAACTATTGGGAGACTATTTCAAGGGAAAGGATCTGTGCAAGAGCATTAACCCTGATGAGGCTGTTGCTTTTGGTGCAGCTGTGCAGGCTGCTTTGTTGAGTGATGGCATTAAGAATGTTCCAAACTTGGTGTTGATCGATGTTACGCCACTTTCTTTAGGTTTTGAGGCGACACATGATCGCATGTATGTAGTGATTCCTAGGAATACTACTATACCAGTCAAGACTATATTAGATTGTGGAATAGCTAAAGATAATCAACCCGCAGCTGAGGTAAAAGTTTATGAAGGTGAGAGAGCTAGAGCTAGTGAAAACAATTTGCTTGGTTCTTGTGTGCTCTCTGGATTGCCCAGTGCTCTTCGTGGCCACCCTCTTGTTGTAAGTTTTTCTATTGATGAAAACGGTATTTTGACAGTTTCGGTTGAGGAAGTTTCCACCGGTATTATGAATGAAGTTCTAATAACCAATTACAAAGAAAGGCTATCAACAGAAGAAATTAAAAAATTGATTGAAGAAGCTGAGAAGTACCGTGGTGAAGATGAGAAATTCCTACACATGGCTAAAGTAAAGAATGCATTGGATCTCTGTCTTTACAAAACAGAAACTGCTTTAAAGAATATCAACTTGAACCTATCCACACAAGAGAATAGGAAGATCAATGTTGCCACTAGAATGGCAAAACATTTGCTTGATGAGAATAACCTGAACAAAGTAGATGTTCTTGAGGATCATTTGGAGGAGCTTGAAAGTATGTATGGAGATCTTATGGCCAAAATTGTTTAGTTTTTTTTTTATGCTTCCATTAATATTAAGGGTGTTGTCTTGCTTTTTTGTTGGCAAATGAATGCAAACCTTTGCATGAAGAGTACTTAGTGTTTGATTAAATCATTAGTTAATGGTATTGTCTATAACTAGCCTTAAATCAGTTGATTAGAGAACAGTCTTTTAACATGTTAGGGAAGTTTATTCTATTTTTTGTCCACAAACAATGAACTCAAGTATTGTTACATGAATATTTTAATTTAATTATTGATCTATCAAAATTAATATTCTTATGTGATGTATTGCTTGTTTTTATACCAATTATAAGGATGCCAATTATAACAATGAACTCAAGTGTTGTTTGTTTCTATCAAAATTAATATTCTCATTACTACGATGCTGCAGCCCCCGGGACAAGGATTCAATGGCTATATACTTGCTAGACTACACGTTTTGATTTACATGTGATATTATTAGTTCACATTAACTTTGAGGAGGTTGAGAACCCAGTGCGAGAGAGCAAAAAGGACACTTTCTTTTTCTTTTGACGCCACTATTGAGGCAGATACTTTATTTGAGAGAATTGATTTCTTTTTGTCACTTACTCGTGCAAAGTTTGAGGAAATCAATGTGGACCTTTTTAATGAATGTATGCCGACTGTTGAGAGTTGTCGTCTTGCCGACTCTAAGATGGACAAGAGTAGTATCGATGATGTTTTCTAGGATTCCCAAAGTGCAACAACTGTTGGGAGACTTTTTTAGTGGAAACGATTTGTCCGCAAGAGCATCAACCCTAATGATGCTGTTGCTTTTGGTGCAGCTGTGCAAGCTGCTTTGTTGAGTGATGGCATTAAGAATGTTCCAAACTTGGTGATGATCGATGCTACACCACTGTCTCTAGGTTTTATGCTACAATATGATTGCATGGAAGTAGTGATTCCTAGGAATACTACCATACCCACCAAGAAGACAGAAGATTGTGTAACAACCGAAGATAACCAAACTTCAGGCTCTCTGGGATCCCCCCTGCACCTTGTGGCCATCCAATCAGTGTATGTTTCTCTATTGATGAAAATGGTATTTTGACAGTTTCTGCCGAGGAAGTATCCTCTGGTGTAAAGAATGAGATTATAATAACCAATTATAGAGAGAGGTTATCAGCAGAGGAAATCAAAAAATTGATTGAAGAAGCCGAGAATTACAGTGATGAAGATAAGAAATTCTTACAAATTGCTGAAGTTAAATATGCATTGAGTGACTGCATTTACAAAATAGAGACTGCTTTACAGAAGCAGAATATTAACTTAAAGCTCTCAACCCTAGAGAACAGGAAGATCAAATCTGCAATTACAAGGGCCGAAAATTTGCTTGACGAGAATCACAAGCATGAATTAGATGTTCTTGAGGATCTTTTGAAGGTGCTCAAGAATATGTATAAAAACATCATACCAAGTTTTTTAAATTATCATTCTCCCCTTTAAGATTGTAACTTGTAAGTGTTAACTTGTGTTGTACGCTATAAATGTAAAACCACAGAGTCAGAGATGTTTCATTCTAATTATTGATAAGTTAAAATTAATATTCTTTCACCGTGCCTATTATAATTATTATTAGTGCATGAAATTATACCTGCAAGAAATAAAGGTTTAATAGAAAACATAGCAAAGATCAACCTCTAATGAAATGAAGAAGCTAGGCCAACTTATATATGCAATAGAAAATAGAAAGAATCATTTTCATCATAACCTAACTAAACAATCATCTGTCAGCCATATATCCTCCTTGCTTAAAAGTCTCAACACACTTCCTTCTTGTGCTTAAAAAGGTACTAGACAACAGCATATGAAATATTCTACTAGGCTTCTGCAATTTTATATACTTTTGTACTACTAAAATGAAGAGTGGTTTGCAATGTTAACTATGATTAAAGATTTTAGTTCTTTTTATAATCATTGCGGGTGAAATATCATTTTCTAGATATATACTCCATCCGTCCCTAATTATAAGCGTTCTTTTAGAAAAAAGTCTAGTGTTTATATATAAGTTTCTATATAAATTTTTAGATGCATTTATTACTTTTTTTCTACACATACCCCTAATTCAAATAATGAATCAATTTTTACTCAAACAAAGAATCATGATAAGCCTAATTATTGTGTCTATATGTAATCAAAATTTATCCCAATTTGTTATAAAAAATGAAAAATGTTAACATGTATCTTTACACATGCTAAAAAACCTATGAAGCTTGCGTCAAAAAAAAAAACCTATGAAGCTTGGGTCGAAAAAAAAACCTATAAAACCTAGATACTTGACACAACACAGATATAACACGATATAGATACAGATACAGCGATACAGGAAAATTTTCAAATTTAAGATACGATACGGCCACGATACTTTCATTAAAAATTAAATATATAAATGCAAAATATATAAACATAACTAAAATTGATAATAAAGAAACATTTACATTACTAAAATTATCAAAACAAGTGAATTATATATCTTAAGTACTACCAAAAAAATAGGTCATGAACATCTCCACTAATGTTTTACATCTTTGTCTCTTCTTTCTTATATTCTTCATCTTTCTTTGATATGAGTTGAAAATTTGTTTGATAAACCAAATATTTAGCCCTTTTGTGTCCATTTATTTCTTTTCAAAGAATAGATAAAATTTAAACATCGGATACTTCTCTGATACATATCGAGAAATATTAAAATTGTAATGATATCAAATACAGTATTTGACACGATATTTGATCAATTTTAAATATCAGAGCTTCATAGTAAGAAACTTAAGAGATTTTTTTTTTTTAAAATTGTACATCAACTTTTTCAAGTCAAAATGCCATCTTTTTTAATACAAATTTTCTTAACATATATCATAAGAGTACATTACAACCAAAATAAAATAAAATAATCCCAATACAAGGTGGAGAGCAAAAGTAAAAGAAACATATTTAATATATGAGACAAACAAAATTAAAAATTGCAATGGCTAACTTCAAGTTTAAAATTATCTCAAAGATTCTAGCTGATAGATTGGCTCTTATTCTTCCCGACATAATTTCTAAAGAGCAAAGAGGATTCATTAAAGGTAGGCAGATAAGAGATTGTATTTGCTTAACTTCTGAGGCCATTAATATGTTGCACAACAAATCTTTTGGTGGCAATCTTGCTATCAAAATTGATATTGCTAAGGCTTTTGACACAATTGATTGGAAATTTTTACTCAAAGTTTTACATGCTTTTGGTTTTAGTCCAATTTTTTGTAATTGGATACATCTTATTCTAAAGTCTGCAAAACTTTCTATCTCAATCAATGGGAAACATGAAGGTTTTTTTGACTGTGCTAGAGGAGTTAGGCAAGGTGATCCGTTATCACCTCTTCTTTTTTGCCTTGCTGAAGAAGTTTTAAGTAGAGGGATAACTAAGCTAGTGGAAGCAGATCAACTGAAGCTTATTAAAGGTACAAGAACCTCATATGTTCCTTCACACATTCTTTATGCAGATGACGTGATGCTCTTTTGTAAGGGAACATCAACCAACATTCAGGTTTTGACAACTTTCTTTGAAAGATATGCTCATATATCAGGTCAAGTCATAAACCCCCAGAAGTCAACCATTTTTGCAGGCTCTATGAATCAAGCTAGGCTTAATCATATTGCAAACATTCTTGGTTTTAGTATAGGTACTCTGCCATTCATCTATTTGGGTGTACCTATTTTCAAAGGCAAGCCAAAATCATGCTATTTTCAACCTCTAGTAGATAAAGTTAAATCAAAGTTGGCTACATGGAAATCTTCTCTTCTTTCTTATGCTGGGAGGATTCAGCTTGTTAGAAGTGTCATGTACAGTATGTTAATTTACTCCATCACTGTTTATTCTTGGCCTGTGAGTTTAATTAAGGAGTTGGAGAGATACTTCAGAAACTTCATTTGGAGTGGGGATTTACTGGCTAGGAAAATGGTTACAGTCTCTTGGCACACTGTGTGCACTCCAATAGCAGAAGGTGGTTTGGGTATTAGATCCCTATCTAGCTTGAACCAGGCCTCAAACCTTAAGCTATTTTGGGATCTCATTAACTCTGACAACCAGTGGGCAATGTTTTTAAGAGGTAGAGTTATCAGGAGTCATGGTTTCATTAATCATCATATTTATTCTTCTATCTGGAGTGGAATTAAATCTCAGTCTCAAGCTATTATGGAGAACTCTTATTGGCTTTTAGGTAATGGTAGGAACATCAAATTTTGGTTGCATAATTGGTGTGGAACTGCTTTGGTGAACAGGTTCAATATCCCTCATAACCTTCATCATGACATGCAGTCGACAGTCTCAGACTTCATTGTTGATCATCAATGGGATATTCCAGCAGACTTGCAAGTTGCTTACCCTAACTTGTTAAGTTACATTGATCAAATTACTATTCCTCTAGAAGATAAAGAAGACAAGTTGATCTGGATGCACACAACTTCTGGTGAGCTCTCCCTAAAAGATTCTTACTTATTTTTTGCTCCTAATGCTCAGTCACTTAGTTGGACAAAGCACATATGGAATGTTGCAATTCCTCCCTCAAAATCTTTCATGGTTTGGAGACTCTTTCATAATAGAATGCCAACGGATGAAAACCTTGCGGCGAAGGGACCTCTTATGCCTTCTATGTGCAGCTTGTGTTGTAAACAACCTGAAACATCTACTCATCTGTTTCTGCAATGTCCATTTTCCCTTGCTCTATGGAACTGGTTCTCTTCCATCTTGAATATGAACATTGATCTTACCTCTTATGAATCGGTTCTTGCCATTTGCAATAGAGGTTGGAATCAACAATGTAGTATTGTGGTTGTTGCTGGAGTTATCTTTATCTTCAATTCTATTTGGTTGAGTAGAAATAAGCAAAGGTTTCAAGATGTTAAGCCTAACTTTCATTCCATTTGCTCTATGATCATAGCCAATGTCTCTTTAGTTGGAAATTGTACCTCTAAATCTGCAGGTTCTTCCATGATTGATTTTAATGTCCTAAAATTTTTTGGAGTCAAAATTCATCCTTCTAGAGCTCCAAAGATTTATGAAGTCTTGTGGTGTCCTCCTTTGAATGGTTGGCTAAAGTGTAACACTGATGGCACATCTTTGGGTAATCCAGGTCAAGCTGCTTGTGCCGGTATTTTTAGAAATTTTAAGGGTGAGAATGTTGGTTGTTTTGCTCAGAATATTGGTATTGCAAATGCTCTTCATGCTGAATTTATGGGGGTCATTTTAGCTATTGAGTTTGCTTATGATAAGCAATGGAATCACTTATGGGTTGAAAGTGATTCTAGGTTAGTTACCTTGGCTATCAAGTCTTCTAACATTGTCCCTTGGCAATTGAAAAATAGATGGTTAAATTGTATACTAAAAATTAAGTCTATGTCTTTTATCATTTCTCATATCTATAGGGAAGGCAACCATTGTGCCGACAAACTTGCCTCTATAGGTCTTTCTTTGACTAAGCTTACTTGGTGGAATATTGCTCCTGTTAGCATTAGAGAAGACCTTGTTAGGAATAGACAGGGTCTTCCTTATTTTAGATTTTGTTAATATTTTGAGGGTTTGGTTTGGTCCCCCTTTTGTATTCCATTTTTCTTTTATATAATACTTGAAGTTAAAAAAAAAAAAAAAATTAAAAACAGAGGACTATAATTTTTTAAAATTGAAAATATAGAAAATCATAAATACAGGTGATCCAGAAACGTTAAATTGGTTTAATGTTGATTGACACTAAACTTAAGACAATTCAATTCTATAACTATTTTTAAGAAGAGATTGAGACTACTTGATAACTCGTCCAATATTCTAGACTATTAGAGCATGGTTATCCGTCTTAGCATAAATTTAAGGCCATTGTGTTGTTAGGAAATAATACCACCGATGGCTGCAGAAAAAGCTATGTTGCTTTTGACTCAAAACTTCAACTTTCTGCCAAAATTTCAACTTTTTGCGTTATAAAATACTACTTCCGTTCTTTATTTTAAAAGATAAATTTACTTTTTGAATTTACTAAAAAATTGATGTATTTGTACAAAATTTGTTGGTTTTTATCCCTTACGTCAGAATTTGTAGGAAAATATGCACGACGTTAAAGACTAAAACCAACAAATTTTATACATTCAAATACTTATTTACAGCAAAACTAAATATAAAGACTAAAATTAAAAATCTACAAAAATACATAGACCAAAAAATCATTTAAACCAAATTATTTTAAAGGCCACAACCTTTAACAACAGTAACTTATTTATAACACTTTAGTCTACCATTATATAACCGGTGGCGTATTAATATTTTGAAACCCACGTGTTTTTATCCGTGGCTTAATAACCTAAGCTCCAAATGAAAAAAATGAGCGCCAAAATAAAAATGAAAATACATGTTTCTTTATCAAAAAAAAAAAAAAAAATTCATTTTCTTTACCAAAAAGTGAGTTATACTAAAACTCTTATTTTTCATTTTCATTTTTCATCAAATCACACAACCACAATGAGAATCCCTAAATGCAAACACCACCATTCTCACTGAGCGTCCAAATCGCACCACTACCTCGTTTCAGTTTTCTCAAAGTTTGGCTTCTCAAAATCCCTAACTCAGGTAACTCTTTTCTCAAAATCCTTTCAATTTGGTTTCTGCAGTTTTGTATTGGTTTGATTTTGCTAAGTTGAAGTGATTTTATTTTGATTTTGTTGAGCTAAAGTGAATTCCTTTGTTTCGTTTACTTCAAATCATTTTTGTTGCGAGTTAAAGTGATTATAAGATCTCTGTTACTATTTTGATTTTGGTTTACTTCAAATCATGTTTTCATGTTGTTATGAGATAGTTTATGTTGCGTACATAGAATTTTCTGTTTTCTGTTTGTTGTTGTGTGATATTATTTGAAACTGAGTCAACATAAATCATGATAACAAGTAACAACGTAAACTTGTGTGTGATTTATTTATGTGACAGAGAGTGTTAGAACAAGAAAACCTACAAGGTAGTAAAGCTTATGAGTTTCTTCTACAGTGCAATTTGGGAAATGTTAACATGTGCCCTTGAGACACTTGTTAGTGTACTAATAAAAGAAATTTTGCATTGGAACTTATGTATTTTATACTTTTAAAACTCAAACATTGTTAATTTCAATACAAAATTACTATTTCGAGTATCCTTAAAATGTGCCCTTAGTGCCCTAAGGGCACATGTTAACATGACCCTTGTTTTTACTAGAGTTTTTTCTTTCCTGAGATTCTTTTGTTTACTTTGAAAGACAATGAGATTCTTCTGTTTACTTTGAAAGACAATGCCGAAAAAGTATGAAGGACATGCTGTGGGAATCGACCTTGGTACAACCTACTCGTGTGTTGCAGTATGGCAAGAGCAGCATAACAGAGTTGATATTATTCACAATGATCAAGGCAATAAAACTACACCTTCTTCTGTTGCTTTCACTGATAAACAAAGATTGATTGGTGAAGCTGCTAAGAATCAAGCTGCTTCCAATCCACAAAATACTATCTTTGGTATATTCTATTATCTACTTCTTTATATATTTACTCTTATTATTGCATTAGTTATTGTTATTATACTAAAAGGTTTTAAATTGCGGTCTGCATCCGCAATTGTGGCCGCAATATTGCTGATGCGGTAGCCACCACAATTGCAGTGTGAATTTTAATCATGTGTACGGCCGCATCACAACTGTATCAGATGATTTCGACCATGTTCATTCAAATTTTCTCGTAAAATATTAATATTTATGAACCCTAAATTCCAATTTACTTTAAATATAGTGTATAATTTTACCTTTTAAGTTTCTCAACTATGTATGTCAACTGTCAAGCACTTTTTATTAAAATGTACAGAACAAAACCTTAAACTTTAATATAGTGACTAAATGGTGTAGTGGCATAATGGTGTCACTTGATATAATTTGTGAAAATTTAAAATTAATTCAAGCTGCAACAGCCGCAACGCCCGTCGCAGCAACTGCAATCACCGCAATCGCAATGATTGCAACCGCTTCCACATCCGCGGCAACAACCACAATTTTAAACTACTACTTAGACAAATCAATGAGTGATGATCAAAAATAGAGTAAAGGTTTTTTATAGACCAATTGTTTGTGCTTTTTCTCAATAATGATTCCAATTGTTAGTGACGATGTTGTTCAAAAAGATATCAACTTATGGCCGTTCAAAGTCATTGCCGATGCAAACGACAAGCCCATAATTATTGTTAAGTACATGGGTCAGGAGAAGCACCTATGTGCAGAGGAAATTTCATCTATGGTTCTAACAAAAATGCGGGAGATTGCAGAAGCATATTTGGAATCACCTGTTAAGAATGTTGTCATTACTGTGCCGGCTTATTTCAATGATTTTCAACGAAAAGCCACCATTGATGCCGGTGTCATTGCTGGCCTTGATGTTATGAGGATAATGAGCGAGCCTACTGCTGCAGCTGTTGCATATGGTCTTGACAAGAGAACTAACTGTGCTGGAGAACGGAATATTTTTGTGTTTGACCTTGGTGGTGGGACTTTTGATGTGTCACTTGTTACAATAAAGGATAAGGTTTTCAAAGTTAAGGCTACTGCTGGAAACACTCACCTTGGTGGAGAGGACTTTGATAACAGAATGGTGAACTATTTTGTAGAGGAGTTTAAGAGGAAGAAAAAAGTCGACATTAGTGGGAACCCAAGAGCCTTGAGGAGGTTGAGAACAGCATGTGAGAAGGCAAAAAGGACACTCTCTTTTTCTGTTGATACTACTATTGAGGTAGATGCTTTGTTTGACGGCATTGACTTCTTTTCATCGATCACTCGTGCAAAGTTTGAGGAAATCAATATGGACTACTTTAATGAATGTATGAAGATTGTTGAGAGTTGTCTTGCCGATTCTAAGATAGACAAGAGTAGTATCGATGATGTTGTCCTTGTTGGTGGCTCTTCTAGGATTCCCAAAGTGCAGCAACTATTGGGAGACTTTTTTAATGGAAAAGATTTGTGCAAGAGCATCAACCCTGATGAGGCTGTTGCTTTTGGTGCAGCTGTGCAGGCTGCTTTGTTGAGTGATGGCATTAAGAATGTTCCTGACTTGGTGTTGATCGATGTTACGCCACTGTCTTTAGGTGTTAAGTTGACACAAGATCGCATGCATGTAGTGATTCCTAGGAATACTACTATACCTGTCAAGATTTCATCCGATCGTAAAACACCTCATGATAACGCATCTTCAGTCTCGATCAGTGTTTATGAGGGTGAGAGAACTAGAGCTAGTGACAACAATATGCTTGGTTCTTTTATACTCTCTGGGATTCCACCTGCACCTCGTGGGCATCCTATTCGTATAAGTTTTGCTGTCGATGAAAACGGTATTTTGACAGTTTCTGCTGAGGAAGTTTCCACTGGTATTATGAATGAAGTTTTAATAACCAATTACAAAGAAAGGCTATCAACAGTAGAAATTAAAAAGTTGATTGAAGAAGCTGAGAAGTACCGTGTTGAAGATGAGAAATTCGTACAAATGGCTAAAGTGAAGAATGCATTGGATCTCTGTGTTTACAAAACTGAAACTGCTTTAAAGAATACTAACTTGAAGCTATCCACGCCAGAGAATAGGAAGATCAATATTGCAATTAGAACGGCAAAAGATTTGCTTGATGACAACGACCTGCATGAAGTATTTGTTCTTGAGGATCATTTGAAGGAACTTCAAAGTATGCATAGAGATCTTGTAGCCAAGATTGGTTAGTGTTTGATTAAGTCATTAGTTAATGGTATTTTCTATAATTAGCCAGCTTAAATCAGTTGATTAGAGAACAGCCTTTTAACATGTTAGGGAAGGTTACTCTATTTTTTTGTCCACAGACAATGAACGCCAGTATTGTTACATGAATATTTTAATTTAATTATTATTGATCCATCAAAATTAATATTCTTATGTGATGTGTTGTTTTTATATATGTAATCATGACTTTCACTGTACTAGCACGCATGTTAATACTTAATTTTATAGGTTAATTTTGGATTTTTGTAAATTTAATATAATCACGCAGCTATTTCTAATTTTGTATTCTGTTGGTTTTAAAATCGCGTTCTAAGTTCTAACTGGTAAAATCGTCTAACTTCATTGCATATTTTTTGGTATGAATTTTAAGTTAATTCGCTTGTAAAATTGAAGTTACATCCAATTGAAGGTATGGTTGGTTCTCTAATACTGAGCATGTGCAGATGGAAGATCCTCACATTTAGATTTTTCATTTTTATATGTCAAGGATCTTTCAATTAGTAAAATAGAACAAAATGATATAACTAAAAATATACAAAAAATGATTTCAATAAAAAAAAAAGTCCTGCGGATTTACCTGAGGAAATGTACCACTTCCTGCAGAATTATCTGCGGAAAAACAATTACGGCGGAAATAAATGCAACTGTTACAGCGGAATTACCTGCGGAAAGTTATGTGCTGTGGATTTTGTCTCAATATTGGCAGCTAATTCTGCAGGTAAATTTCCTGAGGGTTACCAAATCCGCAGGAAAAGTTTGCTGAGGATATATAAACCGCAGGAAATAATTACCATGAAGGTTTTAGCCGGGAACCAAAAACCGCAGGAAAACAGCGATGGCTATACTACGTTTTGATTTACATGTGATGCATGTTATTAGGGTAGTGCACATTAACATTGAGTATACGTGTTGCTTTTGATTTTATATATACGATGGTGAATAATATCATGTGAGAGATTTAATTATTAATAATAATATATTTGCGGTTAAAAAAAATACTATAGTAAATGTTAATTGAATAACAGTTAACATTTTATTTTGGGATGTATCCGTAAGCAGTAAGCTTAGAAACATTGCATGTAATATGCAAGGATAAAAATTCGAACTTTGATACGCCTACTTATTCATTTTTACGGGTGAAATTTTAGCAACTTCGCTACCTGACTAAAAAAAATTATATAGAGATATAGTTTGATATAGGTGTATGAGAAAATCAGAAAAATGTGAAGAAATTTGTTTCTATGTAACCTCAAGTACATAGTTTCGGACACGTGATTGACCTGATTAATGATGGGTATTTTTGATATACAGGTTTCTGTTAATGTTTTGTATTGCATGTTATTATTAACATTGAGTATATGTGTTTCTTTTGATTTTATATATACGATGGTGAATAATATCATGTGAGAGATTAAATTATTAATAATAATATATTTGCGGTTAAAAAAATACTATAGTAAATGTTAATTGAATAACAGTTAACATTTTATTTTGGGATGTATCCGTAAGCAGTAAGCTTAGAAACATTGCATGTAATATGCAAGGATAAAAATTTGAATTTTGATACACCTACTTATTCATTTTTACGGGTGAAATTTTAGCCACTTCGCTACCTGACCAAAAAAAAATTATATAGAGATATAGTTTGACATAGAAGATGTTGTTGTGGATACTATTCAACGACTATCGTGGCAATGGTTCGTGAACAAGACCGCTAGGAGTCCATGTCTTTTGTACGAGTGGGTTTGAAACCCGGGGAATTGTATGCTTCGATGAGTCCACTGACAGCTGGCTTTCTCGGTCTCTTATGCTTTCTTTGTGCTGCTGCTTGTTTTTTTTTCTATGCCTAGTTGGATTGTATTGGTTTTAGGCCTTGCTACTTTTGTGTTTTGCTAGCTTTTTTGCCTTGCCTATGTTTTTTTCCCTGTTTGCTTCTTGTTATTAGCACTGGGGTTTTTAGTTTGCTTTGATGTTTATGTCTTATCTCATAAGGATTGTATGTACTTCTTGTACTCTTCAATTCATATATATATATATATATATATATATAAATTTGCAGTTCAAAGAAAAAAGTTATGAGAAAATCAGAAAAATGTGAAGAAATTTGTTTCTATGTAACCTCAAGTACATAGTTTCGGACACGTGATTGACCTGATTAATGATGGGTATTTTTGATATACAAGTTTCTGTTAATGTTTTGTATTGCATGATTTTGAGGATATATTTTTATATTGTTAATCCTAAATACTATAAAAGGAGCATCTTCCTATGCACCGGCGGAGCCAAGGCCCAGCGAGCCTAAGCATTTGCTAGGGCTAGGTCCAAAAGTTTTGGTATTTTAGTAGTTTAAGGTAAAATCTCTATCTCTATCTCTTCTCTATATAATCTTTATCTCTATATAATATATTTATGGATGTCTCTCTCCTAATAATTTTTTCACGTGACATTCTCTCAATTAACACAATTCTACGTGTCACCTCCTCCTCAGTTTTATACTCATATATTAATACATGACCATATCTATTTTGTAATTTCAACGGGACTAGAAAGAAAACACCATATTATTCGAAACGAAGAGCGCAGGAGATCACTCTCTATCCTATTTTATCTCTTCAAAATCGCTAAGTATATATTATTTTTCATATTTATATAAATATTACTACCTCCGTTCCTTTTTACTTGTCGTTTTAGAAAAAAATATTTGTTCCTTTTTACTTGTCGTTTTGGCAATTTAGGTTATATTTTGTCTATTATACCCCCCTTTCTATTTTATTTTATTGACTAAATTTTGTATAATATTTTTTTGTTGAAACAATATAATCTTTTTATTGTATACAAACTTTATTTTTTTTTGTATAGTATACAAACTTTGTTTGTTTATAAATAAAGTTTGTTACAATTTTTTTGGAAATAGATAATATTTGTGAAAAAGTATGAATTTATTGGTGGATTAAAAATAGAATATATATTTAAAAAAGGGCATGATAGGAAATTTATGTGCAAAAATTCACTCTCCTATTTTGGTCTTTTTTTTCTAAAACGACAAGTAAAAAGGAACGGAGGTAGTACTACATAAGCTATATTTATACTCATGTTGTACGGGGATTATGTTTTTTTGTAATTTTTACGGAATTATATTTATACGAATGTTTTGATACGGGTTTTATTAATAAGAGATGAAAGATTTTTTTTCTATGGGAACTAAAAAAATTTATATGCATATTAATACGGGAAAACTATTTTTTATTATGACTTATTTTTACACTCATATTAGTACGAGTGCATTTTGATTTTATAATTAAAACAAGGACAAATATTTATACTCATATATTAATACATGACCATATCTATTTTGTAATTTCAACGAGACTAGAAAGAAAACACCATATTATTCAAAACGAAGAGCGCGGGAGATCACTCTCCATCGTATTTTATCTCTTTAAAATCGTTAAATATATATTATTTTTCATAATTATATAAATATAAAATTAATTTCACAAATAATTGGAAAAATAAAAATTACTTGATAAAAAAATTCATTAATTAAAAATAATATTCAAAAAAATAAAAATTAAATTAAAAAACTAACATCTCAACTAATTTACTTTAATTTTAATTAAATAACCCGTAAAGAACCCGTGCATTGCACGGGTAAGTTATACTAGTTGTAATTTAGAAGTTAATTTAGGAGTTATGGGGAGGTATTGGATTAAGATTTTAAAAAACTTTGTGGGATTATATCGATTTTAAAATTATTGAAATCTCAATCCAATACCTCCCCTTAATTTAGGATAAAACTTAGTGCCCGTTTGACCGGATTTATTTTCTACTTTTTTTCTTCTCCTTAAAAATAGTAAAGTAGGAAAAAAATGTGTTTGACTCTACTTCTTTTTATTTTTTACTTCGTTTATTTCTCTAATGCTTTTAAAGAGGAAATATGGCTAAATTCAATTTTACACTTCTGTTTAAGCTAAATAGAAAAGTAGAAAATAAGCCGGGTCAAACGGGCACTTACATTCTTAAGCATTAATTTAGAGCAAAACTGTTTTTTTTTGTTAAAAATTGAGATTCTAATTTAAACTTAGATTTTTCCTGCACTTTAAAAAAATTCTGGCTCCTTGGAAATTATGGGAGGGAATTTCTCAGTGCCTACCTACGAGGAGAAGAAAACTTGCAAGGTACGATAACGCTTCTGATTTCACTTATCACTATATATTTTTTTTCTGAGTTTATTTTGTTTATTTGAAAGATGGTGGCGAAAAAGTATGAAGGACATGCTGTGGGAATCGACCTTGGAAAAATTTATTTGTCAGACTTTACTTACCTCGCAGCCGAACTCTAGACTACTACTGCTTCCTTCTCATAGGAACCCAGAGGGTTAATACTTAATACCTATAAGAAATAGAGTAAAAGTTTAAATTGATCGAAAAACAATATGATCTATTTGGTCTTCAAAAATATCAAATAAGTTTGTTATCATCGTAACTTGTTCCGACATTTTAAGAGGGATCAAGTAGTATATTTTTGACACATTATTTGAATATTCCTTTTCATTTCTAGACAACAAAATAGTCTCATTTTTTAATATGTTTCGGCCTTAATTACTATGAAATAATTATTGATATTCTTTTTGTAGATGCTAAGAGGTTAATTGGTAGGAAGTTTAGTGACAATGTTGTTCAAAAAGATATCAATTTATGGCCGTTCAAAGTCATTGCCGATGCAAACGACAAACCCATGGTTGCTGTTAGGTACAAGGGTCTGGAGAAGCACCTATATGCGGAGGAGATTTCATCAATGGTTCTAAGGAAAATGCGGGAGATTGCAGAAGCATATTTGGAATCTCCGGTTAAGAATGCAGTCGTCACCGTGCCAGCTTATTTCAATGACTTTCAACGAAAAGCCACCATTGATGCCGGTGCCATTGCTGGACTTAATGTTATGCGGATAATGAGCGAGCCTACTGCTGCAGCTGTTGCATATGGTCTTGACAAGAGAACTAACTGTGCTGGAGAACGAAATATTTTTGTGTTTGACCTTGGTGGTGGGACTTTTGATGTGTCTCTTGTTACAATTAAGGATAAGGTCTTTTAAGTTAAGGCTACTGCTGGAAATACTCACCTTGGTGGAGAGGACTTTGATAACAGAATGGTGAACTACTTTGTAAAGGAGTTCAAGAAGAAGAAAAGATTGGACATTAGTGGAAACCCAAGAGCCTTGAGGAGGTTGAGAACAGCATGTGAGAAGGCGAAAAGGACACTCTCTTTTATAGTTGACACCACTATTGAGGTAGATGCTTTGTTTGACGGCATTGACTTCATTTCATCGATCACTCGTGCAAAGTTTGAGGAAATCAATATGGACCTTTTTAATGAATGTATGAAGAGTGTTGAGAGTTGTCTCGCCGACTCTAAGATGGACAAGAGTAGTATCGATGATGTTGTCCTTGTTGGTGGCTCTTCTAGGATTCCCAAAGTGCAGCAGTTATTGGGAGACTTTTTTAGTGGAAAAGATTTGTGCAATAGCATCAACCCTGATGAGGCTGTTGCTTTTGGTGCAGCTGTTCAAGCTGCTTTGTTGAGTGATGGCATTAAGAATGTTTCAAACTTGGTGTTGATCGATGTTACGCCACTGTCTTTAGGTTTTGGGTTGACACAAGATCGCATGAATGTAGTGATTCCTAGGAATACTACTATACCTATCAAGATTTCAGCTGGTTGTCGTTGTCAAACACCTCATGGTTGCACATCTTCAGTCTCGATAAAGGTTTATGAGGGTGAGAGAACTAGATCCAGCGACAACAATCTGCTCGGTTCTTTTAGCCTCTCTGGGATTCCACTTGCACCCCATGCGCGTCTTATTCATGTAAGTTTTTCTATCGATGAAAACGGTATTTTGACTGTTTCTGCCGAGGTAGTTTCCGCTGGTATTGTGAATGAAGTTGTAATAACCAATTATAAAGAAAGGCTATCAACAGTAGAAATTAAAAAGTTGATAGAAGAAGCTGAGAAGTACCGTGTTGAAGATGAGAAATTCGTACAAATGGCTAATGTAAAGAATGCATTGGATCTCTGTGTTTACAACATTGAAACTGCTTTAAAGAATACTAACTTGATGCTATCCACACAAGAGAATGATGGGGAATTCACACACAATAACGATAACAGAGTAATATGCAGCGGAAAAATAATTCCCCAAACTTGTAAGAACCTATGAGGATCAATCAACAAATATATGGCAGCGAATATAACAAGATAAAAGCACAATCGAACACCGGAATTTTAACGTGGAAAACCCTCAGTGTGAGAGTAAAAAACCACGGGTCGTCCAGACCAAAGAAATAGCTCCACTATAATCAAATAAGGTTACAAGAGAGTCTCAAAGTGATGCACCAACAAGTGCTAACAACAAAGCAAGCTAGCTTACAAATCAAGAACAAGAAGATGAAAAATACCAAATAAAACTGCTTCAGTGCGGGGTCGATTTCTCCCCAACCAGAACTCGTTTTGAAGATCCGAACGGTCAAAAGATGGCCTCAGGTGTTACGAACCTAGCCCCAAAATTTCAGCTCGATCCAACGGTTAACAAATCGGGAATCGCAGTTTTAGTCAGACTGTTTTTCCAAAACCGAGAGCAGTTTTCTCTCTTCCTTTCTCTCTTTCTAATGTTGTGCTTTCTCACATAATTCACTCTCTCCTTAACCCTAGAAAGACCACTCTCCACTTATATAAGTGAGACATAATGGGCTAATAATATTGGACTTTTCTCCACATAGGAAGGGAGCCCAAACCCAACAAATCTCCCCCTCACAACTATGTGGAGGAAATCGCCAAACCGGCGATATCACAACATGCTTCAAACTTCCCTCTTGGCAACGCTTTAGTCATCATATCAGACCCATTATCATCAGTATGAACCTTAGCTAACTCCAACAACTTAGCATCCAAAACATCACGTATCCAATGATACCTCACATCAATGTGTTTGGACCTACCATGAAAAGTCGGATTCTTACCAAGATGAATAGCACTTTGACTATCAACAAATAATAAATATTTGTCTTGAACAAAACCAAGCTCCTGCAAGAATTTCTTCAACCATAACAACTCTTTGCATGCTTCGGTAATGGCAATGAACTCTGCCTCTGTAGTAGATAATGCTACACACTTTTGCAATCTGGATTGCCAAGCAACAGCTCCCCCTGCAAACTTAATCATGTAACCTGAAGTAGACTTCCTAGAATCAATGTCACCAGCCATATCTGAGTCAGAGTACCCCACTAAAGTAGGCTTATCTCCTCCAAAGCAAAGCCTCATACAAGAAGTACCACGAAGATACCTCAAAATCCATTTTACAGCATTCCAATGTTCTCTACCTGGATTAGACAAAAATCTACTGACTGTACCAATAGCATGTGCAATATCTGGTCTTGTACACACCATAGCATACATCAAACTACCCACAGCAGAAGCATAAGGAACACGTTTCATGTCAATCTTTTCATCTTCACTCGAAGGACTTTGTTTAGAACTCAACTTGAAATGAGTAGCAAGAGGAGTTCTTACCGCCTTAGAATTTTCCATCTGGAATCTCTGCAACACCTTTTTGATATACTGTTCTTGTGACATCCAAAGTTTCTTCTCCTTTCTGTCACGCATGATTCTTATGCCAAGAATCTGTTTAGCAGCTCTCATGTCTTTCATGGCAAATGACTCGCCCAACTGCTTCTTTAACCTGTCAATGTTAGAAATATTTTTCCCAACAATAAGCATATCATCAACATATAACAACAGGATAATGAAGTCATCGTTAGAAAATCTTCTAACAAAGACACAATGATCTGAAGTAGTCTTCTTGTATCCTTGATCACACATAACTGACTCAAACTTCTTGTACCACTGCCTTGGAGCTTGCTTCAACCCATACAGACTCTTTCTCAGTCTACAGACATAGTCTTCTTTGCCTTTCACTTGAAAACCATCGGGTTGCTTCATATAGATCTCTTCCTCCAAATCACCATGAAGGAAAGCTGTTTTCACATCCATTTGCTCAACCTCTAGATCAAGAGTAGCAGCCAAACTCAACACGGTTCTAATAGATGACATCTTCACAACTGGTGAGAAAATCTCATTAAAGTCAACACCCTTTCTTTGACGGAAACCTTTCACAACCAATCTGGCTTTATACCTTGGAGACTTAGAGTTACTCTCATGTTTAATTTTATATATCCACCTATTTTCCAAAGCCCTCTTGCCTTTAGGCAACTTCACTAAATCATAAGTGTGATTATCATGCAATGATTTCATCTCATCTTGCATCGCATCCAACCACTTTTGATTTTCATCACTTTCCATGGCTTCTTGAAAATACTCTGGTTCACCCTCATCAGTCAAAGTCACATACTCATCAGAATTATACCTTGTAGAAGGTTGTCTCTGTCTGTTGGACCTCCTAAGTTGAACTTGAGGTGATTCTGGAGCTTCACCGAGATTCTCATCTTGTATATCATTCTCCTCATCATTATCAGCTGGAATATTTACCTCTTCTCCAAGTTGTTGATCATCAACATAATCATGTGGCTCATCATTTTGAACATCACCACCAATAGTATCCAGATTCTGAACTGGTAACCGAACTGGCTCAACATTAGACAAACTAATATCTTTCTTGGGTGTAGTCTTCTCCACCTTATCAATGTCTTCTATAGTTTGGTCTTCCATGAATACAACATCACGGCTTCTGATAAGCTTCTTCCCTATAGGATCATAAAACTTGTAGCCAAACTCATCCTGCCCATAGCCGATGAAAATACATTGTCTTGACTTTGCATCCAACTTGGATCTTTCATCCTTTGGAACATGCACAAAAGCCTTACAACCAAAGACTCTTAAATGATCATATTTGACATTCTTACCAAACCAAACTTTATCTGGAACTTCACTGTTCAAAGCAACAGTAGGAGTAAGATTAATAACATGCACCGCCGTGTACAGTGCCTCACCCCAATAATGATCAGGCAACTTAGCTTTAGAGAGCATACATCTAACTCTCTCAATAAGTGTTCGATTCATCCTCTCTGCTAAACCATTCAACTGAGGAGTTTTAGGAGGAGTCTTTTCATGTGATATACCATGCTGCTTGCAATAGACATCAAAGGGACCACAATACTCACCACCATTATCAGAACGAACACACTTCAGCTTCTTGCCTGTCTGTCTCTCAACCAAAGCATGAAATTCTTTGAATTTCTCCAACACCTGGTCTTTTGTCTTCAAAGCATATACCCATAACTTTCTGGAACAGTCATCAATAAAAGTAACAAAATAAAGTGCACCACTAAAGGATTTTACCTTTAAAGGTCCACAAACATCAGAATGCACTAACTGAAGTAACTCTGACTTTCTTGAGGGAGGATGTTTCTTGAAGGATACTCTAGTTTGTTTACCAGCCATGCAATGAGAACATTTCTCCAAGTCTGCATTCTTCAATCCAGGAAGCACATCCTTTTTGGCTAAAATATTCAGCCCTTTTTCACTAATATGACTAAGCCTTCGGTGCCACAAAGATGCTTCCATGTCGATAGCATTCACACTGTCTCTAGTCACCAAAGCTTTTGTCCAATACAATTTAGAATTTTTCTCCCCTCTAGCCACAATCAAATTACCTTTACTGAGTTTCCACTTTCCAGAACCAAAATGATTATCATAACCACAATCATCAAGTAAATGCACAGAGATCAAATTAAAGCGGACATCTGGAGCATGTTTGACATCTTTAAGAACCAATTGCATTCCCATGTTGGTTTGCAAGCAAACATCACCAACACCGATAACCTTAGATACACCATCATTACCCATCTTCAACACTCCAAAGTCACCAGAAGTATAAGATGTGAAGAACTCCTTCTTTGGTGTAACATGCAATGTAGCACCACTGTCAACAATCCACATACTCTCATCCGACACAAGATTAAGAGACTCATGATCACGGAGAATAACAAGATCATCACTAGTAGCAGTAGTAACACGATCATCATGATCCTTTTGTTTATGCTTACCCTTCTTGCCTTTGTTCTCCCTTTTCCACTGAAAGCAATACTTTTGTATGTGTCCAGGTTTGTGACAATAATTACACTCTACATTCTTGTATCGCCCTTTAGACTTGCTTCTGCTATTCTCTCTACCACCATTCGGTTCTTTTTTCTGACTTCTCCCCCTATTTTCAGTGACAAGTACCTCAGATTGAGATGAAGTACCCTGTGCCTTCCTTCTCATCTCTTCATTAAGAATACCACCCTTAGCTGTTTCTAATGAAACAACACCTTTAGGAGCAGAACTTGTAATAGAAACCCGAAACGTCTCCCAAGACTCTGGTAAAGATAGCAATAGAAATAGTCCCAACAGTTCATCCTCAAACTTGATACCCATTCCTGACATCTGATCAAGGAGCCCTTGAAATTCACTCAAGTGGTCTGAAATAGAATTACCCTCCTTATACTTCAAATTTATGAAGCTATTCAACAAGAACAATTTATTATTCCCTGATTTAGAGGCATACAAAGATTCCATCTTCTCCCACAAAGTCTTTGCATGTGTCTCATTAGCAATATGATTATAAACATTATCTTCTACATATTGCCGAATAAAACCACAAACCTGTAAGTGCTCAAACTCCCATTCTTCATCAGATACAGAATCCGGCTTTGCGGAACTAAATACTGGTAAATGCAATTTCTTCACAAATAGTAAATCTTTCATCTTGCCCTTCCACAAATGGTAATTAGAACCATTCAAACAAACCATCTTCACTTTTGTATTTGACTCCATCATTCAAACAAGTAAAATTGCCCTTAACCAAGAGCTCTGATACCACTGTTGGGTCATCGAGGGGGCAGCCGGGGGATCATCCACATTGGGTTCAAGAACATCGATATAAGTGTCGGACACCACACTCTTACCCAAAACCTTAAGGCATTGGGTTTATGGGTCTTTCTACTTATAAAGTGTTCAACCTTCACTTTTCTAAGCAATGTGGTACTTAACTCACACTTTACCACAACAATCTCCCCCTCAAGTGTGAGTTCTTCAATTCATTATGCTCCCCCTCAAGCGGAAGCTCTTCCAACCATATACACTTGTACCGCCGTTGCCACTTGCACACGGGACTCGCCGCCTGACCACACTTTTGTCAGGAAGACTTTCGATACAAGGAGCCCGATCTATAACCATCGGCTCTGATACCACTGTGATGGGGAATTCACACACAATAACGATAACAGAGTAATATGCAGCGGAAAAATAATTCCCCAAACTTGTAAGAACCTATGAGGATCAATCAACAAATATATGGCAGCGAATATAACAAGATAAAAGCACAATCGAACACCGGAATTTTAACGTGGAAAACCCTCAGTGTGAGAGTAAAAAACCACGGGTCGTCCAGACCAAAGAAATAGCTCCACTATAATCAAATAAGGTTACAAGAGAGTCTCAAAGTGATGCACCAACAAGTGCTAACAACAAAGCCAAACAACAAAGCAAGCTAGCTTACAAATCAAGAACAAGAAGATGAAAAATACTAAATAAAACTGCTTCAGTGCGGGGTCGATTTCTCCCCAACCAGAACTCGTTTTGAAGATCCGAACGGTCAAAAGATGGCCTCAGGTGTTACGAACCTAGCCCCAAAATTTCAGCTCGATCCAACGGTTAACGAATCGGGAATCGCAGTTTTAGTCAGACTGTTTTTCCAAAACCGAGAGCAGCTTTCTCTCTTCCTTTCTCTCTTTCTAATGTTGTGCTTTCTCACATAATTCACTCTCTCCTTAACCCTAGAAAGACCACTCTCCACTTATATAAGTGAGACATAATGGGCTAATAATATTGGACTTTTCTCCACATAGGAAGGGAGCCCAAACCCAACAGAGAATACGAAGATCAACGTTGTAATTAAAATGGCAAAACATTTGCTTGATGACAATTACCTGCATGAAGTATTTGTTCTTGAGGATCATTTGAAGGAACTTGAAAGTATGTATGGAGATCTTGTAGCCAAGATTGGTTAGTGTTTGATTAAGTCATTAGTTAATGGTATTGTACTAGCATGTTAATTCTTAATTTTATAGGTTATGTTTGGATTTTCTGTAAATTTAATACAATCACGCAGCTATTTTCATTGGTTGTTAAAATTGCGTTCTAACTCGTAAAATCGTCTAATTTCATTGCATATTTTTTGGTATGAGTTTCAAGTTAAATCGCGCTTAAGATTGAAGTTACATTGTGTTAACAGCTAAAATGGGACAAAAATTGATATAACAGCTAAAATGGGACAAAAATTGATATAAGAGACATAGCAATGTTACCAAAGAGTCTATGCCACTACAAAACTATTATCATCAATAAGAGACACTGATCAAGCCTAGTCACAGCAAATGTTTATAGACACAACAAACTAACAGAAACAACATAGAAATTATAGGAAGGACAAATATGTTTATTAGTCATAAATATTGCAACTCTGGTTAACACTGTGAAACACTAAAAGTCAAAATCCAAATCCTTATAGGAATTATAGGAATATAATAGGAATAGTCGAATAGTCATAAAGCTTTGTTTGGTAATTTGAATCTCAATAATAAATAATTGATCAATTAATAATTGTAACCAAGTGAAATCTATACTATTATTAATTCGGAACGATTTTATAAGTCAAAAATTTTCAAATGTTTTGCTCACAATCACTTTCATCGTGTAATTGATAACTAGAGATGAGAGTGATTGTGAGCAACGCATTTAAAATATTAATTAATTAATTATCAAATTACATTTATAATTTTTATAATTCCTAGATATGGAGAGTATTCCAATTATGTGCCCGTTTGTTATAGTTTTTTTTAGAAAATAATCACTTTTAAGAAAATAACATCTGTTTGTTATAGCTTTTAAAAATAATCAGAATCTGAAAATAATCTAAGAGGGTGTATTGGATTGGGATTTCAAGAGATTGTTTTAACAAAAAAGTCTTGAAGATATTAACTGATCAATTATTTATAGACTTTGTGAGATTTTAAAAGACTTTTTTGAAAGACTTTTTACATTCAAGATTTTAAAATGAGATTTCAATGGATTTGTAACATAGACTTTCATGATTTCAAATTATTTTATGGATTTTTTTTTAATTTCAAATGACTCAATAAAGTTTGAGAAAAATATAATATGCATCGATAAAATATTTATACAATGAAAAGAAATAATTTCTTTGCATGTTATATACGTTTTAGTGAAAATTATTAGTGTTAAAAAATAGAGTGAAAATTTTGTACCTACAAAATTGTGTATATAAAAAAAAAATAAACAAATGAAGTCTCATGAATTTTGGTGAGATTGTTGAGAAAGTGTTTTCTTTGTATTTTTAACTAAAAAGTCTCTCAAAATCCTTTCCATGAAAGAATCCATTAAAATCTAGAGATTTTTGAATAACAAGACATTTTAGAAGTCCTGCCAAATCTCAATTGAATACCGGTAGATTAAAATCCATTGAAATCTTAATTGAATACACCCCCCTAAAAATTGCTAAAAAACTGAAGTTGATATTAGTAGCTTTTTTTTATAGATTTTTTTTAGAGAAAAGAGAATACAAGTGTCAAAAATTTTCAGACAAAAATATCCTTAATATTATTATAATATTCCAATAATATCCTATTTAGAATTTATAGGATTAGTTTTTTATTTTTAGAAGATAAGATTTAGAAATTTGTTTTATTCGTAGCTATATATATAAAGTCATATGACCATAATCTTGGGTATGGAGCAGCTTTAAATCCTTGGGCCAGTTAATCCATCCATCGAGGTGCCTCCAATCTAGCGAAGGAATAGTCACTGCGTTCGGCGGTGGATACCCCGGTCTCGACCAAAAAAAGTCATATAACTATAATGAAAAACAATAACTTGAGCATTTTTCATATATTTATTTTATATGATATATTATATTTGGATAATTGTACTTTATAGTAATTTTATGATGCAAAATCACTTTAATATGGTTGTATCCAAACAAGTTAAAAAATATTTTTTTTATAAAAACAAATTTTTTTTAATGATAAAAAAACATAAAATAGCTTCTGATTTTTTGTATAATCTCTAATAAATCATCTCTAAATTATTTAATGTCAAAATCACTTATTTTTTTATTTTTATTTTTGGTACAGAATCACTTATTTTTTAATCTGTAACAAACGAGCCCATATTATTTTTCTCATTTTGATTCTCATTTATGGAAGATAACTTTATATACATAACTACAAATATATATATTTCTGGACCATGCCTATTTTAACTAACAAATAAATCTTAAATATTCTAAACAAAAATATAAATCATAATTATATCTATTTTAAATATAAATATAAAATATATTTAAATATAAAATCAAATAACTAACTTTTTTTTGTTCAATTCTATTTTTAATTTGAATAAAACTAAATCAATTAATTTTTATTTTGATTTGGTTCATCGATTTAATCAATTTTTTCTTAACCATTAACCCTAAATCATATCAAAGGAGCATCCTTTGCACTAAGGTCGGTCCAAAAGTTTTGATATTTCAGTAGTTTAGGGTAAAATTGTGATTTTTAGAAATTTATTTAGGGAAAAATTTATTTTTGTTCAAAATTTTAGATTTTTTAATGTAAAACAATTTTTCTATATTCTAGGTGTTAATTTTGTTGGGTTATTGTGATATATATCACTGATGTGATTTTGTATTTTTTGTTTTGAAAGTATGTGATTTTGTATTTTGTATTGCGGAATTTGGTGAAATATATTTTATGAAGAAAACTCTCCTAAAAATTGTTATACAAAGAATATTCAAGTTCTTATTTTTATAATGGCTATTTGACTCTCTGTATATAGAGCTGTAAATAAAACAAATTCATAAATGATATCTTCTAAAAATAACAACTAATCATATAAATTCTATATAAATATTCTAAACAAAAATATAAATCTTAGATTTTTTTTTTTGTCGAGATCAAGGTATCACCGCCGAACGCAATGATTAATCCCCTCGTTAGATTGGAGGCACCTCGATGGATGGAATAGCTGGCCCAAAGATTTAAAGCTGCTCCATAAGCAAGGTGAGCATCGAACACCTTTGGTTAAAGGAGGATGAGCCTCAACCGCTCAACCACACCCTTGGATTAAAATATATATCTGAGATATAATATTATTTTATTTGGAATATAAATATAGGATTAAGTTAAAAATTTCTATATATCTCGGCGCACCTGTTCCTTTGGAAATTATGGGAGGGATTTTCTCAGTGGCTACCTACGAGAAGAAGAAGAAGAAGAAGAAAACTTGCAAGGTACGATAACTCTTCTGATTTCACTTATCACTATATATTTTTTTCTGAGTTTATTTTGTTTATTTGAAAGATGATGGCCAAAAAGTATGAAGGACATGTTGTGGGAATCGACCTTGGTACAACCTACTCTTGTGTTGCAGTGTGGCAAGAACAACACAACAGAGTTGATATTATTCACAATGATCAAGGCAATAAAACTACACCTTCTTGTGTTGCTTTCACTGACAAACAAAGGTTGATTGGTGAAGCTGCTAAGATTCAAGCTGCTTCTAACCCACATAACACTATCTTTGGTAAACTCCACCACCATCCTTTTAATGTTTACTGCTATTAATTATTGTTGTTAATAATATGGACAATCAAAGATAAGTACAATGACGGTTAGGGTTTTTCAATATTGTATCAATGGCACATAACTTAACAAAATATGGATTACAGGAGATTATAAAACTCAGTACTTATAAAGCCCTATTATCTAACACTTGTTTTCCGGACAAGTGAATGACAAGAAAAAAAGTAAAGAAACCAATAAATTGGGTTCATGTGGTTAATGACATTTATTAAAGGTCAAATTTCAGGAGAATCAGATTTTGATTCTTGGCATAACAATGTATTGGTCAAACTTTACTTACTTCGCAACCAAACTCTAGACTACCTCGGTTTCCTTCCCATAGGAACCCGAGGGTTAAAACCTAAACGAAATAATTTTAATTGATCGAAAAACTATGTGATCTATTTGGTGTTCAAAAATATCAAATAAGTTTGTTATATATCATGGTAACTTGTTTTGACATTTTAGAAGTGATCAAGTAGTATATTTTCGAAACATTTGAATATTCCTTTTCATTCCTACACAACAAACTAGTCTCTTTTTTAAATATGTTTCGGCCATAATTACTATGAAATAATTATTTTTTTTGAACGGCACTATGAAATAATTATTGATAATCTTTTTGTAGATGCTAAGAGATTAATTGCTAGGAAGTTTAGTGACGATGTTGTTCAAAAAGATATCAAGTTATGGCCGTTCAAAGTCATTGCAGATGCAAACGACAAACCCATGGTTGCTGTTAAGTACAAGGGTGAGGAGAAGCACCTATATGCGGAGGAGATTTCATCAATGGTTCTAAGGAAAATGCGGGAGATTGCAGAAGCATATTTGGAATCTCCGGTTAAGAATGCAGTCGTCACCGTGCCAGCTTATTTCAATGACTTTCAACGAAAAGCCACCATTGATGCCGGTGCCATTGCTGGACTTAATGTTATGCGGATAATGAGCGAGCCTACTGCTGCAGCTGTTGCATATGGTCTTGACAAGAGGACTAACTGTGCTGGAGAACGGAATATTTTTGTGTTTGACCTTGGTGGTGGGACTTTTGATGTGTCTCTTGTTACAATTAAGGATAAGGTCTTCACAGTTAAAGCTACAGCTGGAAACACTCACCTTGGTGGTGAGGACTTTGACAATAGAATGGTGAACTACTTTGTAGAGGAGATCAAGAAGAAGAAAAAGGTGGACATTAGTAAGAACCCAAGAGCTTTGAGGAGGTTGAGAACCACGTGTGAAAGGGCGAAAAGGACGCTCTCTTTTTTGGTTGACGCCACTATTGAGGTAGATGGTTTATTTGAGGGAATTGATTTCTTTTCGTCAATCACTCGTGCAAAGTTTGAAGAAATCAATATGGACTACTTTAATGAATGTATGAAGACTGTTGAGAGTTGTCTCACCGATTCTAAGATGCACAAGAGTAGTATCGATGATGTAGTCCTTGTTGGTGGCTCTTCTAGGATTCCGAAAGTGCAGCAACTATTGGGAGACTTTTTTCGTGGAAAAGATTTGTGCAAGAGCATCAACCCTGATGAGGCTGTTGCTTTTGGTGCAGCTGTGCAGGCTGCATTGTTGAGTGATGGCATTAAGAATGTTCCTGACTTGGTGTTGATCGATGTTACGCCGCTGTCTTTAGGTTGGAAGGTTATACATGATAAAATGAGTGTAGTAATTCCTAGGAATACCACTATACCTGTCAAGAAGACATATGTTTATGTGACAGTTGCAGATAACCAAACTTCAGTCTCAATAAAGGTTTATGAGGGGGAGAGAACTAGAGCCAGTGACAACAATCTGCTTGGCTCTTTTACTCTTTCTGGGGTTCCTCCTGCTCCTCGAGGTCATCCTTATGAGGTAAGTTTTGCTATCGATGAAAACGGCATTTTGACAGTCTCTGCCAAGGAAGTTTCTTCTGGCAATAAAAATGATATTATAATAACCAATTACGGAGGAAGGCTATCAGCAGAAAAAATTAAAAAATTGATTGAAGAAGCTGAGAAGTACCGGGCTGAAGATCAGAAATTCCTACAAATGGCTAAACAAAAGAATGCATTGGATCTCTGTGTTTACAAAATTGAAACAGCTTTAAAGAAGCAGAATATTAACTTGAAGCTCTCCACACAAGAGAAAAATAAGATCAATGCTGCAATTACAAAAGCCATAAATTTGATCGACGATAACCACCAGCATGGATTAGATGTTCTTCAGGATCATTTGAACGAGCTCGAAAGTATGTTTGAAAACACTATAGCTAAGATTGGTTAGTTAGTTTGTTTTTTCTTTTTGTTGAATGCAATGAATTTAGATCTGTTAATTTCGATTGGTTAGCCAAGATTGGTTAGTCTTATTTTTTTTTTTTACTTTCACCCTCTGATAATTGCGGGGGATCGAATCTTTATATGCAAGATATGTTACTTTAGATTTGATAAATTTTCCTATCGTATTGAATGTACTCTTTTTGTTTTTCTCATGAGCAATGCATTACTAATATAGAAAATATTCTTATGTTATGAGTATTTATTTGTCTCAATTATAACTTTATTCGTTCTTGAAATTATATCTCCAAGGAAATGAGGTAGAAAACAGGGCAAAATATAATTATAAGCTTCTGCATATTTATACTTCTTGTTGGAAATTCCACCTTGGTTGCGGTCCGCCTCCGGCCGCCTAATTGTAGCATTTGGTTTACCTCCATCGCATCCTCCAACAACTTCCTTGTATTGAGTGTGAAGGAGTAACACTTATTTACGTATTTTTATATATCACTGTGCTTTCAAATTTAGACGATATGATGTGTGCAGCCAATGTGGGACTTATATACTTATATACTTCATATGAAGTATATAAGTCAAAATATAACCTAAATTGAAAAACGATAATTAATTAGAAAAAAATAATTTTTTTTCTAAAACGACAAATAAAAAAGAACGGAGGGAGTATCTCCTATCATTTTTTTGTTGTATTATTTGCTATTAATTTTTAAAATTATTTTTCCATAAGTGTAGCTCAAATGGTAGCTACTAGGAATATTATTGGAGTGGTCAGAATTCGGATTCCACATTTTTCCATATTTAAATGTACTAGACTACCTGACCAAATAAATAAATAATTATTGCTGCATATTCTCTATTTTTAAAACAACTTCAAACTATAGTACGAAAAAACCAAATTAAATAAATTCATAAAACACATTCAAAATCAAATAAACAACATAATTTTTTTTGGTTCAATTCTATTTTTAATTCAAATAAAACTTAATCAAATAATTTTCATTTGATTTTGTTTAATTTGAAGTATTTAGGTGAAAGAATGAGGGAAAATAATAAGAAATATATTATTATTATTATTGAAAAAGTTATTGTCTTTTTTTGGCAAACTCTCCTTGGGAAGCTCCCGATCCGAGCTAATTTGGCTCGGCGTGGGGTGGTTCAAAGTGGAGGGGGTGAGTTTTGTGTGTGTTGTCGCGGGATTCCGGAGACGGAGAACCACATTTTTGTCTCGTGTCCCTTAGCTTGGGCGGTGTGGTTACGGTGATGCCGGCGGACATTTCGTCCTTATTTGAGACCTTTCTTGTTACTCGAAGAAAGGGGAAGAGTGATTGGAAGGGTGTGGTTATGATTTGGCATGCGGTGTTGTGGATGATTTGGAAAGCAAGGAATGAAGCTATTTTCCGTTCAAAGATTCTAGAGGTGGAAAGCATCTTCGAAGGTATCAAGTATGTCTCTTGGAAGTGGTTCTTGGCTTTAAAGGGGAAGACTCCTTGCTTATTCTACGAATGGAGTACTAACCCGTTGGATTGTATGCTTAGGTAGTTTTTTGGCGGATGTGTCGGTCTTCGTCTTTGGTGGGGTTTTTTACCGTTTGTCATGGTAATTGGGTAGTGTACTTCCCGTACTTTTACTCCTTTTTGGATAGAGTACTCCTTGTACTTTATTCATTTCTTATTTATATATACATAAGTAGCCGTTTCAAAAAAAAAATTATTATTATTGATAATAACTTATACTCAATGACCTTATTAATAGTAGTATCCTTTTTTTTTGGAAGGAAAATGTTTCTTTTACTATAGTAGTATCATATAATTCAATGTGGTTGAGCAGTTGGGATTCATCATCCTTTAATTAAAGTAAGGATTAAGGGTTTGATCTTTACCTTATATATGGAACAACTTTAAATCTCTGGACCATCTATCACATCCTTTAAAGTGTCTTCAACCTAGCAAGGGATTAATCACTATGATCGCCAGTAGATACTCCAGTCTCGACAAAAAAAATAGCATCATATTAACTTATGTTTATAACCAAGTGAAAATATTTACATCTAAGTTTTTTTTTTTACGATATATATATTTACATCTAAGTTAAATCTCTTAATTATAGGATGCAAACCAAAAAATATATTTGTCAAAAAAAATTCAACAAATATAATTTAAATCTAGTACATATCTTGGCTTCAAAAATCTAGTACATATTTTAAAAGATTATTTTTAATTTTTTTTTGACAAAAGATTATTTCTAATTTTCTAGATTTGGATCATGGATTTAATCAATTTTTTCTTAACCGTCAACACTAATATTATAAAAGGAGCATATTCTTTCGGTGCCTACGAGAATAAGAAAACTTGCAAGGCACGATACAGGCCCGGTTTTGGGGGCAGGCAATGAGTGTCATGACTATGGGCCCATGAATTTAGGGAGCCAATATATACATATAATATTCATATACTATTAAGTAAAACATATTTTCGTCAAAAAAAAAAGTAAAACATATATATTATACCAAAAAAAAAAGTAAAATATATATTAGTATTCTGTTAGAGGGGCTGGTAGTATATTTTTATACTAAATTTTTTGTTTTAATTGTTTTTTTTTCCACCAATCACACTTCACACATGTTAATATTACCAATTTATACCGTTTCAAAAAAATATTACCAATTTATAAATTATACCCATTATTTTTATTAGAAACTTTTCACTTTTTGAGTAGTAATAATATTTGCCGTCAGGATTCTCATCAAACATAATTCAATTCAATACTGCTCCAATTATCAATCTCTAATTTCAATATTACTCCAATTCAATTGAATCACTTATCAGGTTATTTTCTTTTTTGTTGAATCACTCTAAATTTGCAATTCATTTGAATCTTGATTCTTTATTTCTTGTCATGAAATTTCAAATTATTTTTTTATTTATATTTTGTAAATTGTTAACATTAGCAGGTTATTTTATGCACTCAATTTCAACTATTTGAATCTTATATTGGAGAAATATAGTCTTCAATTTGAAGTCAACGATTACTTCACATGTGATATTATTCTCTACTAGAGTATTTTTTAGTTTCTATCCGGTATTCAATTTATTTGAAGATATTGCCTAAAAAACACTTATTTGATTGTGAAAAACGAAAGAAAAGTAAAGAAACTCAAGAGCTAATGAAATCACATTTTGTGTCAATCTAGTGTGTGTCTTTTAATTTATGCATTTGGTTCTTTGGTTAATTGATAAAAAAAATATATTATATATTATGGCATATTATATTAAATAAAATATACGTATTAATTTTTTTACGATTGGCCTAAGGCCCATAAAATGTCAGAAACGGGGCTGGCACTATAACGCTTCTGAATTCATTCACTACTCTATACCTCTTACTATTTGAGTTTTTTTGGTTATTTTGTTTATTTGAAAGTTGATGGCGGAACAATTTGAAGGACATGTTGTGGGAATCGACCTTGGTACAACCTACTCATGTGTTGCAGTGTGGCAAGAACAACACAACAGAGTTGATATTATTCACAATGATCAAGGCAATAAAACTACACCTTCTTGTGTTGCTTACACTGATAAACAAAGGTTGATTGGTGAAGCTGCTAAGAATCAATCTGCTTCCAACCCACATAACACTATCTTTGGTAAATTTTACCATCCTTTTGATGTTTACTGTTATTATTGTTGTTAACATTAACAATATGTATTATTGTTGTTAACATTAACAATATGAACATTCAAAAATAAGAACAATGACGGTTAGGGTTTCAATATTGTATCAGTGGTATAACTTAACAAAATAAGGATTATAAGAGAATTTATAATAATACATAATGGGCTAATACTAAAAGCCCTATTATCTAACACTTGTACTGCTGTAAGCTTATTATATTGCTATGTTAATTTTCAACACCAATGGATGATAAGAAATAGAGTAAGTGCCCGTTTGGCCCGACTTATTTTCTACTTTTCTATTTAGCTTAAACGAAATAGAGAAGTATAAAATTGAATTTAGCCATATTTCTCTTTAAAAGTATTAGAGAAATAAACTAAAGAATTAAAAAATAAAAAAAAGTAGAATCAAACACATTTTTTTCCTACTTTACTATTTTTAAGGAGAAGAAAAAAAGTAGAAAATAAGCCCGGCCAAACGGACACTAAGTATTGGTAGTAGGCTTAAATGATATTTTGATCTTTGTAAGTTGCCGTGTTTTTGGTCTTAGTATCTATATTTTTATTTTTTTTGAAATTCCTTTTTAAATGTTAAAATCATTTTGATTTCAGTTTTTAAGTCAAAATTCTTAGGAAAATCTGCAGTTTTCATGCAGATTTTCCTTTGAATTTTCCTATGATCATTTAAGCCTATATATATATAGGGGAATGCTAATATTGATCATGTAGGTCAATGTTAGCAACTATGACCTACATGAAATATGGGGGGCGCGCAGAGCAAATGGGGGGTGTGGGGCCGCGCATATGGGGGGGGTGCGGAGAAAGGGGGCGCGCAAGAAAACGTGGGGGGCGCGCGAGTAAATTGTGGGGGTGGGGCGTGAGTAATTCCTTCAGGTCATAGTTGCTAACCTTACATGGGTCAAGGTTAGAATTCCCCATATATATATATATATATATATATATAGGGGTTTGCTAACTTCCTCCCATGTGGGAGAAAGTTAGCAAACCTCCTCCCACTAACAATTTACTATAACACCCTCACAATTGCTCCACATCCCCCCATTTTTTCTAATGGCACCCCCCACACACCCTCTTCTCATTTGCGCCCCCCCCCCCCCATTTCTCAGCGCCCCCCCCCACCCTTTTGTACTGCGCGCGCCCCCAATTGCTGGGCGCCCCCCCAACCCCCCCCCCCCCCCACCCCTCACCCCCCAAAACCTATTTTTTTGTATTTTTTTTTTAGTTTATTTCTCCAACCTGTTTTTTATGTTTTTTTTTTACCTTTTTTTTTTTAGTTTTTTTGTTCATTTAAAATATATAAATATATTACAAAAATATTTTTTTGATGTTTATATATCTTTATTCTGATTTAAAATTGCATACTAAAACATGTACTATAATTATGTTTAATTTATGACAATTAACATAAAAATTATTAAATGGAGCAAATATGGTTTTGACATACTAATAATAATTTAACAATAATAATCTCATTGTTCTTTTATTTTATTAGCAACCATAACATCTTGTATTAATATTTGACTCAAATTTTTTCTATTTTAGAATAACGAAACCATTAGACCATACTAATGGTTTCAGTTTATAACGTCGTGAAACCATTTAACAATGTTTATGGTTTCAAAGATTTATTTTATGATTTCAGTCATAATTATTATTTAAAACCATTTAACAATAATAATTTTATTGTCCTGTTATCTTTATTAGAAATCATATCATCTTGTTTTAATATTTGACTCAATTTTTTTTCTTTTTTAGGGTATTAAACCATTCGAAACCATTAGACCATACTAATGGTTTCACTTTATAACGTCTTGAAACCATTTAACAATGTTTATGGTTTCAAAGATCTATTTTATGATTTCAGTCATAATCATTATTTAAATCCATTTAACAATAATAATTTCATTGTTTTTTTACTTTATTAGAAACTATATCATCTTGTATTAATATTTGACTCAATTTTTTCTATTTAGGGTATCGAAACCATTCGACCATACTAATGGTTTCAGTTTATAACGTCGTGAAACCATTTAACAATGTTTATGGTTTCAAAGATCTATTTTATGATTTCAGTCATAATCATTATTTAAAACCATTTAACAATAATAATTTATCTTTATTAGAAACCATAACATATTGTATTAATATTTGACTCGAATTTTTTATATGTTAGGATAACGAAACCATTAGACCATACTAATGGTTTCCGTATATAACGTCTTGAAACCATTTAACAATGTTTATGGTGTCAAACATCTATTTATTAAAACGTAATTAAATAAAAAACTCCACAAAATTTATTTTATGTATGGAAACCATTAGACCATACTAATGGTTTCAAGTTATAACATCTTGAAACCATTTAATCATATTAATGGTTTCAAAGGTTTATTTTAAGATTTCAGCCATAATCATTATTTAAAAATATTTTATAATAATAATTTCATTGTTCTTTTACTTTATTATAAACCATATCATCTTGTTTTAAAATTTTACTCAAATTTTTTCTAGTTAGGGTATCGAAACCATTAGACCATACTAATGGTTTCAGTTTATAACGTCTTAAAACCATTAAACAATGTTTATGGTTTCAAAGATCTATTTAATTAAAATTTAATTAAATAAAAAATTTCACAAAATTTTTTTTAAAAAAAAATTATAAAAAAAAATGAAGGTGGAAAGGAATGTATTTTAAATAACTAAAAAAAACTATAAAAAAAAAAAAAAAAAAAAAAAATTGGTGTGGGGGGGTGGGGGGGGTGTTGGGGGGCGCGCCCAGCAATTGGGGGGCGCGCGAAGTAAAAAAGGGTGGGGGGTGATGAGAAATGGGGGGGGCAGGGGGTGCCATTAGAAAAAATGGGGGGTACAAAGTAATTATGAGGGTATTATAGTAAATGTGTAGTGGGAGGATGCTTGCTAACTTCCTCCCACATGATTTTAGGTGGGAGGATGTTAGCAGCCCCCATATATATATATATATATATATATATATATATTTTGAGGAAGGATCCGTTGACTACTCCAAATCTTTGCCCTTCGTTTCATTTAATCTAATGGTTCTAATTACTTATAAATATATCTCACATGATCATTATTTTCTTTCACCTCATACGATTATTGTTTCCCTTTCTCATTCCTTACCTACGCGCGTCAACAAGAAGAGAAAAGGGATTATTTTTCCAGCAATTTCATCTTTCTATTGATCAATATTACTAATTCTTCTACATCAATTTTTTTCAAATATTTATCATTTGGCTGCACCCTCATATTGATGTTCATTGCCTGCAACATGCATCTCTCTGACCTCTCCTTTTCATGAGCTGACGTTGTATAATCGTGAGATCCTTCTTGAAATCTAACACTTATAAATTATATCTCTCCTCCTAGTCAATTGGATGAGCGCATATTAAATGGAGGCAGAGAGCGGCAAAGATAATAGAAAGATGAAGTTGGTTAAAAAGAAACCCTATTTTCTTCTTGTTGACGACAAATATATGAATGAGAAAGGAAAATAATTAGTATCATGTGTGGTGAAGGAAAATAATGATCATGTGAGATATATTTATAATTAATTAGAATCATTAGATTAAATAAAACGGAGGGCAAGGATTTGGAGTAACTTTAAAGACTTACATCCGGAGTCAACGGATTATTTCTCATATATTTTAATACTTTTTTTGAACAAGATAATAATTTTAATGTTATTTTGTAAAACAAAATTATACTATTTAAGTGTGAGGTAAGCTCAGAGTTTACGAATTGATTCTATAAAGACAAAGGATTGATTTAAAAAATTAAGTTATACAATGTTAATTTTATGTATCACTTGGAAAAATGAATCAAAAATTCTATTTCCCACAAGTTTTTATTTAACTATTTATTTTTATTTGCTTCATTCTCTAGTTCCTAGGGGAAGAGTCCTAACAGTCTAAAGTTCTTGGCGAGTTCTGGCATCAAATGGTTTCAGTCTCCTCTTACTAGACCAACTAACGTTTAATATTTTTTATTTTCTTATATTTATTATAATAAGTGGTTGTATCGAAAAAATTTGTAAGATGATTGACAAAATTCTATTTCTAATTCTAATTTACCGTCCAAATGTTATACTATCACCTATCTGAGTCCGTTTTGGTGCATACAGGATAACAAACATGGGATAATATATAAAGCAGGATAAGGATGGGATAAGATATATAAAAGCGGAATAACAATAACAGTTATCCTATCATGTATTTGGTGCATACAAGATAACAAACATGATAATTATCATATAATGATTTTTATATATACCTTGTAAAACAATTATTTTTTCTAAATCATTTTATAATACTTTAAATTTTATAAATGAAAATTTTAATTTAGTAATCAAATAATTTTATATAGTTTTAAATAAAAATCATGAGCAAATAAACAATTTAGCGTCTGTTTGGTTCAACCGAGGAGGAAGGGAGGGGAGAAATTTTTAAGGAGGTGAAGTGAGATAAAACGTAATTTATGTTGACAAAATTACCATAACATTTTTATTAAAATCCTAAATTATCCTTGTTGAAATATTAAAAATTTAGGTTTTTTTTTACAACAAAAAAAATTTAAGTTTTCTACTCATTAGATTTTTTTTTTTGGTTATATATGCATTAAAAAAATATTGACGTAATATTTATATCCATTATAATTTAATTCTTCTTTTGAATTTATAAGGTTAAGGGTAAAAAAGTAAATTAATTATTTTTTCTCTTCCCCTCGTTAAAAAATTGAACCAAACATAAAAATTTAAAATATCACCTCCCCTCCCCTCCAAAAACCCCGAACCAAACAGGGAAGTTTTTATATGAATAATGATTAAATAAATAACTCAATTATATATGATAGATAAGCTAAATAAATATATAATACATCTTATATGTAAATAACAAAATTACCCATTATAAAAAAAATTACCATTGCCAGATAATTATATTTAATTTGTTTTAAAATTTAAATTAATGTCCCTATTTTGCAATTTTTAATAGTTATTGTTATTTTACTTTTAAATATTGTAGTTTTAGTAGAATTTTGATTTTTTTTAGATTATATAAATTACAAAATTACCCATATGAGAAAATTGTATATATATTTTATCATATCTGGCCAGTAACCCAGTTTAATTATTTTGATTTTTTTAGATTTTAAAGTTTAAGAAATAAATCAATAAATTATTTAAGGATAAGTTTTTTAACTAGGGGGACATGATAGGATAAGTTTTAGGATAAACTTATAATATCATATGATCTCATCAAATACTGGGGAGTGGTTATGGTGTATAAGTTTTTTCCTTATGCACTGTGCATAAATAATAAAATTGTTTAGTGCACCTCTTAAATTTCTAGCGCGCCCCCAATCATATTGCTTAGTGCACACCCCAAATTTCTAGCGCACCCCCCAATTTGGGGGGTGTGTTAGAAATTTGGGGGTGCACTAAGCAATATAGTTGGAGTGCATTAGAAATTTGAGTGGTGCACTAAATAATATAGGTGATACAGTTATCTTATTTTATTACTTATTCTAGGCATCAAACGGACCCTCAATATACATAAAATCTGTTGTCAGGAAAAAAAAAATACACATAAGATCCTTTCTAAAATAAAATTAAGTTACAAAAAAAAAAAAAAAGTTTAAGTATTAAATGATTCAATCATAATTTATTTACCTATAAAATTTGATAAACATCAATTGGCATATAAGATTTTACATACACTTTTTATATAAAAGAAGGCCTATGATTATCTAATTAAAAAGAAAATGGAATAAGCACTACAATCTACCAAAACGAGAGAATAAAGAAAATTATGGTCACTATAAACTAAAATTAATTCGAAAGGGGCCTCGTGTCGTTGTTTAGCTAGCATATTAGTACATTAATTAGCCTCTCGAAAACAATGATGAATGAAAATAGATCAAGCTGAGAGATTGAGAAGATTAATAATCTCTTCCAATAGAGGTATAAGATAGGCGGGTGATGACCGCTCTTTTTAAAAATGTTTAAATATACTTTTAGTTCTCTAAATATTTTTAAGGTTTCATTTTAGTTCTTTAATTATTTTTCGTTCCGTTTTAGTCCTTTAACTATTTTTTTGTTCTGTTTTGGTCCTCTAACTTTCATTATGTTAATTTATTTGGTCCTAATTATCGTTAGAAAAATGTCAAAAACGTTAATTTTGCGTAAGTGGCACTTAGAGACTTGGTGGCTTTGGTGTGAGATCCAATAGGAAAACGCTACGTGGCCAGAGACCTTCTTCTTCCTACTTATTCATCGCGTACAGAGCTTCTTCCATCACCGTCTTCGTCCACATCACTGGTGATCTATCCAGTCACGAAAACTTACGAAACGATACTCCAAAACCTCTCATTATTCACGATGAATCCAAATCTAATGTCTGTTTTCTCAATAGAGGTTTTCTACCTCTCGTTTTTGACATTTTTCTAACGGTTAGGACCAAGTAAGTTAACGGAATGAAAGTTAAAGGACTAAAACGGAACGAAAAATAGTTAAAGGACCGAAGTGAAACCTTAAAAATACTTGGAGGATCAAAAATGTATTTAAGCCTTTCAAAAATAACATTGTCAATCTGAAGATAGTGAATCATTCACAAAATGTATAGATCAAACTCCACATTTAGACATCGGATCAAGCACCAATTTTAAAATAATAGCTTTGAATAAACTTTCTCTACGAACATCCTCATTAAATCTCCACAAGTTGAGTTATCACTCTTCTTACTATATAAAAGTCGTCAACATTGAAGTTGTACTTAGTATTAATGCTATCAATAACCATTTGAACTTAATTAACTATATAAAAAAGTCAATTCTCACAAAGCTTGAAAAAATGGTTAAAAAAAAGCTTATCTCAATATTTCCACAAGACATTAATGAAAACACAAGAATATAATTCAATTTTACATAATATTACCAAATGTACTTATTACTAAAGAGTTAAAGCCTAAACTAAAAAAAAAATATCCAATATAATCACACGTGATTTATTTAGAATTAAGCATGAAGCATGCTGCATAATCCGGTCTAATTGGTGCTAAAGAATCAAAATATAGTAATTTTATCGTACTAAAAACAAATTATAAATACTCCTAAATTGTTTCTTTACATTTATTTAGAGCTTAAACAAGATGTCATTTTTTGCAAAGCATCAATTAAGATAATAACTGATATAAATATGCCTTCTCATAAAAATGAAAAGACAATATTCTAGCGTTACATCACAGTTGACAAACAAGACTAGAAGAGTTGTATTCTAAGTTCTTTTTTCCACCAAATAATATTCTAAGTTTGTGCTTTGATATTTTGACTCAAGAGAAGACAATTATAGTTTAAAACAAAAAATAGCATTGTAAATAATTAGTATAATGTTCTGTCAACCGCAGACTGATACAGCCATTTCATAAGAACAAAAGTCCACAAACAAACATGTGTGGAGGAATGAAAAAGTTTCAATTATTGAAAATTGCTGAAAAATTGTAACTCATCATCTATTGCTTCTTCACTTATCAAACTACTTCTATGAGTGTTGTTTCATAGTCACTAGGAGCCTCGAATCCATGAAGATTTATCACTGTTGCAGCTACATTTGCCAACCCACCGGTGGGAACATCATTGCGGAATCTCACACCAGGAGCCAATCCAGGACCTCCGATGGCAATAGGCACCTTAACAAAGAAAATTACAAGAATTTTAGAACTAAATTTCAGCTTTTATATAATGATTATGCAAGTATAAATGCATCTAATAACCGCCCGCTGAAATAAAGATCAATTTGATAGTAGGCCTTGAAAGTTAATTTCAACATATTTAAACATGCATCCTAATTAATTAGCATAGAACCTCATTAAATGCAAATATACTTATGTTTTAGGCCTAACTCAACCGGCTTATAAAGTGACGACTGTTTAGGTTTTGAAAGCTCTATTTATTTTAGACGATGTATGCAGCCAATGTGGGACTTATATACTTCATGTGAAGTTCTCATCAATTCGATGAGTGAGTATTATATTTGGTAGTAAAACTTACTGGCTCAAGAGTATGAGAAGTAAGAATCTGGACTTTTCCATCCTTTAGTAGAGGTTTTCCAGCCTTGTCCCTCTTGACCATATCTTCTGCATTACCGTGGTCAGCAGTGACAACATAAATTCCACCAACTTGCTCAATTGCATCAAGAATAATCTGCAATTACGTATATAAATACACAGTATTAATATAATGAGTAGCTATTTAGCCTTCGCGTTTGAATATCAATAACACACTGAAGGGAATGGACTATTTTTAGTCACAGTATTGCGTTATACTCATAATTCATAACATACATATTTAATGAGTAACCAGATATATATACAGAAACATTCCAGCGAATTTGAAAATTAGAGTTCATACCTTCACGGCTTCATCAGCTGCCTTGCAAGCCACAATTGTTGCTTCAATGTCACCTGTGTGTCCCACCATGTCACCGTTTGGTAGGTTGACACGTATCTACACAACAGACAAAATAAATATTAACTAAAAGTTTAATTAATTAGACCATAAATCTCAAAACCACCTGATAACTTATTTTATTTTTGAACAGCGAAACAATTTATTAATTGAGAAAGAGAATCCATTTAACTACCTGATCGAATTTCCCACTAAGAATTGCATTCCTTGCCTTCTCAGCAATCTCCACTGCCTTCATTTTTGGTTGTTCATTGAATGTAATTCCAGAGTCACTTGGAATCTCAACATATTCCTCCAAATCGGCATTAAAATATCCAGATCGGTTACCATTCCAGAAAAATGTGACATGACCGAATTTAACAGTCTCACTGTTGAAGAAGAAATTCATCAGTGACTACGATAGCTAATTCAATTTCACAGTCAAATGTAACTATTCCAAATTACAATATCAAGAGAAAACTAACACAAGATTAAATAAGAGATAACTCACCTGCAAGCAAAAGTGCGGATACCATTATGCACTAAATATTCACCAGAAGTCCTATCAATCTCAGGTGGAGAAACAAGGTAATGGCTTGGGAGCTTCAATTCACCGTCATATTCAAGCATACCAGCATAACGGATTTTAGGGACGCGTACTCTATCAAACTTGTCAAAATTTTCGTATTCAAGAGCCTTAGCAATCATAGTCATACGATCTGCACGGAAGTTGAATGTAACAACAGCATCGCCATCAACTATTGGACCAACAGATTTCCCACTCTCATCAACGATAACAAAAGGAGGAAGGTACTGGTCATTGGCCTTGGGTGCTGCCCTCAGTGTCTTGACAGCTTCAAGAGCACTTGTGAACTTAAAAGGTGCTTCACCAAGAACTTGAGCATCCCATCCTCGTTTCACAACACTCCAGTCATTCTGCAGGTTGTTTGAAATCATTTACCGTATTCATATAGATTATATATGTAAACAGAAAGACAAAAGAGAAAGTATATAACTTGCTGAACATTTTAAAAGATATGGTGGATAACTGATTTACAATACCTCATAACGGTCCATTGTGACATTCATGCGACCTCCACCTGATGCAATCTTTGCATCAATGCCTTTCTCACGCAATTTTGCAAGATCATTTTCAAGGGTTTCAACAAAACCCAAACTTGAGCCATCCAAAACATCACGGCCATCGGTAAGAATATGGAGACGGATTCTTTTAACACCTCGCTCACTAACTCCTTTAAGCAACAACTGTATAAAAATAGTTAGTTAGAACTTAGAATGCATAAATTTTGCAAATGTGATAACACAAAAGTTTGAATGCATAAAATCACCTGCACTTGATCAAGTCTGGAGTGAACTCCACCGTCACTGAGTAGTCCAATGAGATGCAATGTGCCAGTTTCAAAACTTTCCTTGATGTAATTGAAACCATCTCCTTCGAAAATTTTACCAGATTCTAGAGCAAGGTCAACAAGCTTTGCACTACAGTAAACAAACACAAATCAGTACATCCCAATCATTACGTGCTAGGAATATGATAGCATAGTCAATATGCATAGACCATAGGGAAGAATCAGTGAAACATTTTAAGATGGTAAGTGTGCAACAACAAATCCTAATACCACTGAAGAAATATATTGAAATCAAGATACAAAACATTGTCCATCCTTATAAGAGCGCAATTCCTTGAGAGAAACGAGATACACAGTAATGCAAAGCCACAAATATGTTAATTGACTCTAAAACTGAACTAGGCATGAGCAAGGTGCAAATTTTAATCTACTGATCCCATTTAGGATAATTCAAGAAATAAGGTGGATCGCAGAACAAGACATAGCAAGAACTGTTAAGACGTATTCCACAACATAAAAGAATAGGCACAGCAAATCCAAATGTTTTCAAAAACAAGATTGGTTCACAATTTCTGGTTGTGGTAAATCCAGAAACTCCACACCAGTTACGTAATTTAACAAACATCGAAGACCAAATCTTTGCCAAGACATATAAGTGAGTAAATCAAAAAACATTCTTTCTTTTTTATGGGAAAAAATACATGTATGCTGTTGATTACGGTTGCATCCTAAACTAAATTAAGCATGAACAAGAGAAATTAACTTAGTATATATACTCTGATTAGTATTAGTATAAGATTACTACTACTGCTACAACTAATAACTAGTATTGGTAGCAGCAAACATATTGGGTGAACCAAATAAATTGCGATTAGAAGCTATTTAAATTTACCCTTGAGCAAAGATACGACCAGCACCGAGCGCATTGTGACCAACTTCACTGTTACCCATGTCATCTTCAGTTGGAAGTCCTACGGCTTTACCATGAGCCCTAACCAATCTCCAATGTTCAGGAGCACCCTACAATATATCAACAAATACATCGGTATCGCCATTCATTCATAATCATATTCAAGTAAAACCCAAAACAGCAATAGATCTAAACAAATTCAAACCAAATCCAAATTCCAAACAACTTCAATTATACGAAACTTCAATTATAATAAAAATGATACCTTTTTAAGAGAATCCATGGTGGGTGTTTCGGCGTTATGAATACAATTGTATTCATTTGGATTAGCTTCACCCCATCCATCCAAAACAATAACAGCAATAGTCTTTCCCTTTGGAAGCTTAGGATGATCAGGCAATTTCCATGAGAAACCAGAACTACCCATCTTTCTTAATCCTTTTTATAACAGATTCTGATTCAATCACAAAATTAAAAACCAATCTTTACAAACTAATCATATATAAAAATCACATCACATGTTAGGTTTAATTGATTAATCATTAAATTAATCAACTTAAGTTGGATCTCACAAATTCAAATCTAAGAATTAAAATTGATTATTAGAAATATGAATCTTAAATCTATGATTCATATTAAGTGAAGTGATGTATTAAACATAGAAATCTCAGACAACATGGTACATACGTAGAAAGGAAAAAAGACAAACCTAACGAATTGTGTGTGTGAGAGGCGCAACAACTAACTGAACAAATGTCACACAGACACAGAGATGTAACCTAACACGAACGACCAAACCCTTTGTCTTTTGAATTGTGTTGTGTTGTGTTGTGTTCTTTCTTATAAATACCGTTTTTCTTGACCAAAAAGAAAATATAGTATTTTTTTTGGGTTTATTGGAGACGATATTTTTATTTTTTATTATTTTTTATGAGATTTTTTTTAAAGTATAAAAGAACTTACTCGAAGAAGAGTCACGTGTGACGGAGAAAAAAAGGGACATTAAAATGATAAAATAATTATCATTTTCTTTTTTAGTCATAGTTTTTGAAAATTTTATTAAAATAAAATGTAAATTCAGACATATAATTTACATATACTCAACTAAGTATTTATTGACATTGCTAAGTAGTAAGAATTTTGGTCCACTTAAGCATGTAATCAAGGGTTTGATTTCTAACTTATGTGTATGCAAAAAAATCGATTGAGATGAAAGAATACATTTTGTGTGTCTTACAAATTTTTGGGCCAGCTATTCCACTCATCGAGGTGTGTCCAATCTAGCGAGGGATTAGTCACTGCGTTCGGCGGTGGACACCCGGTCACGACCAAAAAAAATTATTTGAATGATACACTTTTGATCAATTTTTTTTTCTTCTTATTATTGATAATAGTCAATTTTCTTTCTTTGTTTTTACATAGTGTATGCAAACTAAATTTTATATTTATTTAATAATTTTTTTTACAATCATTTTATATGGAACGCTAAAAGAGATGAATTTAAAGAAAATATATGCATAAAGTTTGATTTTGCTGCAAGCTTTTGTTTATGGTATAAATAATAAATAAATATGAATATTCGAATATGCTATTGTTCCCCATTGTGACATGTAAATATTCCTCATTTCTCATGCCTCTTTTTATTTATTTTTTCCTTAAAAAAGTAGAATGATGACAAACTGTATGATACATTCATACATACACGCACCTTGTGCAATAAGAAACTGTATGATACAATCGCACTGCATGGTAAATAAAAAGAGCTAGGAATTCTTGCTTTTAGCAAAATCGATTTTAGAAGACATCATAATCAATTCTTGCTTTCATGCTTGATGAAGAGAAAAATTGCGTCTACAAGTAAAAACGCGCATTTCAGACATGGAAACACAAATTGAGTTCTTTTTTTTTTTTTTAGACAACAAAATAAAATTTGTTTGAATTAATATAATTTTAGTCATGTTATTGTTAGCCCATGAATCTCTCAGAAATTCTTGGATCACAGTAAGACTAGATAGCACTAGAGCAGTTGTGTCTTTAACATTCTTATTCAAAATAACTAAAGTGCGTCATAAATAACATTTGCATTAAAGTTTGACATGTTGGAATTTGTCATTGGAGAACTACCAAAAATCTCTTGCACTAAAGTTTGTTTGACATGTTCTCCTAAAGGAACTATATCTACTACTACTTTCTCATGACGCTCCTTATGGATGAAAGTATCGACTGAATCCATATAAGATGTTTCATCATGATTGTTATCAATTTTTTCTTGATCTGGGGGACAAAATTCTTGAATAACTATGCTGCTATCGCAACATTGGGAGTGTGATAATAACCATGAGTAACTTCTGCATTTGGTAGTGAGATCGTTGTCGCAGATGCTAGCTTATGCACATCTTTCACCGTAGGTTCTTTTTTCATAACTGGTAGCTGACTCTGTAGCACATTGCCTATGTTTTTTCCTGTTTGTTGTCTCGATTTTTTAATTTATCAACAAAAATAGATTTTTTTTTGTCAACGTACATATATTTTCTCAAAGTGTGTATTTTTTTTGTGCACGATAATTATTCCTCGAGTGACCAATGGCATGACAAATTGAGCAAAAGGATGAGAGTCTACATCCACATTAAAAGCAAACCTATTTCATTCAACCAAAAGAATTTGTGCAAGAATTCTAACATATTCAAATCTACTAAGATTCTAGCATAATATTCAAATTTCTTGCTACCTGTTGCTTCATCAAGAGCAAGAGAGATTCCAAAGCATCTTGCAATTGAAAATAGAATTCGTGGCCTCCAATATTCAATTGAAAATAGAATTATACTTATCCATGATTCATAAACAATATTGTCATATCTCATCTTCCTTTCCTCTCAACACAAAAACTTTTCATCAATTTCAATAATATATGGAGACAAATATGCGTTAATGTAGATTTCAGAAAGAAAATGCAATATGCAGTGACTGGGAGTGGTGAGTCTCGGGAAGTGTAGTGATGAATAATGAGTTCTTATATTGTAAGGGTAACTAATGATCGTGGTCAAGGGCAATGAAAAAATAAAATGAAGAGAAAAGTTAAAATATGTCCTACGACACATGTTAGTGATTTAAATAAAGAAATAATATATTTTATAGTAATTCGTGCACTTAATTCACTTTTAAAATTTTCCCAAGTTAATTGCATAAACTTTAAGGAAATATTTTCACTTTTAGTTTCTTAACATATGACACATGTTAACAAGACCCTAAAAGGAATAATGAAATTGTAAGTAATCTACAAACCAGTGAAGAATTGATTTTGAACTGACCGCAAGCTAGAAATTTTTGCTAGCATAATTGATTTTAGAAGACAGAATCAATTTTAAAAGAGAAAATCAAACATACTTGTTGAAGAAAAGAATTGCGATATAGGTGAAAACACGCGTTTAAGGTGTGGAAGCACGAAACCAAACATACATTTAGTGTGACAAAAATTGGGTCCATAAAAATTGAGTTGAGCTAACAAATTTTGTTTGGCCTAGTTCAATACAAAAAATGAAAATTGTTTTTCGCACCTCCGCTATTTCTTGCGTGCCTCCTGCATTTTCAAAAATACCTCTCTCGCTACTTATATTGTGAATCAAGCATTTTTGTCACCGTCTGCACCGTTCACGCCCGCCAATTGCAAACATATAAAAAAACATTAAAAAGTTTGCTAGTTAAACAGAGAACATGTCTCTTATAAGAAAACAATATGATAACAATGACAATAGTTTTAGTGATTTTCATTAGAAATAAAATTACGCTTTGAAACAATACATTAGACAAAAAATTACATTAAAGAGAAAGGAAAATTTACATCTGATCTATAACGAAAAATATTCTTCCCGTAATAATATTGAGATAATTATTGGAAAAAATTAGCGTGTAAGTCCCACTTGTTTTTAGATTACCACGTGATTTGTGTTAACATGTCCTCCTCCACCTTTGTCACTATCACCATTTTCAGTCAGTCATATCGTTTTCAATTAAAACATAAAGAGTTAATCGTCGATTAACATAGCTCCCAGCCGAGAGTGTGAAAAACAAATTTTACAAAAAAATCGTTTGCATGATATTATGGAGGGACTCGTGATAAACAATATTTTTACTTTATTTTTTGATTGAATGAATAGTTTTACTTTGTTAATTTGAAGTTGATTTGATTAACTAAGATAATTTTAATTGTCCTTTGTTTGGTTTTAAAAGTATTCATGAGACTCAATAAACTTGGAGATAAAAGATGGAATAAATTAAAATTAGTGGTGATTTTTATATCAAATATTAGTTAGCTTAGTGATGATTGACGTTGAATTTGATAAGGAGAACTACCGTACGATCCTCGCAACTGCATGTGTTTAAAAGATGATTGAAATCACTTAAGGATAGAACTCATCTCGAATCCTGGACTACTAGAGTTCCCTCCCTAGTAAGCAGAGGGTGATAACAAAAAAAAATATTCTTTATTAAATTATATGATACTTTTTGTTTTAAATATAAGTTGTCTATTAAAATAACTTTTGGCGAATAAAAATAGTACAAAACGGTTCAATATTCAAAAATTTATCGTGTGTTATTATGGTTTATGGTGTTATGTACAGTAGCTATATTTAATAAATCATTATTATTCCAAATAATATGTCGAGTAAGATTAATATGCTCAATGAAAATTAATATTAAATCGATTGTAATTGACTAGTACTTGTTAGGTGAGAAAGCAACATCTAGTCAAAAGAAAAAGTGAGAAAGAAATAAACAAAAATTTCTTGGTCAAATTCTGGGTAAATTATTTTTTCCTTGTCTGGTTGAAACTTAAGAAATTGGAAACTTTTATCTGTTTCAATTTGTTGTTGCATTTCATCACCATTACATGTGAACTTTTATCTTAATTAATATTAGTTGCAACTATGTGGTACCATGAATTTATAGATTGCCCATGGTTAGCATGGGAGTAGATTTTTATTTTAAAATCAAGTATATAGTCCGCATACAACTATGAAAATTAATCTTCTCAAATTGTTGATGTGTTTTAAAAGTTGATTTCTTTCAAAAAGAAAAATTCTTTTAAAAGTTCACATAAAATAGTGAGATTCACATGAATTTTACACAATTAAAGAGTTAGTGTTAGAAAGAGTATTCAAAATAGAGTGTTGATAACGTTTCTCTTGTCGAATTATATTAGTATATCATGCTAGAGGGCTGTTTGGTTTAGTTGTTTTCGTTTCTTTTTGTTAGTTTGTTTTGGCTGCCCTTTATCTTATGTGACCAAAAGTGCCCATTGTTATTGTATATGGATTTAGTGGAAGGTGGTAATCACCATGCTGTATTCAATCAGACTTTACAATTTAGTTGAATAATTAAAGCAGCATCATTACAATATAAAAATTAACTTTCTTAACTATAGTCTATAAATACATTGATTTCATTTTATTTTTTGACATGATTTCAATTTGTCAAAAAATAAAGAAGATACTCATAGTCTCCTACGTTGATTTCATAAGTTATTGTAAAAGTTAAAAATATATCAGGAGATTATTTAATTTGTTTATTATCTCGCTTTTAAAATTATTGCCGTTTTAAGTTTTTTTACACGTATAAAGAAAATATAAATAAATGAAAGATTGTTGTAATTTTAGGGTCGAAAATCATCTATGTTAATAGTTGATCGACATCGAGCTCATGCAACGGTGTCATTTTATACGCCGTATATTTAGAATTTGAGTGAGAAAAAAGTTATTAAAATTATTTGAGTGGAGCTATTTCGATAAATAATTTTTTTTTTCTGAAATGACAAATATTATTAATAAGCAGCTCAAGAACAAGGAGTACAAAAGTAGTACAACAAAATGAAAAAACAAGGAAAACAACAAGGGACAAAGGAAAACTTCCTCCCTAAAACACCACCGCCACATTCCTAAACAAAAACACCCCTAAGGAATAATGTCCCATTGAAATAACTTCCTCTTCCAACGTCAATCTCACCGGCTCCAAAAATAATAACAATTCATTAAGAAGATCCGCTTCTCATTGAAATAACGTCCTCCGCCAAGAGAAAATCCACCTACACCCCACATCATCCCTCACACAAAGCTCACCAACCAAATTATCCTTTTGAGTAGCAAGGGAAAACAAACGGGAAGATAAAGAACAACCTCCCAACCAATTTGGCAACCAAAAGAATGTAGAACCACCACATCATCTAACGCACATATATCCTTCCACCACGTGGAAGTCGAAGACGGAGTCCGATGGTTACTGCAATCCACAAAATCAACAATATATGCTTCCCATATTTCGCAACAAGACCCTCCTTCCTTGAGGGCATCCCATGTTGAATGAGACGCCAACACCACTTAGCAAAAGACTAAGATTAACAATTCTTACATCTCTCTCACCAAGCCCACCTTTACCCTTCTTCTTACAAACAACCGACCACTTCACCCAATTAACCCTATTACCACCTCTTACACCCCCCAAAGAAATTAACGTTTGATACTAACCACTTTCTTCTTTACACCTACCGGCATCTTCATAAAAGAAAGAAAGAAGATCGAAATAGAATTTAACACCGCATTTAACAACACAATCCTCTCACCGATACTAACATACTTATTGTGCAAGAGAACAAATGTTTGCGAAGATGCATCAAAAGCGGATCCCATGTCGAAGCACGCTTAGGATTAGCACCAACCGGGAGCCCTAGGTATTTGAAAGAAATCGACCCAAGCTTACAATTAAGGAAATTACAAGCTGTTTCCAAAAAAGAAGGCAAAACATGAATACCCTTAAGGCCACTCTTTCAAAAGTTAATTTTAAGACCGGATGCCATTTCAAAACCGCGAAGAATCGCCTTTAGAGCCCAAAGATTATTCACTGAAGCCTCCCATATATACAACGTATCATCTGCATATTGAAGATGCGAGATGACCATCAAATCTCTATCAAAGGAGAACCCTTTAAAAACATTTTGAAATGATTAAACAAGTGTTATGATATACTATATGCACATTTTTTTAGATGAATCAGATAAAAATTTAAAAAAAATGTCAATGATGTGCATTTTTTTATAAAATGGCGTTACGGTTAAATAACAAAAGTAAATTTGTGATAACTAAATGAAAAAAATAACTATTTTTTTCTTCCGAAATGATATTGTGTAATCATAAATTAAGTAGTTAAAATGAAGAAAAAGGGAGCACTATACATACTTAGACTACAATTAGATACAAAATTGGATAACTATGCATGTGACTCTTTAAATTTGTCATATTTTTTGGATTGATTCTTTAAGTTGTTTTTTTCTTCAAAATAGTGTTATATGTTAGTATACTATTATGTTTGCATCGTCATCCTATTTAGTAATAGTCAATCAACACAATTGGAACTTTGAAGCATATACTACTTAGCATGAATGTATGATACATCTCAAATGCTGCAAGAATATGCACCCCACAATAATCCTTCAAAAAACATTCATCAAACCTTACAAATGATCTATGTCCCTTGAAACTAATCATAAGACACATACACATCCTCTAAAAACTTACTAATAAATAGAAATTCATGTTAACATGTGTTTTAACTTCTAAAGATATTAGTTTTTAAAATTTAATTTTGATTTTTAGGCAAAATAATTTTTTATTAGACTTTATTAGAATCTCATTTATTTAAAAACTAATTAAAGATTTAATATTGAAAAAATAAAACAATAGTGTTTTTTTGTGTGTGATACAACTAAAGACACTAGTTAAAAAAGTAAATATTTTTATTTTTATTAAAAAAAAACTACTAAAAAGTTGAATAATAACTTTTCACACTTTCTAACATGGTATTATCTATATTATTTAATGATACTTTTTAACATTTTCTATAAAACAATATAATTAATTATCTTTTTTTCTTTTCTGAAGAAGCTAAAATAAAACATATTATCGAAAGTAATGGAAATTTCAGCATGAAAGATGATAAAAAACCAATAAAAAATATCAAATTACAAATAAAAAGATCAGGAAATATAATTAATTGTCTTGAGTTATAAGATAATTTGGACATTTAACTTAATTGTATTCCTCTTATCCGGTCTTAATTCTTCATGACAATAATATGAGAGAAAAAAAAGTCAAACTCAAAGAACCGGAATTTAACATTTATATAATTTCCCCAAATGAATAAGTAAAATATTATTCTGAATTCAAAATTCATCAATATTTCTATTAACTATCAACTTAACTATCTTCGTCCCCATAAGATAGCTCAAGTGGTAAAAGGTAGGGAGACATGTAGGTTGGGTAGGGAGAGGTCTAAGGTTCAATTATTGGCGGGAGCAATTTAAATTTCCGAAGTACCAAAAAAAAACTTAACTATCATCACCAAAACTTAACGTACATAATTTAATCATATAAACGTAAGTCTGTTGATTCTAGAAATAATTCTGAGATGAGTTACTCCGCTTAATATTTCAATGATCAAGTGAACACATTTTTATATAAATGTAAAATTCGTAGATATATCATCCAAACATTGACATTTATTTGTGTTTCTTAAAAACTTATTATATGCTGATTTGTATTTATTTAATTTTAAAATTTCATAAAAATTTGTAAAGTTGATTTAATAAGTATTTTTAAATTTTAATTGAAAGGTTAGATCAATAAAACAAATCGTAAATAATAAAATATTAAATAGAATATTCAGAATTATTTTTGGAGTCAACGAATCTCTTTGCCGTAAATGCTATGGTAAGATATTTAAAGTAAAAAATCTTACATTATATATTTATGCGTGAGTGAGCATGGTGAAAAGAATTACAGAATAAGAAAAGCAGAAAAGGTAGAAAGACCAAAGAAAGTGTGAAGCAGAAGAATGAATATCTGTGATCCTCGTGCATACCAACAACAAAATCCTCTCCACATCATTTCCTCTTCCTCCACCACCGTCGTTTTCTCCACCACCTCCTCCGCCGCAATCTGAATGAATGGGCAACTGCGGTACCAGAGAAGAATCCGCCGTCGTCACCAATGCTCAAGGTCATCATCATCCTTCAGATCTACAATCATCAATTTCAATTTCAATTTCAAATTCAAATTCAGTTTCACTAACTAACTCTGTAACTAATTAACTAACTAACTAACTGACATTGTTTCAATTTCAGTTCAGCAGTTACATCCTGCTAACGGAGCGAGAAACCAAACAACAACCTCCGGCGGCGGCGCAATCGAAAGGAAAAACTCATCGCTCCGACATCATCTAACCGATTCCGCTTCAGATCTAAGCGAGTCATGTTCAACGCCGCGGTGGAACAACGCGAACAATAACAACACACTTCTTTATACTCACGTTATAGCTTTTACGCTATACGAACTCGAAACTATAACGAAAAGTTTTCGTGCTGATTATATTTTAGGTGAAGGAGGATTTGGTACTGTTTATAAAGGCTACATTGATGAAAATGTTAGGGTTGGACTTAAATCGCTTCCTGTTGCTGTTAAAGTTTTGAATAAAGAAGGACTTCAAGGACATAGAGAATGGCTTGTGCGTTTTTTTTGTGATTTTTAGATTTTTTTTTTGTTTGATTTTTGTGGATTTTTTTGATTTATGGTTGAATTTTTTCGTGTAGACGGAGGTGAATTTTCTTGGACAGTTAAGGCATCCTAATCTTGTGAAGTTGATTGGTTATTGCTGTGAAGATGATCATAGATTGCTTGTTTATGAATTCATGTTTCGAGGAAGTCTTGAAAATCATCTATTCCGAAGTATGCTTAATTTTATGTTGTTTTGTTTAATGATTTCTTAGGATTTGTTTGGAATTGAATGGATTGATTTTGGATCTGAGTGAGGAGGGTTTCTAATTCTTAGTAGTGTAGTCGAATAGCGTTGCTTGCAGCAACACTATAATGTAGCGGAATTTGAACAAACCACTATGTTCCACTACTAGTGTAGTGAAAATTTTGAACAAATGATTGTTTTCTACATTCTTGGCAATCTCATTTGGCAACACTGATTCTTGGGTGTTTTTGCTTCTGATGAGAGTGATGTGTTAATGAATGACCAATCCAATTGAAATGTATTGTACACAATGTTGTTTCATGAGTGTTTTAGTTTTTCATTGATGAAATTTAAAGGAATGCTTCTTGAGACAAAAGTAAATAAGAATTTTTCATAAGTGGACTTTTGGTTGTGTTTTGTGTGGGTCAAATATGCTATAAATTGCTATGCATGAAAATGATTCTTAAGTTCTAATTCAAGTGTTGAAATTGGTGTGATTTTTTTTATTCTAGAGAGGATTATTGTTTACTAGTTATGAAACTAAAAGTTTTTCTAGAATTCTAGTTTCTTGCTGTGTTTTTTCAAATTTCAACTCATTGATATGAACTTTCCTGAGGTTTCCAGAGGCAACTGTTCCTTTAACATGGGGTACAAGAATGATGATTGCTCATGGTGCTGCCAAAGGACTTGCCTTTCTCCATAACGCTGAAAGGCCAGTAATCTATCGTGACTTCAAGACGTCTAATATATTATTGGACTCCGTAAGTTTCTGGTATATTGTAGTTTATGGCCGTGAAGTAAATATCTGGTATCTTTTCTTATTCACTTTGCGCTGCCTTTGACGCTACAGGACTATACAGCCAAGCTATCTGATTTTGGGTTAGCTAAAGCAGGGCCTCAAGGTGATGAAACTCATGTATCCACCCGAGTCATGGGCACATATGGTTATGCTGCCCCTGAATATGTAATGACAGGTATGATCTCAGTGTTCCAAACATTCTCAGTTTGTAAATAAATGTGAAATTTTGCCTGAAAGCTTGGATACCATAAAGTTGGTTTTATTCATCTTGTGTTGTGATTATTATGAGTTATTCCAATATTATGTGACTAGATGACAATGCATAGACCATAATATTAATTATTAAACTTGTTATCAATGTTTTTATCTCTGTACTGGTCGATCCCCTTTTTTTGTCTCTAGCTCTATTAATCTTGCAAATTGTTTTGGTAACACGACTAAAAGAATTCTTAAAGCTGTCTTCCTCTTAAATTGAATTTGCAAATCATTTTCTCGTTCTATGCATCCTTTGCTTGTGTATGTTTTGTAAATTGTAATAAATAATAAGCATTTTTACACTGTACTGATACATAGTTCATAGTTCGAAATGGTTAAGTTTTGCTTACATGCACCCATTGAGCATGTCAGTAACATACTTCTGGCCGGCCTTCATGGTGCATGTGCTCTTGTCTATAGTGCATATGTTTTTGAACATTATTGGATGTACATGTAAACTTGGCATATATGAAATTGGACAGGTCACCTAACAGCGAGGAGTGATGTATATAGCTTTGGAGTTGTTCTTTTGGAGCTTTTAACGGGAAGAAAATCTGTCGACAAGACCAGACCCGGGAAGGAACAAAGCTTGGTAGATTGGGCACGCCCAAAGCTCAATGACAAGAGAAAGCTCCTACAAATAATTGACCCCAGACTGGAGAATCAATATTCAGTGAGGGCAGCACAGAAAGCATGTAGCCTGGCTTACTACTGTTTAAGTCAAAATCCTAAAGCAAGGCCACTAATGAGTGACGTAGTCGAGACATTGGAACCCTTACAAATTTCTAGTGTTGGTGCAGATGAAGTCTCATTATCAGGATCAAATAGTGTGAGCGGCGGTCCTTTTGCTATGAATAAAATATCCGATTACCGGATGCGTCACAAGTTTTCAAACAACGTCGGTCCAGGCGCTACTTGTCGGACTCCAAACCCAAATTGCTCACCAGGTCCTCCTGCAGCACTGCGGGTCAGATGATAATTTCATGCTATAAATCTACTGGTGTGCTACTTGTCAAGAAATAGTATTTGCTGTTAAAAATGTGGGTTCACCCTTGTAGTTGTTGCTTTGTAAATGATATATTATGGTGACAAGAAAGCCTGGTTGATGATTTTTGTATCAATGTTTGGTATTCTGTTCATTTTGGTGGGAATTATTGTTTGCCAAAATTTCTGTGTAGTTGTAATCATGGTGGCATAAGAGGTTCCCTGAGCCTGCAATTCTACTGGTTATTTTGATTGTTAGGTAGACTGTTTGCAAAACAGTCTTATCATGTTTTAACATTCTTGTATCCAGGTAGATTCACTGAACTCTGCTGCTTTTTTCAAGTGTCCTTTGGATTTTCAAACTTTGAAGGCAGCCAAAACTAAATGATAAAATTTTAGTATAATCTACCAAAATATTTGAAGGATTTGTAATTCATATGCATCGATAGTATCATATAGATATTTGTGGAAGTATTTTGAGAAATAATATTACAATGTGGCATGATAATAGTATATGATTGAACATTGTGTAAAAAATAGGAAAATGATAAACAGTGCACTCGGAATAATATAGTCTTGTAAGTAGTGCATTCAATTGTCTTGAAATTAAAAAAAAAAATCTTTTACTTGGAGTTTTTACCTTTGTTTCTTTAACTATTGTCTCGGGTGCATTGTTTAGCACCACTTTAAAAAAATTTGTAGTCTGTGCATGATTTTTTTTTCTGTTACAAGTCATTGCATTGAATGATTATATGATTATTAAAAATTCAGCTAAATACATTAACTTGAACATCTTTACATAAAATGTGATATTAAACATTATAAGGTTTGAAAATAAATTAGTTAAATTGAGTTAGTTTGAATTTTGTGGAGAAAAATATATAGTGAAAATCCAATTGATGAAGAATGTATCAATTTTATTCGGTTAAATATACTAATTTAAAAAATTGACATTTTTCTCTTCAACATTTGATTTTTTATACTATTAAGACAAAAACATAAACAAGAATAAAAAATAATAATTTTATCAAGAGATCAACTTTGCATATCTTACAAATGATACCCAAACCTCTACATATTAGGTTTTTGATTTAGTTCACACCAGAACACCAAACAAAAGCAAACCAATTAAATTTAGATTGGAATCTAAAATTTATCAGGTTATTGGTTTGATTCTCACACCCTAACATCCCTGTGAAACATAAGAAAAGGTTTTTCTCCCCTCTTCAATCAGAGACATCTACCGTATAATTCGGCATCAAACAACAATAATCGGACACAACGTTCCAAAAAAGCAATAATACATTGTACAATGACATTGCAAAGAGAGAAAAATAGTACTACAAATAATAATAAGGATAGCGATATTCGCGTTTGTCTTAAAGCATAAGCTGATTATTTTTGTTCACTAATATGATCGATCAACCAACCATTCCTAAAACTAAATAAAAATAACTTAGCTAACCACAATTTTCATCTAACAAACACTTACATATTCATATGGTTAAATATGAGTAAATTATCAGTTTAATAAATAATAAATCAAAGGCGCGAACCACGAGGCCTAACTCGTGGTCATGGCTGAACAAAACTGTCATTTACTCCACAAACAAAAATAAAAAACAACAAAAAAGATGATAGATAAGATAGATTAAATATGGAGTGTTTGTGAAATCCTTGTGATGACCCCCCAATGTTTATGTCTCCAAATGACAGACATGAATCAATCTCCAGACACGTGAGTCTTGCTCTCATAATATTTTTTTTCACTCTCACCCTTCTTCTCATTGCGTTTCTGCATGCAAACAAAGTGTAAAAAAGTAAGAAACAAAGTGTGAGAGAGAGAGAAAGAGAGAGACAATAACAAAGAGACAAAGTTGCAGACACACATGTGTTCATGATGAAAACGAGAAATTCTAGACATGTATTTCCAAGCTTCATGCACATGGTGCAAAGGAGGTGCAACCTAATGAGGAGTAATGAGCCTGAGATCTTGCAGAAGATCTTGCAAAAAGGTCTTTCTGGTTGGAGAAAAAAGATTTCGATATTCGTTTTTTAACTTTTAATTACGAAAAGACACCTTTTTTCATTATGTTTCGACAATTGCTTGTCGCCCCCTCCTAAATTGATCAGAATCCCCCCCATGTCCCCCCATCTACCGGAGAGATATCTTTCAGTAGTGCAAATCTTACCTGGAGGAGGCGCAAAGAGCAGCCTTCTAAATACAAAAATTTTAAGAGAAAATAGGACACGCACTGTCCGTGTAGAATTTTGCACCGACAATCAATCACAATTCACCGATACAATAATAGCCACTTTTAATTAAAAACTGTTAAACTTGATGTGGCAAATTGTAGAGTTGTGATTGGAGGTCAAAGTGCATATCTATTATCTTAGTTTTAAAACAAAAGGTAAAATAAAAACAAAGTAGTTAGTGGTTCTGTAATTAGAAGTTAAAGCCAAAAATATTTTATAAGACCATATACTAAATCTACCAAGAAAAACACATTGAAAGAGCTAAAAATAAAACATAATGTGTGCCAAGGAAAGTGAGAACAAAACATTCCCAATGAAGAAAAAAACCATACTCCACAAGGGCAAACTATTTAGAGACTTATAGTTGTGAAAGTGATATACTACCTCACCATCTTCCATTCAATACAAAGACTTCATAGTTGAAAGTGATATATTAACTACAAAGCACTAGTTCACATTTTACAAATCGTCCGAAAGAAGCAATATATGCAAAACTGGAAACATACAGGAACAAGCAAGATGGAAGGATAAATGACATTGCAAAGCTAAAAATAATGGATTTGTCTCCTCTAAAGTGTGTAATATCAAATACCCATAAGTAAATTAATAATTTATAGTAACCATTAATTTTCTCATTTGACTAACTACTCACTTTAGATGAGTCAATTCCAATATAATATATTTTTGACCAAAAATCCACCGTATAAAAAAGCCATTGCGGCCTATGGCACCACCATGGCAGGCATCCGTTCACAAATTGCCTACGGAAGTTGTCGAAAATTATGTTAGGCCATGGCTGCCATTGAGCAACACTAGTATTAATTAGCGTAGGAAAAAACCTTGTTTAATTTCCAGTCTATAAATCCTTACCACAATCATGCAGCATATGATATCAAAATAATACAGAAAGTGGGGGGGAAAAAAGACCATCAATAGACTCTAATTCTGAGTCACAAGAATCTCTTAATCGGCTAACTCATTATCAACTCCAAGCAATTCAGCCAACTGCCCCATTATCAAGTTGAAGCAAGTTGGCCAACAAAAACTAAATAAACTGTACTAACACAATTTCGCAGAGCATACACCATCTCAAAATGAAGGTCAGAACTTAATTTTCACTAAAACCGTTAAGATTAAAATCTTTTTTATGATTTCTACACATAAATCATCTGCTTCAGTCTTCCTTCACTCCTTTCAATACTACTTGATTACTTTTCTCACTACCTCCTCAGTAAGTGCTACTCCAACATTTTGATGACAAGTCTCACACAAGGTACTTATATAAAATTCAAGAAAAGAAGCATACTCTTAACAAAACGATATATACAGAGAGCGCTTTGAGTAAAAATGTGTCTTGGCTTGGCACACAAATAGCATCTTATTTTTATTATAATTAGAATAACTAATTCACAATTATTATAATAAAAACTATGCTAACATTGTAAAAGTGTCGATGAGAAAATAATAAGCTCGAGAATCCAAAAACAGTACCTGGTACGCCTCATGATTCGATACAATCCTCCTAATTATTGTTGTAGTTGTTATATCTAAAGGACTATCTAAAATTTGGAAGATGCCCAAGCTAATGGGAACAGCATATGGATTTGATTGTTCCTGCATGAAAATCCATGTCACTAAAACTATTAAGAAAAGAAAGCTGCAAATGTGCAGAAGCAATTTAACACCCTCTTATAATAGAAGTACTCCCTCCGTCCCAAAATATAAGGAAAATTTGGTCAAAGAAAGTTGATGTATTTGGTTAAAAATTTAGACCAAATACATTAATTTTAGTTGACCAAAATTCCCTTATATTTTGGGACGGAGTAGTATTAATTATAAATATGTCATTGCAGCCGAAAAGTATACAAATTACCTTCTGAAAATCAGTATTTTCTGCAGTGGTTCCATGAACGACAACTGAGATGTTAAATGTCGTGATCTGCATTCAAAGAATTTAAACTATGTCAGATCACAACAATCCACAACACGTAATTATTAATTAATTATTAGCAGAACACAACAGCTTGTTTTAGTGGAACATGTTTCAAATGAATCAACCACAAAATTACCACCAAATCTTATTAGCACTGAATAAAAATCAGTTTTTGCTACTTTTGCTAACAACAGCAACAGTTTATCCCAATATTCAAGTGAGGTACATTGTTTCATTGATAACTAAAAAAAGAATCTAATTTTAGCAATACAAAATGGAATGTTTAGAGCAATAGAAAAGAATCATCGTATACAAAGGAAATTAAAATAAGCAAGAAAATATTAGACTAACCATATCCTTGGAAACTTCCCATGGTGCACCAATTATAACCTCATCCACATACCGACATGCTAAGACACTAAGACTTCTTTCATGAAGACTCATGATGGGACGATGCAATCCCCTAGTTGCACTGCAAAGCCAAAAAAATAAATTCAAACATTGTCGTTTAACCATGGAGCTCAGATCATAGATGCTCAAATTATGCTAAATTCATTTTATAACTTTCAATCAATGTAAAGCGAAGTTTTGCTTTAACAATGACGCAAGCTCGGTAACCATGGAGCATCACCAAAATACCATATAAATGCAATAAGAAAATAAACGAGAAGGTAGGTCTATCTCTAACAGTAACACAACGTATCTTATGTACAGTTAATACTACAAAGATCTCAATCTTTTAATTTAATATTGTCTTCAAACTAAAAGAAACACAAATAGAGCATGCATTAAATTAAATTTAAAGAAAAATATGCATTGAGCTTCTATCCTATGAATTTATAGGAAGAAATATTACGATAAGAAAAATTAATTCCATTCACATTTATTTATTCCATCATTTGATCCTTTTTTTTTAGTTGGACAAGAATATTTCTGCTAAAAAAAGTACAGAAATTCAAAGGGGGTGATAAATATCCTGTTAGAGTGAATGAGAGGATACAGAAAGTAAATCTAAATGGAACCCCTTTGAGAAAATCACAAGGCTGCCTAATTGTCAATAAGAGTTTTATGCTACACTTAAATTCTGATTAAGATGATTGAGAATGTTTACAACACCATCTATCATCTTATTCTTAGGTTAACATTATTCTTTTACTAGAGACTTCCTGCTAAGTTGCAACAAGATGATGCAAGCAACTTCAAGAAACAAGTTCAAATGTAACCCTTACTCCGCTTATAATTCCAGTATAACCTCGAGCAATGAAATTAACTAGCAGCAACGGGCCAAAATTGCATATGAACCAGTATTGTCATACGCGGATCGCAGAATATAGCAATTTGTTCAAAATTTTGCTATGCAAAAAAGCTTAAGCGCTGCTATTTCACTATATTTTGTACTATAAATAGGGTATCGCAGAAGAATATTGATATGTTCATATTCCACTATGCAATAGCGTTATAGCTGCTTGTTGGAAGTACCATTCACAGGTTTAAGAGGTTTCAACAACTCTAATATGAGAGAATCCTCTATTGAAGGTTGCGGAAATTGATAAGTCTAGCTTGATAAATCTCCTTAATAGCTAGCTACCAAAGGGGAAGAACCAAGCCACTTAAATACCCTACCGAGCATCTCATGTTACTATGGGACTTGGGCAACCCATGATACTAGAGTCCCTATCATAGCACTGCCCTTGAAAGCCAATGTCCCAGCGGCTGTACTCAACGACGCTTTACTCAGCCTTTTAGGTCATCCCCTCCATAGGTAGTCCTTTCCAAGCTACCAACAACCAGCTCTGTACCAACTGCTAAGTATCTAATAAGAGTGTTCCGAACCCCATAATACCCAAGTCTCTATAAAAAAAATAATGCCTCCTTAACTGATCTCTATAATTTCATTGCATATTTTTGGTTGCTTCCATTAACTTTTGGTAACACTGATACCAAGTATAAATATTACTTTCAACATAAGGTAGAAAAAAGCAAAGATGTAAGAGGTTTGCAACCTGACTGTCTGATCTGTGTGTATTCCAACAAGAAGAAAATCTCCACGATCCCTAGCAAGCCTCAAGATCTACATAAAATGAAGATCAGTTAATAAAAGGCACAATATCCAGCTACACATTCATTTAAACAAATCTGACGGTAGCAGCAGCATAGAGGAAAAAACTATTACGACAGTCTAGTACTCCCTCTATCTCATATATAAGCAAAAAAAAAAAAAACTGTGACACACCCCTTTAGGAAATGTAGCTAACCTCATTAAATTTTCTCAAAATAATAACAAAAGTAATTGTATGATATTAAATTTTACCTCGTGGAAATTTGTTTCATGATATTAAAGGAGTTATTGAAAAATAAAATCTTAACTACTTAAAGCCTTTTAAATGTTGATTATATCTTACTTAGGAACACGATGTTTGAAATAAAATGATCGGGTACACGATTCCGGGGATGATTAAGGAACCCCAAAGACATCACCATGAACGCTATCTATCAAAGGACATCCCACTGATTGAAGCTCCCAACAAAGTACGGCCATGAGGCGATAAGATCAAGATGTTCAAAATAGGCAACCAAAACATGTAATGTTGTAGCAACCTACAGACTACAGTTGCACCGTGGCTTACCCTCCTTACAACTCCTATCTAATAACCAAAACACGTTATTTTATATTTCCAGAGATAACAGTTTGGCAAATGGCAACAGACTATTGAATAAGAACAACACGAAAAGACAGGAAGATTGATAACCTTATATTCTACTCTCACTACAAAACTAGCCTTTGACAAACATGATACATGTTTGAATTTGCTTACTTTGCATTGAACCAGCTTATAATCAACATGTTAATGAGGTTGCTTTTGAACCAAAAGCTATTTTTAGGTAAGGTAAGGATCGAGCAAACCCAAAATGCTATAGGATGTGCAGCTAATTATTAAGCAATTATGAAATGAAATATGCAAACAATACCTCGACATGTCCAGCATGAAAGAGATCAAAAGCTCCATCTATATATACAATACGCGCATCAGGTCCTGGACTCTGAAACAACAAACATGAATCAATTAACATGTGATATGAAGAAGTTATCGAAATACGCATAATTCTAATTTGGAAAAACTTTAAACCATTTCTAAGTAGCAAGAAATCAATATATTTGTGCAGGCAATGGAGAGGAATAAACCAGCCGTGAAAATTCAATCACAGGTGTAATAATGTTGAGGTGACAAAATCAGCAAGTTATACAGAAAGATATATCTATGCTGCTACCTTATCTTTTGTCATGTGGGAGTAAGGCAGAAAGCACGGCAGAGATCAGAAAAGAATAATAAAAAAAGAATAAATCCAGTTTAAATCACTCAATTTCCTCCATCAACTTCATCTTTCCAAAGGTTAGGAAAAATCAATCTTACAGTTTTTATTTTTTTTTGAAATAGCTAAATTAGCCCACCTAAATTGACATTGGAGAGAATCAAACCTGAGACCTCGAGGAGGAGCACACTCCCAGTTCCCAAGCCAATACCACCAGGCCAACTCAAGTGGGTTTCAATCTTACAGTTTAACATTCTACACTCTACTTTTGGGCCATTTCTTTCTTGTCAATTTAAGATAACCAAACAAGTTCATAAAAGTAACAGTTATCAAGAAAAAAGTGAATTGGCTAGATAAAGTCAGTCATGTCTCGCACAGCAAGCAAGTCCAGCTATTGTGTAGTTCTTTTTATGGTTTTTCATAAATGTCACTGCTTTAAGAATTTTTATAGGTGATCACGAGTTCAAATCAACCCACGAACCCAAATGAAAGATATACCTAGGAAATGAATTTCAAGAGGGTTGAGTATGCTACATTCATCACTAGGTTTGTACTTGTACTCTGGGGTTAAAGTACATGTTCAATCCATTTCCACTACCAATTGGGCCAGCCCAATTGGTAGTGGGAATGGATTGAACATGTACTTTAACCCCAGAGTATATGGTTCGATTCCCACGGAAGGCAAAAACTCTATAGAGGGGGGAATAGAGAAGATCGTGAGGTGGCAGCCGGGTCATCGACTATATATGAGTGGGGATGAAAATTTGTGTTTTCCAAATTTTCATGTCATGATGTCGCCCAATTGGTAGTGGGAATGGATTGAACATGTACTTTAACCCCAGAGTATATGGTTCGATTCCCACGGAAGGCAAAAACTCTATAGAGGGGGGAATAGAGAAGATCGTGAGGTGGCAGCCGGGTCATCGACTATATATGAGTGGGGATGAAAATTTGTGTTTTCCAAATTTTCATGTCATGATGTCATATTGTATAGTTAACTATACTGTCTCATCCTTTCAAAACAAACTCTACCTGGCATAGGTATACCTTGGCCCTTGGTTAAACCCTGAATCATTGATGATTCCCTTTACTACTAACCTTTGTCGTTTGCTTTTCTAAGACCCAGGTCCCTATAAATAACAAGTTCATAAAACAAGCCAGATTAAATCTTCTTAAGTGATCCAATTGACAAGGACATAAGCAAGTGCCGAAATACTAATTCCAATCGATCAATATCACGAGGTGAAACATACACAATTCAAACATCATATTTATTAAACGATGCAAAACAAACATAATCTATGTAAGGAAGTTGATAACAAGCTTACACGCAGTTGGAAATCAGAATCAAAAATTTACATTAACATACCCTCCCGTTTGAGAACTGAACAATTCTACGAGATGTAGGCAGAAAATGAGATACACGAGTTCCACTAGCAACAACACCATCATCAAACTTCTGACCACGGCCATTGCTGAACTGTCTTTGTAAAGAAGAATGATTATGACTGTCGGCAATAGACCTTTCTCTTACACATAGAAGCATTCGACCTGCACATGAAAATGTTCTATAACATTAGTTATACATTTTTAAATGTATTCTGAATCAACCATATCATCCTCCTAAAAGTAAAACACAAGAGGCAGCATAGGACATAAAAAATAACATGTGTAGCAATTCTCCCCGGCCAATATGCTTATGTAAAATAGTACGATGACAACTTCCTTGGAACGACAACCAGAGTGCATTGGTTTTTTCACCATCCTTGGTACGATAGGTGCTACCCCAACTCTAACTTTAATGTTGTCATTCCTAATCTTATGTCATCTAGTCTTACCACAAATCCAACGCAATACAACATTCTTATCTCTGCTACGCTTATTTTATTCCCGCGTTGATTTTTCACCACCCAACGCTCGGTCCCATATATTAGAAAAGTACCTTCGAGCAAATAATTTATGAAAATTCCATAAAACAAAGAGAAACAACGAAAAGCATTACTACCAAATGAAGAAGTGTTACTTCATTTGAAAGTAAGCATAGCATAGGATGGTAAGACTGCTAACCAACAATATCAGTGCTGTCCCATATAACAAAAAAGTACCTCTAAGCAAATAATTTGTAAAAATTTCATACAAACAACAAAGAGAAACAACGTGACAAATAGCACTACTACCAAATGAAGAAATGTTACTTCATTTGAAAGTAAGCATAGCATAGCATAGCATGGTAAGACTACTAACCAACAATATCAGTGCTGGAGACTCCTTCAGTTCGCTTAATCTGTTTATAACGTCCAGCCTTTTTGGCATGAGCATACGCATCAGTTCCATCGGGAAGAACACAAGGATCATCTCCATGAATAATATAATCTATATTGTACTCATCAAAAAGCTTCTTCATGAATTCCTCCGTTATAGCATACGGAGCTTCAGGTATAACCTCATCAACCCACTTCACAGCATTCACCATAATCAACCTATCACAAATCACCATATCAACATCTAAAAATACCAAATCAGAAACAAGCTTAACTTTCATACACTATCAGCACAACCCATTTTACTCCGAAAATCACAACCAATCACGCCGACATTCTACACGAATTAATTAAATCCATCATAAATTCATTTAAACAAATACCATATATAAAAAAACACATACATACCATGTTAGTGCAATCAATTCAAAAGATGAAAACCACATCAAAAGTACATAAACTAATACTATTTAAACAATCCTACCCAGGTCGAGGAATCAGTCTCTCTACAGTTGCGCACAGAGGATACTCAGTTCAAACCAAAAAAATAAATACTATTAAAACAAAAAACAAAAAAAACATATTTTTATCAAGAAACATAAACAATTAATCAAATTGAAACATAAAATAACCCAATAAAATTAAAATTTGAAAAAGGGTCATAAAAAAATGAAACCTTTCATGTAAAGGGGTAACAGGAGGACCCTTATTAGCAATAATTTCATCATCACTAACAACACCAACAATCAATTGATCACCAAGAGCACGAGCCTGACGCAAAGCATTACAATGACCATAATGCATCATATCAAAACAACCATCCATATAAACACGAATCGGTTTTTTGTTACGTCTTCTGTTACTACCATCACTGTTCTTTTTCCATAACCCAAATGGGTCATATAGACCCAACAGTGATACACCAACGATCATAACTCCGACCACCCACTTCACCACCGCATGTTTTTCCGACAACGATTCAACACTACTACTACTACCCATTTTGTTGTTGTTTATGTTGTTGTTTCTCTCTCAGTCACGGAATTTTGTTCCTCATTCGAAGGAAGGAATGAGAATAAACGTGTTTGTGAAATGTACAAGAACTTTTCTTTTTCAAGTTATTGTTGTTGTTCCATCAAAAAAAGTAGAATTGGGCCATAAAGGTGGTGTGATGGAATTGGAATGAATGGAACCGACATCATTGTAGAGACATACACACCACACAGCCCATCATCCTATGTAGTCTCTCTCACATGTCGGCCCATTCTACTATATATACTTTCTTTCAAAAAAATTCTAGGTTTATTTTTATTTTAGATTTTAGAGTAGATGAAGTGACAATCACGATAGGAACGCATATATAATTATGAGATCTCGGATTTAACTCAACGAAGGTGTTTAGTTTAGTAATGCTGGTATTTATCGGTTGAGTTAGAACTAAAATTGTAATGCGTTGGATATACTAACTATGTTGTATGTTATTTGTTTAATTTGTTCTTAGGCAATGTAAAAGTAATTATTGACACTTAAATTCGGCTGATCAATTGAGTTTCTCGTATTATTATATTTGCGTTGCTATTATCGATTAAAGAAGTGTGTTGTTAACTCAACATTTAAGACGAGTTTCGATATATGAAATAAACAAGGAAAAAAATGTAACCTCTTGTTATGTCTCTAAACAAGGAAAAAAGTAATCGAGTATTTATATATAGTTAAAAACCCTTTTTTTTTCTCTTCAACCATTTGCTCTACCCTCTCTCTAGAAAGCAAAAACAGATCCGCCGCCTCCTTCCCTTTTCATCCAAATTTGCCATCTTCAAGATGTAGCCGTCATTGCTTGGTGGTGCGATCGTGCCTCAGGGTAGCGCGTCACCACCGGTAGTTCGTCGGTGTTCCTCCGACGTGGATTGTTTTTATGGAGATGTTTGCTAATCATGTTTTTTGTCAGCGTTCCTTCGCTAGAGTTTCTTCACGTCGTCTATTGTTCTCTTCGTTCTATGGTTTTGTTTCAAGCAGAAGATGGCTATTTCTATGTTCTATTTCCAGTGGATTTTTTCGTTTCTGGTGGAGGCCTGCTGTTCTTTCAACGGTGGTTTCATCCTTGGTTGGTATCCAGTTTGATTGTGTTGGTTTCTTGGGGTTGGTTCTATTTTGGCATTTTTGGGGTGTTGTCGAGTAGGGGCTTCTATGATGGGGTTTTAGTTCTTTTTTAGCGGCGTCAAAGGTTTTGGTGGCGGATTTATTGGTGCTTGTGGCAGACTGGTGGTTGTTTGTTTTGAGATAGGGTGGTGGTGGTTGAAGGTGTTGTGGTGGTGAGGTGCGTTGATGTTTGGATCTGGCGCTATCAAAGTGTGGTTAATGCGGTGTGTAATTGGTTTTCTAAGATGCGTGATTCTCTGTTGAGATATGCAGGTTTCTTTGTATCTGGTTGACCTCTACCACGTCTCCGTGCAGACTGTTTGGAGACATATTCCGGTGACTAGATTTTTATCATATTATTTGTAGTAAGCATTTTGCCGTTGTATGCTATTAACTTGGATGTTGTGAGTTTATTCACATATTCATCTTTTACGTTTTTAGCGATGTTGAATATGTGGTTGTATTTGATGTATTCTCTCAATTTCAATGAATGAATATCATTTTGTTTTTGTCAAAAAAAAAAATCGATAAATAATGAACATTTGATATAAAAATGTTCACCATTAGTCTCTAAACTTATTATTGATTTATTTTTGGTACATAGACGAGATGACAAAAGCCACCAATAAACTCACACACACAAGTGGAGTGACCGGGGTTTGAACCCAGGTCATGGGTGTCCGGCCTAGCAATTTTCTACCAATAAACTTATTATTATTATTATTATTATTATTATTATTATTATTATTATTATTACTAGTGGCTAGACGGGCACGTTCCATGCCCGCCTGTATGATACGATTCGATAAAAAAAGTTTTAAAAAATATTAATTGTTTGATGAAAATTAAGAAGTTAAGAAGATTGAAGTTATATAAGTTAAAAATAGTTTAAAAAAAAACAATAGAAGTTAGAGTTTTTTTAAAAAATAACCGTTAAGGGCTTTTTGGGAATTATGAAAAAAGGTTACACAAAAATTAAGTATTCCCTTTATATATAGTATAGATTATTATTATTATTATTATTATTATTATTATTATTATTATTATTATTATAGTCCAGTGCCTGTACTCACATACTTTTTTTTGTCAGTTATACTCACACACTTTATTTTATATTTTCGATCAGATAGTTTAGTGGCTAGAACTTCATCATTTAAAAATAATTTTTTTTTATTACAAAGAGGGCAAAAACTCATATACTCACTTTTTTTTTTGAATCAGGTAGTCTAAGGGTCATATACTCACACACTTTAATTGTACAGAAATAAGAAATTTGGAATACAAACATCGACTTTGGTAATAATAACTCTAGCAGTTGACAACTGAACTACATTTACAAAATTATTATTACTATTTCAACTCAGATAAAATAAATTAAATTAATGCTTAAATCAGGCAAAATCTCATAAATTTTTTATTAATGGCAATAGAATTTCAGTAGTTTAGTGGTAAAATTTCACTTTTAAAAGCAGACAATTGGATTTGATTTTTGATTTTTCATATAAACTAAAATATCACTACGAACTGAGTTAAGAGTTAAACACATGAAAATAAATAAACCATTGTTTTACGGATGGCACGGGTGTCTAAAATTCAAATAGTGTTTTACTTTCAAATTTTATCCGAAATTCCGAACACATGTTATATAGAAAGCAAAACTATATAAGATCCCAAAAAAAAAATTATATACATATTACATCAACTAGTATGTTAGCCCGTACCAGGTACGGTATTATTTTCTTTTAATATTATTTTAAATTATTATTTTAAATTATTTTAGTATTAAATAGTGAATTTGATATATTATGTTTTATAAGTTGTTTAAATATATTATTGGAGTAAAAATATCTTTTTTATAGAAATTAGATTAAATATATTATGATTCGGATAAATGACATTAAATAAAAATATAAGTTATATTAAAATTATCTATTTATAAAACTTAAAAGTTATACGATACAAAAACAATTTTAAAAAATAGCATAAACCAAAAACATAGTTAATCAATTTTTTTATTACGAAAAAGACACTTTTAAACTCTTAAAATAAAAAGTAAAGTCATATTTTAATGTTTTTTTCATAATGAACAAACATTATAATTTTTATTAAAGAAAAATAATGAAATTTAATATTTTGAAATTTTCATAGTCTTTTAGATTTGATATGGCATAATTTCTATGTATCATACACTAAATAGTTCATTCAGTTGTCACAATTAAAAAAAAAGGTTAAATTAGATATTTAGTCACTTAACTTATTTTGTTTGTCACTATAACAAAATAAAGAATGAGCATGTGAAATTGGTGAGAAAAAAAATATATAATATAAAAATTAAAATTTAAACATGATAAACAAACAAATACAAAAAAAAAAAAGCAACCTTCCTATTGCAAACCTCACACATTTTTCTGTAAAAAAAACTCAAATATTCAATAACCTTCTAACGTTGTTTATTAAAAATTTATTAAATTGAATTTCATCAAACTACATATTTTTTTCAAATAGAGTACAAATTAATATATTTTTTCAACTTATTTCGTAATAATCCACATATAAATTTCAAGAACAAAAGAAATACAAATAAAAAATTACTTGCACATTCAATGATCTTCAAACTTTTATTCTACATTTATTGTAAATTTATTCAACTATATTTTATTATACTATATTTTTTTGAAATACAGTGTATAAATTAAAATATCTTTTCTTCATTGTTCTCTCACCATCTTATTTAACCGTGTTTCGTAGTAATTCACATGTAAATATCAAGAATAAAATATATGAAAATAAATAGACAACCTGGCATATCGCAAAACTTCCACATTTTTTCGTCAAAAAAATAAAATTCTCATATTTCGTGATCTTACTACGTTTCTTATATTGATATTGATTTATTAATCTGAATCTCATAAAACTATTTTTTTTTGTTAAATACAATGTAAATTAAGATATTTTTTTCTCATTACAAAATTCTCACTTTTTTTGTCAAAAAAAAACTTCCACATTCAATAATCTTCATACGTTTATTGTAGATTTATTCAAGTTAATACCATCAAACTACATTTTTTAAATACACTGTAAATTAAGATATCTTTGCGCATCGTTCTCTCACCTCCTGGTAATCCACACATAAATTTCAAAAAAATAAAAAAAAAACAATAAAAGACAATCTTGCATATCAAAAATCTCTCACATTTTTCTTAAAAAAAAAAAACTCTCATATTCAATGATATTTCTATGTGTATCGTTGATTTATTCATTTGAACCACATAAAATTATATTTCTTGTTATATACGGTGTGTATATCAAGATATTTTTTTCCATCTTTCTCTCACTACAAAACTCCCACTTTTTTCTAAGAAAAAAACTTCATACATTGTACGTTTATTGTATATTTATTCAATTTAATTTCATTAAACTACAATATTTTTAAAAAATACAGTGTAAATTAAGATATTTTTTCTCATATTTAAAAGAAAAAGAAAATTTTGCATATAATAAAACTCCCACAATTATTTATCAAAAAAAAAAAATTCCCACTCTAGTGATCTTCTTAAATTTATTGAACTGAATCTCATTAAACTACCATTTTTCTTTTAAAATACAATAAATTAAGATATATTTTCTCCTTATTTAAATTTCTTTTGTAGTAATCCACATTTTTTCGTCAAAAATAACTCCTCTATTAGTCAACAATCTTCTTAAATTTATTGTTGATTTATTTATCCGAATCTCATCAATTTTTTTTATTAGTTACAGTGCCAAGTAAGATATTTTTTTCTTCGTTCTTTCACTACAAAACTCCCAATTTTTTATCAAAAAAAATAATTTCACATTAAGTGATATTCTGACGTTTAATATATATTTATTCAATTGATTCTCATCATATTACATTCTTAAAATTTCTGTGTAAATTAAGATATTTTTTCTCATTGTTCTCTCTCACATTGTTTCAATTCGTTTTGTAGTAATCTACATTAAAATTTCAAGAACAACAAAAAATACTAAGAAATAGAAAATCTTTGCATATCACAAAACTCCCACATTTTTTAAAAAAAAATACAATGTAATTAAAATATTTTTCTCACCGTTTTTTCACCTTATTTAAACTTGTTGGTAGTAATCCACATATAAATTTCAAGAACAATTTTTTTTTTCAAATAAATAGACAACATTGCATTTCACAAAACTCCCACATTTTACTTCAAAAAAATAACTCACATCCAGTGATCTTTCAACTTTTATTGTAGTTTTATTCAATTTATTCCATCAAACTATTTTTTTTAAATACAATGTAAATTAAGATATCTTTTTCTATCTTTCTTTCACCTTCTTGTTTCAACTTATACCGTAAAAATTCATATGTAAATTTTTCATCTAAATTTCATCAAACTACACACTTTTTTTACGTGGTGTGGATTGAGGTTGCTCAATGATTGCTTTTTGTATATATAGATAGGTTGTAACTTTATTGTTGTTATGCTAGAGTATAAACAATGTAGATGTTATCCGTAAACTGTTCTCTTTTTGTTGTTATCCATAATTTGTTTTAATAAAAGAAATAGAATTCTATAAAATATTATAAAAATAGAATTATTGTTGTCAATGAGAATCAAACAACAAACTTTAGCTAAAATAAATCTTTTACAAAAATATATATAAAATTGAATTATTGTTATCAATGAGAATCAAACAACAAACTTTAGCTAAAAAAATCTCCACAAAAAAAATATATATTAGAGAAGATCTAATTAAATGACACATAAGAAAATTTTCTTGATAATACACGAGAAAGCTTCGTGAAACTATCATAATATTTATAATAAAGATAAATATGATAATAATAATAATAATAATAATAATAATAATAATAATAATAATAATAATAAATTGACATTGTAGAAGTGTCTCAATATTGCCTCTAGATGTGATTTTCAGTAGGTCGTCTTTGATGGAAAACTTTGGAGATGAGTTGAACACTTGTATAGCAGAATCACTCTTTTCATTAGTTCTAAAAAAATTGAAACAAAAAATTAATAAACAATTTCATATATGCATAAGTGAAATTTATTAAAAGTAAATGTTTGATATAATAAAAGAATCATACATCGTCAAAAAAAAATCATACATCAGTTTTAACGTCGCAACTTCTTTTGTCATCCTACAAAATAATATCAATTGAGTGGCAAAACCAAGATTAAACACGATATTGTCAAAATAATCTCAACACAAATGATCATACACCTTATTGAAGAAATAAGGAATATGTATCAAACAAATCTGAATCAATATTATGATCATATGTATTTATACGTGTAAAAATATACATGTGAAACAAAAAAGATATTAAAACAAATTTGTTTTATTTTTGTGCATTTTTAAAAGTAAAATTTTCACACGTATATTAAAACAAATTTTCAATAGCTCTATCAAAACAAATAATATGTATCAAACAAAACTGTAAAATAAGTCAGATCAGATCAAATTAAATTCAAACCTCACACCCAATCAACCTCAATCACAATTTAGAAATCAATTAACTCACAATAAATCAAATAAAGAATGAAGAACCTGACCTGTTATCGAACTCGAATCTGTTTATTATCTTATCAAATATGGTTAATATACCTGTGAAAATTTTACTTTTAAAAGTACACAAAAATAAAACTTAGAGTATATACCTGAGAATCAAGGAGAACACACTTCATTGAGATAACCATCTTAGAATTCTTCGGATCAACGGCAAACCACTTCCGAACAACTCAGACAACACAATTAACATTAGCACACTTATGTGATGTCTTTGATCATAGTATAATATAGTGTATTCATCTTTGAAGGAAGGTTAATTATTTTTTGGAATAAGAATAGTTTTTATTTGTATTCTAGATGATTTGGAATGAATGTGTTTTCTATATATAGAGTGGAAACAAAATAGTTTTTATCCGTACAGTTGAAACAAATTAGTTGTTATCCACAATTTTTTTTGTTGTTGTTATTCATAATGAAAAAATATTAGAGATGCAACTGAATTATGCTAAAAAAAATCTCTAAAAAAAAATTAGAGAAACAACTGAATTATACTAAAAAAAATCTCTAAAAAAAATATAAAAAAAAAATCTTAAGAAGTTCTAATTGAATGCCACCTAAACAAATTTTTCTAAGAATGCAGGAGAGAGCTCCGTGAAACTATCGTAATGTATATAATAGAGATAGAGATAGAGATTAGGGGTGTCTTAGATTTACCACCTTCCATAAGAATAAAAGATGAGTCAGCCTAATTTTCCACTTTTGAAGGAGATCAAATAAGAATTATCTTAAAATCCAATAATTAGACCTCTTTGGTCTCGTGTTCAGTCATCACTCTCGCTCTTCATTCAGTAGTTTTGAGAGTTTATAAAATGTTTTTTCTGTCTCATATTATAAAAGAAAAATAAAAATTACATTCATTAAAAAAAAGTAAACCATAATGATTTAAAGTATGTTATTTTGTATTATTTGAAGAAAGTTGTATAGAAAGATTTAAAAACAATTTTTATTAATTGTTGGTTATGAAAAAGATAAGAGAGAAAAAGTAAATTTTTCTTAAAAAAAATTTTTTTTGTGATTTTTCTTTATATTTTAGGACAACAAATGGACTTTTTTCTCTTTTATTTTAGGACGGAAGGAGTATAAATTAATTAGGCTTAAACATCATTTTTGTCCTTGTATGTACATAAAATTTTGGCTTTAGTCCATGTATCAATTTTTATTCTAAATAAGTCCCCGAATCAATCAAATTTTTTGCTTTTGGTCCTTAAAACTAAAATTCGCAGGAAACTTGTTTTCCTGCAGATTTTCCTATGAATTTTCCTGCGAAGTTTTGCTTTAGAGATTAAAATCAAAAAGTTTGATCGATTCAAAGACTTATTTAGAACAAAAATCGATACAAGGACTAAAATCAAAATTCCGTATATACATACATAAACAAAAATGATGTTTAAGCCAATTCATTAAGAAAAACTGTTTCGAAGACTTAAAGAAAAATGCACGACTTAAATGATGACATAATAAACCGTAGAAGAAAATAGATCGGTGAAGATCCAAATCCATTATGCAACATGTTTTTTTAAAAAAATTTGGTAAGCAACATTTTTTTTTAATTAATCATGTTTAAAATAGAACACTTTTTTTTATAACAAGTTTAAGATAGAACACTTTTTTTTAACAAGTTTAAAATAGAACACATTAAGTACTTGATAAATCAATTTTTGTAGATACAGTTTAGTTTTCCAATTCTTATAGCTTTTATTAAGAATATATTAATCTCAATTTCAATTTATTTTTTAAATTGTGTTTATTTCATCAATAATGAATTGGTTAAGATGATAAGTGATTTAGCTCTTTAATCAAGTGATCATGTGATTAAGGACTCTTCATACTATATAACATGATAAAATTTTATTTTTGAACAACAAATATTTTATTAAAAGAACCAAGTTTTTGCACAAGACGAGCAGAGACCGGTAAAAGAGAAGTTACAATACAAAGGTGTCGTATATAAGCGGAACACCAATGAAAATACTTAAACCTACACTGCCTAAAAGAGATTAATTTCTTATCTCATTCTAAGAAAGATACTCTTCAGTTTTCATACCACAAAATACCTCAACCGTACCCTAAGAGATGCTAGACACTAACTTCCGAACTCGAATAAAAAGTGTTCTGCCCACCAGATCCAAAGAATAGCTCCTTAAGTCAAAATTGAAGGGCAACAGTATAATAAAAACATAGGCAGATGAGTCTCAGCTCGTAGAACTCCTCCAAACTGTCAAACACTAACACGGTAGAAGTTAATTAGATAGAAATAAATATGCAAATCTCAAAAGATTTAAAAACCATCAGAAACTCAAAAATAAGTCTGCAAATCTCAACAGATTTAAAACAGTCGGAGAATTAAGTATCAAAAAACCAAACACACATGGCGTCAACCAAACATCAGTACCAAAACTACCACACCACGAATAAACCAACACCAAAACAGATTCGTGCCACCACAAAACCGCCAATACCATAAAACCAATCACAATCCAAAACACCAATCACAATACCACCATCAAGCTACCAATAACAAAATCACCACCAAACCAAAAACCAGTCACAATCCAACCAAACCACCAATCACAAAACCACCACCAAACCAAAAATTCAATCACAATCCCACCGCTGGAAACAACCAACAGCAACCAAACTCAAAAACACCGATAGCATATGAACCACCACACAACACCATAACAGACCAACACTAGAGCAATAGTGACCCGCCATCCATAATACTATCACAACAACCACCATCACCACTACCACCACCGAAACTGCCTGAGCAAAGAGCACCGCAACAACAACACTTCACAACACCCACACTACATTTCATGATTTCATTGTTTGAGTGCACTTTGTTTGATTTGTATTTTGTCTCCCACTTTGTTTGATTAAGCGTCAACGTTGTAAATTTGAAGACATATATATATTTTTTTTTTGATAAGCATTGAAGACATATAGGTTGATTATTACATAAATATATTATGGTCTTTTCTAAGCACTTTTTTATGTTAATAACATGAGTTCAATGAGTTTGTTCGCATTTTCAAGTTTTAGCGATATAAATATGAAGACATAGATATTATGGTTCTTTGTAAACACTTTTTATTTTATGTTAGTACTAATGTGGATTCTATGAATTTATTTGCATTTTTATGTTTTAGCGATATTGAATTTGTATTGATTTATATTTATAGAAAGTTTCATATAAAAGTTTCATATTTTTTTTCCGGTAAACACTTGTATAGTTGTATGTTTCATTGATAGTTATTAACTTTTGCATGTTTGATTCACTTTTTACGTGAGGAATCTTTTTTGATATCATATTTGAATATTTTAAGGCAAGACTTGGTATATCTCTTCATGATTTGGGGATATTTATCCCTGAACTATTCAATAATATTTATAAAATATACCTGTTAAATTGAAAAATTATATTATATAGATTATTTGTGTAAAATTTTAAACAAATCTAAAATTATTTGATATGTTATTGAGACACACCAAAATTAACGATGTGTGTGATTTTTTAAACGTTGTTAATTTTTATATGTATCACAATAACATATCAAATAATTTTAGATTTGTCTGAAATTTTACACAAATAATCTATATAATATAAACTTTCAATACAATGGTGTATTTATTAAAAAATTATATCAGTTAAAATATTATTGAGTGATTCAGGAATAAAAACCTCCAAATTGTAAATTAGAAAGAAAAAAAAACATATTTTAAATGAAATTATTTTGCATCAGACATTATTTTTAGAATTAAACATACATTTGGTCCCTGTATGTACACCAATTTTTCGTTTTAGTCCCTGTATTGAAAATTTTGACAAAATAATCCCTGTATTGCACTTTTTTTTTTTACGTTGGTCTCTGCCGTCCAATTTCATCCAAGTGGCAAACGTTTTGCCACCTGGACCCTACCACGTGGCCAAAAAATATTGCTGACTGGATTAGAGGGACCAAAACCAAAAAATTGAAATGCATGCACGGACCAAAACAAAAAAATTGAACTGAATGCTAGAGGTACTAAAACCAAAAAATTAAACTAATTGCAAAATGACACATTTAAACTCTAAATCCTTAAATTGAAATTTGTTTCTCTACTCTTCTCTTCTCATCAACCTTTCAACAGAGAGACTCATTGCTAAAAAAGATTATCCTGATGATTTCCCTTTCAACGAACCCGATCAACAACCGCCCAACGGTGGTGGTTTTCTCGACGCGCTTTCTGATCACGTTGTCAACATTCGCAATGCTTCTCATAATTTCATCAAAAAACTCATCCAAATGGGGCGCAATGATCTACGCAAAATTATTTTTGCCATAAAAGTTGGTTTATGAGAAGAGAAGAGTGGAGAAACAAATTTCAATTTAGGGATTTAGAGTTTAAATGGGTCATTTTGCAATTAGTTTAATTTTTTGGTTTTAGTCCCTCTAGCATTCAGTTAAATTTTTTGGTTTTGGTCCCTGCATTCAGTTCAAATTTTTGGTTTTGGTCCCTCTAGCATTCCACGTGGCAGGGTCCAGGTGGCAAAACGTTTGCCACTTAAATGAAATTGGACGGCAGGGACCAACGTCAAAAAAAAAAGTGCGATACAATGACTATTTTGTCAAAATTTTCGATACAGGGACTAAAACGAAAAATTGGTGTACATACAGGGTCCAAATGTATGTTTAAGCCTTATTTTTAGGCTTAAACATCATTTTAGTTCTTGTATGTACGTGAAATTTTGGTTTTAGTCCCTGTATCGAATTTTGTTCAAAATAAGTCCCTGAATCAACCAAATTTTTTTATTTTAGTCCCTAAAGCAAAAATCCGCAGGAAAATTCGCAAGTTTCCTGCAGATTTTCCTACGAATTTTCTTGCAGATTTTCGCTTTAAGAACTAAAATCAAAAAAATTGATTGATTCAGGGACTTAGTTAAAAAAATTTCGATACAAGGACTTAAACCAAAATTTTGCGTACATACAAAGACTAATATGATGTTTAAACCTTATTTTTATGCTGGAATTAGAGATTGACAAATTTTGCCTCCATAACAATTTATTGTTAACCTTTTTTTTTTGTAAATGCATTCAAACACATCATTAGTCACTTTTGAAAAATCTTTTTACTATTTACTTAAAAATAATTATCATCATCATACATAATCAAACACACAATTATTATTTCTTGATAGAGCAAAACACACTTATCTAATACATCTTAAAAGAAAAAGGCACATTAAAGAGGAAATCCAAGAAACAAAGAGGCAAAGAAACAAAACATAATGAAGAAGAAGTGATTAAGAATTATATAAATTTGATAGGTAAAAGACGAAAGAGTTAGTAGAAAAGTGAATGTGGCTAATAGCTAAGGCCAAAAAACATGCTGCTAGCAACTTAGCTTTAAAAGCAAAGACAAACCATGTATCTCATCAATCTATCGTGAAACTTTCTCACTTATTTTGTATGAGGGAGAGGCTCCACCACTCTAGACATAATATCTGGGGAAAGGATAGGGAGAAAGGAAATATATGGGAATGATGTTCCCTTGTGGGTTGAATCCAATATTGGAAAATTTGCTTGCAACCATTAAAATACTACTACTAATGATTTGATTTTTGCATAATGTATGGTGTGAGAAAATTTGATTTTCAAAATGGTTACAATCAAGTCATGTCATTTTAAAATAAATTTTATTTTATTAATTTGAGGGGTCGGGTAAGATAACTAGATTGAGCTACATAGTTTGAAGAAATCATATTCATATGTAAAGTTTTTTCATATGTTCTTTGGCAATTGACAGTTAAATAATTGAATTCTCTTTTATACTAGTTTGTTTGGTTGGAGAAAAATAGAGAAGAGATAATTGAAACACAAAAATTAATGCATGTATTTACTGAAATATTGTATCGATCTTTAATTTAGGGATGACTTCTTTTGAAATAGAAATGGTCTATCTTAATATTGTTTCAAATAAGTACTTTTGTGGAACTCTACACTCTATTTTCCTTTCAATTGAGATAGTTTTAGGAATGTCATCTCTATCATGTGATGTTTTGTACTCTAATATTTTGTCCATTTTTTTATAAATCATTTCAGTAGTGCAGTTACGGATGACACCACTATAATTTCGAATTTCTATACTTTTCACGTTTCATTTGACATTGGGACAAGGGGAAACGTTCTCAAATGTCTGTCCAAATTGTGAATTAGAAGAAAAACTAATTTTAAATTTTAAAATAATCAAACATGTCTTTAATTTTGAAGTAATTTCTTACTTTAAAACAAATCTATTTTCACATTTCTCATTGTATTTTCAAACATATATATTTTCTGAAATAATTTCTTACTTTCTTTAAAATAAATTATCATTAACACTAACCACTTACTTTCAAACATGTTTTTGAGGCTACCCGGCTTATATATAATTGTTTATTGTGTTTAGATTTGGATGGATTTTTATAGAAAAAGAAAGGAGAGATCATGAATTTAATATTCAATGATGTTGAAAAACTGTTTGAGTAGATCCTGCAGAATAATTTGCTCCATGCAATGCAATGCACTACATTTACAAGTCATGTGCAAAAGACTGTACATTCTTTATTATTATTTTAAAATTTGTGGATACAATACATCTTCATATCTGTTTGTTTTCGTTAGGACAGGAATCACGGCACTTAAATCATTTTGAACACTATTTCTCTCATCCGTAAAATTTAATGTGAAAATTAAAAGCATGGATTATGTTGGAGAGTAGTCCCTTAAAGCATAGGACCACGGGAGAGACGTGTCACATTTTCATCTAGAATCATAAGTTATTAAATAGACAAGATTATATTATATATTAGTCTTTTATTTTTTTCATTTGTAATAAATTGGTCATTTATCTTTCATTTGAATTAAGTAGGAGGTGGAGATTTACACTTAAGTGAATGTTGAGATTTTAATTGTAAATTATTAAGTTTCATATTTATAAATAAATGAATAAAATATTAGATATATAATAAAGATACTCATGCATCTAATATTTAAGATTTTGGATGAAAATATAATATTTTTTTTGCTCTTGAGATTTTGAAGTATTAATTTGTTGTTATTCTCGACACTCTTTGATTTCATTTTTGTTTTGTGAGGTAGCCTATTAAATAAAACTCAATTTTTTTAAAAACTAAATAAGTGAACATATTAAAATTTAAACTTTAATCATTCAATATTTTTAACAATTAAATTAAGTTATATATGCTCATTGAATACTACAATAACTCAAGGGGTCCGTTTGATCTGCAAAATAAAAATACTGAACAGAACAGTACAGGACAGCACAAGGAAGAACAGCACAGGACAAAAATTTATAGTATTGAACAAATTTTGTTTTGTATGATACTTGATGGAGAAAATGTTATTTTGCTGATTTAGACAAGTTGTGCTGAGGACAAAAAGTTGTCCCATAGTTCTGTGGGGGACAAGAATATCTGATTTTGTCCAGTCTCTTGATCCCCAGTTTGTCCAGTCCCAACAGTAGCTTTAAAATCAAACACAGTACAACAGAAGTTGTCCTGTCCACTACCTTATTTTTTAGCAGATCAAACGCACCCAAGGGGTATGGTTGAGCGGTTGGGGTTCATCCTCTCTTAACCAAGGGTCGAGAGTTCGATCCTCACCTTGGGCATGAAACAACTTTAAATTCTTGGGCCAACTATCTCACCTATCGAGGTACCTCTAATTTAGCGAAGAAATAGTCACTGCGTTCGGCGGTGGATACCCTGGTCTTTGGTCTCGACAAAAAAAATTGAATACTACAATAGACTAATATAGGTGAAAAAATCATATAGGAAATTCTCCTACATGGACCACCTAATAATGAGCTCATACATCATTAGAAATTTCGCAGGCATATTCAAAACAGAGGAGGTATGATGATGATGATGTAGAGTGTAGCATGGTAAGTGCTAAGCGGGACAAAGGTAAAACAAGATATTCTCAAAACGACAGTAATACTAATAATAGCATCGTCAAAAAAAAAATTGTCAAAAAGATGAATTGGAGAGGGACTTGTACATTACATTATACACATATCTTCTCCTTGTATTAATAAGGAAATTTCTCCCATTTTAAATATTAAATATAAGTAAAAATAACTTCTTTATGTACTCGTCCATTTTGAATACTAAATTTATAGTTTAAATGCAATTTTAGTTATCCTATTTTGATAGATTCAAGTTTTAAACTTATATTTTAAAATTCGGAATTTCACCCTCTTATTTTAGATTTTTCAAAAAAAATTCACCTCAATCACATTTGGCTTATTTTTACTTGTGGCAATAGTGATGTGTAATTTTTTTTACACATGTATATTATCTATCTTTATTCATCTAATTATTTTCTTTAAAAATCAATTACTACAAAATTCTAAAAAAAGTCATAAAATTAGGGAAAAATTATAAATAAAAAAAATTAAAAATCTATAAATAAATTACTATAAAAAAATCAAGAAAAACACTAGAAAAACAAGAAAAATACCATAAAACCCATTAAAAAGACATTTAAATATATAAAAAAAATTTGTTTATCATGTGACAACTTCACACTCAATTTTTCAATGACTAATGCAATCAACTCATTCACTTTCATTTCAAGAGTATGTCGGAGTGTATTCACAAATTCTTTAGCAAGAAAATTTGCCAAACAAATTTTTTGATATATTTAAATTTCTTTTTAATTGGTTTTTATGGTGTTTTTCTAGTATTTTTCTTGATCTTTTATTACTTTTATATTAATATATTTTTTTATAATTTTTTGGTATTTTATATAATTTTCTAATAATTTTTAAAGAAAATAATTAGGTGGATAACAATAATACACATTTGTCAAAAAAAAAAATTAATATACATACACATCACCATTGTCACATAAGCAAAAATAAGCCAAATATGATTTGGGTGAAATTAATTTTTTTGAAAAATCTAAATAGGAGGGTGAAATTCCGCGTTCTAAAATAGGGGGTTGAAAATCCGAATTCGTCAAAATAAAATGGCTAAAACTGCATTTAAGCCTAAATTTCTTTATGTACTCATCTATTTTAAAATAATTTCTTTTTTACTAAAAGATTGAAAAATCTAATTGTAAATGGGCTGCCAAAGATTGAAAATGTGTTATTGGTAAAAGGATTGACAACAAATCTTATTAGCATTAGTCAACTTTGTGATCATAGGCTTCAAGTCTAGTTTCTCCAAAATTGAATGCTTAATCACTTATGATTCTGGAAGTATAATAATGAGAAGATCAAGATCTAAAAACAACTGTTATATGTGGTCTCCTCAGAAAATTTAAATGAGTAAATTAATTTGAGACAATTTTATTTTTATAAATAGATTAGTTATTTTAAGTGAGATGGAATATATCATTTGATCTAATATAAAATCAAGCTTATAATAGTGTAATATTTATCTCACTTATGCACTAGTCAATTATTGAAATTTATGAGTTAAATTTTATAATAGGACACATCGACCCAATATTTTGAGGTTTAGGATGAAAAAGTGATGTCAAAGTCACGTTTATGATTATTCAAAATTTAATGCATGTCAAAGTTACGTTTTTTAATGACTAATGCAATCAACTCATTCATTTTCATTTTTAAGAGTATGTTGGAGTGTATTTACAAAAAATTTTAGCAAGAAAATTTGCCTAACAATTTTTTGATATATTTAAATTTCTTTTTAATTGGTTTTTATGGTGTTTTTCTAGTATTTTTCTTGATCTTTTATTATTTTTTATATTAATTTTTTTATTATAATTTTTTGGTATTTTATAGAATTTTATAGTAATTTTTAAAGAAAATAATTAGGTGGATAAAAATAATACATATTTGTAAAAAAAAATTAATATACACATCACCATTTCCTCATAAGCAAAAATAAGTCAAATATGATTGGGGTGAATTTTTTTTTGAAAAATATTTATAGGAGGGTGAAATTCTGAGTTATAAAATAGGGGGTTGAAAATCTGAATCCGTCAAAATAGAATGGTTAAAACTGCATTTTTTTTGGTACGTACGTAAACTAAAAAGAAAAAGAAAATAAAACAAGAGAAACTATTAACGAGGGAAGAAGGTCTCCAATGCGCCATTCCTAAGAAGATAATGGAATCCTTCTGGTGGAGAGACATGATTCAAGAAGTCGGCATCTGAAGATGCTCCAAATTTTGCGAAGAAGTCTGCACATTAATTTTAAAACTGCGTTTAAGCTTAAATTTCTTTATGTACTCGTCCATTTTAAAATAATTTCTTTTTTACTAATAGATTGAAAAAAATTATAAAATAAAAGAGAAAGTAGAATATTTTTACTAAAATGTCCATATCATGTATTGAATGCTGTGTGAAAGATATTATATCGAATTAAGAATAATGCAAGTAATATTAATTAAAAGTATAATTCAAAATAACTAATGTTGTATTGAAAATTTAAATGAGTAAATTAATTTGAGACAATTTTATTTTTGTAAGTAGATTAGTTATTTTAAGTGAGAGGGAATATATCATGTGATCTAATGATAAAATCAAACTTATAATAGTGTAATATTTATCTCACTTATGCACTAGTCAATTATTGAGATTTATCAAATATGAGTTAAATTTTATAATAGGACACGTTGACCCAATGATCAAGATGATTTTTTTTAAGCAAACCAAATAAAACTTTTTAAATTAAAAAGGACACACTAGATTAACACAAGGAGTGCACGATCTAGGGTAGAAAAATACATATCACAAGTATCCTAAACATGCTCCCATCAAAACAAGAGAACAACAAATAACCACCCTTCTATTCTATACATGCCAAATGATTGGAATACCAAAAATTAAACGCATAGAAAAATCCTTTTATTTTGACCTTAAGCCACCACCACACCTGCAGTTTAATTTGATCTAACACTTGGATGATATCAAAAGGTATTTCCTGAAAGAAAAAAAAAAGACACGCATTTCGAGCATTCCATGCCATAGGAGCTGAAAGAATTTTTTCTGCCTTACCACCTGAACTTAAAGACCAATGAACTGTCGGGCATGAGGAATTTCCTCAAAATGAAGAACTGCTTGTATATCCAACTACCTCAGTACCCCACGCCACACGTCCTCTTGAGTAGGGTCACAAACAAAGAAAAGATGGGACAAAGACTCCAAAGAAGTGCATCCAAGGCTGCAAAGCTGAGCGCCTACTGGAAGAATACCCCGCCGATGAAGATTATCTCGAGTAGGCAGTCTATTATTCAAAAAATGCCACGCAAACACCGACACTTTCAACGACGCGCCTTTATGCCAAGGCAAGTCAGAATCATCACCCGGAACCGTGTTAACTTCCATAGGAGAAATCAAAGTCATATAAGCATCTCACACCGAATATGAATCAAAGTTAGGTCCTAACCAACACCACCTCTCACGCACATTAGTCTGCAAAACAAAATGATTTAAAAGAGCACAACAAACTGTCAACAATTCTCCCTCCCATACAAATAGCTGCCTTCTCCAAACCCAACCCCCACCTCTAGCCCCCCACCATCTCCGACACATTTCCCCCACCGAAACTTGAGAGTCAACAAAAAGACTCCTTAGACGGGGAAACCGATCCCTCAAAGACCACCCAGCCTCTAACCACGGGTCATCCCAAAAAGAGGATGACTCCCCATCACCCACCTTCCGAACTAGAAAAGAATCAAACCATCTCTCCACCCCATTGAAAGAGCCCATCCTAACTCCCATCACTTCCTTCCACTAAGTAGATGCTCTAAACCCCCCATCTTTAACCTCCCCCGGACTACACTATATTTATTAACAAGAACACGACGCCACAAACCTACATCCTCATTTTAACCCGCCAACACCACTTCCCTAACAACGCAAGGTTAAAATCCCGCACCCTCCTAACCCCCAACCCCCCTTTGCTTCTATCCATACACACCTTATCCCAATGAAAAAACTTACGCGCCTCACAATCACCCCCCCTCCGCCACACACACACACAAAAAAAAAAGTTTTCTATGATGGAAACAATACCTGAGGGAGCTTTAAAAAAAGAAAGAAAATAAACCGAGATAGACTACAGGGTGGCTTCGAGTAGAATCAGACGACCTCCCATGGACATGTTTCGACATTTCCATACAGACAAGCGAGCCTTAATCTTATCAATGACAGATTTCCAAAACGAGAGCTTTCTAGAATTTCCCCCAATCAGAAGACCAAGATAATTAAAAGGAGTATAACCAATACGGCAACCCAAAATACCAGCTGCCTTAGCCATCCAAGTCTCCGCCACATTCACACCAACAAGCATACTCTTATGAAAATTAACTTTTAATCCTGACATCAATTCAAAATGCAACAAAACAGCTTTAATAGCACGAACATTTTCACAGCTCTTGCACCCAATCAATAAAGTATCATCAGCAAACTGTAAGTGAGATACCCTCAAACTACCGGCTGAACCAACAGGAAATCCCGAGAACAAACCAGTCTGAACCGTAGCTGACATCATGCCACTGAGCCCTTCAACGACTATAAGAATAAAAAATGAGACAATAACAAGAGGACTTATTGACTCAATATTTTAAAGTTTAGAATGAAAAAATGATGTAAAAGTCACATTTATGATTACTCAAAATTGAATGTATGTCTGATATGATATTACAGTGGATGTGTCAGAATTACGATAATCCACTGTGATTTTACAGAAGTTACAAGTTGTAGGTTTTATAAAATTACGATGGATTACCATAATTCTGATACACTTACTGTAATACCAAACATAAATATGGAGTATTGATCCAATTCAATGAGTCTTCGTATCAATAACTAACATAATACATATTTCTATCAACTACTAAACTACTCCCTCCGTCCCAAAATTATTGTCCTTTTAGCTTTTTAATTTTGTCCAAAAACTATTGTCTTTTTCGAAAACCAATGTAAAATTAAAGTTAGTTTACCATTTGTATCCTTACAAAAGTTAAACCATTAATTAAATATATTTTCTCTTTCTTAATAAAGTAAGAGTAAAAGAGACTTAACTTATCAATCTTTGTTGTTTCTTAATCTACGTGCACAACTCTAAAAGGACAATAGTTTTGGGACGGAGGGAGTATTAAACTATGCTCAAATGGATCTAATAACATTGTTATCCTCGTGAAATTCTAACCGAATTTGTACACAATTTGTTTATGTTTATTGTTTAGCGAAATGCTAACCGATGACCCCGGACATTGATTAAGGAACTAAATATAAAAATCTGACCTTAGAAATTGTACAGTCAATTTCTCAAAAGTTTAAAAAATGATAATTTTTTTAAACCTTTCTTCTTTTAGATTTCTTAACTAATATCTCGGGAGCACCGGTTAGAATGATCCTATTGTTTATAGTCGTATATCACACCAGATTTGTGGGTGTAAAATAATGACTGATACTAGAGAAAATTGAAAAAGGTTAGTACTGCAAGGAGCAAGTAGCTAGGTGAGTTCACGTTCACACGTAGTAATACCTTTTTGGTAATTGATTTTGGTGCCAGCTTTTCCGTAATGTGTCCGTTGCAGTGGTTGGTTTGACAAAAAACTACTCATGTTTCTTAATTAATGGCACCAAGTACTAAGCAGTTAAATTTAAAATAATGTGTGATCGAATGAAGTCAAGAGGAAAAAGCTGATTGGTGATGCCGCAGTTGAAAGCAAAATGTCAAACACTACCATTCACATTTTTGAATAACTTATCGACCTTTGCCAGCTCATTTTCTTCCCATCCTCGTTTATAGTGACACTGCTCCCTTTCTTTCCCTATCATTATCAATACACACACCTACTTCTATTTAGGTTTAAGTTATGATTTCTATCGAAACGTTGATTGACGTTGAACTTGATAAAGATGATCACAATTCAATCCCTCCAACTATATTTTAGAGGAGATTAAAATTATTTGATATTAAAACTCGTTTTAAACTATAGACTACTAAAGCACCTTTCCCTTAAGAGCCAAAAAATTAAAGAAAAAAAAAACTGATTTACTCCATTTTTGTTAAGATTTAGATTATATTTTCCTTTTGTAGACCTTCCTATTGCGACTGCCCTTGATAATATACTTATGCCCTTGATAATACACTTATGGTAAAATTAACAAATAACTATAAATCATACATACTCATGATCCATTAAAGAACTCTCAAAATATTAGTGCTGAGCCGCGACTCAATTTAAAACCAATATAACCAATGACACGTTAAAACATTCGGTCGGATGCGAGTCGGATATCGGGCCAATAATTATGAACAATCGGACATGTCAGCGGATCTCTAAATCTTATAAAAAGAGAGGAAGTATAACACATTAACACTAACCACTCCTAGTCATGATACACCTCAAACAAGATTTCCTTTGAGAGAGGAAATATGCACAATCCAACAAAACAATGAAAAGAAATAATACTAAAACCGATGCATGTGCTTGGATCAAATAATCAAATAACAATAATAGTATAGTATATAGTTAGCAACATATAAATAAAAATAAATAACATAAAACAAAGTACACAAAGACGAACAACTAGCCGCCGTGAGCAGTTTTGATTCATGTTCTTCTACCCAAGACACCCCCCCACCCCTTTTCCTTGTTTTGCACCCTCCCATCCCATGCTAGAGAGAGAGTCTTCAGAAACATCCAAAAGGCAAAAGGCATAGAGAACCGTGTTGTGTTATTACTACTAGTATTATGTGAGAATCAAATTCATTTTCAATTTCAATTAGTCCTATGAGAATCAATCAATAATCCTTTAGCTACTGTCCCAATCTTTACAACGTTATCTCCTTGTAACTTTGGAACCAACAACACTAACACATGGATTTGTTCCATTCTATTCTATATACACCCCCCTTTAATTATTTCATATCACTAATATTGCACTACTAGTAGTACTACTAATACTATACTACTACCTTGTTCTACATTCTAATTCATCTCAACCCATTTTTCATTATGGCTGCTTGTGCTTTGTTCAATGGTGGTGGTGGTGGACATGGAAATAGTGATGAAACAAATTTGAGCAACAACAACAATAGTACTACTTCTAACTCCAGCAACTTAAGCAGTGAAGATCATCATTTACACAACAACATGCCACAAACTTCTGAAAGAAAATTGCTTAGAAAAAGAATGGCTTCTGAAATGGAACTTCAACTTCACAACAATAACAACAATTCTTCTTCAACAAATGAGTATCATAGATTTCCTCGTCGCAACAACAACAACAACAACAATATTTCCTCGTTGAATTGTTCATTACCTTCCACCACGCAAAAAGGCGTAACAACAACCACGACAACAACATCATTTGCCGCAGGTACAAACAATACTACTACTACTACTACTAATACTACGACTAATAATAATATTAATAATAATAACTATCATTATCAACATAATAACAATATTAGTCACAATAATAATAGTAATGTTGCTTTGTCACGAGATAACATTGCTATACAAAACTACCCACCCACTGTTTCCGTCACAACCAACTACTCCACTATGTTGCTACCTTCTTCATCTTCCACCATTCTCAACAATTCCTCAAACTCTACTTCAAACTACACCCATTTTCAACAACCAGTTCTAGAAGAACAAAACCCTCTTCCTTCAATCTGTGGATTCTCTGGTTTACCACTTTTTCCATCTCAAAACAACACCAGAAACAACAACGGTAACAATAACAGTAACATAAATTCTGCTGCTAATGTTATTGATGTTGTTTCACCTTCCATGATGGAACAAGAAACCTCAGCTACAACAAACTGGATTGATGGTATTTTGAAAGATCTTATTCATAGTTCTAACAGTGTTTCAATTTCTCAACTCATTAACAATGTTAGAGAGATTATATATCCTTGTAATCCAAATCTTGCACTTGTTCTTGAACATAGACTTCGTCTTTTAACAGAAACTACACCACAAAATTGTTCCGTTGTTAATGAGAGAAAAAGAAACAACAACAACATCAACATCACAGACCAAAGTGTTGTTAATGTTAATGTTAATCGTGTTGATGACAACATTGTTCAAACAAGTTTAAATTTTTCTGATTCATCACATGTTTTGAATCAAAATCAAAACTTGTTTCCCAACTGGGTTGTGCCACAAAATCAAAACAACAACAATAACAACAACCCTTCAGTTTCATTGGTTACTTTACCTTCGCAACCGCAATCAACGCAACAAGATCAACAGCATCAACATCAACAACAACATCAAGAGAATCAAGAAGATCTTGCACCTGCAAGAATAGTAGAAGCTACTTCAGCTGAATTAGCACTGACAAGAAAGAAGAAAGAAGAGATTAAAGAACAGAAGAAGAAAGATGAAGAAGGTTTACACCTTCTAACATTACTTCTTCAATGTGCAGAAGCAGTATCAGCAGAGAATCTAGAACAAGCAAACAAAATGTTACTCGAAATTTCGCAACTTTCTACGCCTTTCGGCACATCAGCACAAAGAGTAGCAGCTTATTTCTCAGAAGCAATTTCAGCAAGATTAGTGAGTTCATGTTTAGGAATCTATACAACACTTCCACCACATATTACACCACATAATCAAAAAGTTGCTTCAGCTTTTCAAGTCTTCAATGGAATTAGTCCATTTGTGAAATTCTCTCATTTCACTGCTAACCAAGCTATACAAGAAGCATTTGAAAGAGAAGAAAGAGTTCATATCATAGATCTTGATATAATGCAAGGTTTACAATGGCCTGGTTTGTTTCATATTCTTGCTTCAAGACCAGGTGGACCTCCTTATGTGAGACTCACTGGATTAGGTACTTCCATGGAAACACTTGAAGCTACTGGTAAACGTTTGTCTGATTTTGCATCAAAACTTGGTCTTCCTTTTGAGTTTTTTCCTGTTGCTGAGAAAGTTGGAAACATTGATCCTGAGAAGCTTAATGTTAGTAAATCAGAAGCTGTTGCTGTTCATTGGTTGCAACATTCTTTATATGATGTTACTGGATCAGATACAAACACTTTGTGGCTCTTGCAAAGGTTGGTAACAAAAGTTTGGTGCATATATATGCATAATGCATTTATATTATGCATGTTATGTTGTTATAGTTTTGTTACTTTTTATCAATTCTAGTTAGTTTTTGTGTATATAATTTACATGATTACATGATTTAGTGGTATCTGATATGGAAAAATAGCACTTTTTCATGAAAGATTTCCCAAAACTTTATGCTTCATTTTTTTTACCTTTATAGACTATAGTGCTCACTTTATGTTATGTCTACCTTTTTCTCTTCTAAAGTTAGATTGAAAGCTATGATTATGTCTTTGCATAAATTAATAGATAGAAACAAAAAGAACTCCATGTTTATTATCATGATGTTTATAGTAAGTTTTTAAAGACATGGCTCTCATGTATGTATCTTTGATTACAATTTATTTACAAACATAGCATTAACATGTCAATAGTTTCTCATTGTGCATTGTATTTGCATGAGATTTTTGTTACGGTTATATTATTTGAACATCAAAATACAGACAATTCTGCGTTTATCTCTATCTCTCTTACTTTTTATCTTCCGCTTCAAAATTCTGATGTCAAAATATCATTTCTCTTTTTCGTTACGTGTAGGTTGGCACCTAAAGTGGTAACAGTAGTGGAACAAGACTTAAGCAATGCAGGTTCTTTTTTAGGAAGGTTTGTAGAAGCAATACATTACTACTCAGCACTATTTGATTCTCTTGGTTCAAGCTATGGAGAAGAGAGTGAAGAAAGACATGTGGTGGAGCAACAGCTACTATCAAGAGAGATAAGGAATGTACTTGCGGTTGGAGGGCCATCAAGAAGTGGTGAAATAAAGTTTCATAATTGGAGAGAAAAACTTCAACAGTGTGGCTTTAGAGGTATCTCTTTGGCTGGTAATGCTGCTACTCAAGCTAGTCTTCTTCTTGGCATGTTCCCTTCAGAAGGGTATACTTTAGTTGAGGATAATGGTATCCTTAAACTTGGTTGGAAAGATCTTTGTTTGCTTACTGCTTCTGCTTGGAGGCCTTCTTTTCATACCAACAATGTCATTCCACATCATAACTAATGGACCTGGAGTTTCTACGCAGTAATCAATCTCGGCCATTGATTTGAGATCAGACGACTCATTCATTGAATCAATCTTAAATGATCTCTACCACCGGATCACTTTGTAATTGTATGACGGAGTTATGCAGGGAATCTATTTCCATTACTAGCCTTTGCTTAGCTAGGAATGAAAATGGATTCCCTGCAGTCATCGGTCATTGTAGTAATGATCTCGATTGTTAATGAAGATTGAACGGTTGAAATTTATTTATCAAAGTTTTAATGTGAGTCGTCTGATTTGTATCTAATGATGATGATGATGATGATGACGACTTTTGCTGGCCTTTTGAATTTCATATTTTTAATCCTATGTAGTTTCCCTATGTTCCTTGTATTAAAATTTAAGAGATATTGTTTAGGTGTTAAGAAAGCATGTGATTTTTGTTGCTGCCAAATGTGTACCGCTTCAGTGATGACATAAAAAAGTAGTGGTTAATAATAGAAGAGAGGGATGAGAAAATGGCTGAAGAGGTACACATTTATTTAATAAGACATGATAGTATTTTGTTTTATTGAGAGTACTCATAGGGATGTTACCGTTATACTAGCTAGTATTTCTTATTTTTATGGGCACCAAAGTTTTCACTACTATTTGACTATTTAGCTGTAATTAACTTTTTATCGTAAAATTTATGAAACACAAGTTTCTGTTATTAAATTAAAAGTTGTTTTAGTATGCATATAAATAACTGTAAAAAAAAAAAGTATGCATATAAATAAAATTATTTTGTAAAGGATGCCAAATGAGTGTATAATATTTTGGGGTGTACATGAAACATATTAGAATTTTTTTTGGACTTAAAAGAATTTATTAATTCATAAAAACCAATACAAGTTCAATGATCCTAAAATTGAAAAAATAACTATTTAGAAATTATTTTGTAAAGGATGCCAAATGGAATAATACATAAAAAGCAATACAAGTTCAATGATCTTAAAATTGAAAAAATAACTATTTATTTATGAATAAACTCTCACAATATCTACTGAAATGTCTTGGTTGTTATCTTTATACTCTTTTAACTTTTATATATATAAAATAAAAGACTAAAACTGCATTTAAAGATTAGAATTTTAACTATCCAATCCAAGACGACCATAAATTACTGTATGACTACCCCAAATAGTAGCACTTAACTCCAATCCTGTTTCTAGGTAAAACCATAGTATTATTTTTTGTTGAGACTGTTCAAACTTTATATAAAATGATATGATATATGGCTAGTATGCACAAGTTTTTAGAAGCCTTGGATGAGATGAGTGTAAAAGATGTTAATGAATCATTTTGTAGTAACATATTTTACATCTTATAGGTGTTATTTGAAACACCATTTCAAGATAATGATGTCTCAAGTTGAACCTTATTTTGTTCCACTCCACTTAAGTTACTACCTCCTCCTCTGTCTCAAAATCAATGTCTTTTTAGTTTTTGTCTCAAAATTATTATTTTTTTCGGAAATTTAATATAAAATTAATATTAGTTTACCATTTGTATCTTTACAAAACTTAAAATTAAAACATTAATTAAATATATTTTCTTTTTCTTAATAAAGTAAAGATAAAAGAGACTTAACTTATTAATCTTTGTTGTTTCTTAATCCACGTGTATAATTCTAAAAGGACAATAACTGAGACGGAGGGAGTACTTGTTGAAACTTAAGTTGAAACCATTTTTTATGAGAATATAATATTCTTTATGTATAACTGCAGAGATCAATTTCTCGAATTTGAATATTTTCTTTACGCAACTGTAAAGTCTAATTCCTCCGATCCGATACACAACATCAAGATCAGGCAACTTTATAACACATGGGTCATACTTAGCCACTAACACATCTTTCAAAAGAACATGTTTATCAACTAGCAACTTTAGCAATATTCATAGGCTTTGATGGGTTTAACTCATTGCTTTAATTGTTTCCCTATTGACGATGTATTTCCAACGAGGTGGCAAATAGAAAAAGCTGCCTCCAAAAAGGAGTTTCCATCCCAAAGAAGTAACATCACAGAATAGTTTAGTTTTCCTTTATTTTCTTCAGAGTTCTTGATTTTTCTTTCCCTACACTGACTTAATAATTTACAAAATGTCTACTACACATTTTGCAAAATATACCAATCAAGAGTTACTGTTTTCACAAACTCATGATGTTATGTTGTACCTGTTGTATTTACTTTTAATTTATTATTAATTGTTAACTTTAGAGAAGCAAAATCTCATCCAATATCACACCAAATCTTGGTTCTTAATAATACATACAAATTTACTTTTGTATGACAAAAAGTATATATAAATAGTAGTATTACATGAATCGTAAATGAATACATTGAAATATTAGTACAACAAATAATGAAGGCAAATACATTTAAGTTAATGTAGATATTGCTAGAGGACAAAATTGTGTTTTGTTTTTTTTTTTTTATATATTGCTGTTGGATAACAATTTGTCATCAAACAAGAACAAACTTTGCGGAAATTATAAATCCAAAGAACTAGAAGGAATCAATCATTCTACTTGTTTCTCAGCTATGAATAATTTACATCATGAAGCATAATAAAATCATGAAACAAACAATTTCACTGTCTTTATATGAGTTATACTACCTTTGCTCGTGCGCATAACTCTTCGTACTGCCCACCAAATTACACAGTGGGGAAAACCTCAACCAACACCAATTCAATTAGCTATCTTGAAAACTGTAAGGGTACTCATATTTCTTAATGCTTATGCCGGAAATGCAGTGAAGTTTCCAGGTTCCTTATTGACTGATTAATTTTATAACAGGTGTGTTAACCTCATCAACCCTATTGCTTCTTCCACAAAACCGCTTCAAAAAATTATATCGAAAAATTGAGTACCCATAGCACAAGCATCTTCTTGTTGCTTCTTAAAAGCCCTCTCATAATTTTCTATGAATTTACATTGCACTCACTCAAGAGCTGATTCTCTTTGTTCAGAAACTTCTTCCAATAGCTCTTGTAATTTGGAATTCCCAGATCAAGCCAAGGTTTCATTTTCCCGTTATAGTGTAGTACTGGAGCTGTTTTAAGGGAGTTAGAATCAACTTTGTAATCATAACCCAATCCAGACCGCACCCACGACTCATTCAGCGGATATATTTTATTCTCAAATGCGAGCAAGCTTGCAGGCCATGCTGCAGCTATAGTGGATCCTTTTTGTACGCTCAACTACATATGGAAATAAATAACATCGTAAAAGGTAAATAACACAGAATACCCAGCAAACTGCATCATGCAATCATTAAGACAACATAATTCTTTAGGTAATTTTATATTTGCTATTCTATTCAAGCAGAATATGACCCCCACCCCTCCTACAGACTACAGATAAAGACTACTTCTGACCCTTCACAAAGAATCCTAATACGTAAAGAAAAAACAACAGAAAGAAACAGACAGGGTATTCCTATACACAAATAAACTATCTCCATTGCTACTAATTCGTTTATCATATTAGTATTTATGTACAAGCAATTTTTATATCAAATGCTAAAATTAAAAAAAAAAAATGCTTTTTTAGTCTAGATTTGTCCTAAACTACTATTTACTTGAGTATTTTTAATTCTGTTAGCCTAGTACATTCATTTTGTGGGGTTATTCAAACCAATGCATAGACACCTACATTTAAAAATATTACTTTCAGTACTGCTATATGATATCCGATAATAGTATTTTCCAAAAATATTGTAATGCAGATCTAGGGATTTTTGCCACTGACCTCTTTTATCAACCTTCTGTAAGTTTGAGTTAGACCAAGCTCTCTCCACCTCACTAGGTCAATTATGTTCAACCCCGACATCCAAGCACATGAATTATGATTGTAACCTTTCTCACCCAAATAACTTTTCAGCTGACCCAGCCTTACTGAGCAGAATTGCGCTGCACCATTAACTTTTCCCCCCATGTCTAGGTTCCAAAGGGCCGACAAGTCTTGCTGAATAACAACGTCATCATCCAGAACGATGACTTTCTTCAATTTTCTGAATATATCAGGAAGTAAATAGTGTGAATGGGAAAAAATTGAAACATATTCTGTTCTAAACTGGCCCATGGATGGATTATCATTATTGCGAAATGAAACACGAAACTCTTCAGGTAAGGAAAGTTGTAATGGATTGTCTTTTAGGCTATCAATCTCAAGATGCTCAACATTTAACACTTGAACAGCAGCTTCCCCATAATTGTTCTTCTTAAACCATAGCTTCATTGCATAATAATTTTGTCCATCAGACAACACATGAAAAACCTGATTCCGACTTACCTGAAATATTAAGCAGCAACAAGTAAAATTATAAAATTGCTGTAAAAATTCATCCTCTTTCAATTCACTGGTGCATGATTAGAAGCAAAGCATACTTTTGCATTAGTTACAGTGGAGTTAATAACCACTGATGCTGCAAGTACATTATTAGAGAAAATAACATAATGGCGCAATGAAGAATCTTCAAATTTTTCTGAATCAGCATCTTCATCATCATGTGAAGATTTGAAATATTCAACAGTTAGTTTCAGTGCCAGGCAGTGAAAACTCTTCGGCATTGTCAAAACATTAAGTTTATATAGGAATGCACTCTGTTTCATGTGGAAATCAGCTTCATCCTCAGTCAGATCATATATTTGTCTCAATTTCTTATCAACATTGTCACAAACCACGGGGACTGATTTAGCTTTGGCTATTGCAACTTCCATCTTCTCTGATTTAGTCTCAACCCTATAAAATCATTTTGAATATTTTGTAAAATTTCTTGTAAACTTTAGCGACTTAAATGAGAAAAAGTGCTCTTGCATGAGGGCTAGTGTTAAGGGATGTAATAAAAACATTCATGGAATAACATCTAATATCCTAAGCTTTTAAAGAGTTGGTTCATGAGTCATGTCATGCCTGAAAATCAAGGGCCACAGAGCAATAGCATAGGGTTTGAGGGTAAACAAAAGAAAGAACATCTTAAACCCCAAGATAGAATAAAGTTGAGATAAGAAAGAAAGATAAGGTCATGATTTGCAGTATAACCCTATTAGCCCAAAACATTGTCTAGGGAACCATAAATGGTGTTAAAAACAAATACTCAAGTGAATTGAAGTTTAGGACAAATATATGGAGCTAATAAAAATAATACAGGTCAGTTTAGTTGTTTTAGGAAATAAACTATATTAAGGACTCTAATGTCTGAAAATATAGCAGTAACACTTGGATCCAAGAAAATTACCAAAAGCTACATCTGCCAGCAAATAAGAAAACTGGCAACCAAATAAGAAAACTGAAACTCAACATTTTTTACAAGACTACATGATTGAAGGTGAATTATCAGATACCAATAACTTATCAAGTAAAAAGCAACAGAAACAACTACTTTAGGGGACAAAAGAAATATCAAATGATATCAGCTTACTGTGATGGAAGATCAGCGTCAGTAGAAGATTCACTGAGTATATGCTCCAGCTCTTGTATATTCTGTTTTAGTTCGCGAGACAGTTTGTCTTGGGCTGGGAGTTTGGCAATGCTAGGATAATAAGATCTGGCCACAAACAGTTGGTCTTTCAATTTCTTAACCATGGCATCTTTCATAACTTCTTTATGTTCTTGTTGCCACAGGCAATAACTGCCATATGTGAGCTCGCACGACTTTCCATTTTCATCAGCAGAACTTGCCTTAGGTTGGGTGACTTGTTCAGTGCGAACAACTTTAGGATTCTGTAACAGAATTTGAATTAGTTCATGTAGCTACATGAACAATAATATATAAAATCGGTTTTAAAGAAGTCTGCTGGAAAGTACAAAGTTATAAAACTTGTGTTAGAGAGACAGTGAGTGTTATTTGGCTGTTTTTACGACCTCTATGTTTTTCTGCAAGCTGATTAACTATTCGGTATGCTGTGAATATTATAGGATATAAGAATAAGGAATATACTAATTATAGAAGATTCTGCCTATTAAGATTAATAGTACACACAAGTCTCTCAGTCTCAGTCAATGGCTTGAATTGAACTAATCCGAGCAATTATGCGTTCAACAAAGATTTCAACAAATGACAATAATATATGCGTACATTAGAAGTTGGAGGTGGTTGAAGAACAGGCTTTGGTGGCGCCTTGACACCTGAAAATCATTTAAAATTAAAAACAGAAAAAGGAAGGAAATGATTTCCAAGAAGATATCATGAGGATATATGATATTGAATCGGTAGAAGCACACCTCTATGTTTTTCTTCATTCGCACCCGCACCCCTATTGATGGTTCCATTCTTATCTCCTCGAGCAGGATTCTTCACAACATCCTGACATGCAAAATTATTATTGATAAATGATAATTAATAGTACTGCCACATATATTCTAGATGGCATATGATTCGGTGTCTCCAACCCCTTCAGTTCCATGTGTAAGGAAGAAGGAATCTTATTTACCTTGGTCTTTTGAATCTTATAGTTTTAGACAAATCAGTACATTTATACCCCAGTCTCACAACTTACCAATCTGAAACAAGGATTATGTAGGATTTAAAAACTGGTGCACACAAGTGCACCAATTTGAGGATTTTGGTGAGTATTGGATGTGTCCTACTCTGAAACAATTTATAATGGTTAGGTTCAAAGGATTTGCCAAAAACAAAGAGACAAATTTTGTGGGAATATGCAGTCCATCCGTTAGAGCGTTTGGTTAGTTAGGATAGGACTACCTCAATACCTCTCGAGTATCAACTAGAGTACAGGAATGAGTACATGGCATTCTTCTGAGTGTTTAAAAATAGCTTCCATTAAAACATACTCTAAGAACTGAGATTGGGCACCTTTTGATGTATTGTATATTATATTTATATTCCACTGTTCTCTTATATTTCATTCTTTTTCTGTTCTGGTGGAATCTGTGTCCTCCTGTTAGCTGTATTTCCTCCAAATTTTTCTAACAAATTTATTTTTACAGTAATAAAAATAAAAAAAAACCTTGCAACTTGGATGAGAACTTAGGTTGACACGAAATTCAAAAACTTAACAATGATGACTGTTAAGAAGTCCCACATCGGTTGCGAGATGGCCTGAATGTGTGTTTATAAGTGACCTTACAAGCCGGTTTTGTGAGATTGAGTTAGGCCTAACACTCAATTCTAAGATGGTATAAGAGCATATCCACGATTCACTGGGCCACTTCCGATGGCTGCCTGCTATCGATTGGGCCATCCACCATTTACATCCGCGCTCCAAGCCCAAAAGTGCTGGGCGCGAGGGGGTGTGTTTAGAAGTCCCACATCGGTTGCGAGATGGCCTGAATATGTGTTTATAAGTGAGGGGCAACCCTCACCTTACAAGCCGGTTTTGTGAGGTTGAGTTAGGCCCAACACTCAATTCTAAGAATGACAATTACAGAAAAACGATCCACATGTTTTTCTGTCAATTTTTTCCTAATTAAAAGCCCGTTCCCTATTATTCCACTTTCAGTTCTCAAAGACATCCTTTGGATTACATTAGGCAATAATAAAAAGACGACATAATCGGTTATTTATATGAATATTTTATCATACAATTTTCTAAATAAAGAAGTATAAAAATTAACCACCAGAGTGTTATGCAGAGAACCTTGGGAAGAGTTGGTTCAAACTTAGTGATCAGTTCCTTCACATGACTTGATTTTTCTTCCTGCGGAAGTAATTTACAAAAAAAAAAAAAAAGACATTAATCGGGGCTTTGGGGGGGGAGGGGGGGTAAGATTTCTGCTTTTGAAGGTTTGGTTCATACACCAACCTCATGTTCCGTTTGAGCTTTATTACTAATAACCTAATAAATGGATTAATTGTTAACCCATTTTCTTTGCTTTCAGAATATCCGTCAATACTTGTGCAAGCCAATTGCAAATTAGAGAGTATTCACACGTTTGACTATTTAAAAAAATGACAATTTACATAACCTAACTTCTCACTACAAACTTTAACAGTGATTATTGCTATGAGAACAAGCAGAAGATTGGTAGATGAAAAGGAAGGCTTAATTTAAAATAGCTTTGGACTAAACCACCATACCTCAGACCGATCCTCATCATGGCCAACATCATGTCTATCGAATCTTTCAAAACCTTTCGGATTCTGATTTGGCAAATAACACAAGAGAAAGTGAGGAAAAAACAAAAAATTCAATGAGATATTTCTACATTAAGCTGCAAACTTTGTCACATGTTGACAGATGCATTTGAATTGAATGCTTACCATAGGAGTACTTCTCTGTTCATATATGTATCCTGCATAAACACAACAACAAATGGAGACCAAGAGTAAGAAAAAAAAACAATTTACAAAATAAACATAAATAAAGTGCAACACTATTTGGCACAAAACACTATCCTCACAAACACATTACCTAAAAATAATAACCAATCATAACAGGTAATTGGCAGAGTACAGGGAAGCTGCTCAATGGAAAAATGTAACCAGAAACAACGCTAAATCGCGCAAGTTTCGTGCAAAATTCCGTAGCAATTTTCATAAATATATAAATAAAGCTAGCACAATATATTAGGACCTATGAAGCTCAGACACTTCTTAGATTAGGCATGTCCTGGTGTCAGACACACAGACACTTACAGTTACATTTAATTATAACAATTTTTCAAAACAATTATCCGTGTCGACGTGTCAGTGTCCGTGCTTTATATATTATGACTGAAGGAAAATTGATCTCTAAAACGGCACTTTCATTATTACTGCTAATATCCACTACAAATGTACAATTATAAATACCACTACTATTGTTTGCATTAATTAATTAATTAAATTAATTATAGCAGAAAACAGACATTTATCACAGAATTAAATTGGATTAAATCACATAATTAATCCATGATTGATCAAACGTAGAAGCAAACGTGCATTAAACATAACGATTCATTAATCACATTGATAACACTATACACAGATCTTTAAGAAGCATCAAAATTAAACGATTCAAACTCAAAAGAACGAACTAAATTAACAAAATAACGCAATTAACATTGGAATATTGGATCTAAACGCTATAATCATTGCGAACGATGCATAACATGATTACGAATGAAATTAAAAACGGAATTGAGATGAAATAATGGATCTGTTTGTATATAGAGAATGTGAGGAAAAAGAAGAAGGAAAAACGAAAGATCTGAGTGATAAAGAGGGAGATCAAGTGGTACCGGAAGAGTGAAAACCGTTATGAAGACCGAGCAAGAAAACGAGAGGAACGAGCATAGAGAGAATGACGAGACCGAGAACCGCAATTACGAAACCTCTCCACCGTCGTTTTGCGGGGACGCCGTACGACGGAACCGCGCCCAAACCACCGCTCTTCATCGTTTTTCTCTTCCTATTTCTTCAATTCTTTTCAATCTCTCTTTTTTCACTCCTTTTCTACTTGTTGTGATTTGTTTCTGCTTTTTCTGTTTTTTGTTTTGTTTTAATTTAATTTTTGTATGAAGATAATAATAACTTTTTGAAAATAATAATAATAAAAAAAATAAATAAAAATATTTGGAATTTTGGACTGTAATGATTTAACCGCCGACTGTGGAAGTTAGTTTAGGTTGATCTGCCAACAATGGAAATAAATTGGATCTGGTCTGAAGGTACAATTGCATTATTTATTAACAAAATTAAATTCAAAGTTGGAAAGTTAACCGTAAAAACCAACCATGGGATTAAAACTAATTTTGTTTTCACTTATCAAAATTCTAAAGGAAGGGTAGTGAAACTGATACATATTTATCTCAATTTATAATAATTATTGTATAAAAATTATTGACATGGTTTCGATAAGGAGGACAACAGTTTTATTCTCTACAGTTGCATTTGAGTGAGGATTATTAGAACCACTTATTGCCAGAACTCGTCCTAAACTTTGTACTATTAAGATACTTTTTTTCTAGAAATCGGATGATGAAAGAAAAAAATTATCTTTTTCTTTTTTACTTCAAAAAAATTATCTTCTTAAATACTAAGATGAATATATATGGATCAATTTTTAGCATGATAGTCCCAAATGTGATTCAAAATTTTGCATAGTGATGAAATTCTTTGGTGTTTGTCATTAATAGGTGTAGGGGTATAAGCGGATCGAAAAAAATCGATTAAACCGAAGATCTAAACCAATTCAAATCGAAAATAAACAGAATTTTATGATTCGGATCAAAAACCAAAAAAAATCAATTGAAAATCGAAGTGGTTTGGTTTGGTTCTCGGATCCAATTTTCAGATTCAATAGATTAGCCGAACCAAACCGAACTAAACCAATATATAGTATTTGGTGGTGAACACCACCTAAGACTTGTATTTTGAATTTGATGGTAAACTTTATTGTATCTATGTGTCATATCTTGTATTTTAAAATTGTTATTGATTACTCGATTTATATTATTATTGTATGTCGCTTGAAAAATAGAGCTTAAAATATATATCGTTTGAAAATTAGAGCTTGCAATATACCGTTTGAAAAAATAATAGCAGAAATTACACTAGAAAAACAAAAATGTTGCAAACAGAGTATAATATATGATCCAAACCGAACCAAACCGATTAGCATGACTCGGATTCATCTTTGAAAAATACGCAAAACTGAACAAAACCAAACCAAACCGATTGAGAGTTCATTAGTTCGGACATTTAATTTACTCAAAACCGATCTAAACCGATCTGCATACACCTCTAACTAGGTGCACCACATGAACAGAGTCAAAATAACACATAAGCTTCATGTATCTGCATTTCAACACAATTTCGTCACAATCAAGAATGCTTTAAAAATTATTGTAAGTGATGATGTAGAATATTCTTACAAGAAATTGTTATGTGAACTCTCGCCTAACACAAATTTTTATATGACATGTATTGTTTTTAATATTGGTTGTAAGAATGATGTGTTAGGAGAGAGTTCACTTAAGAATTTCTTCTAGGGTTGTAATCCAAAAAATTAACACATTTGTAATATTAAGGTAATAACTAAAACATATGTTATGTTTATTCCACAAAAATATTTGACTCAAAAGAGTTAAATAAATATTATATTATGATGGTGACTATATGTATAAATGTATAAATATATCAAGCAGAACAAACTTAATATAGTATAAGCGAAGACAACAAAGAAAATTAAACACTATCATAGAAAAAAGAGTGTCAAAAATGGCTGAGGGAAAAGGAAGGGTTTGTGTGACTGGAGGTACAGGTTTTCTTGGTTCATGGATCATCAAGAGTCTTCTTGAAAATGGATACTCTGTTAATACCACTATTAGAGCTGATCCAGGTAAATAATCATTTTTTAAAAGAAATTTGAATTTATTTAATTATATTTTGTGTGTTTGGTTTGTGGAATATGGGAAGAATTAAAATTAATTTTAATTTCAAAATTGTTTAATTGGACAAGGATTTACTATACGTATTATGTAGCATGTTTGATGGAGTTGACTTTTATGTTCTATTTATGAAAGGTGTATTATTTTTGTAAAAATTATACTCTCAAATTTTATTTTAGTTTTTGGAATAATACTCTCAAATTTTAAAGAAACTATGATGTCATCGTAATTTTATAAAATTCGCCTTGATTTCAAACATGCTCTTAAAAACTTTTGTGCTAAATTTTTTGACATAACTTTTTTAGTTATAGTTCCATTTTGCCTATAATAAAAGATGATAAAATATGTAGCTTGTGTCAAGTTAAAAAGTTTATCATCTTAGATCATCTGTAGTCTCTAAAGCTACATCTCGGTTGTTGGATTAATCAATTCTAATTCGATCTCCAACCAAACTTCAATCTTTGAATTAATCTAACAACTATATTTATTTGTTAGATTGATCCAATGACTAATGTTTGGCTAGAGAAATTGCAAACAATTTGGTAAAAAGTTTGTATCAAATCTTCCAAAAACATTCAAACATAGTTCACTTCAACTCAAACTCAATTTTTTTAAGCAATCAACTTCACAAGATTTAATTTATATAAATTGTCCGCGTAAATATTTTTTATACTAAAATCAATTATAATTGTCAGATCATTAAAAACGTTTAACTTTAAACATAATTATTTCAAATTCACCATTCACGCATATTGTGATTTGCTGACGGTGTAAATGAATACTTACAAATTTTGTTATGTTTAGAAATTAACAGAACGTAGGAGGGATGTAAGCTTCCTAACAAATCTACCCGGCGCATCCGAAAGGCTACATTTCTTCAACGCCGATCTAAGCGATCCAGACAGTTTCTCCGCAGCAGTCGAAGGCTGCGTCGGGATATTCCACACCGCTTCACCAATCGATTTCGCCGTGAGTGAGCCAGAAGAAATAGTGACAAAGAGAACAGTTAATGGAGCATTAGGAATTTTAAAAGCATGTGTAAATTCAAAGACACTGAAGAGATTTATTTACACTTCAAGTGGTTCAGCTGTATCATTCAGTGGTAAAGACAAAGATGTGTTAGATGAAAGTGATTGGAGTGATGTTGATTTGTTTAGAAGAGTTAAACCATTTGGTTGGAATTATGGTATTTCTAAGACTTTGGCTGAGAAAGCAGTTCTTGAATTTGGTGAACAAAATGGAATTGATGTTGTTACTTTGATTCTTCCTTTTATTGTTGGTGGTTTTGTTTGTCCTAAGCTTCCTGATTCTGTTGATAAAGCTCTTGTTTTGATACTAGGTATGGATTTCTTCACTTTATTCTTTATTTTTGGTAACAATCCTCTTATTCTCAGTGAGAACGAGACTTTAGTAGTTGAAAGCTCGGTCGCGTGGTAAATAAAGTCTGGTCAAGAATTGTTCCACCCATGAATCGAACACATGTTCTCCTGAAATCCGTCATTTGGTGAAACCCACTTGAACGCAGTATTTTGGTTAATTCTTCACATTCTACTAATCATGTTTACTTCAGTCATGATAAGATTGATTCACATTTTTCAACTTTGACAAATTGAATATAAAACTGAAACTAATAATGTGACTGTTTGATTTTGATCAAACAACTATGATGTGTAGGCAAAAAGGAACAAATTGTTGTCACACGTTTTCACATGGTACATGTGGATGATGCAGCTAGAGCACATATATATCTACTTGAAAATCCTGTTCCTAGAGGGAGATATAATTGTTCACCATTCATTGTATCTATTGAAGAAATGTCTCAACTTTTTTTAGCCAAATATCCAGAATTTCAAATACTATCAGTAGAGTGAGTTCTTTTAGCATTTTCCTTCAACATATAATTAAAATGTTTCATTACAAATTTGATCTCATTATATTTGTTTGGTTTTGTTCTTTTAGTGAGTTGAAGGAAATTAAAGGTGCAAGGTTACCACATTTGAACACAAAGAAGCTTGTGGATGCCGGTTTCGAATTTAAGTACAGTGTCGATGATATGTTCGACGATGCGATTCAATGTTGCAAGAAGAAAGGCTATCTCTAAGCTTGTGTTTGAAAAAACTTTCATGTTAATTTGAAAAAATTGTTTTAGTCATGAAGTTGGGAAGTGCCTAAGATCAATAATGGCTAGTAATTACAAGTTTATGCATTAAGTTGTTTGTGATGAATTAAATAAATGAAAGTGTATTTGATTGAAATTTTGAATTTGACAATTTTATTAAAAAAAAAGCATGAAGATTTTAAAAGATTTTGGGGGATTACATTGATTTTGTAAAATTGTAAATGATTTTTTTTAAAAGAAATCTATAAGTAAACAAGAAGCGTCATGTGTTGGAAATTGTTATAATTTTTTTTACTATTTTCAAATTATGCATTTTCAAAGTATGTCACGCTTTTGTGTGGACTCTTTGGATTAGACTTATGTCCCCCAATTTTTTATATTTTTTTTCTTTTCTTTTAATAATAAAATAAAGAGACCCGTACCAAAAAAATAAATAAAGAGATATAAGCTTGATTTCTATATGCTCTTGGCCTTAAATTTTTTTTATCTCTAACTAGTATTTTACCTTGTCTCTATCAAAGTGGTAAGAGATATATTCTTATTAACAAGTTAAAAAAAATTAAGAGTCAATTGACAAGTTAAAAAAAACAAATATTTTAAATATACTTTAGAAAGTAATAATATATAAAATATAAATATAAAATATTTTAACAAAATGTAATTAAAGAGCGAAAGAATTTCTTTCATCCCCAACTCTTTTTAATCACTGATGGTATATTTGATATTTTAAAATGGGGGGTAGAAATACACCTCTTTTTGGTAGATTTTGTTCATTAGTATTCCGCTTATATACAGTACATTTGTTATTAATAATATTTGCCGTAAGAAGAAAAAAGGGTGTGGGGGGAGAACGTAGCTGTCTATAACTCATTCTGAACTTGTGATATTTAAATAGGTAATAATTATTCTCCATTTTTAAATTGCTCATATGTTAATTTTTTTGAGCTTATCTCAATTGGATGAACATATTATACGAAAGTGCAGAGATTCAGGTTTGAACATGATACACCCATTTATTTTACCTTTAAGAAGTGAAAGCTACTAGACTACTTAATCAAAAAAAATTAATCATAATAAGGAGTTAAATTTTACAAAATCGTTTGTTGGATCATACACATTTTCTCTATTATAATGAAAAAAAAAATGTGGTTGGTTGGATCTAATCTATTATTCTTTGAAATAAACAACTCACACACAGTCCCTTTCAAAAAAAATGGTGAATAAATATTTAAATCACCACTGTTTAAAATGTGTTCATATTTGAAGGTAGAATGGTACAAGTTCCATCAACTAATCATGACTTGTTTAATTATTTACCGTTCTTTTTTATACATTAAAAAGATAAATACTCCCACCAGGATTTGAACAATGGACCTCTCCCTATCCAACCCATTTCCCCAGCTCTTACGGTTCTAACAAATATAAATCATTAGAAATTTTAAGGTTGAATTCTCATAAACTTAGCAGGGTTGCCACGGTACGGGTACGGTACCGGTACCCGGTACTGGTACGGGTACGGGGTACAACATTTTTAAAAAAACTAAGGTACGGGTACGTTAGTATAATTTTTTTTTAATATAATTATATAAATAAAATAATAAAAACATACTTTTAAAACACTTGATTAAACATAAAAAGTACCACACTTTAAAAGTAATTAAAATTGTTCAAAAACATCAAAACAATCATATCAAATTAAAAAATAAATTGCTCAAAAAAATATTATTTTACAGTTTTTTGCAACTCTAGGTTAATACTCTTTTTATAAGCAAATAAAAGATATTTTTCTGACAAAATATTTCTAAAAAAATATGAAAAAAAAAACAATTTTTTTAATTTTAATAGCTGTTGGAGTACCCGGTAAGTACCCAACGAGTATTCAGACCAAAAAAATAAAAATAAAAAAGGGTGCGTACCCACTGAGTACCGGGTGCGTACCAGTACCCGGTACCGGTACTCTCCTTAAAACGGAGTACCCGTGCATCACTGAAACTTAGTTCAGTTGATAGAGATATTGTATTTTATATGAAGGGATCAATGTAAATATAAGTTTCTTCACTTATTTATCTTTAGAGATAAATTTCTGGCCAATAAATTTATTTAAAAAAAACTAAAAGAAATCCAAAACTGTAATTTTCTCTAAAGTATTTTCGGACCTTATCATTATTCAATGTAAGATTTCATTTTTTCAATACACCCTCAAGCTCTCACGCTCAATACTAGTATTAGGTTTTGGGCGTGAACATAAATAGTGAGCGACTCGATAGGATTTGATACTATCTGAAAATTTTATATTAAGTCTAATTTAATTTTATAAAATCGACTTATAAAATGATAGATGCCACTATTTATAAACTACAGTCATACCTTATTTTTTTTTGACAAAAACCATACCTTATTTTTTTTTTGTACAAGTCAAACCTTAATATTTAATCAATATGAATCTTAATTTTTCCTATAAAATAATCTAGAAGAAAGGTTCATCTCATGCTTTCATGGGGCATACGGTCATTATAATGGGCACCGAATACGGTGAACAATTTAACAATTGCATGGAAAAAAAAAAGTCGTTGATACAAAATTTCTCTAGGGAAAAAAGAAAGGTTCATCCCAATTAATATATTTTTGATGTTCAAAAAAAGAAAAAAATTGCATGGAAAAGAAGGCATGCATGCATTTTCTAAACAATTAACAAGTCGTTGATACAAAATTTCTCTAGGGGAATTAATATATTGTATTGAAAATCAAGCTCTTTCTTGCATTGAATTTTCATTTCAATGGTTTTAGTAGGTAGCTTTTTTTTTTTGACAAGGGTTTAGTAGGTAGCTCTTTATTCAAAGATTTGGTTCTGAATCATGCCTATATCTTCAAGGTCTCGTGATAAATAAAAATATTGTGAGTCAAAGATAAATTGTCGCATTATTGAAACATATTTTTTTTAGTCCCGTAAATTTAGTTCAATTGATAAAAATATCATATTTTATATAGTAGTCAGAATTTAAACTTTGAACACTCTACTTGTTCATTTTTTAGAGTAAAATTCTAACCACCAACCTACATGACAAAAAATAAACATATTTTTTTGGTTTCCTGAACATTTTAAATGATTGGATGATAAACACATATCCGACCGAAATCGGGGTAACATAATGTTCATCTTAAAATTAATTCATATTATCAATTGACAATGTTATTTTGTAATTAAAAAAATGAAATCAATAGTAGTAAGTACATAGAAATACAAATCCCCACTTTTATTTGACATACCATAAATTCAACTCTTAGAACAGTGTTTTTATCCCCTGTTTATCCAATTAAATTGTTAATTTAGGAATGTGTAATCCACAAGGAGAAATATTAGTATAATATTTGAAAAAATTAGCCCACAGTAAAGTGTCAACCAACTACATTAGATGTGTCTATATATACATTTTGTATGTGACCATCAACATTCACAAAGAACCAACAAAATAAAAGTGAAGTGTAAAAAAAGATTTTGCAAGAAAAGTGAGGTAATGGAAGAGGGAAAAGGAAGAGTTTGTGTTACAGGAGGTACAGGATTTATTGGTTCATGGATTATTAAGAGACTACTTGAAGATGGTTACTCTGTTAATACAACTGTTAGATCAAATCCAGGTAAAAAAATATTGAAATAAAAATATATAATCCCTTAATTCAAATGTTGTTATGAAGTTACATTTTCATAAAAGGGAATGAGAAAAATCAATTTCATTTTAATTTTATTATTTATTCTTCATATTGTTAAGTATCTAAGTTAAATTAAGTTGTAGTTCATATTGTTAAAATAATTCTTTTTCAATTAGAATAAGTTAAATTATTGGAATAAAAAATAAAAGTTAAATTACATACGGGAATTACAAATTTAATTAGAATCAAATATGTTTTTCGTCTTCGTTCCTATGGAAGAAATCACATGATTTTTTTTGAGGAATCTTTCTGTTTTGTTTTTACTTTTTAGCACCTAATCACCAATTTATGTTCATTTTAATGTCAATTTTATTATGACCCTTTTATATTCAAGATTTGTCTATATTATGTCTATATATTATGTTAATTCTATATAAGTTCATAGATTATGTTCAAAAAATGTCAAAATCATTTAAATATTTTGTCCATTAAGAACTAAAAGTAAAACACAAAAGTTTTTAGGAATAAAACTAAAATCCGTTAATTTTATAGGGACAAAAAATATATTTAACCCACAAATTTATGATTTAGCGTGGTTCAAAGTTCAAACAAATATTATTATGTAATGGTTGATATGTGAACATAAAATTGTACCCAAAAAAAATGTAACCAAAATTTATGTAAATAGCAGGGCAGAAGAAAGATGTTAGCTACCTCACAAATCTTCCAAATGCAAACCAAAAGCTAAAAATTTTCAATGCTGATCTTAGCAACCCAGAAAGTTTCAATGAAGCAATTGAAGGTTGCATTGGAATATTCCACACAGCTACACCAATCGATTTCGAACAGAACGAACCGGAGGAAATAGTAACAAAAAGAACCATTGATGGAGCATTAGGAATTCTAAAAGCATGCAAAAATTCAAAAACAGTGAAAAGAGTTATTTACACTTCAAGTGCTTCAGCTGTTTATTGGCAAGATAAAGAAGAAGATGTAATGGATGAAAGTTATTGGAGTGATGTGAATATTCTTAGAAATTTGAAACCATTTGCTTGGTCTTATTCAGTTTCTAAGACATTAGCTGAGAAAGCTGTTCTTGAATATGGTGAAGAATGTGGGTTGGATATTGTGAGTCTTGTGCCAACTTTTGTTGTTGGACCATTCATTTGTCCTAAGCTTCCTGGTTCTGTTTTTAGTTCAATGGCTTTCTTGTTTGGTAAGTCAAGTTTCTTCTAATCTCTTAATAATAATAGGTTTTTTTTTTCTTCAATGGCAATTTAGATTATTTTGTTTTATAAAATTATGTCTAAGATTTAGACTGTCCAATTTTAAATCAACAATCAAAATCAATTAATCTGAATTTCTGGGTGAAGTGCCTACAATCCAGCGAAAAATTAGCCGCTGTGTTCGACGGTAAATACCCGATTTCAATAAAAAAAAAAAAATCAACTTATCTAGATTCCAAAATTCAACCGGTTAAACTTGATATTAGCATGCATGATTTTCAATGTTTCCCATTTTATGTTTTTTTATTGACAATCAACCATTTCATATTATATTGATGACTTAAAACCTCATGAAAATGGATGTTTTCTACGTAATTACTTTGTAGTTTTGTTAATTATAAGCACGTCACTTAAGTGAGATCACCTTTTATGTTTTGTATTAAAGTCAATTTAAATAGTGAAAATTGAGGAATATCCATTATATTGTTGCATAGTTCAAATCTCTGTCTAAATATATTACATGTAATATTTTTATCACCTGAATTAAATTCACAAATACATAGTATAATTTCTTCGTATCATAAACTATTTATATTCCTTGAAAATATTCTTTATTAAATTAATGAAATAAACCAATAAAAGTTGTTGCATTCAGGTGATATTGACAATAATCCATTGGTTGCATCTCGTCTACATATGGTTCATGTTGATGACGTGGCTAGAGCACATATTTTCTTACTTGAACATCCAAATCCAAAAGGGAGATATAATTGTTCACCATTCATTGCAACTATTGATGAAATAGTTGAAATTATTTCCTCAAAGTACCCTGAATTTCAAATACCAACATCCAAGTAAGTTCTATATATTAATTAATAGTCCTTCTCCATGTAATTTTTTTGATTATATCATGTAAATGTAATAGTAGTATTTCTTTAATTGTTACTAATATTATTCAATTTACTTTCATTCTATAGAGAGTTGATTGGAGTTAAAGGTCCTAAGCTTCCACATTTAACCTCAAAGAAACTTATGGATGATGGATTCAAGTTCAAGTATAGCCTTGAGGAAATGTTTGAGGACGCAATTGAATGTTGCAAGGAAAAGGGTTATCTTTGAACCATTAAGTTAACAAGAAGATTATATTGATGATGATTAATAAATAATATATGTCACTTAATATGGCTTAAAAATGAGCTATTTGCTGTATCCAAAAAAATATGAGCTTTTTGCTTCTTTTTATAATAAAAAAATGGATGTGAGAAAATATTATTAATCAGATTGTCACTAATTGTGTTTGGTTTAATTTTTTTAGTTTATTTACTGAAAAATATAATATAAAATAAAGATTTTGATTGTAGTTTTTTTTGTATGCGTGTCATATCCTTGCGCAGGGGCCATGCTAATCTTCTCTGTATCGTTCCAATTTTATCGGATGTCTCCGAAGACATTGACGATATGAGTTTCTTAATTGCCCTTGTTTTAAGGACCAAAAAAAAAAAAAAAAAAATTGCCCTTGTTTTATTATCCTTGGCATTTGATGTAAGCGAATTCTTGTTACTTTTGTCTTTGATTCTCCGTAGTATTATTCACATGTGCCAAAACGGTTAAGTAACTAGTATGTGATTGAGTTAATGACCAATCATTTTAATATCGATAGTTGGTTTATGTACTCGTTGAATGAATACAAGCATATTATATTTGATATCAGAACTGACCTCCAAACCATATTAAATTTGTGGTTAAAACCAAAAATAAAATAAAAATACAAGCGTATTAGATTGGTCCGTTGGTGTGCTCTTCGAACCGAATATGTCAAATTGAACTTTAGCTCAATACTATAACTCTTCTATTTATCTTATTTATCTTAACCTTTTGTATAATTTAGTTCTCTTGATTTTATTTTTTTTTGAAAGGTGTTCTCTTGATTTTGAAAGGGTAATTTTGTTACTCTTTTAATAGTAGTACCAAGTTATATCATACCTGTCCACTTTGAAGTTCAAGTCTTTCCCAACAATCTAAGAAGGCAGAAGCTATATATTTTTGTCCACTTTTTATCTCAATCACTAATTATTTAAAATTATGTGTGACGTTCGGTGAGAAAAATATTGCTTGAAGTTCAAATGAGCACCCCAGTAGAAAAATAACTCACTGACAACATTATATCAGATCCACAATAAATAGTAGTACTAAAAAACTCCTCCTAAAAAATTAAGTTTATTTATAATATACAAAATTGAGGACATAATGAAAAAATTTGTGTGTGGAAAATATGATATATTTTAAAATAAATTAATGACTGATATAAAAATAAAATAAAAATAACGACTGAACGATGTTGTAATATTGAAACTAACAACATCATTACATGAGATTCGGGTTAACAGAAATACAATAAACACACATATTCAATTTCTATACAACTATGGCAGAAAAAGCTGTTCTTGAATTTGGACAACAATATGGTTTAGATGTTGTGACTATAATTCTAACTTTTGTTCTTGGTTCCTTCATTTGTACTAAACTTCCCGGTTCAATCTATACCTCTTTATTTGGTAAGTGTTGCAACTTTTTCTAGTACTTTTTTTCTTCTGACATAAGAAACACATACACTCCTCAGATTATGTTTGTTCCGGTATCGAACACGCATCAGTGTCTAACACCAACACGTATCATTACATTGAATTATGTTTATTTTTTTTCTTCAAATTATTATATTGATGTTGACGTGTGTGTTAGTGTTTTGTCTTGTATCTGTGTTGGTGTTTCATAGCTTCTTACTATTCTTTGTTAGTTGGTGCTCAATTTGCGCCAGTATTGTAAACTTTGATTTCTATTCATAAAAAGATAAAATTAATATGTGGCATTCTCAATGAATATCAATAGGAGCCTATTTGAGTTTATCTATTATCATAAGTTTTATGAGATTGTTTAGAGAAGAACTTATGAAAAAAGTTTATGACAACTTTCGTAAGTTTTTTTTCAATTTATTTTCATAAGTTCTCTGATATAGCTTATGGAAACAATTTATAGTATATGCAAAAATTATGTTACTTTATTTTATCTTTTGTTATAAAATAGCTTATATGAGCTTATTCGTAAGTGATTATCATGATAAGTGTTTGCAAATAAGTTATCCATACATACCCTAAATTCATTTTTAGGCATACCTCTAGTTCGTTGTAAAATGCTAACTAACCATGAATAGAAAATGGATGTTGTAGGGGACAAGAATCTATTTGGCTGTAATCGTCTTCATATGGTGCATGTTGATGATATTGCAAGAGCACATTTTTTTTTTGAACAGCAAATATATTTTTGCTTGAGCATCCAAATCCAAAGGGAGATATAATTGTTCACCATTCATTGCAAGATTGAGGAAATAGCTCAAATTATTTCTACCAAATACGCTGAATTTGATATACCAACACTAGAGTGGGTTCTAATGTCATCATCCATTGAAAATTGCTTATTAGATTAATGTGATATTTCCTTTTATTGTAACTAATATTCAAATTTGTTTTCTTCTCATAGTGAGCTTAAGGAAATTAAAGGCGACAAGCTTCCACATTTAACCTCAAAAAAACTCATGGATGCTGGATTTGAGTTCAAGTATAGCCTTGAGGAAATGTTGGATGATATAATTCAATGTTGCAAGTATAGCCTTTGATTGAAAAAAGAAAAAGAAAAGGGTGATTTGTTGTTAACAAAGAAAATGAGTAATAATAATAAGTTATAGGTTAAGTTTAGTAACTATATGTGTGAAAACTAAGACATCGAGCTCAAGTAGTTAACGAGTTTCACTGAAGGATAAAGGATGAACTCCGGGAGAATTTAGGTTCGATTTGGGTTCAAGCTCTAGTCCCTACATATATAATACGATGTCCTTATTAATTGAGCTATGTTTACACGCACTAAGTCTAATCAATTTTAATTGTTGTGTCATTTCAGAATAACATTTCATAATGATTTTATGCATGTATCCAATTATTAAGGTAAGACCTCATTCTATAAACAATAATTTTAGAGATTATTTGAAGTAAAACATTACATGCCCAAATCAACACACAATATTACATTGACAATCAAAATAAATACTAGGAGTCTATGACAATAAACTCTCATTCAAGAACTTAAAAAACAAGTACTAAAACTTACATTGAGCTCATAAAAATATTACTAGTATTTCTAACATATTCCCCGTCTTGATACATCGACGATACACTAAAATTTGAGTTGCGAGCGCAACCAAAAGCGGAGCAATAGGTTTGTACAGCCGTCAAAACCAAAAACACAATTGCTGCAAAAGCTGTCAACATTTTTCCATAAGAAGACATGTACTTGATAATGGCCATTTTTTGAGCTTGAGTACTTTTGAACTTTGCATCAACCCTTTTAATCACTTGATCCAAGTTTTGAACCTTTGTTGGCCTAATAGATTTTCCCATCATCCCATTAAAAATTTGAGCAACAACTTCATAACTCAGCTCAGTTTCAATGATTTTCTCATTAATCAATATCCTTACATCCTCAGGAGTGTCTATAATAGCTCTCATTAATTCCACATACCTTGTAAAGATTAACCCTTTGGATTTAATCAATGATTCATAAGCCATAAGGTTTCTTATGAGCACTTCTGAATTCATGTCCAATTTGATAATGGGCAAGTAAATTTGACACTTCATTTCATCAAAGTCAATGGATGAGATTCCATTTCCGCCTTTAATCGACGGTTTGAATTCGATTCCGGCATTGTATAGTTCTGTTACAGACGGGATCATTACAGTTGAGTTGTTGTTGTCCAACGTTGTTGAGTAATCCTGTCTTCCAACTTCTTCACTTGTTTTCTTAATTTCTCCGACTATTTTTGTCCAAGGTTTTATGTATGAAAATCTAGTTTCGTTTTTTGATAAGAATTCATATAAAGCCTCGACAAAAGGGTGAATGAATTTTAATAGTTTCACTAATGGGCGTAATGCCCATTTAATGAAACGAAATAAAGTTTTTAATATCCAAAAAAGCATTAACAAAATTGACTTTATAATGAAACCTATAATCATGCAAGCAACCACAAAAAATATAAGTAAAGTACCGCACACCGAACAACATTTGTTGCTTTTGCTTACTTCTTTTTTGTTATCAGGTTGAGCCTTGCTATCAGACTCAACCTGGTCAACTTTGTGATCGGGCTCATCTTTGACCTTAGGCTCATCTTTGACCTCAAGCACTTGAATTGGTTCGGACTCATGTACAATCAAATGGTACATGAGATCCAATAAATGTTCGTGGTCTTCTGGATTTTTGGATAGTTGAAATTCATGAACAAATGGACAGAGTGATTCACATAATTTTTTCATGTTTGATCCTAGATCTTGATAAGCTTCTTCTTGTGACAATTCAATTTCATCACTAGTTGTGATGATGACAGCTTCTTGAACTTGCTTAAGAAAATAAGTTGGGATTTGATTCTCAAGCATGAAAACATCTCTTATGATAAAATCCATGGTCAACTCTACACCGGCAGAGTTGACCATGGCAATACCATGTTTTCCACTTAAGAAGAAAGAGAGTTGTTTTTTCTTGTTTTGTTGTTGAAGCTCTATGCATTAAACCCAACAAGAATAAGCAATCAACAGTGAGAATGTGTAAAAGGGTTTGGTAATTGTATTTGGAGGTTACATCAATGTGGTAGAAAGCTTGAATATGTGAGTGTGAGAGAATGGACTCAAGACTTTGTTGGAGTATTTTGGTGTCAAACTTATTAAAGAAGTGTTTTAGAACTCTTTTGGATGAATCTAACTTCAATTTATTTGTCATGATGAGATCAGATTTGTAATGGTGATAAGGACCAAGTCCTACAAATTGAGGGATGAAAGATTCTGGATTTGAGGATCTTAATGATTTTGGGACTTGTGACACACTTACTACTACATCATCATATGAGTTTTGTTCCATTTCTTGTAGAAGATTTTGGCAAATATCTATAACCCATTTCTCATCGGTGTAGTGTACTAAATTAGAGGCCATTTTGTCTTGGTTTAATTTTATTGCTTGTAGTAATTTGTTGTGTGTTATTTGAGCTATTCAAAATTCTTTGTAGTGTATATAGAGATTGAAAGTCTTTCAAGTCTCCTAAATTTTAATTTCTTTAATAACCACAATTGTCCTTGACTTATTTTAATATCATAGTCCTCTTAATCTATTTATTCATGTACCCAACGTGGATGAATTGGTTTCCCACATGATTTCATTTTTTTTATTTTTGTTTTTGTTTGTACTAGGTTTCATTTTTATACTTAATTGTCACTGTTAGGTGGCAAACCCCAACTTGTTTATATCTAATAGCATGGAGCATAGTCTAATTGGAAGATAGTCCAACCATGATAAAAAATAATAATAAGATATTATGCTGTGAATTTGATGATTAATCCCACAATGGACCCAAATGGCCTAAGTTGTGAGATATCTTTTGTGGCCTTTTAGTTAAAGATCCTAATTGTAATGAGTTATCAAAAATAAAATTAGGATATTTTAAATTAAATTAGTTTTTATTTTTGTCAATTGTTTCTTAAATTAAGAGTTTAATAAATATAATGATTAAATTGAGAAACATTTAACAAAGATAGAAATTAATTTAAAATATTGATAGAGTCGGAGATCTATTTGATAGTGAGTTATAGAGACAATGACTAATTTAGTGGTCGAAGTGTCTTTTTCTTGTTCATCCTCTAGAGATGGGTGATTTATGGTCAATTTGATCCAAAATCACCCCTCTTGATCTTTTCTTTAGTTTCTTTTTTTTTTTACTTAAATAAGTGATTTTCACATTTTTTTAAGTTTTGTTTGAACTTTCTTCACTGTGGTTTCTTTTTCCCGTGTTGTTTCACTCTCGTAGTGTCGAATTGTTTAATTTCTCGTATTTGTACGGTGTTTATATTTCCGTCTTTGTATGGTATTTTGTTTTTCCGTCTTCGTACAATGTTTGTTTTGTTTCAGGTTTGCAGATATACTTCAATCCAACTTCAGAATAGATTCAATGACTTTAGCTTCTTCAACGTTGCAGATTCGAAAACATGAGTACTCCAAATATTTATATTTTATCATATCAATTGTAGACTTTATCATTTCGCCGTTTTATGCTATTAACTCGGATGCAGTAAACTTGTTCGACTGTTAAACCATTTTCGTTTTTAGTGAATTTGAATATATTACGATATATTAATGTAATTTAAAAATTTGAATGAATAAATATCGTTGTTTTAAATTTCTTTCCTTGTTTGAGATTATGTTATTATTGTTCTAGCGTATGCAATCCCACTAGCAATATCGAAATGGGACGTTTCATCTCGATATAAGGTCCTAAACGGCTAAACCTATATAAAATTATCACTTTTTCTTCAATTTTGTAACAAAAAAAAGTTATATGAATATAAATATAATAAATAATCTTTAACCTATATAAAATTCATCAATTTATTCTCGTTATAAGATGTTAGAAATTAAATTGTCAAGTATTTATATATTTTAAAGATAAATTAATAAATTTATATAGTTTAAGATTGTATTTGGTGTTAAAAAATATAGAGTTAATCAGAACAATTTCATTTACATTTATATTATTTAGTTTTAAGATCATTTTAAGATTAAATATATTTTTAATCCCTATAAAATAGAGATTTTTTAAGTTTAGTCCTTATTTAATTTTTATTATATTTTTAGTTCTTATAAAATTTTCTTGCATATAGTTTTAGTCCATACTAAAATTATATTTGTTTAATTATCATTAAACTCTTAAATTTTTGAATAATTTTTATAAGCATGTTTAAACATCATGTAAAATTTATTTAATATAATTTAATTTTTTTAACATGATAGGAATTAAATATGAATTTTTTAAATGACAAAATTTCAAAATAAAAGTAACGAAATTCATGATCTAGAAATTAAACGTTGATTTCATTTTTTCATAAGGAACTTTTTATGACGGTCTAAACTTTTTTACGAAAAAATTATTCAAAAATACATGTTGATTTATCATTAGAGACCAAAAGTGAATGCATTATAACATTTTAGAAACTAAAAAATTTAAGAAAAATTAAACAAAAACTAAAGTAAAAAGTCACCATTTTATAGGGATTAAAAGAGAACCACGATGCAATTGAGTGCTGAAGTTGGATACTACAGCGATATTCCACGTGTACAACGAGCAAACCCTGCCTGCAGTTTCTCATCTTCCTCACATATATAAAACCCGCCATTTCCATTTCCACCGGAAAAACCTTCTCCGATCACAAAATGGACGAATTCGTACCCATTCTCGCAATCTCTCTTCTTCTCGGTGCCATCATTGCTCTCATTTTCTTCAATTCCTATTTCCGTAAACGCAAATCCGAAGTCCGATCCATCGCAAATCCCAATCCCAATCCAATCCCTTCAAAACCTCTTCCTAATAAAAAACCTAACCCTAAACACCATTCCTCTGATAAGGTCATTTTCGTAATTTCAATTAGTTTTTTTTGTAATTGATTCAATTGATTTTTCTGTTAGTATGGTTTGTAGTTTGTTAAGTGAGTGTATGAGATTTGATTGGTTGATTTTATATGTTAATGTGAATGATTGGTTTTAATTCATAACTCATGCATGTATGATTTAATATGGTAATCTAGGAAGCTCCGACACTGACACGACACCAACACTTACAATTACATTGAATTATATCACTTTTTCAAAAAAATTATCCGTGTCAGTATCCGTGTCGTGTCTGGTGTCCGTGTCAGTGTGTCTGGGCTTCATAGATGGTAAAGTTATGGGAATTGACAATTGAGTAATTTAATTTATTAGTTGAGGTGTGACCAGGTTCAAATTATGAAAATAGGGTGTTGTATTGTATTTGTATCTTGATTGTAATAAAAAGTAGGTCAAATGCATCTACAGGTTCTTTAACTTTTGCGTTTGTAACAAATATGTCTTTTAAGTTTTTTACGTAACAAATAGGTCCTTTAAGTTTTTTAGATAAGAAATAGGTCCTTTACGTTTCTAATTTGTTGCACTGTTACCCTTCTAGACTAAGGATCTATCTGTTACAAATGTAAAACTTAAAAGACCTCTGGATGCATTTGGTCTAAAAAGTACTAGTTGAAGTGAAAGAAGCTTGCTTTTTTCCTTTTTAGGGTGTGGTGTCTGTGGAAACTGTAAAGTAGTGTTGATTTGGGGGTTGTGAAGATTGTGTGATTTTAGTTCATACACCTGCTTTTCATTTTAGGGTTTTGGTTAATTTGGTGACGGAAATGGTTTTTGATTGAATTTATGTTTAAGGTAAATTGATTTATATTTGGATATGTTTTACATGAAAGTGAGTTGAATAATAAGTTTGAGTGTAAAAGTTACGTTTGGAGACAAAAGCTACAATTCCTAGCATCAAGTTAGAATCAATTGTAGAAGAACAATTAATTATAATTGAAAAGTCTTGAACATGTTCAAATTAATTTTAAGTCTTCAGAATCACTTTTGGCTCTCCCGTAAGTGAATCCAAACATGCTCGTATACTCAAGTTTGCATTAGTGTTGTTCGAGTGATTCTTCAAGTGTTTATTAGTGTTGTTTTGATGAAAAATTCTTTACATGGGTGTTGGTGAAGCTTAAGGATCTTAAGTTGTTGCTGTAGGTCTTCATTTTTCAGTTGTCAATGTGCTTTGGGTCTTCGCGTTCGATGATTTATTTTATTGTTTGGCTTACCCTTTTCTTTTGGAATATAAGGATCAAAGCAAGCGGCATCATCCATTGGATTTGAATACCTTGAAAGGCCACGGTGATGCAGTTACAGGGCTATGCTTCTCTCCCGATGGACGAAATTTGGCAACAGGTGTTTAAACATATTTTTTCATAAAAAAGACATTTGCAGTTACGTGTGTCAATATTTTATAGATACTACCATTGTGATTGTATCATCCCGAAGATATGTGTACTAATGTTTATAGTTACTAGCATCATGGTTTCATCAAAATTTGCGAAAATGATCTCATATGGCCCTCACTAAATTTACTTTAGTGTCAGTGTTTGAGTTGTGTCCTATGTCAGTACAGGTGCTTCATAGCCAATATAACGTTCTCATGCAAGAATTATTTGTTAACACAAACCTCTCCCCCTTAATTTCCCCTCTTACAGTATTACCAAACTGTATCTACTCTCTTCTGTTCCCCCTTGCCATTGGTTTCTTCATTTGTATTGCATATAATAAAGAGTCTCTCCCTCGCTCACGTTGATAAATTTCCTTGCAAAGTAGATATGTTCTATTTTTGAGTTTAGCTGCTTAAGCTCACCCTTCAGTTCATAAAGCAGATTCACTGTAAATTGGAACATGCATCCAATCCAAGATTAGTTTAGAGGGGGTTTGATGAATTTGCTAACATTGTTTATGACACAACATAGTTAACCAACATTTCTGCATATAAGTTATTTATTTTTAAAACATCACAGGCTCAGCAGCCACATAATTAGCTTTGTTCCACAAGGGCAAAACATGTTCAATTGAGGATTAAATACTGTTTGAATTTGCAAAATTTATTTTTAGGCCTTATTGTGACTAAATAATTACATTTGTTTATATGTATTTTTCATCTGTCATTCTTGCTTCCTGACACCCGTTTATACTTCTATGAGTATGCGCATTTGGACACTATTTATGAAACTTTTATCTTACAATCTTACATTATATAATCTGTACACATAGCTTGTGCTGATGGAGTGGTGAGAGTATTCAAGTTGGAGGATGCTTCGAGTAAAAGTTTCAAGTATGTGAATTTCATCAGCCTCTTGATACATATCAACTTAATGTTAATCATGGATTCATGTTCTATTTGCTTAAGTTTTGTTTTCTCAACTATTTTGCAGGTTCCTGAGAATTAATTTGCCTGCTGGAGGTCATCCAACTGCAGTTGCATATTCTGACGATGCATCCTCCATTGTTGTGTCATCGCACGGTCTCTATGGTTGTTCATTATACATGTATGGTGAAGATAAACCTAAAGCTTCTGAAGATAAGCCTCAAACGAAGCTTCCTCTTCCAGAGATTAAGTGGGAACATCACAAAGTTCATGATAAAAAAGCAATAATTACTATGTTTGGAACCTCTGCTACTTATGGCAGTGCTGATGGAAGTGCATTAATTGCCTCGTGTTCAGAAGGTATCTTGATGTTATCATCCCTTATTCGAGCATAAAAGATATTTTTTTGTGATCGATATATTTGTAGGTTCTTATCACCTAAAAGTATTCAGAAATTATGAAGTGAATTTGGATTTTACTTAGAAGTAGCTAGTGGAGAAAGAAATTGTATTTGTAAAAGTCCTCAAAGCGTTTTGAATAGAGTATACTGTTAAATTTATGTTTCATTTCCTTCTACCCTAGATATTTGACCACTAAGAAGTACTGTAAAGCTCTTAGCTACAAAAGGAACTTCTGAATAAGTAACATAAAATTATTAACTAAGTTTTGTTATTGTATGAGGTTTGTTCTTCTCTCTAAATAATTGATCTGTTTTTTAATTTCATTGGGAATTGATTATGACATTATTATCACTATTGTTATACCGCAACATAATGCTCAATAATGATTTTCTACAATTTCTATCCTAACATTGGATTTCAAATTCAGGGACTGACATCATTCTTTGGCATGGAAAAACTGGGAAGAGTTTGGGGCATGTGGATACAAATCAACTTAAAAATAACATGGCTACTATATCTCCCAATGGGCGTTTCATTGCAGCTGCAGCGTTTACTGCAGATGTTAAGGTAAATTTTATTGTTAAATCTTATTTAATTTAGTTGCATGTGCATCTCCCATCTTTTAGCTCAGGTTGGAATCCAGACATGGTCCTTGTTCTCAACTCAACATTTGGACTGTGCCCATTGGGTTTTAATCCATTTGGCACTAGCCTTGAAAATTTTGTATTGCATTTATTTATCACAATTTAATTGAAAAAACGGAAAAAAGGTTAGCATTAGGGATGAGGTGGCCTTAGAGGAAAATGGTTGAGATAGCAGGCTAGTGGAATAAATTTTGGCACTTATTATTGTGTTAATGTATTTGTTAGTCATCTCATCACTTAACAAAATTCATGAAACGATGAGGACAAAAAAGAATAACAATAGTGACTCAAACCAACCGGCAATGATTTCTTATAGTGACTGAAACTGAAAGAGGTGTATATTAAAGGCACTGAAAAAGTTATTTCTGCCATCAAATTTTTATTATGTTTTGAAGCAACGCAAAAGATTGCAACACTATGAGTCCGATAATTGGGTTGCAACCTATTTATGCCACCAATAAGTCATTAACTGTTATTTATGTTAATTATATGTTCTTCATTATTGCTTGTTCAAAATGTGGTGCAGATCTGGGAGATTGTATATGCAAAGGATGGATCTGTCAAGGAAGTTTCAAATGTTATGCAGCTTAAGGGGCATAAGGTTTAATATTAGTACTACTATTTTTTGGGTGATTTAGAATTCTTAATAAGCCTGATTTTGACATGATGAATATATTTTGCAAGTAAAAAAATAAATTATTTTTTGTCAATGCATTATATTCAATTATGTGAGAGGTATATTGTTTGTTAGTTTCCATGTTATTTGATTTTATGATAGCTAGCATTTATTATAGGAAATAGGTGTAGAAAATCTTTATTACGTATATATTACAATAAAGGTAACATAAAGTTGCAAACATTATTGGGAGAATAAGCTCATAGGCCATAACCTGAAGTATAAAACCACAGGAAATACTAGTGAGAGGATGCTCACGTGCGTTTATGAAAATTTAATCACATTTTAGAAAATTGATTTTTTTTAATGCCGGAGTTGTCTTCCTTGGAAGCAATATAATTGCTACAGTGTTTGGATTGCTTTTACCTTATTCTAAATTTCTATATTTCTTAAGTTAAAAATTAAATGTATTCAGTAGTATGACTAAATGCTATATTTGCCTGGGACAGAAAGAAGAAATAACACCCAGTGACAGTGTTTAACTTGCTCATAAAAATGAAATAAAATTTGTCTACATTATTATATTATTACTTTTCTTCATGAGATCTTAACTCTTCATGAGATCTTAACTCTTAATTGTAATCTATGATTTGATATGATCAATGATATTATTACTTTTCTTTGTTCAGAGTGCAGTGACTTGGTTATGTTTTGCTCCAAATTCTGAGCAAATAATCACAGCATCCAAGGATGGTAACTTAAGAATATGGAATATCAATGGTAAGCAATATGTAAAGATGATTATTTTTCACTTGTCTAATTGGTTTTATTTTTCTGTCAAAATCCCATGCCCACCAAATAACTTGCATTGTAAAATAGTTTAAACGCTAACAAAAGATATAAAATGTTGCTAATGAAGAATTCAAAGTTGTACTTCCATGATAATTTATAGCTGAAAATGGACTTTTTCCACATTACTTATTTTCACTGACCATGGCTCAAGAAAATTGTTATTTGATTGAATAATCATGTCCTCTCCCTCACGGAGTTGAGGCAAGGCTTAGGATTCTTAATTATATGTGCCACATGAAGGGCTAGGTTTTAACTATATCATTTTATATTTTTATCTCACTGTATTTGTCCTTGTATCTTGAAGTTCGCTATCATATGGATGAGGATCCAAAGACACTGAAGGTGTTCCCAATTCCTCTTCGTGATTCTACCGGTAGTGCATTACACTATGATCGCCTCAGTATTTCACCTGATGGAAAATTCTTGGCTGCAACCCATGGTTCCACATTGCAGTGGTTAAGTGCCGAGACTGGAGAGGTTTTGGATACAGCTGAAAAAGCCCATGATGGTATGCCCATGAATCAAATCTTTTATATTTCCTACAATTGCAATTCAAAAAATCAAATAATTTTCCATTTGTGATCTTTTACTCGTTGGTCATTTTCTTCACTTGCAGGTGAAATTACAGGCATTGCATGGGGTCCTAAAGCTATTCCAATGGGTAAAGCTTCTAATCCTTCTCTACTCCTTTTGATTTTTCATGTAATTGATCGGCCAACTATTTTTGTTAAAAAGTTTTATTTGTTACGAATAACATAGCAGACAAAATAGAAGAGTGGTTACGTGTTCTCTTTTTAAAAGGTCAACAAGTATTTGAAGTTGTTATTTGTCGGGAAACAAGGAGGGAAGTGGTTGTCAACTTGTCATAACCCATCAGAACACATTCTTCTGTTCGTTTAATTGTTATTCATAAAAACAACCATTTACCATTTGTTAAATGTTGGGGCTAAACACAATAGATAAATATATAAGACAATTTTAAAAAATATCATCATTTATAGGTACAAAAACATACATAAACTTTAAGTATGTGGCATATCTGTTTCATCTAGTTTGCCTTTGCTAAGATAATTCAAAATTTTGTCTGATAACCTAACAATGAATGTGTTTGTATTTCTTTCATAATTATACCTAGACTGTATCTCATACAAATCAACATGTAATTTTTGCATCTTAAACACTATGTTGAATTTTGCAGGAAATAAACAAGTTTTGGTTTTAGCCACAGCCAGTGTTGACAAAAAAGTGAAGTTGTGGGCAGCTCCATCATGAACTAGTGCACCATATACTGCACGGACAACTAATATACGCTAAAGGATGTTGCTTCAAAAGTTCTCAGCTTTGGTCTTTTCTTCTCTTTAGTTCACTCATGTCACAAAAGCTGCACGGTATAATGGAAAAAGATGAATGAGAAACTAGGTTGAGCTGAATACAGGACTAGTCCTTATGTTGATGTATTGACATCGAATTTTTGCGACTAACATAGATGATGTTGTTGGTTTTGATTGTGTGTAACTTCTAATTAGCTGGAATTAAATGACGAGGCAGTGCGAGAATAGTGCATTAGTAAATTTGGAAGAGGAAAAATTGGACATGTTGCTAGTTCTTATACAATGTACTTCATTTGAAAAACTTTTTTCATATTTACTGCACCTTGGTGAGGGCATTATTCCTTTCAATTTTCAAGTTATGGCATGCAAAGAGTGGCTGCATTGGGAAATAACTAGAAATCATGAGCTGAACTCCAAATACTTATTTCAGTTGACAAGAATTGCAAAGAAATTCACCACATAAATGAATGTTTTTGTACTAGCTATTAGTTATTTTACATCTAATAAAATTGATTTTAAAAAGATGTTAATTTTTTTTGACGTAATTAAAAAGATGATGTTAAAATGTTTGTATTCATTTTTGTGAATGATACTCTAAAAATAAATTTAGAAAGAGTAATGAAGTAACTTTATTTTGAAAAAGTTTACAAATTTATTCAAAGTTAACGCATACTTTTAGATCTCAACATAGTGTGAATGGTGAAAAAGCTTAAAAAACAATTTCGCCCACCGTGGGGCTCGAACCCACGACCACAAGGTTAAGAGCCTTGCGCTCTACCAACTGAGCTAGACGGGCTTGTTGGTTAAATGATAACTATGGTATTAATAAACATTTTCCAGGCAAAGAAATGTTGTGTTTTCTTTTTATAAAGCATATTAGATTAGATATATATACACGGAGGATTAGATATATAAACTAAATAAAATATTGAAGTCATCCTCCCATGAGTTTAGTTCTAGGATATTTATAGGGACAAATTTGATCCTGGTACTCCACTTATTCATCTTTAAAGAGTAAAATTATAAGCACTACGTTATCTGACAAAAAACCAAAAATATAGAAGCCATCAATCCTTCATTAGGAAGATTTAAATTACAATCAGTCTTGACTTACAAGCTTATTCTTTGAAAATTAACATAATACATTTGAGTTTCACAAACTTTGATGAATAAATTATATTTGGGTTCGAGGGACATACTTACTTTACTTGGCATAGCCTCCACAGTCCACCCAATTATTTATTTATTTTTGAAGATGGCAAGTACCAATTATTAGCAAAGAAACTAAATTATTCATCCAATTCAAGCAAAATATATATATTTGGGTACGTAAAATAGAGAAAATAAATGACTCTATTATACAAGATATCTCTTTAGAGCATTAAACAGCTAATCCACCTTGTAATTTTGGACAATGGAAGTGTAAGTAGGGGATATTTTCTCGTACATTCGTTTTTTGTATTGGTACCCCTGCAAATATATAACAAATAAGGTTGCAATAATTAGCTTTTGATGAAAACAGATACAATATTTTTTAAGAAAAAATTGAAAGGAGAAAATGATTATTAATAACAATTTTATAACCTTCTCAAATAAAATTTAAATTTTGTCTCTTAAAATTACAACGTCAAGCTCTTACTAATAAGTTGATCATTCATGAATAAGATAAATAATGAAGAATACCTTATTTGTTCCATAAATGTAATCACAATATGTAAATATTGAGGCAAAGTTGCCTTGACTTCTTTCACCAACATAATGATGGTGGTCATGGTATGCAGGACCTCCATAAAATGGTATATATTTTGTGGGACTCCAAGGAAAATCGTACCTATATATAAATATCAAGATCATCCAAAAATAATAGGTAAAAAAAAATGGCTAAGATTTATTTATAATGTGTATCTTAAATGTTAATGGTAATTCAAGTGGGAAACTGTACGAAAAAATCCAATAAGAATTCTAACTCGAATTCTCTAAAATGATTCGTCTTTAACTAAACTAAAACTATCTTTAACTACGATATAACAATTCTCTATTAATAATCTACTTGGATTGATATAGTGGTATTGGCTTGAAACTTTGAAGTGTGCTGCTATCAATATCACATATTCAATTCCCTCCAATATTAATTCTGGTGAATTAGTTTATATAGAGCTTTATTCTGACTTTATGGAGCTCTTGTAAATAGACGGTGGAATTGTACCTCTCATATTAATTGCTCATAAGGTCGGATACCGAGTTTAAAAGAATAATTTTCTATTAATAAATAAGTTTATATAATCTTCACCAAAAAAAATATTTATATATAATTACTTGAGAAATAATCAAACTCTTACCCACTATGTGTCTCAATGGCTTCTAGCTGTCGCAAAATGAACCATAACCAATAGGTTATTATGTGCCCTGGAACCAATGCTGGGCCAAGAAATGCAGGGAAGCCCAATATCAAAATTTCAGCCCAATGAGCATAAGGTGCTGAAAGTCCAATAGGTGTTCTATATTCATGATGAACCTTATGGATATTCTCAAATGCCCATTTGCAATGTAATAACCTATGTATCCAATAGTTTGCATAATCTTCTATAACAAGGTAAACTAGAAATTGCAAAAACATCTCCCAACCTGATGGCAATGACATGCCTGTTCTGATTCCAAGCAACTGAAAAAAAAATTGTGGTAAAATATAAATCCATAGTCACTATTTATATAGTAACACTTAAAATGAAAACCACAAAATTGAAAAACATATTAGAAGGAAATAAATTAAAAAATAATTAAACATGCAACACATTGTGAGTCAAAGAGTGCTTAGGAATTTTTTTTAAGAGAGAGTTTTGCCACCTTTTATAGTTCTATCCAGCTCGAGAGGTTAGTCTTTACGGTTACGCAATGAGGATACCCGGTTCAAATAAATAAAAAAAAACCATAGGGATAAGAGAAGAAAAGTATTGGTAACACTCAATGGAACAATTTTTTCAATTCTCACTTTTGTAAGATATGATATGATGGTACTAATAATGATCATTTACAAATATCTTATATTAAAATAAATAAGGGTCATGCTAACCGGTGCCCTCGGGGCATTGGTTAAGGAATCAAATATAGAAATCTGACCTTGAAAATTGTGCAGTCAAATTCTCAAAAGTATAAAATGTGATAATTTTATTTTAAAAGTTGGTTAAGGAACCTAAAAGAAGAAAGTTTTAAAATAAAATTATCACTTTTTATACTTTTGAGAATTTGACTGCTTCCAAGGTCAGATTTCTATATTTGGTTCCTTAACCAATGCCCCGGGGGCACCGGTTAGTATTTCACAATAAATAAATAAAAGAAATATTTTATTAAAATCCGTGCATTCAATTCAATTTCTAAGTTTTTCATAAAATTAAATACGCAAATTTTAAGAAAATATTCTATCTTTAGATTCTTAATAGTATCCAAAATTGAGCTTCTAAATTTCTGATACTTAAGTGTCCTCTTTTACATATCACTCATTTTATAATTTTTTTTTTGTATCAGTCATATGGTTCTTAAAGTAAGGGAGTTAATAGATTAATACTTCAAAGAGGCGTAAGATAAGGTGAATAAAGCCTCTTTCATAACACAAAATAGAGTGAATTACTACTAAATTAGTCACTAATTTTGCGGGACATTTTTAATATGCTCTTAAATATATGAATATTTTTAAAAAGATCATGATTTTATTAATCTTTTAAGTTAGTCATTGTATTTAACAATTTACTATATCAATTAAATCTTTATATTTTGATAACTTACCATCAAAATTTATTTTATTTTGGTATGTAACTTACCATCAAATTATAAAAATTAATATGAATAAAAATGATAAATTTAAATCTTTTTAAAAATATATTCATAAAATTAATCATCTATTGGAAAACATCAGTAAGGTTTCCTCCGCAAAAAATAAGATCAGCCTTATCTACAGACATTCAATTCATTTTTATTGCCAACCCCCAACTTCAGTTCTGATCAAATTAATTAATTTTTTGACAGTTCAAATTAATTATTGTGGTCCGGATTTTGCAATATAGACATAGCCAAATTAATTATTGTAAAGATTATACATTTTTTATTGTGAAGTAAACAAATGTGTGGATTTTATTGGCAAGCATATATAGCATGTTAAATTGCAACATACTCCCTCCGTCCCAAAATATAAGTAAAAGTAAGTTAAAAAATTTAATGCATTTAGTTCAAAATTTGGACCAAAAACATTCTCATTTATTGATTAACTTTTATTTATATTTTGGAACGGAGGAAATAATTTTTTTTATGAGTTTTGCGTGGGTTATTAGTGATTTATTTTCTGCTGATATTATGGGCCTCAACATCGTTAATTGATCATGCTGTTGTAGTCTCTCTTCTTTTTGGACTTATGCCCTTTTTGTTATAAAAAAAAAAAGGTGTGGGTGTGGCTAATTAGTATGTTAATATTTGTTAGAATATTGTTGTCACCAATAATCGAAATTTTTTATAATTTAAGGAAAATATTGAGTTAAGGAATCCCAATATCATAAAATTACATTGAAATTTATATAATCAATGTTTTTTTAAACAATGTAATAAATATTTGTAAAATATAAAAAAAAAAAAGCTTAAACATATATTTGGTCCCTGTATGTACATCAATTTTTCGTTTTAGTCCCTGTATCGAAAATTTTGACAAAATAATCTCTGTATCACGCTTTTTTTTTGACGTTGGTCTCTGCCGTCCAATTTCATCCAAGTGGCAAACGTTTTGCCACCTGGACCCTGCCACGTGGCCAAAAAATGTTGTTGACTGGATTAATGAATGCTAGAGGGACTAAAACAAAAAAATTGAACTGAATGGTAGAGAGACTAAAACCAAAAAATTGAACTGAATGCAGGGACCAAAACCAAAAAATTGAACTGAATGCTAGAGGGACTAAAACCAAAAAATTGAATTAATTGCAAAATGACCCATTTAAACTCTAAATCCCTAAATTGAAATTTGTTTCTCTACTCTTCTCTTCTCATCAACCTTTCAACAGAGAGACTCATTGCTAAAAAATATTATCCTGATAATTTCCCTTTTAACGATCCCGATCAACAACCACCCAACCGTGGTGGTTTTCTCGATGCGCTTTCTGATCATGTTGTCAACATTCGCAATATTGCCTCTCATAATTTCATCAAAAAACTCATCCAAATGGGGCGCAATGATCGACACAGTTATTTTTGCCATGAAAGCTGGTTTATGAGAAGAAAAGAGAAGAGAAGAGTGGAGAAACAAATTTCAATTTAGGGATTTAGAGTTTAAATGAGTCATTTTGCAATTAGTTTAATTTTTTGGTTTTAGTCCCTCTAGCATTCAGTTCAATTTTTTGGTTTTGGTCCTTGCATTCAGTTCAATTTTTTGGTTTTGGTCCCTCTAGCATTCCACGTGGCAGGGTCTAGGTGGCAAAACGTTTGCCACTTGGATGAAATTGGACGGCAGGGACCAACGTCAAAAAAAAAAGCGCGATACAGGGACTATTTTGTCAAAACTTTCGATACAGGGACTAAAACGAAAAATTGGTGTACATACAGGGACCAAATGTATGTTTAAGCCAAAAAAAAATATTGTTTTTAATAGAGGTGTTCATATCTGAATCAATATCTAAACGTAAAATCGTAAACCGAACTAATCCAAACGAAAAACAGCAAAATAATTGCATATCGTTTAATTGTGCGGTATATTTTTTAAGAGAACCGCACGGTTCAGTTTGGTTTGTGGTTTTCCTTTTTCAAACCAAATCAAACCATAATATTTAACTTTTTTTTAAATAACCAAAAAGTTAATAATTACTCCTCCTCCGTTCATTTTTAAGTGTCAAGATAGTATTTAATTGACAAATCATACCCTTATAATATTAAAGCGACAAATATCCCATGAGCTTAGCTCAATTGGTTGGACATTGTGCACATTTGTGCAGGAATCGGGGTTTGAACCCGGTATGCCCACTTATTCACCTTTAAAAGGTGATTTTCAAGCCGCTAGGCTACCTGACCAAAAATAAAAATAAAAATTAAAGCGACAATTAATTAGAAATGTTAAATCTGATGTTTGGCGGCACTTAAAAATGAAAGGAAGAAGTAGTTTTTAATGTTAATTTTTCACCTCACCTGTACTTGAACCCTGGATCTTTAAACCGTAACTCCATTCGCCCTTAGCTCAAACTAGTTGAACTACCCACCCCATCATCATAATATTTAACTTAACTCTATCAATTAGTATCAAACAACCTACTATCCAATCCAACTTATCAAGCCTAACCTAAATTGAGCCAAGAAAACAATTAGTAATATGTGACTATGAGACAGAATTATATTGTTATTATTAAAAATAAATTTAGGATGTATGCATATCTTGTATAAGCATATTGTATCATGTAAACAACAACATTAAATTTTTTATGTTTATTTTGTAACAAATTGATAATGTTAGAGTTAAAAATATTGTCATATTTTTATCTCGCGACAAACCAAACCAATTCAATTTGCATTGATTTGACTTGATTTGGATAATTTTTTAAAAATTAACTAAATCAAAACGAAACACGTGCTTTTTCATCTCGCGGTTTGGCTCGAAACCGAACCAAATCACACCGCAAACACACTTAAGTAGTTTTCAATGCAAAACAAAAATTGTATTTTTTTAGTTTTCACCATGTGGTTTCTGGAGGAAAGGTCCCTAGTAGTCAAGGGTTCGGAGCGAGTTATAGCATGAAATAATTTTAGTCCCCTCCCAAATATAATTGCGGGGGTCGAATTGTGGTCGTCAGTACCAAGTTAAGTGCAATTATCTCTGAACCGTCTAACGTTTCATTTTTATAATTTTTTTAACTTTTACATAAAATTTTATCAAAAAAAAAAACTAATGCATAAAATACACCGATTAACATGATCCTTTATTTAAGAGAGTAAGACATTTAATATTTAAATACTAATAGTGCATTATGCATGCACACATATTTCATTTTGTGCCCACATTTTTTTATACAAAAGGCAAGTCACCCATATTTAATTTAATTAATTTTTTTTATATTCAACCATATTTAGTTTTATGCATTATAAATAAATAAAATATTAATATATATTTTTAGAGTACGTGTTAAGGAAATAAATATTATTGTTATTATATTTAAATTTATGCTTTTAATTATGTAAAATTTATTTTAAATATTATTTTATATAATTGTTTGTGTCATTCTAACATGTTGAGATATTTAAATATAAAAAATTTGCATTTATAATATAAAATATTTAATATTTAAAAAGTTAAATTCTACGTTTCAAGAAAATAATTTTCCTTTTATATCCTTAATGATATGTGCTTTTAAGATGCATATTAGCATTCTCTTAAAAAAATTCTTGTAGTCTAGTGATTAAAATTTCATCTTACATTCTTCTAATTTTTAATATTTTTATATTTTAACATACTCCTTCTATTTCAATATATAGGAAAAAATTGATTAAAATTTAGATTAAATACATCAAGTTTATCTAACCATTTTTTTTATATAAATGTATATTGAGATTAAGAGGTATATTAGAACCCTAGTCCTCGTCACTCCTCCTCCTCCTCCTCCTACATTTATGGTCAATCTCCACCCAAAATCATCCCTTCAATAATTTCTCTATCTCTTTTACTTGAATAAGTGTGATTTATACATATATATTTAGTCTTTATCTCTATTTTCTTTTGATTTCGTCATTTTAATGCGACTTTGTTTGTTTTGTTTTTTTGTCTTGATACGGTGTATTGTTTTCCCATCCTTGTGCGGCATATGTTGTTTTCCCATCAATGTTTAATTTTTTTTTTCTATATTAAATTTGAATAATTTGATCAAATAAGTTATTTATTTTAAGAGTCATGCACTAGTTAAGCATACAAAATAAATAAATTTTGAATTAAAAATAACATTTTAATATTTATATACATTGATTATACAAGTTCTAATATAATTTTACTATATTGATCTTGCAAGTTTAATTCACTTTGTAGAGATATTGCACATATTGTAAAGGGACTGTGGTTCAAACTCTTGTACATCGACTTATTTATTTTTAAGAGATGAAATTTTATCCACTAGATTATCTAACCAACAAAATAAATTTTCTTCACTAGTACTCTTTCCGTCTTATAATAGGCGTTTTCTTTGAATTTTTGTCACTTTTTAATGAAATGATTAGTTTTGTTGATTTCAATAATAAAATGAGTTTTTTTTACTAAAATATTCTTATTAATGATAGTTAACAGAGTAGTTTAGTAGTGTTTCTCTCAGGCCTACTGTCGTTTACTCTCTCTCTCTAACATAAAATACTCCCCTTTCTCTCTAAAAAACCAGATTTCCACCAATAATCTCCCTGCAAATCCAAATATGTCTTTCAAGGTGTAGAATGTAGAGGGGGTGGTGCGACGAGATTTGTCTCCGCACCACCAGTTTTTGTGTTTTCCGCTTCGGTTTCATTCCTTTTCTTCTGGTGTCGGGTCCTCAACGCGTTTAAGCCTCTTCCTCCACCGTTGTTCCTCTAATTTGACGTTGTTTTTGCAAGGTACGTGTTGTTGGTGTGAAATCCTCTTCTAGGTGGTTGGTATCAATCTCTTGTCTTCCGATTTGTCCTCTTTCTGGCGAGTTTTGAATGTTTCCGTTCAATTTTTGTTTCACTCTATTTTGGTTCTAATTTTTGTTACTCTCTTTGTTTGTTTTAGTTTGCTATGTTTCTGACATTTTGAGTTTTTGATTTTACAGCTTTTGGTTTTGTTGTGTTTTCTATTTTGTATTTGGTCGTTTGTTGGTGCGGGGGCAGTTTGGTGATTGTTGGTGTTGAGAAGGGGTGAAGGTGTTGGTTGGAGGTGTTGAGGGGATTTTGTGTTGGTGAGGTGGTGGTTGGATCTAGTGCTAGGTGGTTGTAGGTGATGAGTGGGGGGTGGGGGGGTGAGGTGTTGGTTGGATCTTGTGCTAGCAGTGTGGTTAATGTTGTGTGTGATTGATTTTTTAGATATTTGATTCTTTGACTGTTTTCAAATCAATTGAGATTTTCAGAATTCTTTTTGAGTCTGTGTTGGTTTTCAAATCTGTTGAGGTTTGCAGATTTATTGGATCTGATTGATCTCTATCGCGTCAGTGTTGAATTTTTGGAGGTGGATTAAGAGATGAGATTTATCTGCCTAATTTTTCATTCTACTGTTGCACCATCAGCTTTTGCGGTTCACGAAGCTGCTTTTTCGATTCTGAAGAACCAATCACTTTTGATTCGAGATCAGAGTTAACATCTAGTAATATCTTTTTAGGTCGGGCTGATGATTCTTTGGTGGTCTGAAAGCTAAGGAGCGTTTTATTTATAAGAATTAGAAGCAGATCTCTATTAGGTGGTGTGTGTTTGGTTTATTCATTGATATTCTACTTATATGTGGCACATTTGTTTTACAGTTCATTTTTATATTGATCTTTGTTCGTCTTGTGTGGAGATCGTGTTATTAATAATATATACTTGTCATTCAAAATAAAAAAATATAGTTTAGTGAATTGAAAAATAATAAATAATAGTAATTTATTAAAAAAAGAATAAAAAACGTTGTCTTGATATTTTAAAAGGACAAATAATTTAAGAGAATTTTATTTTTGAAGTGGACACTTGTTGTGATACATTAATTAATTTGACCAAAAAATACATTGGGGCATGTGCCCCACTAAATTTCTGCATTGGTAGTTACCGTTTCTATTAATATAAGTGCAGTACTAGTTATTGCTCATTAGTTACATGATCTTTTTTCAATCATTATTTGACTGGTTGGGTGTCGAACTGTCAATTACTTTATTCAGTTATTATTATAAGTAAAATAAATTACTTATGTGGTGTTTAATCAATTTAGTTAAATGAAGTTAATTTTTTTGATTTGATATAAGTTATTAGTTAAGTTTATTATAAAGTCATTTTAAATTATAAATATCAAAGTATAAAAGTAGAATAATTATTTAAAAATAATAGAATTAAATAAAAATATATTTGAAATAGCTATATTAATTATTTAAAAAGTAGTTAACTTTTGTTTATAATAATGACCAAAATTTAAAGTGTTTTTTGTTTATTTTATAATAGTGACCGGAAAAAATATTATTGGTGTGTTTTCCTGAGTCATTAATCACTTTCTATATTAAGCTACGGAGAATTCATTCCGGCTTTAATTACATTAAATAATTTTACTCTAAAAATGTATATTAATTTTTTTGGTTACAAGTATAGTAATTAAATTCTTAACAGTAATAATAATAAATAATTTAATAGTAGTTATCTTTTTTTTTCTGTCGAGATTGAAATATCTATCATGAAATACAAATATCAAAAGAATAAGGACTGTTCCAAAATTTAAAGTTTAAATTTGAACCTAACACGTAGGAGTATATATGAATTCCCTTTTTCTATGGGACATAGTACACCGGTTCTTTTCTCTTTAGGAACAGCGACAAATATCACATAAAAGTTTACACACATATAAATAGGAAATTTTGAACTTAAATTTAAATAACCACAAAAGTGTTAAGCCAAGAATCTCATAGCAATGGCAATTGAGTTAGGTCTTACAGATAATCAACCTTTTACTTCATCTTAATGCTATTTTTCTAATATAAAAAAATAGCAATGACAATGGCAATGGCAATTAAGTTATATTATGATGGAAAAAAATTTGTACTAAAATATAAGTTATTTTATAATATCAGTAAAGTAATTAATGTTATTTTTCTTATTATATTAACTATTTATTCTTATCTCTTATAATTTACTTCTTCAATTTATTTTTTCCTTATTATTAATGAAGGATAATTTTGTAAATTAACTCATAATTTCTCTTTTCCATACAACATTAATTATATTTTTTAATTTGTGTAATATAATCAAAACGACTTATATTTTGGTACGGAGGGAGTAATTATTTTTAACTATATAGTATATAATATAGTATACTATAATATAATACAAATTACATTGGTCTATCATTAATAATGTTATAAAGAATACAAAATTTATAAAATTTATTGTTGGATTGAAAATTTATCGTATAGAATATCCATATATAAAAGTTTTAAAAATTGTCTAATTGCGAAGAATTTGAGTAGTTTGCTAGAATTTTTGGGTTCAATCATCGACTTTATTGTAAACCAACAAAAATATAAATTTTAAAAACAATTAAAATATTTATTGATATGCTATCGTTAAGAAAAAAACCACTAAAATATATTGCTATGCTATTGAAATCAACTAAAAATCCACTAAAAAAAATCTATTGATATGCTATTGAAATCCACAAAAATTAACAATTTATGTATTTTTATTAAATACCGTTAATTTTAAATGCTAAATTATTTAAGTACTAGACTGCTTAACAAAAACAAAGTTGTCCTATATTACTACTACTTCCGTCCCAATATATAAGACATATTTTGACTAAATGATACTAATTATGTATCTTGTTTTGATCGTATTTTTTTATTAATATATAGATATAAGATATTGTTTGATTCGTTTTGACGAGTCTTTTCAAAATATCAAGTTTTTATAATTTTTACAATAGATAATTAAAGATATTAGCGATCAAAATTGTGCATTGGCATACGTACAATGATCAAAATGAGTCTTATATTTTGGGACTGATATAGTAATAAGCAACTTGAAATTATTCTACTTTTGATAAATGTTCCTATATTTCAATCTGTATATATGAAAAAACTCACCTTGAAATGGAAAGTAAGCTCACTCACTCTTAATTTTAATGATTAATACTATTGAAGTATTGTAATTAGGATTGCATACCTTAATGGTAGGATAAGAAATGATCTGAAGAGGACCAACTGCAATGATAAATGTCCACATAACACATTTGTAGCAATTGAACATTTCCCAAAATGTTCTCTTCACTGAAGGTTGAATCTTGTATTTGTTCAATTTCTTGTATCCACTTAGCTCAACCAATAGGAATGGAATAGGGGCTATAGAATAAAACAAGCACAAGAATAGAGTGTTGTGGCAATGAAGAACAAAGTCAGATTTTTTGGCAGAATAATTGAACCATAGTTTCTCACCAAATGTGAGATTTCTACCGAGTATATATTTTGAATATTCTTCAAGGGTCTGGTAAGGGAGCATTGTGAGAGAGGGTGGAGGAGAAAATTAGAAATAGAATCTGGTAAGGGAGCATTGTGAGAGAGGGTGGAGGAGAAAATTAGAAATAGAATCTAGTTAGGAAGTTTATAAGAAGAGAAAAAGATGAACCTTTTATTATATATATATATATATATATATATATAATGCACAATAGTTGAATTTGTTTTTGGTATATAGATGAAATGATAAATCATTAAGACATACACCGGAGTTCGAACTGCGATCACAAAAGTTGAATTTATTCTAAGGATAGACAAATTATATTTTGTGTGGTCTAAAGCATAGTATGATATGAGGCCTAATAGATTTTATGTGTATTTTTTTATTTAAGGTTTTTTCTATTTTTGTTGACACAATATAATTAAGGTTTTTCTGTTATATATATACTGTGCAATGTTATATTTTATATTAAATATATAATTTTTTAATAAATTATAATTGTGTTTTTTCAATAAAAATTTATTATTTTTAGTTGTTTTAACATGTGTAATATTACAAATATGTTAGACAAATCTTTTTAATTAGTTGTAAATGTTGCAAAAGAATCAGGTTTTTCAATTTGGTCTAGTTCAATTCTTTCGATCTCTCCCCTTTCTGTCGAAGTAAAGCTAGAAACCGCTCCTATAGCCTATGAGAAGGAAAGAAAATTTCAAGATTAGGCTAAGCTACTACATACTAAGAGTCTAGCTAAGACTAGTTTAGTTGAATGAAATGACTGCTTGGTCGAGCAAAACTCTCCTACCGCTTTTCCAAAAGCCAGCTGATGACATTGATGAGTGATCCAACAATCTTAAGAGGTAGTTCTCAAAGGAGATGGGATCAGAGAAATAGGGAATGAATTCGACGTATAGAAGGAAGAGGCGAAGACGAAGAAGGTACAAACATTATACTTGTAAAGGATTCACAAATGAGTCATGTTAACACATGCCTTTAAAACACTTTTTAAGATAATTAATTATAAATTTTTTACATTTAATAATATAAAAATTTAATATTTAAAAAGTGAATACACCAATTTCTCTTTTAAAAAAATCTTCATACATTAATCTTTTTAACATGTGTTCTTAGAACACAACTTATCATCTTTTCTCTATCTCTCTTTCAAAGTCACATGGGATTTAAATTTATATTTACATATATTCACTTATATTTAGTGCAAATATGTTAGGAGAGAAAATGAAAAGAGACAATACGTTGTTATGATTTACTCCCTCTAATCTTTAATATAAAATAAATTTCAATTTTTTAAATTTATTAAAAATTTAATGCATCTAATGAAAGTTGGATATATGTCATGTCAATGTCATGTTAAGTGAACATTTGGACCATGTATGTTGATAGCACATCAAAGGTATGCCTACTATATACTAATTTGTGTATAAAATTAGGATCGTGACAATTGGAATTTGTAGAATTGTAGGCACCGACAAAATATGTCCCTAAGATAATAAAAATTTTAAAGGAAAGTTTTTTTTTTTTGACAATTGAAATTTTAAAGGAAGTTAGTCTTTTTTTTTTTTGACGAAAAAGGAAGTTAGTCTTTAGAAATGAATATTAATGTGAAATTCATGTACATATATATGTAATATAATGTGTTCATAAATGTAATGTTTTTTATTTATATAAAATATGATGATTTTTTTCTGACACATACAAAAATATAATGTTGTTATCAATTACTCAGTTAAATTAAATATATAGGAATAGGACATTATTTTTCTTAAATGTCTAAGTTAATTTTTTTTTTTACACAATAAATGTCTAAGTTAATATTTATAATTTTAGAAAATGGTGACTATTTGCTTTGATGCTTAAGGACTTGTTTGGTTGGAGAGAAAGAGGGAGGAAAAAAAGTGAAACACCGAAACCAATTCATGTAAACCCTAACCTTTTTTATAGTCTAAATACATGTATTGGTTTCCGTATTTCACTTTCTTTCCTCCCTCTTTCTCTCCAACCAAACAAAATCTAAAATTTGAAAGACGAGTTTTATTTGCAGCTCCCACTCATTTTCACGAATTTTGTGATGATGCGGCTAATAATTGTAATGATGTGATATGTCCACAATGCGGATATTAACATTTTTTGTTTTGTCGAGGAGTCTAATGAATGAAATTCCATGTTACAATGAATACTACCTCTATCTTAAATTTTTATAAGACTCATTTTGACCACCGCACGTTTGCTAATACACAATTTTGATCACTAATATTTTTAATTGTGCATTAGTAAAAATTATAAAAATTTGATATCTTGAAAATACTTTTCAAGACGAATCAAACAAGATCTTATATGCTAATATTTACATTTATAAATTATGAAAAAAAAGTACGGTCAAAGCAAGATACATGAATAATGTCATTTAGTCAAAATATGTCTTATATATTGGGACGGAGGTAGTATATATAGGATGACTAAAGTTCAAATCTAATGTCCACACTCATCTACTTTTTAAATTATGAATAATATCTTTTAACTATACGACACAATTTATATCCTTCTTACTAACATTTGTTGTTAACAGAATGATTCAAACATCATGTATATCTTTCTAAAAATTGAAGACACAAAATGTTAGTAAGAAGAAAAATTGAAGACACAAATCAAAGGAGAAAAATTGAAGAGGACAAACTGAAATTATTGGGGTTCTCTTTTCCATTTTGAAGGGCTATTTTTTTTGTTGAGATGAGAGTGTACACCGCTGAATGTAGTGATTATTTCTTTTGTTAAATTAGTGATACATTTTAAAGGGTAATTTAACTGTGTGAAAGTTACAAATGATTGATTTTATTATTTTTTTTTATCCAAAATTAAAGATGGAGTTTCTAATTATTTTATATTCAGTATATTTTAGAGGATGTCAATATGATTTACCTTTAAATTAAAATACTTAAAAAAACAAAAATTGAAGGTGAGCATATTCCAACTAACACATCATCTCACTTCATCTGCTTCATATGGCTAATTTTATAAAAACATCTAAGGGGATAAATGTTCTTAATTTAATAGATAGGATAGACATTTTGAAGTAGTTTGTAATTAATTAAAAATAAATAGGTAGATTCCACCATAGCTTACAACAAAATCAATTAGTGGCATGGCTCACAGAGAGAAAAGGGTTGGATCATTTATTTCAATTACTTTGGGCCACTTTTTGGACTCTTCTAGTGCTCTACGAAGAAGCTTGCTTTATCCGCTCCCTGAACTACTCCTGCACCCCCTAAAGTACCAAAAATATCCTTCAAATTATATCTTCTAAAATATAGCAAGGCAAAAATATTTCGAATTTATAATACAAAAATTTAAATTTTTTGGATCCTATAACCTGAAATTGTAATTTTTTGGTAAATACGATCCGAAACTAAAATTTTGGGAGTTACGATATGAAAAACCTTATTTTTTAGGAGTTACTATCCGAAATGTATCAAAAAAGAGAATTTTTCGCCCAGTTTGGTAGTTACGATCTAAAATGTATATTATTTTGGTAGATAAAATCCGAAAAAATGGAAAAAAATAAAACCACTCAATTGATTATTTCATTTCGTCCATGGATTTGTCTATGTTGTAACCTAAAATACCTGGCAATTCAGTTCAGTTCAATACAAAACGCAAAACCATAATTTATCACATGATTAACGCACAAGTACAATAAAACTTACTTGTTGATGTAATTTTGATGCAATTGGAGACAAAGAAAGGATCGTTTTATGCCGCATACATCGTCGTTCGCAAGGTTCGGCGAAGGAGAAAGGATCGGCGGCGAGAGAAGGAGAAGGAGAAAGGATCGTAAATCTGAAATAATAAATTTTATATTAGGCAGTTGTTTTGGTAGATAGGATCCAAAATAATACATTTTTCAGATTATACATACTAAAATTTTTATTTCCCTAAACTGAGGCATTTTCGGGTTTTTGGGGGGGCCTGGGAGCAATTTGAGGGGCCTAAAAAACAAATTTCCTCTACGAAACACAAACAAAAAACAAAAAATAAAATGGTGAAAATAGCAAAATCGCCATTGCCGGGGATCGAACCCAGGTCACCCGCGCGACAGGCGGGAATACTCACCACTATACTACAACGACATTTGTGATTGTTGATTTGACATTAATATACATATAAATATAAGAAAAAGCTGACCAATACCATTGCATATTATTTTTTGACTAAAAACAACGATATTCATTCATTCAAATTTGTAAAGTATATCGATCGACATCATTACCTATTCAAATTCGTTAAAAACTACAAGGAATAAATCGGTGAACAAGCTCACCGCATCTGAGTTAATAGCATAAAACGGCCAAATGATAAAGCCTACAATTGATATTACAAAATATAAATGTTCGGAGTACTCATGCTTCCGAATCTGCAACGTTGAAGACGCTAAAGTCATTGAATCTGCTCTAAAGTTGGATTGAAGCAAATCTACAAACCTGAAACAAAACAAACACCGTACAAGCACAATGCCGCACAAGACGGGAAAGCAAAACAACGCCGCACCAAGACGACGAACAACAAAACGTCGCACTATAAGACGACGAAATCACAAAGAAAAATACTAAATACTATATGAAATTCACTTATTTTAATAAATAGAAAGAGAAAGAACAAATTAGAGGGATGATTTTAGATCAAAAATTGATCTAAAATCACTCCTTTTGATGTATGAAGAGAAGAAGAAAAAATAGGGTAGAAAAAAAGGAGCGGCTGCCGAAGGAATGATAAAACTTTGTAATACCATTGCATATTTTCGAAATCGAAATATTCTTCTTTAGAGTCTAAACGTTTAGACTATTGTTTTCTTTTTCAGAATCAACTATTGTATTCTTTAAAGTATGGTTATAAAGTAATTAACTACTTATAATCTTAATAATTGTAGAGCACAAAGAGACATAATCCATCTAAGCTATCAATCTAACTTGAGTAGAAGTAATTATTATACAACAATTGATTTTTCTATATATAGTTGCTTCTAGTATGCTTGTCTCGTAGGATACGAGGCTTTAAAAACTAGATTTCTTTCCTAGTCTAATTTAATTTCATATTGGGGTTTAACCTGGCAAATATAAGTATTCATTCTTTTGATTATAATGTTACGTTCTATAAATTTAACACATTAGACTTTGAATTTATGGGTTTTAAAACATGACAAGACCTTCTTGGAGTCAATGCATGAATGAAGGATATATACCTTGAGAAGGTTGCTTTGAACAAGACCTATCAAGCAACGTTGCATGTGAAACTTGTTGCATCATGAACAACGTGGTTATTATATTGTCTTTGGAGAAGTCACAACCAAGGTTAATGTTGACTATGACCACACATGTAGAAAATTTGATTTTGTTTCTAAAAATTTTGTTTGAGTTTGGGAACAAGACCAAGTAAAATATCCCCAAATAATTTTATTTTGAGGTTGTTATTTTCCATAATACGTTTTACGAAATATTAGTAGTTAGTAGTAGTATGACGTACTTTCATATGGATTCTTGGATTCGAATTTTTTTTAGTTTATTTTCTTTTACATTCTTTTTTTTTATATTTACTTCATCGATAAATTAAATAAAGTGACTTATAATTTGGAATAATTTTTTTTACATAATTTATAAAAAAAATATTTGGTAAATTCTTTTTTTTTTTTGAAAGGATATTTGGTAAATTCTTGTTATACATACTTCCTCCGTTCTAAAATATATATAAACAAAAATAAATTAATAAAATTTGATATAAATTTTGTATTAATTAATAATACATCAATTATTTTTAACGGATAATACATCAAATTTTATTAAACTGCTAGTAATTTTTAATGGAGTATTTGCTTATATATTTTGAGATCGGGGAGTAATTTATAATTTGAGAGTCTCTATAGATAATCTCATTTAATATTTCTTATTTAATATTTCTTAAAATATCATTCCATTCCACATGTGCTTCTTCGTTTTTTAGGCAAGGTGCTCCTAATTCTACTAATTTAGTTACTCCTAATATTAATTCAACATTTACAATTTGGTCAATAAATTCATTATAAATTGCCTAAATTAAAAATTTACTAAAATTCATTATAAATTCATGTATAAATTAAGTTCACACTTCTAAAATAGTACTACAGGTAGTACTGTAGTAGTAGTAAATAAATTCATGTATAAATTAAGTTCATGTATACATTATTTAATGCTAATAAATTCATGATAAATTTACTAAAAAATTGCTAAAATAAATAAACTCATGTAGAGTATAAATTAAGTTCACACTTCTGTACCGTCCCCTGATCAAGTGAAACATTTTTCATTCCAATTTTATAATTTGTTCATCTTCTAATAATCCATATATCTATGGCCCTCTCTAGCACATTTTGCAACTTCAACACAACCAACAATCACAACATTTTTGCTTCATATTTTCCTAGGTTTCAACTCTCTCATAAGCACAAGAATGTCATGATCAAGAATCTCACTCCCCAAATTAAACGAAGGTTTCTACTTTCTATTTTTGTCACCAATTAATGAATAATATTGTTGTATGCTATTCATTTCATGTTCTCATATTGGTGTTTTTCTTTTTCCATCTTAATTTAAGAAATTTCGTACTAAGAAGTGGTGAGTTAACAACCATTGCCGCCCTTTTCAATTTGAGGTATGTACGTTATAATGATAATGATTATTTATTTTTGGACGAATAATGATAATGATATAATTGATCATAATTTAAATCTTATAGTAGTATATAATATTTGATCTTTTTAATTTATATATATTTTTTAAATTATGTGTATGTGGTTAAGTTTGTGTACCCATTCATCTTGCTTTTACAAATTACAATTGCTTAGTTTGCTTGACGGAAAAATCAGGCTAAATTTTAATTTTTAGAACTTTTAATTATTTCAGTTTATTTTATATTGGAAATAAATATTTATTTCCAAATAAATATTCATTGGTTTTTTATTATTATTTGGTGCAGTGGTAAAAAACCTGAATATCTTGGAGTACAAAAGAATCCACCATCACTGGCACTGTGTCCATTAACTAAGAACTGCGTATCAACCTCTGAAGATGTTATTAATCTCGATCATTATGCTCCTCCATGGTAAATTTTTCTTTGTTCTTGTTTTAATGATAGCGTTTTTATTTATTTATTTATTTATTTTGAAGATTTGTTTATTCCTAATTTTGTTACTTTTTGAAAATTTGGAAAGACTGTTTCTGGACTAATTTTTGGAATAATTTAGATTAGATGATTAATTGTGGGTTTGAAATTTGAATGAATCGCTATTGGGGCTGATGGAACAATTTACCATGTTTAATTTGAACTAGTTTTTCGCCCGTGGGATGCACGGGTCTTTTAGCATCCATGTGGTATGTAATATTCAATTTATTTAGTATAATAAAAAATTGAAAGTAAAAATTAAACACAATTTAGTCTACAACCATAATTTAGTCTACAATCGACAATTAAATACAAACCACCCAAACTGATATCATTGTTTTATAAATATTTATCAAAACTTACAACTACGGCATGATATCTATGATTTAGTCTCTTGTGGTATAAAGAAGAGAATTTTTTACGGTTAGAATTTTTATTAACAATGTACCATAAAAAAATTTCAAAGAAAGTAGAGTTTATACAATAGTTAATTATATATAATAGAATGGAAAAAGTTTAGCTTTTTGTTGAACCATGAGAAGTAGAGAAATCTCCATCAGTCCATCACTTCCTTTGATGAAATTATAGATGTTTGCAAAGCCAAATATCACACTCTTAAATACAGAATAACATACAACTAAATCCTAAAACGAATTAGATGAAATAAATCAAGAAAAATGTAAGCCAAATATCACACCCCTTGTTAATTAATCATTTATCCAATTCATGTGGCAAAAAAAACCAAACTCACTAATTATAGGGATATTGCTGCGTAAAAAACAATATAGGGATATTGGAATTCAATTTTTTAGGCTGGAACAAATCAAATCTTTTTGAAACTGCCGTATTAGCTAATAGGATCAATATGATGCTATAATTAAGCCTATATTTAAGTGTATTATTAGATGAAAGCTTTTCTGTATTACGATAGATGCAACTACATTTTTCTTTTCACACAATAGATGCCACTACTATATTATTTTTTGAGGTTTTTCAAATATCCTAAAAATAAAAAAGGTTGTGGAAATTGTGTATAAAAATAAAATATGATTGAAATTAATTATCAAAAAGTATTACCATAGAAATCATTAAAGTACCAAACAAAACCTTAACAAAATAAAAGCACATAGATCATACCAGAAAATCATGGATAATGCACAAAGTATCCTAATGAAAAAAGGATTATTTAGTTTTAACACCAATGGTGACATAATAATAAAATCGATGATCAATATGTCGGACATAAAAACAACGTTGTTCAATTAAAACAGAGGTAAACATAACAGAAAAAGAAAGAAAAAATATAGAATGGAAAATTGGAAATACAGCGTGACAGTTCCAAAATAACTCGAGACATCGACGGTGAGTAAAAAATATGACAATACAACAATGGTATGACGGTAAGTCGAGAATATAATGGAAAAACGGTATATTGACACGGTGAGCATAATTACGGCGAGACAATTAAGCTCCAATTTAAGGGATATGAGATGGAAGGGATTCAGACTAAGATCAATAGGAGATGACACAATTTTTGAGTTGAAGAAGTAATATTGACACTACATTATTTTATAGTAATAGAGTGATGGATTGGTATTTGCTTATTTGGTAAAGAAGAACAACATTTATTTATTGCAGAATCTATGTACTCATGGGGAGCAAAGAAGCATTGAGCAGCAAAAAATACTGCATAGATATAATTAGGGTGTGAAGACTTTTTTTGTTTATTGTGCAACTAATTGTTGTTTGTTTCCCAAAGTTTTTATATTTAATGCCTGACATATGCTGTTTTCATTTTTTATTTATTTATTTATTTAATTAAAACCAATTTGGATTAGATTGTTTATTGGGCTAAACATATTTGGATTATGAGTGATTAGGGTTAGGTTTACAATTAGGGTTAATTAGGTTAATTAGCATACTTAACAACTTTTATAATAATAAAAATATGAATTAACCAGTGAAATGCGACGATCAAATGAGTTGGGCACTACTTGGAAATGGAATACATACTTCATACTTTGTATATTTCCTAATTCCTATAAATATTAAAAAAATTCTTTTTCTTTGACTGAGTATTAAATTACCATAGACATTTTATTTACCATAGATAAAATTCTAGACAGTCTAAAAATCTTAGTTTAACGGATAAAAAATATCAAAATTGTTAGGTTGTATGTCCATGACCTAAACTCAAATTCTGAAAATTCCGAGTCCTACAGTGTGTCATTTCATCTACATAAAAAAAATAAGACATTAGATTCAAATAGTTATTAATCCAAGTTCAGAGAAGCCAAAGTAATTATAAATAAATCCACTAAATAAATTGTCCACTATTGCATTCATCATGACATTTAACCCAAATTCACTTTTTAAGATTTGTTCAAAACATAATCTTTTATTTTTTCTGACATGATTTGAGATTGGATATAACGGATATGAATTATATGAACCAACAAAAAATGATATATATTATTAATTGGTGAATATTATTTTTTATTTTTTGCTTCTATTTGGTGAATTTTATTCTTACAGAAAATAATGAAAGAGTATAATTTATTATTCTACAGGAACTACAACCCCGAAGGTAGGAAAGATCGTGTAAGCAGAGAAGAAGCATTGGAAGAACTAATAGATGTGGTAATGTTGTGTGTGTAAATTTTATAATTAATTTGTAAAAATATTGTTCTTGGTGAATTTTTTAATTATTGAAGTTTATTATAAAAAAAAAACTATCTCATGTTTCTTATTTTCCAGATTGAAACAACAATACCGCCAGAAAATTATATACCAAGGATAGTAGAAATGACTGAAGACTATATTAGAGTAGAGTACCAATGTCCAATCTTGGGGGTATGTCTAGAATTTACTTCCTTGGAACTTAACTATAAATATTTTTTTAAAAAAAAATTATTGAATAATTTATGTATATATATTAATTTATTTGTTGGTTGAAAAGAAAATGCTTTAACATTTTAATTTTTTTACTTTTCATGTTCAAACAGTTAGTGGATGATGTCGAATTCTGGTTTCCAAACGATAGAAATTCGATTGTTGAGTATCGTTCTGCATCAAGGGTGGGGGATTTTGATTTTGATGCGAATAGAAGAAGAATCAAGGTACAATTTATTATAGTTCTATACGTATATAATGATAAAATAAATTATAGGAAAAATAAATAGTCATGTAGCCGATCGCGATTGATGGAGAAGATTAGACTACTCTTATTTTGATTTAATCAAATCAATCTTAAAATATATTTTAGAACATAAATTGTTTGATCTTCATCTAACGATTGAAATTTATGACAATATATCAGGCATTGCGAATAGAGTTGGAAAAGAGAGGATGGGCATCGGTAGATTCAATGGCTACATGAGGATCATTGAAGTATCTACTTTGCATCCCAAGAATCAATATGAGTAGGAAAGTCTTAATTATCAGGATATTGTACAGCATTTGATAAAGATCTTATAGTTTTTTTTTTTGTCCTTGTGGTTCACTGATTTTTCATGTTTACTATGTAAATTGTAATTGTAATGCATGGTTACAATGTATTTTTAGATTCAAATTAATGCAGAGGATAGCTCTGTTTGGAACTGAAATTAGCTCGAAATAAATCAAATTAAGCCATTTGTTACGATCATTTTGGCAATGCTACCGCGTTACATTCTAAAAATATGTTTATTTTAACATAAATTTAACATATGTTTATTTTTTACATTAAGGGGAATCCATTCAAAGGATAACTCTAAGAGAATTATAAACCAGTTGAAACAAAAATTGACCAGATTGACACTCAAAATGTTAAATAATTTTATACAAACGTTCAATAACGATAACGATTGTGTATCTCTTCAAATCATCAACTACAGTCCATTTTATGAAGGAAATTTATAATATAGCCAATAGATCATAGATACATACAAGTTATAGTATATCTACATTAATAAATAGATTAATAATAGAATCGTGTACCTTTCATCCGTAGGGATTGAATGAGAAGTTAGGGTTGAAAGTTCTTCTACCTCTCACTGGTGAGCAGTTATGTTATATCTAACTTAATGAGATAGTTAGATTATTAATACTCACCAGTGGAGGCAGATACCTCTCATTGAATTAAAAAATATAAGAATGGACCAACCCATCACGGCCCATTCACAATAGAACCCAATATAAATAACAAGAATAATAACTTTAATATTTGATATTATTTATTTCATATATTATATTAATTAATTAAAGTAAATTTAAAATATTTAACATTTTAATAGTATGATGTAGAGATAGTTGATTTTGATAGGATATTACTAACTCTTTATATATAAATAATTTTCATGAGCTCAACTAAATTGGTAGAAACATTATAATTTATACTTAAGAATTTGTACTCATACTCGAACACCCACTTGTTCATTTTAAATATAAAATTTCTTACCACTAAATTATTTAACTATAAAATAAAGTCCAAATTTAATACTTTTGTTTTCCCACACAAAATTTAAAATTCATTTTGGAACTATCATAAATATTATTGAATAGTTTGAGTTCTGAACTTTGTTTCAAAAAAACAGTTTGAGTTCTGAACTTGAAATTATCTATTTCAAAATAAATAAATAAGAACTAAATAACAAAAAATTAAGTAAATAATAAATAAATGCGTTTGATAAACAAATGACTGAATATGACAACTTCAACAATACTCTAACACCGTCAAAAAAAAAAAAATAGTCTGAGTTTAAAACTGTTATTGAGACTGTACAAATTAGAGTTCCATGAACTGAACAAAAAAAATAAATTTGTTCCATTGTTCCATAGGGACAACTTTTTGTCTTCAGTATTATTTGTCTAAAATACTAAAATAATATTCTCTCCACGAAAGATACAGACAAAATTTATTCAATAGTTTAAATGTTGTCATGATGTTTGGTTTTGTAGTTATTACTCCCTCCGCACCAAAATATATGTTGTTTTGAAGAAAAAAAATGTATCAAAATATATGTCACTTTACATTACGAATGAAGCATTTAATATTTTTTCCTGTTATACATACTACCTCCGTCCCTTAATATAATACCATGTTTGACTAAATTGTATTATTCATCTATCATATTTTTACCATATTTTTATAAATAATATTTAGATATAAATATTAGCATATAAAATCTTGTTTAATTTGTTTTGATGAATATTTCCAAAATATCAAATTTTTATAATTTTTACTACTAGATAATTCAAGATATTAGTGATCAAAATTGTGCATTGACGTACGTGCAGTGGTCAAATGGAGTATTATATTTAGGGACGGAGGTAGTATTTATTTCTCTTTCTTCATTCAATTATACAATTTATCTTTTTCATACAATTTATGAAGGATAATTTTGTAAATTAACTCATAATTTCTCTTTTCTATGAGAAATTAATTGTATTTCTTAATTTGTGTGATATGGTTAAAATGTCATATATTTTGGTACAGAAGTAGTATATGTGACCCACTATGAAGCCCAGATACTCGATACGATACGGATACGGCGATACGAGAAAATTTTAAAATTTAAGATACAATACGGCTATGATACTTCAATAAAAAATTAAATATATAAATGCAAAATATATAAAACATAACTAAAATTGATAATAAAGAAACATTTATATTATTAAAATTATCAAAACAAGTAAATTATGTATCTTAAATACTATCCAAAAAGCGAGTCATGTGCATCTCCACTAATGACCTATAATTTTGTCGCTCTCCTTTCATGTATTCTTCCTTTTTCTTTGACAAAAGTTGAAAATTTGTATGCACATTAACCAAATCATTAGCTCTTTTAGATCCATTTTATTTCTTTTCAAAGAATGGATAAAATATAAACACTGGATACTTCTCTGATACGCATCGGGAAGTATCTGATAAGTATCACATAAGTGTCGGCTATTTTTTATTTAATTTAATAATTGGATACTTCCCCGATACGCATAAGGAAGTATCGGGAAGTATCTGACGCGTATCGGTATCGGATACGGTATCTGACACGATACTTGATCAATTTTGGAGTATCGGGGCTTCATAGGTGACCCATAGTTAAAATAGAAAAGTATTACTCCTTCCATTCTAAAATAATTATCACAGTTGACCAGCTTATGTTTGCCAATGCACAACTTTGATCGTTAATATTTTTAATTTTGTATTTTAAAAATTATAAATTTTATATCTTAAAAATACTCATCAAGACAAATCAAACAACATCTTACTAATATTTGCATTTACATATTAGTAAAAAAAATATATGGTTAAAATAGATTATGTGAATAATATCTATTAACCATTTGTGACAATTATTTTGAGATAGATGAAGTAATTAAATAAAAGGAAATATTAACATTTGTCCTTGAGGCACTTGTTACTTGTTAGTATACTAATAAGAGAAATTTAGCATTAAAACTTGTGCATTTTGTATTTTTAAAAGTCAAATATTATTAATTTCGAAACAAAATTATTATTTCAAGAATTGTTTTTTTTTTGACAAATATTTCAAGAATTGTTAAAATAATGTGTCATTGAGACATCTGTTAACATGATCCACTAAATAAATAAAAAGTGGCAAAATAAAATAAAATTAAAGTAGGTTAAAAAATGATTGTCCAAAACGATGGAACAGTTGGTGTAATAAGAAAAAGAAAGTAGAAGGAAGGAGGAACAGACATAGAGAGTAGTGCGTGTAATGGCGGAAGTGTTGTATTGGATTTTAACCTTTGTTCTTATTTTAACCCTTCTTTGTATCTTAGGTTACCAGGTTCGTACTTATACTTCTATTCTTCATCATCCTCATTTTGCATTGCACTTATCATAATAATTAACGATTAATTCCAGATTTATTTTTATGTCCTTTTTTGTTTTTTCTAGATCAACATACATAACCAGATCAACAAATTATGTTTTGTAACTGATTTTATTTTGAGTGTGCAACGTGCAAGAACATCAAATATTAATGTCTAGTTTCTCACATGTTAGGTTTGTCGGTGCAACTTGTTGCCTGTCTACCTTTGGTTGATTCATGTGTAATTATCTCAATATATATTCAAATGGAGTAATTATCTATTAAAAAAATATTTATTCTTTGATGAAAGTTTTATATTCAATGGAGAATTTTTAACATGGTTCTTAGTGTGTGTGCGTGTGTTAGGTTGTGCGGTGACAAAATTTGATTTTGAGTGAATTAATTCTATAAAATTTATTATGAGTTGAAGGTAAAGTGATTTATACTTAAATATATTAATGGAAAAGTGAGTTGATCGTAATTTAAGTGTAAAAATCTCGTGTAGGCTTAAAAACTACAAATCTTCCTCTAGCTTCAAGTTAGAATCAATTTTGAAGACGAAATCAATTCTAATCTAACGCAAGCAAACATATCAAAATCAATTCTACAGAATCATTTCTAACTGCTCCAAATGTGTAACCTCTCTTTTTGTTGGATATTTAGACATCTATAATCTCATCATTGTTATTTGTATTAATCCTCACTACTTCCTTAATCCATTGCCTATAATTTTTCTCATCCTTAAAATATGTAATCATGCCCCTACAAAATGTACCTTCAATTGTTGGTTTGATGAAATTTTAAATCTGGTTTTAAAATAGACCATTGTAGTATGAAATATGAATGTATGATATACTTCTATTTTTATTTTTTCTTTTCATGAATAAATTCATGTCCTTGAAGTTTGAATTCACGGTCACGGCTCAATCATTTATGCGCCATATATAAGTTCAAGAGAGCAAAGTAAGTGCTTACTATTTCAGAAAAAATTTAACATCCCTTGAAAATTTGAATTGCAGCTTATATTGTTGGTGGATTTGGAGTTTGATTATATAAATCCATATGATTCAACAGCTCGGGTAAACCAGGTTATCTTGCCGGAGTTTTTCTTACAGGCAGTCTTCTGCTTTATCAATCTTATAGCAGGACATTGGTTTATATTTTTGATATCTGTCCCTTGCCTGTATTACAATGTTAGCTTGTAAGTTTCTTCTCTTAACCTTCTTAAAATAGTTTATGTTCTATCAATTCATTCATGTCAAAGTCATGGTTCTTTATACGGCAAGATAAAACCAACGGAGAAGATTTTATTTAATTTGTGTTATCACTTAGCGGCTATAGCAGCGCTATAACAAAACATAATATTAACAAACCACTATTGTTCGACGATATGTGATTTAGTACAAAATGATGTCATATAGCATATATAGCAGTGTTATAGCACTATAGCATAGTGGAATTTGAACAAAACGCTATTTTTTGCGGTCTGTGGTCGACAATACTAAAAATATCTGATGACATTATAACTATAAAGTTTCGTAAAAAGACAAAATAGTTATTCTTAAATTCTTTCACATGAATAAATAACTGGATAGGCTTTATAAGCTCTGCTGGAGTTGCATCTCTAGCCAATATGGAACTTGGAAATTTTCCAATAGTCTTCCTTTGCATCAAGGGCTATTGGCCTGATGTATGGCCTATTGCTGAATTTATAATAGACTTTGATACCATACTATGGTTTAGGTTTAATTCATCTCTACAATAACCTTATCTCTAGCCAATGTTAGACTTTGAATTTTTAGAGTAATTGATTGTAAGAGTAAAAGTGACGATTTTTTTCAGTCAAACTAGCCTATGACCATAATATATATAGGCCAAGGATCTGTACAAGTTAGTTATTACAAATCAGTTTTAGAAAGCTAACAACCAAAATAACTTGCTAACAAGTAACAACTAAAACTAGCAACATAAAACTATACTTGCGAAGCAAGTAATCTGTCTAGATCATACCAAAAGACAAAAGTAACAATGATGTCTTTCAAACACTTTCGGGACATAAGTTGTTTCTACGAGTTTAATAACTTAATGTTACATTGTAAATAGGTTTTGCACTAACTTCTGATTAACATTCGTCATCTTGCCATATCATAATATTACTTCAAATACATTTACATCGTGAGAAGAGTGTAATATGATCAAACATCTATGTAAACCTATTTACACTGTGTAGCAGAGCTAGAAGCTACCAGTCAATGCGGCCGGGGCATACGCCTATATAACCCTCTAGAATCACTACAAAACTATCATCCTCGGTATCAAAATATTTAAAGTTTAAACCTTTGTTGATGCCACCAAAGGTGGAGTTGGCTATGCCACGCACATGCCCCCTTCTTCTGCCCTATATACATATTGACACAAGAAGCTTGCCAACTAAAGTAAGAAAACATTATTAGAAACTTAATCGAGGATTATCAAAATGTAAGTACGCACGTAGTGAGATAAGACTTTGTCGTTGTATCAAAATTTAAGTTGCAAATGAATGAAATCTGGTACGAGATAATAAATAGAATCTAGAAATCATCATCAATGCCTAAAATTTCTGTTTAAAATATGATGAGTTGTTATTACCTATGTGCATTATTTTGATGTATTACTACACCTCATTTGACTATGATGCTAATATCAGGTACATTAAAAGACAACACTATGCCGATGTTACTGAAATCTACAATAAGCTGAATTTTGAGAAAAAGAAACGCTTGTTCAAAGTTGGACATCTCATCTTGACATTTGTCTTTTCTATATTAAGGTATTGTGATTAGAATTGCATTCTTTTTTGAACCATTCTGTATTAATTCAAAGTAAAAGTTGCTGACAGTTTTCTAATCTGAATATGTTTTAGCTTGGTATGGACCCTCACCGACGAAGAGAATTAACTGCTGGCTTACCTTCTTGACAAAGCTGTAAGTTTCCAATACCTTTGTGGTTGAAGGTTGAGTTGTGTTATTCTTTGCATAATTATATTATCTAATCAAATTCTTGCTCATATCCAAGAAGCTATAGGGTGACATTCAATACTTTCGCAGGCGAATCCATCTTTTAAACCGAATTCCATGGGCAAGAACCTTGGAGCGCAAGTCATCCACGATGAGATGTGACAATCAATGTTGGTGCTTAGGCAAGGATGACGGGAATGGAGCTTGAGAAGGTTGTGATACATACAATAGATGAAGTTTTAGATTCTTTCTATTAGTTAGAGTGCTTTAGACATGGACAAAAAGTATGTTTAGTCTTTTAGATGATAACCATTTAGGTGCAAACATGCTGATTTTATATGATATGCATAATTTTTTAGTGTTATTTGCTTCCTTGATAAATTCTATAAACAAATGTGTTAAAGACTCTTCAACCAGATTAGCTTATTGCATAGAAAAAAAACTAGATTAACTTAAATGGTAAAGGAAATTTGTAAAGATTATATCTAGATAATATCTAGATTAAACTTATGTGGATATGTACAAACTATTTCTATAATAATCAATGAGACTATGATTAAACTATTTTCATATAAATAATTTGTGGATATGTAAGAAACTATTTCATAAGCTCTTCCAAATATACATTTTTATGCACGCTCTTCCAAATACTCCATTTAATAAATGTTTGAAATAAGTTGTAGAGTCGACAAAGGTTAGTTCAATTGTTAAGGATATGATGTGGCTCATATCTCACAAGAATGTGTTTGAATCTTTCTGGAGATGTGATAGCATTGTTGGTAACTCAACTGATTTAATTTTTTTGTCAATTAAATAATAAGTTTGCAAACAATTTGTAGACATATATTAGGCTATTTTTATAAACTCATCCAAATATATTATATGATACGACAATGAGATAAACAAACTATGAATAACATGTTCGCCCTCCATCCATGTTTTAAAACAACAGCTACTACTATAGAATTTTTGTTGTTGTAATAATACACATAAACTTTAAGCTTTTTTTTTTTTGTTATATCTTTAAGCTTTCTCTATTAAGCACAACTAAAAGAGTCTTATATCATATATAAATGTAAAGTCTGATAATAAAATTTACTACATTCAAAAATCGATCATAAATTCTCCTGAAATTTTATTTTTTTATAGAACTCAGTAACCATTTGAATTCAATATTTTTTTTACATCATATATCTTTTGATCCGGTAACCATTTACTAACAAGTCCTATTTTAACAAAAGTTATTTTACTCTAGCTTCGGCAACCACGAAGCTACATGACAAGTAACAACTTTGGGTCTATTTGGCAAGCACAAAAAAGAGCTTATAGCTTTTAGCTTATAGCTTATAAGCTCGTTTGTAAAAAATAAGCTCTGTTTGGCAAAACGTTTTGACATGAGCTTATAGCTTATTTTACTAGCTTTTAACTTATTTTTCAAACGCTATTTTAAGTAGCGTTTGAGCTTATAGCTTATAGCTTATCACTTTTTATTCCATTTTTGCCCTTACCATTTTAACTAAAATACATATATGTCCTATTGTATTTATTACTATAATTTATTATTGTGAAGTTTAGTTTCACGAGATACTATTTCTTTTGTGCTCCATTTTTTTTTTCTCGGCCAGTGTATTTTATTTATTTATATGTTGATAGCTTTAATTTGTTTTTGTTTTTTGACGTATTTAATTTGTTTGTTTTTGGTTCTGGCGTTTGAGTTTTTTTTCCTGGTTACATAATGTTAATATGGGCACACACTACACTATATGTTATTGTTTCTATTTTACGTAATGAATTTATTGTTTTTTAATTAACAATATTTTTATTTATGTTTAGTGATTATTGTTTACTTATAATTTTTGTATTTGTTAAAATTGTTACTTTAGTATTATTATTTTTATTATGAGTTGTTGATCACTATTTTTTATTGTTTCGTTGAATATATTTTATTGATGTGTGTTTAATATTATATCAATAAAAATATATATTAAATATAAATTATTAATAATTTTGAATGTCCTTTTATGTCATTATACATTTGTTATTAACTGAACCGCTAATTTTACCAAACACTTCAATTAGCTTATCAGCTAAAAGCTATCAGCCATCAGCTATAAGCTATAAGCTAGCTTATCAGTCATCCGCTGTTTTTGCCAAACAGACCCTTTGTATAAATACCAGCAACGAACGTCCACATCCATCCTCACACTCGCCCACCAAGCATATTCTACTCTTTCAATCACAACTCAGTTTTCCTACCTCCTCCCTCACACGCTACAACCCAATGTGCTTTTCTTGTCTACCCATCGAACAAAAATAAAAATTTATCTAAAATAATAAGCCCTAGATTTGACACTCACAACAAATTTGAATTTTGATATAGCAAGTTTATCGTTAAATACTGAAAGTGAAGATGAAATGGTAAAGAGGGAAGAGGACACAAGCTTACTTGTGGAACAAGTTAACGATGACAATCACACCAAATCATCTGCTAGTGCATAATAGCTTAAGATGTACAATCTGTATGATAGTGTATGTAGTTCACAAGTTAGTTAGTTGGTTACAGCTGTTAGAGTAGCTTAGCTTGTACTATATAAGCACTTTTGTACCAAAAACTCATTCATTCTTGTATGATCATTTTCTGAGATTGATTTGATTCTCACTTTCTTTATGATTTCTATCTACTTTCTTCCTCATTTCGCCATCTTTAGGATGGTGTCAGAGCTTTAAGGCTCTGTTGGGCATCACTCTCATTTTTTTTCTATTCTTCACTATGACTCGGACCAATGCGAACGCCAATGTCGGCGCCAGAGCAATTGTGCAACCGGTTCCGTAAGATCCGTAGCAGACTCCTGGTAATGTGTATTATAATCATTCCTCCGATGGACCTTCTTCAGTTTCCATTACACCGGTACTTACGCATCATAATTGTCATGCGTGGGTGCTTATGATTTTGTTAGTGGTACAATTCCAGTACCAACTCTGTTCGATCCAAGCTTCAAAGCATGGCCTTGCCGCAACATGATATTGTTCCCATACAAGTCAAGATGCCAAATGGTACAATAGCTTATGCTAAGATTGCAGGTACTGTGAAATTAACTGCAAAATTCCATGTACATAATATACTGCATGTGCATGAATTTTCCTTAAATCTCTTATATGTGACTAGACTAACATATAATTATGAATTTCTTGTATTATTTGATGGTATGACTTGTATGATACAGGAAAGAAGCACTTGAGGACGATTGGTTCGGGTGAATTGATTGAAGGATTGTATTACTTGACCACCAAGTCTAGCCAAAGTATTTTTGCTGCCACCATTGATACCAAACCCTTGTCCAGCTCCAATGTGCACATTCCCAAACAAGCCCTATGACATTTTCGATCAGGTCATCTTTCCAATAGTAGATTACTGCGTATTCAGCATGCTTTTCCTTTTGTAACCGCAAGTAATAATTATGTTTGTGATATTTGTCATTTAGTAAGACATAAAATATTTGCTTACAAACTTTGTGTAAATAAAGCCACTAAATGTGGATGTTTAATACATTTTGATATATGAGTCCCATATCTACTTCTTCAGTGCATGGCCATAGATATTTTTTGACTGCCATTGATGATCATAGTGGCTTTACTTGGCTTATTCTTTTAAAATCTAAATCTGAAGTTAGTACTCGTGTTAAGTCAATCATTCAGATGATTGAAACTAACTCAGTTTGATACTTCTGTTAAAACCATCATGATCAGTTTTGTTTTGACATAAATAAGAGAAATATTTTTGTATCTAGAGACATTGTCCATCATGATCACATTTTTCCCAAACACTCATCAGAAAATACCATCAAATGGACATATCATACACCTAATTTACAATCCTTTACTGATCATCACACCACACCTAAAACACAAATAGACACAACAACTGATTCTGAACGCGAACACTCAATCTTGCTTGACACAATTAAAGTAACTCTTCCAATCACTTGCACATATGAACATGTCTCTGTTGACGTTGTGTTGTAATTTTGAATATTATTTATATTTCAAAAGTTAGTCAAAATATTATCTATTTTTCTATGACAATAATTACTTGGTCCAAATCTCTTTTATATCTTTTAATTACTCAACCGTTTTATTTTAACTAAATAAAGACATATATTGTTGTGCAACGTTTTCATATTTACTACCGTATCATCTCTTATCTTTACTACCCTATCTCATGCCTTCACTGAAAGAATTAATTGGCAATAGTAGTGCTATATGCAGAGTACTTATATAAATTCACAATGGTGCAGTGGTGAAGGGGTGAGATAAATGAAAAGAAAAAATAATAGTATGCATATACATTAAGTAAAATTTCTATAATTATTATTTCAATAATTATTGGTATAATTTCACAACATGTTCAACCACAAGCTGTACCTATTCATAATTCTATTTAACTAGACTTTCCATTAGACCGCACATTTCCCAAACTTTCCATGCATTCTTTCAATCAATTCACCCGGATCAAAAGCTTCAGGTACAACTTATTGACTCTAAGCCTAAAAATAATAAAGAGGCCAGATAGATGTTATTCATACCTAAATTAATGCATCAAAGCAAAACAACAATACTTGGATTTGTTGATGCACCGGCCAATGTTAAGACTATAGAGAGTAAATGGGTGTATAAATTGAAACACTAATGGTTATAACAAATTGAAGGGCTAGACTTCTTTGATACTTTTTCTCCAATGGTAAGTATTACTTCTTTTAGAATACAGAGTGCTTTAACTTCAATAAAATTTAGCATTTACATCATCTGGATGTAAATAATGTTTTTCTACATGGAGGACTACAAATTTAGTATTATGATAAAATTTAAATAGATTTTGGGTGTAAGTGGATATTTTTCGGATGTGACTATGCGAGCGCAGGTACGGACGTTGGACCTTACAAGAAGCCGAATGCTAGAAGCACGGATTTGTAGCATTGGGAAGAAATTTTTAGAAGAAAATCACAAAAGATTATGTTACAACAAGAAATCGGAAGCATGTCGCCCACTGTTTCTACGACCATGAATTGCATTGATTTCAACACTAAAAAAATCCAATTTTTATTTGAAATTAAAGTGTACCAAAGGATTGGTTAAATCAAAGTGAAGAATCTATATATCATTTAAGTTTATATGTTTATGACTTTATGTTCTTTAATAAATAAGAAATCAGGGAAATATTTAATGTTTATATATTTATATTCTTTTTCATTTAAGTTTAAAGAGGTGACTGCTAATATATATAATTTGTCTGACAAATAATAAAATATTTGATTATTAAAATAAAATCAGATATTATATAGATATTAAATACATAAATGTAATATGGTTAGAATTTACCGAGGGGATGGGTAGCTTGGCTAATTAAGCCAGTTGAGTTAAGGATTAAGAAGTCGCAGGTCCAAGGTTTAAATATTGACAAAGGAGAAAAAATCTAACATTATATTAACAACTAACATTATCTATAAAAAAAATGGTTGGAATTTACTATTTCTAACATATATAATTCTTCGCATGACATACGTTCAAGATATAGTTGTTTAATACATAAAAAATTAGGAATATTAATGAATTTTTTTTTGTTGACAAATATAATATTTTTAATGTTAGAATTTAAAGTCAATTCTTAAATCTAGAATCAATCATGTTAATCATCAAGAAAAAATTGTTAACATAAGCGGAAGCGTACCTGAATTCATGACCGATTAGTATTGTTGTGGTTTGGTCTTCCATATAAACATACTTGAAGAATTCATGATATTATGAGAACGTTTGAATCTATGAAGTTGTGATCTTCCAATTGTAGATTCCTTAAACTTTATTTTCTCTTTCAATGGGATAAAGAGAAATGTAATTGTCGTGTCTACAATCGGGGACCATAACCTTTATTTATAAGAGTAACATGTCCTTTCATGAAGAGACATTAATGAAGAGACATGACTCATGATTATTATTTCATATTTTTGCCCATCATAAAAATAGAAATAATACTTATGGTATCTACACAATAATATTCATGACAATTATATTCTTATAGTCTTAAACTTTATAGCAAATAGATCACTTCAATTTGACTAATTAATATAATGACTCTAACACATTAAATATTACATGTGTGACCCAAAAATTTCTTACAATCTCCCACTGGTCACATATGTGTCCATAAATGTGTTAGACTTTATGAGCTCACATTAATGTCATTATAAATCTTGGATATATCCTTCTCTCGTCCATTAGTTATATCAATATATAGAACCAAAGCGGTTTTCGTTATATCAATCATAACTAAACCCATCAATGATCACTAATATTAAAACAACTAAATGACATAGATTAATCATGAAATGTGTAGCATGAAAATCACATGAATGTGATCTATACATGTCGATTTTCAACTGGTCCTACTTTAATCCTTAGTGAGATCAAAAACCTTAACCAAAACTTTATTTCTGCAGAAAATATTCTTAAACTTTACTTGAACTTAAGTATGTCTATATCATACAAGCATTAAAAATAACAAACTCCCACTAGAACTGAATATCCCTTAATGATAAAACACTCATACGAGCAATATGCATGAAGCCCTTTAGGTGGAAAACTTTAGTAAGCGGATCCGCGACTATGGAGTTTGTACTATTATGCTCTATAGACAACTGTTCACTCTGAACTTTATCTTTATCAACAAGAAACTTGATATCTTTATGCTCGACTTTTCCAAGTTCTTGTTATTACCGAAAATAGAATCACTGAATTATTGTCACAACATTATTGGTCTTTCAATTCCTTATCCATAATGTGCAGCCCTGTGACAAAGTTTCTCAACCAAGTTCTATAATCGAATGCCTCATAATATGTTATCTTTGCAACAAACGAAATTGGAGTCAGTATACCAAATGATCTCAAGTTGATCTGACCTCCGATATATGAGCATGCAATCTTTTGTTCTCATTAAATATTGTATGACCTATTTGGCTGCTTTCCAATGATCTAATTTTAAATTGCTTAAATATCTACCGAACATCCTAGAAATGTACGTAATAACCGAACACATACAATCTGAATTTTCTTTCATCAAAGTCATTCATAACCGAAGAGAGAACAACAACTGAACAAAACATGCTCAAATAACCCTCAAAATAAAAGTAATATTAAATTCAAATAAATTTAAATCTCATTACAAGATATTGAGAATCCATTAATATTCTATCTTTAGACAAAATATTAACTTTTCAATGATACTTTGATGTAGTAATCAAACACTGATAATAAGAGCATGTCAAATAATAAATTTTCCTTTGGGCCAATTTATTATTCACACACAAAACCGAATAATTATCACGCATTTATTACCACAGGTGGACTTGTAATTCTGTAAAATATTTACCTTCCTTTGGGCCGATTAATATTCACATAAGTTACAACCACACAACCTTTTATATTTCAAAATAAATTAATCTCCACAAAAGAGGTTACTTTGGCAACATTATGCTTCAATCAAATTATTTCAAAATATACACATAAACTATCCAATATTTAAATTTAAATTACTTGACCAAAATATAACCAAATTTGCAAGAATAAGAACACAACTTGCAATTTCCATAACAGTAATTAAATCTTGTTCCAATTCCTTTACTTCTTAAAAATAATAATAATAAAAATAAAACAAAATTATGGAACTTGATTTCTGTTTGGCACCGAAACAAAATTAAAAGACCCAAAATAAAATTATGAACGAAATTTTAATTCAACGATAAACTAGACAGGGTCATAAGATAAATTTTCGGCACAAAAATTTTCACCACAAAAAAATAAGAATGATGATAATCAAATTGATTATATACTTCAAAAGAATCATAAACCAAAGCCGCATCACATGATGAACCCAAAAAAAAACTATCTTTCTATCAAACTACAACATTGAAACATATATCATATCATATATTTTCATTCTGTATATATATATAAATTCAAAAGGGAACACAAATAATATGTATCCCTCATATGTTCATATATAATAATGCACGTACACAGTATATAATGAAAACTATATCCAATGAATTCATCATATACTCATATATAAATTGAAACCGAATGCATAAAATTTGAAACAATTCATGAGGTTTGACATATAAGTCATGCATAAGTATAATAATACATATTATATATATTATACCCGATTGCATAAGTGAAAAAGAGAAACAAACCGAAACGGAATTCATAATAATGCAACAGAATTACCAAAGAATAAAGCAAACAAATGAACTCTTGATGAACTAAAGAATTTTGCCTCAACCGAAAATAAATTCAATCACATGAATTCAGACCAAAAAACGGAAGGTTATGACTATCAGGAACTCAAAACATATATTAGTAGTATACTATAATTAATCAATCGAAACATTGCATAGAAGTGCAAATACATGCCGATAAAATTAAGCCGGCATAAAATCTTGTTTTCTAAATGATTAAACATGATTGGCTCTGATACCACTGTTAGAATTTTATCCATAATAAATTTTTTTAAAATGTATTGGTTTGTTATGCATGTAGTTTATGACTTGGTTGGTTGGTACTTGGTAGTATTTATAGTGATTGATATTCATATTTAATATATGAGAATGAGAAAAAAAAATCAATTGTCTATGATCTATAAACACTCAAAATTTGTTTTTATTTTTTAGTTTAAACTTCATAATATATTGGTATGATGCATATGTAGTTTGATTGGCTGTGTTTTCGGTCATTGATTTGCATGACTCTCATAGTCATATTTAATATATGAGAGTGGAAAAAATTGTGCATTATTTATCCAATATTTAAAAGTTATTTATTTTATTATTTTTGAAAAAAAAATTATTTTATTTTTATAATTTAAACTTCACGATAAATTATTAATATTCTCATCATTTAGTTAATTAAAATTAATTGTCAATTTTAGATTAAGCTTAAAATTAAATTCTCAGTCACGACTCAGGAGTATATATAACAATTATTTGAATATATAACAACACTGATAAACACACCCATATGTTTAGACCAATATTGATCTTTGGTCAGTTATAGAGTGAAGTATTTGATTTATCACTCGTGTCTATAAGTAGTACTGGTATGTATATTTATTATAAAAAATTACTTCTTTTTTTTTACACCACCAGTTTAATTTGATTCGAAGATCAGTTATTCAGTTCTGGCATAAGTAGTTTCAGCTTCTTCTCGATCGCAGTTGCGGAAGATTGAACCGTGGTCTTTCTCTATCAAATTCAGCGTCAATCATCATTGAACTAACTAACGATATAATTGGTAAAAAAAGAAATTACTATTGTTGTACCCCAATTTTGGACCTAAAATCCATTGTTCTCTTTTTCGTTATAAAATGTCAAAAAATATTCATCGCATAATGATATGTTATCACGTCCGTCCTTTTTTCGTCGTTTTGTTCACTTTTTTGTGGTCGTACTTTTATTTCTTATCATTTATATCATTATTATTATTATTGTTACAATAATCCTTTTCAAAAGAGTTTCTTTTACTTTATTTATTTTCCTTTACTTTTTATTGGTTATTATCATTAGTTCAAAATTTCTATTTTTACTCATTTATTCATAAAAATATATATAATCAAGAGAAATCAAAAAATATGTTCTATCTTCTCCTCTTTTTATTTTTTCGGTCATTTTTTTTTATCTATTACTATTATTATTATTATTATTATTATTATTATTATTATTATTATCCAAAAAAGTAAAAAAAAAAAGAGTTTTTAATTCCCTTTTTTATTCTTTTAATTTCGGTCACAAACAACAACATCACCAAAAAAATTTTGAAAAGAGGATCCAAGGTTTTTTCTTTTTTTTCCAGCACATGACAATGACCCAATTCTTGTCCTCTTTCCCTTTTGCATTACAATTTTGAAACTGAAATCTGATTACAGCAAAGTGGTTCTGAAAATTCCTTCTTAAGTGTATCAAACCCTAAAACCTATCTATTTAACAGAGGAGATTTTACAGAACAGAGGGGGAACGGCCGGATTCAAAAGGCAAAGAAAAATCAAAGAAAAAACAACATAAACTGAAACAAAATCCTCAAACAACCACACAAACTCAGATTCGAATAATCACAAAACCATTACATTTTTTAATCATTTTCGGACCAAGAAAAAAACAATCTATCAGAATCACCTTCAAACCATAAACCCACAAAAAAAAACAAATTAAATCAAACATCAAAAACCACAACTTTGTTCAAACAAAAATCAAGATTCTGAAGCAAAAAAACCATTCCAGTAGCAAAACAAACCCAAACAGAAATTCAAAAAGAGAAAGAAAGAAGAAAAAGCAACAGAAACAAAAACACCAAAACGGAAATGAAAGGAAACAGAGATTAAAAGAAGCAGAACGATAGGGAAGGAGAAAGCTCATTCGCCGCCGACCGTGCGGCCAACTCCCTCTGTCGCTGCTGCAAACGCCGGATCCCTTTTTTCCTCCTCCACTGTATGTCTATTTTCGTTCAACTCATGCTTGCGTCTTCTTTTTTTGCTTGTGATTTTCGTTTGAGATTTTAGGTTAGGGTTTGTAAACTGTTTCTTCCGATCCGGCCATGTGGTTGATTTTTTGTTGATTCTGACCCCGGAATCGTGTTTAGAATGTGTTTTTAGGTGGGGTTAGTTTAGAAAAATTTGGATTTGGGTGGTTCCCGGCGGCGGCGCCGCCACCTTGTTGGCCGGCCGCCGCGCCGATATCTGGACATCACGGTGGTCCGGTTGAATTTCAACCGGAAAACTCATCGTGTTCTTGAGTTTTGAAGAACACTCATGAGTGTTCTTGATCTTTTTTTTCAGAAAGTTTGAGAGAGTTTTGAGAGAGAAATGAGAGTAGAGAGAGAAAGAAAAGTGAGAAATGAAAGAAAAATCTGAAAAAAAATAGTTTTAAACTCCCCCCAACCGGGTCACCATACTGGGTCTTGGACCGGGTCTGGTTTGACCCGTTTTTGTTTTTGTTTCCAAAAATAAACTGATCTTGGGCTCAGCATGAAGCCCAGTTCACCCACCCCTTTGTGATTGCCATGCGCGCCCCCTCAGTTGCTCAGCGCGCCCCCCCCCCCCATGGGGCTGAGAAAGGGTATGGGCTTTAGGCCCAATTCGTTTTTTGGGGTCTTCTTTTTATTCATGTTCTGTTTTTTATTATTTATTTCCTTTTATTTATTAATTTGTTTTTTTATTTCTTCTCTCATTTCAATAATTATGTGTAGGTTTGAGACAATGACTTTTTTTTATATAAAATTGTTGAGTTCAAATTATTTTGCTAATGGTCAAAGTTTTCTTAAACCACAAAAAATATGTGTGAGTTTTTTTTGTAAATTTACTAAGTTAGTGCAAAAATAGTTAGTAAAAAATTTTCTAAGCTAAATAAAAATTCCTTTACTAGAGGAAACAAAAATTCATCTTTAGATTAAAAAGTTTTTTTTTAGTCACTCTCGATGTCAAAAAAATTAGTTTGTTTGTTGCTTTTATTTATTTATTTAGAAAAAATGCAAAAATATAAAAATACAAAAAAGGAAAACAAAAATGTTAGTTCATTCGTTATGACTTTTTATTTATTTATTTAGAATTTAAAAAAAAAATATGAAAATACTAAAAAAAATTGAAGTATGTTATGTTTGTTCTTTTTTGCTTTTTATAGTTGATAACATGATTATGTCTTCATTTAATTTCTTTTTTATGAAACATATAACATGCCTTTTATTAAAATTTTCATGCATACATGCATTTAAAAATCTTACATTTTTGCATTACATCGCATTATGCATTTTTTGTCACATAACAATTTCTTTACAAAATTCTACATCATATCTCATCTTTAATTACATTTGCACTACACATTTCTTTTTACATTTCTACATTACATTGCATCAAAATTTACATTTTGAATTTCACATGACATTGACACAAAATTTTGCATCACACTACAATCTCACATTACAATTTTACTTCACATTTTCTTTACATGCATACATGCATTGCATTTAGATTAGGACAATGCATCATTTTAAAAATGCATGTTAGAGACAATATTTTAATTTATAAAATCATTGAGCTCTAACATTAGCATTGATAGTGAAGGACCTCTTTTGGTCTAAAATTCATTCTCAAAAAAAATAAATAAAAAAAACCTTTCCTTTGATAAATAAAATTATGTTTTTGCTTGTATTTGTTAGTTAGAATTATTTGCTGTTGTGAGTGACTTTCGAAAATATATTACCATGTCTTTGCCTCCGACACATTTCTTTCACACACTCCACTTTTTAGTTAGAATATAATATCTTGCTATGTTCGTTATTTTTGATTAATTAGATGCATATTCATTATCATATTTATTTTCCGCACCTGCATTTTACTTTTATGCATTGCTATTTATTTATTTATTGCCTCTTATTATTTTCTATTCATTTGATTCGATATGGTTGTAAATATTAATTATTCAATTGGGTTGTAATAGCGTAGGACTTTATTTATCGCTTTTACTGCTTTCCTAGCTTACACATCACACACAAACGCCAAAAATTCATTCCCAAAGGAGAGGACTCGTAGTTAAATTTCAAATTAATTACGAGACTTTTTTGAAACAAAAACCTTTTTTTTCAAAAAAAACAAACACGCGATCCTTTTACAAGACAAACGCAAGCTCACCTTACAATCATCTTTAATATGATATTACTTACAATTTGTTTTTCTTTACAATACCTTTTTTTCAAACACACAAAAGAAACGAATACACTTTTGTTTTCAAACATTTAACTTCTTTTTTTTACATAACAATACTTATACTTTCTTACAACTTTTTCTTTCTCTTAACAATATTTTCTTTACAATACAACAATTATTACTCTCAAGAAAACTTTTTTTTACAAACAAAAATATATTTACATTTCTTTCCTTTTATTCACCTTTACAGAAATTTCTTTTAACCTTTTTTTACCTTTTATTTACACATAACTTTTATAACAAAATTTACACTTTCTTACCATCTATTTTCTTTTAAACATTTCCACTATAATACAATAATTACTTTACTCTCAAAAATCTTTTTTTTCCAAAAAGAAAAAATATGTATATTTATACTTCTTTTCTTTTATTTATTTTTTTTTATGAAAGAAATTTTTTCTCAATTTTTACTCTTTTTCTTTCTTCTATACAACTTCTCCCTCCAATCTTAAGGCATATATCAAAAAAGCACAAAAAACATATAAGAGGTTACCATGGAGTACCATGGGCGCTTGGGGTGCTAATACCTTCCTCAAGTGCAACTAACCCCCGTACCTTAGAATCTCTTTCTTTTAAAAGGTTTTCAATTTTTCCCCTCCTTTGGAAATGAAAAATAAAACTGTAGTGGGGTATGTCTCAAAAATCCCGCAACAGAACATGGCGACTTCACTGGGGAAATCTCTCCTTAAGAGGGTTGAACCTAACTTCTATGTTTCTATGTGCTTTAAATGTTTACATGCTTTATATATATTGTGGAGGGGTTTTTATGAATGAGATAAGCTTGACCCGAGCTTGAGTTACCTTGAGATAGATTGTGGTAGGATCATAGTGAGTGGGCGGAAGGCAAAACTCCGCACATATCCACATGTGATGTAACCACGCACAATGGAGGATCATGTTGTAGTATTCATTTCGACGGGAGGTTCGCGTAGATTGTTGCTATGACATGTATCTGTTAATATTGTGGACCTAGTCACCTTTAACCCACCTTAGCCTTTTTTTTAGGATGTGGTGCGATAGCTAAAGCCGAGAGTAGAAGTCTTGGAATAGTTGACTCCGCGATACCACGCTCAATCGAGACTTTCCCTTGGATGTTTCATTTGGCCATGAGTTTAAGTCGTGGACATTGGCATTCAAGAAGGAAAGTTGATGACGTTGGGATTTTTGTAGAACCCATGTTACTGAAAAGAAAAAAAAAACCAATAGTTCATACCTTGCGGGTGGTTCTTACCTTTGGCTCCAACATTGTGACATCTCAACCAACCATGTTTGCTTATGTTTGTGCTTGTTGCATCATCACATCTCATTTGATCCATGCATTCATGAAAAACATTTTCCATTAATTTTCAAAGGACTTAGAGGAATTTCTTTATAGACTTCACAATCTTCATGGACCTTCAAAAAAAGGGGGTTGCTTTGAAAAGAAAAAGAAAAATTCTTTTGATCATTAACACAAAAATGAGGTCCTTTATGATTGGCATCCTAAAGTCCTTTGAAAATAAAATCAAAATTAAAACAAAACTTTCTTTACATGCATCATTCTACATTCATGGTTCCATTTCCAAAAGTTTGAGTCTTACACATTTGTCTGTCAGAAATCAAGTTACCCTGTTTGAAAGTGGTCTGACACTCTCGTATTAAGTCAACTCGCAAGTACAACACTTGGTTAATCAAAAGAAAAAAATGGAAGCTATTATGGAAGAGAACATTCAGCTTCGTGAAGAAGTCATCACACTTAAGGCAGAATTGGAAAAGAAAAATGCACTGATCACTTCATTAATGGTGGCACAAAATAACCACCATTTCACTCCTTGAGCAATTGTTTTTGCCTTTACAATCTCAACAAAGGCATCAGATTCAACAACAGACTTAATCTCAGCCTATCCAACAGGCACCAACTTTCATTCAAGGATGCAGACCCAATTTTTGTGATACATTAAGTGGTTTGTTGCAATCTGGTTTGCTGTTGATGTTACTTTTGCTACACTCAACTCGTTGAAGTCGGTGATACAAGGAAGCTCATCCCCTATGATCACTAGGCTTTTATTTCTTTCTTGTCAAGCATTTGTTTGCTTTTAATATTATGTCTTTTGTCAAGTACTTTTAATATAATAAACATGCATGTTTTTGGAATTAATCCATTCGTGTTCACTCCTTTCTTGTTTTAATACTTACAAACTTGGAGCGAGGATGATGAAAATAAATAACTAATTTTTGCTGGTATATGCTTTCAATGGTGAAAAACCTAGTTGACGATGTAAGGCATTGTTTCTCTTCCCAAACAGTGGAGATATAAGGAGATAATCCGTAATCAGCCCCTTGAGCCTGAAGTCGGTGTTTCTTTCTTTTTTCTGAACCCTTAATCATAACCTGGGGCAGGGTAGTATTTCAATTAATTTGATGATGCACCCTGATACAAGATAATCAATTTGTCTAGTCATACAAAGTAAGAGGTTAATCACAATGCTTTCCTTAGACAAAGGAAGTTGTCAAGAGATGAGACTCACAACAGTTCATATGGCAGTCACAATATTCATACACCAAAATCTTACAAGAGTTGTTCAAAAAATATACAAAAAAGGAGAATACAAAAAAACCAGAATAAAAAAAAAGAATTCAAAAAAAGAGCCAAAAAAAAAAAAAAAAAGAGGGGCACTGTGATGGACCACAAATCCAAAGTTCGAAAAGAACAAGTCCATACAAAATAAAGAGTGATTCAAAAATAGGAACAACTTCCTAAACAAAAAGTGACTGTCACTTCAAGAAATCTCATCAACGTCTATTCAACGAAAAGAACATCAATAAAGCTTCTACCAAAGTGTCAACCTCAAACATCATTGTCAACAATTCTCTTGTCGACTGAGTGCATCAGTTGAATTAATTGAATTTAGGAATGAAGGGCATCAAGAAGATTGGGTGGGACCAAATAAAATTTTTAGCCTAACAATCCTTTTTTGAAAACCGTGAGCCCAGCCACGTTATAACATACAAAAGACCTAATTGAAACTAGGTTCACTGTGAAATTATATTCGGCAAATTTATTGTTAAGCTGACTCATCCTGTTTGTTGAGTAATCACAAATTATCTTTTATACATCATATGTGCTTCCACCATAAAAATATTCAATTCCAAAAAAATACATATTCATTTTATCAAAAATACTTTTCAAAAGAAATAATTTCACTTGCAAATTCATACTTGACATCAAAGAAATTTGAGCCATGGTCTGATCAAAGGCAAAGCTTACTTAAGACGCTCCTAACTAGGGGCAAATTACATATGAATTCTGCCAATCAGGGGCAAACAAGTTGAACATCCTACCTTTTAAAGTTTCAAGCACTTGGGGCATACAGTGTCAAGATCATATATTCCTGAAAAGTACACTGGATGTAAAAGGTCAACCAGTCACGCTCTTCGAGCGATTCTTTCAAAGCTCCTTAGACTGAAAAAAAAATCTAAAGCAAGGGGCAAGTCGTCTTCATTCTCTCAGATGTTCATCAACAACAAACATGTTTTCTCTAGGAGAATGTCAACAGTCATCTCAAGAAAAGGGTACATCCCCAATGAAAGTTGACAATATTGTCTTGAGTACAATCAAGTTTATGTACAGATCGTTCGGTTAAAACGGTCGTTTCCCCAGAGAAGTTGTTCCTTCCCAAGAAGAGTTCTCTTGCTTTATCTACAATAACATCTACACTTTGTCGAGATATCCTGGGCAGTGATGGGACTTTGGCTTGTGTTTTCGGTTTGGTCACTTTGTTTGTCCATTAAAAGATGTTCTACATACATACATACATACATTCATACATAACATTCATACATAGCATTTACATGTGCCATGAACATTTGCATCTTTCATACCTTATTACATCATTATACAGATTTCTATCTTTTCTGTCTTGTCTGTGTCTACAAAATAGAGTCGGGATGGGTATGTTGTTCTTTCCAATTAGAGTATCAGCTTAGGCAGATAAGTGTACATCTCTCCTGTTTCAAAATTCCCCACTAGACTCCTCTCTTGTGGATGATGGTTGTTTCAGTTTTTCCTATAACAAAAGGAAAATCTCAGTTGAACTTATTCATCAACTGAACCCAAAGTCTTTTTCAATGCTTCCCTCCGGTTTGTTCCCGGATTGAACACCAATTCAAAGCAACAAGTGACAAGTTTCCACACAAGAAGCTTGTATTTTACCAGATACACTTTGCAATTCCTCGGGTGGCTTTATCCCCAGTGAATCCTATCAATATACATTACACAAAAGGTCATACAAATCTTCTCTCTCTACAAATGCATACACTTTTACACTTTAACATACTTGTGTCTCCTTTGAAGCCCAGTAGAGTTATTTCCTTTAAATAGAAAAATATTATCTTCCATTAAGCTATCATTTGTATGGTAGTCGGTAATATTTGATCATTGTCCTTTAAGCTGTCATTTTCATGGTAGTAGATAATGTATCATCTCTTTATTATCCTTTAAAGCTATCTTTGTCGATAGTAGATAATGTCATCTATTCTCATGTTGCCCTTTAAGCTATCATTTGTATGGTAGTCGGTAATATCTGATCATTGTCTTCTTTATGCTAGCCGTCACTTTGCAAGGCGGTGGACAATGTTCCTGTTCTCTGTAGAGGTTGTCTTCTTTATGCAAGCTGTCTCTTTGTAAGGCGGTGGACAATGTTCTTGTTCTTTATAGAGGTCGTCTTTTATCTGCAAGCTGTCTCTTCGTAAGGCGGTGGACGATGCTCTTGTTCTCAGTAAACGTTGTCTTTTATCTGCAAGCCGTCACTTTGCAAGGCGGTGGACAATGTTTCTGTTTTTCTTGTAGAAATTGTCTTTTATCTGCAATCCGTCCTTGTCAGGCGGTGGACAATTCTCTTATTCTCTATAAACGTTGTCTTTTATCTGCAAGCCGTCACTTTGCAAGGCGGTGGACAATGTTTCTGTTTTTCTTGTAGAAATTGTCTTTTATCTGCAATCCGTCCTTGTCAGGCGGTGGACAATTCTCTTATTCTCTATAGTCGTTGTCTTTTATCTGCAAGCTGTCTCTTTGTAAGGCGGTGGACAATGTTCTTATTCTTTATGGAGTTCGTCTTTTATCTGCAAGTTGTCTCTTCGTAAGGCGGTGGACGATGCTCTTGTTCTCAGTAAACGTTGTCTTTTATCTGCAAGCCGTCACTTTGCAAGGCGGTGGACAATGTTCTTGTTTTTCTTGTAGAAATTGTCTTTTATCTGCAATCCGTCCTTGTCAGGCGGTGGACAATTCTCTTATTCTCTATAAACGTTGTCTTTTATCTGCAACCCGTCTCTTTGTAAGGCGGTGGACAATGTTCTTTTCACCATTACTGTCATCCACATAATAGTAATTAATATTTTCCCCAGTGTTTTACTTTTATCCCCAGTGGAGTTCGTTCTTCCAATGGACTTGGGGCACATCTTGTTTTTTCCCAGTCGGACCATGTTATGTTCTTCCACTGTGGAGTCCTGACTATGTCTTCTTCCTTTGTCTGTCTTTTACAGCATTCATACAGAAATTCAAGAAATATTTCATCATCTGCATTTCATGCATTAATATTTGCATCATAAGCATTGTTGAAGGATTTTAGGTCCAAAAATGGTGCACGTTTTATATTTAAGTCTCTTCAATCCCGTCGAGACGGAGATTTTTAATCTTCGTCTCCCCGGGTGAAGAAACTTAAATAGGGGCAGCTGTTGTACCCCAATTTTGGACCTAAAATCCATTGTTCTCTTTTTCGTTATAAAATGTCAAAAAATATTCATCGCATAATGATATGTTATCACGTCCGTCCTTTTTTCGTCGTTTTGTTCACTTTTTTGTGGTCGTACTTTTATTTCTTATCATTTATATCATTATTATTATTATTGTTACAATAATCCTTTTCGAAAGAGTTTCTTTTACTTTATTTATTTTCCTTTACTTTTTATTGGTTATTATCATTAGTTCAAAATTTCTTTTTTTACTCATTTATTCATAAAAATATATATAATCAAGAGAAATCAAAAAATATGTTCTATCTTCTCCTCTTTTTATTTTTTCGGTCATTTTTTTTTATCTATTACTATTATTATTATTATTATTATTATTATTATTATTATTATTATTATTATTATCCAAAAAAGTAAAAAAAAAAGAGTTTTTAATTCCCTTTTTTATTCTTTTAATTTCGGTCACAAACAACAACATCACCAAAAAAATTTTGAAAAGAGGATCCAAGGTTTTTTCTTTTTTTTCCAGCACATGACAATGACCCAATTCTTGTCCTCTTTCCCTTTTGCATTACAATTTTGAAACTGAAATCTGATTACAGCAAAGTGGTTCTGAAAATTCCTTCTTAAGTGTATCAAACCCTAAAACCTATCTATTTAACAGAGGAGATTTTACAGAACAGAGGGGGAACGGCCGGATTCAAAAGGCAAAGAAAAATCAAAGAAAAAACAACATAAACTGAAACAAAATCCTCAAACAACCACACAAACTCAGATTCGAATAATCACAAAACCATTACATTTTTTAATCATTTTCGGACCAAGAAAAAAACAATCTATCAGAATCACCTTCAAACCATAAACCCACAAAAAAAAACAAATTAAATCAAACATCAAAAACCACAACTTTGTTCAAACAAAAATCAAGATTCTGAAGCAAAAAAACCATTCCAGTAGCAAAACAAACCCAAACAGAAATTCAAAAAGAGAAAGAAAGAAGAAAAAGCAACAGAAACAAAAACACCAAAACGGAAATGAAAGGAAACAGAGATTAAAAGAAGCAGAACGATAGGGAAGGAGAAAGCTCATTCGCCGCCGACCGCGCGGCCAACTCCCTTCGTCGCTGCTGCAAACGCCGGATCCCTTTTTTCCTCCTCCACTGTATGTCTATTTTCGTTCAACTCATGCTTGCGTCTTCTTTTTTTGCTTGTGATTTTCGTTTGAGATTTTAGGTTAGGGTTTGTAAACTGTTTCTTCCGATCCGGCCATGTGGTTGATTTTTTGTTGATTCTGACCCCGGAATCGTGTTTAGAATGTGTTTTTAGGTGGGGTTAGTTTAGAAAAATTTGGATTTGGGTGGTTCCCGGCGGCGGCGCCGCCACCTTGTTGGCCGGCCGCCGCGCCGATATCTGGACATCACGGTGGTCCGGTTGAATTTCAACCGGAAAACTCATCGTGTTCTTGAGTTTTGAAGAACACTCATGAGTGTTCTTGATCTTTTTTTTCAGAAAGTTTGAGAGAGTTTTGAGAGAGAAATGAGAGTAGAGAGAGAAAGAAAAGTGAGAAATGAAAGAAAAATCTGAAAAAAAATAGTTTTAAACTCCCCCCAACCGGGTCACCATACTGGGTCTTGGACCGGGTCTGGTTTGACCCGTTTTCGTTTTTGTTTCCAAAAATAAACTGATCTTGGGCTCAGCATGAAGCCCAGTTCACCCACCCCTTTGTGATTGCCATGCGCGCCCCCTCAGTTGCTCAGCGCGCCCCCCCCCCCCATGGGGCTGAGAAAGGGTATGGGCTTTAGGCCCAATTCGTTTTTTGGGGTCTTCTTTTTATTCATGTTCTGTTTTTTATTATTTATTTCCTTTTATTTATTAATTTGTTTTTTTATTTCTTCTCTCATTTCAATAATTATGTGTAGGTTTGAGACAATGACTTTTTTTTATATAAAATTGTTGAGTTCAAATTATTTTGCTAATGGTCAAAGTTTTCTTAAACCACAAAAAATATGTGTGAGTTTTTTTTGTAAATTTACTAAGTTAGTGCAAAAATAGTTAGTAAAAAATTTTCTAAGCTAAATAAAAATTCCTTTACTAGAGGAAACAAAAATTCATCTTTAGATTAAAAAGTTTTTTTTTAGTCACTCTCGATGTCAAAAAAATTAGTTTGTTTGTTGCTTTTATTTATTTATTTAGAAAAAATGCAAAAATATAAAAATACAAAAAAGGAAAACAAAAATGTTAGTTCATTCGTTATGACTTTTTATTTATTTATTTAGAATTTAAAAAAAAAATATGAAAATACTAAAAAAAATTGAAGTATGTTATGTTTGTTCTTTTTTGCTTTTTATAGTTGATAACATGATTATGTCTTCATTTAATTTCTTTTTTATGAAACATATAACATGCCTTTTATTAAAATTTTCATGCATACATGCATTTAAAAATCTTACATTTTTGCATTACATCGCATTATGCATTTTTTGTCACATAACAATTTCTTTACAAAATTCTACATCATATCTCATCTTTAATTACATTTGCACTACACATTTCTTTTTACATTTCTACATTACATTGCATCAAAATTTACATTTTGAATTTCACATGACATTGACACAAAATTTTGCATCACACTACAATCTCACATTACAATTTTACTTCACATTTTCTTTACATGCATACATGCATTGCATTTAGATTAGGACAATGCATCATTTTAAAAATGCATGTTAGAGACAATATTTTAATTTATAAAATCATTGAGCTCTAACATTAGCATTGATAGTGAAGGACCTCTTTTGGTCTAAAATTCATTCTCAAAAAAAATAAATAAAAAAAACCTTTCCTTTGATAAATAAAATTATGTTTTTGCTTGTATTTGTTAGTTAGAATTATTTGCTGTTGTGAGTGACTTTCGAAAATATATTACCATGTCTTTGCCTCCGACACATTTCTTTCACACACTCCACTTTTTAGTTAGAATATAATATCTTGCTATGTTCGTTATTTTTGATTAATTAGATGCATATTCATTATCATATTTATTTTCCGCACCTGCATTTTACTTTTATGCATTGCTATTTATTTATTTATTGCCTCTTATTATTTTCTATTCATTTGATTCGATATGGTTGTAAATATTAATTATTCAATTGGGTTGTAATAGCGTAGGACTTTATTTATCGCTTTTACTGCTTTCCTAGCTTACACATCACACACAAACGCCAAAAATTCATTCCCAAAGGAGAGGACTCGTAGTTAAATTTCAAATTAATTACGAGACTTTTTTGAAACAAAAACCTTTTTTTTCAAAAAAAACAAACACGCGATCCTTTTACAAGACAAACGCAAGCTCACCTTACAATCATCTTTAATATGATATTACTTACAATTTGTTTTTCTTTACAATACCTTTTTTTCAAACACACAAAAGAAACGAATACACTTTTGTTTTCAAACATTTAACTTCTTTTTTTTACATAACAATACTTATACTTTCTTACAACTTTTTCTTTCTCTTAACAATATTTTCTTTACAATACAACAATTATTACTCTCAAGAAAACTTTTTTTTACAAACAAAAATATATTTACATTTCTTTCCTTTTATTCACCTTTACAGAAATTTCTTTTAACCTTTTTTTACCTTTTATTTACACATAACTTTTATAACAAAATTTACACTTTCTTACCATCTATTTTCTTTTAAACATTTCCACTATAATACAATAATTACTTTACTCTCAAAAATCTTTTTTTTCCAAAAAGAAAAAATATGTATATTTATACTTCTTTTCTTTTATTTATTTTTTTTTATGAAAGAAATTTTTTCTCAATTTTTACTCTTTTTCTTTCTTCTATACAACTTCTCCCTCCAATCTTAAGGCATATATCAAAAAAGCACAAAAAACATATAAGAGGTTACCATGGAGTACCATGGGCGCTTGGGGTGCTAATACCTTCCTCAAGTGCAACTAACCCCCGTACCTTAGAATCTCTTTCTTTTAAAAGGTTTTCAATTTTTCCCCTCCTTTGGAAATGAAAAATAAAACTGTAGTGGGGTATGTCTCAAAAATCCCGCAACAACTATCTTGAAACACACAATAGGACAAACTTTCATAACAACATATGACACCATTTTTTTTTTTTGACGAACATATGACACCATTTATTTAGTTTGTCCAACCTGCTAGCTAGAGATGACCTTGGCAAATACCTTTTGACCTTGGAAAAGAAGATGAGATTATTTGGAGATACAATAAAATGTTCTTTATTCGGTTAAAAGTGCTAATGGAATTTCTTTATTCTTGAGGCAAATTTCCAAAATCAAATGTTCCCTTCTTTTCATATTATTCTAAGATTCATTTACAAAAAAATTGGGTATTAAATAATAGTTTTAAACCATTAAATTTTCAAAATTGTGTATTCTTTTTAATAGTTATCCTTCCAATTTTTAATATCACATAAAAAAAGTTCCTCAATAATAAGTTAAATAGAAATCTTATAGGAAAAGAGAGAAGAAACACTTGTTCTAATACCAAAAGAGCACCGGGATGGATGAGAGGAATCAAGAGTAATTTTCATGTTGCCAAAATGAATTTAGAAAGGTCAAATTGTGAGTTCGAATTTGCTTTGTTTTATTTATAAGAGAAATATGCTTGAGGTGTTAGCTGTTTCAAAAATAAAATATTTGAATGTTAGTTTAATGATAAGAGTTTAACTATATACTTTTAAGATGTCGAGTTAAAATCCTATAATTTAATAAAAATAAACTTTTTATAAAAGAAATGGATACAAATAAAAAATTAGTATGATTTACTAATAGAATTTATTATTAGCTCAAGTGGTTAGAATTTATGAACATATATAAGTTGAATAGAGAGAGATTCTACAATTAATTTATGACTGGAGCAATTTATATTTTCGGTATATATAAAAAAAAATAGAGTCAATTTATTAAAATAAGTGCTACTAATTTTTCACTTAAATGGAAGAAACTCAAACTCAGTCAAAATAACTAAAACTCCACATGGCCTGTCCTTGTCTTGTCAAATTGGTTGGTTGCCGTCTAAATCAAAGAGACATGAAAATGATTTCAAGAGGCTTCTTGGATCTTGAAATTCAACACATGCAAATTTAATACTCAAATATGGTTTAGCCTAATGGAAACAAAACAAGTGAGGATGAAATTAAACAAGAAACAACACTAGTACCTCTTACTAAATGGTGTGATACTAAATGATAGTACTAGAATTCTTAATTATCTGGTTCAAGATTCGATTCCAAACCGATTCGTATAGAAAACAAATATATGAATTTCAATTAATTCGAGAGATTAATATCTGCATTTGAACACATAGATTCATTGGTTTAAGAAAAAAAAGATTGATAAATAACTCATTTTCATACCCTTTTTTCAAGTTGATTCTCCTTCCTTTTTCAACCATGTCTAACAGAAACTAGAAAGTACAGTACTATATCCTTTTCAAAATACTAGCATAGCATAGCATGTGCTCCATTATGTTCATCTTTTATTAAAATTTATAAACATTGAATAATAGTTAAACATGTAGTTGTGTAGCATTGAAATAATATTAAAGGTTTTCACATTTGTACACTCCTATATGTCAAACCTATATGTTTCTAATAAAACAACAATAATAATAATAATAATATACACATTAAAGCATGTAGATTTAGGTGAAAATAACAAAAATGTGACATCAAATTAAGCTTCAATAACTTCAGATTGCATCAAATTTTCATTACAACTAAATTAGCCTACTCATAATACTCCAAATTGCAGCATCTACCTAAGCGCCCGATGTAATCATAAATTCTATTAAATAACGAAAGATGACAAAACGTTGATGCAACATAGACACAAGTCAAATACTTCACCCTACGGTAATTAGGCAGTAGATAACGAGTATGAAACGATCTACGCGATACATAACAACACCAGAAACATTAAATAAATAGCTTATCAGTCATGAATGTAGTCAGCAACATCGGTGGATTCGCGATTGCGGGTTGATTAATTATCATCTTTAATTATCATGCAAAGATATGTTAATGTCGGTTGCAGACTTCACTGAGTCCTGCATTGAGTGCATGTTAACCCAACTTTCTCGGTGAAAGGCCGAGGGAGGAGTAAGATTTGTGTTAAGCGTTCCAGGATTTTGCAGTAGATGTCCACTCATGACATCAACCCTTTCCCCATTGGTTGAAGGTGGTGCTGAAGACACCACAGTAGGTGCGGTAACGGTAGCTGTTGGATAATCAGATTTCGGCTTCTTAGATTTCTGGTCTTGTTGGTTACTTGGCAGAAAACTTCCAACCACCACCTGATAAAATAGAGAATATTATGCATTTGTTAGGATAAATAGTTTAAATAAGCGTTTTTTAAATAAGTTATTAATTATTTATAAGATATTTCTATAACAAAAGATAAAATAAGCTCAACAGAAGCTATAAGCAACAAAAATTAAGGATAGGGTGACAAATATTTACCTGCACAGGAGTGGCAGCTACAAGAAGACCGGCAACTCCACCGCCTACAACACGGCCATCAGGGCTTGACAAAGAAACACTCATTCCACCGGACCGGCTTCTTGTTCCTTGGCTATCGGTAGGCGTGAATGATCCAGACAGTGAAAGTATCTCAAAACGGCCCTAAGAAAAAAATATACAAAATATGAAACATGAGATTTTTGTACCAATCAACTTAGCGCAAACTTCATACCAAACTTCATACCAATACTTAGATGATAAAGAAAAACTATAAATTCCACATGAATTTAAGCAATAGTTTCTGTGTTTAAAATTAATATCAATTTTCAACCAATATTAAAGATGTAATATTATAAAAAACTAAAGTTTGAAAATTATAAAACAACGAGAAGCACCTCATAGGTCAAAGTACCGCCAGAAGAATCAGGCTGACGAAGTGTAACATTTGAAATGACGCCACTAGCGGATAGGATGCATATAGCTCGTGGTCCTTGTTGCGAAAAAGATATAACCTTCATTGTAATGTCCTGAAACAACAAAAGAGTAAAGTAAGTAAGATTACATAATTGTCTCTTGTCAAAGAAGAATTAACATTATATGCTTATTTGTAATTTAAAATGTTCAAGCATACCTCGCCAGCATTGACGGTAATGATATGCGGCATAAAGTTCGTACCAACCGAGTCACCTTCAAAAGTAACAATAGCTATTAACAGAATCGAGTCGATGCTTAAATTAAGCAGTAACGTCTATACCAAAATCGCTTATTTAAAATCATCTTTGTCATTTTAACTCTCCGAAAAATGAATCCAGACATACACTTATAACACCTAAACCATTAAATCATTTACCTAGAGGATCAACTCCAACTTTTTTCGACTGCTTAAACTCCATCCCCTTCGATTTCCCCTGCTTCGCCGTTGAAAAATCATTAACATAAGGAGCCGAAGATGAAATTGGCAACGGTGACAATGCCACAGCAGTAACCGACCCGTCTGGCCCATATTTCCTTGGCCTACCTCTTTTCTTCTTAATTGTTCCTCCATCCAATCCTACATTCACCGGTGAGACAACGATAGCTCCACCTCCTGATTCAGGAACAGCACCATGTGGGCTTGGAGCTTCATTCCTTGGTGCCATATGATAAGACGACGGAGCTTCTGCTCCTATCACTGTTACCCCTGAGTTGTTACCTTCTCTCCCTTCCATGCAAACTTCAATTTTCCCCCTCTTAAGTCTATACAACCAAAATAATAAAAATATGAACTTAGAATCCAGAAAACAAATGTATCATTTTTTTTATAAATAGGAATCAAACTTGTACTCGGTACTTATGATTTACAACACTGACACTGCACATCAACCATTTGCGCTAGACCCAGATGGTAAGGCAAAAGGGTTATTGAAACAAGTGTCATTATCATGAAGAAGAAAAAAGATTTTGTAAGTGCATGTTCGGTATCACAGTAGAGTGTCAAAATCACGGTAACCTACTGTGATTTTATAGAAGCTACAGGATAACTTCTCTAAAATCACAGTGGATCACCGTGATTCTGGGACATCCAGAGTGATACCAAACATAGGTTAAATGTATTGAACCTTCTTGAATATGCTAAGAAGTAGAAAAGCTTAAGTGAAAAACCCATTAAAGAATTTTCACTGATAATGAAGAAAGAAAAATAAAGACACAAACTTTGGGTTTTAGTTTAGCTGAATTATCATATAGATCTATTTTGAACTTCATTAAATTACAAAACAAAAAAGAAAAACACAAACAAGTTTCATTGCAAGTGTTCTAACTTTCAACTTCCAAGCAGTAAAATCAGAAATTAATCTCTTAACAAAGGACAAAAAGAGAGAAAAAAAAATAGCCATTAAAATAAAAAAAATTAAAATTTGGTGAGATATATTGTAAATTTATGATTTAAAAAACCACTAGGCTAAGAAAATTCTGAAAACATGATTAAAAAATTTCAACCAAACATTTATAACAGTTTTGGTTAAAAAATCAGTGACTTACTAAAAATATTTCTTAACCTTGAGCTGAAAACAGTGTAAAAGTGATTAAAAAAATCCAAAGGGTTTACTAAAAACAGAAACTAAACAACACCCTTTTGCATAAATCAGCTTCATATCCAACATTTGCTTAATCTATCTATTAAAAGACATAAAGCTGAAACTCAAAGCTAGAAATAAAATTAAAAAAATATTAAAAATTTCATTGCAAGTTTTTTACTTACCAAAAATCAAACACTGAATATTCTTCAGAGTACAAAGATCATGACATGTCACTATGATTCCATACACTTCAGTAAAGTGTCAAGATTTTCTTTCAGTTTCTTCAAGAACTTAACTTAACTAGCTCACTCAAAACAAAAAGTGAAAATTAAATTAAATAAAAAATAAGTAAAGAAAATATATATATATATATATATATATATATATATATATATATAATAAAATAAAAAAGCAGAAAAAGGTAAGAAACAGCTAGCTAGACCAGAAATTCAAAACAACTTACAAATTTGAGAAGTTGAAAATAATTCTGTTGGCTGGTTGATTTTTCCAAAGCTTCTTGAAATGAAAAATGAAAATTATTTAATAGTAAGAAAAAAGCTGTAAAGCTTAAAATAAATAAATATACTTCAACTACAATGTTCAAACTTCAAATAATAATAATAAAAAATAATAATGAAGAAGAAAAATACTACCAAAGCAAGGGTAATAAAGTAGGTAAATATTTAAGATTTTATTTTGAATAAAATTGCTAAGCCCCATAAATAGAATTTAGTTAAGAGCAATTTCAGGTCCGTGAGGGGCAATTAAATATTTAGGTCAGTGGTTAATATGGTAAATTTGTTTTTATAAAAAAAAATAATTATATATTATTATAGTGGTGACTTTTTCTTTTATCTTTTCTATAAATCTATTTTGTTTTTTTTTAATGCTAAATTTATTTGTTTTGACATAAGGTCAGTGTTAGATGGCCAACCATTCTATGGCAGATAACCTGCTTTAGTCCTTTTTTGACAAAATCATCTTTTTTATTTTTTTTATTTAAGGTGTATGTGCCAAAAAAAATTGATTATTTAGTGTAATAATTAATATATTTATGAAAACTTTAATTATTTTTTTTATTTATGCCTTTAAAATAATTATTGAATACTCCAAAATAAACAATGTTATTACAAATTCCAAAATAAAGGTCATAGGCACTGTGTCTGTTTGCATGTTAAATTGTGTCAAAAAAAAAGGTTTTTTCTTTATTTGTAACTATAATTTAATAATATATGGTAAGAATATTTAAACTCTTTCGCTAATTGAGTATGTAATTAATTTTTTAACAAATTTTTTGACATGTGATATAACCCTAGTTTGGGGTAAAAATTTAGATGTATATGTTTGATTTCAATTTTATATGATCTAGAATTGATTTTAGAAGTATAAAATTGATTATGATTTGTTTGGTTTTTCAAAGGTATAATTGATTGTGACTTCATAATTAATTCTACATGAAGTTAAAAATCATAACTTGAGATTATGTAATTAATATTTACATTCAAATTTTTTGTTCAACTCACTTTTTTAATTTAAATATAAATTATTTTATTTTCAAATCAATTTTTATCAAAATCAATTTTTTTTTTGACAAATATCAAAATCAATTTTATAAAATCAATTATTGTGAAATCAATTTTTCTAACTAAACATAACTCAAGTTTATATATTAATAATTTTGTTGTTGCCTATTTAGTTGTAATTATGTGACATTTATATTTGGATATAACTTTTTTTAATCGTGACAGCAAAATAATTTTTTTCTTTCATAAATCCTTTGGTATAAAACTAAAATATTTATTACTCCTTACTTAAAATCTGAATAAATACAGTTGCACGTGAAAGTGGGGATATGTCACTGTAGCAGGTTACACTCTGTTGGGAAAGACTTGCCTTACCCGTGAGAAAGATCAAGAAAATTTTATTTATTTTAATTTAAAGAAAATAAAATCTATTTGCCAATGCCCACACAATGTTTTGGTATTTGAATGTTAGAATTTTCTTCAAATATTAGTTTTGATTTTATAAAAATAAGAAGGTTTAAACATCATTTTAGTCCTTGTATATACGTGAAATTTTGGTTTTAGTCCCTGTATCGAATTTCGTTCAAAACAACCCCTTGAATCAACCAAATTTTTTGATTTTAGGGAAAATTCGCAAGTTCCCTGCAAATTTTCCTATGAATTTTAATTTTGCCTCTACATTACTGCTTGATCCATTTCATACATAGTCCATAAAATTACTAGTAATTTATTTCATATGGTAAGAATTTATGACATAGAAGTTTATTTCATTGTATAGAACAAGTGCATGCTAGTTTGAATGTAAAGGCTCCATAGTTTAGTTGAGAATGTTGACTCTCATGCCTCTAGTGATTTTTTCTGGCTCATGCCCGTGGTTGTTTACTCTCAATTTGGGGAGGTTTTCCCACGTTAAATTTTTGTGTTTCTTCTGTTGCTACCAACGGTATGTTTTTGTATGACAGTTTCTGCATCCATCTTCTCACAAGTAGAGAAGAATTTTTTGTTGTTCCAAAGTTTTTCGCCGCACCACTCTGGTGAACTCATTAAATTAAAAAAGGAGACAAGGCTCAAAAGCTGCATTACTTTTATAAAACTATTGCTACTGCAAGAGATGTTAGTACTACCCAAGAAGAAAAGCTAATTTGCTTAACTGTTGTTGTTGTTGTTGTTGTCATCGTCCTAAAGCTTAACTGTTGAGATTGAATTTTTTGTTCTAAAGCTAAATGCTACTGAGATTGGTTTATTGCTACTGATTTAGCTAAATGCTGCTAAGATTGGATTTATTGCTGATAGAGAAAGTAACATTGAATTTGGATTGATATTGTAAATTTAAATTTATAATTTAGGATAACGATTTTCTGAAAGCAACTTATAATTTAGAATGGAGGCATTTAGCATTTGCAATAATAAATTTATAAGAACAGAACAAAATAAAAGTTACGAGAACAACTTAATGGTAGAACTAAAAAACTTGGATAAAAAAAGCTAAACAAAAAACAGGAATAGCTCAATCCATCATCCATGTGGTCCAAAAGAATCACCTTCCACCAAGTTTTTAGCATTAAGCCAAAAGTATTAGTTTGATGAATCACACTGCTTAGTGAAGCACAAAACCAATACTCTTCAAAACAAAAGAAAATGAAAAAATTGCTATAGCAAATAAGAGAATTTGTCAGCAACCTATATAACTTTTGTTGATTGAACTTCCTCTCCAAACTATTGACTCATTGAGCATGAGTCTGCGGTAGGACAAAACCAGCTCTCAACTCCTCAAATGAATACTCAAATGGTTGAGCAATCTTTGTAGCAGCCTTAGAAGTAAGAGTGTCTGGTGTAGTGACAGTGAACATAGGGACAGTCCGAGGAGTTGTTGGCACAGAAAGTCCCATATTCTTTGGGGTCTTGTTCTCTTTCTCTTCATCATCAGCAATAAAGGGCTTGGAAGGTGGAGTTCCTATTAGCTTTTCACTTTTTTGCAGCATTGGTTTAGTTGCATCATTCTGTATTTTTCTAGGCCCTTGAGAATTTATGTTGGCTTTAGACAGTACCGTAGAAGAAACAGGAGAGAGTGGCTTTCTAGTTATTGGTGACTGAACTCCAACTCCCTTTTGTGCACTTTGTGGAGTCTTCTTTGCTGAATGAGCAAAAACCTTAGAGGTAGTAGTACCCTTTCCTGCATAGGTTGTAATTGACAATGCATATAAATTTTCACCTTAGAAGAAAATGTTAAGGACCTGAGAAGTGAGGAATGAGTTAAATGGCATGCCGTTTCGGTTATGTTACCTTTTTTATTAGATTGTTGAATAAGAGCAGCTTGTCTTAGATCTTGAAGCATTGCTCCACCAACAGAAAATTTTCTAGTATTTGGAACTCCTGTTGAAATTGAATATCTAGGAGCCTTCATCCCACTTTTACATGGGCTGGGTTTCGACCCGAAAAGTGTTTCATGCTCAGCCATCAATTGTCCCTTTAGTCTCTTTTCTTCCTAAAATTTATACCATGAAGAAGTCAGAAACAATTCAATTATATTTATAAACAATGATTTGGAATATTTAGTTACAATAGTCAATAATGAACTGTATTATGTATACCTTCTGCCTCTGCCTTTCATTCTCTTTCTTCTGCCTTAAGGTATTGTAATCTTCAACCATGGAAAGCAGCCGAGTCTTGATACATATCCATGAAAACAAAAATGCATGCGCAACATATAAGATGTTGATATTGTGACAAGTGTGATTCATTATAGAATAAAATTTAGAAGACTAGTAATTCAAAATTTTGCTGCACAAGTAATTTTGTTAAAAACACTCACTCCGTCATACAAAAACTCGAATTCTCTTTCTTTCTCCCATGCTGCAACTTTTAAAATCAATGCTTCTGTAATTCCTGTTTAAATAAGATATATACAAAATAAAACAAAGGATGAATGAGGAGTGTGAGGACCAATCCCATACAACTCAGAAACTATGTAAAACTAAACTCCTCCTATCCATGTATCTTACTCATTTGCTAAATTACTAGATCAATTCTTGAAGAATATAACAGTTAACAATATGTACAGAAATGCATAGTCGCATATGAATTAGTAACCAAGCCAATTTCAACATGTCATTTCCAAAGCTAGCCTACTTAAAACCGTAACTTTATAACTATAGTAATATTAATATATTTGAAGAACGAATTATTGTGTGCAGAGGCAGAGGGTTATTCACCAGGAATTTTGCTTAATAAAACACGGGCCTTCTCAGCACGTTTCAAGGCAAGATGCGCACCTCTTCCAGCGTTGTAACGATTATCATCCTAAAAACCCACAATAATTAAAAATAAAATAAAACATGATAAAAATAATAGAAGGAAATGTCCATGATAGTCAACAACAGTAGTGCCTCACCCTATTGTACTCCTCCAGCCAGCTTTCTTCTTGAATAGCAGCCAGCCACTTCTCAACCTTTTCAAGAATTTCTTTCCTGCTAAAAGCTTCTGCTTTTGTCTTTGAAATTTGGTCCTCAATTTGTGCTAACATGTCTTCATGATTTGCAGATTCTGCAGAATGATTTCAAACACGATGAGGAGATATAAATGAGTATCAAGGCACATTGTGATCAAAGGTTCGAAATAACAAACTAGTCACGAAACAATTTTTTGGGGCAGCCGTGATATCATATGAACAAATAAGAAAATTTTAATTTAGTCGTGTCTATTTTCTGTTTGTGACAATTAATCCAAATCGCTATGACCTTTGCATTTGTCACTTATCATTTATCCTTAAAGAACTTAAAGTTAGCAATGTGAAATCGTATGCAATAACTAACAGGAAAACTACAAAAACTAATGAAAAATCTTACCAGAGTCAAATAACTCAATTGGTCCGCTAGGACAAACTGTTTGTGTAGTCAAATGAGTGTTTTTGCAAATTTCCTCTAATTCCAACTTCTTTTTCTGTACAAGTTCTTTCATTTTGGTTGATTTAAATTGTTCAAGCCTTCCAACTTCTCTCTCAACCTGCAAGGAGAAGAGCCCATTTAGTTAATCACAAAAATGAACCCAATTTATTGTAGGTGAAATAGAAGAACAGAACCAAAACAACGTGATAAAAACGAACTCACATAGATGATGTTGTCAACTGACAGTATGTTAGGCTCAGTAAATTCAGATTCCAAAGCAGCAATTTTACTGGTCATGTTGTGAAATGTCTGCTGTTCCTCAAGTGGGGTATCCAGCAAATTCCAAATCTCTAATAGTGAAGTTGCACAATTTTGAAGCTGATACAGCATGAAAATTTAGATAGTCTATCTGAATAAAACTGGTTTTCAACAAGATGAAAAGTATGAGCAAGAATACTGACCTTCTGCATTCTTTGCATTTTAACCTCTTTCAAACTCAGAACTTCAGAAGTCAAACTCTTCAATGTATGGTCACTTACGTCTTTTGTCACAGTGGAGGTCATGGTGGGGCAAATCTCACATATTTTGTCTTTGACATCCAGACCGAGAACGGAGCACAGTGAACCAATAGTGTCCAGTAGATCAGATACCTGTTTCAGTCGACTGGCCTGCCACAATTTAAGAGAAAACTCTGAGCAATTAACAATTGAAAGTTTCTTTTTTGACAAAATTCTCATTTGATAGTTATTGATTACTGTCTTTCTTGGGAAAAAATAATAGGTTTCGAAGAAAATAAAAGATAACTTCATCAACAAATAACATGGGCAAGATTCAGCCAACAAAAAACATAGGAGTAAAAATAAAAACCACCTTTTCATTTTGAAATTGAATTAATTGCCTCTTCAATTCTTCAAGTTTTTCAAAAGATAAGTTCTTCTCGTCTAAGTTTGCATTAACCCCCACGCTGCCATAGAGCTCAGTGGAAATATTCTGCAACTGATGAAAGACTTCCAAAAACTGCTTCTTCCTTTCAGTTTTCAACTTGCGCATATCCTCAAGTTGTGAAATAACAGCTTCGCGTTCTTTCTTCAAGTTTCCACAAGACATAGGCTCAAACTAATGACACATCAATGGAAGTTTGTTAGTTGGAAATTTTCCCTCTCAGCTCTGACCAAGAGAATGGCTAAACCATAAACTCAAATCTAGAATGCCAACAAGACTTACATGTGGTGACTGTTTACCAATTGCAGCACAGATGCCAGAAATTTCTTCTTTAAAATCAGCAATTTCATGCTGAAGTTGTGCCCTATGCAGTTTAGCTTCATCCACTTTCTTCTTATACAAATCAAGACACATTTGTTCAATTTCGAGCAACATTGCATCCTTTTGGGAATCGGATTCCCCGAGTTCATCCCATATTACCTTACATCAACACACAACGATCAAAGTAATACAATACAATGTTAGTCCTTTTTCCTAAGATTCTCTAGAAGAAGCAGCATAAATGAAGTTTTAACTTTTAACTGTTAAGGAACAATAGATGAACAAAAAGAGATTCTTGACAACTTAGATAAAAAGGGGAGAACCTGAAGTTCTTTAAGCAATGAATCACACATTGTTTCTTGATGAGAAACTGGACTGCTGTGTTTGCTGAACATTGGAAAACAGTGTGCTGTAAGAAAAAAACATGATAACAAACAACGAAATGTGAAACATGTGTATACTTAAATCAAACCATACATCGAAATCACAATTAATTGATTAAACCTAGGCTTAAAAGGCTAGGAAAAGGAACATAACAATTAACGAAAAACCACAGAACATTTTTTTTATATGCTATGTTTATTAGGAGAAGAAACTTGTTAGCAGCTGAGATAAAATCATGAACATGCTTCATAATATTCCTTCAGCATCCCAACTCATACCACCAGATTACAGACTCAGGGGTCAAAACATTTAAATGAATCATTCTCTGTGTAGAAAAACAAAAATGAGATAAATCTCTTTTAGTGAATACAAGCATTTGTAAAATTATTTAAAGATTTATTATTTAACAAATCTGTTCAAACAAGTACCAAACGCTAGTTGGTTTAATGGTTATTGGCGTTGGACTTGATAGGGAGGACCACAGTTTGATCCCTAAACAAACTGCATTCGGGAGGGGGTTTGGAACCACTTGATGCTGGAACAGACCCCCGAACCATATTAAACCGGTGGTGAAAACTGAAAACCAAAACAAATCTGTTCAAGCAAGTATATCTTATTGGTGGAATCAATGTCACAAAATATCCATTTCTAATCCATGGTGACATTTACTACCTGCTTTTCAAGGATAATAATCAATAACCAATGACATTGATACTCAATTTTAATATAATTCCAAAACAAAATATCTGAAATAAAAAAGGTGATTACTATTACTAACTACAAATTCATATCAGTCTCAAACATATTAACTCAAATTGCATTCAAGTTAGATAATATATTAATATACAAAAAACTTGCTTAGAAATGATTACCGGAATAAATCGCAAAAATCGAAAAATAAGGAAACTGAATAAGAAAAAATGGGAATGAAAACGAACCTGATGACGATGACGAAGCGTGGTTGAGAGAGATTGGAAACGATGGAAGAAGAGTTTGGAATTTTTTAGGGTTTTGAAAATGGAAATGAAATGGTGAAGAGGGGATTTTGAGCAGAGTGTGAGAATCGAAATTTGATTTCGGAGGGAAGTAGTAGGAGCCGTTTTCTTGGGATTCGACCAACAGGATATTGACACGTCATTTAATAATCATGAGTATTCATGAGGTGTAATAAATTGTAGATTTATTTTATTTTATTTACTAGCGGGCCAAACGGGCACGTCCGTGCCCGTTTGTGTGAATTTATATTTTAAAAAACAACAAATTAATTCACAAAGATAAAAGTTAAAAAGATTGAAATAATAGAAGTTATTAATAATATTAAAAAAATCATAGAAGTTAAAATTTTAAAAAAATAGCCATTAGGGGCATTTTGGGTATTATCAAAAAGAGCTACACCAAAAACAAAGTATTCCCTTTATTATATACTAGCGGGCCAAACGGGCACGTTCCGTGCCCGTTTGTTTGATATATATTTTTTGTCATGATAACTTATATGTTGATGATTATTATAAATTTGTTGCAATTTTTTTTATTAATAGTTGACTTTTGAAAAACAACAAATTAAATCACATAGAGACGTTGAATTAAATATAATTAATTAAATCAATTTAAAAATATAGATATATGATGGTAACAAAATGTCATTAGTTAATTTCATTCATTGTCTTTTTTCTATACTTAAATGTGAGAGATAGTTTAAGAATCAATTGGATGTCAAATAGCTGTAACAAAATTGATAATAATATGGATGTCTTACACCTACTAAATACAAAACAAAAGGTAGCAATTTGACACTGTAACTTTGAATTATTATGTTTCAGATTTAATTTATATATTTAAAATATAGAAAATGAAAAATAATGACAACAAACCTTAAGGGGTTCTAACATTTTCTTCATTAGATCATCTCTCAAGTGCCGGTATGAGTTCAATTTTCTTCACCATTGAACACAGAATATTGGCATAATAGTGTGCACTCTACCATAAAAAACACATAAAAATGCAATTTGTCACCACCAAATTACCATTTATATTAGTCACATGCATGTTCATAGTTTAAATTAAAAAACCACTATATTATAATGTCTTTCGTGTGATATTTTTCAAACAATACCTTATTTGTTTTCATAAAAAAAATTATTTTATATATGATTAAAAATCAGTTAACACATCATATTCATATTTCCTTTTTCAAAAGAAAAGGCATAATCTATAACAATAAATGCATAAAAATAAAAATACAAACAAAAGTGTGTGTCTATGCGTTCAGATCCAAAGACTACCTATTGCATCTTTACTAATTAATTATTTTTTTTAGCAAAAAGTGAGAATTAAAGTTACATGAATATATGTTATCAATAGTAATAATTGTCCATATGTACACAAAGAAATAGATATGGTATAATGGGATGTACCTTTTTTCGTCTAATTTCATAGCACCTTTTATTATCTCTAACTCCTATCTTGTTTCATCTATTTTTATTGTTGAGCGTCCTTCTTCCTCTGATTATTTTTTGCATCGAACAGTTTCTCCCTTGTTATTTGTCATTTTAAATAAAAAACAACCAATTATTTTTTCGATAGGTAGGCAAATGGTTAAGATCAAAATTCAACACTTAAATAAATAGTAAATTTGGAGAGTAGGCATAATAATGACATAAATTACTTCAATATTGAAAAGCAATTTAACACCTCACTTAACATATACATATGGTTGAAATTCATATATATCAAAAATAGGAAATGAAATTAAGAAAACAATCCTATTAGAGTTCTATCACTTTAAAATTTAAATAAATCATGTTTGGCGGCAGTGCCAATTTGTTTAATCACCCTCAATTTTATTTTATCGTAAGGAATTGAAACCTAATTATACAACGTCTTATTATAGGTTATATAATCATCAATTATGCATGTTGACACCATATCTTTGCTTTTCTTTTAACAGAAATGCCATGATTTTGTTTGTCAAAAAAAAAATGCCATGATTTTTTTTTTGGTAAGAAAATACAATGATACTTAATTAATGTCTTTGTTATTCCCATAATAAGTATACACATTATTAATTTGCAAACCATAAGTATTTTGTTTCAAAACATGTATAAGAATTATTATCGTAAAAAAAAAATTCTGTATAAGAATTAATAATCAAGTGGGTGCAAATATTCAAGTATTCATCATTTCATGAAATTAAAGATATATAAATTTTTTCAGAGAGATATCAAACATCAAATTACTAATGGTATCCTTGACTTTTATGGAAGAAAATGATAATCATGTTTTCAAGTTAGTGATGATTAAAAATAAACAATAAAAAGAAAATAAAAATAAATATGTACATTTACAAACAATTAGAAGATGAAATGTATGAATTAATGTAAGAGAAAAGAGAAGAAGAAATGATAGTAAAGAAATTAAATGAAATAATATAAGGAAAAAAAACTAACCCGTAAGAAAGATAGAAATGAGATAATAGAACAAAGAAATGATGGTAATAGGAATGAGATAATAATGGAAATGATGGTAATGTAATTGTTAAAATTGTAACTGTTAATAAACTTTTTTTTTGAGAAAAGTTAATAAATTTATTGAGTGTAGTTGGTTAAAATTGAAAGTTTTTTGAAAACAAAACTACCAAGGATATTTTGGGTATTTTGAAAAAAGGCTACACCAAAAGTGAGTTTTCCCTTTATTATATGTATAGATAGATTTATGAGCCAAACATTTGAAATTGAATTTCAAAATACTTGAAAAAATAATTTTAAATTTTTGTAATCCTTATGTTAAACTTTTTTTTGTTGAACTTACGTTAAGCTTTTTTTGTGTACACCTTAGGGTAAGTTTGATTTTTTTTTACTAAAAATGATATTTATTTATTCAGATTGATAATATATCGAACAATAGAGATTCAAAATCGTTTAAAATTAGAAAAGATGATTTTACGAACAAACTTACAGCATCTACATTAGTATTATACAACGACAATATGCCCAAATATAACAAAGTCTACGTATATAATGAAATTGAAATGTCTGAAATATATATGTTTGAATATGTAATGTTGAAAACGCTAAAATTATTGGTTGAATATACACTTATCGAATCTAAACTATCAATTTGAACTGAAGAGACACCGCACATAAAGATGGAAAAATAAAACAACGCCGCACAAAGACGACGAACAATACAACGTCGCACTAAGACGGCCAAATCACAAATAAAAAGTCAAATATATGTGAAATCACTTATTTAAGTAAAAGAAAAATAAAAAAAAAATTAAAGAGAGTGATTTCGTGTAAAAAATTGTCTCTAATTTAGGAAGATCATGTAGGTTAAAATTTGAGATGGTTGAGACCGATAAAAATAAGGTTTAAATTAATAAAAATAAATTATAAGAAGGAAAAAAAACATTCAATCAAAAGCTATGAAGCCAAATACGGGATGCGACGCATATATGATATGATATGGATACGACGATAAGAAAAAATTTAATTATTTAAGATACAATACGGTTAGAATACTTTAATAAAAAATTAAATATATAATAGTAAAATACATAAGCATATTTAAAATTGATAATATAGAAACATTCACATTATTAATATTATCAAAACAAGTGAATTACATATCTTAAGTACTATCCAAAAAGCGAGTCATGCGCATCTCTACTAATGTCATATAATATTGTCGCTCATTTCTTATATTCTTCATTTTTCTTTGACAAAAGTTTAAAATTTGAACGTAAACTAAATCTTAAGCCCTTTTTGGATCAATTTTATTTCTTTTCAAAGAATAAAAAATATAAATACCGAATATTTCTCAGACATGTATTGGGAAGTTGATTATATAAATACCGAATATAAATTCTTGGGCCAGCTATCCCACCCATCGAAGTGTCTCCAATCTAGCGAGGGAATAGTCACTGCGTTCGGCGGTGGATCCCCGGTCTCGACCAAAAAAGTATCAGACAAATATCGCAAAAGTGTCGGTATTTTTCTGTTTAAAAAATAAAATTTAATCACTGGATAATCTCTCGATATGTATTAGGAAGTATCTGACGCGTATCAGTATTGGATACGGTATCACGAAACTTGGTCAATTTTAAAGTATCGAGGCTTCATAGATCAAAAGTTGTTGTCATATATGAGTTTCTAAACTATAAAATCAAAAGCTCAAATGAAATCTTGCATTTGTTTCCGTAAGTTTAACACAACGGAGACATCGCTTTATATATACAAAGATTGAAATTTAAACTTCGAATATTTTACTTATTCACCTCAATTTAAAAAAAAAAAAATATAATCATTAACATCTAACTACCTCTCTTCAACAACAACAAATTCTTCAACTAACTCAATGGTACCACAACCCCATGTAGTAAGATATTTTCAATCCTACCTTTTTTTTTTGTGGTCTAAATCAAATTAAGAAGGGAGGAGATGATTCTTACTTACAAGGGACATAATTACAGCAGAAAGAATTGAAGTGACACTGCTCTAAAGGGACGATGATAAGTGTTGTAAGTTATGAAGTATCTTTAAAATATGCTTTTAGAGTACATGTTAACATTTTCCTTTTCACAAATTTATCTTTTTCAAAGTTTTTTGACATTTAACCTGTGTTGATTTGTATTTGACAAATTTTATTTTATTGAATACATATTTAAGCAATACATTAAAAAAACACATTTAAGTTTTGATTAGCTTGAACTAAAAAAAAAATCTATTTTTTTAAATCGGAGAACATAATTTTTTTTTATTAATCATTAATATTAATGATCATTTTACAACTGTCTTAATATTTAAACATGATACTTTTTTTTTGTTGAGACCGGGGTATCCACCGTCAAACGCAGTGACTATTCCCTCGCTAGATTGGAGGCACCTCGATGGGTGGGATAGCTGGCCCAAAGATTTAAAGCTGCTCCATAACCAAGGTGAGAATCGAACCCTCACCCCTTGGTTAAGCGAGGATGAGCCCCAACCGTTCAACCACACCCCTTAAGTTACGTTGCTAAACTTTCAAGTGCCAAAATATTGAATTATTAAGGGGGGTTATTCAATTGGAATTTCAATGGATTTTAAAAGACTTTTTTAAAAGAGTCTTGAAGATTTCTTCTGATTTTATTAAAAAATATTTATTTTTTTTTCTTCTGATTTTATTAAAAAATAAAATAAATATTTAAAATGAGTTAGATAGTAAAAATAAATAAATAAATAAATAAATAAATAAAAAATTATGTGTTATTGTCACATCATCAATTTTGTCTAGTCAGCTGCCACATCAACAATTTTTGTGAACAAAATGGGTTGGGGGACCAAAAGTGCAACAAAAATCAAAATAGAGGGGCTAGATTGTTTGATTTTAAAATAGGGGGACCAAAATTGCAAGATATGTAAAATAGGGGGATCAAAAGTGCAATTAAGTCAATCTTTTAAAATCTATCGAAATCCCAATTGAATAACCCCCCAAACAACATTTTAAAAAACCTCAAATAAAATGAGTTAATAAAAAAAGGGGCTAAACTTAGTCAAAAATAAAAGGGCGTAAACAAAGTAAAAAAAAGAGTAAGTTGAACCAAAAAATCAAGTGTAAAAGAACTAAATTTTTTTAAATTTTGTTGGCAATTTTTAATTTAGATTAATAAATAAATAAATGCCATAAAAGCTATACCAAAAAAAATAAATGCCATAAAAGAACAACTATCCGTTAGCAAAAATAATAATAATAATAATATTTTTTAGGGTTTGAACAACTGGGCCGAGCCCAACATTCTATCGCTATAAATAGAACACACACACACACACACGCTTTTATTTCATTATTCATTACGCGTTTAGTCGATTCTTCTTCAAATTGTTGTTTGCGTTCTGAAAACAGAGAAAGAAAGTTCAGAAAGTTCCTCTGTTTTTCTCGTCTTTCATCACCGACTCGTTTTCCTAAGCAACAACAAAATCGGTTCAATTAGTCACGTAGCAAACCCTACCAACCAATGTTTGCGTTCTGAGAGCGGAGAAAGAAAGTTCCTCTAACGCAACAACAAAATCGATTCTATTTAACCTGAATTTGATAACACAGGTCAGTTATTCAATCGATCATGCTTTCGGAAACCCTAATTCTATTTAACGTATTCCATGTTCGATTAAGTTGTTCCCTCACCGTGATTGATTGTTTCAAAACCCTAAATTCTGGTATCTGAAATTCAGCTTTGATCTTCGATTAAACGGAACCCTATGTTATTTAAAGATGAAACACACATAGTTCAAATCTTTGATTTTCTTTAAAACTGCTGCCAACATAAATAAAGAAAGAGGCATAGCCGACCCTGACCCGACCCGCTAAAGTAAAGTGAGGAGTTGATCTTGATGAATTGGCAAATGAGAGTCAATTTCGAAACAATACTTCCTACACTGGCTATAGTGAACACATGTCCAGTCACTTGTGGGAATGCGTACTAATGTTGAAAACTATTATTCAGCGTCAAGGTAATGGAATTATTTCGATATCTTTTAACTGCAATTTTGGTATTTCATAACATGGTAGACTTTTCCTTTTGGTTTAAATTTGATAGTGTTTCAATCTTCTGCTGTTGGGTTGTTAATTTTCTTATTCTTGATTCAAAGTATACAAACCCTAAAAGATATAACCTACAGTTTTGTAAATCAAAATTTGACAGGGTATGCAAACCCTATAAGTTTTTTTGTTTGTGAAAAACCCGAAACACTGCAAGTCACAATATATGAGCCTAAATTTGGAAATAATTGGGGTGCCTTAAATCAATGACTCTAAAGGGAATTCCATGAACAACTATAGTCATGATTTAAAAGTTGGATGAAATCTTTCATGAGTTTGTCCTGAATGAAATCCTTTAATGTTAATTGCCCCTATGAGTTGAAATCTCTATTTGTTATTCGAAAAAGGATGATATAACACCATGTCCCATGGAATCAATGAATATTATTTTTATCACTTAATTTTGTAAGCATTTACTCGTTCATACTTAAAAGCTTGATGATGGCTGAAATGAAAAATGAATGTGAATTTGTATTAACAATGTAAAGGACGATATATAATTATATATTTGTCTTTTATGATTGTATACAATGCTGGACTATAAATTGTCACTCAAAAAATGAAATATTAGCTTAAATCTTGAATATATTGTGATACCTTGCTGACTTGAAATGAATCAATGGATATCATTTGTGCTATAAATGTTTTGGATGCCTTGATGGTCATAAAATATCATAATGTGAAAGTTGGATGATGCCTTAAATGTGACATTGATGTGAAAGTTTGAGGATGATATATATTTGGCTTTTATGATTCTATGCAGTGCTAGACTATAAATTGTCACTCAAAAAATGAAATATGAGCTTAAATCTTGAATATATTGTGATACCTTGCTGACCCGAAATGAATCAAAGGATATCATTTGTGCTATAAATGTTTTCGATGTCTTGATGGTCATAAAAAATCATAATGTGAAAGTTGGATGATGCCTTAAATGCGACATTGATATGAATGAATTTTACGAATTTTTATTCATTCATGATGCCTCAATGACCCGAAATGAAATTATGGATATTATTTTGTCTATTGATATGAATATTCATTCATGATGCCTCGATCACCTGAAATGCGAATTATTATTTATTCTATAAGTGTTGGATGTCTTGATGATCCTAAAAATCATAATGTGAAATATGGACGTTGCCTTATTGATTTGAATAAATTTTTATTCATCATGATGCCTTGATGACCCGAAATGAATTTATGGATATTGTTTGTTCTATAATTTGGATGTCTTGATGATCCTAAAAATCATATGTGAAAGTTGGATGATGCCTTAAATGCTACATTGATATGAATAAATTTTTATTCATTCATGATGCCTCAATGACCCGAAATGAATTTATGGATATTATTTTGTCTATATCGATGTGAATATTCATTCAGATGCCTCGATGACCCGAAATGGATTATTAGATATTTGTTCTATAAGTGTTGGATGTCTTGATAATCCTAAAAAACATAATATGAAAGTTGGATGGTGCCTTAAATGCGACACTGAATTGAATGAATTTTTATTCATCATGATGCCTCGATGACCCAAAATGAATTTATGGATATTATTTTGTCTATTGATATGAATATTCATTCATGATGCCTTGATCACCTGAAATGTGAATTATTATTTGTTCAATAAGTGTTGGATGTCTTGATGATCCTAAAAATCATAATGTGAAATATGGACGATGCCTTATTGATATGAATAAATTTTTATTCATCATGATGCCTCGATGACCCGAAATGAATTTATGGATATTGTTTGTTCTATAATTTGGATGCCTTAATGATCCTAAAAATCATATGTGAAAGTTGGATGATGCCTTAAATGCTACATTGATATGAATAAATTTTTATTCATCATGATGCCTCCATGACCCGAAATGAATTTATGGATATTATTTTGTCTATATCGATGTGAATATTCATTCATGATGCCTCGATGACCCGAAATGGATTATTAGATATTTGTTCTATAAGTGTTGGATGTCTTGATAATCCTAAAAAACATAATATGAAAGTTGGATGATGCCTTAAATGTGACATTGAGTTGAATGAATTTTTATTCATCATGATGCCTCAATGACCTGAAATGAATTTATGGATATTATTTTGTCTATTGATATGAATATTCATTCATGATGTCTCGATGACCCGAAAGGAATCAAGGCATCCATGCCTTGATGAATACAAAGGAAAATAATATGAACACTTTATTCATAATGTAAAATTGGGACGATGCCTGAAATCCGATATTGATATGAATATAATTTTTTATTTATAATGTAATGGTTGGTGATATTTATTGTGCTTGTGCTTGTATAAGCGTGAAGACAATTCTAGAATGCGAATGATGACTAAGGAAATATGAACCACAGTTTCATAATTGTTAGCCATGTCTCGTTGACCTGATAAAATCAATGAATATTACTTGTTCAATGAGTTTTTAAGTTTTGGGACTCGTAGATGACCTTAAGGAAACATTGTGAAAATTTTACTCATAATGTAAGTGATGCCTTAAAATAAGGAATGATATTTGTTCTTCCTTTATGACTCTGAATACTATTAACTATTAATAGCCGCGGTGAGTTGGAATCATTTTGACCGAAAGTTGGACACAGTTTGTTGCATAATTTTTATAAGGGGTGAAATGTCTCTGATGACTCTAAAATCTTCTGGATGAGGCCTTAAGGTGATAGTCGAAGGATGAGCTTCAGTGGAATTTATATGTTTGGGGAAATTCAGTTTTTCTTTTAGTGAGGTTCAAATTGTTATGTAATTGTCCAAATATGTGGCTATACCTTATGTCTGCGGTTGAATATGTCGATATGTGTTTAGTTGAAAGTGAATCTGATAACACTGTTCTTCTTTTACTTCATTTGTTTATAATTTTGAAGTGGGCTTGTTTAAGTACACCTTGTGTTGTCCAAATTGTTAAATATATATGATCTAATTAAGTTAAACGTTTTGACTAGTGATTGAAAAGACTGTTCTTGTTGAACCTACAAGTTGTAACATCAAGATGGGATTTACATTCACAGTAGGCTGCCTGAGATTTAGAGGGATTTTGGAGGGATGATTGATGCTTTGGTTGCAGAATAGGAATTGGGGGAACAATAATAACAGGTGCAGGGAACTCTCTCAAGGAGAGAAACCTATATATGGTTGATTTGTTTACTATGCATGCTTTAAGGCCGGAAGTGAATCTAGAAACAAGTTTTCTTAAATTATATCTGTGCTAACTCTGATTTATGCTGTTTTTTTTCATGTATGGTGTAGAACCAGCTGAAGGTGCACTTCTATTGCTATTTTAGTGTGTATAAATATTATTGTTCGATTATATTCTGAGAATAATTAATAGCCAAAAAATCTAAGACTCATTTATAGTATGTGATGAACGAGTGAATTCGAACCAAGTCCAAATTGAAATAGAGACAATGAACAAAGTGATGGTGGTGTCTTGTGCATTTATGACCGACCTCTCTATTTTGATCACATCACAATATACTGATGTATATTTTTTATGCCAATGGATGCCTTGAAGATTCTAAAGGAAACTGCATTATAAACTCTTTTTTGATTCAGTATCATGATTGCGCTTTTATGACTTCAAATGCAATTTTACAGAATGCAAACTCTCTAAGGATGCTTCCATGTGTTTCAATGAAGGAAACCATAACGACGGTGAAAACCTCTGCTAGAATGAATACTAAATACTTTGTGCTAAAGTATTTAGTATCATATATTATCTGTTTAGCTTGGGTGTACTCTAGATATATGTACCCTTTTTTTTGTTTGATTTCATCACTCAAATTTAAGATCAAGGTTTGTGCTATTTCTTTTTAAGCTCATACAAATCACCTATCATAGTCATGCACATGTTTTTCATGTTGAAGTTGTCCTCTCCAGTCATGTACTGTATTGTCCATATTGTTAAATGTATGAACTAAATAAATTTTAATATTTTTTTAATAATGGCAACATTGAGGGGCTATATAGTTATAGTGACTATGCCATCTTATGCAAGTCTTGAGAGAAAAACTACGCTACGAGCAGTTAGATCTGTTGATATTTGACAGGCTCAGTCAAATGATCTGATGGACTTCTTAAAAAGGTGGGAGAGATAATAGCCAAGATGTCATCTAGTTATATGCTCCAATAATTTGAAAATCTTGCAATTTGGAGGTTAACAGAGTAAATGTGGGAACCAGCTAAAAAATAAGGTACATCTATGATTCTGCTGCTTTCCTCCTAGGTCTTTGGAGTAGAACTGGATGAAAAAGTTCTGTTTATTTACTCTTTCGTCTTCAGCCCTCTATTGTTATTTTTGTGTGTGTAAAGTATTGTGCTCTATTGTTGTATGCATTGAAGATTTGAAGTTTGTAAAATTTAATCGATGTATCACATTATATATAGATGTACCTTGTTACATGTGATGAACAAGAGCGAACTGGGTCCAATCCAACCTGGATCAGAGACAGTGAAACCATGGTGCAGGAATTTGTGCAGAGATGTACTGAATTTGGGCAGAACCTGCGGTAGGTATGTCTATTTCAATTTGTTTGTCAATGAGAATTAATGGGAAAACGAGAAATAACAACATTGTGATTATTTTTTTCATGTATGTATGAGCCTTATAATTCCAAGTCCAACGGCAAGATGGATATCTTGTTCCATGATTTTTGTGAGGGATGAGATGCCTTGAAGGTTGAAACTGTATTATGAACTCTTCATTTCTTTTTCTTTGTTCCTTCATCATGGACTCCTTCATTCTTTACCAGTAATTTCATTGGCTTACTTCTTTCCGTTCCTTGCATTTTTAGTCAATTTCTCATTCAGTCAAAAACATAAAGTGTGGTAAATTGGTAACCGTCTTGGTCAATAATCTTTGCACTATGAAGCACAAACACCTCTTAGGTTAGGCATGTCTCCGAAAAGGCGAAAACTATGTCCTAATTTTTGTTTCTTCTTTTGTTTCAACACATTTAAACACTCTTTGGACATTTCTCATATACATCTATGAGGGTTAAAGATGTACTGAAGCAATGATAGTCAATGAGGGGTGGAAGACATTAAATATGCACGAAGCAAGAAAAAAAATTATGGTTCTATGTATGTACACACTACACAGTACATCAGTATATGTGAATGTGGTTTGCATGCTACATAATGAGGTTATTGTGTGTGCATAATGAAGTAAAAAGTGACAAGGATAGCAATTTCTGAGTTTGAGGTTCAATTATCAAAAACCAAATGCAAATTGGAACCAATCCGGATCGAGTATTAAAACCAAGAACTGAACTGTTAGAAACTAGACCTCTAATCATTTTCCCTTGTGTTTAACAGTTCGAAAATTACAAAAAAGAAACCATTATATACTAATAATCGTAAGGAATTGCAAAATATGCTCAGAGAAGCTAAGTGGTTACAATTTTTCCTAATTCTGCTTGTTTTGATGAATTTGAAGTTAATTGCCATGGATAATGTGATGATTGATTAGCTGAAAGTGAAAAGGGTGGAAGCTTCCCTTAATGATTGATATCTCTATGATTGTTGGTGCTTGTTGAAGTGTATCTAAATCTGTTTCAAGTGGTTATGCTATAGTATTCAATTTTTTGGTTACAATAGTTTGTTGCAGCATTATGTTATGATTGTTATTAGTTCAAAGCGTGTATTTCAGAGGAAAGCGAGTCATGCTTATGTGGTTTGTTGTTGTTACATCAGGTTTCATCTCTTTCTCATTGCCTACAACTATCCTTTTCTGTCGCCTTTTATTCGTTCTTAATTATTTGAATTCAATGACTGATTACTTTGAACAATGCACTTGCCTTGTTCTGTTTCGACTCCTTTGTTTTGGCATGCGTGCTTGTGAACTGGCAAGAGTTTTGCAATGATTCTGTGTTTAAAGAATTCGATAGTGAATAATTGTGTTAATTAACTTATGACTAAATAAACTCTGATAGATGATGGCTGCCTCTGTTCAGATCTTCTCTTCTGAATTGTATTGTTTAGTTTTCTTTTCCATTAAAAGTTGTCTTGATTACTTAGTGATCATGATCATTCTCAAAATTTTACAACCGAACAAACCCGGAAAATAATGAAATTGTGTGCAAGCTAATTTACAAGATAGGTGTTGAGAATATCTCTTAGCACAAGGATTTGAGATCATACAATGATACTCTTTTCTGTTGTTAAATTTTTATTTGTTTGTCTTTAAGGAATAGTACAATGTTGAACTTTGCTAGTGGTCAATTTTTTCTTACTGTGTTACCTCTATATTATTTAGTTAGATCCTTTTTCATATGGAAGAATTTTGTCCACACCACGATCATCTATTATAGCAATGTTGAGAATATTTAAAGTGTTCTCTGCAATTGATGCTTACCAGAAGAATGAAACCCTTTTAGAGAGGGTGGTGTGGGGGCCAAAGTTGTAAAAGATTTATTTTGTGTGACAAAATTCCATATTTTCTCGATTAAATAGAGCATATTGGTAATATGATTATCTCTCTTGCCATAATCTATGACTTAGAAGGAAAATTTTATTTTTCTCCAAGTTTCCATGTATGAAAAGAAAATATATAAACATTCAATGAGTATGTCTCAAAACAGTGTAGGTATTGACAATGGCGGTTTGACATCTTGCAGAGGAGTACTTTGAGGTGACAACGTCAACTTTATTTATGCTTATGCATGGAACTTGCATTCGTGTTCTGTCCTTGAAACAAAGTTTTGGGGAATTTTTAGTGGACTGAAATTGTCTTGGAGTAGAGGTTTCAGAAAAAATCGTGTGTTTGCATAATTCTTTAAATGCAATTTTTCTCCTAAAAGATGGTTGCATTACTACTCATTTGCAATGAATATTAGTTGAAAATATTCATCGGATTCATAACAATTCCGGTGAAGTGACTAGGAGGCGTATGTTTGCATTACTACTCATCTTCAATGAATATTAGTTGAAAATATTCATCGGATTCATAACAATTCCGGTGAAGTGACTAGGAGGCGTATGTTTAGAGAGACTCATAATGTAGGTGACAGTCTCGCGAAGCATGGTTTGTCTCTAGCTAGATGCCAGTATTAAGATTTTTGAGTTTTCTCCGTCTTTTATTCTAATGTCTTATTGGCTGATGCGTCTGGTATTGCTTTTTCAGAGGATTTTAGTTTCTTTTTTGGGGCTTATGCCCCTTTTATTTAGAAAATGAAGAAGTTGGTTTGATGCAAATGGATATTTTTGGTGAAATACAATGGAGATCAAAGTGATACATTTCTATGGAGTGGACTATGAATAGAGTTTTACACTTATGGCAAAGTTGACTATGAATGTACTTCTATCTTATGGTAAACTTAGACTTGCCCTTTGCATTTAAGAATATCACTTGGACTTGAAAGCATAGATGTCAATAGCGCGCTATAGCGGCGCTATAGCGCCGTAGCGTAGCGTAGCGCTGCCTCGCTGCTATGCGTTATCGAATAGCGCGCGTTTGCCGTTAGCGGCTGCTAGCGGCGCTATAGCGGTTTGGCGGTTCGTAGCGGGTAGATGATCAAAATAGCGGTTCAGATCCGCTATCTCATTTAAGGGCATATTTGAAACTTCCCCATACATTTTAAGGGTAAAATTGGATTTTCGGGTCTGTTTTCCTTCAAACCCTAAGTTTACGTTGTTTGTTTGACGGCTGGATTTTGTTGTTCACTTGTTTGACGAACGACAAACTTCAATCGTCGTTCCATCATCGATCGACCTTCAAGCTTCAATCGTCGTTCCACCTTCAAGAAGACATCAATTGGGAATAACCGGAGATATAAAAGCGTGCCGTAAAATATTGACCCTAATGAATGTTGAATGAATATTGAAATATATATATAAACAATATGAAATAGCGCGCTATAGCACTACCCGCTGTCCGCTATAGCAAATTTGGGGTCGACCGCTACGCTACGCTATCCGCCATTAACAACTATGCTTGAAAGATCAAAAAGTTTCAACAAGATATGTAAACTTAGAAGATGACTATACAATCTAAAGACTTCATGAGTTTGATAGTCTAACATGTCAAACTGGCCACATAATGCAAAATTACAAAATCAGTATGGTTCGAACTCTTTGAATGCATGAAAACATGGTATTTTGGTAATTATTACGGCGTGCGAGAAAATTTAGGGGTGAAAAAAATTCATGTATCAATTTTTTTTTATTAGATCGACCATACTAGCCTGGCCAAATGTGCCAAACCTAAATGGCCTAATTTTTTTGTTGGATAGACCATACTAACAATTTAACATTTATATGCATTGTTACTTTTAACCGTGACCATATTTTTGAGTCACCTACATCTAACTTTTTGAACACGATCACCTACATCTAACTATTTAAAAACCTTGGAATAGGAATGAAAAACCCATAGATCTAACAATTTAACATTTATATGCATTGTTACTTTTAACCGTAACATGCAAATGTGACACAACACTCCATATCTGATTTTGTGATTGTTCTTAACAGAGTTAGCTATCTCTGTGCTTTGTTGCCTACTGGATGGAAACTCGTGCTTACTCTTCAGAGGAAAGCGAGTCGTGCTTCTGTGGTTTGTCGTTGTTACATAAGCTTTCCTCTCTTTCTTATTGCCTGCAACTGCCTTTTTCTGTTGCCTTTCAATCGTTCTTAATTATTTGAATTCAATGACTGATTACTGTGAACAATGCATTTGCCTTGTTATGTTTCAATTCCTTTGTTTTGGTATGCGTGCTTGTGAATTGGCAAGAGTTGTGCAATGCTTCTGTGTTTAAAGAATTGGATGAAGAATTTTGTTAATTAACTTATGACTAAATAAACTCTTGATGATGGCCTAAATAAAACACTGATGGATGATGGCCTAAATAAATTCTGATATATGATGGCTGCCTTCTGAATTGTATTGTTTAGTTTTCTTTTTTGTTAAAAATTATCTTGATTTGGTATGTGTGCGTGTATCATGCATGATACAGATTACATAGTGATCATGATCAATTCTCAAATTTCTACAACCGAACAAACCCGGAAAATAATGAAATTGTGTGCAACCTAATTTACAAGATAAGTGCTGAGAATATCTCTTAGCACAAGGATTTGAGATCATACAATGGTTACTCTTTTCTGTTGTTAAATTTTTATTTGTTTATCTTTAAGGAATAGTGCAATGTTGAACTTTACTTGTGGTCAATTTTTTCTTAATGTGTTACCTCTATAATTTCTGCTCCTTCGAATGCAATTAAAAGCATACATTATATAGCTCATAGGATGGCTGAACAAGTAGGGAAGCAACTGTGATTCAAGTTATTATATATATAATGATCTTGTATGTAGAGGAGTTTGAGAGAAAGTCCTACTATAAATAGACATTTGTGACCTCATTTGAGAGAAGTTTGAAATGAATTAGATTTTTTTCTTAAGAGAATGGTAGTTGAGCCTGTCTCCTTTTTTGACTTTGGATTAGAATTTATTTGAATCTTTACTTTTATTTTTAAAACTCGGTATCCGACTTAAGGATCGACTAATCCAAGGCTTCCATCCCACACTTGCGGGAGTCCCATTTACAGTCAAAGTTTTTGCCCTGTATGAACTAGCCTACCGAAATTGGCACCAGAGAGAATTGAACCTAAGACCTTGTGAGGAGCACACTCCAATGTCTCAAGCAACACCATAATTATTTGAATCTTATCAATAACTTCCTCATTATTTTGTTCATTTTCTCCATTCATTTGCTATTTTGTGTGAATATATTATTTAGTTAGATTCCTTTTCATATGGAAGAATTTTGTCCACACCACAACTATTATGGCAATGTTGAGAAGATTTAAATATTTAAAGTGTTCTCTGCGATTGTGGTGATCAGAAGAATAAAACCCTTTTAGAGAGGGTGGTGTGTGGGGCAAAGTTTGTAAAAGATTTATTTCGTGTGACAAAATTCCATATTTTCTCAATTAAATAAGAGCATATTGGTAATATGATTATAGTTCTCTCTTGCCATAATATATGGTTTGAAAGGAACAATTTTATTTTTCTCCAAGTTTCCATCTTCCATGTATGAAAGTGTCTCTCAAAACAGTGCAGTTGTTGACATATTGCAGAGGAGTAATTAGAGGTGACAACGTCAAAAACTTAATTTATGCTTATGTGGGGGAACTTGCTTTCTTGTTCTGTTCTTGAAGCAAAGTTTTGGTTTAGTGGACTGAAATTGTCTTGGAGTAGAGGTTTCAGAAAAAATTATGTGTTTACATATTCTTTGAAAGCAAATTTTCTCCTACAAGATGGTTGCATTGCTACTCATCTGCAACAAACATTACTTGAAAATATTCATCGGATTCATAACAATTCCGGTGAAGTGACTAGGAGGCATATTTTTGGAGAGACTAATAAGATAGGTGACAGTCTCGCGAAGCATGGTTTGTCTCTAGATGACAGTGTTAAGATTTTTTGAGTTATTTCTGTCTTTTATACTAATGTCTAATTGGCAGATGTGTTTGGTATTGCTTTTTCAAAGGGTTTTAGTTTCTTTTTGGGGGCTTATGCGGTTATGCCCCTTTTATTTAGAAAAAATGAAGTTGGTTTGATGCAAATGGATATTTTTACTGAAATACATTGGAGATCAAAGTGAATGGGTACAAAGCTAGATTGGTGGCAAAAGATGCATTAAATTTTAGCGGTAAACTTAGATCTAATTATACACTTCTATCTTTGGCGGTAAACTTAGACTTGCCCTTTGCACTTAAGATGTTTACATAAGAATATCATTTGGACTAGAAAGATCAAAAAGTTTCAACAAGGTATGTAAACTTAGAAGATCACTATGCAATCTAAAGTAATCTTCAAGAGTTTGATAGTCTAACATGTCAAACTGGCCACATAATGCAAAATCACAAAATCAGTATGGTTCAAATCCGAGCAAATGTGTACTACCTCTTATTTGTTGACTTTAACCTTTGCTAATGAGATATTTGACCGTGAATAGGAAGAAAAATGTGAATTTATATGGTTTTAAATTTTAGAATTTTGAGAGAGATTAGAGTGTTTTGAGAATTTTAAAAAGTAATAAAATGAGGGGGGGAAGTGGTGGAGCCCCTGTGTATCCCGTGTGTATGTGTGTATGATTCGAATTCTAGAGTTTGAACTGGTTTTTAGTGTTTGAATTTTAGAATTCTTTGAACTTGTATTTTGTCAAAATGGTTTTATTTAGGCTTTGTTTGCGAGTTTGGAGGGGAAGGGAGGGGAGGGCTTTGGAGGGAGGGGAAGGGAGAGAAAAATAGAGAAATTTTTTACATTTTTTGAGAAAGTATTTTTTTTTATAGAGAATGACAAATAAATATTTATGATTAATATATTATGAGTTTAAGAATATTACAACAACATTAATTAAATTTGAAGAATTCATATAAACCCTCCAAACCCCCATCCAATACAATTTTTGAGTTCCACCAAATTGGGGGGGTTTTTGTGTAATGAAGAAAAAATAATCCTCCAAACTCCTCCCCTCCCAAACTCCTCTATTCCTTCCACTTGTTTCTTCTATTTTCAAAATCATTCCCTCCCCTCCCCTCCAAACTCGCAAACAAAGCCTTAGGGGGGTAAAACTGAGATGAACGTTGGACTTTCTTTATTATTTTTTACAACGTTCGAGCATGGTATTTTGGTAAATCAGTACGGGTGCGAGAAAATTTAGGGGTGAACAAAATCCATGCATCAAATTTTTTTATTAGATCGACCATACTAGCCTGGCCAAATGTGCCAAACCTAAATGGCCTATTTTTTTTGTTGGATAGACCATACTAACAATTTAACATTTATATGCATTGGTACTTTTAACGGTGACCATATTTTTGAGTCACCTAGATATAACTATTTAAAAACCTTCTTGGAATAGGAATGAAGAACCCATCCATTTAGTAGTTGCATATACCAACATAAAGCTTAGCAAAATTAAGCCAAATTACATTTTGGTTAACCATTAATATTAAACCAAAAGTATTTTAAATACTGGCTTACAAAAAAGTTACAAATAAGATAAAATCCTAGTGAAAGCTAAAATTCTCGAGACAAATTAGCTTGGATTTCTTGGTCACTGAGTTGTTGATGATAGGAATAGTATGATGGATTATTGTGAAAGTTGCTTAGTTCAAAAGGTGTTTGTTGATGATTTTGCATGGAGATGTAAGAAGTTTCATTGTTTGATGACAAATGATGAACATGTGAGGGATGTAGAGTTGGAGATAGTGAAGAGTTTTGAGGCTGTTGAAGTTGAGGATCTTGAGAAATGCGATTCAATATTGAAAGACGGGCTTGTACATATGCTAACTCTGCTTGCAACTCCACAACCTGTAATATATGAATATAAATATATTTACATAATTAATCATCTAAAAAAACTCATAATTGTTCTAGGTTATGGTTAGTTAAGCAATGTTCATTTATTAAGAAACTAAATTTTCCTCACTATTCTAGCTCAAGTGGCTGAAAATGGCGAAATTGTTAGGTCGAATGTCCATGATTGAGGTTTGATTTCCGATTCGTCCACTTTATATCTGTGAGTTTTTAATAGCTCGTCATTTCATTTATATATGTAAAAAAAAATTCCTCACTATCACATGAATTTCAAGAACCAAATTTCATGGTAAATCTAATGGTAGGTATAGTATGTTTGATCATATATGCATTCAATGGTCCTTATATTAGACCTTTGAAATCACTATAGACATGAACATTACCATCTTTGAAAGGAGCATGAAGAGTTAGTGAATGTGTTCCATATAAAACCTAACCAAAGCTGACAAAGGTGTCAAAGCAAACAGAACATACTCAATACTATGTTATGTAAACGAAATTTTGGCCTACGTGCAATGCATAACAGTTAACAGTGATTTTTGTCATGCCAGTGCCACTACTCTAGAGAAGTACAAATTCTACAGGGTTTACTTTATTCCACCTATGATATTTTCATTAATATATAAATATAAAGATTATGTCCCTTGTAAATATAACTTAGTTGATAGAGACATTACATATTATATGTAAGGACGATTTGAGATTGAATACTAATACGTCTGTTTATTCACGTTATAAGGTGGAATGTTGGTATTTTTAGAGGTTAGTTTAGGTTAAAACTAAGATTTTTAGAAAAAAATTGAGATATAATTTTGTTCAAAACTGAAATTTTGACCGGAGTTTATAAATTTTAATTCTAACTCCGCCACCGCTCAAACTCATACCACTGAATTTACACATTGTTGCTAAAGCCATAAGAAACAAAGAATACTCAAGTATTTATATAGAGAGGAAGAATTAAAGAGAAATATATATATAGATATACCTGTTGTTGAAGAGCAAAAATGTGAGCAACAGAACCATAAACAGGATCAGTAGCTCTAGCAAGAGCTTCATAGCAAAGAGTAACAACAGCATCAAGACGTTTATGAATTGGAATCCTCATGAGTAACTTAGCAGCATTGCTAGCACCAAAAACCTTATGAATTGCAGCAAAATGAGCACTTCCTTGTACTGATGACTCAAAATATGGTGCAAATATGCAACTTCCTTTCACACATTTTCTCCTTAGAAACTTGCAAGCACCACAAGGTCCACCATCTCTACCACCACCACATCCCAAATCCATTTTCTCTAGCTCTCTCTACAAGTTCAAAATGAGTGCTTAGTTTCTCAACTTTTTTGACAGATTTTATTGTGTGGGACTCTTTATAAATTATTTCAGCTTTTCACTTTTTGCCTTTTGAGTGTACGTAATAGAAAGAAATCAAGTGAATAGAGAGATAAATGAAGTCATGTCATGTCATGAGAATTGAAGTAGTACTAAGACAATAAAAGTTATTCATAGTAGTTACCAAATTTATTTTTTTATCCTTTAGCTCTTCCATTCTCATGATTTTTTTTAATTATAAAAAAAAAAAATTTTGTACTATTTCACAAACACTTACTATTAAGAAAAGTAATTATATATGTTGTCAAAATATGTGAGAATTTTATAAAGATTTTTACACATATAAATGTAATTATATGATGTCAAAATATGTTACAATTTTATTAAAGGAACATTTACTATTGGTGTAATGCTTTAGAAGTAGTGTACACTGTACACTCAATTAATTAGAGGTAATTGAAAGTAAAATATTAATTCAACATTCAAAAAAATATCCATTTAAAAATAATATTTATCCTAAAGTGATATTCATTTTTGAAACATAGAGTATTTATTAAGTAGTAGTATATGTTTATTCTGTCAACAGAAAAAGTAGTATACGTCTATAAGTGAAACATGTCTTGTACTCCTTTCGGTTTCAAATATAAGTAAAATTTGGTCAAAGAAAGTTAATGTATCTGGTGCAAATTTTGAACCAAATATATTAATTTTCTTTGACTAAATTTTGTTTACATTTGAAACCAGAGTAGTATTTTCATATTTTGTAATACAAGTTAATTTTCACCATTATATCAATAAATTAAAATGCATCATTGAATCAAATGAGGTTTCAAAAATATTACTACTTTTTTTAATAATGAAAAACACAACTATCTAATTTCATTTTTTTAACTCTCTAAATAATGCAATCCATTTTAGTATAATTTTTTTGGTGAAACAACAAGCACATACTGTAGATAGTTTATTATGCGGGCTTCCGATAAAAGGAGTGACATTTTAAGTTTCATATATAAGCATGATTGACAACATTATAAAATGAAATTTAGGGTTTGGGCAAGCAAGTTAAACAAAGGATACGCAAACACAAACATGCAAATGTGACACAACACTATTTGATCAAGTTTCCAACCGTAGCGGTGGAGCCACGTGTGCTAGACAACATTAGGACCCTCTACGTGGGATGGGTCAAATACATCTATCTATCTATCCCTTCCATTCAATCTATCTTTTCATGGGTCATTCTCTCCTATTACTCTTTCGTGTTCCTCATCAAAATCATGGAAAAAGAATGAATGAATGTTAACTTAAAAAAGTGTACGGCTATCACATTAATTTAATTCATAAAAAAGGTAAAAATGATCATTCATAAATTAAATTTAGCAACCCACTTGGGTTGGATTGGTCTAGTAGTAGTGTTAGTTTGGGTTTTAGAATGTGCTATTCACAAGGTTTCATGTTTGATTCTCTTTAATGCCAATTTTGGTGAGTTAGTTCATACAGAATAAAAAAAAATAGTTTTAAATGGAGTCCTGCAAGTGGACGGCGGAATTAGCCCCTTCAAATTAGTCGGTTTTTAAGTCGGATATCAAATTTTCAAAAATAAAAAATAAATTAAATTTAGAGTAGAAAGTGTATAGCCAACAAAAAATTAGTAATAAAAAAATATTCACATTGAAATAAGTAATATATAGTTACATATCGTTCGTAATTTAATTCTGAGTTATTTGAGACATCATATTATATACGAAGAGATTAGGATTTGGGGCACTTCATTTATTTATTTTAATGATAAAATTTCTACTACTTGGCCAAAAAAAGTGATATTCTTCTAATTTATTTTCATAAGGAAAAAATACATTGCCACTAGGCACTAGCTGTATAGGAAAATTTCTCTTCTTCCCCCACACTTTTCTTATTCTCTCCTAAACTTCTAAATTATACTTAAATTTGAAATTTAGAACTTAAAGTAAGGTTTGGGATTTAGAGCCTCAAATAAAGTTCGGGATCTAGATCCTGAAATTTTGCCTACACCCACACAAATTTCGCAGAATTTTAGAATCTAAATCCTGAACCTTACTTCAGATTCTACGTCCCGAACTTTTCGTAAAGACACCCAATTTATATCTAAGAGCAAAAACAGTGATAAGGAGGAAGAAAGAAAATGTAGGGAGGAGATGAAATTTTTTCGCCTTATAGATAGGCAAAAGTGACAACATGGGCTTGGCCCATTAAATTTTAAAACAACAATACACACTTTTTGTTTAGTAAGAAAACAGTACACATCTTGTTTCTTTATTTTTATTTTCTTCTTCTTTTGAAAAAATAGTATACGAGTTAATACGGTCATCTAATGATAATTGTTTATTTTGTTAATTAAATCGCTCCATTATATGCTACTTTAATCATATGATATAAAAATATTGAATTCTATTAAATATAAATATAAATATAAATTAATTTATACTAGCCAAACATTTTTAATAAACTTTAGTTTTTGAGTCGGTTATCTCAACATTTAAAATGTTTGTAATTCAGAAAGAAAAAAAAATCATTGTATTTGATGGTGGATACTCTTATATATATAGATAAAAAAATATCTATTAAACTTAATTCTCTATCGTCAACAATAATGAACTATTATTTTATTTTTTGAAAGTTTTTTTACTTGTGTGTTGATGACTTGATTTTGGCCAGATTGGTTCTGCGATCTGCCACTTCCTTGTTCTCTTAGAAGTATCGCTTTCGGGATCGAGGAAAGGTACATTTTAACAAAGTTCAAGTTGGGTCTCACTACATTAAACTATTTGGACACTTTGACTAGATTGATAATTTTTTTTTGGTTACATGACTAGATTGATAATTTGATATCACATATAAGAAATATAAATGTTTTGATGTCATGATTGATCTAGTCTTAAACCATTCTCATCTACTGTTTTAGTTTTATATATACTTAACTACTCATCTAATCTTCTTATTTTTGTGGTTGCATTTGTAAAATTTAAAAATCTTATTTAAATTTTATAGTGTAATATAAAATAAATTATTATCTTGATAATCAAACATTAAATTATAGCTTATAGAGAAAAATGGATAGAATGCGGTACGCATGTAGTAAATAATTAAGGTTATTATATATAAAAAAGATAAATCATTCTATTAAAAGTCATAAAACCTTTATTTGTTTTTTTTTACAAAAAACATCTATTAAGGTTTGAACCTGCGCACAACTGTAAAGATTAATTTTTCGAGCCGGATGAAATCATAATTGGTGGCAAAGTTCTTCTTCAAGAGAATTTAATACTGCTGTATTCTCATTGCTGATTTCGATCACATGACTTCTGATTAAAAAGAAAAAGATTATCTATCATCTCATATAAGTGCTCGTGGTAATATTAGATATAAAAATTATATGAATAATAACATAATCTTCGTCAGCACCAAATAAACAAATTTAAAATTTTCATTTTACTACGCAAGTTTTAAATTTTATTTTCTTTATTCTTAAGTTTAATTTGTGTTCCGATATCGATACTTGTTAATAAGACTCAATAAATAATTTCGGGATAAGCAATCACAATTTGAGTTTTATTAATTTTAATCATTCATAGGTGCTCATCACACACGGGTGTGGGATATAGTAATAGGAGCTTCCTTAAAAATAATAGTACTAGTATAGTATTATATATATTACTCTCTCTTGATTGACTACATTTTTGCTGTTAGCCAAAGTTATAGGCATGCATGTCTAGTCAGTGGACACTAGTGAGACAAGTTTGAATGAAATTCAAAGAGTAACAATATGAATATATTCTATCATGTGCTGCAAACATACAGCATTTTTGTTGAGTCTTTTGGGACAATGTTGCTTGAACTACTTACATGATAATGACTTGTACATAATTAATATTGGTTACCCTCATTTTGTTTAATTAAAATATGTTTGTGTTTTATGTGTTTGATTTAGGAGCAACTATACTTTCAAAAATTAAAACCAATAACGCACCATGCCTAGGTTTTATCATGCCATATAGAGGATATAAAACTATATCTTGTTTTATAGATATATTTTTTTCCTGGGGTTAGGATAGATATCTAATGTTTTAAATATATAAGATATAGAAAAGTAATTTGATTTTGTGGTGATGGAGAATGAGGGTGAACAATGTTCGTCGATATGGAAGGTGTACTTGTAAATGTTATGAAGTTCAAGCATGTATGAACAAAGAATGAAGTTTTAGCCTATATATATGATATCGTTGTCAAGAGAGTTGTTTGTATATGCATTGAAAAAGTCATTTTTGGACATTGATAGAGAATTCTTTATGAACATGTTGAGATCGAGTAGCCATTGAAGCGCGTTATGATTTGATCCAACCACTGAGTCGTTCTGAGCTAGAACGATTCTTGAGACTACGCGATGGCTATGATAGATCGAGCTTTTATAGAGATGGGCTTAAGAGCGAAGTCTGACTAGGTCATAGACAATGTCAGTCGGTTCTGACAATTTGGAGGTCCGAGACAAATAATTCAAATAGACCCCTTAATAAAAAAATTTGCATAAAAAAAACATATACTATATTTTTAAAAATAACTTAATCTATTTAAATTATAAATAACATCAACAACTTTAAAATTAGTTATTTATCGCTGTAACTAACATAATAAAAAATGTTATATTCTAACCAATATCAATAAAATATATTTTATCTACTTAAAAATAGCTTCTCTCCTAACATTTTTTTGAAACAAATTCTATATTGTTTGGATCAAATATGATTGGGCCTAATAATATAATTACCTTTTTTTTAGACCTCTAAAATTTGGAGGCCAAAAAATGAGGCTTAGATTGCTTTACTTTAAAGTCGGCCCTGGCCATAGAGGTAGGGTGTAAGCGGATTAGTTTGGATCGGTTTTGAGTGAATTTAATGTCTGAATCAATGAACTTTTAATTGGTTTAGTTTAGGTCGATTTGGTTCAGTTTTTAAAAATGAATCTTCTCCGAACTAGTCGGTTTGGATCGGATACTATACTCGGTTTGCATTATTTTGTTTTTTCGGTATAATATCTACTATTATTTTTTCAAACGATATATTTCAAGCTCAATTTTTCAAACAATAATAACATAAACCAAATAAACAATCACATAGTTTTGAAATACAAAATACAATACATAGGTAGACTGAGTCAAAAAAAAAGGTAGACTGAAATTTTTCCGATATAATATCTGCGTGTTTTTTTACGTGTTCTGCCAAAGTGAATGTAATTTGGGTCTGTTCAAAATATAAGCCCAATGGGCTCTTATAAGATGAACGGTTCGATTCACCGATTTCGCAGATTGGAAAAATGAAATCCGAGAATCGATCCAAACCCCTTCAGTTCTCATCAGTTCGGTTAGGTTTTTGATCCGAACAAAAAATAATCGATTTTTTTTCGATTTAGATCGGTTTGGATCGTCAATTTTATCGATTTTTTTCGATCCACTTACACCCCTACATAGAGAGATAGACCAGCCGAAACAAAAAGTACTCATATAATTGTTTTCATAAAGATTTATGGTCAATTGATTGATGATAACTCTAACTATAGTTGTTCATCTTAATTTATTCATGAAAAATATTTGTGTGTAAGTGTTTTCTAATATCTTCCTGTAAATAGTTTAGTGATTAGAGTCCTATCTTAACTATAAAGAAATAAAAAATATTTTCAATTGAAGATTTCTTGCAAATCAAAGTGTATGTACAACTATCAATTGTCACATTCATTAGTTGCTTTTTAGTATTTTTGTATTAAGCTATCACAATCTCACATTCATTCATAATCATAGGCATATTATAGGCATAGAAAGTTTAGAAGATCTAAACACGTATTGGTTTGTGTTATTTTATTTTGGAAACTAAATGTATCTTCCTTGTATGGCTATAAATACAATTGTAGAGACTAATATTTTTGAAATAACTTAGATCTATTTAACAAGTTAACATTTTCCAACAAATGTTTTTTATACGCACCGATCAGGATCGAACCCAAAATAATATAGTAAAGAGTTTAAATATATATTATTTGTATTATACTTATATTGGTTACTGGCTTGTGTGATTTATTTTACTAGTATTATAAAGGTAGTAACAACTATTCCCACGTAAGCAAAATGGTCACCTCTAAAAAGAGTCACTAAGTCAACCCACGTTTTGACACAGTAGTGTGATAGAAGCGTCTGTCTGTCACTATTGGATTCCACACAGACCGAACGGCGCGGTGACTCGTTCTTGCTACTTAGTAAGTTAGTACCAACTCACAACGTAGTACAACAGTACATGTCAAATATTTTTGCTTAGACACAATTAAAAGTCTCATATCACTTAAATAAAAGTAAGTATAAACCACATCTTATCGAGAACTGAACTGTCTCTATAAGATAGCTCGAGTGGTATGAACTGAAAGACATATGAGTTGGAAAAAAAAAGGTTCAAGGATTAACTCCTGAAAGAAATAATATATCTTTCCGATATACCAAAAAAAATCTTATAAAAAGCAAACGGTTGTGACTTATGCGAGTTATTGCATCGACGCAGTAACTGCGTCTAATCCAAATTTATTTATATATAACACGCATATTTTTCAATCCAAGAAGGCGTTTTCTACGATAGACGAAATTGTTAGCGCTTGCATGCGCAAAACAGACATCTTTAGAAGAAAGAGGAGGCGGATGGAACAAAATAATATTCATTTTAGGTAGTAAAATGTATAGTAACATTATGAGTAAAATTCTAAAATTCATATCAATCGCTTGACTTAATTTGGTTGGTGTAGTTGTTCTCTTACAAATATCTCACTTGATATGAATTCGAGTAAGTAAATCGATGACGATGTTCCCAAAAAAGTTCATATCAATCAGGTGGTGTTAAGATACTTGTAAACCTTGATGGTATGGTCAGTTTTCTCTCTGTTTGTTTGATATAAAGCTTTCTCGTAAAATAAAATAGGTACTTGTGAAAGTTGTGATTCAATTGGAATTAATTTTGAAGTAAAATTTAATTCATACTCCATCTGGTCCTATATATAAGAAACATTTCACTTTTTTGATTTATTGGAAAGTTGATGTATTTAGACTATATTTTTGTCTAGATACATCAATTCTATAATGAATCAAAAAAGTCAACTTTAACCCTTCCTCATTATTAACTCTTTGAGAAATGCTAACATACATCTTTAGATGAGGAGTTTGAAGTTTTCCAAAATAGGAGCCCCAGATTTCTTAGCATAATGGTTGAACGAGAGTTGTCTAATTCTTCTCTAGAAGATTCTTCAGCGACGTACTAACTTTTACTATATTTATTGAACCTTAGTTTGCACAATTTTGTATAATATTTCTAGTGATTTTAATGTATCAATATATCTCTTTACGGTAAGTTCCACATATTTTTTTTTGTTGTAAAGGTTGGCGGATGATGGGTTAACTTCACATTTAGAAACAGCGCTGAAACATTTATAGTTGAACAATATACCGTCAAAAATTGGTATTTTTTGTTGGAGGTTATTACTCTCAAAATTACCAACTCGGAATATACTTTTTGAGAGGGGGATAATCACAGATGTACAAGCTAGTTAGGAGTGAAATTGGACCGGTTTAGATCGGTTTCGAGTGAATCCGATGTCCGAATTAATGAACTTTCAATTGGTTCGGTTTAGGTCGGTTTAGTTCGGTTTTCAAAAATGAATCCTATCCGAACTAGTTGGTTTGGATCGGTTTGGATCGGATACTATACTTGGTTCGCAACAATTTGTTTTCCCGGTATAATATTTGCTATTATTTTTTCAAATACGATATATTTTAAGTTCTATTTTTCAAACAACTTACAATAATAACATAAACCAAATAAACAATAACATAGTTTATATGTTTGCTTGTGTTGTGCGTGTTCTGCTTCTACCTGCGTTTTTTGTTTTGAAGGTGAATGTAGTTTCGGCCTGTCAAAATATGAGCCAAATAGACTATTATAAGATGGTTGGTTCGGTTCACCGGTTCATCGGTTTTCAAAAATGAAATCCGAAATCCGAACCAAACTAGTTCGGTTTAGCTCGGTTCGGTTTTTGATCCGAACCAAAGAAGGTTGGTTTTTTTTCGGTTTTGATCGGTTTGGATCACTGGTTTCATTGGTTTTATCCAATCCACTTTCACCCCTAAAGCTAGTTGTTGTGTGTTTTGTTCAACGGAGGATGGGACATTGCCTCATGTTTTCTTCATGTGTCCCTTCCCGCATCAGGTATGGTTATATGTTTTTAGGTGGCTTGGCAATATTCCTCGCATATCATTTGTAGATGCAGTACAATATTTCAGTCTATTTGGTGTATAATTGGCGTATGCGCAATAATTTCATCTTTAGAGGAGTTAATATCAATTTTATTTCTTTGGTTGAGAATATCCGTTATTTTTCTTGGTTTTGGTTTGTCGGTCGTTGTAGAAATAATGTAACGGTATCTTTCACTGATTGGTGTAATAACCCTTTAGGTTGCTTTTTCACCACCTAATGAGGTTATTTTGAATTAAAAGGGTTAAGCACGTGCTTTTTATAATTCATTTTTATTTATCAAAAAAAAATGTATCAATATATATATCTTAACCGGTCTAGTGTTGTTTTGCATGTAATAAGGGGTACTAGGGTTTCAATATTAATGAGATTCGAACTAAGACAAACATGCTTTTAGACTAAGCATCAAACTAGACAAATACAACAATTTTAACCGTTTGAAATTATCTTAAACTGACAACTAAAGAGTTATTTTCTTTCATTAAGTGATTCGAGTTTCTCTATAAGAAAATGACACTCTTAAGCAAAAAAAAAAAACATAAAAATTAAACATATTGTTATGAGTCAAAACACCAGATAGGATACCTTGATGTTTTGTGAGTGATGAATCAAACCGCAATTTATGCTATTGTCTGCTTCGAAAAGAAGTGGAGATTTTAGGGACCCAATTTTCAGGATTAGAACACGGTATTTTATTTTGGACGGCTCTATAAAAAAAACAATCAGAAACCGTAAAAAGTGGCCGCAAAATTTCTGGTCGAAAATAAGCAAAAATTTTATGGCGAAGATTTTAGGGATCCACTTTTCAAGATTAAAACATGGTATTCGAATTGTTTTGGTCGGCCCCGTAAAAAGCGGCCTGAAATGAAAAGTGGCGACAAATCTAATGATTTGCGATCCCTTATACTATAATTAAAGCGAGAATAATTTTTTTCCCGTATATATTTATTTTTTGTGTTTCTTAATCGTTATGACCTTAAACATATTTTTTTGTCAATATAATTTAATGATTAAATTCATAGTAGTATTTTTTTTACAGCAAATTCATAGTTAGTATAAAAAAGTGAAAAATCATATGTCTGAATCTTAATTGAAAAAAAATATTTTTTTACACAATTAAAAAACTTGAAACTTGAAACTTCACCAAATTATCTTTTTGGTTAACTCTTCTCTCACTATCTATCTCCCTCAAGTAAAATGAAAAAAAAAAATTTCACCCCCTTGGTTTTTAGGAGAAAGGGACTCTAATATAATTCAGAGTTCAGGGCAAATGCGTCAATCACCACTAAACCAACTAACATTTAGTAGAAAGATGAAACTTAGTAAAATGTATTTTTGCTCCCTGGGAATCCCCATATTTAGACATTAATAATGTCATTTTTTTCTACCATGTATAACTCTAATACTAATTAAATTAGTACTGCCTCCAATTACTTTTCTAAGACACAATTTTGCTTTTTTAAAAATTTATTGATTAATTGATATATCTAATTTATAAAAAATGCTTGGATATTCAAGTATAGTACAATTGTGTAAAAAGACAAAAGGTTGAGTCATTTTCAACAATGTTTGTTGTGTGATTGTATGTAAGAAACTTAGAAAAGTATAGTTTGCGTCTTTTGCCATCCACGCAGCTTAAAACATGCTATTAACAAATTTAGCCACATCATGATTCATGACACGTTTATCTCTCATATTTCTAACAAAAACCGCTTTAAAGTTATATACATCATCATTATCATCTCTTGATCTAAATTCAAAGCTTCTTTCCCAATACATAACTTGCATTCATCACATGATATAGAAGAACTATAGTGTTATTTTTAGTGTGTCTCTAAGTAAGTTTGTGGAAAAACATGCGTTATATTGAAATATTTCACGAGAAGAAAGATAAAGGAGGAAAAATGTGAATCATTTTAAGGTACATATATGATTTTATCTTATGTTTTTCTTCACGCAAGAAAGAAGCTAAAATTTTGAGGTTAAGCCTTTGCTCCTTCGCGTGGCTTTGAAGAATAGTTCATTGTTTTCTCATTAAATCACTAGCTATATATATAACATCACCAACTATTCCTACAAACACACCATATTCCTCCTCTTTCCTTAATTCCTTCTTCCTTTCAATTTTTTCTTCATAGGTCATACATACTCTTCAAAACCCTAGCTCTTTTTTTTTTGTAACCTAATTATTATTGCATCCCAAAAAAATACTATAAGCATTTAAAAAAACCTAAAAAAGTAAGAATCAGTTACCCTAGAGATGAGTCTAAACTCTAGTGGAAGCGGTGGTAGCGCTGGTGGTGGTGGTGGTGGTAGCGGTGGCAATAGCGGTAGCCCTTGTGGAGCATGCAAGTTTTTGAGGAGGAAGTGTGTGCAAGGGTGTGTTTTTGCTCCGTACTTTGATGCGGAGCATGGTACGACCCACTTTGCGGCTGTGCACAAAGTGTTTGGGGCTAGCAATGTGTCAAAACTTCTCCTTGGCATTCCGGTTAATAGGAGGCTTGATGCTGCAGTCTCTCTTTGTTATGAAGCTCAATCAAGGTTGAGAGATCCGGTCTATGGATGTGTTGGTCACATCTTTGCTCTCCAGCAACAGGTAACTCATTAATTATGTTGGATTTTGATCATTAGAGTTCTTGTTTTAATTATAGTTTATTTAATTTTTTTATAGTTAATTAAATTTCAATTGTAAGTTTATTAGAGAGAAAATGTTAGTAGTACGTAGAGATCAATCTAAACCTCATCATACACAATAGTTATTCAGTGTCCTAACTCAAAACCACCTGGGCTAACTATTTTTTGAGGACCATGGTTAATTTAATTAACATGTCTTTTTTTTTGACAAGATTAACATGTCTTTTTTTAAACAGATAAACTCAGATGAAATGTTTTTGGCATATCATGATCATGATAATTGTTGGTTTACTTCTTAACTTGGATGTCTTAACTCTTAGCTAAACAACTTTGCTAAATCAGGTGAATCATAAAGTTGGTCGGCTTTTAAGATTTCCCTTTTTCTTAGCTTGACTCAAATCAACATCTTATAAGGAACTAGAAAGTGGTCAAAATTGTGAGTATAAAACTGCTTTTTTTTTTTGACAAAGTTGCAAGATGATGCAAATTCAAATATATATACATCTCATTTAACACCACCCAAATTTATTTTGTTTTGTTTTTTAGCTAATAAATGAAAATGGAATTTAACCCCATTTTCTTATGTTCACATTGATGCTTTTGAAACTCATTTTATAACCAAAACAATATTTATTCAAAAAATTCAAAATATTATTATTATTATCGGTATTAAATTTATTTTACCTTTTTTTGCTCAAAATTTCTTTTATCTAGAGCTTCTAAATGAAGCTATAAGTATATTGATATATAAATAAAAATTTTAAAATAAATTCATTTTCTATAAGGAGCTAGATATTATATATACCCTCCACATTCCTTCAATAAAGCCTTTGCATATGCATACATTGCATACTACTACTAGCTAGTGATGTTTTTGTGCCATCAAAAAGAGTAACAAAAGGAAGGTTTGGGGAAAGAGGAAAACAAAAAGGTTAGGGTTTGCAAGCCATGGAAGTAACTACTACTAAGAAAGAGGGAACAGTTTCTATACATTTTAGTGAAAACCACAAATGTTTGAATTGATTAACAAATGATATGTGGTCGGTTGTTACGTACTCAAATGGGTAGTCTATACAAAGTCCTTGGGTTCATGCTGTTTTTAGGGATATGGTCGGTAGTTTACATAATTACATGGTTCACTTAAGCAATTTTGATAGGGAAATAATAATAATAATAATAATAATAATAATAATAATAATAATAATAATAATAATTAAAATCTTATCCTTTTGTAGAATTATGAATTGATACAAATAATTTCACTAAAAATCTTATCCTTCTTTTAGATTTTGAGAATGTGTGTAAGCGTACATGAGGCTAATCTCCCATATAGTAGCTAATAATATAATGTATATTTATATTTTGTGTTATTTTCTTTTGATTAATATAGCTTCAATTGTAAGTTTAACTTGTTAATTTGTCTAGTATTGTGGAGTGACTCTCTTTTCACTAAGGAACACTTGTTGGATTAATCTAAGGATTATTATTAATCCAAGGGCTATAAATATTGATAGATTAATTAAATGACAAAAATTTGTCAGAGAGATACCAAATGTTAGTTTTAGTTGGTTTAGAGGCCATTGACACTAGACTTAGTAGAAAGAACTACGGTTCGATCTCCGTAACTATATTTGGGAATGACTGAAATCAGTTGATGTTATAGATATCGTTTCAGACTCACTCTGGCGAGTATTATGACTCTTTTTCCTTAAGGATTAGAGGATGAAAAAAAATTGTTGAAGAGATATAGAAATGACATACGAGATTTAGATGTTTTAGTAGGCTCTCAGTTCTCATGAGTGAGATCAATTAACAAAGATTTAGATGTTGTATTTGTTATTACTGAGTGAAATTCTATGTCCAATAATTCAGTAATGACTTGAGTACATGCAAACTTCTTCTATATTGTCATTACTTAATTTTACGAATATAATAACTGATTGACTTTATATACTCTATATATATTTTAGAAATTAATTGCTAATCCCCATGCTTAGATAGGTCAATGTCAAAATCTGAAATATTTTACTAAACAATACTGTTATGTTCAAATTATTTGTGAAGATTGTTGATCTTAGATATTTTTTCCCTTCAAGTTTAATCATGTTAATTTGTTTATTTTTCCCAAGTGACTTTGTTTACAAAACTCTTATTTATATTTTCAAGAAGTTTGTTTAAAGTCACGCGTTCATACTTGTCAATGTCAATATTTCTTGCATCCTAGGTCCCTTATTCTCAAATCAGAAATATTTTATACTATCAAATATTTTAGAAGTACTATTATCATTAATTATTAAATATATATAAGAGTATGATCTGTATGCATTACAGCATTAAAAAAGTTTAAACGTGCATTCAATCATACTTTATCACCTAGATAATTATACTACTAGTACTACAAATCTACAATGGTAAGATATAATTACATGCATTCCTAAAAATTGATCAAAAAATATGCAGTCATATTACATTTTTTGTCATATTACATGCATTCCTAAAAATTGATCAAAAAATTCCATTATATTGTTATTGTTGTGATATCATTTCTATTTCAATAATTTTTTTTCCAGTGTGTAATTTTATGATGTAATTTTTTTAAAGTTTTCGAAACTTTATTATTTAACTTAAATTTGAAAGGAAAAAAAAACTAAAAAAATTTTCATGAATTTTGAAGAATCACTTAAGAATTTATTCTAAACAATATATATTTTTCTTTCTTGCTGTTTGTTTGTTCCACAGGTGCTGAGTCTACAAGCTGAAGTCTCCTACTTACAAAGCCACATTAACTCATCACAGTTAATACAACCACCTCTACCACCGCCACCACCACCACAGAGGACCGTAGCACCAGCCACCTTCTCCTTTGCTGACCTTCCACCGGCCACAGCCGCAGCTATGTCGGTCACCTATGACATGTCTACACTCTTTGATCCAATGGGCCAGCCTTCATTGACCATGCAACAACAGAGGCCCAATATTGACCCACGTCAATATTTAGTTGCTCGTGGCCCAACAGTGGCACGTGACCTTGCTCGTAGACAAATTGGGTCTTCATCTGTACCACCCTCCAATGCTTCACCATCTCCTTCATTTTCCAAATTTTCAAAATAGTCATGTTTTGAATTTAATTCATTTATCTGTTTTTTCTTTGTTCCTTTGGCTGGACATGAGATATATATTAGCAAGGGATTTAAAATTTTCGATCATTTTTCAGTATAGGCCAATTAATTATTATTATGTATTAGTCTTGCGGCAAAAAATATTATTATGTATTAATCGTGGTTATATTATCTTCCGATGTACTAAAAACAAATCGTGGTTATATTATATTATATTATATCATATTATATTTCCTCCTTTATTTATGTTTCATTTTCTCCAAAGCACTAGATAAATTTTTAAATGTCTTTCAGAATTACTTCATGTTGATTGTATAATGTGTCTGATATTAATGAGTCATGAATTCTGGAAAGAAAATATGCATGTATGTACTACATGATGGTCAATGCATGCATGCTATGTTTGAAAGTGTTATTTCATGGTTGCAAACTTTGCATCCCATATTCCATGTTTGTGTGCATATTGAGTTGGCTTTGCATGCCTTTAAAACCTTGATTATGTGTATGAAACTGTTACACTAGATATGTATTTTAGTTTAGGTGTTTACATGACTACCATGTCTTAAAGTACTATGTGGATTCTTATTAAGAACTCGTACAGGAGTGTTCTATAACAATGTTTTGCATACTGCATATGCATAATCAATTAATCATTACAATCAACTGGTTCTGATCCTAAGGTAATCAGTTACTTCAAGTACAATAATTCAGCAAGAGCCAATTTTGTTAAAACTCGTCACTTGAAGATACTGCAAAGCTTTGCAGTTGTGATTTTTATGAAAATTTCCTTTTTAGAGTGACCTATTTTTAAACTTCCTGCACACTAAAAAAATATATCTTCATGTTTTCTAGCATCATCTATTAAGAGGGTGAGATATGTTTCATGGTTTGAGATTTGGGTTGGGTAACCCAAATTGCATACTATAAGTATGAAATAGGTCACTTTGTGAGTGCTTAAGAATATTGATAAGAAGATTCAAATATAGATTTATTCAATCAAGACCTGGACATCCTTTTTTCTCAAACATCCCATTTTTCATTTTAGACTATAGTATAGAGAATATCGCGCATAAGCGAATTAAAAATCTTTAAGGGTTGTCCTTCAATATATTCAGGGGGTTGTTCATGTTAGAATAGGACCAAAGACCATTGGGATTGCGACAAGCCGACAAGTTTTAGGCAGAAGAGGGAGTCTGTTAGGAACTCAAGAATTGAATTCCACAGAAATAACAATGTTCTAAAGAAATAGGAGAAAATCTCTTATGAAGGGTTTTCCGTTCACAGTGAAGAATACTCTATTCACAATTACAATATTCCAAAGATACTTTCTAATCTGTGTTCTCCCCTAACCCATTTATACATATACTTTCTAACTAATCCAGATAACAAACTAACTAACTTCGCTAACAACTCGTAACCATTTTAACTACTCTAATATCTATTATTCTTTATCCTAACAGAGTAAGAAAGTGAGTGATACAATGTACATGTCACAGCTCTCTTCAATAAAAATTGCAGCCACAAGACCTGCATTCAGTAGAATACAACTTGTACTTCATCTCCATTGGTGGATCTAATACCACTTGTACTTTGTTTACCTAATTATCAATACATGATTTCTTTTGCCGTTCATATAAAAAAGAACAAAAGTGCAGTGAGAAAGGAAAGAAAGGAGGTAGTTTTCGATTTTCGTTGCATTGCACATTAAAATGGCTATAATACATTGAAAACAAGATTGCTTTCTTAGGGGCACTGCTCATACAAAACTTTAAATAAATACCTCTACATTATCTTATTTGGTGACTGGTTGTGGTGGCAAAGTCTCTTAAAACAAGCTCCACCTCTTCTACCACCCCGAGTTTCCGAAACCAGCTAGCCAGTATTCTAGAAGTTTCTTCCTCAACCATAATGCCATCCCTTTCCAACTCTATTAGAAACTCTAATGCTGTATTTAGCATGTTTTCTTTCTCATAAGCAACGAGTACTGAAGATACGCATTTATCAGTAGGTTTGATGCCTGCTCTTTTCATATTTTCAAATGCAATTCGAGCTTTTTGACTTTGACCAGCCATACCATACGCATAAATAAGAAGACTACACATCTTATCGTCTGGGATGATACCGGCCAGCTGAATTGCATCAAACACCCTTTGCGCGCCTTCCGCGTTAACAATCCCGGAGTAAGCTCTAAGTAATGCTTTGTAAACCTCACTGCCTGCATATATTTCTTGTGCATCCATTTCTTCAAGTAAACTCTCTCCTTTTTCAGGCATTCCAGCTCTGATGTAGGCCATAATCATTGAGCCATATGATCTTTTATCCAAAGGTTCACCAAGCAATTTGATCTCTTCAAAATATTCCTCGGCCCGGTCAAGATGGCCGGCCTTGCTGTACATGTGAACCATGGTGGTTAGAATTACTTGATCGCAGATGAAGCCCCTTTGCTTCATTACTGTGAAAATATTTTCAGCAGCATCGAGTTGATTCTCCTTGCTATAATAATGAATTAACTTTGTATAATCACGAAGATTGGGTTCAAAGGATTCTTCTAGAAGAGCAAGCTCTGCCACCTATAAAAGTATATAAATTTTTTCACTAAGTAGCCTAATCAAGTTCCATACATTCAGGTATGGAATACAGTATTACAGTTATTAATAATTAATAAGCTCTTTTTAGCCAATTTCAGCTGTGTCAATTGGCTAAAAAGAACTTATTAATTTCTCATTAGACAGCTGAAATTCGGGTGAATAAAGCACTTAAATATGTCATTTAAGACACAAAAATCTACAGATTCCTAAAGCAACTATATAAATCATATCATCTTAGTTAGCTCTATCAAAGAACGACAGCCACAAACTACGACGTTTTTCAAGTCAACTCAAAAAGTTCCTATTGTATGTTAGTTAGACCAGTAAAAATGTCAAATGCAAACCAATAATCAGTAGACAAAGCAGAAATAAAAGTTAGGTACTAAATAAACGAAACGAGAAGATGCAAAAATATCACAATGTTGGTTAGTTTGCATAAGCTCATATGTACAAATTCATTCTCAGTTTCTCACTACTGAACCAAAAAAGTAGTAGAAGATGTGAAATACCTCGAGATAAAGTGGATGATCCATACTTTTCAACTCTTTCAAAACCGAAAGCCAATCTGCTCTTGTAGGCTTCATAATCTCCACCCAAGCCCCCAAAACATCGCATAATTTACCCTTTTCTTCGGAAAAACATATAATCTGTCTCATCACAGCCTTACATCGCTTGACCATCTTGAAAGGAAGTTTAGCTATAGCCTGTTTTTGTTCTTCCGTGATATCGTGTCGTATCTCATTCCACCTAAATCTTTTGTTCTTTCCTTCTATCACCTCTTCTACAATTACCTCCTCAGTACCAGCGCCAACTACCACTGAACCAAAACGATGTTTCTGGATATCAAAATAACTCGGTACTTTTTTCCATAACGAGTTTCGTTTGTTCTTAATACGATTCAATTCGGTGGTATTATTGGTTATTGAGTAATTAGGGTAGTAAAAATTGCATAACATGTTATTACAATAGGTTCCCATTATGAAATTAGGATCAACATTCAACACAAAACCTACAATTTCCTAAGATATTCATAATGATGAACCCTAAAATTTGAACTATCTAATCCATTACAAGAGTATGATGAAAATAAGCAACAACTTGTTTCTTAACTCAGCGATTAAAATCGATTGGATTATAGTGAGATTGTGAAAATGGTGAAGAAAAAGTGAATGTTGCTAAGTTATTTGTTCTGAGATGGAAGATGAATAGAAATGGAGATTCAGAAAATAGAAAAAGGAAGAGAGGAGGTTACTAGATGTTTCTGGCGGCCGACGAGAAACTCCGGTGCGTTTTCCGGGAAGTTGAGGTCAGTGCAATTTCAACATGTTACTGGGACAAGTAAACTGCAGGAAGTGGATTGGGTTTTGGGATTATTTGTCAAAATAATAATATTAATAATAATAATAATTATAATAATAAAAAAACAATAATATATTATTACTATTACTATCATAAAAACAAAAAATATACAAAGTTTTATTAAAAAAAAAATAAAAAAAATATACAAAGTTTATCATCAAGATATTGATCAAAATTACTATATAGTTAATGAGTTTTACTAAATGATTTTAGAAAATTTGTGTTCTGTTTTTTGTGCATATTGAAATGTGTTCTGGTCTATAGGATTGTGTAGACATTAATGTTTTTCACATATAACTAAGAGATAAGATATAAATAGTATTTCACATATTCTTCCATGTGAAGCTTGAGTTATGACGGAGATTGACCCCCAAAAAACCGCTTCTTGATGAATATTTAATTTTGAAAACTCTAGTGAGAAGATAGGAAGAGTTTGTAATGAGTTTTCATCCTTGTTTGCTATAGCAAGGTTCAAACCCTTAAGGTCTCGATAATTGAATAATCTATAATTTTTACTAACCATCATCTTATCCCAACATAATCAATTAAGACTTTTGCCACTATTTTTTTTATACCTAGTAAAAGAAATCAATCATGAGCTCTATTTCTTCTCCTAAGGCAGTAGGAAGAAGAAAAACACTCACACAATAAAAGAGAAAAGCTTAAATTACAACTTTGATAAGAATTTTTTTACATGTTTTTGAGAGGATCTAGAATTCTAATTTTGAATATTATTCAAATACGCTCATTTGTGAAAGCAAATATCGACTTCTTGCCCCTTCTAACCATAGAAGGAAGACCAAGTTATTTTCCTTGGGCCAAAACTTCAACAACTCCTAAGGGGACATTTGTTTCACGTCATGAAAAATTAATATCAGGAATTACTTTCCCATGTATAACTATCAGGGAATAAATTTCTTAAAATAGTGTTTGGCTAGTATTGTTAGTTCTCAGGAAACTTTTGAAGAACTGACAGTTATGTTATTTGTAAAGCTGAAATCGTGTGTAAGTTAGTGGGAGACACATTATTTTTGCACAAACCGACTAAAATTACTTTGGGAATAAAAGTTTCCGACCTCTATTGGAGGGATTAGTAAGCGAAGCAATATAGGCAAAAATTATTTCCTGGGTATAATTATTTCCTTGGAACAATTTTTATTTCCATTGCAACAAACATGAGAATTATTATTTCCATCCTAAAATTCCCGAGAATGTATTTATAATCCCTGAAACAAACACTCCCTAAGAGTTTCTAATGGTGGTCGTGGATTAACAATTTGTATTGCTGATGTGCTGCGACTAAAAGAGATGACAACTTTTTTTTTTTTACAATTGATAGCATGACTACTTGTTGTTTTGTAGGTGTTGATAATATGTTTAAGAATAGTAACTTTATCTTGAATGACTCCGTAAAAAAGAAAATTATTGTTTGCAAACAAGAGGTGGCTAATAAAGGGGTTGCCTCTACAATGCCAATATCGTGGATGTGACCTCAATTTTCATGATGTTTGATATAGGCCACTAGGTTTTCCAAACAAAAGAATGTATAGGTGTGGTGAGAGAGAATCACCTTGTTGGAGGTTGAATAAATGAGATATAAGACTAACACGATCGTTATTGACAAGCACACGATAACTAACTACTAACACACAATAACATTACCGATATACATAACAAAATACTTAATAACACACACACACACAATTTAGACTCTAAACCTTTACTAAATGCTAAATGTGTTGGAAATATATATGGGCATGATTTTGTATACTAAAATTTGGTTTCTGCTCAAGACAAATATAGACTGGTAAATAGAAATTTACAAATAAAGACGTCGAATAAATTTCGAACACTAATAAAAAAACTAAAACATACACTATTTAAAAGAGATCACTTCTAATCCCATTCGTAGAAGACACTCATCAGCTTCCTATTTATCAGAGAGACCTCAACCCAATCAAAAAATGCCAATAAAAACTAATTCCGATCTAGAATAAAAAATGATCAGCCTATCAAAATCCATAAACACACATATTAAACGTAGTATTAAGATATTCATTGTTATCAACGGTTCAATAAAAATTGAATAGTTGAGATCTAAATTGTATGAAACTATCCAAGATAAATCATAGCCATTTGATCATTTTTCAAGGACTAAAATTTGTTGGTGATAGATGTGTAACTCTTATTCAATCATTATAGTCTTACAATATAAGGTACTACATAGCACATAATCCGAACCAATGATCAGTTACCACCTAACATAACAACCAATAAGTAACAAACTGAACAGTTATAATTGTCAACCAACTAACTGACTTGCTCGCTAAGCCAGCAGCTCACTAAGCGAGCTAGCTTAAACACTAAACAACAAATATACAACAAAATTGACTATTTCTTAAAGCTGCTTGCAATAATTACAACATCTAATAATGGTATAGAGAATAACTTATGCCGTTGATTTTGCTTTTTTCATAACCAAAAAGAAAAGACACTAGTAGATTCAAATCTCACCAAGATATGAGTAAAGAAAATTACAAGACACACAAATTTGACTTTCATTCCCTTATGTCTATGACTTGTGCCTAGATCTACATTTCCATGTGATAAAAATGAATTGAAAATCAAATGCATCCAAAATTCATAACCGCCACCACCCAATATTGCTATTTCCATTTAAGAACACTTTACGTTTCACTTCACAACAAGGAAATAAAGGGCATTTCAGTCAATCCACTTTCAAACTTCAGTTTCGAAAACGCGATCATCACAAAAAGCAATAATCCACTCGCAAACACGCTTCGATTAGATCCCGAAACTAACTCGTTCTCTCACCGAGTCAACTCATCGCCATTAACGAACCACTGTTGAACTCCACCAACTGCTTCCTGCACCTTCTCATAGCAAGATCCTAGTCCGAACAACTTCCGTCATCGTTCTCCACTGTCCTCACTGAGTCTAGACTCGTCTTCAACTCGGGAATGGCTTCTTCGGAAGCCGATTCCCGTCTCAGCCGTGTCATCGTCCCTGCGCTCGAGAAAATCCTTAAGAACGCTTCATGGAGAAAGCATGCTAAGCTTGCTCATGAGTGTAAATCCGTCATCGAAACGCTTACTTCGCCGCCGAAGCTTCAGTCGCCGAGTTCTGAAGCCGGTGCTTCCGACGCCGGTGAGCCTGAGGTTTTAGTACCTGGACCGCTTCACGACGGAGGCTCCGTTGAGTATTCTTTGGCGGAGTCTGAATCGATCTTATCTCCTCTCATCAACGCTGCTAGCTCCGGCGTGTTGAAGATCGCCGATCCCGCTGTTGATGCTATCCAGAAACTCATTGCTCTTGGTTACCTTCGTGGCGAAGCCGACGCTGCTGGAGAATGTCCTGAATCGAAGTTTCTGGCGAGGTTGATTGAATCGGCGTGCAAGTGTCATGACCTAGGTGACGATGCAATGGAGCTTTTGGTGTTAAAGACGCTGTTGTCTGCGGTAACTTCAATTTCGCTTAGAATTCACGGTGATTGTTTGCTTTTGATTGTGAGGACTTGTTATGATATCTATCTTGGTAGTAAGAATGTAGTGAATCAAACTACTGCTAAGGCGTCGTTGATTCAGATGTTGGTGATTGTGTTTAGAAGAATGGAGGCGGATTCGTCCACTGTTCCGATTCAGCCTATTGTCGTGGCTGAATTGATGGATCCAGCAGAAAAATCTGAAGTTGATAGCTCCATGACAGTGTTTGTGCAGGGTTTTATAACCAAAATCATGCAGGATATAGATGGGGTTTTGAATCCCTCTGGGACGCCGAGTAAGGTTGCGGCCATGGCTCATGATGGTGCATTTCAGACCACTGCTACGGTGGAGACCACTAATCCGGCAGATTTGTTGGATTCAACTGACAAAGACATGTTGGATGCAAAGTATTGGGAGATCAGTATGTATAAGACAGCTTTGGAAGGGAGGAAAGGGGAGCTGGTGGATGGAGAGGTGATTGAGGAGAGGGACGATGATTTGGAGATTCAGATTGGGAATAAGCTGAGGAGGGATGCTTTTTTGGTGTTCAGGGCACTTTGTAAATTGTCTATGAAGACACCCCCTAAGGAGGCCTCTGCTGATCCACAGTTGATGAAGGGGAAGATTGTGGCTTTAGAGTTGTTGAAAATTTTGCTGGAGAATGCTGGAGCTGTCTTCAGAACTAGTGAAAGGTAGAATTTACTAATTTCTATTTTCGTCATTGTTCCCATTTTGCTATAGGAAGGATTCGGTTGAAATTTTAAAAGAGTTAGCATCTTATATTAGTTAGAGTAGTTAAGATATGTCTTGGTTCAATTGTGAAAACTTGCAAGATGGTGAGACAAATGAAACAAAGAAACGGCTAGATTTATGAAAACTTCAGTAACACTTAAAACATAACTCAGTAGGAAATTTAAAAAGCTAATGAGGAAACAGAATATAACATTATGTAAGATGTTAACCTTGATTTACTTATTGTGTGACTTATATTTAAGGCAAGTTAAGTTTAGTGTATGATTGGTCTTGTGTATATAAGAAAACCCAGCGTCCTTGTTAGTAAAATACATAATTGCCAGTTTGCCACTGATATATGGCAGACAAAGCTGACTGGCCTTTCCATTCAAAGAAAAGCGAAAATCTGAAAGAGCACGGGAGAATAATTGCGGAAGAGTAGAGGCAGTTGTTAAGAGTCTCACATTGGATGAGATAAGACTGGAAAATGAGTTTATAAGTGAGAGGCATTCCTTTGGTCAAAAAACAAAGTGAGAGATATTCCTATCTTACTAGCCGGTTTTAAAAAGATTGAGTTAGGCCCAACCCGAATTCTAAGAGCAGTGTACTTGTACTTAAAAGATTTTGTGTGCTTTTACAGATGCAACATGAAACATGCGATGGAACTGGAGTCTTGTTGACTTTTTGTCATGTTGATAAATATGACTGACATCACTTATGTTATGTAGTAGATGTATTAGAGTTGCGGACCAAATTATCCAAACACGTGCAAGAAATTTTAGTTGTAAGTTGTAATAGATGTTTTGGTGTTTCTTCAACTATTCAATGATTAGTACTAAGTTTTGTTTCCCAGTCCTATTGGATCATAAGTATAGTTTGTAGGCATTGACTTGGCTATCAAAGTTAGGTGTACCTCTATCAAGGTTTTCCTATTTCAAGACAAAAGGAGAAATTCAATCTTGCATTTTATCAACATCGTTATTAAGATCGCATATAGACTAGGTATATGGCCAAAGTACTCCCCATAATTGTTTCGTTAATCCTCTTCCCTTGAGCTAGGTTTGGGGTTGAGTTGAGATAGGCCTAGTCAGTTCTCAATTTTAATGTGGATCTTAATTAATCCAACATCTGATATTGACCTACCTCACCTGCAATTATCCAATCTTATAAAACCTCTCTGGTCCAACTTTCTAGTCCTGGGCATGAAGGGTGTGTTAAAATCTCAAATTGGCTAGATAGATGGCAAAAGTACTGTAGCGATTTGGGAAATCATCTTCCCTCTCTGTTCTTAATTCTAATTCTAATAAGAGTGGATTACTTTTTAGTTCCCTCCAAACAATGGAAGTTCCTTGGAAATAGTGTTTTTCCTTCTCCAAGTTTCTTTCATCATACTTTCACCTCAAATAAACAATGTGTAACTGATCAAATCATGTAAACCTGCTGTCTATGAATTGCATTGATTATTATTGTTGTGCTTGCTCAAATACTCATGTTTGTAATGGGTAGGTTATAGGTTATTATTATGTTATGAATTTTAATTCTTGTATTATTTTCCCTTTTAATTTCATTATGGTATTATTCTTATACCTTTTCTGCATTTTAGGCACTACATGACACATTTGCTTTTATTTTATTGTTACTTTTATGGATGAACAAGAACATTAATGTTTGCATTGACTGGTAAAACAGGTTTTTGGGTGCCATCAAGCAGTACTTATGCCTATCATTGTTGAAGAACAGTGCTTCAACTCTTATGATTGTATTTCAGCTATCATGCTCCATCTTCATCAGTCTGGTTTCTAGATTTAGAGCTGGATTGAAAGCAGAAATTGGAGTATTTTTCCCCATGATTGTTCTCAGGGTTCTAGAAAATGTTGCTCAACCTAATTTTCAGCAAAAGATGATAGTGCTTCGCTTTCTAGAGAAACTTTGTCTTGATTCACAGATATTGGTCGACATTTTTATAAACTATGACTGTGATGTCAATTCATCAAACATATTTGAGAGGTCTGCTATGGTTTATTTAATCCGTTATGCTTTATGGATATTTTGTGCTATTCTACATTTATATATGGATTTTAATTTATTAGCATTTTATGTCCTTTGAGTTGGTTTTCACACTATCCATGCTAGTGTGGATGTTGTTTTCTTTACTGTCACTGGAAATAAACTATACTTACATATTAATATTTAATCATTATGTTAGGATGGTCAACGGACTTCTTAAAACCGCCCAAGGTGTCCCTCCTGGTGTAACAACCACAGTTTTGCCGCCTCAAGAGGCAACTCTAAAACTTGAAGCCATGAAGTGCTTGGTTGCTGTTTTAAAATCAATGGGAGAATGGATGAACAAACAAATGCGCATTCCCGATCCTCTGTCAAGCAAAAAAAATGAAGCAGTTGATAACGGCCATGAATCTGGAGATTTTCCCGTGGCAAATGGGAATGCAGAAGACGCAGTTGAAGGATCAGATACTCATTCTGAACTCTCCAATGAGGCATCTGAAGTTTCTACTATAGAGCAACGCCGAGCTTATAAACTAGAACTTCAGGTAAGCAAATGCAAAAGTTTTCAAATAGCAAGCAGATCTCTTCTACTGCTTCAACCGTTCATCATCTATGAAGCTAATGCAAAGTTTATGGCAGGAAGGTATATCACTTTTTAATAGGAAGCCAAAGAAAGGAATTGAGTTTCTCATCAATGCCAACAAAGTGGGTAACTCACCGGAGGAGATAGCTGCTTTTCTTAAAGATGCATCTGGGTTGAACAAGACTTTGATTGGTGATTATCTTGGAGAAAGGGAAGACTTATCCTTGAAAGTAATGCATGCCTATGTGGATTCTTTTGACTTTCAAGGGATGGAATTTGATGAGGCAATCAGGATGTTTCTTCAAGGCTTTAGATTGCCTGGTGAGGCGCAGAAGATTGATCGAATCATGGAAAAGTTTGCTGAACGTTATTGCAAATGTAATTCAAGAGTCTTTTCTAGTGCTGACACAGCATATGTCCTTGCTTATTCTGTGATATTGTTGAATACTGATGCTCACAATCCTATGGTGAAGAATAAGGTGTGCTCACTTAATTCTAGAAATTGATGCACACATGATTATGATAAATGTGATGCGTTATTTTTGTTTGGTTACTGAACTGTGCAGATGTCTGCTGATGATTTCATAAAAAACAACCGTGGCATAGATGATGGAAAAGATCTACCAGAGGAATACTTGAGGTCCTTGTTTGAGAGAATATCTAGAAATGAGATCAAAATGAAAGATGTTGATCTGGAACACCAACAAATGCAGGCAGTGAATCCTAACAAACTATTAGGCTTGGATAGCATATTGAATATTGTGATCCGTAAGCGTGGGGAAGACAGTCATATGGGAACCAGTGATGATCTAATCCGCCGTATGCAAGAAGAATTCAGAGAAAAAGCTCGTAAAACTGAGTATGTTTTCCAGTATTTTCTGATTATAATATTTTCATCTTTAACTCATAAATTAACCTTATCTATTTTTGACACGAAGAACCTTCTGTTGCTACCTTTCATTTACCTTCAGGCTGTTTATGGGTCCTACCACTTTACTAGTACTTTATGTTTCTTTTCATAGTTAATGTCAGTTGGACATGCAGTCTATCAATCGAAAGCATCCACAGCGGTTTTCTTTTTATGTTTTTTTTGTAACTTCTATTCTAATCAGATCATGTATTTGGAATTTTAATTTATTCTTCTTTATATAGAAATTTACTCTATGAGAAAAACGTTCCTCTCTTTCATTCTACATACATATGATATTTATTTGCTTAAAATTTGTAGGTCTGTCTATTATGCAGCGACTGATGTAGTAATCCTTAGATTCATGATTGAGGTCTGTTGGGCACCAATGTTAGCTGCTTTTAGTGTTCCTCTTGATCAAAGTGATGATGAAATTGTAACAGCTCTGTGTCTTGAAGGCTTCCGCTATGCTATTCATGTTACATCTGTGATGTCGATGAAGACACATCGAGATGCTTTTGTGACTTCATTAGCCAAGTTTACTTCCCTTCATTCTCCGGCTGATATTAAGCAGAAAAATATTGACGCAATCAAGGTTGGTAAATTATATTTCTTCCTCACAGCTTGTGACTTTCCGCCTCCCTTTCATCATATGCTATTGTTGAGTTCCTTCCTTGATATATTTCATGATTTAAGTCCTGTTCTTTTCTTGTTCTTACATGTTTAAAGATATACTTTTTGGGAAATCAAAATCCTAAAGTTTCCATTTAAGTCTGTTTCTTGCAAGTGCTTTGTTCACTACATAGTCATAGATAACGATAAAAAGTGGCCATCCTTTCTGTTTAATTTCGATCAAAACACGGCATTGCCAAATCAGTGGACATGTTTTTGTGAAGGCTTTTCTGCCTTCGTTGAATGTCAGTTTGGGAAGAGGATTTTTTGAAGACACATTATACTTAATTGTTATGTATACTTAGGAATAGGATGCATTATACAATATCTGAAATCCAATGTTAAACTAATGTGGTTGTGGATTTGACTTCGGATTTTCCTTCTGCATTGTTGATAGGCGATAGTTACTATTGCTGATGAGGATGGGAATTACTTACAAGAAGCTTGGGAGCATATTTTGACCTGTGTTTCCCGATTTGAGCATTTACATCTTCTTGGAGAAGGGGCTCCACCAGATGCCACATTCTTTGCTTTTCCTCAGAATGATGCTGAAAAAGGAAAGCAAACTAAATCAGCTATTCTTCCGGTTTTGAAGAAGAAAGGTCCTGGGAGGATGCAGTATGCAGCTGCCACGTTGATGCGTGGTTCATATGATAGTGCCGGAATTGGCAGTAATGCAAATGGAGCTATCACATCAGAACAAGTGAACAGCCTAGTTTCTAATTTGAATATGTTGGAACAAGTTGGAAGCTCAGAAATGAGTCGGATATTCACGCGGAGTCAAAAGCTGAATAGTGAGGCCATACTGGACTTCGTTAAGGCTTTATGCAAGGTCTCCATGGAGGAACTGAGATCTCCATCTGATCCACGGGTTTTCAGCCTTACAAAGATAGTGGAGATTGCGTATGTAATATCTTTCCTACTACTTAATGCATGTTACTTCCTTGCTCTCTCTGAACTTTATTATCTTTTTTTGTAGCATTAGGTGTTTATGGGTTGGGGTATATGATACATATACAACAAATTGAATATAATTTAAGGATCCTTGATCTTCTGGGCAGTTGCTTTGTCACTCTGGCTGCTTGTTATCATTTTACTCATTGCCTCTTTCAAATCCCCAACTCTAGCAAAATCCTTTGTAGTTCGGAAAGATTGGTCATTTTCTTGTCCAACTCTTGTAAATAACATATGGGGTTGCATGTGACGAATCCAGTGTTTGGTTAACAATTTGCAAGGTTTTCTTATTTTATTAATGAGGGAAACTTACATGTTCCTCCGAAGATGAAGTTGAGATGGTGTACTCTATCTGAGAGAAAAGTCAGGACAGAGCATTAGACTTTACCTGCTTATGCTTTTGTGTTTCGTGATTGGTTAATGACTTGATGTTTATTTACTGCTGTATATGTTAATATAGTTTCCTTAATTATTCTGTAACAGGCACTATAATATGAACCGTATCCGGCTTGTGTGGTCAAGCATCTGGCATGTTCTTTCAGATTTCTTTGTAACCATTGGTTGTTCAGGAAATCTTTCAATTGCAATTTTCGCTATGGATTCCTTGCGTCAGTTGTCAATGAAATTTCTTGAGCGGGAAGAGTTGGCTAACTATAATTTCCAAAATGAATTTATGAAGCCGTTCGTGATTGTTATGAGAAAGAGTAATGCTGTTGAAATTAGAGAACTTATTATCAGATGTGTTTCTCAAATGGTTTTATCTCGTGTCAACAATGTCAAATCAGGATGGAAGAGCATGTTCATGGTACGGTTTCTCAATTTATGTTTTCTGTAGAGAGCTCCAATTCTTATAATTGATGTTTTTGTTGAGTTAATCTGGTAAAGAAAATATTTATCTTTTTCTTTGGCCCATTGCGTGTGGACTTGATTTCAGGTATTTACAACAGCAGCATATGATGACCATAAAAACATTGTACTCTTGGCTTTTGAAATTATTGAGAAGATTATACGAGATTACTTTCCGTACATCACTGAGACTGAAACCACCACCTTTACAGATTGTGTCAATTGTCTAATTGCATTCACCAATAGTAGATTTAACAAAGAGATTAGCCTAAATGCTATCACTTTTCTTCGATTTTGTGCAACAAAACTAGCTGAAGGAGACCTTGGCTCTTCGAGGAATAAAGGCAAGGAAACTTTTGGAAAGATTTCCACACCTTCACCTCGAACAGGAAAAGAGGGGAGACAAGATAATGGAGAGGTGACAGACAAGGATGATCATCTCTATTTCTGGTTTCCTTTATTGGCTGGTAAGGACTAAGGACATTGTTTAAGTTTGTCTAGCTATGAATTAGAGCAAAAATAGTTAACCTATGTTTCACAACTTGCTCAAAAGATTAGTACTTTTATGGCAATGTTTAAAAAATTGCACCGGAGATCAAACCGGCAAGACTACTGGGTTATGGTTTAATTAGTTCAACCACGATTGAACTAGATGAATAAAGAAAAAGTATTACAAAAGTAAAAAACAAACAAAAAAACTGGTTCAACCAATTCAGCCCCGGTTCAACTCGGTTTAATTAGACTGGTTCAAATGAGGTTGAGCCGATCGGCGAATTGGTTAGTTCCTGGGTCAACCAGTTGAATGGGCTGGTTCGGTCCTGTTTTTAACTGCTTATTGCTATGTAGTATCCGCTCCCCTGTTTCTAGTTGTAAGAAGCTTAGCTGGTTTCTTCTGTGCTTATTAGTATCTCTTTCGTGCAGGTTTGTCTGAGCTTAGCTTTGACCCGAGGCCTGAGATAAGGCAGAGTGCTTTGCAAATCCTATTTGAAACCTTACGCAACCATGGCCACCTCTTTTCACTGCCTTTATGGGAAAGAGTATTTGAATCAGTCCTATTCCCGATTTTTGATTATGTTCGCCATGCTATTGATCCTTCAGGGAGTAGCTCTCAGGTCAGTGAAGTGGAGACTGATGGTGAGCTTGATCAAGATGCATGGCTCTATGAAACATGCACATTAGCCCTCCAATTGGTGGTGGATCTTTTTATCAATTTCTACAACACTGTTAACCCACTTTTAAAAAAGGTTCTGATGCTCCTTGTAAGCTTTATAAAGCGCCCTCATCAAAGCTTGGCCGGAATTGGTATTGCAGCATTTGTTCGTTTGATGAGTAATGCTGGGGAGCTGTTTTCTGATGAGAAATGGTTAGAAGTGGTTTTGTCTCTAAAAGATGCAGCAAATGCAACACTCCCGAACTTTTCGTTCCTCGATGGTGGAGACTTTGTGACTGGAAATGAACATGCTTCAAAAGCTGAAGATGACAGGGATCCTGCCGAGTCTACCTCACATGAAAATTTAGAAAGCCCGAGGACAGACCGTCTTTATGCTTATTTATCTGATGCAAAATGTCGAGCAGCTGTTCAGCTTTTGTTGATTCAGGTTGTTTTTTCGTTCTGTTCACCCATACATTGTGAAGATGCCATATAGAAAGAATATACAAACAAAAAAGTCTAATAGAAATATAAAGGAAGAAGTTATAACAGATTATGCATAAAATATCTTTTATTAGTATTCTCATTGAAAATTTGATCGCAAATATCTTAATAGTCTTTATATCACTATTTTAGTTATAGTCTTAACAGGGAACAAACATATACCCATTCAGTATCTTTTTCTCATATATAGTGTGTGCTGACAATCGCAGTTGTGTCTGTGTCATAGAAATAGAATACAGATGTATCACTATTAACTCTCACTGAAATTGACAGGCGGTGACGGAGGTCTATAACATATACCGGACTCAACTTTCAGCAAAATCCATCCTAGTCCTCTTTGATGCTTTGCGTAATGTGGCATCACACGCTCACAAGATTAACAGCAATACTATTTTACGCTCCAAGTTACAAGAGTTTGGGTCTATGACCCAAATGCAAGACCCTCCACTGTTACGCCTTGAGAATGAGTCCTATCAAATATGCATCACATTTTTACAGAACCTTGTGGTTGACAAACCACCTAGCTATGAGGAGGCCGAGGTTGAGACAAATCTAGTTCAGCTATGTCAGGAGGTCTTGGGATTTTATATTGAAGTAGCAGGCTCAGGACAAGTATTTGAATCTTCTCGTGGTAGGCAGCAACATTGGTTAATTCCTCTAGGCTCTGGGAAGCGAAGAGAGTTGGCTGCACGTGCACCACTTATTGTGACCACTCTTCAGACAATTAGTAGTTTGGGAGATATTTCTTTTGAGAAGAATCTGGTGCATTTTTTCCCTCTTCTATCAAGCTTGATAAGTTGTGAACATGGATCAACTGAAGTCCAGGTAGCTCTCAGTGACATGCTTAGTTTATCGGTTGGTCCACTTTTGCTACGGTCGTGTTGATCGCTTTGGTAAGATTGGCCCTGCTTTTTAAGATGCAGGATATTTTTGTCTAGATATTTGTTCATATTTTCTTCATCTCCCCCGCCGTTGTTCACTTGACAGAAATAGAGTTTGATACTGTACCCAAAATTAATAGTAATTTTATGTTTAGATATACTTTCCAAGTTATGCATTTTAGAAGCCTAGCTTTTCTAATCAGAATTGATATGTATTACCAAGAGGTTAAATGTTGTATGCTTAATTTTTTTTCTCTCCATTTTTAAAAATAATGAGTTTCCTATCACTGTAATTCACGGTTTAGTTTGTCAAAGTTGATAATTTCCTTGCTATATGATGTTTGTGATTAAATTTCTGGTTGTGTGGTGCAAAGCACAATTGCTATTGCCGAAGTTTTGCTATTTTCTTGAGAATTGAAATTGTTACGTGATTAGCATTTAGCAAGACAAATACTATACTTATAATTGTGCAAATACGATTCATTGGTAATCTGGACTCTTGTATTTAACTTACTATTTTAATTAGATTGGTAGTTTGAATACCCTTCTTGGTTACAAATGCAACAGTGAATTTTATTGATTTTATTCAAATAATCTACTTTAGCTGAAATTTCAATTCAGTGAAGATTCAAATATAAACCACTTTTTGGCAGAAGTTCCCCAATAAGATGGCCGACTATTTTTATCACAAGATCCAAATACATTAATCCAGTTGCAGTCCTGCGGAACTAGCAACATCTAGAAAACAATTAAACAAATTAAATAACTTGTCTAAGCATGGCTACATCTGAAACAAGTGAAATTTGCCGGCATTTTAATTAGTGATTTTTATGACATTTCAGCAACACACCAAACAAGACCTAATCAAACTAAAAAAGAACAAGTCTAAAACTTTTCCATTTTTCTAGTACATGTGGTTTTTTAAACAGAATTTCATGATCCTCTATAAAGTGTACAAAAATAATTCATGATCTATAAAAGGAAGGGCTAAATAGTTGGAGTTACTCCAGTTGAAAACTTCATGAACCTAAACATGTCATCCTCAAAATGATATAGTATTTTCTTATATTGAGATCATCTACCATAAGTAATCAAATTTATTGCACTTCTTTTATATTAGTATTTTCTTTATCATTAGAGTTTAAACTCCGAATCTTTAACTTCTTCGACTCTTAGTTCAAACTGGTTAATAGTTATGTTACGACTTTTCAAGAGTTCCTTCACCTTTCTTAACAAAAAGGCTAAATTCCTCTTCAATCAACCAAGAAGCACGAACAATATAAGTGAACATAACACAAGTTCATCTTCTTTTGTCGATATGGAGATATCTAACCAATTCAAACAAGTTTTCAAGCTGATTGACACTAATGGTGATGGCAAGATATCAACCAGTGAGCTAAGTAAGTTGCTTTCATGTTTAGGATACAAAGATAACATAGCCGCTAAAGAAGCTGAAGGTATGGTAAATGTGTTGGACACTAACAGAGACGGATTTGTAGACTTGGAGGAATTCATGGTTGTTATGGATGATAAAGGAGGTAGGTTTGGTTGTGCTAATGATAAGGAGCAAGATGATTATCTTAGGGACGCTTTTCTTGTCTTTGACATTGATAAGAATGGTTTAATTTCAGCTAAGGAACTTAAGAAAGTTTTGATAAATTTAGGATTTGATAATTGTAGTATGGGAGAGTGCAAGATTATGATCAAAAGGGTTGATAAGAATGGAGATGGGTATGTGGATTATGAAGAATTTCGATCCATGATGAAATCAGGATTAGCCAGCTAATTAATGTTTTTTTTTTATAAGCAAAATGCTTGTTTGAAAAATCAAAATAGATAGATAGGAATTAGGATAGTGTAGTATGTTTTTTTTTCCCCTTTCCTTTTATTATTATATTTCTCTCTCTCAAAATGATTATGTGTTGACTTAATTGGTCACTTGTCCGATAATTGATATTTGGTCACACACATACTCCTTCCGTCCTAAAATATAAGAGTTGAATATTGAATATTTAATATGATAAGACCAAACACTGAGCAAATAGAAAAAGGAAAAGGACGAATTAAGTGCTAATCATCGGTCTCTATAGATATAATAATGAACCCTAATGGATGATGAGCAGAAGAAATTAAGGTGGAAAATAGATCATTTGATATTACAAAATTTAGAAATGATCGATCCGTAGTAAACAAAAGTGGAAAGTGATACAAAACACCAAGCAGAAGCAATCAAATTAATCCTAAACTTATATGTTAGGAAAGTTCATCATAAATTTGTTTCAACATATTTTACTTCCAATTTCATAATACCATAGTGACACAATCAATAATGCAAGCAATTGTTATTGGCGAAAAAACTATCATCTGAAGCATTTGATAGTGTTAAAATCTGTAATTCATAACTTGCTAACTGTAAATTATGAATTTACATTTACATTATATACTAGTACATGCTACTATTAGAGCCAGCCATCAAACACAAGCTAACCAGAAACATTAGTAACGGGTAAAGATCGATACTTATTGATTTGCATTCAGACTGTCAATCTCATCACTTTGCACAACGATGCTTTGAGAGGATTAGCATAGAACAGCAAACGATGAATTAAACAATGAACATGAAACTGTTGTCATGGCAGTCTAAAAACAAGAAACATAATGATTTATAGCGACATAATTGATATTGAAACAAGTAATATGAGGAAGAGAAACTCAATTTCAAATTTCAATGAGTCGAAACCAAACTTTCAACATAATTGTTGGCCTCTAGCCAGTGTATATCGCCGGTAATTCCAATTTCGTCTACTTTATTGTTTTCAATCTTGTCTACTTGATTGTATTTGTGGTTATAGATAAAAGCCTCATGACGTTCATAATTTGCCAATATCAGTGTATCATGATTATGGGAAAGATACAATGGCCACAAATTGATCCATGTAAAGAAGCTATCTTCATAACTAATTTGAAATAATTGAACCCAAGAGTCTTGAACTCCAAAATTCTTCATTTGCCATATAACAAAATGGGTTTCCTCAATATCATGACAAAAACAAAGACAGTCCAATAAAACCACAAGCTTTGGCGGGTGCCAGGGCTCCTTGTCATCAAATCTCTGAGGTAGCAACAATTGAGTGCATTTCTCAGTGGAGAGATCAAGTGAAAGAATCACATATTGGTCAACACTAACAACAGTAGTACTGCTGTTATTGAATTTGTAATCGCGAAGGACAATCCAATTAATAGTACCATTCAAATGCGCACCCTTATTATCAATAGTTTCAATATTATCATGATGCCAGTAAAGTGGAAGCACAGGGAAAGAACATTGAATATCTCTCCAACAAGAATTATGATCATCACCCCCCAAGCTGAAAACTTTAAGCAAAAGAGAACCAGGCTCAAAGTCCATCTCCATATAGAACACTACCAGCTTATAAGTTCGAGTGGAATCATCATAACCAAAAGAGAAGCTGAAATTATAATTGCGGTAATGACTAAAAAATACTGGAAATTTTATAGATTTAGTTCTCATAGCTGGGTTCCAGAAACAAAGCCATTGATCTCCAGAAGGGTATGAAACACTAAACAAGCATACCAATCCATTGCATGAACCAACAACCCGCTGCAATGTATATGACCCCTGCCGCAGCGGCAAGGGCTGTACACGTGAATAGTCGTTCAGTAGACGGTCAGGATCGGTATTTTGGTGAAAGATGGGAGATTTGTTTATGAGTAAACGAGGAATGGAGAGAGTTTCCATTCGGGAAGTATTATCTTTAAATTCACGATAGGTTAATGCGAGTTGCTGCTGCTGCGAATTTCGGGCTGATTTACTGAGATGCAAATCAACGAAGTAAGGGTCCAATAGGAGAGTTTTGAAAAACTTGTTAAGGCACCTTAATTGCAAAACATGTTTCACTGGGAGCCATGAAAATATTTCTACCAGAAGTTCCTTGGGGAGAGTCGCCGCTCTACGCGGCAACTGCAGACGCACCACCAACCGCCGACGCTTCGTCCCTCCTTCTTCCATTGAATTGAAATAATAGAGAGTAGAGTGGCCAGCCACCGATTCCAAAACCAAGTGGACTCACTCACTTAGAACTGGAAATAAGATAAATAAAATCTAATCGACAAGAAAAATTAACTCTAAAGGCTGAACAATTTAAATTAGGCCCAATAATTTTCTTTATATAGAATAATAGGAGACCGTAAAAGAGTATAATTTACCGATGTGGGACTTATTAGAGTATATATGTTATGCCAGTTCTATTCCTTCTTTTCTTTTTTATTTTTAGTTAAAATCAATCATGGCTTCTGAATCAAAAGATAATGTGGGATAATTTGTAATCCTTTAACTCTCAAAATCAGGATTATAACATGCAAACGGAAACGAAGGATTAAATCAATGTTGTTGCTTCATGAAACAATCGAGTCCAACTATACATACATAGTTCATATTCGGCTCATTTATTTAACGAAATTAATTTTGATTTTACATTTTGATTTGTGATATATATGTATCTTTGATCTGCAAAGTTCTTAGACATGGATTTATATTTTCTCCCTAAATTGCAATTGTGCCGCTGCATGTTTTAAGTATCTTTGATCTTTGATTTTACATTTTGATATGTGATATGTATCTTTGGTTTGTATTTTTGCTGCTTTTGTTTGTGACCCTATATCACAAAATCTGTACAAATTAACTTATATATTCTATTTACAGGACATATAGAGCTTGAGATTGATAACTGCCATAAAAACCCCATACCTGCCTTATATAATGTACCTTAAAGAACAGGTCAAGACATTCCTCCACATGTGATTCAAAACTTAGCTCAAAGTACTTACTTGGCTGCTGTCAAGGAATGTGTTGGAAATGACCGGATCAAAGAGTATACTGATAATAAAATTGTTGTGTGGAGTGGAAACGATGATCAATGCCACGATGCATGCTCGATGGGGTTATGGGGCTACTTGAGTGATATCCGTTGCAAGCAACCTGATTCCTGGTTTCTTGGTGAGTCGTTATTAGTTTAGGTGGTTAGTTGTTATTTACATAGGTCACCTTGTAGACTTATTGAATCCTTTCTGCGATTTTTTGATGATTAGGTAAACTCGACTACTAGATCTTGTTGCTTTTGACTGGTTACTATGTAGTTGGTAACTGGTTCAAATATTGTTCAACCTTGTTTCAAATATGCCAAAACCTTCTTACAGAAACAAACACATTCATGCAATTTTATAAATTGGTTTTTGTTTAGAACTTGGATATGTGGCATCATATCATTCAAACAATATTATAATGAATAACAAATTCTCAATTATCTTTCCTTACATTTATTTATGTGTGACAGTTTACTTTCTTTTCCCTTTAGTCTTCTATTTTAATGTTGTGACTTTTCTTTTTATCTCAAAAGAATCATGCAAATTGGAGATTTGTGTCATGTCCTGAAATCTCAAATCTGTATTCATCACTTTAGTTGTCTGTGATCTCCATGAATCTACTGCAGTCAAAAGAAGAATAGTTATTGAAAATATGTCACAATTTTTTAACTTCCCCACAAGACTTTGTCATTTCCGACAAAACCAGAATTTACATTTCTCAATTTTTTGTTGTTCCTACCGAATACGCCGTCAGTTATTATTCCAGTAAATTTACCATAGGAGAATGGGAATAACTTCATTTCAACTAATGAATGAATGAGAACATCAACACATTTACATTATATACATGCTACTGTTAGAGTCAGCCATCAAACACAAGCTAACCATGGAACATTAGTAACAGGTAAAGATACTTATTGATTTGCATACAGACTGTCAATCTCATCACTTTGCACAATGATGCTTTGAGAAGATTAGCATAGAAATCCATCTTAGATGTCTAATCAAACAATTTCAGAAAATTACCAAAGAAAAATCTATACACTAATTTATATGATCATTTCTCTCAAATTTGATGGCAAAAAAATTTAACTTCAACATTAAGTAAACAATGAACATGATGAAACTGTTGTCATGGCAGACTAAAAACAAGTAACATAATCATTAATAGCGACATGGATAACTAACATAAATTGAAACAAGTAATATGAGGAAGTGAAATTCACTTTCAAATTTCAATGAGTCGAAACCAAACTTTCAACATAATTGATGGCCTCTAGCCAGTGTATATCGTTGGTAATTCCAATTTTCTCTACTTTATTTTTTCCAATCTTGTCTACTTGATTGTATCTGTGGTTATAGATAAATGTCTCACGAACTTCACCATTTGTAAATATCAGTGTATCATGATTCTCAGATAGATACAATGGCCACAAATTCATCCATCTAAATAAGTTTTCTTCGTAACTAATTTTAAATAATTGAATCCAAGACTCTTGAACTCCAAAATTCTTCATTTTCCATATAACGAAATGGGTTTCCTCAAAATCATGACAAAAACAAAGACAGCCCAATAAAACCACAAGCTTTGGCGGGTGGAAGGGCACCTTGTCAAATCTCTGAGGTAGCAACAATTGAGTGCATTTCTCGGTGGAGAGATCAAGTGAAAGAATCACATATTGGTTAACAGTAACATTACTGCTGCTATTGATGTTGTAATCGCGAAGGACAATCCAGTTAATAGTACCATTCAAATGCGCACCCTTATTGTCAGTAATTTTATAATTATGATGATGCCAGTAAAGTGGAAGCACAGGGAAAGAACATTGAATATCTCTCCAACAAGAATTATCATCATCACCCCCCAAGCTGAAAACTTTAAGCAAAAGAGAATCAGGCTCAAACTCCGAATCCATATATAACGCTACCACCTTATAAGTTCGAGTGGAATTATCATAACCAAAAGAGAAGGTAGAAGTATAATTGCTGTAATAATTAAAAAATATTGGAAGTTTTATAGATTTAGTTCTCATAGCTGGGTTCCAGAAACAAAGCCACTGACGTCCAGAACGGTATGAAACATTAAACAAGCATACCAACCCATTGCATGAATCAACAACCCACTGTCGCCGCCCCCACCGTACTTGTGAATAGTCTTTCAATAGATGGCGGTCAGGATCGGTATGTCGGTGAAAGATGGGAGATTTGTTTGGAAGTAAACGAGGAATGGAGAGAGTTTCCATATATAAAGCATTTTTCTTAAAATACATTACTACGAATTGCTGCTGCTGCTGCTGCTGCGAATTTCGTGCAGATTTATTGAGATAGATTTGAATGAAGTGAGGATCAAATATGAGATTGTTGAAAAACTTGTTAACGCACCTTAATTGCATAACATGTTTCACTGGGAGCCATGAGATTATTTCTAACAGAAGTTCGTCCGGGAGAATCGCCGCACGACGACGCGGCAACCGCAGACGACGACGCTTCATCCCTCCTTCTTCCATTGAAGAGTAGAGAGAGTGGCCACCGATTCCAAAACCAGATTTCAACTTTCATATTTATATAGTACGTCCAATCTTTGCAATTTTTTTTTTCCTATCAGGAACAAATCCTCAAATTTTTTATACTCCCTCCTCCTTTTAATTATAACCGTGCCCGTTTGTGTGATACATACTTTCTATGATTCTAACTTATATGTTGAAGAAGATTATAAATTTTTCGCACATGCGTTTTTTTTTACTAATAGTTGACTTTTTGAAATTAACAAATTAAGTCGTATAGAGAAGGGTGAGGGCACCTAACAATGATGTGTCACATGTCTGTTATTGTTTTCCAAAAATTTGAGAAAGTTGACTTTTATTGGTATACCTACTATGTTTACAATGTAAACACCGATAAAATAAAAAATAGAGAAAGTTGTATCTCGCATCAAAATATAACCGTAAAAACTTTCTCAATATCTCAACTTTAATAACTAAATGACACTATAAAAGATAATTATTTAAAAAAATAATAAAGAAAGTGGTAATTTGGAGTAAATATGCATGGTGAAAAAAAGAACTAACCTGATATGTTTCTTTCATTGTGTCATTTGTTCTCTTCTTTTTGACTATTTGACATGTTTCCAATTTGTATCTCTTTTTCATGCCATCACTATAATTTTTTTTTGAAAGGAGTATAGATAAGAGATATGATTCTTTTACCATTTGATTTTTTCCTTGTTTTTAAATTGTGGTAACTAATTTCAATTGAAACTTTTCAGTCACTGTCCACTCCGCACAAAATAAAAGGTAAGAAAAAAAATTAGTTCGAAAAAGAATAAGAATATTAAAATATTATCCTCCATTAAAAGTAAATTTGGTATAATTCATATTTTGAAATGAATTGAAAATAATAAGGAAACATCTCACCCACCCGTTACATGATCTCGCCGACCGACTGCATTGGTGATAGACAAAATGAGAGTAGACACTGCGTATTGAAATCAATAATAAATGAGTAGTTTGGTATTATTAAATCAATAATAAAAAATGAATAATCACAAAACTATCATTCTCTAACCACTTTGCCTCACAATTCTCATCTCTCATATTTTTGTTGCCAAATTCCCTAACAAACATGAACATATATATGAAATGAAATAAACTAACCTGTTGGTATTTTGAATTAGTTAACCGCTTGGTATTTTGCTTCTTATGTCATTGTATTTTGTTTCTTAATTACCGCTTGATATTTTTCTGCATTGTACGGAACAAAGAACAAAGAAATGAAATTATAATGGAAAAAATAGAAAATAGTAATGGAAGATGTGATCTCTTATAGGGAAAATAGTAATATATTGACCAAGATTAAATGTCCAAAATATTTGAAAAAGAAAACGGAAAATTGTCTTGTAATAAGATATAATAATCAAGAAAAAGGGAGAAATAATGATCATCATAATTAAAGGAAAAATGATAGAAGTGAGAAAACTTTTATCTGTGGGCGTGTGGCCAATCCTTTGTGGTGATTATGTTTAGGCAATTCCTTTGTTCTGATCATGTTGAGGCATTCCGCCTAATTCACCAGTGCATACATCTATTCTTTTTTTTTTTTTTACGGTAGTACATACATCTATATATTCTATTGTGTGTATTGTTACTTTTAAAGTTTTGAATTTTGGTAACCGATTTCTATTATGTTTTGAATTGTGTCAGTTGATTAAAATATAAATAAAACTATCAAGGATATTTTGGGTATTATAGAAAAAGGCTACACCAAACAAAAAGTTTTCCCTTTATTTATTGTTATAGATTATTTATTGTTATAGATAATAGGTTTTTTCCTAATCTACTCTTCAAGTTTAGGTATTTACCCTTTTTTTTTTGTTTTGGTATGGAGGTATTTACCCGTTAACCATTCAATAATTTTATTTATAAAATATATTGTTAGATTGAAAGTTTATATCATATAGATTATATTTGATCAAAAAAAAATTATATAGATTATTTGTGTAAAGTTTCAGACAAATCCAAAATCATGTGATATATTATTGAGACACATCAAAATTAACGATTTATGTGATTTTTTTAAACACTGTTAATCTTTATGTGTCTCAATAACATATTAAATGATTTTAGATTTGTCTGAAACTTTACACAAATGATCTATATGATATAAACTTTCAATTCAATGGTGTATTTTATAAAATTTATATCGATTAAAATATTATTGAATGGTGTAGGGATAAATACCCTCAAATTTTAAATGGGTACACAAGTTGTCATCATAATAATAAGTTCTCTTTAAAAAAAGTGTTTTTTTTTCTAATATTTCACTTTAGGTATTTACCCCCCTCAACAATCAATAATGTTTTAATTGATATAAATTTTTATAAAACAAATCGACAGCCCTCTTCAAGGTCCAAGCACGTGTTCATAATGTGCTTGATCACATAATTCCACCAACCGATCATCAAGCGGCCACCATTAAGAACAACGAAACTGACCTCTGGAATCGTCTTGATGCAGTCGTGTTGCAATGGATGTATGTTACTGTCACCAAGATATCCTCAATTCTATTCTTGTGATTGACGACTCGGTTGAACAATGTTGGAACAGTATTGCGGCAATGTTCCATGACAACAAACACTCGAGAGTTGTCCTACTCGAGAACCAGTTCAGCAACACCAACTTAGAGGATTTTACTTCAACGAAAGCTTACTGTAATCGTCTTAAACTTTTGCCCGATCAACTGGTGAATGTCGACTCTCATATCACTAATACACAGTTGGTATAAAGATGATTTCAGGCCTCACCGATGCTTATTCCGACTTTGTGACATACATTCAACAGCATGATCCGCTGCCAACATTTGCCACAGTAAAGTCGAGGCTTGAACTTGAAGAATCCATTACCATTCAACGCGCTGCCCGAAATTTGATTCCTACGCTCGGCAGCATTCATCACCAAATCCCCAACCTCTGATGCAAGTTCGATCGCTTCAAATCCTTCTCAAGGGAACTCACAAAATCAGACCAACAACAACTACCGTGGTAATCAAGGCAAGAAAACCCGCAGTAGAGTAGGCCGGAACGGCGCAGGTCAGAGGCGGACCCATATAGGGGTCACGGGGTGCATGTGCAACCTCGTTAATTTTATAAATTTGTACAATATTATATGGTTTATAATAGTTGAACAATATTTATAGTGGTAGTATTTTTAAAAATATAAAATGCAGTTCGGATTCTGCGTGTCTAAACCAGTTAGGATAATAAAATCCTAATCTGCTAAACTAGAACCCTGAAATGCACAATTGTTAGTCCATACCAAGTTATGTACATATTAACTCTAATCGTATTCCATTTAAATTTCTAATATTCAAATAAGTATGACATTCAAAATATATCATTGCATTAATATTAATTGCATCCATTCAAAACATATAACATTCAAAATATAGCAATTACGAATGGTGGTTTGGTTCGAAATGGGAAAAAAGAGCTTTGAGGGAGAGGTTGTTGTATATTTTGAGTATATTTCAAAAGTATAAATTATATTGTGTCTAATAATAGTTATTTTTCTAAGTATTTTAATTGATTTAAATATTGGAAAATTTATTTAACTGATTTTGACTTGGTATTTAAGATTATTAATTTGAGCCATGATTTTAGCTAATTGTTGTTCAACGTGTTGGTTTTATCATGATCACAATCCCTTATAATTCTCCATTATTAGTTATTATGATGCCAATTAATAGTGGAACTGTTTTAAGAGAACATACACGGTTTTAACACAAAAAGGCTTTGGTTTTAGAAGAACAGAGGTAGTACTTTACAAAACAAAAATGTCAAGTTCCTTTATTAAAAGAATTTACTGTGTATCTGTCTGAGTTACTGACCTTGTTGACATTCTCGTGTATTGAGACCTCGGCATGTTTATCGTCGGGAAGAACCGGTTGTATTCTGGGGGAGTTGCGCAAATTCTGCGGATAATTCCTTAGTTCAGTGATTACACGCCTCCGGTTATTTATGTTTATTTCATTTTCAGCCATCCGCAACAACAATCTAAGGAATTATGGCTGAAGATGATTTTGACAGTGAAACAAGGTCGATGGTTTTTGGTTTTGATGTTCGAGTTTCCTTATCATCAATCTAATCCTTTAGTTGATGATACCGGTGTTGTTTTCTTCTTCTCTTTATTTTGTATGACGTTAAAATGGGGGGGTTGGACTTCTCTTTGCCTGCTAAAGGAACCCGGCCATGGTGTGAATAAATTCTTTGTAAGTCTTATATTTTTATTCTGTTGAAATCATCCACAAGGGATCAGGTACATATTCTAACATTCGAACCTCACAAATCTTGATTTTTATGATAAATTTGTGACTATATTAAATTTGTGATTATACTGCCGTTGAAAACGATTTTGATGAAAAATCTAACTCAATATATTTTAGGATTTGTGAAATGCTAGATTGAATCATGAAATTCCTTGTTTTTATTTACTGACCGGTTGGTTGATGATTTATGATAATTTGAACAATGTGTATTTCATAATTGTTTATGAAGAAGCTAAGTAAATTGTACGATTAGTATTTTTGGTAAATGATGATATATTGTGTCATACATGTTTTATTTATATAAAAGAAGAAGAATTAATAGTGTTGCATGTATATTTTGTAAGAGGTAGGTTGACACAAAGTTTACATGACCATTTGCTTATATTCTCTGATAAAGAACTGATTAACTTAATGTTTATATCATTATATGATGATCCTTAATTGAAGAAAATTAGTAGATTTAATTTGTTGGATGCCAATTTGAACCGTGTTTTATTATGCTAATTTTTTTTTTGGAATTGTATTATATATCATGGAGGTAATTCTGTTGTGGTATGCTACTATGAACTAATTAAACTCAATTGATAGTGTGGTTGAATATCAATTTTTTTTATAAGCGTTTATTAAATTTGACTTTTTTTAAGTGAATGATATGTTGATTTATGGATGAATAGATCGAGCTAAAATGTATAATTGAGAGATGATATATATTGTTATGCCTATTTTAATTTGTGAAAACTGTGTAAGTTTAAATATTTATTAACGTGGGGGCATATATATAAGATGTAAATGTAAATTGTGAGCATTATTTTGCTGTGTGTATGTTAATATCGGTTTGATTAGTCAAATTTGATTCTTGAAGTACATAATAGCTATGATATCTCTATAGTTGATATTTGATTTGATTAAGACATTGATAATTGCTTATATGAAAGGATTTTGTGTACGTGTGATTTTGTGCAAATGGAGATTTACATATTTGTATGTATAACAAAATTTAGTGTTATCTTTGACTTGAAGTCGTGCTTTATTGGCATGATGGAAGAATGTTCTTAATAAGTGGATTTATTGATGTCTTAATTGTGAAAATTTGTATTCTTTGAAAATCAGTTGATTTTTATGAATTCAGTTCGACATATTTGAATTGTGTTGAATTGAGATTTAATTGTGTACCATTTTGATTATGGTTTCGTGACTATATATGTTATATGAGGCTAACACTTATTCAAAGAAAATTGGAGACATCAAAATTGATGTGGATTAAAGCATAAGAGAATCAAGTGTGAGAGTTGTGGTGTATGGTAAATGAAGAGATATTGAGAGACATCATAAAATATGATATGGTATATTGTGGATTAACTATTGTATTAGAACAATACAATGATGTTTTATGAATTTGGTTATATAAAAGTGATGAGCCATTGTATTAACAAAATACAATGATGATGGTAAATGGATGTGATCCAATGAGATAAATCTACAAGTAGATTTATTTTATTGATGAATAAGTTGTCGCTTAATAGCCATTTAAGCAGACTTGTATAAACTTATTGTGAAAACCAAGTTTATTTTATAAACTTGATGAAATATGAGATAAATTGACTTTGAGACGTCTTAGTCAATATTTGTGAATTACACGGATCCGTAGACAAAAACCCCTGGGATAAAAACTGATAGGAATGGACTTTGCCACTGAAAAAAGACAACTGATGGTAACCCAACCTTTGTGATTGGAGATCCCATGAAGAAGGTTCAATGGGAAAAACAAGTCACTTGTTAGTTCTGTTAGCACTGAATTTTGTCCATGTCCTAAGTGTTATGATAATGGCTATGAGAAGTGCTAATTAAAATTAATTTGAGGGGTAAGCTTAAAGCTTTTAATGATTACCATAAGCCCTTATGGGTGGTGTATGGTTGTAGCATACATTAGATGGAATCACCTATATGAGTGTCAAGTGGGGCCGCTTGTATGAGATTGTGGCGGGTCTCTAGAGCACTCATGAATACCAGACACGCGCACGGCCTAAATGCGCAACACCGCGTAACACGAGAATTGTGCGGGTGTGATGCGAGTGGTAGACCGCTAACATACATCAAGTGTCTTTGGTTCATATAGCTTGCTACACCAATTCACTGTGTGTTAAGTTTATCATTCTAGCACTGGTTCATATAGCTTGCTACACCAGTTTGATGCGTTACACTCAAAGGTGACTCAGACAATGTTTTCAAAAATTTCTTTCATTTAAACTTTTGAAATATGTGGGGGATTGTTGTATATTTTGAGTATATTTCAAAAGTATAAATTATATTGTGTCTAATAATAGTTATTTTTCTAAGTATTTTAATTGATTTAAATATTGGAAAATTTATTTAACTGATTTTGACTTGGTATTTAAGATTATTAATTTGAGCCATGATTTTAGCTAATTGTTGTTCAACGTGTTGGTTTTATCATGATCACAATCCCTTATAATTCTCCATTATTAGTTATTATGATGTCAATTAATAGTGGAACTGTTTTAAGAGAACATACACGGTTTTGACACAAAAAGGCTTTGGTTTTAGAAGAACAGAGGTAGTACTTTACAAAACAAAAATGTCAAGTTCCTTTATTAAAAGAATTTACTGTGTATCTGTCTGAGTTACTGACCTTGTTGACATTCTCGTGTATTGAGACCTCGGCATGTTTATCGTCGGGAAGAACCGGTTGTATTCTGGGGGAGTTGCGCAAATTCTGCGGATAATTCCTTAGTTCAGTGATTACACGCCTCCGGTTATTTATGTTTATTTCATTTTCAGCCATCCGCAACAACAGAGGTTTCGATTTTGTGTGGAAGAAATTGGAAAAAGGGAGTTGGGTTTGAGTTTATGAATGACAGGTTCAAATTCTATTTGTTGAGGCAAAATCTTTAAATCATGTTTTAAAGATAACAAACATCTTCAATTATATTTTCATTTATAATATGATCATTTTGTGATCTAACATGTGCTTAAATCATTATGTTTTGTCTATGTTTTCTCTTATAATATGGAACGAAGAGAATATTTTGTAAAATTTATATCAGTTAAAATAATATTGAGTAGTTGATTCGTAGATACAGTTCTCTTCCAAGTGCTAATATTTTCGAACTAGTTCTCTACTTCTCTTCCAAAGTGCTAGACAATTAATCTTTGGTTCTTCCTTCCTTTTCAAATGGTATTAAGTTCTCTACTGAAAAAAGGTATTTCGTGATGGTCTCTTCCATGTTCTTTGGTTCTTTTGAAATTCAATTATTCTTTCTTTTCAAATTGGATTGACTCTTTTAAACTATCTTCCACAATTAATAAAACAAATCGAACTATGATGAAAATTAAAATTTAGAACATGCATTCATTGAAAAACAAACGGTATATTGAGTTTAGCACACAAGGCACAACCGTTTCAGAAAAAAAAATCCTTTTGGACTTACCCGATTCATGTTGAGGCGCAACGAATACGACAATTAGTGGTTTATGTTGATCGAGGGGAAGGGAGAGGTTGAAAGTGCGGTGTCTGAGTAAAGGATGAAAGTTTGGAGAATAAATGTAATTAAATTTTAAAAAGAGTTTATTAGTAAATTACTTAGCATATTATATTAATATATAGTTAGTAGATATAGGATTTGTTTGTTACATATTAATAAATAAGTGATTTTGACATTAAATAATTTAGAGATTATTTTTTAGATATTTTAGAAAAAATTAGAAGCTATTTTGTGTTTGTTTACCATTAAAAAAATTACTTTTTATAAAAAAATAATATTTAACTTGTTTGGATACAACCATATAAAAGTGATTTTGCATTATAAAATTACCATCAAGTACAATTATCCAAATATAATACTCCATCCGTTTCTTTTTACTTGTCGTTTTAGAAAAAAAAAGACCAAAATAAAAGAATGTATTTTTGCACATTATTTTCTTATTATACCCTTTTTTAAATAAATATATATCATATTTTTAATCTACCAATAAATTCTTACTTTTTCACAAACATTATCTATTTCCAAACTAAGTGTAACAAACTTTATTTAAAAACAAACAAAATTTGTATACAATAAAAGATTATATTGTTTCAACAAAAAAAATTATACAAAATTTATTCAATAAAATAAAATAGGAAAAGGGTATAATAGGCAAAATATAACTTAAATTGCCAAAACGACAAGTAAAAAGGAACAAATATTTTTTTCTAAAACGACAAGTAAAAATGAACGGAGGTAGTAAAATATTTGGATCACATAAAATAACATTGTAACATATGAAGAAGTTTAGTAAGAAAATAAATATAATAAAAAAATTATATAAAATTTAGTCAATAAAAAAAATTAAAAAGAAAAATATACTAGACAACCTTAAATTATCAAAACGACAAATAATTTAAAACAAAAATTACTAATTACTGTACAATTATAAAAAAAATTAAAAAACAATTTTTACAATTTTTAAGATTTAAAGTTTATACTATTAAGTTAAAGTGTCATGTCATAGTCTCTAATGATAAAAGTTAATATAATAAACCATTTTAAATGACATTTTACAATTTTATTTTTTTTGCAATATTTACAATTTTTGTTTTGGAAATAGTAATAATTTATAGTTACCGTACATGCATACTCCCTCCGTCTTAAAATGTAAGCAAATTTGACTTTTTAGATACATTTGACTATTGATGTATCTAGCTCATATTATAGACCAAATACATCAATAGTCAAATGTATCTAAAAAGTCAAATTTACTTACATTTTGGACGGAGGGAGTACTCCATAATTCAAATGGAATTATAGTTATGGAGGTCCCCTTTACAATTTGGACATTTTTACATACCATTTTGTTTTGTTGTAGAAAGTGAGAAACACAAAAACCCCGCGAGACAGAAATCAGATCCAAACCCTTTCAAATTTTGAATTAAAGCTTCTTCTTCCCTCTTTCGTTCTAATTCTATTTCACTTCAAAACCCTAATTCCCAAAAATGGAGTCTCTCTACAAAAAACTATACTCCAAATACACCACACTCAAGGTACTCTCTTTCATTCTTCTTCTTCTTCGCTTTCAACTACTTCTGATTGTTACTAACTCACCTATTTACTTTTCCAGACTAACAAACTCTCCGAATTGGAAGAGATTAACAAAGAACAGGAACTCAAATTCCTCAATTTCGTCTCCGGTAATAATCGACATTCTTTCTTTTAACCACCAATTGTTATCTTGGAACTGTAATTGTTCATGCTTGTGTTAATTATTTCGCGTTGTAGTTGCGGAAGAGTTAATTGATCACTTGAGGAGTGAAAATGATAAGCTTCATGGAAAAATCAATGATTTGGGAAATGAATTAACTTCAGTTAGGTATGTGGTATTGGGCAATTTAGTAATTTACCGTCTTTTTTGTAGATTTTTGCTGGAAATTGTTCATTTTTTTAGGTTTTGTTTGTGTTGGTGGATCCCTTTATCCCTTGTGTGTGTGTATGGTGTTGGAATTTGGAAGAATTAAATTTGTTTTTTCTCATCCAGGCTTGCTAAAGATAAACAACTGGTTGATCATCAAAGGCTTTTAATGGAAGAAAGCAAGAAAAGTGAGATTCTCGATCTGTTTTTGTGGTTATTGATAGACAAAACATTGGTTGTTTAACTTTGAAATTTTACTTCTTACAAGATCTTAGTTTATTGTCGTGGGATCAATTCTATCTTAATAATTGAATTTTACAATCATGATGACCGACAAGTTTTTCTAGTTTCGTGTTTTAATGATTTGGGATAATTTAACCTTAAAGCCCAGCTTCAAAGATGGTATAAGAACTCAATCTATATTATATTTGTTGTTAGGTCACTTGTTATAGAGTCACCTGTGGATGGCCAATTTTTCAAACTTAATGCTCCATATACCTAATCCCGGGCGTGGCGGGGTGTGTTAGAAATCTCACATTGACTAGGTATAAGACTAAGATAGTAATTATAAATTGGGAGTGACAACCGTCATCCCAAAGCTTCCTTTTGGGGTTGAGTTAGGCATAAAGACCAAATTCTAGGAAGGTCATAAATTATCAACTTAAAAGTTATGCTTATATCAGCGTTATCTACTTGGAAGAAAAAACCTGATTTTTCTTTTCAATTAGATGTTCATGGTTATTTTAAGTTCTTCATAAGTTATTATCTTTAAGGTGTTTCCTGTCTTGCATGAGAATCTAATGTAACTATAGTTTTTAAGTTTGTTGCTTTGAGTTTGAAATTGTTTTAGTTACTTCTCATATATGTGGCTAAGTCCTCATTATAGTACTGAGGTAAAGTTCTCTCCTAGTTGATCCTTATTGTCAGATATTTTTTATTCTATGTCAGAATTGGATCATGTTTAACTGTAATAGGATTTGTGAATGTAGGTTTACACTGTTCTTTCCTGTGTCTTTCCTTGTCCTTAAATTTATTCCATTTATATTATTTTTTATTGAGGATTTGGGTGTTAACTTATGGCAGATGAAGTTCTTTTTCAAGAGGTTGAGAAGTTGCAAAAGCTTCTGAAGGAAGCAACTTCTGGGGATTTAAATAACAGTGGTAAGGTTGTGAACAATACCTCCAATAACTCATCTATAAGAATGACAAGAAAACGTACAAGGCAGCAACAGGATGCATTGGACAAAGAAGCAAGGTTTATAACATGTGAAAATGATGATGGTAACTCTGTGGAGAGAGAGTCAACACAAAGCTTTCTCAAAGAGAATGTTTCCAACAAGGTGAGCAATTAGAACCTTAAAAACGGAATATATTTGCATTTGTTCATTGATATATGAAATGAACCTGAATAACAGTCGTTATTATATATTTAAGATAATTACACATGAACGAATATAAATAATAAATTATAATTATCTATGCACATCAATTTATTCTTGTGGTGGAAAAATTAAGCACCTTAATATGCTGCCATTTTGTTGTGAAAAGCTGCTGGAGTGCTCTACGTCTAAGGCTAATGATCAATCAGGTTGGTTTGAGTAATTTGTAATTGTGCTTTATACGTGAATTTTTTCATTGGACTTTTGGCAATATTTTTATATATTCTTCATTGTGCTTTACAGGCATTGGCTTACAGGAAAGTAGTCGTCATAACTGGCTTGTTCATGCTCTTTTTGAGTATGCATTGGATATGAAATTATCCACTGACAATCAAACTGGGCGATTATGTCTTTCTGCGATGCATCAATCAAGCGGTAATTCATACTTTTGGTTTGTAAATTTGTGAACAGTGTGTGTTTTTTATTTATTTATTATTTTCTAATCTTATTATACTGTGTTTTTGAGTTAACAATTATTTGGAATATTAAACTGCTTTTCTATATTGATTTAATCTGGTAATATTGGGAAGATTCTTAAGGATTAACTCTCTCTTCTATTTGAAAAACTTACTTTGTTAATAGATAGAATTTTTACACAATGTTTCTATATTATTTGCTTCAATTGAGCATTATCCTGGTCAATGGTGCAATAGGATGTCAGAGCACCATATCTTTCAGTACTGAAATACATATGAATGTAATCATATGAATTAGGCGCTCTAGCAAAGTTACATTAATGGGTTGTTTAAAATTTTAAAAAATTGGAAATGAGGGTATATATCGTGTTTAGATTGGAAGTATACTAATTCTCGCGTAGAGGTGAAATTGGAGACCATTGCTTAGATCTTGCGGTTTATAAGTATATTGGATCCATCATACAAATTAATTTGGAAATAGAGGGAAATATAAACTATAGGATTTAAGTGGGATAGATGAATTGAATGAGTACTTGGGATGTCATTTGTTATAGAAAAGTAGCAGTCATATTTAAGAGAAATTTAATTGCAAGACTACAAGACTTGCAATGTTGTATGAGATTGAATGTTGAGTGGTAGAGGGTCAACAGAAAAGCTCAATATTGAAAATATGAAAAAGTTACAAGGATGAGTGAATGCACAGGACAATATATGATTAGGAATGAAATGCATTAGAAATGAAGTTGGGTAGGTAGTATTTTTGAAAAGATGGTGGAGTAATGTCTTGGGTAGTTTGAGCATGTGTAGAGAAGACTTTTCAGAGCCACAATGACAGAATAAATTGGATGGAGGGTAAACTGGTATAGGTAAAAGCAGACTTAAAAGTACTACAGGTCAAACCATTAACAAAGGACTTGGATTTAAATGGTTTTCAATTGGACATTATGCTGATATTGTTGTTTTAATGCTGGTAGAAATTCAATTGCTAAACCAATTCACCTATGCACTAATGATTCCAGCCAGTAGGGTTGAACCTCCAAACAAACTCAATCAAGGATACATCTCTCCTCTTTTTGTCTGCATGCATCGTCGTTCTGCCTTGCGCATCTTTCGAGTTCCTCTTTCGTTATCGCACCTTCTTATTTTCCCGTCTCTATTTTCTCCTTAAAAAAAAAAAACAGTTGTTGTATGGGAGACTAAACCAAAATGTCAGTCGTATTGTACCAAAATAAAATAATAAAAATGTCAGTTGTATGTTTTTGTTTTAGATGCTTTGACTGTATAAAAATCAATCAGCCTTTGAATCATTTTGGGCTTTAAACTTTTAATAGTTTTGTTCATTTTACTTTCACTTCATTAAGATTTTCATGGACAGTAATCCATGTTTCACTTGGAGAGCCTTCACTTCTACATTTTTTGTTAAAATTTGAAATAAAATTCTACCCATTGAACGTTTTATATAAGTGCTTGGTTACAATGTTCCTCTTATTGACAGGTTTCTCCTTCAGTATATCATGGATTAGTAAAGCCTCCGGAGAGGAAGCAGAACTGCTATACCATGTTCTATCTCTAGGCACACTTGAAAGATTAGCACCAGAATGGATGAGGGAGGACATCATGTTCAGCCCAACCATGTGTCCCATATTCTTTGAAAGGGTATCGCGTGTTATCCATTTGAAACATTGAAGTTGCTCTTTTTTTGTAGCTGTAATTTCTTCAGTTCCGCACCACCTTTTGAATATGGCTTTGTTGTACATAAGTTCCACTCCAATTATTTGGAGGACTGATGAGAAACTAAGAATGACAGTGACGAGGTCTAAGTATGGAAAGGACGTCAATCTAAACATTTTGATTAATGGAAGATGCTGAGTCCAAATTGAAGTGGACACATTGGGAGAAGCAAGTGAAATTGTGAAAATACAAGAAGCTTTCATGAACTGAACCTAAACAAGAAAACTACAGTATTTAATTTTATCTATTTTATTCATGTAAGATTTCACTTTTAATCAATCAAGTAAAATGCAATTTGCATTTTGGAGAGCGTGGTAACTTGTATCTTCTTGTGGAAGGCTAATAGTACTTAGATCTTATCAATGGTATTCATACTTTTTCTTAGAATTGAGTGTGGCTGTCCTTAGTCCTTCCTCTTTTTTTTTTTTTTTTTTCTTTCTTTTTTTGCTTAAATGCACGGAGGTAGTAGTATTTAATCATGACAGAAGAGTGGAGCATGAAAACAATAGATGTGTGTAGCTACTTAGCTGCTCCAAAGAACAAGTGGAAACGAAGGGAAATGTGTAAAATTTCAAAAACACAGGCAGTACTAAGAAAATGATTAAAATTATGAAATGGCAGATTAAAAAACATATATAAAAGAAAACTAAGACAAATGTTGTAAGAATCCAAAATATACAGCATTAAATAATGTGATTGAATAAGGCCAGAACAAACTGCAGCAAGAAAATTTGAAAAGCAGAGTGTTGAGCCACTAAGTTATTGAAAAAGGTCCTTAACATGTGATACTCTCAAATATTTTGTGCTAATTGTTTCAACATGTTGTTCAGTTATGTCTTTGAAACTTGAAAGGCTAACGACTTCCTATGCATGAGTGTGTGAAAACTTGCTCTATATTTGTACTCACAATTACTGATATATGTCACTTGGTGATAAATCAGTTTGGCAATTCCACCTCCCACATTATAATCTATTAGTACTATTTTCGGTTATCCCGTGCATCTCAATTCTAAATAATGCATTATCTTCCCAAATCAAGGAGTATTTTGTTTTTCATGTAAGAATATTTGGGAATTGTATTAAAGAGTTATTATCTGCAAACTTGTAATAAGCATGTAAGTAAAGACAATTTCATCCAATTCATACAACAATGGTCAATATTATTATATATTCATTCCAACAATATAAACAGGCCGGCTAACCAGATAATCTATTTATTATAGGGACACGACATACATAAGTAACATAAATTGAAACAATATGAGGAAGACAGAAACTCGCTTTAAAATTTCAACGAGTCGAAACCAAGCTTTCAACATAATCATTGGCCTCTAGCCAGTGTATATCGTTCATAAATCTAATTTTGTGTACTTTCTTTTTTCCAATTTTCTCTACTTGATTGAATTTGTGATTATAGATAAATGCCTCATGGCAGTCATCATCTTCCATGCCTTCATCCTTTGCCAATATCAGTTTGTCATGATTCTCAGAAAGATACAATGGCGACAAATCCATCCATCTAAAGAAGTTGTCTTGATAACTAATTTGAAATAATTGAATCCAAGAGTCTTGAACTCCAAAAATCTTCATTTGCCATATGACAAAATGGGTTTCCTCGAAATCATGAGAAAAAGAAAGGCAGCCCAACAAAACCGCAAGCTTTGGCGGATGAGTGGGCACCTTGTGAAATCTCTGAGGTAGCAACAATTGAGTGCATGTCTCAGTGGAGAGATCAAGTGAAAGAATCACATATTGTGCAACAGTAACAACAGCAGCGGTGGTATTATTGATGTCGTAATCGCGAATGACAATCCAGTTGATAGTACCATTCAAATGCACACCCTTGTTATGAAATTTACAATTATACTTAGCAGGCCGGTGAAGTGGAAGCACATTGAAACAACATTGAATATCTCTCCAACAAGAATTATCATCAATAATATGATCCCCCAATCTGAAAGTGAAAACTTTAAGCAAACATTTTGGATTACAACCAGACTCCATATAGAAGGCTACCAGCTTATAAGTTTGAGTGGAATTATCATAACCAAAAGAGAAGGTAAACTGAGGATTGAGGCGAAGATCAAAAGGTATTGAAATTAGTTTAGATTTTGATCTCATAGCTGGGTTCCAGAAGCAAAAGCATTGACGTTTAGAAGGGTATGAAACACCATTCAAACATAGCAATCCATTGCACGAACCAATAAGCCACCGCCACCATATATCTGACGGCCCTATTTGTGAATAGTCTTTCAATAGACGGCGGTCAGGATCGGTATGGCGGTGAAAGATGGGAGATTTGGTTTCGAGTAAACGAGGAATGGAGAGAGTTTCCATATTTATAGACATATCCTTAAAATACATTACTGCGATGGTTTTTTGTTGCTGCTGAGCTGATTTATTGAGATGCATTTGAACGAAGTGAGGATCAAATATAAGATTTTTGAAAAACTTGCTAATGCACCTTAGTTGTATAACATGTTTCACTGGGAGCCGTGAGATTATTTCTAAAACAAGTTCGTCTGGGAGAATCGCCGCCCGACGCGGCAACCGCAGACGCACCACCAACCGCCGACGCGTCATACCTTCTTCTTCTTCCATTGAAGCCACCGATTCAAAAGCCAAGTGGAAGGACTCACTTAAGAAATAGAATCGATTCCAAAACCAAGTAGATCTAGAAATGAGCCAGAGAGAATCGAATCGAGAAGAAAAATTAACTCTAAAGGCCAAACAATTTAAATTAGGCCCAATAGTTATAGTTAGGCCCAATAATTTATAAATCTATCTATCGATCTAATACAATAGAATCATACTACAGTTCTCATTATATAGAATAATAGGGACTTAAAAGAGTATAATTTACCGATGTGGGACTTATTAGAGTATACTATATGTTATGCCAGTTCTATTCCTTCTTTTCTTTTTTATTATTTTTAGTTAAAATCAATCATGCCTTCTGTCTGAATCTATATTCCTTTTTTGTTCTTCAATGCCCAACTACTTTTCTAGAAATATTGTATCTTTTATTCTTTGCCTGAAAGCTCATGTGTAAAGTAAAGGTGAAGGATCCAATTTTCTGCTTTATCCTTCCAATTTATGACGATTTTCATAAATTGGTTTCAGCTTATTTTCACGGATTCTCCAATATAACTTATGAAAGTAACTCGTAGCATATATAAAAACAATTTATCTTTAGCTATAAAAAGAGTTTATATAAGGTTATACATGAGCGCGTGTGCTATAAACTCCAAATAAGCCGTTTATCCAAACAATAGAAGCAGAAACCAAAACAGTAGGAAAAAAAAACATGAGCCTCTGAACCGGAAATGGTTTCATGAAACTAATTCTACTAAAAGAAAATATGGCAGCACAAAATTCAACAATAAGTCAAGCTGCTAAAACTCTATAAACTCAGTTGTAAGTTTAACCCAATGCAAGCATTGGTTATAAGATATCATATTGATTTGTATCCACTGTACCGTACTTTACAAAGGAAAAATTACAATCTTAAAATACTTGATTTTACGTTATTTTAATTGCATATCTCCATCGCTTGTATTGATTTATCGTATAATGAAATAATGTAAACACGATTAACCTATCCAATTATAAATTTTGTAGTGACTAAATTCACATTACACAGTGCTGATTGACGCTAAACTTAGTAGGGAAGAACACAATTTGATCCCCAGAACTACGTTCGGTGGAACCAGAACTGACCCCCGAACCACATGTTAAACTGGTGTTGAAAACATAACAAAACAAAAAGAAAACTAACATTAAATGCTTCATTTATATTTGTATTATAAAGTGACTTATATTTTATTACAATTTTTTTTCTTCTTAAAGTAACTTATATTTTGTATTTTGGTACAAAGGAGTATTAGCATAGTAGCATTTTTTGATCAGGTGTTAGCACAGTAGCATTGCATTTTGTACGAAGTGAGAAACACAAAAACCCCGCGAGACAGAAATCAGATCCAAACCCTTTCAAATTTTGAATTAAAGCTTCTTCTTCCCTCTTTCGTTCTAATTCTATTTCACTTCAAAACCCTAATTCCCAAAAATGGAGTCTCTCTACAAAAAACTATACTCCAAATACACCACACTCAAGGTACTCTCTTTCATTCTTCTTCTTCTTCGCTTTCAACTACTTCTGATTGTTACTAACTCACCTATTTACTTTTCCAGACTAACAAACTCTCCGAATTGGAAGAGATTAACAAAGAACAGGAACTCAAATTCCTCAATTTCGTCTCCGGTAATAATCGACATTCTTTCTTTTAACCACCAATTGTTATCTTGGAACTGTAATTGTTCATGCTTGTGTTAATTATTTCGCGTTGTAGTTGCGGAAGAGTTAATTGATCACTTGAGGAGTGAAAATGATAAGCTTCATGGAAAAATCAATGATTTGGGAAATGAATTAACTTCACTCAGGCATGTGGTGTTGGGCAATTTAGTAATTTACCGTCTTTTTTTGTAGATTTTTGCTGGAAAATGTTAATTTTTTTAGGTTTTGTTTGTGTTGGTGGATCCCTTGTGTGTGTGTTTGTTGGAATTTGGAAGAATGAAATTTTTTTTTATCATACAGGCTTGCCAAAGATAAACAACTGGTTGATCATCAAAGGCTTTTAATGGAAGAAAGCAAGAAAAGTGAGATTCTCGATCTGTTTTTGTGGATATTGATAGACAAAACATTGGTTGTTTAACTTTGAAATTTTACTTCTTACAAGATCTTAGTTTATTGTCGTGGGATCAATTCTATCTTAATAATTGAATTTTACAATCATGATGACCGACAAGTTTTTCTAGTTTCGTGTTTTAATGATTTGGGATAATTTAACCTTAAAGCCCAGCTTCAAAGATGGTATAAGAACTCAATCTATATTATATTTGTTGTTAGGTCACTTGTTATAGAGTCACCTGTGGATGGCCAATTTTTCAAACTTAATGCTCCATATACCTAATCCCGGGCGTGGCGGGGTGTGTTAGAAATCTCACATTGACTAGGTATAAGACTAAGATAGTAATTATAAATTGGGAGTGACAACCGTCATCCCAAATCTTCCTTTTGGGGTTGAGTTAGGCATAAAGACCAAATTCTAGGAAGGTCATAAATTATCAACTTAAAAGTTATGCTTATATCAGCGTTATCTACTTGGAAGAAAAAACCTGATTTTTCTTTTCAATTAGATGTTCATGGTTATTTTAAGTTCTTCATAAGTTATTATCTTTAAGGTGTTTCCTGTCTTGCATGAGAATCTAATGTAACTATAGTTTTTAAGTTTGTTGCTTTGAGTCTGAAACTGTTTTAGTTACTTCTCATATATGTGGCTAAGTCCTCATTATAGTACTGAGGTAAAGTTCTCTCCTAGTTGATCCTTATTGTCATATCTTTTTTATTCTATGTCAGAATTGGATCATGTTTAACTGTATTAGGATTTGTGAATGTAGGTTTACACTGTTCTTTCCTGTGTATTTCCTTGTCCTTAAATTTATTCCATTTATATTATTTTTTATTGAGGACTTGGGTGTTAACTTATGGCAGATGAAGTTCTTTTTCAAGAGGTTGAGAAGTTGCAAAAGCTTCTGAAGGAAGCAACTTCTGGGGATTTAAATAACAGTGGTAAGGTCGTGAACAATACCTCCAATAACTCATCTATAAGAATGACAAGAAAACGTATGAGGCAGCAACAGGATGCATTGGACAAAGAATCAAGGTTTATAACGTGTGAAAATGATGAAGGTAACTCTGTGGAGAGAGAGTCAACACAAAGCTTTCTCAAAGAGAATGTTTCCAACAAGGTGAGCAATTAGAACCTTAAAAACGGAATATATTTGCATTTGTTCATTTATATATGAAATGAACATGAATAGCAGTTCCTATTATATATTTAAGATAATTACACATGAACGAATATAAATAATAAATTATAATTATCTATGCACATCAATTTATTCTTTTGGTGGAAAAATTAAGCACCTTAATATGCTGCCATTTTGTTGTGAAAAGCTGCTGGAGTGCTCTACGTCTAAGGCTAATGATCAATCAGGTTGGTTTGAGTAATTGGTAATCGTGCTTTATACGTGAATTTTTTCATTGGACTTTTGGCAATATTTTTATATATTCTTCATTGTGCTTTACAGGCATTGCCTTACAGGAAAGTAGTCGTCATGACTGGCTTGTTCATGCTCTTTTTGAGTATGCATTGGATATGAAATTATCCACTGATAATCAAACTGGACGATTATGTCTTTCTGCGATGCATCAATCAAGCGGTAATTCATACTTTTGGTTTGTAAATTTGTGAACAATGTATTTTTTTAATTTATTGATTATTTTCTAATCTTATTATACTTTGCTTTTGAGTTAACAATTATTTGGAATATTAAACTGCTTTTCTATATTGTTTTAATCTGGTAATATTGGGAAGATTCTTAAGGATTTGCTCTCTGTTCTATTTGATAAACTATTAATTTGTTACTTCACAGATAAAATTTTTACAAAATTTTCTATAAAATTTGCTTCAATTGAGCATTATCCTGGTCAATGGTGCAATGTGCACCATATCTTTCAGTACTGAAATGCATATGAATGTAATCATAGGAATTAGACGCTTTAGCAAAGTTACATTAATGGGTTGTTTGAAATTTTAAGAATTTGGGTATGAGGGTATATATCGTGTTTTGATTGTTTCATATAAGTGCTTCGTTACAATGGTTCTCTTATATAAGCGAGCTTTCACTTCTACATTTTTTGTTAAAATTTGAAATAAAGTTCTACCCATTGAATGTTTTATATAAGTGCTTGGTTACAATGTTTCTCTTATTGACAGGTTTCTCCTTCAATATATCATGGATTAGTAAAGCCTCCGGAGAGGAAGCAGAACTGCTATACCATGTTCTATCTCTAGGCACACTTGAAAGATTAGCACCAGAATGGATGAGGGAGGACATCATGTTCAGCCCAACCATGTGTCCCATATTCTTTGAAAGGGTATCGCGTGTTATCCATTTGAAACATTGAAGTTGCTCTTTTTTTGTAGCTGTAATTTCATCAGTTCTGCGCCACCTTTTGAATATGGCTTTGTTGTACATAAGTTCCACTCCAATTATTTGGAGGACTGATGAGAAACTAAGAATGACACTGACGAGGTCTAAGCATGGAAAGAACGTCAATCTAAACATTTTGATTAATGGAAGATGCTGAGTCCAAATTGAAGTGGACACATTGGGAGAAGCAAGTGAAAATACATGAAGCTTTCATGGGCTCTTAAACCAGAAAACTATTTAATTTTATATATTTTATTACTAGTTTTCGTACTATTTTTAGGCTGAATTTCTTGGTGACCATTTGTGTTTTCCTACCCTCATTCAATGTTGTCAATTAATGCTCCAAGTTAATTAGTGTGGCTAGTGAGAATTTATTTCCTAGTTTGTGGTTATTTTCTAGGTAAATGCACTTATCAACGCTATAGGTAAATAGTCCATGGTAGTGAGAAGTTTCTAATTCTACATTTCAAGCTTAGCCTATAAATATTCATGTAAGATTTAACTTTTAATCAATCAAGGAAAGAGTTTGATACAATTTGCATTTTGGAGCTTGATGTTTCTTGTACCTTTTTGAAGACCACTACTTGGATCTTATCAATGGTAATGATGCTTTTGTGGTGATTTTCCACTGCCTTACCTCTTTAATTTTATTTAGAATTGGGAGTGTGATGTCTTCCTGTGTTTCTCCATCTTCTACTTTCTCTATCTTTTTAATTCTGTAGTATTTCGGTTAAATTCTACACTATTCAAAGTTTCCATTCTTAATCATGTTCTTGAGTTCTCTTTTTAATTCTAGTTCATCCAATGATAGATCTTTAACTTCATATATCCATTTCTAGGTTTATATTAAGGATGGTTAACAAATTGATATTAAAATCGTGAATTGAGTTAACTAAATTTTGAATTGTGATTTAAATCTTATTATTAAGTGGAAGGTACAAGATCAATAAAATATTAAAAATGACTTTTTAAATTAAAACAATACAGATATAAGTTGAGTATGTGCATTTTTTTTTTAGACATGAATCTCAATTTGAATATTGATTTTAAACAAAGGTAACTTCCGTAAAAAAAGGCATTGTTTTTTGCCCTCAGTATTTGTGGACTAAAAAAAAAAAAATTCCTTCTAGAATAATACTTGTGTGATTTTTAAAAAAATGTCAGGTAAGAAAAAACTCTCAATTTAAGATTCAGAAAAACAGCTCATTTGATTTACCTAATGAAATAATAATAGTGATATCAACAAGTGGATTAGAGTTTAATCACTTATCATAAGTCAACACTTTAAACAATAAGATATCTTGTGAGATTAGTCTCCATAGTTTCTCATAAAGGATAACTAAGTTTACCAAAATAAAACTCCAATGCTTTGAAAATCAGAACGATTACTTTCTTACATTGGCAGCTAAAAAATATGATAATTTTCATTACTTACACAAATCAATAATAAAATACAGCAGTACCAATAGGCAGTTCCATGTAATTTGAGCTACTCAAAATTTGACTAACCCACTCTTACTTGACATATATTCTCACCTTCTTTCCCCCACCCAAAATACCACATCTCTCTTCATCTACTTCCCCCTCTTTGACATACATACTTACATTCTCTACGTCAGTAATGGCTAGATATGACAAAAGTACGTGCTAAATCCCTGCTTTTCTTGATTAAAAAAATAGCAAGAACTGCCCCCAAATGCCACTTCAAAGAATATGAAGAACCAGTATATCAGTCTAGCAAGGTGCAGGACAATAACTAATATGTAGTACCAGGTAGAGTTGTAATCAATAATCTACACGCAATCGTCGCAATTCAGATTTGAATGCTGGGATAGAACTGAGAGTCCTATGAGCAAGGCTCCGTATATCCTCTCGTGAACAATCACTTGAAATCCTGACAAGTTCCCAAAGAGCACCTCCACTAATCATGTCTTTTGCATTCGCTTCTGCAATGTTTATAACCTCAGTTGCTTTAAGTTTTATAAGGATGTATTTGGAAGTATTGAAAAACATGATAAGAAATCATATTACCATGTTGTGCCAAGTGGCAGAGTGCAAGCTCAATGTGACGCCTGATCGGTGCAGCTTCGTTATTAGCATTTTGTACTATCCACGGAAGTGCGCCATCTTCTATCAATATAGATCTGCCAGTTTTTATCCCTGCGTGTAAAATATAATAGTAAGAGCAACTACATCGCTTTGTTCTTAAATACCAAAAATCACATAAGAAACATTTTAGTTTCACTACTGCATAGGAGTAGTGTTACACTGTAGAGAACTGTTTGAAAGTAAGAACATGTTCTTATCTGAAAAGTGGGAATAAAATCTGAATAGTGGCCCCATTTCTTCTTTGAAATTACCATTGGAGTAAATATGGTATATGTTCTTAATTGTAACATGGCTTGGGTAGACCCGCTTAAATTAATGTAAGAACCAAAAATCAGTTCTATGGTAGGAGATGGTCTATGGCTCCAAGCTAAACCTCTCTATTTTGTCACTTTCTTTTTAGTGCTATAGATATTTTCAGTTTCTTTCTGGCAAGTGGAGTGGAGTGGGCAAAAAAGACGGCAGTGACTTGCCTAGAAACGCGAATTTTACCGTAGTTAATGGATGACTGACATTTTGGTCACAGTTTCCTAGAAACAGCTTTATCCATTTTATATCCAATTTGACATTTACACTCAACATTTTCACCGTTAAGAATCATATACTCATGAGGAACAAATTAGACCTTGATTAGAAGCTCGAGACTCGCATTTCGCAAAGTTGGCGATTCCTCGTGCAACTTGGGAAAGAACGTCCGGATGTCCACATCTTACAATTCCTAGTAAGGCCTTGATACCTCCCTGAGATCTCAGAGTCATCAATATTTTATCTGGATGAAGAATGCAAAGACAACATTATGAGTAAACTTAGTATGATAAGTAATCTGAAGATAATGATGATTTTAAATGTACAATCTACAATTAAAATCACCATTTTCAAATACAACTTAATATGACAGAAAACTAGACGACGAAGAACATTGACAATAAAGCTTGCACAGAAGTTTGATATAATAATAAGGCGAGTTCACCCAACACATTTCTTAGAGAAAGTAGAATATTACTCTTGTTATCTCTAAAATAGAAAGTCCCAAATGTTTCAGCTTTACACTAAAGTACTTTGTAAAATTGCGCAAATTAAATCTCTTTGACCGACTGATATGAAGCAGCATATTCATTAGTTTATTCCATCAGTGTCAATGTAAAGTAGCACGGTATCACCAAGGACAACCACTCAGGATTAGTTGTCAATCATGGCATCAAAATCAGACTATGAGTACATCACCAACCTGATATGCCTTGAAGTAATTTCCCAATTGTTTTTATTTGATAGCTAAAAAATATATTTTCAAAATTTAGATTTTAGCCAATGAATGACAACAAGAGAGAAAGGAAATATACCATTTCCACATAAGTTAGCAATTGCCCCAGCAACCATTCGGAGAGTTTGGGGATCTTCAGCATCAGATGCAGCCATTGATAGCAGAGTAATTCCTCCTTCAGCCATTATAAGTTCTTGATTTGCTACTGAATTGCCATAACAGAAAGCAAGACAATATTAATACTAAAATTAGCTACATGCACAACCACAAATAAACTGTACTGGTAACAAAGTCTGATGCAAGATCTTGTTATCTAAAACATTTCCAAAAAAATATACAATCAACATTACCATTCATAGCAAGATTAGCAATTGCCCCAGCAGCTACTCTGCGAACAGTTTCATCTTCATATCTTCGAAGAAGCATCAACAAGGAAGTAAGACCACCAGCTTCAACAATTCTCTTTTGATTAGCCTCTGCATATAAGATTGAGATAAATTACTAAACATACCGTACAATTAACAAAAGGCACAAGAACATACACAACGAAAAGATTAAAGTGAAATTTTTTGGAAGACTTCAGTATGAATGCAATGAAAATGTGGAAAGAAATATGCCAAAGGATGACCATTTTTATTTCACCCGTGTCCAGAATTCATATACCTTGGATAAAATAAAGAGACAGAAAATAAGAAATAGAGCATCTGGTAACAGTAGAGGATCAAATAACACTACATAGCCTTAAGAAAAATTTAGCTTCTACCTTCGGCTGCTAGGTTGGCCACCACTTTCACAGCATGAATTCGCACATTGGCATCATCTGACTCCAGCAATGACAAGATCTTTTGTAATCCAACTGTTAAAATAATGTTTCATATAAGCATGGACGATCTGATATATATATTCTAGCGTTATAAACAGTGCAGCATATCGCTGGATAGAAGAGATGCAGTAGAAGAGCAGTTCGGCGTAGCAGCCATAGCGGTCAGAATATCCGATGATGCGGCCGCTAAAGCACACCAGAGTGAGTTCACAACAAGAAAAAAAAGTCCTTAAATTTATAGGGTTTTGGCTTTTTTTCTTAAGATAATTTAGGAATTTTGCAATTAAAAAGACACCAGAAAAGTGTCTGGGCTTCTCTCTCACTATGTCTCCTTCCTGCAGTCATCTTTCACCCTCTCACTGGTAATTATAGAAAATATATACAGAAGTTCAAAATAGAAGTCCTCTTTCACCCTTTCAAAAAAAAAAATTCTTTGCGCTATCTACTATCTAATCACTATAGCACTTTTGGGGTTGCTGCTATCAGGGATTAATAACACTGGTGCATCTCAGACAACTTGTACCTTGCTCAAAGAGTGTCGCAACAGATGACTTCTGACCATTCGCAGCATCTTTGGATTGGGAACGCCTAACTTGAGTCACGGAGGAATCTGTGGCAGAAAGTGCACTCCCTGAGCTTCCACCTTCCAAACATCTTCTCATCTATGATCATAACATTAAACAAATGATATTATGTTGAAGTTATGCTAAAAAGAAAAATGCAACATGCAGCTAGAGGCTATGCAGAAACAAAAGAACTTCATCTCATAACAAACAACTACCAATTTCAATGTGCTAGCCGAGATTTCCATATTGACGGAACTTTTTGAAGTACTTTAAAATGTAAATATGTAAAGAACACTGAGAAACTAGCTTCTGGTTCTCCAAAATTTGAATTCAATAGTTTCAAAATCCTAATACAGCTAGACTATCATACAGTTCATCACTTCATTGTTGTATTTTGTTTCAGTGGAAAGGCTCATAAGTTAATGAATGTTGTCCTCACATTTGTTTGGAGTGGCATTATGTTTGATCTCTATTGGTGATCTGCTTATGTTTATGTTGGCGAGTTTCTATAACTACTGCACCATGATATTGAAGAGAGTTCATTTTTTAAAACCTTTTCAATTACACTGCAAAGCTAATGCATAAAATCCAAGCTAAAACTTTTTACTGAAGCACATGCTGCATCTTTAGTCAACATAAAACAAATACCTGCTCAATTTCATAGTTCGATTGCAATAATTGACTTCTTAATATTATTATTTCTTCTTCAAGTTTCTTCTTCTGACGAGCTTCGTCCTCTAGAAGGTGGTGAAGCTTTGTTATCTCCAAACACCCTCCTTCCTAGTACACAATAAAAAGTTTCTAATTTACCAAAAATACATGATTGGAAAAGAAACAGAAGCCAGAGAAGTTTTCCACTTAAAAGAAACTTACCTCTGATTGTGTATATTTCTCCGGCTGCCATTTTAGACGTGTTATCTCCTCTTCAGCTGCCTTTCTTCTTTTGCTTTCAGTTTCGAGCAGCATTTTGATCTCAGCAACTTCCTCTACAGAAGAATGTGCAGGTCCCTGTGCCAAAAAGACATAAATAGCTAAACAAATAAGCATAAAAATACCTGAAAGTAAGGAAAATATGTAAATAGAACTCGACAAGGCAGACCAATTGACAAGCAAATTGCCAACATAAATTGAACTACCTCCATCCCAAAATATATCACTTCCATAAGTTGCACACAAATTAACAAATGTAGTTAATTTTGTATTTGTATAGGACAAAGAAACCGAGTTACTTTACAAAATTACCCTTCATTAATGGTATGAAAGAGAGAAATTAAAAAAATTGGAAAAAGAAAGTAAGAAATACTCCCTCCGTCCCATAATATAAGAGAAAAAATAAAAATCACACTTATTAAGAAAAAGTAAAATATAATGATTGGAAGTATGTGTTTTTGAAAAAAGTTGTATGGAAAGATGTAAAAACCATTTTTATTGGCCGTTGGTTATAGAAAAAGTAAGAGAGAGAGTAAACTTTTCTTGAAAAGATAAATGTTAGGACTTTTTCTCTTATATTTTGGGACAAAAAAATTGAGTTCTCTTCTCTTATATTATGGGATGGAGGGAGTATGTTTTTACGGATGCGGTTTTGGGGACTGGCCAGATCAGGTATGGCGAATCGGATGGTGGGGTTGGTTGCCGGAATGGGTGGGGAAAAAATGGGCAAACTGGAGTTAACACAGTTTGCCGGGAAAAAAACTCACCAGAGGACAGTGGGTCCACCGGGTAAGCACGGCGTAGGGTTGCCTCTTTATAGGCTTTAGATACCATGTTGAAAGGGAAAAAGATAAGAGATTACAAGAGTCATATGGTGAAACCGTGTCAAAGAGCATCATGGACATTCTTATTATATAGCCAATTCTACAATTAAGAGCATTAATTACAAAAGGAATATGTATTATGGAATATTCTATGCTAAGAATAAACAAGGATACTCTAGAGTATATTTACAATAATATTATATATCAACAGGATATAAGAGGGAAAGTAACATAATATTTCATTGATATTATAAAACGACATATAAAATGAGACATTTTTTTTACTAGAATGACATGTTGTGGGACTGTGGGAGCAACATAGGAACCAGTGAAGATTGAAGTGTTAATCATACAATTGAATTAAGTACAGCCTGAGCTAGGCTGAGCTAGGCTTTATCAAGCCTGAGCCTGCCTATCAAAAAACTAAAGGCCTGAGCCTGACATGTAGCCTATTATAGGCTCGATTTTTAGTCCCGAGGACTGACCTTTGGAAAGTATGGTCTGGCCTGTTAGCCTGTTTAAAAGTCTATTTCATATGAACATATTTAAATAAGTAATTACATTTATATTTAAAAAAGTTAATAACTTAGTCAAAAATACGGAAAGGCTACTCAGATAATCCATTTGTAAACGAGACTACACTGACACATGCTAATATATGCATAAAAACTCGCAATTATTCCAAAAATATGGAGTGGCATAGTTTAATTAAAAAGGAATACCTCTCCATTATCAGCATTGCAATCGTGTCTTTCTTGATTCAACACCAATTTCTGTTCCAGCTCCTTAACAATTCCCATATACTCCATCTGGCATTTCAGTTTCTCTTTCTGCAGGGTATAATCATGCATTCATACCACTCCATGTAAGACATTGACCAAAAGATTAGAGATGTTTTTCAAAAAAAATTGTTAAAATTGTTAAAAGTTATATAAAAAAAATATATTATTTTCAGCAGAATATGACACGAATGTACCATGTCTTATATATGCTCGGAAGACAGTGTAAGGAACTAGATATAGATATAGCCTTAAAAAACATATGATAGCAATTAACAAGATGCAGATTATCCCTAATAGTTGGATATAATACACCAAAAGTTTAAAAATAAAGACAGGTAGAGTACCATGTTATATCCAAAATTAGTCAAGAAAGTGTGTTTGTGTGGTAGACTGGTAGTGCGTGTGTCTGAAACTTTTATTAAAGTTCTCCAGGCATACAGAAACCCTCTTATTTTAGATACATCACTTCTTATCCTCAAAATAAACAAGCTGAGGTTTTTCTTTAGAAAAAAATGACTCACATAAGATTTTATTCTTGGTTAACAGGATACGAATTCTGCTTATATTCTAAAAGTTGTATCTATAAGAAATGCAGATGCCTAAAACTTAATAAAAGTATTCTAACCGAATAGAAACCCTCTTCTTTAAGATATATCAATTATTATCCTCAAAAAATACAAGCAGAGACATTTCTTTAGAAAATAACACTCATCAGAGTCTCTCCTTAGATAACAAGATATGGATTCTGTTTAGCCAAGTCATACCCCATAATTACTGTACAATCTATAGAACTGTTCACAGTACCTGAAACGCTGTAACCACACATGAACTTATCTATTAAAATGCTCATCTGTGCAGCATTCTGCATACAACAACCAAGCCTTGTAGCACTAAGTGGGATCGGCTACATGGGTCAAACAATGACATAATATTCTATCACATATCATATCTCTATTCAACTCATTAATCTCTAGATCTTTTTTAATAGTTTCTCTTGTATCTTTTCTAGGTCTTCCTCTGCCTCTAGTGATTTGATTATCCTTCATCTGACCTACTCTACTTACTACATAATCTACAGGATTTTGCTCTACATGCCCAACCCACCTAAACCGAGCATTATGCATAACACCTGTCAAATACTTCAAAACTAAAAGACTCCTTCCAATAGTTTCATATAGATAATGCAACAAACCTCTAATTCACTAGCAAAGTGTCTCTCAGCCTCAATAATACGAAACTGTGCATCCAAATTTATTTTTTCAATGTCATCCTCGAAAGCTTTCTGCTGCCTCTCATTCTCTGCAATGAGCTTATCCAACTGTATTTCAAGCTTTCGTGACAAGCTTTTATAATCAAACTCCTCCTTTATTTTCAGCATATTCTCAACTTTCATAGCCTGAGACATAAAATACACATCAGTTACGAGTTAAATAGAAGAACATACATAAAGGAAAATGTTAGTAACAACTCAGTCTAAATCAAAGAGTTCAAGCAGAATAAGATGCTAGATATAGCTGGGAAAAATTTAACTAGGAGGAATGAGCATTGATTTAATTGAGATACCGCAAGAGTATCTTAATGTGTGGCACAGGGAGACAAGCATAAAATTTAGGATCTTCAAATTTTAGTATTTAATAACTTCAGACAAAAGAAACCTATATATATGAATGGCTATTTAAATTCAAATTACTTCCCAACAGTGGTGCCAAAATACTTCAAAGTAAAAAAGGAAAACACAAAATGAAACAGGTATTAAGAGTTAAGTTGATATTTTTGTATGAATTAGAAGTTGTATATTACAGAATAGGTACTAAAATATGAAACCTGACCCTTTGGCCAAACAATATGGTACTGGAAGTCTCTCCTCGATGGCGTGGAGATGGACCAATAGTCACTATCAATGAAGTCCTAGCTGTGCCTGCAAATTATTCAGAAACATTAAACATGGATTATAGAATAACAGAACAACTATTCTCATCTCATGGTTACAAAATATAGGAATAATATCGGAGTAATAATAGCATGCAGTGCAAAGAATAAGAGACTAAATATGTCCGTCAAGGATTTGATAAACCAGTTACCCAGATCGTGAATGACATTATTACACTGAAATATTTGAATTTTGATCACATAGTGTAAAACCAGAGGCTAAGAATAAAATATGTCTAAGAAAATATATTATGGTAACTTACCACCAAAAGAATCTCGGAGCATCCTGGTGAGCTTTGAATCACGAAATGGAACATGAGCATTATTCTCTGCTAGTGCATTAATACATTTTCCCAGTGAACTAAGTGAAAGATTTATAGATTTAGCTTCCTCAAGCATGAGCCCTTCACTTCCTGATGGGGAAAAAGGACAATATTCAGAACATACCAAGTGCCAACTCTCCTGTTTGGATAACCAACTTCTAAGTGCTTAGAGCATAATCGCTTATCATATAAGTGTGTATGTATAAGCTCTTTCTATGACAAAAGATAAAATAAAGTCAACTTGTTTTCATATAAGCTATAAACTGTATCATGTGGAGCTTACGAACATGTCATAAGTTGTTTCCATAGGTTCTCTCAAACAGTCTCACTAGTGCTTATGTCAGTAGACAAATAAACTAAAATAAGTCAATTCAAACAAACCCTTAATAACAAAAGTTACTAAGCCAATGAAGTTAAGACAAGGGCCAACACCAACCAAATGTATGCATTTCAAAACCAACAAGAAACAAGGAATATTATAGCGTGATTTGTTTCAACTCAGTTATTTTTAATTAATGTTTACTAATAATCACAAAAATGTTTCAGTTTTCAGTATTTCCTGTTTTCAAGATTGTGTCGGAGCTAGTGAAATAGTCCTTCACAAAACCCAAAACAATAAATAAAGGTTTCACGATTTCCTTCACAAAATAATAGAAATAAAAAAGGAAAAATAAGGTGTCAATTTTTTAAATTAGTTATTAGTTATTTGCAAAAAACACCTCAAAATAAAAGAAGAAAAGTAATCTAGCATCCACTTAGCAGTTTTTCCAATAAGAATTTAGAACTTAGCAGTGCATATATCCAGAAAGTTAAAAATAAAATACGTACAACTAACTCTTCGGAATATTTATCACCTATGTCAAAAACCATTAATATAATCAACATTTTCCTAACTTTACCAATAAAAGTAACTTAATTTATTAATTTTTCTAAAACCTTTTGAAATGCAAAAGAATAAAAATATAAATTGGCAAGCAATGTTCTACTTCTAGATATATCCACCTTTTCCTGCAATAATGTCATTGCAAACATAATGCATGATTCATCCATGACAATGCTTTACGGAGAAGCCACTCCCAGAAGATGGTGATTCATGACATGCATAATGCCATAATAATTAAACACGTAAAAAATTTTAAGTTCAGTGCACACCTGATTTATGAACACGCTCTGAACCTGCTAAGTCTACCACAACCAACTTGCTCTTCCGAACAAGTGGTTTTGAAGGTTTAATCAAGTGCGAGACATCACCATTTTGACTAGATAAAATATCTTCGCTTTCTGCGACAGACCTCTTAATATGTACCTGTTTAATATGAGAAATTATAGCTTTATCAAGATTGAATATTATTTTTAAGGAATTGCAAAAAGAAGCTAGCTGCATTTCTTTATTTGCAATGTATAAAGAAAAGGTAAAACAAGCTTTATTATTATTTCACCGTCAGCATAGCGTGACTACGAGAAGACTCAGTGTTCATTTTGGTATTAGCAGCAACCCGGTTAGCTTCCCCTATTCTTAACAACTCCAAAAAGCTCTGCTGATCCCTGATTTCTACAATAGTTGCCCCAGGCAAAGATACATCACCAGTTCGTGGATCTTCCACTATTGGGATGTTATCATTTGCTGGATTAAGCAAGTCCTGAAGAGTCTCCATGTAAAGCTACAGATTTATAGCGAACAAAATATGAGACACAGTTTACACAAAACTCAAAATACCCTATAAATGTTAGAATAGTGTTATTTGAAAATCAAACTATAGACACCATATGCGACATTCTATGTGTTTATCTCTATCTCTCTCTCTTACTTTTTATCTTCTACAACTGACATCTTAAAAAAAAAAAAAGGACGCACTGTATTTAACATTAAAAATCTGGATGTCAAATATCATTTCTAGAAAAATCATGTAAACAAGGAAATACCAAAATAGGGGTGGGGACTAGAAAATAAAAGTTAATGCACATACAAATATCCAACCTGCAGATATGAGACAGTGACAGAATCAGTATCCGGAGATAAATCGCCGAGAATATCCTCCATGGAACGCACCATGATTCCACGACTTGACGTGTCTCCTTCCCCTAGTTGTCCAAGAGTAAATGTCTTCCCTGTTCCAGTTTGACCATAAGCCATCACAGTCCCATTATACCCGTCAAGGACACTCTAGCAACCATATACATATCAGTCACATGTTAAACTATATAACATAGAAAAATGAGGACAATATCATGACAAATATAGTGTTAAAACCAGAAAAGACATTTATCAAATCATAAATAACACCAACATGAAGCAGAAATAGGTACGATAGCAGGGCAAAGGATGTTAATTAAACATTTAGGGTGTGCACCATTGTACATACCTCAACGACTGGCTTAGCCACAACTTCATAGACACGCTTCTGTGATGCCGATTGAGTAAGCACCTCATCAAACTCAAAAGTGTCTGAATCCCAATTGTTTCTGCGAAGTTTCAGTCTTTTAAGCTGGAGGAGAGTAAAAATACAAAAGGCCAAACATTAAACAAGGCTTGTGCAAAAAACAATCCAAAAAGTGTATTTAAAATCAAAGCAATACACAAATTCTACAGACAGTTATTAATCAAATAAAATAAAAGCACCTCTGGTTGTAATTCAACGCAGTCACCAAAATCAGCATCTGCCATCTCTTCTTCAGCATTCCGAGGTCTCAATCTTACAGCCACCCGAACTCTTCCAGGCACTGTACAAAAATTTATAGGATAATGAGTGAAGTTATACCACCCGTTGAGATTCTAAAACTTTAAACAAAATTGAAATTGAGATCGAGAGTTTCAGCAAAGTTAATTATGTTATGCTAATGCTTAAGTGATCAGCATTTAGCAGACATGACATTTATATACACTTACAATTAATTACATGTAATGTTTAGAAGAAAATCAATTCAAGTGCAACTTCCTAAGTACACAAATAATTCAAATCATAGTAATTGAATCTACATATACATGAACTTATGACTTTCAATGCTGCCATTTACAATTGTCGTCTTTGCTGTTTTGAATACCGCCATACCAGAAAGCACAATTAAAAAGAGAAATAATTTAATTGTCACGTTTTCAAGCATTGGCTTTAATTCAAAATAAAAAATGACAAAAGCATAACCATATCTCGCCGAAATCAGACTTTGAACCCTAATATGTCCACAATCTCTAGACTTATTGACTGGTTATCATTAAGGCCCTTTAAAACCTACACCTTCCTCGTGTTAATACAAAGTATTCCAAAGTCTAACCCAACATTCACCTATCAAAACCTGGTTTGGTTGATCTTCTTCCCAACACAGAAGCTTTAATTCCAAATCAGATATGACCTACTATGAAGCCCGGACACGGACACGGATACGGGACACGACACCGGACAATGTAAAAAAACTCAGGACACGGACACGGCTATATATACTTTATATATTAATAAAATAAAGCAATTTGTGAGCATAATTTATAAGAGAAGCATAGTTTATATTTATTTAAACTTAGTACTTTCAATCAACCATAGAAAGAATCCATCAAAACAGTTTGAGGACTTTCAATTTAAGAAAATTATCTAAAACATGCCGGATAGGTGTCGTCCGGGTGTCGTACGAGTGTCGGTGTCCGACACGTGTCCGACACGGCGACACGCCCTACTTTAGGAGTGTCGGAGCTTCATAGATGACCTATATCACTGGGACTTGGAAATAAAAAATTCCAGTGCAATTGGCATTTTAATAACTAAACTTATGTTAACCATGCATTGAATATGATTCAAAGGTTGTAGCTACTCAATTCACAAATCACTTCTAGTAACACTAATTGAAAGATAAAATGCAGTTCAAATTCAAAATTTGCATTTCTTCAATTAGAATGAAATTCCTCAAAAAAAATCCTTTACAAAATATAATAAGACAGTTTCCGTTGAACGGTTGAAGCAACAAAAATAAACAAGGTAACAAAATCAAAGCACACAATACATAACTACATAAGTAAATATCGAAAACAATCGCAAAACAAGCTTACAAACAGGAACCAATCACATCAAAAGACAAAAGGAGCACCCAGACTTTCAACAATAGACGTTGAAAACCTAATAGAACAAACACTTCAAACTTTTTTCCAAGAACCTCTCATTATACTTAATAAAATTATGAAGCTCGGACACTTTTCGGAAAAGGCGTGTTCCGGTATCGGACACCAACATGACACGGACATCGGCACTTGCAATTACATTACTCAGAAAAATAATCCGTGCCGTATCCCGTGTCCGTGTCCGAGCTTCATAGTTAATAAACTTACTAATCAAAACAAAATCAGAACCTTATAAACATTACTTTTCGTTTCGATGAGAAAATTCAGCAATCACAGTCACATCTTCATCTTCATCTCCACACTCTAACAGCAAAACATATCAACAATTCCAGATCTAAACTACAACTACACGAGTTTAAATAAACAACATTCACCATTCATCTGATTAATATATTCAACAAACGGTTGGTCCTATATCACATGCTAACTTTCTAATTTAACACTATAACAGTTAAAATTTACCGAAAATACACACGATGTAATCGTACACTAGAAAATAAATGCGCAAGCAATAACTAATCGGTGCAATATAAATTATGAACAAACAGGTTCACTCCGTGAACAACCGCTCTAATCAGTAATCATTAGGTCAAGCAAAAAGTCATAATCAATATAGTGAGCTTAATTAGTGTGTCGTAATCGTAATTAAGAGCTACATTTCTACTATAACAGACACACGGAGGGAATTAATAATCTAATTTTTTAGGTTTTGGTGAAATTGGAACTAACCAGCGTCGTTACGTGCGGCGGAGTTAGGGCGGCGAAGTCCGGATCCCGGTGAGGGAGAGGAAGCACGGGGACGAGGTTTGAGTGGACGATCGAATTTGGCGCTTCCTCTTTGAGCGCCATTTCGGTTAATGTTTGAAGCCATGAGAAGAGAGAGAAGTTGGAAATGGTGGTAGCGGTTTTTGGAAACTTAAATCGGAGTAGAAGAGAACAGAAGAGAAGAAGAAAATGGGAGAGGTGTGGTGGGGTCCAGTAGTTAGAATGTGGGGTCCATGATTGGTGGTGGAACCCACTCTAGTTTGTACTACTACAGTACTTTGAAAGTGAGAGAGACGCCTTGGACCGTAGAGTGGAGGGTAGTAAAATTTGAAAAACAGTTTTTTTCAATTTAACCACGTATTGATGTGTAAAAAAAAAAACACGTACTCCTATTAGTGTAAAATTAATACTCCATCCGTCCCATTATATAAGCACTTTTACTATAAAAATCTAGTCCCAAAATATAAGCTTCTTTACAATTTACTAGGTACATTTATTACTTTTTTGCGTACACATACCCCTAATTATTACTACTAAGTTGCATTGGAATACAAAAATTATAAAGGGGTTTATATTTTTGAACTAGACTTTTGTAGTAAAGGTGCTTATATAATGAGACGGAGAGAGTATATTTTAAATTTTATTTTATATATATATATATATATATATATATATATATATATAAACAAAAGAAGCTTGTAAGAAAAGCAAGCCCTAAATATATATTGAAAAAAGATGAAAAAATTACAAAGAAAAGAGGGGGACATGAACCTCTCATCAACAGCTTACAAAACTTATAATAAGGTAAACTCATCCTGTTTTAAATAAAATCAGCACTAATTTAATGGGGAATGTTGTTCCACCAAAAGAAAAAAAGAGTCAATAGCTAAAGAAAGACCAATATTAGCCAAAAAGTCGGCACAACAATTATCTTCCTTAAAAATACGTGAAACAAGGAAATTCATGGATGAAGTCAAATAAATACAATTATCCCATCTATTTCTAAGAGTGATAGGCACGGTCTTTGAATATTTGAAAGCCTTCAGAACCAACATGGAATCTGTCTCGAGCCAAAGTTGTTTCCAATTCTTTTGATGGGCTATTTCTATAGCTAAGATTGCACCCATCAACTCTGCAAAAAGAGAGGACTGAATACCTAAATTAATAGCAAAAGCTCCGCAAAAAATAGCATCAGAGTTTCTAAAAACACCACCACATGAAGAAATTCCAGGATTACCCGCAGAAGCACCATCACAATTGCATTTGATCCAATCCAATAATAGGTGGATGCCAAAGAACCTCTTTAATAACAGGAGCATTAGAAAATTTCAATTGAACATTTAAAGCCTTAAGCAAAACAAACTCAGAAATAGAGGAGTAAACATGGAGCTTTGATATCTTACCAGTGAGAGAGACACTAGCAATGACAAAATTAATAACTGAACTAACAGAAAGTTTTTTTTTTGCAAACCTATGTTGGTTTCTAGCTAGCCAAAGGAAATTAAAACAATAAATAATAGTTGCAGTTAGAGAAAACTTACAAAAAGGGGACCAATTTCTGTCACATATCTTGAAGACCTCTAGAATATTACTGAAACTGCAATGAATATTTAAAAGAGATCCAAGCCAATTCCAAATCCTAATAGCAAGGCTACATTCTATGAACAAATGAGCTTCCGTTTCAACATGTGTTTCACACAAACTGCACATTGAAGGACCATTACAACCTCTTTTAGCTAGATTATCATCAGTAGGTAGTTTACCATGAAGACACCTCCACATAAGCAAGGATTTAGAAGGAGGGATAGCTTGATGCCAAATAAGTTTAGTCCAAGGAAGGTTCTGAGAAGGCGTGCAATGATAAGAATAAGCTTCCTTGAGAGTCAAGTTACCATCTTGTGATTTCTTCCAAAACAAACAATCATCTTTAGCCACTAAAGGAATAGAGATTTTGTCAATTAAGGCTTGTAACTGAGGATAAGCATGCATAATACATTGAGGAATTGCCCATTTGGAGTCAAGAATGTAATTGTCCACAGTAGACTGAAGTAAATTGTGTAAATGAGCTGGAATGGAAAGAGCAAAAACCAAAGGATCTCCACACCATGAATCCAACAAGAATCTTATATTTTCACCATTACCAAGTTGCCAAGAAGACTGAACAATGACCTCATTGAACTTATGCTTAATACTACTTCAAATAGAAGAAAAGACATGATAGGAAATAACTTTTGAACCTTTCAAAACTCTACCTCTCAGAAATTAATTTCATTTTATATATTAATTACATATCAACATGACAAAAAAAATTATTTTTGTAGATTTATAAATACATAAAATTTGCAACATATACAATGCAATATTTTAAATGATTTTCATGTATAAAATAAACAAATAATTTTCAAAAAATATTGATATTTTCAAAATATTATTGAGTTTTCAAAATTTTAACATATCAAAATATAAAAATTTGTTTTCATGAATATATACACATAAAATTTGCAACAGCCACGTTGCAAATATTGAAATTTATTTTGCATAAATACAATTTTGATTCTCTATTTTATGAAATTTGTAATTTTGATTTTAGATTTTTAATTATGCAATTTTAGTCATCGTATTTTTTTAAAATTCAGACATTTAATCCTTCACTTCATTTTGTATTCAATTTTATATATTATTTTACAAATTAACAAAACAAAATTTATTTCTACATTTATAAACACATAAAATCCTTAACTGTAGCTATACACATACTATCTTTTATTAGTAGTGTATGAGATAATAAAAAAATAATTAAACTAAAGTAATTAACAAGATTCACAAAAAATTGGTTAATAGATAAAATACATGAGATTTCCTAAAAAAAAAAAAAGAAGAAGATAAAAGACATGAGACAATGGTGTTTAGAGATAAAATTGATGCTTTATTGTTTATGTGTGATTAATTCAGTTAATAAAGCATGTAATATTTAAGAATTGAGTTCGAACTCTGATACGCCAATTTATTGATACTAATCAAAATTAGTATGATATTGTAGTTTATGCACCCAGAGTTGTAGCCGACAATTTAGAGGTTCCGGATAAATAATTAATATGGACCCCTAATAAAAAAATTATACAATAAAAAGTAATAAACAATATTTTTAAAAGAATATCTTCTATTTAAATTACAAATAACATCAAAAACTTCAAAAATAGTCATTTATTTGTGTAATTAACATAAACAAAAGTTCCTTTAAAAAAAACATAAACAAAAGTTATTGGTTGGACCTATTGTACTTTAAATTAGTCATTGATTGGACCTCTTGTTTCAACTTAGTAGTATAACTATTAAATTTTAATTTTTTTGAGGCTATGTATGCACCATATACTTGTATATTGTATGACTTGTGGCTCATTATTACCATACATTAAAAATTTGCCTAAAAATTTAATCAACATACATATAAAAAAATTCAATTTAATCAACAAAGGGCACACGCAATACTCGGCAGAGCCACACTTCTGAGACAAAAAAAACGCAGTTTTCTTTTTCGCACTGCACCATCCCATCTTAACTTCAACATCTCTCTCACCTTAAAATTGAATCAGATTCGAATTTTTCCTTGAGCATGAAAGTTGTTTTTTGTTATTATGCTTACGTTGAACATATATATCGGTATCTGCTTCAAAGAGTCCAATTTTCTGACTCATCCTTCCAATGTTACCACTAACAGGAACACCATGTCGAAAATTTTCTTGAAGGAGAGTTTTACCACCCTTTGTGGTCCTATCCAACTTGAAGGATTATTCTCTACAATTGCGCGCAGAATATACTTAGCTCAAATAAAAATAAAATAAAAAATAAGAGATGGAAATAGTTAGATACTCATTGTAAAGATATATATTAAAACTTTCAAGTTTCAATCCACAATACAGTATTAACAAATTAAAATATTAACAACTTTAGCAAATATTTCCATATATGACCAAATGTTGATAATAATATGAGTTGCACAATATTTGTGTGCGCACAAAAAAAATTAACAAATGTATTTTTTGGATTTATTATAAAATATACATGTTCTGGATTCATATTATTGATACATATATATTTTAATGATTTTAGAAAGTGCATTTTTTTCTTATAATAAAAAACAAATATAGTATTTTTTTTGAAACAGCAAAAATGATTTTATTGATATAACAACTAGACTAGCACAAGACGTGCTTCACCTAGACTCAAAATATACTATTTTTTATTTATTAATAGTGTAGTTTTGATCCTCTAACTCAACTGAAAAAAAATACATAAATTGTTAAATTTGACATTCAAAATCAGAATTCAAACTCTGATATCTTTTAGCGTGTTAATTTTCAATACTAAAAAAATTGAAGTAATTAATAACTTTCTATAGGGGATAGCTCAACTGGTTAAGCTGACCAATTGAACTAAAGGTTAAAGAGCTACTTGAAGTTCAAGATTCAAATCCTGACAAAGAAGAGTGTAATATATTATTTAACATTACCTGTCAAAAAACAAATAACTTTCTCTTGTAAAAAAAAAAATTACTAAATAACTTTATCAATACATTACTGCTAATGGGTTAACAAACAAAATATTCAATTAAAAAAAAAAATACTCGCAACTAAAGGTTAAAGAGATTCAAATACTGACTAAAAAAAGTGTAATATTTTTTTTTTGACAAAAAAAAAAAAAAAAAAAAAAAAGTGTAATATATTATTTAACATTACCTGTCAAAAAACAAATAACTTTCTCTTGTAAAAAAAAAATGACTAAATAACTTTATCAATACATTACTGCTAATGGGTTAACAAACAAAATATTCAATCAAAAAAAAAAAAAAAATACTCGCCGCAGCCACACTTGTCAGAGGAAAAAGTCTTCTTCTCCACAATGCTAACTCTTCACCATCCCATCTTAACTTCAACAACTCTCTCACATCAAAATCGAATCAGATTCAGATTTTTCTTTGAGCATTGAAATTGATTTGAGTTATTATGGCTACATTGAACAACTACACTGGTGTCTGCTTCAGAGGATCCGATTTTCTGGCTCATCCTTCCAATGTTACCACTAACAAGAACACCAGGTTGAAAATTTTCCATTTTATTTATTTTTATCATCTAATTATTATTGCTTTGTTCTCAATTTTTTTTTGTTTGAACATTTTGGTTTTTGATATGCTAGCTTTTTTGAAATCTTAATTATTGTAGTGTGCTATGAAGCTCCGACACTCCCTAGATTAGGCTTGTCCCGGTGTCCGACACTGTTGTGTCCGACAATGACACTTACAATTACATTGAATTATATCATTTTTTCAAAAAAAATTATCCGTGTCGACGCGTCAGTGTAGTGTCTGTGTCGTGTCCGGTGTCCGTGTCATAGGTAGTGTGTTTTTGTATGTTTGTTGTGTGCATCTATTAGGATTGTGGCTGAATCTGTGTTTGGTGAAGTTGCTTATTGCTAGTTGATATGCATGAATGAGCATTTTGTAGTTTTATTCGTACTTTGATTCACTCATTGTGATTAGTTTTTCTTTTTCTTTTTCAATGACCTTATTCAACCGTTTGTTTGTTTGTTTGTTTAATAAAATGTTACCATTATAATTTATTTTGATTCTTGTGTTTTGTAATGTCTTGATGATAGCATAATAGTGTTGGTTTCAATCGCAAATCATGGATTCGATGAAAATAAACAGTGTGTCAGAGGTATAATGTGTGGATTTGTGAGAGGATAATTTATAAAAGCAGCTTATGACAATTCTCATAAGTTGGTTTCAGCTTATTTTTCATAGCATATTTAAAAACAATTTATCTTTTGCTATAAAAAGTGTTTATATAATAAGGTTGTACATATAAGCACTTGTGCTATAAGCTTCAAATAAGTTGTTTATCCAAACAATAGTGCTTTACTATTTGCGAAATTGGAGAATTTCTTTTGTTCTTCTTGAATAAAAGTTTTGGGCTTGGGATAATAAAAAATAGTAAGTGATTTATTAGAGTGAAGGAGATGTTGTGCCATATTTTAGTCTACTGTCTTCTTATTCTGCGGTAAGGTTACATAATTTAGTTAAGGTTGATACATATGCTATTCATTTGTGTTGTATGGCCAAGAAATACATTTGAGAGAGTGCGTCTCTTTGCATGTATGAGGCCCGAGATTTATTCTGATTGTGGCCAAAAAATATCAATTGTGTGCCGTCGATCCAACTTTTTGCATTGTTAATGTTAAAATGTTTGTCTGTATTATCCAGGTACTCTTGCTGGAAGCCTACACAAGCAGCTTTGAAATTCTCTTTCCACCTCCCAATGCGCAGTTTTGAGATGAAAAATAGGTAATGAATTTACTGTTCCAAATTCATTAGATTTCATACTAAATTCTATATTTTCTATTTGCTTTCATCTTTACATTTTTCTGGTTGATGTTTTGTACATTACACGTGGTTATGTGATATGTCTGTATTGTGTAGATGTGATATGTCGGTATTGTGTAGATTAGAGGGAACTATAGAATGTATGCTTCGGGCAGGATTTGTGGAAAAGACCATAAATGATTTTACATTCTGATTTGTGATATGTATCTTTGATCTGCAAAGTTCTTAGACATGGATTTATATTTTCTCCCTAATTTGCAACTGTACCACTGCATGTTTTGAGGAGTATATTTAAAAGGGTCTCGTGTTTTTCTGGTGTCATGACTGCCTGTTTGTGTTTTTGCTGTTTTTCTTTGTGACCCTGTGTCGAAAAATATGTACAAATGAACCTATATATTGTATTTACAGGACTTGTACTGAGGACATAAAGAGCCTGAGATTGATAACTGCCATAAAAACTCCATACCTACCTGATGGTCGATTTGATCTGGAAGCATACGATGCCTTGGTAAATATGCAGATCGAGAATGGAGTTGAAGGTGTTATTGTTGGTGGTACCACTGGAGAAGGCCAACTAATGAGCTGGGAAGAGCACATAATGCTTATTGCACACACAGTCAACTGTTTTGGTGGGAATATTAAGGTTATTGGAAATACTGGAAGCAACTCGACCAGAGAAGCAATTCATGCCTCAGAGCAGGGTTTTGCGGTTGGAATGCATGCTGCCCTTCATATAAACCCGTACTATGGCAAAACCTCCTTAGATGGTATGGTTGCTCACTTTCAAAGTGTACTTTCCATGGGGCCCACAATTATATATAACGTGCCTTCACGGACTGGTCAAGACATTCCTCCACATGTGATTCAAAACTTAGCTCAAAGTACTTACTTTGCTGGTGTCAAGGAATGTGTTGGAAATGACCGGATCAAAGAGTATACTGATAATAGAATTGTTGTGTGGAGTGGGAACGATGATCAATGCCACGATGCTAGATGGGGTTATGGCGCTACTGGAGTGATATCTGTTGCAAGCAACCTGATTCCTGGTTTGATGCGAGAAATCATGTTTGAAGGGAAAAATCTTGCATTGAATTCTAAGCTTTTGCCTTTGATCGACTGGCTTTTCCACATGCCAAATCCTATTGGTTTGAACACGGCTCTAGCTCAACTTGGAGTTGTCAGGCCAGTATTCAGGCTGCCATTTGTACCTCTCCCTTTGAAGAAAAGGATGGAATTCGTCAATTTGGTGAAGGAAATTGGCCGAGAGCATTTTGTTGGAACCAAAGACGTCCAGGTTCTTGACGACAACGACTTTTTCTTGGTTAGTCGTTATTAGTTTAGGTGGTTAGTTGTTATTTACTTAGGTCACCTCGCAGACTTATTGAATCCTTTCTGCGATTTTTTGATGATTAGGTAAACTCGACTACTAGATTTTGTTGCTTTTGACTGGTTACTATGTAGTTGAATTTGAATAGGTGGACATTAAACCATTGAAACATTATTATAATAAAGACCAAGTTCTTGATTATCTTTCCTTACATTTATGTGTGACAGTTTGCTTTCCTTCCTCTTAGTTTTCTATTTTTAATGTTTGTGTGACTTTCCTTTTGCATGTCAAAAGAATTATGCAAATTGGAGATTTGTGTCATGTCCTGAACTCTGTGTACTGCATTAATATTTCTTGTGTAAAGTATATAACATTTAGAGCTATGTTTACCATACTTTTCGGAAAAATTTCATTTTTAAAAGTGAATTTTCGGTCGGCATATTTTGTTTGAAAGTATACTTTTGACTCTAGTCTCCTAGCCTAATCCAAGACTTGGAAAAGAAGGCTTCTCAAGCGTCTTTTGCTGGGAATTTACCCGAGGATAATAGAAAGAACTTCATTTCAACTAATGAATGAATGTGAAAAGCAACACAAAATTTGTGTTTTCTTTAATGTGTACCTTCAAATTATATTGGGGACAGGAAAGTTCCTCCCTAACATTTCTACTTATTTGGTTTACATAGTTTTTATTCTTGTCATTTTCATTCATTGTCTATATTTGTGAGAAAAACAATACACATTAATTAATACATTATATCATCATTCATCTATACCTATATAAAGAGGATACACTCTTTTGGTGAAACATTTTTTTATTCCTATTTTACCCTCAATCTATACCTATATGAAGAGGATACACTCTTTTGGTGAAGCCTTTTTTTATTCCTATTTTACCCTCAATTTCAAATAATTCTCATAACAATCAAATTTGAAGAAATCGTCAACAAAAAAAATCAAATTTGAAGAAAAACTCCCTATAACTACCTTATATTCCAATTAAAAAACAGTAACTATTTAAATTCTATTATATTATTATTACTATCATACACATAAAATTATAAAAAATACGTATCACACAAACGGGCCCGTTTGGCCGGCTAGTCAATATAAGTTTTGTAACTATCGTAGAACTTAAAGGGGGGAACTAGTGGTTATATTAGATGATCATTGATCAAATTAGGTGAGGAAGTTTGTTGAAGTTATTGTAAACTTTTATGTTGTTCAAGAAGTTATAGTAAACTTTAAAACGACAAACAAATAGGATAAAATATATTCTTTCGAATCAAATAAATTGTAGCAAGATTTAAGAAACACAAAGTTATTGTCACTTGTTTAATTTTAGTCTTCAGCCCAATGAATAGGATCGACTTATATGGTAATCAATTAAAGCTAGAGCAAAGAGGAGCACACTTTGAGGTCTAAGCTTAGAAAACATTGGTCAATCCCACATTACATTGACACCATAAGAATTTGAATTTGAGACCTATAAAGAAGCACACTCGTATGTCCAAATTTACACCATCCTCCGGATGTTACAAAGTTATTATCATAATAAAATGTTCAAAACATTGGCAACCGAAAGATGGTAAATAAACAATAAAAAGAAAAAAATTGGAACAAATTAAAATTTGAATCTCGATTAAAAGTCTTTAATAAATTTAAGAGTTAAATATGTTTTTGGCCCCTACAAAATGGTGATCTTCTAAGTTTAGTCTCTATTTAATATTTATTAAAAAATTAATCCCTAAAAAATTATTATGCACTCATTTTTGGTCCCTACGGGTAATTCGACATGTATTTATGAATGATTTTTTTACATATATGTTTAGAACGTCATAAAAAGTTCCTCCAGACAAAACGAGTTCAAAATTTGATTTCTATGTCATAATTTTCGTTACTTTTATCTTGAAATTTTGCAATTTAGAAAATTCATATTTAATTCATACTACCTCCGTACCAAAATATAAGTTGTTTTGACCATATCACACAAATTAAGTAATGTAATCATTGTTGTATAAAAGAGAAATTATGAATTAATTTTACAAAATTGTCCTTCATTAAAGATATGGAAAAGATAAATTGTAGAAGTTAAAGAAGAGAGAGTAATAAATAGTTAAGGGTATAATAAGAAAATTAACATTAAATGCTGCATTGGTATTGTAAAGTGACTTATATTTTGGTATAAATTTTTTTCTCAAAGTGTTTTATATTTTGGTACGGAGGGAGTATAATGTTAAAAAATTCTAAATTTTTGTTAACAAATTTCATATGATGTTTAAACATTCCAATAAAAAAATCATTCAAATATTTAAGAGTATAATGATAATTAAACAAATATAGTCTCCACTAAAACTATGTGCAAGAAAAAAATTATAAGAACTAAAAATTTAATAAATATTAAATGAATAAACTTAAAAGGTCCGCATTTTATAGGGACTAAAACTATATTTAACCTTAAATTTAATTTGTTAAACAATAGAGTGGTATTCTTTTTAAATTTATTATAAGATGAGAATAAAGCTCTCAAGAAATAGAAAATGTATTTTTTTTTCTTATGAATTTACACATTTCAAGTGTTTGTAAAAGTGGGGAAAAAAAAGCTCTCAAAAAGAAGTTGTCAAGAGAAATAGATACAAAATCTTCAATATGTTCTTGATCGATGCATTGCGCAAGCCTGCAAATTCTAAAGATGCTTAAAAATCTTGGGAGCTGGCTTGGAAAGTTGACAATTGGATGGAATCAGGTTTTGAAGGCTTGTGAAATATATACAAAATCTTTGATTATAGAGTTAGGGTTTGGTGTCTATACTTCTCAAGTGGACTCTCAACTTTGGAATCACTGTAAAGTGTATAACACCCTTTCGCCGCAGGCACGTAAATTCTGAAAAATTGTAATAGAGGAATTTTCTATTATTGTGCCATAATGTAAGGAAAAATCATAATAAATCAGTATTTTGCAGGGTTTTCTATTATTGTTTTTATTTTATTTTTTGACATGCACGTTTTCTATTATTGCCATAATAATGTATCATAGTTAGGAAAAATCATAATAAATCAGTATTTTACAGGGTTTTCTAAAAAAAGAGAATTTTTCTATGTAACCATTCATTGGGGTTCTTTCTACAATAAACCAAACAAAATGAACAGTAACAATCAGGTACAATAAAATTGCTTTAATTAAAGAGAAAAAAAGAGAGTTAAATAAACAAAATGAATAAGTATCTCATCTCATACCTAACATTCTTTTTTGAACCAGGACCCCTGTTTTGGTGGTAAAGTCGGTCTAATCCCTCTTTGCTCTTGCCAGCCATATGGTACCTAGATGATCAGGTATTCTAGGAGTGTAAAAATAATAAACTTGTTAACGAAATCAAAACATAGGCTTTGGACCTAGATAAAACATGAACAAACCTAATCAGAAGGTATAATGACAGAAAAACAATAACATATGAAAGGGGAAACTTATTATACATGAAAGGGGGAAAACAATAACACATGAATAATCACCAAAATCACGAAGTATACCCGCTAATAATCAAAAAAATAGTTCATAAACAGAAGTATACACACCTTAGTGTGTTTAGTATTTATACATTTTTATTTGTTGTTTATATGGTCTTTGATGTAATATTTAACCCTATAAAAAACAAATAAAAATGTATAAATACTAAACACACTAAAAATGTATAAATACTAAACACACTGTTGTACCTCAATTTTGAACCCAAAAATCCATCCATGTTTTATTATATAATCCAAAGCATGCATTAATTTTTTTCTTTCATCTTATTTTGCATTTTTTTTTCTTTTGATTCATTCGTTGTTTTTATTTATTTGTCTATTCTTTTTTTTATCATCACCATTTTCTCTCATTATTCTTATTTAGTATGACTAATACCTTTATTTGTTTTTCTAGCGCTCATCACTAGAGGAAAAAAGAGAAATTTATATCATTATAATTATCATATTTTATACCAACCAAAATGTCAATTTCTTTTAAAAAAAGTTTCTTAATGTTGGTTCCCAAAATGTTGTTAAAATCAAATTACTAGAAAATTAATTTTAAGTACGAAAATACAAAAAAAAAATAAAAAATAATATGTAGTCTTTAGTTCTTTCAATTTTTTTTTCATTTGTTTTCTTTTTCTAAAAAAATCTATTAACACTAAGTTTCTCTTTTACTTCAATTTCATTTCTAAATTCTTTTTCATTTGTAGTAGTAGTTGTTTTGTTTTTTTGTGTTATTTTCTTTTTGAGGTAATTTGAAAAAAGTTACAAAAAGAAGGAAAAAAACAAACCATGTGCAAAAGACCATTATCTATTCCCAATTCAGTATACAAAATCACAGAAAACCAATGACCAACACATGAAACCATTGATTTTTACACAAACCAGTGACCAATACACCAAAAAACCAGTACTACAAAAATCTTCTCAAAACACCTTTTTTTTTTTACAACTCATTACAGTCCAACAAAATGACATTTTTATAAGGACTTTACAACCAAAAAAACCGAATTCACAACCTCAACAAAAAATATAGTACAGTAACAGATGGCACCATCATAACCGGTTCATCACAATACAATCAAAACAAACTACAAATATCACCCTCATTCCTACCTAATCCCTCAAACCCTAATTTCATCCCTATATAAAGACTCAACAGTGACTGATTCAAGGGTTGGTATTTAGAAAGAAAGAAAAAGTGGCAGAACCAAAAAGAAAAAAACAGAACAACAAACACAAAAATCACAAACAATTAGCAAAATTCTCTTCACACATTGTGAAGAGATTTTGTTTAAGCTTCCCTGCTCCCTTTCATTTTCAATTACCTCGCAAGCAACAAGGAGATTCACTGGTCAGAAACAGAAGGAAAACAGAGGAAGGAGAAAACAGTAGAGACCGAGAGCAAAGGAAAAGAAGGGGAAAGGAACACTTACTTGAAGATTCACTGCAAAAGGACGGTATGAATCATCTTTTCGTCTTCCATTCATGCTGTCATGAGCATATTTTTTTTTTTGTTTTTAGATCTAGGTCATAGATCTGTTGCTGCATATGTTTGAATCCATGTTGAAACTCGTTATTGGGTGATTCTAGTTTATTTGCATGATGGATTAAATCAGAAAAGTTAGGGTTTGATTTGGGATTTAGGGTTCATAACTTGTTCAACTTCTGTTTTGGTTCAATTTGTGATTTGATGTTTGTTTGTTGTTTATGAGCTTGAATTTGTGTTTAGAACATGTTTCAAAAAGGGTTTGCATCCGGATTTTAAAAAATCAGAAAAGTTAGGGTTTGATTTAGGGGTTAGGGTTTTGGATCGGTGAAGTCCGATCTGTTTGATTAGGTGTTTTTAGAACGTGTTTGCTTAGAACGTGTTTTTAGGTAGGGTTTGTGTTTGGATTTTTCGTTTTTTGGACTTGTTTGAATTTCTGGATTTTTTGTTCTTATTGTTTTGGGTTTGGGGTTTGAATATATGAGTTTTTCGATGAGTTTTCGCCGGAAACTGGAAAGCTGACGGTGGCGCACGGTGGTGCTGAAGAATACATTCATGTGTTCTTCATTTTTTCCAGAAATTAAAGAACAAAAGAGAGAACTGTGAGAGAGTGGAGAGAGAAAAGAGAGAAAAATTTGAGAAAAATGAACAAAAGTGTACTATGAGGCCTATATACACTGCCTCTGCGTGCCCCCCTGGGCCTTCTTAACGCGCCCCCCATGGGCTCTGATGCGTTTGGTTATTGGGCTCAACACAGAGCCCAAATCTCCCACCCCCCATCTGTTTCTTTTCTTTTCTGTTTGTGTTTTATGTTTTTTTTTTTTTTTGTGTGTGTTGTGTGTTCTTGTTTCTTTCTCTATTTTATTTAATATTTTCAGTTTTTGTGGGTATGTTTGTTTTCACTTTGATGATTAAATTTGCCATGAAAAATGTGTGTGTTTGAAACAATAATTTTCTATATAAAATTATTCTTTGATTTTATATGATAACAATAATGTGTGTTCTTGTTTCTTTGAGTTTAAATGATAACACAAATATTTAAGGATCTTAAATCCAAAAAAAAAAAATGTAATGGTTTTGATGTGTGTTTGTTCTTTGATTTCCATGAGTGTTCTTGTGTGTCTTTCATAATCCATAATCCACATCATGTTTACATGCTTATCTATTATTATTCTTATCAAAATTAGCCACTCAGTTTTCTTTTCTTTTAGACAAAAATGTTAGAGATTCAATATGCCATGCCTAGAAAAAATTCTTCTTTGGTTGTGAATTGTGATGATTGATTAATATGATTATATCTTTGTTTGATCTTATTTTACATAAACATATGACATGCTTTATTTTTATAAAAAAAAATTAACATTCATACATGCATTTGCATTTAGATTATGACATTGTATCATAAAAAATGCATGTTAGAGAACAATGATTTTTGCTCCTAAATTCATTAAGCTCTAATTATTAGCATTAGTAATAGTTAAGGACCTTCTTGGTCTAAATTCATTCTCATAAAAAAAACTCTTCTTTTGCTAAATTAAAATGCATCTTTCTTGCGTGTTTTAGTTAGAATTGTTTGTTGTTATGAATGACTTTCAAAAGTGTCATTATCATATTTTCACCTCCGACACATTTTTTTCACACACTCCACTTTTTATTAGGATATTATTTTGCCCTGTTTTCTCTTTCTTCTCTTAAGTGCATATCATTATCATATTTATTCTTTGCACTTGCATTTTATTTTTGTGCATTGTTCTTTACTTATTTGTTGCTTATTATTATTTATTTATTCGATTCGATATGATTGTAATAATTAATTATTCAATTGGGTTGTAATAGCGTATGACTTTATTTATTGCTTTTCTAGTTTACACAACACACACAAAGCCAAAATTTCATTTCCAAGCGAGAGAACTTGTAATCAAATTTCAATTGATTGCAAGATCTCTTGCGACAAAAATCTCTCCAACTCATATACGCGATATTTTATAAAGATAAAAAAAAAAAATAATCGTAGGTCCATTTTAGTCGCAACGTCATTATATTATTTCACCATGTTATTTATCTATGTTTAATTTACTCTCTTACACCACAACAATTTCATTTCTCTCAAACTTTCTTACAAACAAAACATTTATACTTCTTTTCTTTTATTTATCTTATGTAAGAAAATTTTCTCAATCTTTACTACTTCAACTTTCATTAAACTTTTATCATTCTTAGCCTCAAATTTTAATGGTTCCTATAAACATTGCAAGAATTCAATCGTTCTCTTTATAAAAGGGAATGATTTAGTGTGTTTATATTGAACCTTTAAAAGGTGAGACTTAAAATGACATTAATCTTTTTTTTTTCTTTCTCTCTTTTCTTCTATACATACAACTCCTCCCTCCATTCTTAAAGCATGTACAAAAAAACACTAAAAATATTTCAAGAGGTTATCATGGGATACCATGGGCGCTTGAGATGCTAACACCTTCCTTAAGCGCAACTAACCCCCGTACCTTAGAATCTCTCCTCTTTTTTAGGTTTTCGACTCTTTCCCCTCCATTAGAAAATGAAAAGATCAAACTGTAGTGGTGGATGTCTCAAAAACCTCGCAACACACACTAAGGTGTTTACTACAATAACATATAATACTAAACACACCGTAATCGATCAACGTTGATCTTTTTATTCGAATCAAATAACACCGCACAAGGCAGGAAGACAAAACACCAAGACGAAAAAATAAAATATCGCACAAGACGGAAAAACCAACAAATATCGCACTAAGGCGATGAAAACAAAAAAAAACCAAAAGAAAAATAAAATTTTTCTTAATCCGGGCAAAATTTGATAATTTGGGGGGATGGGGGGGGGGGGGTGCTTGAAGCATTATATGTTGTAAAGAGCAAAATTCAACTATTGAATTTGAACCTTATATGAGTCGGCCCAATCAAGATGACTACTAAAATTAGGATTTTTGGACTTTAACCTCTTATTTTGTTGTGGGAAATGTTCTTTCCCATCGACATTGCTCGAACATAAAAATATAGTATTACTGACAAAATAGTTTTTTAGAAGATTTATATTATTTATAGATATTTTGTGATAAAATTTCTACAATATATATTGAAATATATTTGGTAGAACTTGTTTACAAAAAAAAAATCAAGGAGAAGAGCAATTATAGTAATACAACATTGGAGTTTGTGTACTCAACTCCTCAAAAGCTTAAAAAAAATATTATTTTTAATTCAAAATTTTCTATTTTTGAGTTCCTTAATCAATGCTCCAGGAGCACCGATTAAAATGACGCTTATATAATATTATTTAGGTATCTAAACATTTTAATTATTTATACTTATCAAGAAAAATAACTTAACCGTACTTATAAAAAAGTTTATAAGAAGTATGTACATATAATAAAAATTTACATAAAGTATTCAATTTCACTAAAAAATATAAATTATTAAAAAAGGTAAATTTAAATGAAACATTATTATAAATTTGAACCCTATCTTATTTCAAATTTTACTTGACACCTAAAAATATCTTTTGTAAACATTGATTGAATCTCATTTATTAGTTTGAGATTAGATTAACTGAATGTCGGTATTACTAAATTTGACACTTTAATTCGAATATAATTCAAAACTTCACAATTATATATATGAGTATCAGTAGTTTTTGTCACATCAACCGTAAATCAATGTGAAAATGAAAAATATCTGTGATGAAAACCAACAAACTAAAAAAACTATGATGAAGGAAAAATAATGTCTTTCATATGTAAATTTTATATAAATACTCCCTCCGTCCCAAAATATAAGGGAAAAAAACACCTTTTTTTTGTCCCAAAATATAAGGGAAAAAATTAAACATTTATCTTTTCCAAGTATTAATTTTACTTATTCTCGTAAAATTAATTACAAATTGCATTTAATTTTCCTTCTCTCTCATTTTATCAATAAACAACAACCAATAAAAAATGTTTTTACATCTTCCTATGCAACTTATTTCAAGAAAAACCCCACAAAATCATGTTTCAAATTTTTAAGTTTTGCTTTTCTTAATAAGTGTGATTTTTTTATTTTCCCTTATATTTCGGGACGGAGGGAGTACTAAATTTGAATGAATGAAAGACCAACATGTTGCTAAGCCAAAAAAAAAGAAAGAAAAAAAAGATCAACATGCTTCTTAATTGTAGGGGTCTTCTTCAAAATGAAACTATATTTTTAGCTTTGTTTCTAGTTTAGGAATGTGCTAGGTGTGTTGGAAAATAACAGGGTTGAAGAAGTAAAAAATAAATAAGAGTGTAATTAACAACACAATAATATAAAGTGGAAATTTTAAAATTGGAGAAAAACTACGGCCGTTATCTAAACCAAAAATCAGAGAATAAACATTATGTGAAAATTATTACAACACATAGACTTCATTCTCAACCACTCCATGAATCCAGTACACTCACACTCTCCAAAGTAAATAATTGAACTACATCTCACAATACTCTAAAATAAAAGCATAAGATAAAAAAGAAAAGACATAAATATAAACTCAAAGTATTTTCAGGTACTACATGGTGTGTTGAAACAAGAAACTTGAGGTCTCTTTATATAGCATTGAGCTCCCTCACCTTTCACTTCTCTAAGCAATGTGAGACTTCTCTAATGTAATTTGCTTGACCTTTCTTTCATTACCAATGTAGAACTTACATTGCAATCAACCCCAACAAAGTAATGGTAACAGGACTTTGGGAAATTCATCTTGGTCTTGAATAGTTTGGAGTATAGATTATTTATAGTGATTTTAAGAATGTTGTTTGATTGAAGCTTTGTTCTTTGAGAAGCAAATTAAGTGATGGATGATCATGCTAAATATGATCTTGAATTTGATGGATCAACAAACACTTTTTTTTTTCTTTCTCATTTTTATTTTTAACACTTAAATGACATTTTTTTGTGTTTCCTTCTCTAGATATGTGAATAATCACGCTCCATAAATATTTAATGCACATATTATATGTCAAAATTTATTAACTATATATATCAGTCAAAAATCCCGGAAAATTAAAGATTATAAAAAATAAACCCGCAAAATTTTAAAGGTGGCAAGAAATTCCTAATCTATTATTTTAATTTTAATTTATTTACTATTTTTAATTTTTGTGCAAGAAATTACACAAACATATAACATAAGTATTTTTTAATTAGAAGTAAAAAAAGTACAACAAACAATATTTTCTCAAATCATGAGAAATAAATTAAAATGCTTTAATTTTAGTGATCCTTCTTAAAATTAAAGTTGGAGAAAAATTGATACGATAACTCCACATACATCTCACACTTTAGCTTTTATATTAGATGATAATAATTCTGTAAAAACAAGCTTTTTTAAGGATAAAGGATTTCTCTTTGTATAACAATATAATTAGTGGTTAAGTAGTCAAATATTGTATTTAGCTACTAAGTACTGTTATTTTTTTTACTAAGGTTATGACTGATGACTCAATAAAAAAATACTTGTTCAATTAAAAAAAAATTATTCAAATACCAATGAATTTTCCCTTTTAATTTAACTACTTGCTTGACTTTAATACATTACACTCATTAAGAGGAGAAAACCAAGACATTTTTTGCTATTATGTTTTCCCTTCTCTAAAACATACCATTAGGAAGTCAAACATTTGACCAATACAACAATCTATCACAATAAAATATTCTATGTAATAATAATGGTTACAATATAATTGGCATATTACCTATTCATCTTTATTATATCACTCTAAACTTATTGCTAGAAAATTAATTAATTTAAAAAACTAGAAGCAAATTTGAAGAAAAAAGAAAAGTTAAGATTGAGGGCTAACACATTGACACAAAATAATATAATTAAACCGTATATAAAATATAATAAATATTAATTAGCAAATAAGCTAGTTATTATTGGTATTGATATTTTGTTGTGAAAGCTTCATTTGGAGTTGAGACATAAGGTCTTGATTCTCTTTGTGAAGAAGCATAGCTTGTTTCCTCAATTTCTCATTCTCTTCAATAATGGTTTGATTCTCCATAAACAATTTCAAGTTTTTCATCTTAATCTCTTCTTTCACCTCAATCATCTTTTTCCTTTGTTTTGCTTCTTTCAATTGTGTTCTCCTTCTACATCACCAATCAAATATATAAAACACGTTAATCTTAATGTGTCACAAACAAAACATGTACATATTAAAAAACATGTATATATTATAGACGAGTGTTGTAAATTCTGAAGTACTGAGTTCGATTTCTACTGATAAAAAAAACTATGTATAAAAAATAGTAGAAGAGTACCTTTTAAGGTGGCTCAACCTAAGGTGTCTATAGTGGTTTCTCTTGGAGAGAGGAGCATAAAGAGTGTCATGTTGTGAAGAGAAACAACACATTATGTTTAATTTCCCTTTTGAGAGAGATAAGGTTTCTCTTGCAAGAAAAAAATGAGAAGCTATGAGAGATATTGATAGTTAGTGAGGTGTAAGAATTATGCAACAAAGGGGTTTATATAGGAGAGGAAACTTTGATATAAGAAACTACTATAGGGTGAAAGAAAAATTGATGAATATAGGTGTGATTTTGTGTTTGTATGTGTGTGTGAGAAAGAAGAGAGAGAGAGACTTTTATGGTAATGATGGCATAAGGACTCATGATTACAAAGGGCAGGAATAGATGAGGAAAAGCAGAGGAGATGAAGAAAAAATGTCTCTCTTACTTTCTTGGTCTTTTTTTTTATTGCATTGTTTTTGTTTCTGAGTCTAAAAGCTCTAACATTATGGTTGATATCACGGTGAATTTGTCAGAATCACTGTGACCCATCGTGATTTCTAGAAGCTACAAGTTGTAACTTCTGCAAAGTCACGGTGGATCACTGTAATTATAGCACATTCACCGTGATACCAAACATATCATAAGTAACTTTAGGAAATGATATTGGGACACATAAATATACAATTATCTTATGGGTTGTGTTAATTAGTGTCTTAAGTGCACTAGTTAAAAAAATAAAAAAAAATTAATAGAATTATTTTTTGTACTTTTAAAAGTTTTAAAAGTTTGATTATATAAATTTTAAAATATTTTTTCTATTTTTGTTTTTTTTAACTAGTGTCAAAAGGAGTGTTAGGTAGTATTTTCTTTACATTAGTTAAACACAAAAAAAAACAGTATACCTTAATATTATTCTATATGAATGAGTATGAACTTTATATCTGAAAAGAGAAAAAAAATTGAGATGAGATAAGAAAAAAAGTAATTAAAAATAAAAAATATATAAATATATTGTGTTAATGTCAGATTTTGTGTCATAAAAAACAATTATGATTAAATTATGCGAGTTAATAATTTTTTTGACAAAATGTGAGTTAATAATTTAAACAAATATGTTAAGCACAATTAGATGAGTAACTCAACTTGTTTGAACTAAGAGTTAAAAGGATATGGGAATCTTGAGTGTACTATAAGTAACTACCATATTATATCTCTTTTTATTCTCTTTTTTCACTAAATATTAGTGAATATAGAATTTTTTGAATGTAGGAAACTCAAATCCCTTTAATTTTCTCATTTATACAGAAAAAAAGAAAAGATGATTTTCTCAAAAATAAGTACTGTACACCCATTCTTTAGAAGTTTCTCATTCAGTTTGAAGACCTTACAAGATTTGATATCTTCAAAAGAGAACATAGTTATAAAGTCATGTCATGGAGTTGTAATCAAATTAGTTGTGCTAATTATGATAGTAATATATTTTTCATAACAACGTTAAAAACACTCTTTTCTAATATTTTTCTTAATATTTCCTTTTTTTGTAAATTGAAATTAATATAGATATTTCACTTTAAAAATAGATCTCACATGGTGAGACTCACATAAATTTCATTCAATTATAAAATAAACTAGCGTTAAACAGAAATATTTAAAAGAGTGTTGTTTTATCGAGTATCATAGTGACTAAATTTCACCCCCTGAAAAATGAATAATTGACTGTACCAGGATTTGAAGTTCAGTCCTTACATACAATGTCACTATTTGTCTTTTTTTAATTAATTATAGTCTGTTGGTTAGAAATTTCACCAATAAAATGTCCGGAAATCCCCAACCTCTACATATAAAAAGTCATGTTTTTATACCAACTGAACTAAACTCACATTAAATAAAAATGGAAAAAGCCAACTAGTGCATCCCATGCACTAGTTAAGAAACCTCAATATAATATTATTATATTGAAATTTGTGTAATTAATAAATGCAAAAGTTAAAAAATGTTGTTTTTAATATAAAATTTACTTTTTTTGTATTCTTAACTAGTGCATGGGGTGCACTAATTAGTATAACCCAATAAAAATTTACGATCTATTTTGCAATTGGGTAACATGCATTAATTAACTCCAGGTTCATTTAAAATGGGTCACCTTATTGTTGCTTCTAGTTTCTATAGTTTTTAATGCTACACCAATGCCTGCCCACTTTATTCAGGTAGTCCCAAGTAACACAAAGAAGTGTGTGTCACATACAAATATTACTAACTAGTAGTACTAATGTGTTTTTTTTTTCATAAAGAATAAAAACTGAATTTATTGTTTTGTTTTTGTGTTGTGTATAATAAATCTCCAAATATTGAGGATGAAATAAGAGTGGTTATTTTTCCATATGAACTTCAAATGGTAGTTTGTTGTTATTCTATCGTACTAATATTTTAGCCTATGATTAATGTGACACTGAACAAAATATCATTTTTATATGTTATTTTGATACTTATGTGAAAGCATTGCCAACACTTTATAACAATTGTGTTTAAAATATTAATAAAAAATTATTAATAAAAACAGAAAAAATTATTGTAATAATTTCATTTGAGACTGTCTTTTGTGTAGTATTTTATACCAATATATTAAATATGTTGATCCAAGTGAATCTTGACTCGATCTCTTAAACACAATGTCTTAAATTCAAGTTACATGGATAAAAAAATGGTTAAATATTACATCAAAGACCCTATAATTAAACAACAAATAAAAATCTTATAAATACTAAACACACTAAACTACTCGATCTCATTATAATATATTATCGCTATTAAATCCATTTGTTAGATTAAAATTTCAATATGGCTTAGAGTAAATATTTAAATTTTTAAATATTTTAATTCAACATATAATTAATATTTAAAAAATAAACATTATCATAAAAATGTTTAACCACTTTTGAGCAAAAAATACATTTAATTAACCACTTCTTTGATAGTAAAGTACAATTAGTATAAGTTAGAATTCTTTGACACTAGATGTCAAATTTATGGTAGTTACAAACTTTTTTTTTTTTTTTGAGAAAAAAAAATGGTAGTTACAAACTTACAATTTAATAAATTTGTCTTTTTATTAATAGTACACCTTTTTTTTTGAATTACTAATAGACAAATTTTACAAAAGTTATTGTTAATTTCACTTAGCAATATTTTAAGAAAAGATTTGTTAGAAAAGCAGTCAAAAGTTATTATTTGTTTCATTTAATTGGCAATACTTAAGAACGTAAGAAAGGTTTAGTTTGAAAAGCAGATCCAACCTTTCTAATCCTATCTTTGTTTCTTTCACATTACTATGTTGAATTAAGAAAATCCATAACATTGTAATGATGCTTAGTAATTTTTTAACATTTTATTGGAAAACATAAACCCCACTTTTTCATTCATTTAACGTCACCTGGTATGACTAGGTAAATTTAAATGAATTAATTAATTAATATATTGTATATAATATAATAATAAGAAGAGACAAAGATGCGTACTATACGCAAGGCACTTGAGCAAAGTGTGTGCTCCAATGAAGTGATAGTAAACATTAAACCACAAAGTGGTATTTCAACTCAGCCCAAATCTAGAGTGGATTTTGAATAACCCGACTCACCACACTTTAAATCATGCAAGTTGAACCAACTACTTAATTAGGATAGTACGTTAAAACAAGTTTTCATCTCAATCTTATGTTATGTGGTTGTTAAATCATATATTTGATGTAGTTATGTATTTTGGATTGTCGAATCAAGATCAGACTCTCACTTATGGTGTTAGGAAATTTGGTTTAAAATGCAAAATTACAATATGAATTGTTCGATTTTGATTTAACCGTCTCATATGTATAGATGTGTAAATAAATTTGTGTAGTAAGAAATATGTGCTAATTGATCTTGGTCGTTGAATCAACTATATATTGTTGGCTAAAACAAATTTTTATCTCAATATTATCTAATTATTAAATCACGTATTTGATGCATTTTGGATTGTCGAATCAAGATTAGACTAGACTCTCACTTATGGTGTTAGGAAATTAGGTTTAAAATGCAAAATTACAATATGAATTGTTCGGTTTTGATTTAACTGTCTCGCATGTGTAGATGTGTAAATAAATGTTTTGTAATAAGAAATATGTGCTAATTGATCTTGGTCGTTGAATCAACTATATATGGTTGGCTAAATCATGTATTTGATGCATTTTAGATCGTTAGATCAAGATTGATTTATTCAAGTTTTGATTTCAACAAATCAGGTTAAAAATATAAAATTATTAATAAATTGTCTGATCATAATTCAGATGTCTTAATTGATTTTTTTTTTAATTTGGTGTTGTTTACAAACCGATGCAGGAATCGAACAGAGTTATATAGAGTTGTGGTGTAAACTAACAACCATGTAAACTATAGCGACACCCGCCAGATGTCTTAATTGATGATTATGTTATTGCGTGAATGTAAATAAAATTGATGGAATAGAAGAATATTGTACTCAATGGTTGATAAAAAAAAAGAACATAAATTTGGTGTAGTAAAAAGTTACTATACTTATTACTAATCCCAATAGTTGAAAATAAAAATAAAATATGGCTGAGATTTTAAATATAATTTCTTGTTTCTTAGATTTTTTTTCTAACTTAAAAAATAGTAATAATGGCTTAAATTTATCGACAGCATGTTTACTGATTAGAGTGAATTCTGATCCCGTATAAAAAAATTATTTAAGTAAAATCCTTATGAATAGAGGTAATCACTAATAGTAATTAATTAGATTTTCATAATAACTAATTCATTAGTTTAAGATAAGTAAGCAGCAACTAATTAAAATATTCTGGTCAAAAAGGCCAAATTAGAGACAGCTACATTACATGATATCAATTATACTTTAAAGTAATCCCAACTTCAAAAGAAAAGTCACGTGCAAGTCACGTGTGGGTAAGAAGAAGCAAATGGAAAAAATTATAGAGGTAATGAAGATGAAATATGGGTAAGTAGTCAATGAGGTTAGGTCCCTTATTTTGTCCCTTTTCTTTATGTAATTGAGTACTAAAGCCATGCTCATTTATTTGGAAAATGAACCCCATTTTGGCTTCATCTTCTTCCCTATCATCATGACCACCATACCCCCCCTTTCTCACATTCATTGGAGGGTTTTTGTTTATATCATCATGATACATAGTGGAAACCTTGTCCAACTTCGGCTCACCTATTTCACATGTTACCCTTAACTTGTTGGCACACCAAATTTTGCCTTGACATACCTCACAAATATTTATTTCTGTCGATTTTTAGAAAAATAGTCTTAATAATCTGAAGTTCGACTAGAGAGTAAACAAAGTTTAACTAACAATTATTTCAGTTAGGTTGAACTTTCTTCATTAAGTTACTTATTAATCATTTAATTTAAATCTAATCACTTTGTTAACTCGCAATTAAATAATTTGTGACACAAAGAGCATAATCTATTTTTGTCAATTTTTTGCGAAATAAAAAACGATACGATAATCTGAAATTCGACTAGACAATCAACAAAGTTCAACTAATAATTATTTCAATTAGGTTGTTTGAACTCTTTTGAATGATTTGTATGTCATTAACTAAAATTTATTAAATCATTTAAATTTGATTATTTGACTAACTCACAATTGAATAATTTGTAACAAAAGTGGAATACTATATTTTATTTGTGTATTTTACATTGGAAATTTATTACTCTTATACTTGATTTATATATAGTTTGTCAATAACCAAGATGGTAAAATAAATTGATGGTTCTATATAATTACCAATGTACATAATTTATTCCCTACTAGATTTAGGAGAAAAAGCAACTATGCAACATATAGGTAGAGGTAATGTGGAGATGATGAAGCTAGGAAAGCGAAATTACATACTATGGCAAAACGTGTGGGGTTATTTTGATAATAAAGTGAGTCATTTTCTTTTAGTAGATAAAATAAAAAGCTATAAATGAAATGCAAAGGGAAAAGAGATAAAATAAATTTTGCATAAAACTTCATATAGATATTTTGATAGTGATTTGTATCTATTTTCATGATAGTGTATATCATATAATTTTTTGTAAGTTTGATTTTTACCAAAGATGAATAATGTGAAGATGGATATTTATTTTTTTCTTGAATCCCTCATCATATCCTTTTGAACAAGGAAGGTTGAGCTATTTGATTAGGACAAGGACCACAAGGGATTCACTCATTTCATGTATTACTACCTCCAAATTATACTTGGCACTATGGAGGATGGAAGATGTTAGTAGTCAACTATGGTATCAAAGTTCCTCTCTATTTTCAAGATGATTTTATTGCCTATATGTTTTTATATGTTTATAGTTTATGGGAGCTAGCAACTTGTATAAATCTATTTATATAATTTTTTTTATCTAATTTTAGAGAAGATTCTTTTGGGTGTAGTATGTGACATGTGTGGCATTTAAGATTATATACATCGAAGGAAGGAGATAAACATTTCTTTACTTTAAACAATAGTTCAAGTGTACTTGCATTTATATCTTTTACTTGCATCTAGTGCTCTATACCTAAAATATAAAAAGGCAATGTCACTCAATTGATTTCTCTTCCCACTTTTTTTATGAATAGGGTATGCATGAATAGAAAGTCGTGACTATAATTGTAATTAGTCATTTGAGTTATAATATGATTCATTTAAGGATATCTCTCAATTGATGTTTTTTATCAATTAAATATACTAGTATAACTTACCCGTGCAATGCACGGGTTAATATTTAAATTTATAGTATATATTATTAAAATTAAAATAAATTAGTTGAGATATTAATTTTTTTAATTTAAGTTTTTTTCTAAATTTAAGTTAATTAATGTAATTTTTGTCAAAGAATTTTATTTTTTCAATTACTTGTGAAATTACTTTTATATTTCTATTATTTAAATATAAAAATAATATATATTTAAGGATTTTAAAGAGATAAAATAGGGTGGAGAGTGATCTTCTGCTCCCCGTTTTGAACAATATCATATTTCATTTCTAGTCCCCATTGAAATTACAAAAAAGATAGGTCGTGTATTAATATATGAGTATAAATATTGATCATCGTGTAAATTATAAAATAAAAAAACATTCATATTAATATGAGTGTAAATATATGTCGTACTATAAAAAATGGGTTTTCCGTATTAATATGTGTATAAATATTTAAGTTCCTATAAAAAAAGTATTTCGTCTCGTATTAAAACATTGTAAAAAAAATATAATTCTGTAAAAATTACGACAAAAAAAACCTGTACATGAGTATAAATATAGCTCATATAAAAATTATAAAAAAATATATATAGTCATCGTATTAATATATGGATACAAATCTAGATCCTGATAGCAATATACGTTCTCGTGAAATTATAAAAAAGTCTTCGTATTAGTATATGGTTTTTATTTTTATATTACGTAGACGTTCATTTAATATTGATTTTATTCAAATATGAAAAATAATACAAATAATATAAAGATTTAAAAGGATAAAATACTCTAGAGGGTGTGATCTCCCACTTTCCGTTCTCAATAATATAATATTTTCTCTCCCGTCTTCGTAGAAATTATAAAAAATATATATAGATGACCATGTATTGATATGTGAATATAAATATAAGCCTCGTGTAAATTAAAAAAAAAAAAAAAAGACACTTGTATTAATATATATTAGTATAAATATTGATCCCGTATAAATTAAAAAAAATCTAAGTATACTAATATAAGTGTAAATATTTTTCATAAGCAATAAAATAAAATATCATAAAATTGCCTAAAAAATAATCATAAAAATATAATTTTAGTTGTTTGTGGAAATCGAGCCGTGTGGTATTGAACAACTTTAAATTTCTGAGACAGTTATCCCACCCTTTGAGATGCCTCCAATCTGGCGAGGGATTAGTCACTGCGTTCGGCGGTGGATACCCCGGTCTCAACAAAAAAAAATCAAAACATGTATCTCATACTAAATTTTGTTCGTGAGAGAGACATATATGAAACACATAAACTTTGGTTCATTATAGATTATCCTGTGAAATTTTGTTCATGAGAGAGACATCCTAAATATATATTATAGAGATAGAGATTATAAAAATTAGTACTTTTTAAAAATTATGGTTAGTAACAATTAAGTAAAAAATTACATCATAAAAATAGATTTTTTTGTTGTAGGTGAGAATTGAACCGTGTTCCTTTTGCTACAACTCCTAATTAAATCTACATAGTATAAGTACAAATATATATCATAAAAATAGATTTTTTGTTTCTGGTGAGAATCGAACCATGTTACTTTTACTAAGGCTCTTAACTAAATCTAAGTAAAATAATATAAAATTAGAAAAGTGTTGCCGGATGGAATCGAAGAGAGACATCCGTAATTATATTATATAGAGATAGAGATGTGAATAGTAAATATTTGAATCCCTTAATTATTTAGTGGGTCTAATCACTAATATTAGGGACTAGCTAATAATTTAGCCAATGTTGCCAAATGTTAACTATATTGGCACTACACCGCTATAGCAAAATGAAATTTGAACAAGTCATTGTTGTTTCATGATACGCTAATTTAGTATAAAATATTGTCAAATAGCGTCTATAACAATGCTATAATCCACCATCCATGATTGGTAACATTGGGTTTAACAATATTAATGTTGCAAATCAATCACAAATTGATAGTGATCGATTTCAAAATTCAATCGCTAAATCGATCACTATGATTATTGAAATAATTTGGCCACTAAATAGATAGCTAAGTAGCAAATTGTCAATAGCAAATACTTTCAGTCTAGAGTGTTTGATCTTCTAATTCGTTGTAGTTCTTTCTAATTTTATTCTCTTGTACTAAAACAACAATTTCAAACTCACTCATTTATGTGTTATTACCATATAAGTACAAAGTTTTCACCGAAATTTTCTTTACTTTCAATTGAATTTTCTTCATATATAAAAGTTATAAATCACAATTATAACCACTTATTTAAAGAGTTCAAGTATGTTATTACTTAAATCAATTCCCCTCTCTTTTTATAAAAGATAGTGATAATAAAACTCACATTTTGCATTTTAAACCTTTAACTAATGCATGATACATAATAAAAAATTCTAACATATAGAAATTAGAATATAGATGGAGATGGATTGAGATGTATATCGATCAAGAATATATAAATTAAGTGAAGTGAGAAGGATAGGCAGTAGTTTCACATGCACTATTTATTATGAAATCAACAGATTTCTCATTCACCACTCACCATCAAAGTAACAACTATATATTATATCATGTGGTCCACCTCAACATCACCAATATTATTTCACCTTACCTTACATTCAAATTAGAAATCTATGATTTTTCCTCTCTGCCACACAATAATCCACTGCCATTCATTACCTTCAAAATTGGTACATATCCTCATCATAATCATCACTTTGCTTCGTCTTCTATTACCATCATCATAATCATTACATGCATTTTTAAACATGTACAATCATAGCTATATGAATTTTCACTACATTGTTACTCAGGCTGGAATCTCATGCAGTGCAAAGGAACAGTAGCTGCCATCTTGTTACAATTAATATTGTAGTATTTGCATATTTGTCGACTTATTACTCCATCTGTTCTAAAATGATTGATATCCATTCATTTGTAAATTATTTTTTTTTGCAAAATAAATGATTTTTTTCAAAATTCAATACAACATTTTTTTTATAAGCAAAAGAAATTATAAAGAGTAAAAGAGATACTCAATCTTTACAATTTAAATACAAGACTATTTAGATGCGATGAAGGCAATCTATTGCATTATCACACCAATTAGAAAAAGAAACGTTAACGTTTAGCTAGTCTAACCCGACCTATGAACCAAATCCAAAAAATTTACATAATTTGGTCCACTTATAAATCCACATTAGCACTACCTCCTTCAAATACAATGTTATTCCGCATGCGTCAAATGCTCCATGTAGTTACCAACCAAATGAGGTGACGAAACTTCGTTGTATGCTTATCCATATCCAACTATAAATACGATCCCAAATTAATTTTCTATCCAACGTTAATTTTCTTCTTTCTTAATTACACTTTTAATGATTTTAGGTCGTCACATGTTAACTTTTGCCTTTCTTTTAGTTTATGCCTTTAATTAATAGTACTTGCATCACTTTCAATTCAATATTATCTTTGTTTCTTATTAGAAGAGACAAATACATTTTTAAGATTCATTAAAAAATTAATGATCAAATACATTAATTTTTTAATGAATCTTAAAAGTGTATTTGTCTCTTGAATAAAAAACGGAAATAATATTTTTTTACTTTGCATTTATGATAATGAAGAACACATGCCAATACACCAGAAGGGTATTTTAGTAAAAATACTATTTTGTGTGAATCATCTTAATCATTTATTTTGGGACGGAGTAATATAATTGTGACAAATTTTGGAAGCATAATATTATAGAGAATCTTACAAACAATTTTAGATATATAAATTTAAAATCAATTTTAAACTACAAATTTTAAAATCAATTTTAGCATATATTTTGTAATATTACTTTGTGTATGAATTTTAGATGTCTTTCATTGTATATTTTTTTAAATGAAATCAAAGAAAAGCAAAAACATCATCCCAATTAATTACAATGAAACACATTTCAAAATCGTTAGATAGAACAAACCTCACAAATCTTATCATACATTTTCCCCGCCAAATCATATATTAGAAAGGGTTCTGTTATTCCAAAGTTAATTTTATAAAAATGTAAGATGCAAGTTATTTCTTTTCTTTTCAAAAACAAAGAATAAAGTTTAAGCACACAATTTTGCATGTCAACCTTTAATTATAGATTGAACAGTTCAATTTGACGCAAATATTAAATAACTGTAAGTGATCTCGATCGTACATTTTAGATCAGAAGGTCTGATTTGATACAACGTTCTGTTATAACATGAAATCCAAATTCTAGCTTCAACTTCCACACAAACTCTTCTGCTATACAAAAGTAAATTCATACTAATAACCAACAAACTGTAATTATACTTCATTTTGCGACTATAAACCGAGAATCAATTACAATTACAAACAACCGTAATGACTAATCCTTTAAACTCAAAATGAATAGGATCAGAGATGAAAAAATTCTCCCTTAAGTTATAACGCCTACGCTGCTAGATTCTCGTTACTTGGATTCAAACTCAATCAATTCAATCTATTTGCGTTTGATGAAAATAATGGCGGAAAAACCCATTTGAATAATAAAAATAATTACAAAAACCTGCCCTAGCCTAAATATATTACAGGGTGAGAAAAGAAAGACAAATCAGTAAAAATATAGAGGGATTCCTTCAATACCTACAACGTACATACCCAAATATCTGTTTAGAACCCCCTACTATCCAAGAAAATTAATCTTCTTGAGTGTCTTCATCATCCTCATCCATGGAATCGTCCTGCTTTTGATCTTTCTCAATATGGTCGATGCCCTGAGTTTCTTCGTCAGATATTGATTCACACTTTGCGTTGGCTCTATCACCATCACCAGTGTCACTACAACTCTCAGTATCCGAATCAGATGAACCACCATCACCATGGTCTTCTCCCTGTCGGCCACAATCATAAGCAGCACCTTCAAATTGCTCTTTCAAATCAGGAGCAACAATCCCAATCATCTGACTTAGCGCTCGTCGTTCATTCTTTCTGGCATCAGCAACATCAGAAGGAGTGCTTGGACTCTCCGCCACCACGATATTTGAATCAAGCAATGCCCCTGAACTTTCATTATTGTCTCGGCTTCTTAATGATTCATTTTCCCCATGTGCAGAAGGGGCAGTATTGCAAGCCCAGCTACCAGGGACTTCGGAAGTTATAAGGTCTTCGGTTCTGATCAGGAGGCATCCAGCTTCTGTACCCTCTATAGTCTTTTGAGTATCTACATGATTATTTGATTGTGAGTGTTGTGAAAGTTCACGACAAGGTGTCTGATCATGCTTCTCTGTTTCGATATCATCATCAATCTTCATAGTGTCCCCTTCTAAAGGACCATCCTTGTTCAAATCAAAATTCCGTTCACCATTATTTGATGGACTTTCAGTTTCCAAAATTCGTTCAGTGCCTACACCATCTCCTTCCATTATAGCTTTTGTGCAGACACCATCAACATCAGAACTAAACAAACCTCTAACACCATGGTCATGATCAGCACTGGTGAATTCTGCCTCTTGTGTATTTTGGCATCCTTCACTTCTTATATCACAGTCATGCTTCTCAGTGACACTTGCTTCGTTGCTTGAAGTTTCAATTTGTTTCTGAGCAGATGTGGTAGATCCTGCTTTGGCGGCATTGTTACTGTGGTATACAGCACCGCCTTTTTCTCTTCCTGGCGTTCCACCTACAACTCCATCCATATCTACAGAAGTATTATCATAATTCTCATCATCTTCTAGAGTTCTCTGCATAGCCTTCAATTGTTCTTGTTGCTTAGCAAACAATGATTGTATCTCCTCAGTAGTGGAATAAAATGATCGCAGCTGTGTTTCCCTGTATAAATCAAAACAGTTAATTATGGCAGTTTTTCTTTTGGCTATGGTCTCAGCTCTCAAATTGGTTAGTTTTGAACAAGTCCCATAGAAAAAGCACCATACAACATTGCACTCAATTATCAGAAGCAAATACCATAAAGATCTCACCGAAATAAGAATTTTTAAAGCATCGGACAACCATGCCCTTGTTGTGCATATGTTTCTATGTGTCAATTTTATAGCAGTTTAAAAATTAATTACAATCCATAAAAGTAATGTCAACAAAACTCTAGTATACATTGAAGGTTTCTGTTATTTGTATAGGAACTGCACTAAAGCTGGTCCAGAATCCTCTGATATTCTATGCCAGCATATCTGTTTAGTCTATATTGGAATATAAGATAATAATATTGATTCATTCTATATGTGTACACACACACACACAAATTACAGAGACAGCCCATCCCATGATTCTAATTTACAACAAATCAAGCCTTACCGAAGCATGAGCCTTTCCCTGGCACCTTTTAACCTCCGCCTCTCATAATCAAGATCTCGCATTGTAGCATCTATCTCAAGCTCAAGAACCGAAACTTTAGCCCATGCTTCTTCACGAGCTGCCTGCTAACGAGAACAATAAATGTTTCAAATAAATAAACTTCACCCAGAAAAATAAGAGCTTAGAAGAAAGAGGGTAGTAAGAATCTTCATTCTTTGGATCATAAGTACTAGTAAGATAAAATCATTACAAATGTTTCAATAACTTTTGCTGCAGTCTCACTGAAATAACATTAGCAAGAAACCTGGGTGTAGTGTAATTAGACATAATTTTGTTAAAAGCAGCTTCATATCAAAACATTTATAGTATTTAATGCAACAAACTTCTCTTAACTACCTTTTCGCTCTCAAGCTCTTTCCTTAATCTTCTTGTTTCTTGTTCAAGTTCTTCTATTCTCTGCTCCAACAATTAGCATTTAATTTCAGTTAGATGTCAATTAAAATATGATAAAGCAACGTGATATTCAATACAAAATAGTCTGATTACCTTCATTCCATTTTCAGTGGTCTGCTTCTCTAGATCTACTTGGGTTTCCAACTGGCGAACCTTATTATCAGAGACAACCAACTTTTGCCTAGTATCCTCCTGCAACAAAAAAGGATTAAAGAGGAAAATCTCTATATGAAGTACATAAAAATTTTGGCCTGCCTAGGGCTAACAGAAGCAAAAACAGAATAATACCAGCTTGGACCTCAAGGTTTCAACCAGCAAACACGTTTCTCTCTCTGACTCCTGCAACACATGAGAAAGACAGCTTGTCAACTCTTAGCAGGAAGCAAACAGTTGCTTAATAATTTAGCATTAGAACTTTCAAACCTTTAGCTTATTTATTGATTCTTGTAGCTCACTTTCTCTTCTTAAGGCAGCATCTGAGACTCGTTTTATTTCCTCTTGAGCCTCAGACTGCGCTCTATGAACAGCTGCTTTTAGATCAGATGCAGCCTTTTCTCGTTCTTCTTTTCTCTGAGTCCGTTCTTCATCTAATTGTTCCTTGAGTTCAACTATACTTGCCTTTTGACTGTAAGCAGGAGAAAGACACAATTAATTGCTATAGTGCAAAATATAATTATTACTACTTTTAGAATTATTCATCTGAAATAAATTAGATGACATGCAACCAAAAAGGTACATCCTCCTGTGACAGTCAAATATTACAAAGAAATTCAAAATTAATTTAAGCGTTTCACAACTTTGACATATACAGACGAGTGAAACTCATCCCAACTTTACCAGCATATCTGCAGACAATCAGGTCCAAGATAAATGCACTTCTAGCTGAACAAAAAGGGACATGGATTTACCATCTAATAATATATCAATGGAGTTACCATCTAACAATACATGGATTGCAAAGAAAAGAGCGAAGGAAAAGGACCACAAGAAAACAATGGATCGCTCAATATTAGATGGATTGAGCAATTGAGTTGTCCCTCAACATTACCTAAATCAATGATGAATCTAATAAAAGAAAACAATATCAAGTATTGAAGAAGCAAGGAATGAAACCATGAGAATTATATAAATCATACCTACTTATAAGTTCATTTGATTCGGCACATGACTGCATAGAAGAACTAAGTCTTTCATTAAGGTCTTGCAGGGCATGTTTTTGTTCAGCGAATGCTCTGTTGACATCTCCCAGTTCCTTTTGTTTGAGGTCCACCGTTTGCTGTAAATCTTTTATTTGATCAAGGTAACATTTTGTGACAGACTCTTTGGCAGATTTTAATTCCTACAAATTGGATCATAACTTAGTTAAAACATTGCATATTACTAACTATGAGTACTTAAGATGAAATGAATATTAAATATTTCTTTTAGAATTCACAGATAGTTAATAAAGATCACATGTTCTCTTTATTGTGAAAAAGGGAGAGATTATAAATTCAGCGCAGGGCTAAAGTATCATGAATGCCATTAATTAGGATATAGGAATAGAGGTGGGTTTAAAAAATGACATGAAATTATATGTGAGTGTTAAGTTTGAAATTTTTTGGCAGAGCCTCAGCTAACACCGGGTGCAGTCCCTGTAAATTCAAATGATTACATACACTTTCATGGCGCTCAACAGCTGCACGGTTGTCACTACGCAATGCATCAATTGTAACGACATGATTCTCCAATTGCTTTCTTAATTCCTGTCAAGATTCAAGATAATTGGATATAATTAAAGGAAAGATTTATTATTTTTTGAGCAAAAATATTATCAAGAATAATTTAAAATTAATTATTACTGCAATCCTTTTAAGTTAACACACCGAGTTAGATCTTTGAAGGCTTCGAAAATCATCAAGAGATATAGGACCCTCGGGAGCGCCAATGCCCAAACCTTTCAATCTCTTGCTTTCAGTCACAAAATCCTCTTCACATAACACAATCAAGAACAGTAAGGCAATGAAAGGAAAAAGAATAATAAAATGAAACAGAACAAATATCTTATATCAGTATCAATATCAATACACTGTATATCATAAATTATCAATATCAGTGATATGCTTGCGTACGCTGTGGCCTGTAATCCTTAACTAATTCTGTTGAGATAGTTAAGGTGTTGGGTAGTTACTTAATATGTTATACTTATACACTTATAGTTCAGTAACTGTTGTATTCTTTGAAGTTTGTACTATCTATAAATAACTAGCAGTTGTATGTATCAGATTATATTATATTATATTCAATGAGAATATCATTTATTTTTCACATTTGTCTTTGTTTTTGCGTTCTCTTCACAAGTCTTCCCACAGAAGAATCGCAAAAGTAACTGTCCAGTGCATAGGAAGCTATAATTTGACTTACAAGTATACATCAGAGTAAAATGCAAGGATGATTAAATTCAGTACATATTTGTGCTCTTCAACATAACATATACCTGCTTTTCGTTTAGCAGCTGCATTCTCTGGCACAGGATTTGAAAACTGCACCTCTCGATATACAAAAGCAAATGCAGCTTCTGCAAGATAAGACAAATTCTACAGCTAAGGTGATAAAACAAAAAAGTTCGAATACTTATAGGAATAAAATAAATAAAAGACACCGGAAGGAATTCATATTACCATGCTGAGGAGGCGCAGCAAATGATATAATATCACCATGGCAGACTTTAACAGCAGACCCATTCTTTTTCAACTTTTCCCAATTGAGGTAAGTTCCATTTGTGCTGAACAACGATTTACAAAAGTTAAAACATAAGGAGATTAAAAAAAAGCTATTTTCTTCCTCTTTCAAGTAAGAGTAAGAATGAGGGAACCAAAACTCTATAACAAAGCCACAACCTCGTATCTTTCAAGAACATTGATGTGATATTCTCCATATTTTCATTTGTAATCTTTGTCCTGCATATTCTGCAATGTTTTGCACTAACGGAATTCGAATCAATCTGGAAACGTATATCCTCTACCAATCGTCCAATACAGTGCTCATCCGCAGTTAATAAGATATTAATTCCCTGGTTACAATAATTAAAATGATATAAAACCCAATAAGCAAGAAACACATAGCCAAAGTAAAAACCCTAAGAATTAAATAAATTAACAATATTGAACATAAATTGTGCCTGATATAAATATTTTCAGCTAAATAATAATTTTGGTCCCTTAAGTTAATTTTAGGTTTCATTTTAGTCCTTAAGTATTTTTAGTTTCATTTTGGGGCCTTAAATTACATATGCTCGATAACTTGGTCCCTTAAATTTTTTTCACTTCATTTTGGTCCTCCTTAAGTTTTTAATGCTGAGCATTTTGTTCCCTTAATTTACAAATTTTAAGATATTTTACTATGAAGCTCAGACACTCCTCGGATTAGGAGTGTCCGACACAGACACAACACCAACACTTACAATTACATTGAATTATACCACTTTTTCAAAAACAAAAAAAACATCAGTGTCAACGTGTCAGTGCTTCATAGTACTTTAATCTCTAATAGGAGGACTAAATTGACTAAATTTTATAATTTAAAGAGTCAAAGTGTCTAACATTCATAATTTAAGGGACTTAAACAATCAAATTATATAATGTTTGTAATTCAAGGGACTAAAATGAAACAAAAAGACCAAAATGAAACCTAAAATAAACTTAAGGGACCAAAAGTGTAATTTAGCAAATATTTTTCCTTATCATACAGAACTGAATTAACCTATGCAATGGGAAATTGAGGGTTACCTGATGTCTTTTGCGGGCGTTATTGGAAATGGCAGTGAGAACACCCCAAACGTTAGGATCGGAATTGTGAAGAGGTTGAGAAGCGAAATTGGAGGCAACAGAGAGAATGCGATCTTTGGCTCCTAAACTGGATGATGGATTTTGTTGCTGCTGCTTATTGGGAGAATTGGTGTTGGATCTAGGGGTTCCTCCGTTTACGCGGGGTTTTTCTTCTTCAACCACCATCGCCACTGCAAAGAGTGAGAGAGAGAAATGAATTAGCGGGAATTGAAAACCCTAATTAGGGAATTCGCGGGAGTATCGTGTTTTATATTGGTGTGTGTGGAGTGTGGAAGTTAGTGAAGTCTCATGTTTTTCGCTAATACAGCCGACAGCGTACCTCGGAAGCCTCGCAAATTCCCTCTTTTTTTATTTTCTCTGTAATTAATTTTTTTTTTCATCATAAACTCTTACATCATCTTAGTAAAATAGCTCAAATAATATGAACATTTGGAGATCAATTCTTTGAAAGAGTAATTTATCTTTTTGATGTTAAAAAAAAAACTCTCACACACATAAAAGTGAAGAGATCGAATCCCGGTCCTTATTTAATTATTACTCTAAATATTTTATTTATTTATATTTTGTACAAAGTATTCCTCTACATTTTTTTTGTACAAAAAAAATGTTACTGTCATTAATAATTCATTTTTTTTATACAAGAGCTTAATAATTCATATTAAATATGAGAAATGTTAACATGTGTCTTCAGAGTACTTGTTAGTTTACTAATAAAAAAAAAATTACATTGAAAATGTTATATTTTTAAAACTCAAATATTGTTAATTTCAAAACAAAATTACTATTTCGAATATTTTTAAAATAAGATTATAAATATTTTAAGAAGGTCCATGACTTTATTAAATAATGAAGTTGGTCCCTTTACAACTTACTAGTATCAATTTAATTCTTAAGTTTATTCCATTATTATCAATTTAGTCTATAGTCTAAAATATATAGTCTATAATATATAATATATAGCATACTCTAAAAATGACTAATATGATTCAAATTTAACAAATTAAAAACTTTTATTAAAATATTCATAAAATCATGACTAATTCAATTGGTTTCCTCCAAATCAGAAAGTAGCTTGCTGAAATATTTCCACTAGTGGCCAATTGTTTCTTTGAAATCCATGTATGTGATTGGCAAAACCAATACCGAGTTTTTATGCCATAATCTCCAACTCAATATTGATCTTCTAACACATTTGTCATACAACATTTTGACCATTTGATGCAACTCAACCACTACAAGTAAAATGTAAAAAAGGCACTTGATGTACCACAAAGAGTCACAAAGAAGCAATGAAACCAAAGAAGCCAATGAAAATGAACCAAAAATTGTCATTCCAATGCTAAAAAGATTAGCATATATAGGCCAACATAGCCAAGCTCTAAAGGATAAATAGTAACCTAACATGCCAAACACACAAGCTCTTGTGGTCAAAGGGTGAACTTGGAATGGGGAAATTGTGTTATTACCTACACTCTGAACTTGAAGGAAACCTAATAGTGTGGGAAATGTGAATGCATAGATTTTATGCCGGTGGGTTGTGAAGGAATAATGAGGTTGGTTACATACAATAGAAATAGGAGTTATGAGGTTGAAGGTTTGTTGGTGGATATAGAAGGTTGATTCAAATGGATAAGCCATAGTGATCATATGCTATGTATATCAATTAAGCTAGGAAAGTTGAGGTAGATATATACATTAGTTTCTATTTATAAGGTTTTGGGAGGATTTCTTAGTCCAACTCACTTAATTAAGGGTCACAATTTTCAACTTTTGAATAGAGACTATTATAAATGTATTTTTGGTATTACAGTATATTTTCTGAAATCACGGTGAGTTGTCATGCAAACTCGTACTAAGAGACTAATATTTTGTCCATGTCATAGCCCCTTAGTTCTAGGGTTTTTAATTACTTCATAAAATGTTAGTACAAATTTTAGAATTTTTTAGAACTATTGAATTAACTAGAGAAAAATAAGTAAATGAAAAGAAAAAAAATTATTTTGACAAAAAACGAAAAGAAAAATGAAATGGGTAAATGCCAGTAAAAAAAGTTGTTTGATTGACAAAGATACAAAATGAATTGATAAATGCGAGTAAAATAAGTTGTTTGATTGATTAAGATGAAATGTACAAGTGTATTTAATTATTTATCAAAGCATGTAATCCTCCCGGCAATTAATGTGGCCTACTAAGACTCAGCTCTAAATGTCGTTATTCGGCTAAACTTGCTAATAATACGTAGATTATGCTGTTGGTGTTGTGTGTATGTGACGTGACGTCCCATATTTCGCCTCATTCTCCATTGGCGTTACATGATACTTTGTCCATGCAACTTTCTCTCTCTGATTTTGTCCCCTATATTCTAGCCATGTTGGTCGCATCGAGCTATAAAACCAAGAAAATGAATCCTTGAGGCCAAACTATTTGTTCCGTGTAATTTTTGACATGTTCTAACATTTTAATGTCCTCCGGTGACACTCTTACAAAATGAAAATATTCGATTAATCCATCTTCAATTGTCCTTAGTTTGAATGATCGCTCACTTGACTACCTAAACATCAACTCACCTTTATATCGGCTGAGGCCATTTTCGACAAAAAATAACAATCATTTTTAGATGTAAAAACTAATTTCACTTAATTATTTTTATTTGGAAAATGATAAACATTGCCCTTAGGGCAATGGTTAAGGAAACAAAAGTGGTAATAAATTCTTGGAACTTGTGCATTACACTTTTCTAAACTAATACATACACTATTTTCAATACAAATATTACCTTTTTTAGTAATCTTAACTAGTGCCTTGAGGGCACTAGTTAACAAGACCCTTTTTATTTCTATAATGTGCTTTCTAAAATATTGCTATGAGAGTAGTAGCACGTTTTTTGTGCGCACTAATTTTTTAGTAGCTCGATCAATCTTAAAGATCTTCACAGTCGTTGTTGTCTTTCTCATTACTTCATAAAAATTGCATTTTCTAAGATATGGTTTCCATTAGTAATGGCAACACGCCAAATCTACTTAACATAATAAATGTGTTTTCAATTTTTCGTAACTAAAGTTACTTGTTGTAGAAACAATGTTATTATGTTCGTGATTTTATTTTTAGTTGAATAAATCTTATTAGTCAATATCGTCTTCATGTCTGATTTGGTCTATCTGTGACAGGGCATGTAATAAATAGGAATAGGAATCTCTCACCAATCAAAATCATCTCACTTTACACTGCCATTTGAAAATTATGAGATTTTATTTTCTATAATAATACTATACTTTATGAGTGTATTCAAAGAAAAAAGTTCAATTCAGGACTTTATCCAACAAATAATTACAAAGAGACATAGCTCAATGCAGGACTAAAGTCTCCCAATTTATTTTTACCATAGACATAAATTGTTTATTTCAATAATTATTTTTTTTTTGACAGTATTATTTCTAAAATTATATTGATACTATTCTTAAATATTAGTGACCGTATTAGGGGCTTCTTTCTTTTAGTCAATTATTTTTTAAAAAAAATAAAGTACATAAAATCTTCTTAAAATTTACTGTGATTTTTTTACTACACAAATATTAGAAGTCATCACAATTCTACAAAATCAATTAAAAGATAGATCTTCACAAGATCTTGAAATTTGACCTCACTTTGATATTTTGAATCAAAATCTACAAGAGTCATTATATCGATATGCTAAATCCAAGAATTTGTCAGCATTGATTTTATTTTGGTGAAAGTCAGCATGTAGATATACAATGATATTAAGTGAAAATGATACTTAGATGTTACTCCTATTATAACTACAAGTGTAGTATTTCGAATCAAACTTACTACGAATTTATTTTTGGCTGGATGAATCCTAATGCCTAGTAAATTCCTAACTAAGAGTCAAAGATAACATGTTTCAAAGGACAAATAGCTATATATTTTGCCTAGAAAAAGTGATTAACATATTTTAGGTAAGGTGGCTCATGACTCAGAGATACTCAAGTTTGAATGTTTGATTTCTAATTAAAACAAATTTTAATTATCTTCTTACTTATTTCAATTTTCTAGACTCAAGAAAACAAAAGAAAGAACACGCTTTGAACAAAAAAAAAAACCATCATTGTGAACATTTCGATCATTTTACTATGTTTCATGTTTGGCAAAGCATAGTGAAGGAATCCGCTAAATTATTTTTACCATTCATTCTTTCCTTCCACCATGTCTATTTTTTCTCTATGCCTTTTTTCAAAAATAGTATAATAAAACAAATGGATGATAATGGGAGCAATCTTAACTTGCATAAAGAATTACAGAGTAATTATGGGATTACATTGTCATCCATCTTCAAGGATCTCTTTGTGTAAATGCATGCATGAAGTGCTGCAGTATTTGTAATTATACCTGTGGAAAGGAACTTTACCAGCAAGTGATGAATTACAACAGGAACATAAAATGTCGCCGCCTAATCCACTTTTATTAGCCTCTGAAGTTGTTGAATTATTAGCTTGAATTTTGAGGGCAGCCATTCTTCTCTCTGCAGCAGCTGCTCTCTTTTCCCTTTCTTCATCTTGTGCTCTTTTTAATTCCTCCTGTTTATTTAAAGATAAAAATAAAATCCAAAAGATTAAAATATTAAACGAATCATTCATAAATGTGTAGTGTGATTTTAACACAATAAATTCTGTTTTGAAGTGTTGGATGAAGGTTAAAAATAGAGCAGAACAAGTCAAAAGATTGCAGTTTGGTTTTACAAAACATTTTGTTTTCATTTCATATGAATTCAGTTTTAATTACAAAACCGACACTTTATTTTCACTTGTTTCCTGTTCTAAATATTTGTGAAGGATACAGTAAAAACAAATAAATAGTTGGGCAAGAAAAAAAAAATTCGCTATTTTTAGTAGAAACCTTGAAAATGAGAAACAAAGTAAAAAAAATCATAATTAGAAATAAAAAAGTGAAAATCGAAAACATTTTTCTAAATCCAATAAGACTCTAAAATAACATGCATTTTGGTTCCACAAAAAAGGATTAAGAGAAACCAAACATAACAGAATAAAAAAGAATGTCTGTGTTGTTCTAATTGTGTGCCAAACACCAAAATAGCATTGTTTATATTTTCAGCCTGCAAATAATCAGTATTACCTCTTTCGATAATTTCACGCCACTTTTTGATTGAGATTGTCCTGTAGCAGATGTTGTGGCAGTCTTTTGTTTCTCAGCAGCTTCAGCCTGAACACCACGCATTCAAGATTTGTCAGAACAACAAACAAAACAACAATAAGCATCAGAACCATATATGATTGAAACACAACATGGCAAATCAAAGCTTCTCAACAAAAACTCATTAGAGTATCTGTAGCCAGCCTCAAACTAAAGCCAGCATCAGAACCAAGAACAACAAATTGTATTTGCAAATCCGTGAAGTACAAGAGTGAAGAGTGCCTCTCATTTTCATAATTCACAAGAAAGATTGTTTGTTCATGCACCCTCAAACTACACTCGATAACAAGCTATTTGTGTAATGTTTGGTAGCGAAAGGTGGGAAGAAAAACATAGAATATTATTTGAAGGAGTGGGTACCATTTTCTCTCTCGTCGACTATGTTATCGCTATCAAGATAACTATCAAATCTTTAAAGACAAAACAAACCCTAATAAATCTAAGTAAAAAATGACTAAAGAGTGTCTACATAAAAAGAATGATCCTACCAATTGAGTTCCATTTTACAAATGGCGGTAAAATCATAGTTGTCAGTCTCGGATAGTGGCACGTAGGAGGCGACCCCGAAAACATTGTAGCGGTATAATATAGTGCGGAATGATTGCTATTCTAAAATAATATTATATATATTGTTAAGAAGCCTCACATTGGTTGCAAGATGGCCTGAATATGTGTCTATAAAATAGAGGCAATCCTCACCTTCCAAGCCGGTTTTGTGAGGATGAGTTAGGCCTATCTCTCAATTCTAAGATATACAAATAAAATAACTAATACTGTAAATATGCTGAAAATGAAATAAAATACTCAACTCATGAAATACTCATAATTAGCAATAAAAAGTCAGACCTTGAGCAAAGCATACAAGTAAATACCAACAAGAATCAAGAAAAGAAACAAGTTTAAGCCTTAAAATAACTAAACATTAAAATTTAAATAAATAGCTTTCAAGTTTCAATAACAATGGAAATTTCAGCAATTGAAAAAAGTAATTTTGACCTGTTAATAGTTGTTAAAATTACAATTACAAGAACTAAAGCTTTAAAGGTAATAATAAGATATGATATATTATAAAACAATTTGTTAAAAATAATTCCTTTCTGATCTGCATAAATAAAACAATTGTATAGTCACTCTTTTACACCCTTCCCGTAAAGCGGCATTCTCTTTCTTTATCTTTGTTTTTGATTTGCTCTCTCCATGATCCATTTGCCCCAGACACACACAATAACTAAACATATGCCACCAGAAACAGAGCAGAAAGAAGCCGCTGGTCGCCAGATGCTGGGTTGCCGGTTGCTGGACGTTGAGTCACTGGCTGCTGGGTCGGCAGAGGTAGAATGTGCAGAGCAGCTTCTCTGGTTCAATGTATGAAGGTGAGATTGTGAGTTGCGAGTTCTACTCGAACTCTTGAGCCCTAATAGGAAGAGAAATGCCCAAAACACTCCCCCCGACTCAGTAACATCCCATTTTACGGGTATTTTAGGGGTTTTGCAGTTCTAGCCCTGTAGCGCTGCTATTGGCTGCACTTCTAAGACGCAGTTGCGGCCAGTAAGGCCGCAACACCAATCTGTGACGCCACAACTGGCTGATAGCGGCCACAGGCTACTCCGACGCGATAGTAGTGCTATCGACAACCTAAGCTAATATTCATCATAAACAAGTCCTGGAAAACTAATGTGTGGTCATCGTACTACATAGAGACTGAAAGAAAAAAGATTTACCTGAGCCTTCTTTTCTTTTGCTTTACGTAATTTCTTTAATTCTTTTGCTCTAGCTTTTCTCTTGGCATCTTTTTCTGCCTGTACAAGCACAAAACGAGGCAAGAATTACTCTTCCACAGAAGTTCTTAGATTTGATTCATTGATTAATAAAAGTTAAAACATCGATGCATCATGCCTAGTGGGGACTGTTCCCTAATACAAAGGACATGTTTTTCAACCAGCCATACTTATTCCCTAGTCTCCCTTTTACTGGCAATAACATTTGTCAATTGTCGGCAAGTCATCAAATATAAAGAGAAATTGAGAAAAGTATCGGCAGCAAAAAAAATGTAATCATTTGATTTTAATTAAATCATAAAAAATATTATTACTAGAAATATCAGAATCACCTGTTTAGCAGCTTGTGATTCTTCCATTTCTTTAGTCAATGCACTAGGAACTTTTGCAGCATTCCAATCCCATTTGTCAAGATTTGTAGCCATAAACCTTCTGAAAGTGTTCCTGACTTCCTTGTCAGGTGCCAACATATATGGGGTCCGTCCCCTTTCATCTTTAACGCATGGATCCAAGCCCTGTTCTAGGAGTTCCATAACCTTTTCAGAGTCACCAGATTGTGCTGCTTGATGTAAAGGAGTTAATTTAACAGGTAACTCATTTTCACTTTCGTCATTACTCGAAATAAGAGGTTCATCATTTTTGTTACTGGAACAAGCTTCAGCTTTATTATTTTCATCCACCTCAGCGATGTCCACTTTGCTGACAGGTGGAGTGCCATTTCTTTTAGCAATGTGAGTTGGCACCATGTCCTGCTGATTGCTTTGTAAGATTTCCTTCTCATCTGCTTCATAGGATACTAGGGTCAACTGGCTATATATGCGCTTGGCTTCCCTTAGAGTAGGCCTGCGGACAATCATAGCAATATTTCTAACACATTGCAGATTGGTAAAACATGGCTTTTCTCCATCATAAAGAAGTTGACGACTACTTGAAGGTGCATGTATAAAAATGCAAATAGAAACATCAAAATAAGGTCTCCAAGCTGCAAGCAGTTCGTGAACTTCCTACAATATGAGCATGCCAATAATCAGTCCAGATTTACATATCACTTTGCACATATGCACAACAGCACAAGCACCCAAAACACAAAAACAAAATTAATAAGTAAATTATAGGGCCAATTATCATTGCTACCTTGTATAACTATTTATAAGTAAACACACACATGACATTAGGAGTTCTGGCAAACGAAGCTCATCAGCTGTAGTTTTAATAAATTAAGAAATAAATAAATAAATAAATAAATAATTGAAAATAAACCGCCTGTAAATAGTACCATTTTCAACATGGGAAATAGCACAACAAAAAATTATATAGCTGTTTCCCAATAAAATCTTTTAACAGTTAAAGTGTAAAACATTTTAAATCGTGTAAAACATTAAGGGGGAAAAAATAGAGAAGAATTACAGTTAAAGTGTAAAACATTTTAAATAGTACCATTTTCAACATGGGAAATAGCACAACAAAAAATTATATAGCTGTTTCCCAATAAATTAGGGGGGGAAAATCAGCAGAGTTTTCAGAAAAGACATTACTAAACAAATTTCAAGTAATTATACTATTTATGGCACAAGTTATGGTGCATAAGCCATATGTTTATGCACGGTGCATAAATACTCTAGATTGCTTAGTGCACCCCTCAAATTTCTAGCGCACCTCCCAAATTTTTAGCGCACCCCAAATTGTTTAGCACACCCCTCAAATTTTTAGGGGGTGAGCTAGAAATTTGAGGGGTGCGCTAAGTAATCTGAGAGGTGTACTAAGCAATTTGGGGATGCAATAAGCAATTTTCATTACTTATGCACGGTGCATAAGGAGAAAGCTTATGCACCATAACCACTCCCACTATTTATGACACATTTTGTTAGAGATAGGGTTGGGCCTAACTCGTCCCTACAAAACCGGCTTAAGGGCCAATAGGCCACATTTCAAGTGAAGTTTCATCATCGATGTCATCATTATCTAGATTGGCCAAAAAAACATCAAAAGCCACAAAATCAAAACCACTCAACAATGCATCATCACACTAATACTTGTTCCTACATTCAACGGCTCATTCGGTTCAAAACCCAAACTGCAATGAGATTATCATCTTTTATGACATTTCATTGTAATGGTAGCAGAGTCTCTCCAAGATCCGTTAGGCCACCTGCTATTAGGTTTCTGCTATCGGGCCACCCACCATTTATATCCATGCACCAATCGTAATGGTGTTGGGCGTGAAGTCCCACATCAAATGTGAGATTGCCTGGACATGGGTTTATAAGTAGAGGCAATCCTCACCTTACAAGTCGTTTTAGTAGGGTTGAGTTAGGCCCAACCCAATTTCTAACACATTTGTTAACCACTATACAACTACATCCAATTCCACGATGCACAATAAATTGGCTAGCTCAATATGTTAATTTTCGAACACTGAGGTGCAAATAAAATATTTGCTAAAATGGAAATAAATAAAATTAGCAAGCAAACCAATAGTAGTTTTGATTTAAAAGACCTTTTTTAATGCAAGTTCGTTGTAACGACGAAGTGAAGCACCAGCAGAATGTACAGTCCTGCCAGAAGCATCTTTAGATGACTGTTTTTTACCAGCCTTGGCCCTGACAACATATCTGCAAACGAATGCTATGAGTTTAAAATTCCAAACAAATTTTGAAACTCCATTTACAATTTTTCAGTAAATAGAACTAGTAATAATAAAAAAGAATAAGAAAATACGAAGATAGGTATTTGGTCAACAGTTATAAGGTATATGTATGATACGATATATAGGTCATACCACCTTGGGAAGTGAAAAGAAAAAGAACAGCTGAAAAGCCAACACTTCCCTCATTCTTGTTGTAAAATAGGAAAAGGTTACTGGGAAACAGTGATTTGTCTATTGTAACACCGCTGACATACCATGTATCGCGTGAATATCAATTTCAGAATATCTAGTCTTTTTGTTATTATTATTTTCCTCCAAATATACATAAAAGACTAAAACTCTATAATTTCAACATTTTTGATAAAATGATTGCACCTAAGTCCTAATTACATATGTTAAAATTAGTAAAATTTGATTAAAGTTATATGCAATAAATATGTGACATTATGATTCTACGAATACAACCATACAGGGTACACACAATCTTAACAAGATTGGCTTGCAAAGCATCAATGCATGCAAAAGCAGGAGTATATAATCTTTCATGCTTGACTCATCCCGTTAAAAGAAAAGTTAACAAGAGCATATGACAGCCTAAATTGAATCCAACACGATACTTTCAAAGGACTAGACCTCCAACATAAGAGGAACTGAAAAACAACATGCTACACAGATATTTAAATATTAATCTTTTAGCATGGTGCATACATGATGCATATATACTGCTAATGTCCACCTCACATGATATGTGTAAAATAAAATCCAACCATATTTGACAAATCTCATAAAAGGTGCAAAACTATAACTGATTTAAAAATATTTAGTAACAAAAAGCATCTACTAACCTGTGAAATGTCTTGTGAGCCACAACGGTGTCACCATCAAAAACACAGCCCGCAAAATGCCCACCGGATGCAAGCAGAACAATCCTCAAACGGGTGTTATCTCTGGGCTCAACAGTCAAAGATTTCAACCGCTCAACCAAATTTTTCTGCACTTGTTCATCCTCATACAACACATTTTCGCTCACATTCATAATCAAACACTTCCATAAAGAAACTCTCTGCCCTGTCTGAAGATAGATAAATAGCTTTTGTTTAAAGCTTTCGCCGGATTTACCACGCACTTCAATTTGACCTCGAGACTCATTTTCACTCTCATCATCGTCACTTTCTGATCCAGATATACTTGACACATCACAATCTTTGACAAAATCAGTTGTCAGATCCTCAAAATCCTCTTCCTTAACAATATTTTTCCCAGCAATCGTCAACTTCACCTGTCATCAATACATCCATTTTATCAACTAATCAATAACCACTAGCATTCCCTTTTACATCCACAAACCAAAACGGCCAACTTATTCGCATTTTGAACTCACAAACATGAGCATATGAAGGTTCTAAACTTCTAATACACAAAACACAATGGCAAGTCTAGAAACTAAATCAGAAAAAGGTTTGAGTTTTTCCAATTTAAAGTAAAACGGCTACCCTGAATTTAACTTAGAGCATGCTTGGATTCACTTTCGGACGAGCCAAAAATGATACTAAAGACTCAAATTGATTTTGGTATGTTTGACCGGTCTCCGTTAGAATTTTGCCTCTAAAATTGATTCTAACTTAAAGCTAGAATCCGCAGCTTTTACCTCCAAACGTGTTTTTTTCCACTTAAGCTCGTTGTTCAACTCACTCTCATGCGAAACTCTCTAACATAAATCATTTTAACTAAACCTCACATTTGATTGAACTCAACTTTACAAAATCAATCATAGTATAACTAACCAAACACACTAATTTCGCTTAAAATAGCGTAATTTAAAAGTATTTTATTTATATAAAAAAGAACAAATATAAATCACCTATGACTATGATTATGAAGCATGAACACTGACATGGATACCAGACACGACACAGACACGTAGACATGGATAACTTTATAAAAAAAATGATATAATTCAATGTAATTGTAAGTGTCGGACACCGGGACACATCTAATCTAAGAAGTCTCGGAGCATCATAATCACAAAGTGCCAAAAGCTAACATTGAACAACTAAACAAATAATGAATTAAACGATAAATATATAGAGCAGTTAATTGAATCTAACATTGAATCGATGAATATCCGATTTGAAGTGAGAACGTTGATCTTGAAGGGAATCAAAGTTCGCCTTACAGGTATTGCAGGTTAACCTAGGACCCGAAACGACGGCGTTTTGAATATCATCGGCGTCGTTTAACGGTGGTTGTAGGGTTTGGAGGTTTACGTTGTGGTGGTCGGGAAGTGAAGAGTGGGGAGATGGGAGAAGACGAGAAGAGTTGAAGTAGTTAGATGGAAGTTCGAAGATGGAACGGTGTCGTTTTTCTTGAGATGATGAAGTCATCGTTGTTGTGGAGTTTGTGTATGACACTGAAGATTTTTAGAGAAGAAAAATTAGATCAAACCTATCAAGAAAATAAAAATGGAATTATTATTTTTTTGAGGAAAAATATACTATTACCCAAAAAATATTTACTCAAATACCTAAAAAATATTTTTTTTTTAACTTGACAAAAATATTTATTTCGTTCAAATGATTATAGTAGATACAAATATAAATTCAACATAGATAAAAAATGAAAATAATAAATCTGCTAAAAATATGATAAACACACTCAAAAGTCAAATCTATAAATAATGTGACAAAATACATAAGGACATAATACGTTCAAGTTAATATGAACTTATAATGATTAGATTAAAATGAGACGTATCTTGTGAAATTGTGAATAATAGATTTTATAAGTTAATGGACGTGGCATTGAATTTGAATTGTTGAATGTGACTTTAGACTTTAATCTAACTCAAGGTTTTGTAATATAAATTTAAGCGAGGTTTAGTCAAAAAAAATAAAATAAGCGAGGTTTTGAGCAATGCAAATGTTGAAACTGCAGAAAACTCTTTAACATAGAAAAATTCATCAGATATATCAAATTGAAGTAATTAATTTGAAATAGCTTATATTTATTATTTTATATAAATTATTATAAATCATTTTAAGATATAAAGTAAAAATTAATTTATTTTATTTAATTATTCCAAATGGACTCATAATTTAGAAGGACTCTTGGGTTGAAAAAAGAAAGTCACGTATTCAAAATCAATTTTAAATCTAAGAACAAAAACAAACTCGTAAACTTATCAAAATCAGTTATAAAATTGGCTTTATATATAATTGATTTTGATAGAATTGATTTTGGTAGAATTGATTTTGTCAGAGTTGATTTTAGTAGAATTGATTTATGTTTGGATACATTCAATTAAAAGTAAGTTGAACTTTAAATTTCAGTATAAAAATCAATTCTGAAGTCAGAAGCTACAATTCCTAGCTTCATGTAGAATCAATTCTAAAAGCAGAATCAATTCTACTTCAGATCAACCAAACATGTCAGAATTGATTCTGCACATCTAGAATCAATTCTAGACTCTCTAGAATTGAAACCAAACATGCTCTAAAACTTACCTGTTGGTAATAAATATAGGTGTTCACTTGATCAAATATGTGTTAGATTGATCAAATACTATTGATTTGGTGAAGAAGATTGTGCGGAGATGAACATGAAAAAATAACTCTAAAACATGAAATGAATAGTCTGTGTTCTAATTTAATTTATTAAGAACTAGTTCGGAAAACGTTTTCCAAACTATGCAAAAGTTTGGATCGAGGAATCCGAACTTTATTTAAACAAGAAACAAAGGATAAAATTAAATTTTAGGAGTATCATCGGGGAAGAAAATTTTTCATCACAAGACTTACCCTCCACATATATGTTGCACTGATCTTGGACATGTGTTTGGGCTTAAAGTATTTGTTTTCTCCAACACTAGACATGTGGGCTATGATAGTAATAAATCAGCCCGTTTGCTTGCAGATATTTTTTTACCTCCCTTTAAATTTTAAATTTCACGGCCTATCTAAATTCTAAAATAATTCAAACTATTTTGAAAAAATGAATCAAAATGTAACTTTTAAAATTCAAATAAGAAGAATATCATAATATACAAATATTTGAGTGTGTTTTTCATTAACAATTACAATGTTACTCCAACATAAAAATCAACAACTTAAATTAATAATTACAGTAGTCAAAAAACAAAACAAATGAAAGAATGTAATGATCCAAATATATTAAGCACCAAGTCCAAGTTATATGAGTCACAATAAAGGACTCTAGATCCTTCTCTTATTATGATGAGTCATATATTTCTAGAATGTTCTAGATAAGGTTTAGAGAGAATCATGATAAATAATATGTCATATTCTAGGTTATATATAAAGGAGTTCTCAATGTAATAAGAAGCAATCAAAATGAATGAAAAATGTTAATTTTTAGTATTTTTGTTATTTTCTTTTTAGGAGGCTTCTCTACCCTCGAAGTAGAGTAAATTAATTTACATTATTCCTTTCATTGGTGCTTTCATTGCCATGGATTCACCTCCCATCCTTCCTCCCAACACCATGTCCATTCTCCAACAAATCTTGCACTCTCAACAAATATGCCTTCAGTGTTGGGATACGAGGGGGCAGCCGGGTGATCATCCACATTGGGTTTAAGAACATCGATATAAGAGTCGGACACCACACTCTTACCCAAAACCTTAAGGCATTGGGTTTATGGGTCTTTCTACTTATAAAGTGTTCAACCTCCACTTTTTTAAACAATGTAGGACTTACTCACACTTGCCACAACATTCTCCCCCTCAAGTGTGAGTCTTCATATATCATTATGCTCCCCCTCAAGCGGAAGCTTTTCCAACAATCCAATTACTTGTACCGCCGTTGCCGCTGCACTCAACGGGACCCGCCGCCTGACCACCTTTGTCAGGAAGACTTTCGACACAAGGAGCCTGGTCTTTAACCATCGGCTCTGATACCACTGTTGGGACACGAGGGGGCAGCCGGGGGATCATCCACATTGGGTCTAAGAACATCAATATAAGAGTCGGACACCACACTCTTACTCAAAACCTTAAGGCATTGGGTTTATGGGTCTTTCTACTTATAAAGTGTTCAACCTCCACCTTTTTAAACAATGTGGGACTTACTCACACTTGCCACAACATTCAGTTCATATCCGATTGTGCTAATTCGCTTTCCACCATTAACACCGACATTTCATCATTGAACCACCAACTTGCATTCAACACCACTGAAAGAAATTTATCACCCATTACCCATCATTTCACCCACCACAGCAACTATTCCCCCTCTCCATGGGTTTTGTATACCCCTTTCAACCATTCTACACAACAACAAGAACCCATACACACCAACACTACTACCTCACCACCATCATTTTGTGGATTCCACCATTTATCTCCCCAACAACAAATTCCCACTTCCACAACTCTCAGATCTAAACCAGCGCCCTTAACCCTTCCACCAATTGATAACACCAATTTCAACTCTAACCCCATTAACCCTTTCACCCAACAATCCACCCTCATCATTGAACAAACCCATTTACCCACTACCCGTACCTTGCATCAACAAACCTTTGATTCACCTCCTACACCCAACATATTCACTCCACCACCACTCAACATTTCACCCCTCCTAAGCCAATACCCTTATTCACAACCTCCTGCAACTATTCTAAATACAGAAATCAGTGAGAAAATTTTGGTTTTAGATACTCATCTTGCCTTCAAAGCTTCACTCAAAGAACATCAACAAGAGAACAACCTTGAACAAAGTCAAGAGAAAAGTGCAAAATTGGTTGAAGGTAGTGATATCTTCCTCATATCAGATCCAAATCTTCAAATTGTTGAAGAAAAAGAGGAGAAGGAGCAAGAATCTGAAACTCACCATGAATCATTGTTGTCGCCGAAGCCGCTGCCACTACCGCAAGTCTCTGTTCCACTCCAAGGGTTGCCGCCACAACTAGCAGAGTGTGGTTTCTCCATCATGCCTCATCCACCTCTAGAACCACCAGATCAAAAATCCCCGTCGAAAACTGTCTCAGCTCAGCATACGGTAACGCGGCCACCGCCTCACCTGCCGGTGCCGCCACCACCTGAACCACCAGATCGGAGTTTATCCAGCTTGTTCCTTACTCTAGCTGCAAAAGGTTTCTCAAAGGCTGGTTTTAGTAGCATCAAAACTCCCAATTCTCATCCGCGACCACAGTCAAAACCACCAGACATATTCACTACCACTGCGTTAGCCCTTAATCCTCAAGACCGGTTCCCCGAATTTCTCAATCCTTGCTTCATGGTCTTTGATCCCGGTAGTTATGAACACCAATTTTGTTCTCCGGCGCCGAATTCTGGTAATTTCTATTGCACTTCTCCTTTGTTGGTGCCATGGGATAGAGGGAAATATGGGGTTTGCAGCTTATTGTCTTTGTTGTTGGATTTGAGTCAATTCCATAAGACTCTTTCTCTTCAGTGGGAGCCATGGGATAGAGGAAAGAAGATTTAGGGAATTAGAATTGCATGAAGGTTTTACCAATTACCAGCACTGGCAGATCTTACTTGACTAATTAGGTTTGGGTTTAAATAATAATAATAATTAATTAATTAGCATTTTATTTTTTGTTTTGGGCCTTGGGCTGTTTCTATTTTAATTTCTATTATTAGCATCAAACGTGAACCACTGATCAAATCTTATGGTCGTGTTAGGATTTTTGTTAGCTATCCCCTAGGCAATTTTTTCTTTTAATTTGGCATATAGATATAAGTTAGCACACTTGAAGAATAGACTTGTTGAAACACTTTGGAATTGAGCTTCAACAGATAACAAGGCTTCATTCAGCATAGTTTAGTTTTGGGCTTGATTTGTATTTTGGACTTGGAAGATTAATCACTCATCCCAATATATTTTCAGCTTTGGAATTTAATATCCACCTTGAGGACAAGGTGCTAGTGCAAGTATGGAGGGATGTTATGGGTCAAAATAGTATAAGATAAATCATGTCCAACACCATGCTACAAAAGAAAGAAATTGAAGTGGAAGCAAGATCAATTTATGTGGACTTCGTTATTGATTTGGTATTCTCAAATTCGATCATCAATCACTATTAATTTTGGTTTTTAATTCTCAAGTTCCACCTTAAGGACAAGGTGTTTTTGGAAGATTGGTGGAATGTAATGACCCAAATATATTAAGCACCAAGCCCAAGTTATATGAGTCACAACAAAGGATTCTAGATTCTTCTCTTATTATGATGAGTCATATATTTCTAGAATGTTCTAGATAAGGTTTAGAGAGAATCATGATAAATAATATGCCATATTCTAGGTTATATATAAAGGAGTTCTCAATGTAATAAGAAGCAATCAAAATGAATGAAAAATGTTAATTATTAGTATTTTTGTTATTTTCTTTTTAGGAGGCTTCTCTACCCTCGAAGTAGAGTAAATTAATTTACATTATTCCTTTCAAAGAACTAAATTAATAACTTCATCTACATCGGGTCATAGAACTTGAGTTCTGTTTTTTTTTTTAAAGTTTTAAGGAACAAGGCAGGTTTGAATGGTCGTGATAAGCTTCTTTTTTTCAACATTCGAGTTCTAGGACCCAAAACTTCAAAAATATGGTTCAATATTTCTAAAAAATCATAAGGGTGCAAGAAAATTAGGGGTAGCAAAGTAAAATTCTTGCTTTGCGAGCTTTGTCCTTTTTTTTTGACAAAAGCTTTGTCCTTAGCAAAGTGTGAAAATGGATAGACGGATTCCCCATAGAAATCAAGTGTATAAATGTGTGAGTTTAAATAATTAATATTTTGGATTCACATGTGAATGCCTAAATTACCAATGCAGCTCTTGATGGAATTAAGCTATAGCACCCTTGTTCAAATAACTTCTTTTACGACTTCAAAGATTGTGATTCTGAGGCACTCTTCACTTTGAGTCGTGTGCGTAAGCTATCACAAATTTATCTTTGAAAAAAGTACATTAGTGGATTAAAAAGTATATTTACTAATGTGAAAATTGTGTACAATAAAAATAGCTTCCTCCCAGGCTCTCTAATTGTTGTTGTTAGAAGCCCTAGAGGCCAATACTTTTAAGTACTTGTATCGAATTATTTATTAATAATATAACGTTTTATTTATTAATAATATAAGGCACTTCTTTATTATGTTTGTAAGAGTCCAAAATAATAAAGTCCCTAGAATAAATAGTCCGTTTAATATTAAGTGTGACTTAATCATGAGATTAAATTAAACATAAGGACGTTATTCTTAAAGTATCCGTAGTCGAGCTTTAAGGTGAGGTGGGATAACCTTAAAGCATAGAGACTATTATGAAGATAGACTGATGATCGCATCTCATGGATCATAGGATAAGGAGTTATCAAGTCTTGACATAGATATAAATATTAGGAGTAATATTTATATTGGATTGACCCGCTATGAGAGTACTACATGGAATGTTATGTAATGTGTCATAAGTTACTCTCATGGTGATAATGGTGTAAGCCACCCTTAGACCTGAAACCACTATGTACCCTAGATGTGGAGTCAAGTGCTTTATCACTGATCTAACGTTGTCCGTAACTGGATAATCATAAAGGCAGTAGATGGGTACTTTATAAAGCATGTTGAGGGACAGTAGTGTCTTAGATGGAATTTGCTAGTCCTACATAACAGGATAAATGTCTATGGGCCCAATATTGAACTAGACAAGGATGACACAGACTGTGCCTTGTGTTCAATATAGACATAAGGGCAAAGGGGTAATTATACACGCATATTATTACTTAGGTTATGTTTTGATCACATGATAATTTCTCATGATTTGGGTAGCAATGATGTGTTGCTAGATAAGGACCACCATAAGGACAGTATATTGAGAGATAGAGAACACCGTAAAGTACGGTACATTTGAGATAGATATGTTTTGTGATAAAATATCACAAATTAATAAAAGGCGGTACACCATAAGCTATGGTGGGCGCGCGCACATGAGTATGATGACTCATGGGGCGCGCGCCCTAATAAAAAGATATGGTGGACTTTTATTTTAAATCTTTGTCTTGGAGACCAAGATAAGAAATATCTATAAATATAAACCTAGTGAAAGGAGTTTCACACACTTGAGAAAATCATACTAGAGATTTTCATTAGGGGTGTGCAAAATATCCGGTTTGAAGGTCCAAACCCATAGCCAGATCCAAGACCACTTTTAAATATCTGGATTTTAGTATATGGTTATTAAGCAAATTGTTTTTCTTTGGTCGGTTATCCACCCAAATTGAAAGTTTGGATTTGGTTTAAATTGGTTAATAAACCAAACCAGTAAAACTTAAAAATAAGGATTAAATTTAATAAATTATAATGGATATATTACGACAAAATTTTTTTTAAAGGATATATAACAAAAAAAAATTCTAATGAGTAGAAAACCTAAATTTTTTTTGTTGTAAAAAAAATAAAACCTAAATTTTTAATATTCCAACAAGGATAATTTAGGATTTTAATAAAAAAATATGGGTAACTTTGTCAACATAATAAATTATATTTTCTCTCACTTCACCTCTTTAATGGTATAGTTATAACATGATTCATGTTGTTTGTATATCTATCATAATCGTCATCGTTCATTTTGACTTAGAATCTTATAGATTGAATTCTTTTTTTTGGTCATATTATGGATTGAATTTTAACTAGTTTTTAAATGAGAAATTTGGTATTTTAAAAAAAAAACTGAGAAATTTGGTCTTAAAAACTGGATTTTAAAAATAACCAGTTTAAAACTGGATTTTAAAAAATAACCTCTTTTAAACCGATTTTATAATAACAACCGGTTATATATCCGTATCCAGATTTATAACTAGTTATATAACCGGTTTATAAAAAAATATGGTTATAGTTATGTATCCAAATCCATATAAATGGTTTTAGTTTGGATATGGTTTGGTTTGTCAAAAAAACCGACCATGCACACCCCTAATTTTCATAAAGAATATTAGGGTTATGTGAATCGTAATATTTTCTCTAGATATTCTATCTCTCACATAGTTTTTCATTAACAAACTAGCACTTGGATTGAAGAAAAGCTGTTCGCGTGGACTAGTTAGAGACGTTGCGGTTCTACCTTCAACGTTTGTGATCACTTCGTCCGTAATTCAAGAGTTCTACGCTTCAAGAGGTAAAACCCTAAACACATGATCATGCCCCTTCGTAAGAATCTCTTAAAAAAAATAATTAAAATTCCATGTCTATTTTCCTTCACTAATGTCATAACATTATGTAAGCATTTTAACCATATTCTAGTACTTAGTAGTAATTTTTTAGAGCCAATTGACCTTCATATTCCCCCTAAAACTCTCCAACAACTACCTACCTACAGGAAACCACAAGAAGACAGACCAACATCACCTTATAATTCTCAATTTACTGCAGCATTACACCCACCAAGAATCCTCATAGTACCCTTTTCATATACACACTCAGATACTTTATGCTACTATTTATGCGTCTATTTCTTTAATCATATTTTTTTCTTTTATCTTCAACTCTTTATTTTTATTTTTTTCTTCACACACACAGAACCACATAGCAAATGTGTAACACTATTGGAGATTATCCGATCCCGTTTTAATAAATCACACCGATACGTACGACCCTTGGTCCCTTAGTCGAGTTAATACCACGTTTCATTTTGTCTAAGCCCCCCGATATGCGGTAGAATGAGAGAAAGAATAATCTATGCCACTTGATTTCATTTTCAACCAACTTAACTCCACGTTTTAAACTATCTTGAATTAACTACCACATACCGTTCCATTTTATTTATTTAAACATAAAAAAATCTAATGAGATTGCATAAATCTAATGTAACCAAAAAAAAACCTGTAATCTTAAATTTTATAAAATTAATTGTTTTTACCTAAAAATTGATCACTTATTTTATGTTAGTAAAATCCTTTAAACATTACTTATAAGTTGTATCCTATTGAAACACACATTTCGAGACACGAACACTTGACACAACAAAGAAATAGATACATCAACACTACTAAGAGCTAAAATCATCTCCTTCAATTATTTTTCTCCTAGTGTCTTTTTCATTAATTTATCTATCTATCTTTTTTTTTTTATAAATTAATTTATCTATCTCTCTCTTGTTTTTCATCTCTCATCTTCTTTTTATTATTTTATCTCTTCTTACACTTATTTTCATCCAAGAAGAGAGAAAGAAGGAAGAACAGGATCCAACCTCTAAACCAGATCCTTCAAAACTAAGAAAAAGACAAAGATGATAAATGGAGGTCAATATTTTGTCAAATTCACACTCCACACGCGCCGCGCGTTGCCTAGATTATGTGTAAGTAGCAGTTAAAAATTAGTTTGGAAATTGGAAAACCATTCGCCGCACAGTCATCAAAACCAGATCTGAGTTTGTTACTTTAAACACAACAAAATGTGGTGGTCCTCACCATAGGTAACATGCATGCCCCACTCGCACCCCACCACGTGGCTTACCCCTCACCTTCACCACATTATAAAACGCACCACATCATATAACACTACCACAAAACCACACTATAACCACTACCAACCCAAAATTTAAATAATCATAAAATGTGATTGAACGATTGAAGCTTTTTTTCTCAATCCTCATTTTAAATAGGAAGAAGTTATTAAATTACTGAATCGGTTGTCTTAATGCAGCAAAAAATTAGTCACTATATTCGATGATAATCAATTTCAACCAAAAGAATCTCGAATGCACCACATCAGATAACACTACCACAAAACCACACTATAACCACTACCAACACAAAAATTAAATAAATTAAACTACAGTACAAAAAAAGCATCATTCACCTACAACGGTCCACACCTAAATTAATTTATAACATAAAAATAAATTAAAAAAATTCGCCAATACAATCACATGCAAAAAGAGAAAGAAAAAAAAAAACTCGTAAATTTTAAAATTACAAAATAATAAAACAAGAACAATCTAAAATTACAAATCAGGACATTAAAACAGAAGAAATCACAAAAGCAGACAAAGCAAAAACAGCAGAAGCTTTCACATGAACACCAGCAGATTTCCCAGGACTGCTACGCTCCGCCGCAGTCGACGGCGCACCAGCCGGAGCACCTTCCGGACTTTCATCAGCTGGAGCCGGAGGCGAGGCAGGAAACGGAGTAGGCGCATCAGCCGGTGATGGAGCAGAAGCAGGTGTCGGTGAAGGAGCACCGGCGGGCTCCGGCGCCGGTGACGGCGAAGTAGCAAACAACTCCGAAGGAAGAAGCACACTATCAACAGAGTAAATAGAAAGCGGAGTAGCATCCAAAATAGTATCAGCAATCCTCGATGAATCAACGCCGGTATGAAGAGTAACAGAATCACCGGAGACGGTTACAGTGTAATCAAATTTTCCGGCACCGTTGGCAGCTAAACTACTAATAGGATCCTTAGTAGTTTTCAAAGATCCAATAGGAAGATATTTAGCAGCAGCATGATACTGTAAGAGCGAAACCGTTTCAGCATTTGTAAGCTTAGTTAAATCCGGAACGCCACGTGCCTTAAAAGCTTCATCGTTCGGTGCGAAAATCGTTAAGCCTTTATCAGCAGCTGATTGAAAAGTTTTAATCAAACCGTTAGATAAGATTAACGAGGCAAAAGTTTTACATCCAGCTTTTTCAATTAAGGCAGTGATGTTAGTGTCGCTAGACGGAGGTGGAGCGGTTAGAATTCCGGGAGCGATAATGGGAGCATTGATTTCTAAAACGGAGATATTGTAAGGAATTTGTTTGACTGATTTTGTGTAAGATGAATCGAGTTTGGAACCCGGTGCGGCGGAACCGAAACCGACTTTACCGCCTTTTAAGTCGGTGATGTTGACGGATCCGATGTTGCCTTGGGCGTTACCGGTGGTTTGGAAGAGAGTGGTGGTGAGGGTTGTGCCGTTGGTGATTTGGTGTAGTTTAGTGTTGTCGAAGTAATCGAGGAGGATTAAGAGGCTGAGGACTTTTTTAACGACGGCGAGAGGGTGGGTGGAGGTGATGGAAGAGAATGCGGCGTTGTTGAGGACTAAGACGGTGATGGTGGTGCGGGAGTTGATTTCGTCGGCGAGTTTGGTTTGGGTGAGGAAGTTGTTGTATTGGGAGTAGTCAGGGTTGTCGGAGAGAATTTCGGTGATGTTGTGGGCGGAGATGGTGGTGGCGATGGAGAGGATGAGGAGGAGGATGAGATAGTGGTTACCCATTTTGGGGAAATGGGTTTAGTGGAAGTGAGAGAGTGTGGAAGTGAAGTGAAGTGGTAGTGGAAGAGAAGAAGTTAAAGGTGATGATAGTGTGTTTTTGTTTGGTACTGTGTGCGTGTACGTGGTGTTTGTTTGTTTAACTATGGTTAAGTTAAGACTTGAGGGTAGGAAACTAGCTAAGAGCAATTTTAATGGAATCGAATTAAAATGAGTGAATTAAGTGTATGTTTGGTAACACGGTGGGTGTGTCAGAATCACGGTGACCTGCCGTGATTTCCAGAAGCTACAAGTTGTAGCTTCTACAAAATCACGGTTGGTCACTGCAATTCTGACACATCCACCGTGATACCAAACATAGTCTAAGTTGTTTTTTGTGGAATCAAAATGACATGTAAAATTTAATTATTTTTTAATTGATTAAAGTTTTTATTTCAATGGTGATTATTTATAAAGAACTAAAGTTTGACCCGAAATATAGTGTAGAATTTATGAAATATTGGAAAAAATTTATTTGAATCAAATATTAAAAACTCACTTGCCATGTCATGTTGACTATTTAATCACGTTTGGTATATAGTATAAGCAATTTTTTTTTCAAAAAAAAAATATAAGGAATTTGACAATAAATAATCTCCACTAAAGTTGCTCTAAGAAAGAAAATGGAAATTAAATTTGCACTTAAATTAGTGCTCAAGAATTTGAGTAGTATTTTTCATTTTAAAATATAAAAGAATTGATGTGTTTAGTTTAGAATTTTATTCAAATATATTAATTTTATTTGATTAATTTTTTTGTAAATTTTAAGGTAGAGAGAGTATGTTAAAAGTCGTGGATTCAATTCTTTATTCATTATAAACAAAAAACTAAGTTAAATAATTTGTGTGCAAATTATATCATAAAAGAAAAAGTATTTTGTGTGTGCAAAATAGTTTTATTCATATACTATTTAAATATTTTGATTAAATAGGGTAGTAAATAGAATAGACTTGTACACTTTAAAAATAAAGGACGATTTAGAGTTTAAATTTTTATTAATAATATTTTTGATAGTTATCAATAAAACTTATAAATAAACATATAAAACCTTTACCCAAAAAAAAATAAGTATATAAAAAATAAAATATAATTAGATGCATTTATAAAACTTGTTTTGAGACACTCTCTATATCTACAAATTAAGCTTTTTTTTCTTTACTAGAGATTCATTTTGACTTAAAATTAAGAGTTTATGAAACATATTCTTACTGGATAATTTATATAGCCTGCTGAGATTTTTGTTATTTATTATAAGAGCCTGCTGAGTTTATTTTAAATGTGAGAAGAAGACAAAAATAGTGTTTGGTTACATTCAAAAGAGTCTTGATTAAACTAGTTTAAAGTTCAATGATGTTTCAAACTACTCATCAAACAGTTTAATAAACATTCATTAAAGTTCATTAACCAAAAATCCCACCACTACATACGTGATTAATTATATACATACTCGTTTTCCTTAATTATAAATAAATATCTATTTTTTAGATTTGTTTGTATAATAAATATTTATTTTTTATAAAACAAAGAGCGTCTAAATGTCAGAGGATAAAGCCGACTTCGTCTCATCCTTTTTACATGTAGTTTATAAATTCATTATCCATATAAATAGATAATTAATTAATCAAACCACTTTGTTAGTAGTGTATGGTTATGATAGCTAAAATTAGGAAGAATGTATTATGTTGAATTTAAGGTTTATTTCTTAAATTAAAATTAGATTCAAGGGTGAATTTAAATATCTCCTCTATTATTTTTCCTTTTGCGAGATGATAGCTAAAATTAGGAAGAATGTATTATGTTGAATTTAAGGTTTATTTCTTAAATTAAAATTAGATTCAAGGGTGAATTTAAATATATCCTCTATTATTTTTTCCTTTTGCGATGATAAAAATTAATTTTTAACAAATTGATAAGTAAAAATAATTTTGACTAAAATTGAATTAGATGTAAAATATTTTATGGTTTTATACATTTTAATGAAAATGAGTTACGTTGAACAAAAATTTTGAGGATAAAAATTGTTTCTATAATTAGAAGTTTCAATTAAATTAATAATTAGAGTAACCAAGTCATTAGGTTCAAGTGGTTAATGAACTTCACCAAAAAGACGGATTTCGAGAAAACTCCAATTCCTTGGTAGAACAATTTCTTGGCCAGACTTTATTTATTTCGCGGCCGAAAACTCTGCCCTATTAGGGCCCCTTCCCCTAAAAATCAGAGGGTGAAAATCAAAAAATTACCTTTAGAGAAAAACTATTATAGGGTGACAAAATCAATTCTATATATCTATAATCAAAATTTGCCCTTTCAAAATCTTACCTTAAAAAAATTCAATAAAAATTAGTCGTATAAATGCCAGCTCAATCTGACCACCAAAAAAAAAAAAATGCAGCTCAATTTGTAACTACTAAGAAGTAAGAACATTATTGAAAAAGTTAAAATTCACACTTCATATTTTTTATTTATTTACATTTAAAGTGTACGATGTAATTACCATACTACCAAAAAAACAAAGGAAAAAAATAACATTAGTCTGTATAAGTATTGGACACTGTATGGTGGATTCAAATTTCAAATTATACTAGTCTCTTTAGAGTAATATATATTTAATTGTAGTTCTCTATTTATTAAAAAAAAGCAACTCTTTTAGTACTTATTTATTGAACTTAAAGATTTTCTCTGTCCTTAACAATTAGCCATCATCATTATTCTCTCATCTAAATATTTTTACATAAAATAAAAATGTGTTACATTTGGCATTACATATGCCACTATAGTAACCTAATAATATGTGTACTTTTTACAAGCGAAAAAAAAAGGAAAGGTAGGTGGTGGTTAAAGAAAGTATAACCAGAGTTATGAAGAGCATGTGAGAAGGATAGAAGAGAAGGGCCAGGCAGGCAAGGGAACAAAGATGATTTGGTCACAGCTGGAAATGGAAAGATAGGTCGTGGCATTTGTTGGCTTCATTGCTGATCTTTTTGTGAAATTGCTTATGTGTCCTATTCTTTTTCTTCTGTCCTATTCTTACTTTTAAAAATTTGGTGTTTTTTGAATTGGTGGTGTCTTTGTTGTGTTTATTGTGTGCAATGATAAAAAGCATTTGAAATTTTTGTAATGAATTATTCATTGGTAAAAAATAAACTTATAAAATATAATCCTCTCGTTTTGTCTAAGTTTTGACAAATTGTTCAAAATATGAAAGACAATTTCAACATGACAACAAGATAAAAAGTAGTTTTTGAGTGTTTGAAAGCATATCATGCACATAATTTTCTTCTTGCTATCTCTATTGATGGGTTGGGTCAACACGTGTCACCGATAGAGTATCGAAGTATCCTCAAATATCGCCTCATGATACCATTATTTTCTTCTGACGAGACTTGTCCGATCTGTCGTAAGGCATGCTTGGATACATTTGGAGAGCACACACTGCATTGCAGGGAGCTTCCAGTTTCAAATACAAACATGATCTTGTGAGAGATGTTCTTGTTGATGTTCTTCGATGTGCAAGAGTATTAGTGAAGAAAGAGGCACCTGTGAATTTTTTGACTGACCCACATGACAGGAGATCGACACATAAGCAAGATGATGTTTTGATATATAAATGGGTAGGAGGAAAACATGCATGTGTTGACTTGACTGGAGTTTCTCCACTTGTAGGATTGGGGACTGCGAGTTTCAATGTTGGATAGACGGCCCTCAAAGCTGCTTCAAGCAAAGTGACAAAGCATGAAAAACGTGTTCTGACAATCAACATGCTTTTATACCATTTGCTTTTGACACTTTTGACTTTTTGACACTAGATATTGTTAATCTTCTCAATAGAGTTTAAAAAGTCATGCATAACAATGTTGTGTCTTCCAAATCTGTAAATGTGATCTTTAAACGAATTAATTTATAGTTTTTGCTAAATTATAATAAATCGCTATAATTTTAATATACCCTACTACGATACTAAACATAACTTAATCGTCGTGTCTTATGACGTGGGTTATTTTTGAAAGTGATGATCAATAATAATGAAAACTTTATCTATCAAACGTAAAAATAATAAATCAATTATATATCGGTTAGGAAAAAATAGGGGAAGACAAAGAATATTGAAGAAAAGTGTTAAAAACAAGACCATGTCTGCAAGTGGTTAGTTTGCACCAACGTAGAATGTGACAGCGTAAAGAGCGATCGACTTCTATTTGAAAGTAAGGTACTCAAGTCAAGTCAAGTAGTCAAAGGTTAAACTCTGTTCTATGATGTACTTATTCTGATGGGTTTTTGTTACCTTCTAAAGTCTAAACTGCTTCAAAAAATTCTTACTTCTATCATTTTTTGTTAATATTTTTTATCATAATTTTCTATTAAATTGTAGTATTCATCATTGTAAAAAAAATCTTGTCAAATTTATATATTTTAAAGGTGGAAAAATAAAATTTTCATGTTCCAACTTAGACTTCTACAAATGATCATTCTTAGATGTTCTAATATCAATTGAGTTGTACATACAATACAACGACACCATCAATTATAAAAAAAAAAGTATATTTACATTGAAAAATTATAACAATTATAAAAAAAAATAGCATGAAAAATTACACTGAAGAATAATAATTATGGAGATTGGAGAAGTGGACTGAGTTGTAACTTGCAAAATCTCATGCAATAATAACATTACACTAATAATAAGACTTTAGTTATGATTTGAATACTTGGTGGTTTCACCCTTATCTTGATTAGGTGTTAACACTACTTGATGATAAGATTTTCTTCTGTTTTATAAACAATCACTTATTTACGGCGTCTAAATTCTTATTATGTATTTACGTGTACCAATTTATTATTGATGTCTTTTTTTCTATATTACTTTAAAGTCTCTACGATAAATTATAATAAAAGAATAACTTTAACAAAAAAAATTAACATTACTAGTTTACTACTTTAAATTTAAAAACCATAAATTAATATGATTAAAATTTTCTCCAAAAACACCCGTATAAAGGAACAGAGAGGCAATCTCGACTTATATGTTCTTGAGTCCCTGCAGGATAACTCAAGTGGTAAGAGCTGGGGACATGGGGTGGGTAGAGGAAGTTCAGGGTTCAAATTCTGGTGACAATATTTTATATTTCTGATGTACAAAAAAAAAAGACTTATATGTTCTTGAATTCGCCTGATTAAAATGGTTATTGGCACATTCAGTTCAAGCGTACGCGACAAGATCAAATAACAAAAATGCTAATTGGTTAGCCAATCTATCATAGTCTTATACAAAATTCTTTTGATGTAATGATACTAGAGACTTCTCCTAAAAAACTTCATAGTATTTTTTATTTGATGACTACATTTCCGGAGCTTGCATGTCGAAGTATTTTTTTTTTCTTTTTCTTAGGCTTTGTCCTATTCGTGTACAAAAAAGAAGGAACAGAGTGGCAGTTTTGAACTAATGCTCCATTTGAGTTCAACAAACTTGGAACGGAGGACCATTAATGGGACTCCAAAGAACCATCAGTCTAGTGTTGAGCTGAGCTCCCTAGATGTGTCCGGTGGACAACTATTGTCTCTTCTAAGTATAATAGAATCGAACCGTGGTCTTCTCTATATTAAGTTCTGTGTCAATTATCATTATATCAATTAATATTTAGTGACACAGAATATTTTTTTTATATAAATAGTATATATTTATTAAAATATATAGTTTATATTTTGCAATGTATTTCTATCCTCATGAGTATTAATCTCTCGCGGGTCATAAGAACATGACAATATGCAGAGGTTGAAGTTAAACCCTCACATTATTCACTATTTATCTTAAGAAATAAAATACTAGCTACTTGCTAAAAAAAATACTATTCTTTTGATTTCATAATAAGTGCCTCATTTGTGATATTTTTCTATCTTAATTTAATTGCCACTCTAAAACACCAATAAAATTTTAACTATTTTTTTCACCAATATATCCTTATTGTTTAATCTCAACTTACATCCCTACTCACTGCCTAAAAAGTGTTTTAGTAAAAAAAACTTATTTTATAAAAAAAACCCACAAACCCAAGTATTTATTTAAGAACCACATACATGAAGTAAACCATGAGAAGAAGAAAGTGTTATTTATTTCCAATATATGTCGAAAAACATAGCTGGCAACATCAATAAGTGGCTAAATTGGCTAATAGTGCCAAACTACCAACTTTAGTATTTGTGATGTTAAGAGACATTGAGGCTAAAAATTGCTTAAAAGAGAAAATATATTAAGAATTGCCACGTTGATGCTTGACCTATAGTGTTTGGCATGATCCTTTTATGAATAGTGGAAAGTGAACAATAACACAGCATAATAATATAACCATGATCATGTAGCAGTTGGAATAAACTTTTTCCAAATGTGGCCAATATAGTCATCACTTCCTCCTATATATAGTAACTATTTTGACTCGTTTTCTTTTGTCTCAACCACACTATGGAACAAAATTACAAATCAAGCTCCTTTAGCTTTCTTTGATTTCACAAAAGCTTCACTCCCTTTGCTTGTGACTAGAGAAAATGTCCCAGTTCTCTTGTTAGTTGTTACTTGACAACGTTATCAAAGAAAAATTCTGTAAAATATAGCTACCTTTTTCTTTTTTGCTACACAATATTTATCATATATATAAAAATTAATCCGAAGATAAACATATAATAAGTTGCGCCGCTATCCGAATATAACTTGAATTATAGTTTAGTTACATTATTTTGGTACATAGAGTTCATATCAGTGTGATTCAGTGGGTATGTACTTCACATGAGGTAAAAAAGGAGGAATAAATTAAAAAATTCATTTTGGCTTCGCCCAGGCTCGAACTGGGGACCTTCAGTGTGTTAGACTGACGTGATAACCAACTACACCACGAAACCACATGTCAAAATGAGTCAATAATCGGCTTATAATCACTGGCTAGCTGGGCAGTAAATTAAGCAAGAAACCACATGTTACTGTTGTTTGTAAAGACGTTTTTACAACCTCTTATTTTTCTTAAAATATTATAGATTTTCATACTCTTGGAACAAATGCATAAACTATAATGAGAAAAATAGGATAAAATTATTAAAAATGCATAAATATAACATACTTCTTAAGATACCACTTCTAGTACAATGTCAAACAAAAGAAATAGTTCGAATTTCGGGTAATAGCATTTGTATGAGGACGTGAACCCTACCTAAATAAATATAGGCCGAGTTTATTTGATTTGGTTAAGACTTTGAACCAAAACATGAAAATTAAATAAATTGATTTAGACTGTATTTTTTAATTCATGGAATAATTGATTTAGTTCTTAGAGACTAGAGTGATTGGTGGTGATATTTATTCGATAATAATTCAATCTTATGCGATATAGGCATTTCCCATATCTTTTGATCGTGTATTTTTACTTGACAAAATCAATCGAAAGATGGCTTATGATAATGTATTTTTCTGAGCAACAATGTGGGAGAAGAACAATCACCAAGTAACCTATGTCATATGAATAAAAATCACAATTTTTGAGTGATCACTCTATCTCCTCATTTTGAATTGTATAACTGTTTCTGTTAATTCAATTACTTTCTCCAACAGTTGGCATCGAGAGTCTAATTCAAATCAATAACTGTGAGTGTAACACAATATAGTGAAATAAAATCAGATAAGTGTGAGTGAAACTCATTGCATGTATCACTGGTGAAATTGAATGACAATAACATCATGGGGGAAAAATTTACCTATCTTTGAAAGCAAAAATTGGGACCAATGGAAGAAACAAATGGAGGTGTTATGTAATGAATAATGGTTAAGTATAGGATTAAGTAGTTTAAGTATTATGATGATGAGTCATGCTCAATGATGAGTCATCAAATGAGATTAATCTAGATCATTCTAGAAAGCACGACTCATCATAATACTTAAGTTATTTAATCCTACTCAATGATTTTTAATTTTTTTAATAATTTGTATATATGATCTGAATAATAGTATAAACTTTTAATTCAACCGTAAATTTTATAATACATTATGCACCACTTGATCAACTATTGCTTGTTAAAATCGGACCCAAGTTTGGAATTCTTATCCTATTCCTATAATTCTAATCAGTCTTAACTCAATTAGATAAAAATGCTGAAATTATTACATGATCGGGTTTGAACCCTAGTCCATCTACTTTATGTGAGAGTTTTTAATATTTGTCATTTTATATACATATAATTTTTTTTTAATAATAAGTTATTTAGAAGTAATAAATAAGTCTATAAAATATCCTCGTGAATTTACATCAGTTGTAAATAACATTACATTTTATAGATAGAGTCGGAACATGTAATTAGTTAAACTAATAAATAAATTTATTAATTCCAATTTGAGTTGTGATTTACCCGGGAAGAGAACTTGATCAAACTATATAAACCCCACCCTATTCAATTTTTGAATTTTCAGTTTGTTACAATAACAGTTACACACTCGATCTCGTTTCATACCTTTCCCTCTCGCGTTTCTCTCTTCCAAATTCCTGAAGAATCCCACTGCTTCCTCTTCCTCTCTCAGGTTTCTCTCTCCTTCTACACGCTCATCTACCTCTGAATCTGAAGAATCCGAGCAAAATCTCAATTCGCATTTTGTTTAATTCATATTTTGATTCTCGCGTATTTTAGCTTTTTCTTCGATGAATCTGAAATTATCGTTTTCTATGTTATGTTTTCATCTCAGATTTGACAAATTCAGCAATTGTGTGAGAAATCTATTGCATCGAAATGCTTTTTCTAACATTTTTTTTCTTCTTCTTCTTCTTAAGTTTAGTGTTAGTTGCTATGAATTTAGTTGTATTTGATGGTTAGTGTCTTAGTCATAGCTTTAATTGAAGATATTTTTCATTTTCGCGAGTTATCATCTTCAAAATGAATTTCCGTTGCTTGAGATTCGGCGATACTTGTTTTGATTGATAATGCAAAAGATTACGATTCGCGAGTGAAGTGAAATGGAAAGGGAAACGTTGAATTAAGTGTTAACAGAGATTTATAAGTTCTAGGTTTCTTACTATTTTCAGCAGTATTCGACGGAATAATTTTTCCATTATTTTTTTTAATTTTAATTAAATTGAAATTAATGATTATGTTAGATTTTTTAATCATGACAGTGACCTTCATTTTGTGAATTTTTGTTAAGATAACTACGATGGTTAATTTTGCTGTTTTATTGTGTTATTGTGTATTTCTATTGTATGAAAATTACTTGGGATAAACAGTGATCGATTATATGCAACGTTATATCTTATCTTATCGTATCTTATCTTATTTGCTTGATTATGTTTTCTTTAATTTTGTTGATATTGTACTTTAGAACTGATGTTCTGTTTTCAACTGGTTAATTGTGCAGTTAATTCAGCATCCCGATTATGGATTCGTATTCTTTGAAGTCTGTGTTCGATTTGCCTCAACCTTTTCAATCATGTTTTAGTTTCAGGTACTATATATTTCTTTTAATATGCGACATATATAGTAAGTTGCTGCTACTGACAAGTTTAGCTACATTGAAGCTTTTAAAATGTAGTTTCATATCAGCTTCTATAACTTGTATTTTGGACATACTTTAAATTATTAGATTGCGCTCATTTATGCGTTGTTTGTGACGTAACATAGAAATTGATGATTTTTCTGTACAATTTCAAACCTCTGATAGTGTTGAGTTAGAAAAGAATATGCATCTAAAGCGATCTGAAACGGGTTCTTATTAATATTCTAATAAACTCTCTATGCTATGTGGCATACAGATATTTTAATTCACTTCAGAGTGAATGCTTTCCTACCTGTTACCACTCCGATGTAAACATGGTCATCTCTGCTCCAACCGGAAGTGGTAAAACAGTACTCTTTGAGCTTTGTATTTTAAGGCTTCTCTCCAATTCCATATCATCTGACGGAAGATTCATACATGTGAAAGGATCTCTTAAAACAGTAAGTAATTTCCCACAAGATTCTGGCACTGAAAACTTTTCTCATAGTAATCTTTCTGAGAAGTCGTATTGGTCAGTGGTGTAAACCTGATACTTTTTTGACATAAAGAAGACTCATATTGTATTTTTGCATAAAAAACAATCCAAGCTTTTGTATGGTGAATAACTGAATCATTTGAAGCTTACAATTTGATATAGATTTTAATTATCATGTCTCATTAACTAATTATTCGTACGATGATCTTTTCACTTGCTGTCAAGATCTATATTGCCCCATCTAAGGCCTTAGTTCAGGAGAAGGTCCGTGATTGGAATCAGAAATTTGGACCATGGGGGATATCTTGCCTGGAGCTGACAGGTGACAATGAATCTTACACTCCAAGAAATATAAATGAAGCAGATATCATTCTAACCACTCCAGAGGTCAGTATTCAAATCAGAGTTATCTGAACATAAGTAAATCAAGACACTTAATCTTTAGTGTAATTTTCTTTTTTCTTCTTAGAAATATTAAATGGACGTAGATTTCAATATAATCATGAATTATAATGTTTATGCACATATTGTCTAATCCAAAGAGACACAAGAAACATTTATTTCTCCTGTCAGACTGAAATGCACACACTATGATTGATTTGTGGACACTATAGGAGGTGGCTAAACTTCATTTTTCAATGAATAGAAATTTGATGCAGTGTCACGATATGGTATAGAAAGCGGTGGTTTGAGTTTTTTCAGTGACATAGCACTTCTACTAATTGACGAAGTTCATCTTCTGAATGATCCACGTGGAGCTGCACTGGAAGCAATTGTTAGCAGAATAAAAATTGTTTCTGGCAATCCAAAAATGAAATTAAACCCTCTGGCTCAGGTCCGCTTCCTCGCTTTATCAGCAACAATTCCAAATATTGAGGATCTAGGTATTTTTCTATTTCACTTGATGTTGTCACAAGAGTTAAAATAACATTTAAACAACCATGGGAAGATTTTCATGCAATATACGTACTATTGCAGCTAAATGGCTCCTGGTTCCTGACCAAGGGATCAAAAGGTAGATTTCCACCTCCACATTCATTATATGCCTTTTTACTATAATGCTGCTACTCAATACCCAGAAATATATTTCCTTTTGAATGTTTGCAGGTTTGGAGAAGAAATGAGGCCAGTAAAGCTGACAACCAAGGTTTTTGGTATGCTAGTAAATTTAACATATTCATGATTGAATCAGTTTCCTATCATTTTCATTCATTGGACTAATAAAAATTACAACTACCAAATTTATGCAGGCTATGCTCCAGCCAAGAATGACTTTCTATTTGAGAAGGTTGGTTTGAAGTTGACTAACTTAAATAATATCAATACTTTTAAATAATCCATTCCATCATTTAACTTCGTCTTACTTTCTGTTTTAAACTACCATGCAGCGTCTTCAAAACTATATTTTTGGTAAGCAGTGTAATTCATTTTATGAATTAACAGCTTTATGCTTTGTAACTTTTCTATGCTATTAACCTTTCTACATAAGAAGAAAAATCATCCTTCTATGTGTACAACGGATTTCAGATATACTCATGCAGTACTCTAAAGGGAAATCTGCACTTATATTTTGTTCAACAAGAAAAGGAGCTCAAGAAGCAGCTCAGAGACTTGCTCAAATTGTCATGAATTTTGGTCAATCAAATCCTTTCATTAAGAGCAGAGAACAGCAAGATCAGCTAAGGGAGGCTTCCCTTTCACTTAGTGACAAGCAAATGCAATCATATATTCTTTATGGTGGTATGACTTTTCTTGACTGGAAATTAGTTATTGTATTTCAATAATAACTACTTAAACAATACAAGGTGAAATATGATCAAAAGCTTTGCAACGGGGCTTAAACATGTAACAAGGGAACAGCCATATTGGCTTGTCGTCTAATAAATTTAACACAATAGTTTGCTGGCAGTTGGTTATCACAATGGCGGGCTTTGCCTCAAAGATCGCAATATTGTGGAAGGCCTTTTTCTCAAAGGTGACATCCAAGTACTATGCACTACAAATACACTAGCCCATGGAATCAACCTCCCAGCGCATACTGTGGTTATTAAGTCAACGCAACACTAGTATGTTTTATTTTTAAAATATTGTATGCACTTCATTGTAGTATATTAGAAAACAAATTTGAGCCCTCCTCTTTTTTCAATCAACTTAATGTAATATTTATCATTTCCAGCAACAAGGAAAAAGGTCTTTACATGGAATACGACCGCTCCACTGTATTGCAGGTTTGCTTATTAAGATACCTTATGATAGTGTTAGTTTGTCTATAGACAGTATTGCAAGAGGACAAGTGATGACTGATGATTAATTACATATTTCATTCGTATAGTATAGGTTTTACTAATTTGAATCTTGCGTCAATACATTTATCAGTTGTATATAAGTATGGCACAGAATGACTATATAAAAAAGTAGTGGCCAGGACCAACATTTTGGCACTGCAATGCGCACGCAATATTCCAAGAGTGTTAAATTCTCCTTTTTTTATGGAAACATGAACAAAAAATTGTTTGTAAGTACATTCTATTTTGTTTAGAAGTGCACTTCCAGACAATGTTCGACATTGCATTTTTAAAAACTGGGAAAAAATTAGTAGAGAAAATGGGATAAAATTTAGAGTTGTTTTTCCTTTCTTATTTTGATTGGCATTGGCCTAAATTTTGGTTAGTAACCCACCCAACAAATCAATGCTTGAGTATTTTTCAATGTTATATAGTTGAACTATTTGAATGTTAATATATGATTTGGGCTAAATTTTTTATCGCACAGATGTCTGGAAGGGCAGGTCGACCACCATTTGATGATACAGGCATGGTTATAATCATGACAAGGAGAGAAACGGTGAACTATTCTGCAGAATACTTTTTAACTTCTACTCTTCCAAAGTTTTTCAATTTTGACCCAAAACTCTGTGCTTTCACACATAATCTTATATTTCTCATACATGTTTGTACTCCAGGTTCATTTATATGAAAATCTCTTAAGTGGGTGTGAAGTAGTGGAATCGCAGTAAGACATCCTTTTTCTCTGTTGCCAATAGATATAACATACTTTAATGTTGCTCATATTCTGTAAACAATGGCCAATTATCTCGTTCAACAAATTGATTTTTGTTTATCCTAGATTACTCTCATGTGTGACGGAGCATTTACTTGCGGAAATAGTTCAATTGACAGTATCTGATATTACAAAAGCCATTGAATGGATGAAATGCTCATACTTGTATGTTAGAATGAAAAGGGTAAGTGAGTACAAACGACTTTTAGTGCTGTCTTAGTTTCTACCATCCCATCTCATTAATACTTTTATCCATGAGAAGAATCCTGAGAACTATGCAGTTAAGAAAGGAATTTCTGACAATCGTTTAGAGAAGCATGTGCAAGGTACAATTGTCACCATCTGGCTATCTTTTATATCTTTCTATTGCTCAGTATCTCCATTTCTCTTTCACCTAGATAGTTTTCCCCCAATTCCCTGCTATAAGTTATTAAAATCATGTTATCTCAGATATTTGTGTTCAGAAAGTTAATGAGTTATCACAGTATCAAATGGTCTGGGTTGATGAAGATGGTTTCCTCTTGAGACCATTAGGTATTGAAATATTCAAGTATAATGATATCCCTTAAATATTTGTGAAAATCCAAACTGGTCGCTGATATTTTTCCTTTTCCTACCTCAGATCCTGGAAGGTTAATGACAAAGTACTATTTGAGATTTGACACCATGAAACAGATAATGCGGACTCCTGAAAACTGCAGTTTAGAAGATGCTCTTCGTGTTGTATGCTTTGCTGAAGAAATTTCATGTGCGGATGTGTTTAAACTTTTTATATTAGGCGACATTATTTTGGCATTAAACATTGACAGAATTATTTAATTTAAAATGAAGGGATACAGCTCAGACGCAATGAAAAAAAGATCTTAAATGAGATCAATGCAGACAAAGATGGCCGGCTTCGATTTCACATTCTTGGAGATAAAGGGAAAAAGAAAAAGCGCATTCAAACAAGAGAAGAAAAGATATTTATTTTAGCAAATGACTGCTTAACAGGTGATCCTTCTGTGCATGACCTATCTCTGATTCAGGTAAGCATTGCAACATCAGTATTTACTGCTACAGATCAACATAGTTATGTCTTGGTGATTCAATAAACTCCTTGTACAGGACATAAATTCTATATGTTCGAATGGATGTAGAATTGCAAAATGCATGAAAGACTATTTTGTTTATAAAAGGAATTTCAAAGGAGCTGTGAATTCAGCCCTTTTAGCAAAATCATTAAACCAGAAACTTTGGGATGATAGTCCATACCTTTTAAAACAGTTGCCTGGAATTGGGATGGTTACAGCAAAGGTGATATTAATTGATTTTATGTATTTATTTATTTTATTAATGCATATTATAATTGCTAATACTTTATGCATTTATCCTTTAATTGCTTGATTTTCTTAATTTGATGTTCTTTACAGGCACTGCATTCAATGGGAGTTAAATCATTTGAAGCACTTGCTGAAGCTGATGCACGGAAAATAGAGATAGTGACTGGTCGAAAATACCCGTTTGGTAACCATATTAAGGATTCTCTCTTATCGCTACCTCCAAAAGTTGATGTGAAGCTTGCAGAAATCGAAAGCCGTGGAAATTCCAAGATAGTAGTAACACTGACTAGGATATCACAGTCAGGGCAGTCAGCAAAAGGACATTATGCTGATATGGTGTGTTACTGAATATTTTCATAGAAGAATTTTAGATATTTAATAATTTAAATAATTTTCCCAAATTTCTTTCTCACAGATCATTGGTTCAGAAGAAGACAACACTATTCTCTTTCATGAAAAAATTAGGTGATGTGATGATGACTTGCAAATTCAGATTTTATAACTTGATAATGTACACCAATTATAAGAGTTTCTGTCAAACATGTCTGCTTGATGGTATTGACTAATAAATACTAGTATTAGTATTATGGCACTCTATTTGTGTGAGCTGTTGTTTCCTCATCTAATCACAGTTTAATATTTTTCAAAATGTTATTGCAGGGTTGATCAGTTCTCCAGGTACATGAATTAACCATGGCTTTTATATTTGCAGTAAAATTTTTTTATGTTAGAGGCTTAGAGTAAAAAAAAAATTATGTTAGAGGCTTAGAGAATATCTAGACTGAATTAAGGGGTAGTGAAATATCCAGTGTTTGAACCTTAGAAACTCACATAACTACTAACTTACTAATAATTGTTATAACAAAAATGGTTTGACTGAAGCATGTTAAAAATTTTAATTTGGAAAGTCACTGCATTACATCATTATAATATTGTGGCCATTGTACTTGTAAGTAAGCTTGAGAAATTGTTTGCAAGGAAGTTGTAAAATTTATGATTTCTTTATGGATTGGTGTGAATATTGTAAACAGTTATGATTACTACATATTTGGGTTGCTTGTAAATGAATAAATTGTATAACTCTTACCGTCCTAGAGTCAAATACTCTTCTGCTGCCTATTTTTAAATTTCCAACACATATTTCAGTCTGAGATAATTATGTTTTCATATTACAGCCCATATAGCACAACAATTCTTGTGCCCATCTCACAAGGGAATCAAACTATCAAAGCCAATTTTATATTTGAGGAATACAGTAAGAAGTGGTTAATAACCTCTCCATAATAGTTTAGTCTATATTGTGGAATTATGATTCAATTCTTCAGTTTTTTTCTTCATACAGTTGGTATTGATGTCCACCAAAAGCATTTCTTTATGAAAGAGAGCAATTCAAATGTGATTTTAAAAAGAAACAGGAAGCAAGCTTCTTTTCCTCCACCTGAAGAGATATTTGTAATAGAAGATGATGACAGAAGTCTAACTCGTATACCGCAGGAAGAGACAAGCACTTTGAGCAAGGATACGGATGAAAGTAATTTCATGTAAGTCATCTTTACTCGGAATGCCTGACATAAATATTTATCTTCTTGTTGTGAATTAAAGTATAGAATTCTGAAGACATCAAATATTTACAGTGCTCTTTATTTGCAGTCCTACTTTCAACCTTTTGGATGAAATGTTTGAGGAAGGTAGCACTCCTACTATTATTTTACTAACTTCTAGGATTTTCAAAAACATTATTCTCTTCACCAACTAATTCTGTCATTTTGTGTGGAAGATGAGTGCACTCTTGAGGTTGAAGAAGACAAATTCAAAATCCTCAATGAAAAAACAGTATTTGATCACATACGGGAGAAAGCCAAAAACTTTTCTCTCCTGTCTTCATTTGAAAATATTCGCTGTCCATCAGTGGAGGTCCTCCTTGGAAGAAATCATAACCGAGAGAAATGGTCTGGTCATGAGAAGAGGTCTTACCATGGGCATGAGGTAGTTGTTTTGGATGATGATGACAACAAATTTCCTGGACAAACTGATGTCAATTTTCCTACTGATCTCAGAAAAGCAGAACACGAAGATACCGACCTTTGTATGACTTTAAATAATCATAATATAGCTGAAAGCTCAGATAACATGAGCAGTGTAGTTGATACAGGTACACCTTTGCACTAGCTGTGTAGTTAATACAATAATTTTTATTGTTTTTTAATGTCATTATTGTTTCTTTATTTGCTGAAGGTCTTTTCTTCCCTGAATCTAAAGCAAGTAGTTATGAAAATGCAACTGAAGAAACTGTATTTGACCATATAAAGAGAAAATCTAAGGATTTTCCCCAGATTAGTAAGCTTGATTGCGCGGACACAGGAATCAAGAAAATCGAATTCTTCTCAAAGAATCATCCCATTTCTTTGAAAGCTGCTTTAGGTATGGTACCAGAGACAAATTTCTCAGACATGGTCACCGGTAGTATGCTTACTTCAGATATAGAAACAGCTGATGTGGAAAACTATTCATCTGGTATTCAACTTGGCACTTCTGTTAAACACAAGAAATCTGAAGATTTTTGTTGCACAGATGGAGTAGTTAATATTTCTAAGGGCGTTTCAAGCACCAATTCTGTTCGACCGTCCAATTTTGTTCCAAGTGTTGGTTTTCCAATATCTAAAGAGAAAAATTGGTTGGTAGATTCTGGAAACTTTGAACATAGCATTAAGAAGCAGCGGTGCTCGCCAATAGCATCAAAAGAAGAGAAGTTAAATTCATGTGATATAAGAAGACAGTGCTGTTCTTTGGAAACTACAGGTCAAATGATTCAAATAGAGCCATGTCTTGGATTTAAAAGTGTATTCTCTTTTCTGTGATTTTCTTTTACAAGAGGACAGCTGAGAATAGTACCAAAGTGTTGACTACTGCTGATGCTTTTATTCGTCGAACGAACATTTACTGCCGAGGACTTGTACTGTACTGCTTTGGTGAACAGGTAGAACTTGACAATGTAGGATTGCAGTTATAGATGTATACATCTGAAATAAATTTAGCAACATTGAAAATATATAATGGTTCTGATAAAATATAGAGGAAAATACACTCATCTCCCTTTTGATTTGATTGAATGTTAACATCTTCTTTGGCTTTCAAAATACATCAACCTTCCTTTGCTATCATGATGTAATTGTTAGCGATTCGTTTGGCTTGAACCTCCCTTTGCTTTCTTATGCTTCTTGGTGCCTTGCTTCCATTTTTCAATAACTTCACTAATCCACTGTTTCTAACTATTGAAAATTGTTAACCATACGCCTACGGTCGCATAGCTTTTACAGAAGATGAAATAACTGTGTTTTTAACATACTTATCTTAGCTTGAATTGTTTAACATATTGTTCTCATCCACGCATTCCATATTTTTCAGGAAGTTCAAAACTAAATTATTTTAATTACTGGATTATCCCAAAAAATATTATTTGCAAAAGTAGAACTTCGAAGGGGCTGAAAAGTAGTTTACAATGGGCATCACCACCATTTCTGTACTGAAATGCAAATGCATGACAGTGGCAAACCATGAATTTGTATCTGTTTAAACTTTAAAGACCAACATGGTTTCTTTGGCTGTATGCAATATGAACTGCTGGAAATTAATAAGCTCAAATTGAGCGCAAACATGACTGTAAAACGCCCTCGGATCAAAGGTTATATATGATTTTTTGAATGAATGTGAATCCAAACGGGACGATTCATCCATATAAAGTCCAAACGGAACATAGGTGAGGAAAATGAAATATAACTTTTAAGTTTTTATCAAAATGGCCCTATATGCATGCACGCAAGATCTTTGCAAAGAGAGGAGTTGAACCTCTATCCACACAATACAAGCCACAAGGCACCATAGTGAAGGAGTGCACTTGGAATCATAGGCATGTGGTTTGATTTAGATATAATGGCTCAAAGATATATATAATTATATTGTTGCTCTTGTCAAAAAAAATAAAAATATATTGTTGCTGGTAAAGAATACGTCATCTACAAGGTAACAACGTTTTGGTTGTTTAGACTTTAGAGAGTGCGGTTATTACTATGTATATTTAGTACAGAGAATAGTTTTCAAGTTGTCAGGATGGCCGAGTGGTCTAAGGCGCCAGACTCAAGTTCTGGTCTTCGAGAGAGGGCGTGGGTTCAAATCCCACTTCGGACAATATTTTTATTAAGTTTTGGTAGTTTCAAGCAAAATTCTTCCATTTAAATTGAACATTAGAACTTAGTTTTAATATTAAAATTTAATTAAATGAACATTGATAAAGTCACTCTAACTTTAACATTGATAAAGTCACTCTAACTTTATTTTAGTCTCATATTACTATTTACTGTAAGAATTCGATGAGAAAATACATCATATCTTGTAAGCCTTAATGTAAAGTTTGTTCCTCCTCATGTTATCTCTCTTTTTCATTGTTAACCTCATGCATTATAGTTCATTGTTTGGCTCTGTTTAGCTTCTGAGTATAATTTATAAGTTTATTTTAAAAAATAAATCCCGTTTGATAATTTATCATTTTTTTCCTTCAAATTTTACTTGAAAATACATGTGCATGAATAAACTATTTCAACCGTTAATTTTATCAAACACTGCAATCATATCTATAAACTATTTCAACCGTTAATTTTGATGTTATTTCATATCTATAAATTATTTCAACCTTTAATTTTATCAAACACTACAAACTCAATCAGCTAACTATATCCCTATTTTTCGCCAAACAGAGTCTTTATATTGTTTCCTTATTTTTATTACTTTTAGTTAAATGATTGATTTCAAAGTATTAATGACGTTCAAATAAGAGTACATTGTTTAAGAGAGTCTGAATTCTTAGTCCAATGATTAATGAACTCACAATTACAAGTTGAATTATACTCTCGAAATCAACACACTTGCTTTGAAGATTAAAAATTCATATGTTGCCCCGTAAACAATTTCTCTTTACATATTTTTCTCTCATTTCTAGTAAAACTTATCAACCATGAATAATCAATCCCCTTGAGTTTGAATTTGTACAATCATTTTAAAAACACTTAAATATATTGCAAACATACTATTATATTAGTATATAGACCCGTGCAAGGCACAGGGAAAAATACTTTTTGAGTTAAATTGAAAATAAAATACTGTAAAATTTAAAATTTGATGTGATTTTAGATATTGTACGGTATTTTTAACTGAGACTTGAATTTTGTCACCCTAAATTTTTTGAAACACAACTTTGTTAGATTGAACTCCGAGTTAAATTAAAAACATGAAATTATAGGTTAAAATCTTAAAAATCTGAAAATAGTTTTATAAGCCATCAAAATCATTTCAATTGACAAAATAAAAATTGATTTTGTTCAAATCTTATACAAAACCATAAACCCACGACTTGAACTTCGAAATCTAAAAATTCCTTTTCCCCAATAATTGTAGCAACAAAAAAAGGTTTTTCCAGCCATTACAAAGTTCAATTTTAGAATTAAACGAAATACTAAAAGAAAATGTCAAATTTTCAAGCACAAAAAATTGGACTATGCATGAGAAGATACTAACATTAGTTCAAAAATCATTTCAAAGTAAAGAAGATAAAAGATAAAACAAACTAATGACAAACATTAGATCTCTATAGAGAGCATAAGTGCATAACTAATCCACCATGTAAAAAATGTGTATGTGTATTAATCGCTTTTGACATAAATTCTAAAAAGACTCTCACTCCATTATTGACTCCCTCATAAGCTTCTTAATTATTTTCTTCTTCCTATTCATAATAATGAAAGTAAAATGTCAAACTCTGAAACAACAAAACAGGGAGAATGGAGAAAGAACATGTGAAGTAAAGAAATAGAGAAATATATGTGAATCAACATAGAACACATAAGTCCTATTTATACATCAAAACTTCAATATTAAGGGGATAATGTGAACTAAAACTACATAGGAACTTGAATTAATAGTTGGAATAAGCATAGATAATTGAAATAGTATGTATGTAAGGATCCTAGAGAAGATTATTACAAATAAAACAGAAAAAAAAACATGGAGAGGTGAACATTAGGAGGTGAAAATTGAGAAATGGTAAACAACATAGAGCCATAGAGGTAAGAATGGAAAAGAATAAAAGAATCCCACGAAAAAACTAATATTGAGGAGATGAACCAAAAACCTATACAACAACAAACATATAAATCGAATTTGTAATTAATGGAATTTGGAAAGCTTAACATATTGTACATTGAAAACATGCATGAATTAGGCTTGACATTGAAAACACACATTTGTCCTCTATCAGTACCAATAAAACGGGTGCATGTGTATACATTGAACATTAAAATTTACTTAATTAATTATAATTAACAAATTAAATAATCAAATAAAATATATTTATAGAAATATTACTAATAATAGCAACTATTAAATAGTAAGCATTCTAAAAAATTGACAAATGTCAAACTTGCCAAAGAACTACTCTTGCTTTATTATATTGTATGATGTTATTAAATCTTATAATATATTGACATCGTGAAAATTCATATATTCTTTTTTTTCTTCTTTTTTCTTGAATGGGAAATTTCATATATTCTAACACATTCAAAGAGTGGAAGTTTTTAAAATTGATATAACATAATATATACATGTGCATGAATAAATTATAGTTGCAGCCATTCCATTCAAGGCTGTATTGTGCAGGTCTCTAAATTCAAAACAAAAACCTTTGAGGCTACATGATTTTAGGATATTAACAAACCTTGATGCCATTGTCTTGCTCTATATTTCAATTAATGTACATTTTATTTTGAGTTTTAAGCACATGCACAAATCACAGCATGTTCTCTGAATAAGACCTCAATTTGAGCCAAACTCTTCATTCCACTTCTCTAGATCTTCCCATTTACTTTTGTTTAAACTTGGTCTTATCACAGCCATTGCTTTCTTGAAATCCTCGTATCTTAGTCCTCTTACCTGATAAAAACAGAAAGAAAAAAAAAGTAATTAACCTCAACAACACATAAAGGTAAAGCTTACAAGATTAGTAATAATCTGTAACAAAAATTAAAGGAATTTGAAACCAGCATGCCTGATTTGCCTTGACAGTAAGAATGTTAGAACCCAGTTCTCTAATTGGCATCATCGCAGCTTCTTCACACAAGGCTTGCAGATCACTTCCAGAGTATCCTGTAAACCAAGCAAAAAAATAATAAATACTAATAATGGTCATATTTGGACACAAACAACAAATAAATTATTTTTTTGAAAAGAGTATCTCCGCATATTAATTTCCTTTTCAGTATGGGTGTACGACTTAAAATCTATACTTACCATCAGTCTCTTTTACAAGCATTTCTAGATCTCTACCTGTAACATAAAAATCAAAAGTTTTTAGTTTAAGAAAGTACAGACTCTCGATTAGTGAAGGATGTCAACATAGAAAGTACAGACTCTCGATTAGTAAATTTTTTTGCGTGTTTGGTTGCTCCGATATCCCTAAGAATACACATTTCAAAAGAAGTATCCGGGAAAAAAAGAACAAGATGCTTACTAGGTAAGGAGAATGCTTGACCCTTGAGTTTGTGTTTTAGCAGAAGTTTACGAACGTTTTCATTCGGTAAAGGTATGTATATTCTCTTAACCTATCACAATAAAAACAAGAGTTAGTAAGGAATCATATCAATAAAAAAAATCGATTATAAGATGAAGAGTGCTAACAACACACATTTTTCTTATCAAACTAGAACTGGATGATCATTTAATAATTCTAACTGATAAAACATTCTCCACTTAAAATTACATTGGCACCATGAAATTCAGACATTGTATCATATTTTTAATACAGTAAAGGACAATGACGAAATTCTCACCAATCTCCTGAGAACTGCATCATCCAGTTCCTGTGGCTTATTGGTCGCACCTATATTCAGAAGGAAAACCAAAACTGAGAAAGCAAGCAACTCTAGATTTACAATAGCCATAATTTTGTTTTTATCCATCAATATACAGAGGCCATATTCTCAGTATGCTGATTACGACGAAAACCAGCCCCAAATGGAAATTGATATTGCTCGGTCTGAATATACCACAAAAAGTGACATACAACTGAATTTAAAAATGAAACAGAATAGGATAAACAGACAATCTGTAATGATTTCATATGTTTGACTCTTCTAAAGTGAATTTTATCTTCTATAGTGCACTCCTATCTTTAGAACGACTGATTTTTTCTGGAACAGTCCCATAGCCCGTTTAACAATTATAATTGCATTGTACATCTTTAAATGAAAATAACATTACATTATTCATAAGTCATATGAATTTTCAGATAATTCAAGTCATAATGTTACCCTGTTCCTGGTAGACATGTTTTTCCAATGACCAGCAGATTGAACCTAAAGTCTAAACCATGCACATTCCAGAAAGAGAATGATTTACTATCAGATGTAATGCTTACCAATTACAATCACAATATCATCAGAATTGGATGTCACCCCATCAAACTGGATAAGAAATTCAGATTTTAATCGTCTACTGGCCTCATTTTCATTTGTTGTCCTTGTTGACATTATACTATCAATCTGTTGTCAGATCAAAAAGAAAATTAATATCATTTGAAATAGTTAAGGGAGCTTCTATGGTACATTTGAATAATTCAAATGTACCGGCACATGAAGTCATTATTCAAATGTACCGGCACATGAAGTCGTGAAATTGATAAATTAACAATTATTTTTATGAATTAAAAGAATTATTAGTTGATTATTGTATTTTAGAGATAATAATAGCACAAGAAAAATGACCATTTTATTGTTAATAACCATTACACTAATTTTTTAACATTTTTCAATAAAAAAATTGAATATTGACTATTATGAAGAATAAAAATTCAAAAAATATCACAATTTATATTTTTGACAATTTTGATTAATAAAATTCGGTTATGATAATGTTTTAAATAATAGAAAAATAATTTCTATTAAAAAATATTCATTTTATTTATTATTTAAATACCTCATGTGACATTTGAAATTGTCAAATGTACTTATGTACCATAGAATTCCCCAATAGTTAATTGCTCGAGAAAGATAAAATAGTTGAATTGTCCCTAAACATATTATTTCAAGACAATCAATCTGTCTTGTTGTCATTATAAGTGGCAGGAATAGGGGGTAGGAGTCAGAGTCTATAGATGAGAGAGATACCTCATCAATGAAAATTACAGATGGCTGTCTCGATATAGCTACCATGAATAGTGTGCGTACAAGCTTTTCACCTTCGCCTACCTATTAAGTACAAGTTAACCGGTGAAACCTCTTAAGTCTTAAGAATTAACATAAACCCATTAACATAAGAACGAAACTCAGCAAAAACAAGGGTGTATAGGTAAAGATGTACCCATTTTGACGTCAAGGAAGCTGCCGTGACATTAAAAAATGTTGCTTCTGATTCTGAAGCAACTGCTTTGGCAAGCATGGTTTTACCATTACCAGGCGGACCAAAGAGAAGCAAACCTAGAATGAAAAGGTTCAGCTCAGCAGTTTCAAGATTTGGCCATTCCATTCTATAATTTACATTATTATTTATTACACAACCCAAAGTAATGAGGTTCCAAGGCAATACCTCTAGCTGGCCTTCTAAGACCAGTGAACAAGTCTCTTCTCTTAGTTGGCAAAATAACCATCTCCATTAAAGCTTGTTTTGCCTTTTCAAGGCCACCTGCATTTTGATACTAAGAATCAAACAAACAGTAAAACATAAAGGTAAACAAATCAAATGTGTGTGGTTCTTACCAACATCGTCCCACCGGACCGAAGGACTTCTATCTACAATGGCTGTGTTAATCATTTCGACCAGTTTTGTGTCATAAGTTTCACCAGATGTTTGACTAGATTTCGGGTTTTGAACTTTATTCACCTCAACTTTTCTTTGAGGATTCTTTTGTAACACTTTTTTTGTAGTATTTGATAGTTTAGTTGGAACTGCAGCAGTTTGTGCAGGGTTTGAGGTGCTCTGCAAACATTTTTGGAGAAAGGGAAAGGAATATTAAAGGTTCATATGATCATAAAATCAGTACCCAATTTCCAATGTTCAATGAACGACACAGTAAATATTTAAGTACTATGGTAAGTGGTAACAACACCATATGTTTTAAGAAGCACCTGAAGCAAAAATGACGAAAAGAAAAAACTTTGTACTTACAGTTTAGAGAGATCATAGCATACCTGATTGGCAGCTGAGCTACCTGGAACCATAAAAGAAGAATAGGAAAAAGTGAAAAAACAATAAGAACTCTTGGAAAAGTCATAATGGAAAGGGAAAAGAAGAAAGTTGCTGAAACGGATGCAAACCTGCTCGTCTATTGAGAGCCTGCAATCTCTCAGAAGCTTGTCCCTGCCATTTTGATATCTTTTGACGAAGTGATTGTACCTTCTGTTTCTCACTATAACATAATCATAGATTCCAGCAAGCAAACAACAAAAATTTAAGATCATAGTAAATCTCCTTTGTCATCAAGTTAATAAGGAGCAACATAAGTGAAGTGAGTAGACTATATCTAAGCTGTGACACAGCCAAAGGCCATCATTTAAGATTAAATCACTGAATTCTGGTGCAATTTGGAACTTGGAAGCAGAAAAGATGCAGCAGAAATAGAATGGAGGATGCAAGATACCAAATATGCTATTATCACTACGACCAAGATTGGATTAACTTTTAGCTTATTGAAGTTTCTCAATTAATATAAATTTATGATTCTTCACTTACAAATAAATCTAAACTTACACACCAAGATTTTTAAACTAGCTCCGATCCAAATGTACAATAATTAAGTTTTAACAGTGATGTGATTCAATTCAACCAAGTACAAATTGTAAATGGACAACATTCCAGCTAGCACTAAACTAAGGATAACCCATGAGATTAAAGCGCTAAACCTTTGTGCAAACAATTCCAAAATCTCAACATTCCCCATTCATCTCAACAATTTCAAGTGTTGTCAATTGCAGATAACATAAAATAGCAATTTGTTACGGTGCTATAGAGCCTCTATTTGACAACATTTTGTACTAAATAGTGTACCACATTGCACACAAGTAACAATCCGTTCAAACTATGCCATGCTATAGCGCTATATCGCCACTATAGCTTCTAGTTAGAGTAAACTACTAAATTAGTCTCTGACTCCATAAGTCACTCTCAAATAAGTCCTTAACATTATGAATATTTCAGAAAAGTCTCTAACCCTTCTAAACTAAAAATTTGGCCAATATATTTAACCACTTACTATCAATTAAGTCACTATGTTTTACAACTTATTATCAATTTAATCCCTGACATATTCTTTGAAGGACTAATATGAATAAAATTTAACAGAGTCAAGGATATTTCTGAAATGTTCATAAAATCAAGCACATATTTAGGAGTGTCTTACAAATTAGGGTCACCTCAAAATTAGAGAACCCCATATACTCCTTTTAGTCACATCCAACTAATCAACAAAAAGAGACAAATAATCGAAAATTCCACAAAAACAAAACCTTCAAAAATTTCATTTTTCGTCGATAAAATCAAAACCCCATCATTAATATAGCAAACAACAATCATAAAAACCGAACCTTGGAGTGATGAAAGAAGGAACAGGAGTTGAATTAGCTTCGAGAAGAATCCTATGGGCATTCCTGTAGTGAAGAATAGCATCATCGATCACTCCCCATTCTTCAGCCCTAACAGCTTTATCGATTTCCTGAGTGGCTAAATCGAAGTAGCCTTTGAGCTTATAAGCGACGCGTTCGTTTGAAACCGAAGAAGGAGAAGCTTCCATTGATGAAGAAGAAGAAGAAGAACTGTGATTGGTTTGAGAAGAAGAGTTGTTGTGATCGATGGATTGTGAAGAGAAGACAGAGTTAATGGAATCAATGATTCCTTGGAAGAAACTCATCACTTGTATAATCAAAAGCGATTTTCATCATAAAAGTGATTATTCATTGCTGCAAAAGGCAATTTCCACTTTTGTCTATAAAAATCAAGGTTGTCAAAATCGGACCGGACCGGACGGTCGAACCGGTTCAACCGGGAAAAATTGGTAAAACTGGAAAAAACCGGAGGTTCAGGCGGAAAAAACAGATTAAATCATATAGATTTGATTCTAAGAAGAAGAAACAAATGAGAAATTTATATCTTTTTTATGGTCTTTGAATATGTAAATGATGAGATTAAACTTGAAGCTTAATTTGTTAGATCTAAGTTACTGATGTTGTATTGTTGTTCATAAAGAAGACAATTTTTAGATGAATGAAGGGAGAATATGATTTTAGAGAGGTGGCGGCTAAAGAAAACTAGGATAATGTAGAAGTACTAGAAAAAGAGACTTTTCAAGTGGGTTTGGGCCTTATATTAGCTTGACATGCCATATTATTTTCAAGCTTAAACATTATTTTAGTTCTTGTATGTATGCGAAATTTTGGTTTTAGTATGTATATCGAAATTTGTTCAGAATAAGTCCATGAATCAACCAAATTTTTTTATTTTAGTCCCTAAAACAAAAATCTGCAGGAAAATTCGCAAGTTTCCTGCAGATTTTCCTACGAATTTTCCTGCGGATTTTCGCTTCAAGAACTAAAATCAAAAAAATTGGTTGATTCAGAGACATATTTTGAGCAAAATTCGATACAGGAACTAAAACCAAAATTCCGCGTGCATACAAAAACTAAAATGATGTTTAAACCTTATTTTTATTTTTTATTGGCTTTGGTTTGCATTCTCATTTACGTTTTGTCCTATTACTTTTCTTGTGTACCGGATTAATGTACTAGTACTTGTCTTGTAAGTTGTAATAAGTCATTTGAAATAATTTTCTTTTAAAAAATTTAAACCAAGCACAAGATTATTTTCTTTTATTGATGTAAAAATAATTTTCTTGTTTATTATTATATTTTATATTATTTAAAAATATTAAAAAATATTATTTATTTATTAACGGTTCGACCCCCGGTCCGATCTGGTTGAACTTTTGAACCATTGAATCAGTACCTATACCGGTTTAATGACCGGTCCGGTTCTGACTACCTTGATATAAACATTTTTTTTATATGTTACCAAGTATCGACTGCCAAACGTAGTAACTATTTCTCTCGCATTGAAGTGAGATAGCTGATCAGAAATTTAAAGTTATATATTATGTATTTAAACGATGATCGAACTCTCGACTCTTAAAATTAAGAAAAAATGAGTATCAACCGCTCAACCACACATATGAATTACAAAATATACCTATAATATATTCTTATAATATATATATATATATATATTCTTATAAAAAATAAATAATTACATAAAAGTAATTATTTATGTCATGTTCAAATATTTTTAGATTTAAGATAAAAAAAATTTCACCGTTCGATTGAAAGTTTATATTATATAAATTATAAATAAAAAAAGAAATTATGATAAAATAATACCATTAATACACATGTGGATAATTTAAAGGATTTTATGGGATGTTTTGTTGATGTTAATGATCTTAATATTTTTTTATGGTTACAAGAGAAAAGACAAAAAGAAAAAAAAGTTATTGGCCACGATGATTGCAACATTCATGTATGTTGCCTGCCATAAGCAGTAAATGAAAATTTGTTGGAGGATAAAAATAATCATTAGTTTACTAGTAGACCATGTTCAGAGTTCAACGATTTTTCAGAGGTCTAAGGCTAATACTCCCTCTGGTCCTAAATATAAGAGGAAAATTACTTTTTAGGTTCATTGAGAATTTAATGTATCTAGTCTATATTGTAGACCAAATACATTAGATTCTCAATGAATCTAAAAAGTAAATTTTCTCTTATATTTAGGACCGGAGGTAGTAATAAAGATGGGCCTCTGATAAAAAAATCATTTTTAATTAAAAAGACATCATATATTTATTGTAAAAAAAATACAGTATATATTTAAATAGTAAATAGAATTAACAACATCATGTAAACATTTTTTTTGTACATAGACGAAATGACAAAGCCACTAATAAACTCACACATTTAAGTGGAGTGACCAAGATTTGAACCCTGGTCATGGACGTCCGGTCTAGCAATTTCGACATTTTCTACCAGTTAAGCTATAGGACTTCTGCACATCAAAAGCAAACATTTATCTTTGTAATAACTAACATAAAAAAAAGAGAATACCTTTTTTTTTTATTTTACAAAAAAAAGAATACATTACTCACTTAGATTGAAAATATATAGATTTTTTTTTAATATTTTTTTAAGTTTATTATTAGACTGGATTGCTTATTTGAACTACGATATAATAGACCCATTTATTAAAATAAATAATCATATTTTAATCATAATAACAAAATACAGTTTAAAATTGGAAAAAAAAATCACAAAAGTTCCGAAAGAAAGGATCAAACCCACATCCTCCCCCAACCCAAGAAATTGTAATTGACCCGCCTAGACTAGTTGGTTTTTTGTGAAGTGTAGTTTGCGCAAGAATTATTTATGCACTAGTATTATTGATTGGGTTTAAAAAATAAAATTAGAGCCCCTAAAAATTTGGAGGCCCAAGACTGAGGTCCAGCCTGCACAGTCTCTGGGTCGGGCCTGACCTTGCTCCAAGTTTGGCTAAAAAGTCAGCGCACATATCCCTTCTTGAGAGTGTGACAAAGTTGAAATGTCCATTCTTTAGCCATGTACTTTCTAACAATGACTATCTCATTTATGTAATAATGAGTGAAAACATCAGCATGTTGTATCGAATCTGTGTAGCAATCAATATGCCTTTCAAATTTTCCCTCCAACAAATTTGAATCCCATGCATTAATGTCAAAGTTTCCGAATGAAAATATTTTAGTAACCGATATAATCGTGGAAACCTCGCATAAATTCTCCACTGAAGTCTCTTATTAAGCCACCAAAATTTGACATTCCTTAATTAGTTTGAGCATTACTATATGGCGTAACTTAAGCAACACTCCATAGCAGTTGTTCAAAGTTTAAAAATTGTTGCCTTTAAATTAGAACTAAAACTAAGGTTGAAATTCAAATAACTGTACCGTCACCTTAAAAAAAGGCCACAGCCGTATAGAGTACGTCAACAAAACTGTAACAAAACCGTCGCCTAAAGTTTTAGACACGGTTTTTGGCCCACTCCCAAACTTAAAAATGTTATAGTGTGCATCCACGTTAAGGATATAAGAACCATATTGGCCTCTTTGCCAAACAATATGTTGAGGCTGACTTTTAGTAAGATCTTTATGCATGTCACTGAGAGCTCGAGTAACATCGCGAATCAAAGCTTGGATTTTTGACAAAGAAGCAATAAGAGGCGTGCTACTATCATCAAAGATTTTTTTTATGTGTCTTGTGAAATACATGACTTTTAAGGTAAATATTTCTACTTTTAATACTTCAACATATGCCTCAAGGACACATATTAACATTTGCCTTTTTTTATTTCTGGCACACCAAGTAACCAACATGGTGATGAGTATGACAAATTCACAATGCCAAACTTGTAGAAGTTTACACAGGACCACGTAAAAATCAAATTATTCTTCACAAGTAAATTGAAGTTTAGGACACACGTAAGCAAAATATAATAGAAATTAAAAAAAGGTATTTTCTTGTCTACCTCCTCAAGATTTGGGGGTATTTACCCCCAATCACTTAAAAATAATTTAACCGATATAAATTTTTATAAAATACACCGTTGAATTAAAAGTTTATATCATATAGATCATTTGTGTAAAATTTCAGAGAAATCTAAAATCATTTGATATGTTATTGAGACGCGTCAAAATTAACAGTTTTTATGATTTCTTAAACACCGTTAATCTTTATGTGTCTCTATAACATATCAAATGATTTTAGATTTGTCTGAAATTTTACACAAATGATCTATATGATATAAACTTTCAATCTAACGGTGTATTTTATAAAATATTATATCGCTTAAAACTTTTTATAATGGTTGGGGGTATATACCCCCAAATCTTGTGGGGGTACACAAGTTATCACCAATTAAAAATTTATTCCACTCACATTGGACTTGTATTTTTTTCAAATAATTCATCTTGAAAAATTCATTAGTCACTTAATTCTTCAAAAAAACTCCTCAAAGCTAGACAATGCAAGACTACCCACAATGGTAGTTGAGAGGGGTGTTGAGAGGTGTAAAAAATAATAAAATATGAAAGAATGGGGTGTTTAGAGGAGAGAGGAGATGAGAGGTGTAAAAAGTTAATTTTTTATTTTTTTTATCAAAATTCATAATTTTTTTTCTCTATAAATAGAGACTTGGTTCATTTGATTTGGACACAGAAAAAAAATCGAATTTTTCACTATCTTAATCATATTATTAGTGTTTATTAGTGTTAATTATGAAGTTTAAGTGTTTTTTTTAGTAAAATGAATCTCAATAATCATTTAAATAAATTTTGTTAAGTTTTTCTTATTTTTTAATTTATTATTGTAATTTTATTTAATTATAAAAATAAAAATTTTAATTTAAAAAAGAATATAAAACAAAAAGTGGTGGGGTAGAAAAAGTGGTAGGGTAGAGTGTTGAATGAAAAAACTATTGGAGAGGATAAAAGTTGAATGAGTGTTAAGAGATGATATGGAATATAAAAAGTGGTGTTGAGAGGGTGTTTAGTGTTGACACCACTGTGGATAGTCTAAGCAATAGCAAAACCCTAATACTTAGCAAAACCACGTATCCACTTGCCCTCCAAATTAATAGCAGTAAATTTTGACTACATTCGCAAGTGGCCAGGACTTAATTATGTCATGCCTAATAAATTTTACTACTAATATTTTCAATTGAATTAAGATTTCTGAATAATTTTTATTTGTATTTAATTATACTATTTTTTTCTTTTAAATTATTTTATCTTCAATTGAGCCAATTGGTCCATCTAAATTCGAACTCAAACACATGTCCAAGTCCTTACATCTTCCAATTGTACGTACATAGAATGTGACTTCTATCGTCATTAAATCAAAATTTTACTTAAACTTTTTTCCAAATCTTATTCCTCCTATTAACATAAGTGATAAATATTTAAACGTTTTTAACTATTTAGTTCAAGATTAGAATATCTAAATTGTAAATTGATTAAAATATGCACAAAACTGAGTATTATTAAATGTTCTTTTATAAAAATTGTTTGGATAAGCTATTTAGATTTCAAATCAAAATTCATACATCAATTTTAATACTAATTTATTTTTGTCATGAGATATTGCATTTATTCATTGGTTTTAATTAATTTTTCTAATAATAATTTTCATTAGAGTATTGTGACACATGCGTCCCGTGCATGTTATAGAGACCAGAAATTTAAACTCTTTTGATTCTAAAACTTACTTCTGACAAAAACTTGAGATTCAAAGTCACACTCAACAATTTGAAACAATTTGACATTTGATAGTTTTTTTTGGTCTCAAAATTGATATAAAATCATATATTAACAATCTATTTATTAAATCTAAGTTATTTCATTAATTTCATTAACTTTTGGAGTTGCATGAGAGATACTTGGTTTAAAATAGAAAACCACATTCATTCCTCCCTATCTCCATCTTTCATCTACCTACAAATAGGCTGCACTGTCGGCACATACTTACAAATAGGATACAAGATCGTTAAAATTTAACTAGTACTTCTTTATGTGATTTTTTTTCTTCAATTTTTACTATCAGTTTAATCTAATTTAAATATCAGTTTTGACATCAAGTACTTTAGTCTCTCTCGAATACAATTGCAGAAGATTAAACTGCAGTCTTCTCTACTAAATTTAATGTTAATTATCACTAAACTAACCAACGGTTTAATATTTGGTTCTTTATTTGAAATTTAGTTAAAAAACATGTAAATATTGAATACATGAGGTGCAAGTAAAGTCAATGCTAGCTTTGGCACTTCACCAAAGTCCAAATCTCTCCATACCTGTGGACAGAAAAAATAAGCACGCACTAACTTAATTATTGCCTTCTCCAACCTTTACATTTGCCAATACTCCATTTGAAATGAATGATTATCTTGATTAAAAAAAAGGATTATTATCAAAATTAACTCATGTTTTTTTAGATTAAAATATAAATTAACTTCTCTCCTATCTCTTATTTTATTAACTTTTTCGTATTTTCAATAAATCAATTTATATTGAGATAATTTTTTTTTAGTGTACTATAAATAATAATTTTAATAATTTATAAATTTACATATATGTAAGATAATTGCACATGAAAAAGGTAAGCGGATAATAAGCTACGCCGCAACTCCTTTTTAAATAACAAAACCAATCATTTTAAAAACTACAACTTAATTACTACATTATATTGCTATGCAAGCACGACTCTTTGAAATATAAATTGAAATATAATAAATATATCTCAAAGAAAATGGATGATGTACATTTTTGGAAATTAAACTAATTTGTAACTAAAAGATTAAATGACTTATGCTACTTTTTTTTATAGAGTAAACAAAATAAATATAACTCAGTAAAAAGTTGACTCATTTCATAAAGGTGTGATTTCAAACTCTAACTTTTGATATGAGAATTTCTTTAACAGATAATGTATAAATACTTCTATAAATACTCTTTAACTTAAGCCTTGAAACTTACCTTATTGATTATTTCCGACATTAATCTAGCTCATGTAAACATTTTGTTATAAAAAAAACTAATTTCAAAGAACATTACAAGGGACTAAATATAATGTGTTCAGACATTCATGATCCACACGTTAAATTTTTGGGAGTATGCTTGGAGTTGGAAGTGTATGATTGTTGTGGCCGTGGCTGTGGGGAAGGGGATGCAGTTTTGTCGGTGACTGAAATCTTGTGTGACAAAGACCACAATTACAATAGCAGATTCCCAAAAATTTGAACACTGTGTTGTGTTCAATAGGTGGACCAACAACTCTTTCCCTCTATGCAGATTCCCATGTGGGAGTGTTATTAAAAACAAGGAAAAATGTAACTAATGCACTTCTTACATTAGTTAAGATTAAAAAAACTCAATATTTGTGTAGTTATTTTTAGTTTGTAAAATATAAAAAATATTGTTTTTAATGTGATTTTTTAATATAAATTAAAGTCTTGCTAACCAATGCACCCTATGCAATGGTTAAGGAACTTAAAAATAGTAAATTTTACATTGAAACAAATATTACTTACATTTTAAAAAAGTTTGATACACAAGTTCTAAGACAATTTTACTATTTGTTGTTCCTTAACTATTGCAAGGGGTGCAATGTTTAGCATTTACCTATAAATTAACTAGAGATTGAACCATACTGTGAACTAATAATTGCACTGAATTGTATTTTTATTTTAAATTGAATCACTTTTAAAAATCAGTTTAAAATCAGTTTGAAACTAGTTTGTATTTATAAACTATAATTTTTATTTTATTTTAAAAAATAATATTTAAAATAAAGAAACAAATGTATCTTTAAGAATAAGATTTTTAATGTGATTCAAGTGTTAGATAAGATCAAAATTTAAGTTTGATGGCTTAAGGCAAAGTGAAAAACTATCATTTTTTATTTTAATTTGTGGTATACAAATCATTTCACTTGTTTAAAATGGAGGGGTGTGTAATCTGGTTGTTTTTCTTTTTAATGTTTTGTTCTTGTGCTCATAGTTTTGCTCTGTTTTTAGATTTGAACACTTATTTAGATGAAGCACTCTTTGTGTTAGTTTAGCTTTTTTAACATAATTGTTTTTTTGGCCGTTTCAAAAAAAATAAATAGTGAAGAAACAAATAATTTATTTATAATAATATATGAATTACTAGTCAACCACCGGTCAAAGGTCGTAAATGACGGTCAAAGATAGTCAATGCTGATATACACTAAATTATACTGATTCGAAACCAATTAACTTAAACTAAATTGGTTTAAAAAATATAAATCAATTCTAAACTGAATTGAAACTGTTTTGAGAAATTACTTAATTTTTTTTAAGGTAGTTTTTCATAACTGAATTGAACCATTAATATAGTTCATTTTAGTGGAATTCATGAACCATGAACACTCCTATTAAAGATAAAGATAAGAAAAACACGTTTCCTTGTATAGATACTCATGTCACACCATCTTAATCACATCTTATAAATTATATGCTACCCATGTCACACCATGATAGTGCTTCTCTTCTCTTATAAATACATATGTATATCACAAAGAGGAAAATCAATTAGCCATGGAGTACCAAACACTTCTACTAGTGATTACTTTTGTAAGTGCAGCCATTCTCATCTTCATTTTTAGAAAACCAAACCATTCTCAAAATTCTACAAAACTTCCACCAGGGCCAAAACCACTTCCCATCATTGGAAACATCTTAGAACTTGGCAAAAATCCACATATAACACTCACAAAACTCTCTAAAATCTATGGACCAATTATGACACTAAAACTAGGAACAATAACAACCATAGTAATCTCATCACCACAACTAGCCAAACAAGTCTTACATGAAAATTTACAATATTTTTCTAATAGGACAATCCCTCATGCTGCCTATGCAACTGACCATTCCAAATTCTCAATTTCATGGCTTCATCCCTTATCAACACTATGGAAGAAACTTAGAAGAGTTTGTGCTACAAAAGTATTCTCTCCAAAACATCTTGATTCAACAAAAGTCATTAGACAACAAAAGTTGAAAGAGTTATTGAATTATGTGAATGAAAAATGTAACAAAGGTGAGGTTTTTGATATTGGTAAAGCTGTTTTTATAACTGTGCTTAATGCAATTTCAAACACTTTGTTCTCTAAGGATTTGGCTCATTTCACACATGATGAAAAATCTCAAGAGTTTGAGAATATTATTTGGGGTATCATGGTAGAAGCTGCTAAGCCTAATATTTCAGATTTCTTTCCAATTTTTCGTCCATTAGATCCACAAAGTGTGAAATCAAAGATGACCAATTATATGAAGAAGTTGTGTGACATTTTTGATGAAATTATTGAAGAAAGAATTTGTTTAAGAGCTTCCAAAAATGATTATGAGGTTTGCAATGATGTGTTAGATTCACTTCTTGACAAAATTGGAGACACTAATTTTGAATTGAGTCGCCATGAGATGCTGCATCTGTTTCTGGTTAGTGTTACTTTTTTCCAATTATTAAAATCTTTAAGCTTAAATAGTTTATTGGTCCTTGTATGCTGGTGTTTTTTTTTAGTTCTTAATTTTTTTTTTGGAATTAATCATTGATTATTGAATGATAATTTTTGTTTGTTTTAGTTTTTGGTTTTAGTCCTTAAAATCAAAATTCATAAGTTTCCAACGGATTTCTCTTTAAATTTTCATGAGGATTTAAAATTTGTAGGTTTTCTGCCGAATTTCCTTTAAATTTTCCTACATATTTTAGCTTTAAAAATTAAAATCAAAATATTTAAGCTTTCAGGGATGAATTCCACAAAAAAGATTAATGAACTAGAAATAAAAAGACGCAAACTTACATGGACCAAAAAATCATTTAAGTTGAATCTTTATTTATTTTAGTCTCATTTTTATAATTAAATTTGTTAAAAGAGATAATTCATCTTTTGTGGCCAACAAATTTTTTGACAATTTTTATTTCTTTCAATAATCCTTAATTCTTACAGTAGGACGTTGTAATAGTTCAAGACCGTCCGATCTAGACGTGTGGTTGAGATCGTTTGTAGTATTTTAAAACTGTGTGAAAACTGTAGGCTCTAAATATCGTAGGGAATCTTTGTCTATAGTTTTGGTTAATGTTTTTAGTAAAAAAAAAATATAGTTTTGGATAATGCAAAGTTGATTCTAAGGGTGTAATAGATTTTGACATTTTTTTTATAATAGATTTCGACATATTTAGAGATTTTCAAGTGTCTAGTAAAAAATAAAAGTGTAAATATTAAAATTAAAATTTAGAGATTTTGCTTCTAAATTAGTACTCCCTCCGTACCAAAATATATGTCGTTTTGAGAAAAAAATTGTACCACAATATATGTCGTTTTACATTACCAATGAAGCATTTAATGCTCTTTTTCCTCTTATGCCTTTAATTAATTATTTCTCTTTCTTCTTTCAATTCTATAATTTATCTCTCACATACCATTAATGAGGGATAATCTTGTAAACTAACCCATAATTTACCTTTTCCATGCAACAATGATTACATTTCTTAATTTGTGTAATTTGGTCAAAATGACATATATTTTGGTACGGAGGTAGTACTTAATAACAAAATTTGGAAATGTGATGCTTTTGTATTAGGATTTATTTGTTGCTGGAATTGACACAACATCAGGCACAATTGAATGGATTATGACAGAGCTACTATCTAACCCTGAAAAATTAACAAAAGCAAGAATAGAGATTTGTGAAGCAATTGGTAAAGATGAAACAATTGAAGAATCACATATTTCAAAGTTACCTTTCTTACAAGCAATTGTGAAAGAAAACTTTCGATTACATCCACCAGCTCCATTATTGCTACCCCACAAATGTGATGAAAATGTTAACATATTAGGCTTCAATGTGCCAAAAAATGCACAAGTATTAATCAATGTGTGGGGCATGGGAAGAGATCCAACGATTTGGAAAAATCCAAATATGTTTATCCCTGAAAGATTTTTGGAGAGTGATATTAATTATAAGGGTAAAAATTTTGAGCTTATACCTTTTGGAGCAGGTAAAAGAATTTGTCCTGGATTACCATTAGCACATAGGACTGTGCATTTAATTGTGGCTTCACTTCTACACAATTTTGAATGGACACTTCCTGATGGACTAAAGCCGGAACATATGAACATGGAGGAACAATTTGGGTTGACCTTAAAGAGGGTTCAACCTCTTTTAGTTCAAGCTACTTCAATCAATTATGGTTGATTATGTACTAGAGTATGCTTGTGGTATATGTATATTTACTTGATTTGACTGTACTTTTAGAATTGGTCTGCTATTATTTAATATATTGTTTTAGAAAGATCAACTCATGTGCAGATTTGTTAACAAAAAATTGTTGAATAATGTATTCATCTTATATAATTGACTGATATCTGGCATAATTAGTAATTAGTAAATTTTTCAGAAAGGATAGATTTTTTATAGACACGTATGGGAGGGAAATGCGAAGAGTATACCAGTGATATAAGTTCCCCTCTTTTAGTCCTTCAACTTTTATTATAACACTTTTAACCTCCTATCTTAGTGTCTTTTGAAAAAAGTTAATTTGACCAAATCAATGCCTACATTGATCGTCACTTATTAGGTGACTCACATGCCACATCAACATCTATTGCCACATATGCAATCATTAAAAAAAAGAAGTTAAAAGGGCATCGTTTTCTATGCTAATATAGTGTGATGTGATATAGGTAGGGGTCAAAACTCAAAAGTGCTAAGTTAGAGGGTCAAAATCATGTTTGTGAAAGTTTTTTTTTTTTTTGACAAAATGTTTGTGAAAGTTAAAGACTAAAAATACAATTCGGACTTTTTTACTTTTTAAATAAAAGAACACCTAATTTCAAAAAAGAAATTACAAAGCAACAATAAAGGGATTAATTTTGACAGTGTAAGATAAAGAGCCGTATTTATTGTTTAAGCAATTAAGCCTTTATTTGTAAAATTAAGAGTTTTTTTTATCTTTTTTTTTTTTTTGGTCAGGTAGCCTAACGGCTTAAAAATCACCTTTTAAAGGTGAATAAATGGGCATACCGGGTTCGAACCCCGGTCCCTACACAAATGTGCACAATGTCCAACCAATTGAGCTAAGCTCATGGGACAGTTTTTTTTATCTTCCTATCTTCTCATTTTTTAATTTTGTCGTCACTATTTCTTTCTCTTTTAGTTAAATAAGAGATTTCTACATATTTTTGTTTTCTTCTTGATAAAATGTTGATTTGATTTGGGTTGAAAGGTTATTATTGATCTAGTGTAGATCAAATAAATGACTTTAACGATGTCTATATTACATATTCGAATATATGACTATTTTGAACACTTAAATATTGAATATAGTCATATACTCATATCATATTTATATGCTTATGCTATGAATATAGCTATATAGATGTTATTTGCATATTCATCTTTTTACTTTTTATCAACTGTATGTCATATGGAGAGTTCATTTCCTCTAAGATCCGAATTTGAATAATATATTTGTATGAAAATGACATGGATTCTAATTCCTCGTTATATTCAACTATTCTATGATTTTTTTTTTTACCAGCAAATAGAATTATATTATATATATAAAAATTTAAAGATGGACAAAGTACAAGAAGTACTCAACCCGCAGTACAAGAGACTGTACATTTAGTACTAAACCCTCAAAATCTAGAACTAAAAACTAGAAATTGTGATTAAAAACTAGCCACAAAAAAAAAACCATTCACTTCCTAGCTATACAATCTAAAGGATCCACACCCCACTCGTAGAAAACACAAGGAGTGTTTTCCTAACAACCACTTCCATGATTGATACTTCACCCTTTCTAATATTTCTTCTTTAGGCTTCACTTTCTCTGAAAAGATCCTCTCATTCCAGATACACCATAGAGTCCAAACCATTGCAATGCCCTTTTTGCTCTTCTTTCCTTTGTTCAACTATTCTATGATGATACCGTCATTTATTAAAAAACTTTAAAGACTATAGTTTTAAATTACAATATGCAACAACATAACAATTTAGCAAAAAAAACATAACAATTGAGGATTGAAATGTAATTGCAAATGGGAGACCACAATCACAACTTCAATTTAGAACCATTGGTGTCCCTTCAAACATATGGACTTATACTGATGAAGTAGCTTGAACTCGAAGAGACTGAACCCTCTTTAAGGTTAACCCAAATTGTTCATCCATATTCATGTCTTCCGGCTTTAATCCATCAGCAAGTGTCCATTCAAAGTTGCGTAGAAGGGATGCCACAATCAAATGCATAGTCCTATGACCTAATGGCAATCCTGGACAAATTCTTTTACCAGCCCCAAAAGGTATAAGCTCAAAATTGTTACCTTTATAATTAATGTCACACTCCAAAAATCTTTCTGGCATGAACATATTTGGATTTTCCCAAATAGTTGAATCTCTTCCCATGGCCCACACATTGATTAATACTTGTGCATTTTTTGGCACATTGAAATCTATTATGTTCACATTTTCATCACATTTGTGTGGTACAAATAATGGAGCAGCTGGGTGCAACCTCAATGTTTCCTTTACCACTGCTTGCAAATAAGGTAATTTGAAAATATGTGATTCTTCAATTGTTTCATCTTTTCCAATTGTTTTGCATAATTCTTTTCTTGCTTTTGTTAATTTTTCAGGGTTACGTAGTAGCTCTGCCATAATCCATTCAATAGTCCTTGATGTAGTGTCAATCCCAGCAACAAATAAATCCTATTCAATAATTAAATATGAAATGTCATTTTTGAAATTCAATTAAATGTAATCTATAATATTTGTAAAACTTTGCAATAAAAATAAGAAAGTGAAAATAAATTAAATTAACAGTTAAATATGTTTTTAGTCTATATAAAATTATGAACTTTTGGTCTCGTGAGTCTAACTCAGTTGGTATGACATTTGCATGTAATGAGCAGGGACCATGATTGAACACTGGTACGTAGTCTTTATTCACCGTTACCTTTATTTGGTAGGAGAAAAATTGAGAAAAAAGAAATAAAAACACAGAAATCAATACATGAATTTGGACTAATTAAGCAAAACTAACCTGAAATAGATGTAAAATCTCATTGCGGCTCAATTCTGAAGTGGTTTCTCCAAGATGATTGTTATTAAGAAGTGAATCTAACACATCATTGCAAACCTCATAATCAACTTTTGAATCTCTTGAAGAAATTCTTTCATCAATAATTCCATCAAACATCTTATACACCTTCAAATGATTGACCATTCTTGCTTTTATCCTTTGTGGATCTAATGGACTAAGAATTGGAAAGAAATCTGAAATATTAGGCTTACCAGCCTCTTCCATGATACCCCAAATAATGTTATTAAATTCTTGAGATTTTTCATCAGGTGTGGTATGAGTCAAATCCATAGAGAACAAAGTATTTGAAATTGAATTAAGAACAGTTGTAAAAATAACCTCACCAATATCAAAATCCTCACCTTTCTTGCATTTTTCATTTACATAATCTAATAATTCTTGCAGTTTTTGTTGGCGGATAATTTTTGTCGAGTCGAGCATTTTTGTAGAAAATACTTTTGTAGCACAAACTTTCCTTAGTTTCTTCCACAAAGCTAATGTTGGAAGCAATCCAACTGAGAATTTGTCATGGTTAAGAGCGTAAAGTGCATGTGGGACAATTTTATTAGAGAATATTTGAGAATTTTCATGTAAGACTTGTTTGGCTAGTTGTGGTGATGAAATTACTATGGTTGTTATTGTTCCTAGTTTTAGTGTCATAATTGGTCCATAGATTTTAGAGAGTTTTGTGAGTGTTATATGTGGGTTTTTGCCAAGTTCTAAGATGTTTCCAATGATGGGAAGTGGTTTTGGCCCTGGTGGAAGTTTTGTAGAATTTTGAGAATGGTTTAATTTTCTAAGAATGAAGATGAGAATGGTTGTACACAAAAAGGTAATCAATATTAGAAATGTTTGGTACTCCATCATGGCTTAATGCTTTTTGCCTTTCTTTTTTGTTGGATACATATATATATATAACATTATTGAAGGATTGGTGCTATAAATGTCATGTGAATTAAATTAACGTTGTTGAAAACGAGTTTTAGAAAAAACAGATTTTCTACTGCACTGTAGAAACCGATCAGAATTACACCGTCTTTGATTGTTTCGAATATTGGTTATACAGAACCAATTCTTATGGAATCGAAATTCCACTCAGCAGCAACAAGCAAAACCAAAACAAAATTCTATATCCCTAAAGGCACATCCTTGTAGTGAGAAAATAGTATATAAACCTTATTAAAGTCATAAGTCCCCCCAATATGGGACTTAACAACTTTTCAAAATTCACAACTCAAAACATGTTGTGTCCATATCAAACCAAGTTCTTTTCTTCATCATTTTCACTCAAATTTCCAACAAATGTTTACGTGGTTCTTTTGCCAATGTTCTTGTTTAGATGTTATTAGTTTGAGTTTCTATTATTGCTTTTGCCTTTCTATTTTGTGGCATACATATATGATATATACAACGACCGACCTAACAATTTTTGCCTTTTTTGGAGGTTGAATTAGTATTTTTTGGACTAAATGATGAATGTTCAAATTAAATTATTATCAACCAAATGAAGGGACGTAGTGCAGTTGGAAACACATGCATGATCGGTCCCCATATAATCAACAGTTCGTGCAGAGAGAGATAAGAAGCTTATCCAAAATGTTGGAAAATTATACAATAGCTTTAGGGATATATCGGGGGAACTAGAGAGCAAAAAATATCATAGTTAATATTGATAAAGTTATATTTATAAAAAAGACAATACTTTTTTTTTTACAATAACAAAATAATAAGCCATCAAATACTCATACACATAAAATGAAGTAAATAAGAATCAAACTCTACTAGTTATAGAGTCCAATTTTTTTTTGAAGCAGTCAAGAGAAAGAATTTATTGGATAGCACAAGGTGTGCTACAATTAGGGCAATGAGAATGGTAAAAATACAAAAAAGTTAGACCGAGTCAAAAGGCCAGCCTTAAACAGCTCCAAAACAAGAACCTGATAACAAGAAAGACCAAATTAAGGACTCCTCCATCCTAAACATGCCAGAGAGTTTAAATACCACAAATTAAAAGATAAAATAAATTTCTTCTTCTTTATCTTTAACCACCATTAAACTTGGATTTAATCTGGTCCAGCATGTGCACCGCCTCAAAAGATTGGTTTTGAAAAAAGTTATAGAGTCTAACTTAATAATTTCGACATTTTATATAGTTAAGTTACGATTTAAATATAACAAAAAATGCTTTAGAATAAGCTAGTGTGCATATTTCTAAATTCTAATGGAGAGAACTCATTTCATTTAAGATCCGATTTTGAATTATATAAATAGTATGAAAATGACATGGATTCGATTTAGTTCTTCATTATATCCATTATTCTATAATACCATAATTTATATATTAAGAAATTTTAAAAACCATAGTTTTAAATTACAATATATGCAACAACAACAACATATATAACAATTTTAAAATGTCTCAAAACTAACATTGCATCTGTTTACAAATATTTACCATAATATAGAGGATTGAAATATAATTGCAAATGCAAGACAGCAACGGCAACTTCAATTTATAAATTTTTTTTTGAACAACAAATATTTTATTATTAAAACCAAGTCTCTGCACAATGACGCCGTATATAAACGGAACACCAATAAAAATACCAAACCCTAAGAGACTTCAATTTATAATTCTGATGAAGTAGCTTGAACTCGAAGAGACTGCACCCTCTTTAAGGTTAACCCAAATTGTTCATCCATATTCATGTCTTCCGGCTTTAATCCATCAGCAAGTGTCCATTCAAAGTTGCGTAGAAGGGATGCCACAATCAAATGCATAGTCCTATGAGCTAATGGCAATCCTGGACAAATTCTTTTACCAGCCCCAAAAGGTATAAGCTCAAAATTGTTACCTTTATAATTAATGTCACACTCCAAAAATCTTTCAGGCATGAACATATTTGGATTTTCCCAAATAGTTGCATCTCTTCCCATGGCCCACACATTGATTAATACTTGTGCATTTTTTGGCACATTGAAGTCTATTATGTACACATTTTCATCACATTTGTGTGGTACCAATAATGGTGCAGCTGGATGCAATCTCAATGTTTCTTTTACCACTGCTTGCAAAAAAGGTAATTTGAAAATATGTGATTCTTCAATTGTTTCATCTTTTCCAATTGTTTTGCATAATTCTTTTCTTGCTTTTGTTAATTTTTCAGGGTTACGTAGTAGCTCTGCCATAATCCATTCAATGGTGCTTGATGTAGCATCGATCCCGGCAACAAATAAATCCTATTCAATTAAATATGAAATGATCATTTTCCAAATTCAATTAAATGTTATCTATAATTTGCGATGAAAATAAGAAAGTGAAAATAAAATAATATTAAACGTTAAATATATTTTTAGTTCATACAAAATCATGAACAAGTTAGACTGAATCAAACTTTAACTCAGTTAAATCAGATATCATTTTTCAACAACGTAAACTATTTCCACTCTTACGCCAATAATAAAGAAAACTAGAAAAGTAATTACATTATGATTAATGAAATTCAATCATTGAAAAAAAAAAAAAAACATATATACTAACCTGAAATAGATGCACAATCTCATTGCGGCTCAATTCAGAAGTAGTTTCTCCAAGATTATTGTTATTAAGAAGTGAGTCTAAGGCATCATTGCAAACCTCATAATCAACTTTCAAATCTCTTGAACAAATTCTTTCTCCAACAATTCCATCAAACATCTTATACACCTTCTTCATATGAATGGCCATCCTTGCTTTTATCCTTTGTGGATCTAATGGACGAAGAATTGGAAAAAAATCCGAAATATTAGGCCTACCGGATTCTTCCGCCATTCCCCGAATAATGTTCTTAAACTCTTGAGACTTTTCATAATGAGTCAAATCCATAGAGAACAAAGTATTTGAAATTGAATTAAGGATAGTTGTAAAAATAACATCACCAATATCAAAAACCTCACCTTTGTTGCATTTATCATTCACATAATCTAATAATTGTTGCAACTTTTGTTGGCGAAGAATTTTTGTTGACTCAAGCATTTTTGTAGAAAATACTTTTGTAGCACAAATTTTCCGTAGTTTCTTCCACAAATCTAATGGTGGAAGCAATCCAATTGAGAATTTGTCATGATTAAGTGTAGAAGCTGCATGTGGAACTGTTCTATTGGAGAAAAATTGAGAATTTTCAAGTAATGCTTGTTTGGCTAGTTGTGGTGATGAAATTACTATAGTTGTTATTGTTCCTAATTTTAGTGTCATAATTGGTCCATAGATTTTAGAGAGTTTTGTGAGTGTTTTGTGTGGATTTTTGCCAAGTTCTAAGATGTTTCCTATAATGGGAAGTGGTTGTGGCCCTGGTGGAAGTTTGGTAGATTTTTTAGTTTGGTTTAATTTTCTAAGAATGAAGATGAGAATGCTTGCACTCAAAAAGATAATCAATATTAGAAATGTTTGGTACTCCATCATGGATTATTGCTTCAGCCTTTTTTTTGTTGGATACATATATACATTGAAGTGTTGGTCGGTGCTATAAGTCATGTGAAATACATGTTATGTGGTTCTTGTGAATGCATAAATCTCTTACTAGTTAATTTTAAAATTAAATAATTTATAGTCATGTTCTAATTTTGTGATTAAATTTCGATGTTGAGTGCTTTTTATGGTCATACTATTAAATATTATTGGATTTCAACTCCAAAGGTTAGTTCAAAGGGTGAAGTTGCCCTTAAATATTTATACACTCGACAGTCCGGAAACATAAGTAATGTGTGACTTGAAACAAACTTCAACAATACATATTCAATACATACAACAAGTGTACGTATCATTCTGTTTTTTTGTGTATATATTGATGCTTAGCGAAGAATGTTGTGCATACACTTCTACATGATCAAAATCTGCTGTGTGCCTGAAAAAGTGATGACTGTCTTTAGTTGTTGAATTTTGTGTTTGGTCCTGATCTTATCTGTTCTAAATTCTCCAAATTTATAAAACTAAAAAAAGTAAAACATCTAAGACATGTTTATCTTTCTAGTGGCACAGTGGTAATATTTTGCAAAATCAAATGAAAAAATTGAACACATAAGTGCAAGTTATAGTTTTCACATTCATGTTTACATACTAGAAAACTATCTACATTCTTAAAGGATCTTGAAATATATGATTCTCACTTAATAAATACTTTAAAGAACATACCTTAATCCATGATGATAGAAAGTAGAAAATAGAATAGAAACAAACATCCTCCGTTTCCCAATCTATCTCTTTGCCGTTCGTTCTTTCTCATACTCGTTCTTCATGGTAATATTGTAGAGAAACTTTATGGAAGAGACAGAACCCTTAAACATTCTTTAGTTATATTGTAACGTCCATCAAGTTACATATATTTATAGAAATTCACTAACACTCCTTCGTGAATTCTTGCATCTTTCTTATGAATATTCACAACATTTCACTTGAATATTCAAATCCTTTCATAAATATTTGCACTCTTTCACATTAATATTTATATCCTTCCACATGAGTCATCATAAATTAATTAATTATAATAATTAAATTATTCTTACATTCTCCCACTTGACTCATCTGACTTAACAATACATCAATGATAATGCGCATCAACGAACCTTACATGCATTGGTTCTTTCATACATCATAATTAAGAATATAATTAATAAGAGTCATGACGGTTACATATCACTTAATCAACATATTCCCTTCCATGTACTATTATATTAGTATTTCTCCTTAATATGATCTTAAATTGAAAGGTGCACATAATGGGTTCAAACATAATGTCATTATTAATATCTTAATTTTGTCGTCTCAGTGCGACATTTGTTGGTTTTTCCGTCTTGTGCGGTGTTTTGTTTTCCCGTCTTGTGCGGTGTTTTGTCTTCTTGTCTTGTGCAGTGTTTATTTAGTTCGGATAAAAAGATCAACGATGACCGACTATGGATTCGACCAGTGATCAGTTCCTCAACGATGCAGATCCGGAAACATAGGTATTCCGATTACTTTATGTTTATCATATTATTTGTAAGTAATATTATGCCGTTTTATACTATTAACTTGAATGCCGTGAGTTTGTTCACATATTCATCCTTATTGATTTTTAACAATGTTGAATTTATATTAATATCTAATATACTCTATCTACAATATTTAAATTAATGAATATCTTTTTATTTTTGTAAAAAAAAACATATTTATACTTAAAAAATTTAATACGTACGAATTTTAAACCTCAAATTTTAAAACGGTGTGGTGACTCACCCTCCACGTGAAGTTGTGCACTTTCATCCAAAAATAGAATAAAACACGAAGAAACAATCCAAAGCAAATAAGGAAATTTCCAGCTACAATCCAAACTTAAGAGACCCACTCAATCCACAATGATTTGAATATTTGATGTTGATACTGATGATGACTACGTTTTTCTTTCTACTGGCATTTTCATAAACTAAAACGAGAGAAGTGTATATATTCCAAATAAGTATTCTCCCATCTACTAACTATATATTAATATAATATACTAAGTAAGTTAATAATTAACCTTTTCTAAAATCTAATTACAATTGCGTCAAAAAGAAAATCTAATCACAATTATTTAAGTTTTTATTAACGTTCTTTATCGTAATTAACTAAATATGGAGAAGTTGTTTTCCACACAAATCAACAATTAGTCATAGATTTAGTCAAACAAAAAAAAATTAGTCACATATAAAAAAAAAACTAACATGCTATTTGTGCTCCACTTTTTGAGTTACTTTGTAAAAAAAAAACTAACTAACTTTTAAAGATTTTTTTTGCAAAAAAACAGCTTAGTGTGATACTATAAAAAAAATAAAAAACCACCTATTTTTTGACTGAAAAAAAAAACCAACATGTTATTTGTGCTCCACGTTTTTTACTTTGTAAAAAAAAAAACTAGCTAATTTTTAAAGATTTCTTTTTGCAAAGATTATTTTGAATTCTATAGAAATGAGTGCTATAAAGTTATATCATGGGCGACAAAAACAATTTAATGATGCTATATTTGTGCTAAGTTACTCAAATTATTAAAAAAAAAAACTACCTAAAGAAAATAAAAACTAAACTGGCGGTATCCTTTCTATATAAGTTACTCATAAGGCTAAAAAGGGAAGAACACAATATGGCAGTTTTCACTCCGTACCATCTCTCATCCTCCCTACTTTCTCCACCACTTTATCTTTGCTATTAATTTTCATGACAACATCTTCTAATTTGGTAAGTTTTTTACATTATTGTTGTTGTGACTTTCGTTCCTATGAGTAACATAATTTTCATCGCATGCTAAATTGGATTGACTACATTTCAAGTGTCAATAGTGTTTGAAAATAGAATAATATTTTGCTTAAATTACAGTACACAAATGTCATTTAGTATAAAATATGCTAACGTTACTAGATGAACAGAGAAAAATATTTGACACGATCATGGAAGTTGTTCGGAAGCAAAAATGGGGAGTTTTTTTCCTATATGGATATGGTGGAACAGGAAAAACTTTCATGTGGAACACTTTAGCAACAACTTTACGATCAAAACGGGACATTGTTTTGACTGTAGCTTCTAGCGGAATTGTATCTTTATTGTTGCCTGGAGGAAGAACAACTCATTCAAAGTTCAAGATTCCAGTTCCAACACTTGGATTTTCTATTTGCAATATAGAGAAGGGAACTGAACTAGAACAACTTTTAAAATTAACAAAGTTAATTATATGAGATGAAGCTCCTATGGCTCACAAATTCTGATTTGAAATTTGGACAAATCCTTAAAAGACATAATGAGTGAGGATAAGTCTTCTGCGTCTAAAATATATGGAGGAAAAGTTATAGTCTTTGGTGGTAATTTCAGACAAATCTTTCCGGTAATACCAAGAGGAAGTAGATCTGATATTGTTCATGCAACAATAAATGCCTCTTATATTTGGGATCATTGCACTGTTTTAACCCTTACCAAGAACATGCGGTTGCTAAATGGTTCATCAAATTCAAACTCTGATGAAATTAAAAAAAAATTTGAATGGATATTAAGGATCGGGGATGGAGAAGTTTTAGAACCAAATGATGGATATGAAGATATCTCAATTCTAGATGAATTTTTAATTTCATAATTCGATGAACCCATTGATGCAATTGTTAAAAGTACATATCCTGATTTATTGAATCATTACATTGATGGTCAATATCTACAAAGTAGAGCTATTTTAGCATCAACAATTGAGGTTGTAGATGAAATCAATGATTATATATTGAAGCACATTTCAGGTATTTCAAATTCATTAGTTGAATAGATTTAATATAATTTATAACATATGCAATTATTTTTTTTACAAGGTTTTATTGTGTTTTTGTTGAATATAGGTGATGAAAAGGAATATCATAGTTCAGACTCCATAGATCGAACCGAAGAAAATGATAATGAAGCATTTGAACAACTTACACCAGAGTTTTTAAATTGTCTAAAAACATATGGACTTCCGAACCATTCCATCAAACTAAAAGTTGGCATGCCAATCATGTTGTTGAGAAATCTAGATCAAGCTGAGGGGTTATGTAATGATACTAGGTTAACTGTTACTAAACTTGGAGATCATGTGATTGAAGCTAAAATAATTACTGAAAAATACATTGGCAATATAATATATATTCCAAGAATGTCGATGTCACCATCACAATTACCGTGGCCATTCAAGCTTATAAGGAGGCAATTTTCAATTATTGTTTCTTTTGCCATGACAATAAACAAGTCTCAAGGTCAATCTTTAGAATATTTTGGATTATACTTGCCAAGAGATATTTTCAGTCACGGTCAACTCTATGTGGCAATTTCTAGAGTGAAGAGCAAACAAAGACTGAAGATATTAATACAAGATAACGCAAGAAAATCATTGAATACTACTACAAATGTTGTGTTCAAAGAGGTTTTCCATAACATCCAATAGGTAATTTAGATTCATATCCTATTTCTCCATTTCAAATTGGAATTTTATATTGTCATTCATTAGATATAATTTCTATAAATTACTAAATGAGTTGCACTTATTCACACACACACACACACACACATACATATATATTTACACTTTAATGCTTCAACCCAAAATAATTAGAAATAACAATTTTTTTCAATTTTTTCAGGAACTTGCAAAGACTCAAATTGTGCTCACTTTCTTTTACACAAAGTCTTACAAATGTAGAACGGGAGTTGATCATTAATAATTCACTTCAAATTAAAGTATCTCATTTATTAAGTTGTATCTATAGATTCCATGTTGTTTTCAACAAACCTATATGTACTTTGTAATAGTATAAGTTAGATATGTATTTTTTTTTGTACAAAGTTAGATATGTATTTATTAATATATATTTTTTGACGGGATGTATTTATTAATTTTAAGATTATATTTTATATTATATGTTTAAAACTTTATTAATGCAATGATAAAAACATGTTTTCAAATTGTAATGTGTTGCTTCTTTTAAATTTTCTTTTGATTTCTGTTATTTTTTTTTTACGGATCTTTGGTTTCAATTGTTATTATTTTTCTAATTAAATAAAAAAGAAATTAACAAATTAACCAATATTTTTAAAAACTACATAAGTATTTAGTACAATTAAATATAACATTTAACCATAACCCAGACCCGTGCGGATGCACGGGTTTATAACTAGTTTTAAATTATAAAGAAAAAAACTCAAAAAAATTATTTCAAATTATAAGAAAAAATTTCGTTTTTGAATGTTATTTTATTTATTCTCATAAAATTTTATATAAAGTACATTTAATTTTCTATCTCACTCCCCTTTTCTCCATAAACAATAATCAATAAAAATTACTTTTACATATTTTCATATAACTTATTTAAAAAAAATCAACCACAAAAACATATTTCAAATTATTATGTTTTTGTTTTTCTTATTAAATGCAATTTTTTTATTTTCCCTTATAAATTAGGAAGGAGAGAGTAGTATATATATAAAATATAGTCTTTCCGGCTAAATTATAAAGAAAAAAAATTCCATTTTTTTGTTCTAATAAATTATAAGAGAAAAAAATATAAGAATATTTTTTACTTATTCTTATAAAATTAAATATAAATTGCATTTATTTCTCTTTTTTCAATAAACAACAATTAATAAAAATTACTTTTTGTATCTTTCCATATATTTTATTTCAAGAAAAACACACATAAACATATTTTAAATTATCATATTTTGATTTTTTTAATAAGTATGATTTTTTTTATTCTCTCTTATAATTTAAGACGGAGAAAATATATCAATAACACTAAAAAAAATGCTAACTACAATACACATGCAGCATATCCATTTAAATTGGTAATAAAATAACTTGTGTGTGTGAGTTTATTGGTAACTTTGTCGTAGCGTCTATTTATAAAATAAAAAATAGCTTGAACTTGAAGGAAAGCAATTTGGGCAATATTTATACAGTCCATCAACAAGTGTCCATTCAAACTTGCGAAGTAGTGAAGCAAAAATTAAATGCATAGTTGTATGAGCTAATTAATGACAATTCTGGACAAATTCTTTACAAATTCTTTTGCCTGCTCCGAAGAGTATAAGCTCAAAATATTACCCTTATATAATTAGTGTCACCCTCCAAAAACCTCTTGGACATGAACGTAACACATTTGAATTCTTCCATGACCCACAGTCCCACTCCCACGCATTATTTAACTAATATACTTGTGCATTTTTTTGGCACATTGAAGCCAATTACAGTATTATGTTCACATTTTCATCACACTTGTAGGGTAGCAAACAATCGAAAGGTTTCCTCACCACTGCTTGTAAAAATGGTAGTAATATAATTTAGAAATATGGGATTCTTTAATTATTTCATCTTTACCAATTATTAACATATTTATTTTCTTGTTTTTGTTAATATTTCAGGGTTATGTAATATTCCCTCGCCTGTCCTTATATATAAGAAAAAAAATTGCTTTTTAGGTTCATTGAACTTTTAATGTATTTGGTCTATATTAAAGGCTAGATACATTAGAAACTCAATGAACTTAAAAAACAAATTTTATCTTATATTAAAGACCGGAGGTAGTATAGCTCAACCGTATTTCATTCAATGGTGCTCGATGTTGTGTGAATTCCAGCCGCAAATAAATCTTAATGTGGAACACATCATTTTCTAAAGTCAATTGAATAATACTTCTTTCTTCTCTAAATATAAGACCAATTGGAAAAAATACGGAGATTAAAATAATTGATTGTTGTATTAATTAAACTTTTTGATACAATAATTGATATTTACTTTTACAAGTTTGTCATTTTAAAAAAATAATTAATTAACGTTTTTTAGTCTATTTATTAATGATTGTAAAAATAATGCACTTTAATTAAAGATATATAATTGTGTCAAAAAAAACTTAAAAATATATAATAGTAAAAAAATACTTAATATCCTTAGAAATTGGAAAATGGTCTTGAAAAAATGGACAAGAAATTTTAAAATAATCTTATAAATAAAAACGGAGTGGGTATATCTTATGATATTAACAAAACCTTTGTATTGAAAATATGAAAGTAAAAGAAAAAAATACTAGTATACGGAGTACAAATTATAATGATTTAAATACATAATTATTGATTGATATTAACTTTAACTTTGTTTTGTCAAAAAAAAAAAACTTTGTTGATTTTTGTGAGAATAATAAAAATAAAATGTGTATTAAAATCGACAAATTAAATATCTAAATAAAGTTGTTCAAATTAATCTACTTCCAACCAAAAAATGGACAGACGTAGTTGGAGATAAGAATCTGCTTGACTAGTTGTGGTAATGAAATTACTCCCTCTCGAAATAATGCTTCTTGCTTTTCAAAATTTTTGTCCTTTTAATATTTTTAGTTTTATCTTGTAATTATTGTCATTTTCGGAAATGTAAGTTCGACTTAATAATTTCGAAATTTTTTGTAAGTTGAATTAGTATTTCACGACCAAATAACCACTTTTTTACGGAAGATTTTGAAGAATCGATATTTGGCAAAAGAATCGATTAATTTGAGGGTCCAATCACACCACCCATTACAGGAGTTCCATTTAAGAGTTTTTATTCTGTATAAATTAGTCAATCAAAATTGAGACAAAAAAAACCCAGAAACTTTATAAGTAGGGGTGGCAATGAACCGAACCAACTCGAAGAAAGTTCGAGACTCGATTCGATAATTGATTCGTTGAACTTGGTTTATGAATCAAATGGGCCAAACTTGAGCTGGAACTTAAGTTCGTTAACTAAATGAGCTGAACTTGAACTATATATAGTTCGACTCGTTTGGTTCACGAGCTGACTCGATTATATATAATACTTCAAAAATATTTTTAAATTTATGTATTTGATTTTATACATTTGTATTTATAATAAGAAATATAATTTAATTCCCTATTTTTAAAATTAAGTTCTTTTATAAATCTTTGTTATCCACGAATCTGTTTTTTATAGGCGGTACGTAGGCATTTACTGCCATCAAATATAGTTAACACGTCATTAAAATATTCATTAAAAATAATAAAATAGTATTAATTAATATTTGTTTTAAAATGTTCACAAAAAAAAAACATTTATTTTAAAATATTTAAATAGAATTCATAGAAGAAGAGTTCAATTGAACTACTTTGTCAAAATAAAAAGAGTCTAAGAGTGCGTTTGATCTGCTAAAAAATAGGAGACTGGACAGGACAACTTTTTGTACCCTGTTTGATTTAAAAACTGGTTCTGGAACTGGACAAAACAGGTAGCAAGGGACAGGACAAAATCAGACATTTTTGTTCTTCACTAAACCGCAGGACAACTTTTTGTCCATAGTACAACTATAAAAAATACGAAAATATCCTTTTTTATTTTCAAATATAAAAAATTATCTCCCTATCTCTTTTTGATACAATTTTGTCCTGTCTTGTACAGTCTTATTTTATTATGTACTATCTTATTCTGTCATGTACTGTTTTGTCCTGTACTTACCTCTTTACGAATCAAACGCACCCTAATAGAACTACTACTTTCAAGTCCCACATCGGAAAGTTCAATCAAAATTGGAAAACAAATTGTTTATAAATAGAGTATTTTTTTTTTTTGACTAAAAATTGTTTATAAATAGAGTATTCTATAGTTTGAAATCTAATTGTAATCTACGGAGCATTGTTATAGTGGGGTCCTTCTCACTGCGGATGTATATTATTTAAAGTAATTTATTTTTAAGAAGAGTTCTCGAATTCCCAATGCCATTATTTAATTTATTATTTTATTATTCGGTAAATGTGTTTTAGTCTATTAGGTTTATGAGCTAAAAATGGAATAAATCTAATAAGCTAAGTCGAACAGTTCGTGAACTTTAAATGAGTCGAACTCGAGTTAAAAAAAAAATTTGTATTAAACTCGAGCTGAGTTTTGAGCTGAATTAATTCTTATCGAGTTGAGTCGAGCTCAGACAGATTCGATTCGACTCGACTCATTTCCAGCCCTATTTATAAGAAATACACTCCAAAGTCTCAAACTAATACTACTAAGTCAACTTAAGTGGTGTATTAATTAAAGAGCAGTGCCATATGGTGCGACACTTTCTTGCATCGGCCAAATTTGTCTACGGGTCTGTTTGTTTCAGTTTTAAAAAAAAAAAATTGTGTTAAACAATTTTGTGTAAAAAAAATTTTTAAAGAATTTTTTTTATAAAAGTTTCAAATGAAAATTTGGTTTGAATAGTTATTCTTAAAATCTTATTTTAGATATTTCATCAATTTATCGGAAAAAATTTTGGATATCAAAATTTTGAAAAATCACTCAATTTTGAAGCTATTTCAAATAGATTTTCATAAAAATCATTTTTGAAATACTACTTTTTTAAAAAATTGAGATTTTGACTATGTTTTGATCTTCAATAATGTGTGTTTATGTTATATGATGTCCAAATTAAAGTTTCAATTTAGAAAAAACGAATATAAATTTTTTTGTAGTATATTAGAAAACGGTTTTATAAAATCTATTTTAAAAAATATAAAGAAAAATCTATTTTTTTATAAACTGAAACAAACGCACCCGTACATTTTATCATGCATGTAAGGACTAATTAAATGAATGAATGTTCAAATTAATTTACATATCCAACCAAATAGACGGACGTAGTGCAGTTGGAAACACATAATCGTCGGTCCCCATATAATCCACAGTTACGTGCAGAGAGATAACAAGCTTATCCAAAATGCTAAAAAATTATTTATTACTAGATAGATACCCGCGCGTTGCGCGGTGGCCAAGAAAATAAAATTAAAATAAGGATTTGCAAAATATATAAATGATTGAGTTCATCAGTTAAAATTAAATTTATAAAATACTTGGTGTAGATAAAAAAAAATTTAGATAATTTTGGGCGAGAATCAAATTTTAAATAGATTTGCTATGAGGTCTAATGAGCTAAAAGTGTGGTTGAACAAAAATGTGCCAAAGTTTGTGCAAGTATAAGTAGAAAGTTGTCACATGGACTTAACCAAAATAGAATAATGTTAATTAATTAAAAAATTGAGATGGAGAATTATTCTGACTTGTATCATATATCTTAATAATTAATTAAATGTTTACTGCTCATATTCATTTTCCTGTAAGATATTCCCTCCGTCCTAAATTATAAGAGAAAAAATATCATTCATACTTCTAGAAAATAGAATATAATCAAAATGATAAGGTGATAATTGCTGACAATAATAGATAAAAAGAGAGATATACTATGCAAATTTGAAAATGACTTCATATTTTACTAAAGATGACATATGTTTTTCTAATTGCTAGAAAAACAAATAGAGTCAAACTTCATAGAAAAACATGAGTCAAAATTCATCATTCATATTGTACAAGATGACATATAAAAATAATAAAATATCATCGGACAAAATTAATTAGCACAAATTAACTTTCAACCTACCTTTTTGAATTGAATTGTAAGAATATAACAAATAATTTAATAAGATTTAATGGGTTACATATAGAAATGGAATAATAGTAGATGAGAATATGAAAAGGTATCACACATGAATGGAGTTTAAATATGAGAGTTGCTAGTAACAATGTAATATAGAGAGTGCCACATAAGAAAAATGAATGAGGTGGCATATTTGGTATTATTTGGCAAAAAAAAAAAGATGTCAATCATATAAATTAGGACTATAAATTAATACTATATTATAATAGATAGAGATAGGGATACATCCATTATATCAGGTGCACTAGAGAGCAAACTATCATATTTTTTTTTGATAAAGTTATTTATATAAAATAAATAATATTGAAAATTCACACACATAAAGTAGAGGAATCGAGATTCAAACTCTAATTATAAAGTTCAATCTAACAATTTCGACATCTTTTAACAGTTAAGACATCTAAACTAAAAAATATGTTTTAGATTAAACTGGTAAATATGTTTTAGATTAAACTGGTGCGAGATAGCTATTTGAAGAGAGAAGAATACTCCTTAAGGAAAGAATTGCTATGCTAGAAATTTCCATAAGTAGGATTCTTCTTATAAATTGACAAGTCACTAGGCTACCATGGTTTATTAAGAAATATTAAAGACTATAATTTTAGTGTCATAATTGGTCCATAGATTTTGTAGTAAGTATAATCTTCCTCCAACTTTCAGATCAATGCATCTTTTCTCTCTGGTCGCGCCAAACAGTTGGCTCTTACTCTTATTTATCAAAGATCTTTACTCAGTTGCATTCAGATAAGTTGCAGCAAAAGGGTGCTACTTCAGACCAAAAGTACATTATTGCATAAAAAGTTGTTGATATTTTACAGGTAACATGCTTGTGTTAACTTATTCCAAGGTAATTGTTTAATGGTTTTTGTAACAATTTATAGAAATACTGGTATCAGCTGGATGATTTTTATCCAACAATATCACACTCACCAAATCTAGTTGCGGGTTTCCATCAAAAGTGACCAATGGGCCTCAGAAGCTAATTACCTGAACTGCTTCCCCATCCCCATCCATTATTTTATTTTAGTTCATATCTTCATCTGTGCTTGAAACTAATGGAAGCAACTCACATTTAATATATATGCTGTTATTGGTAGGGTTCTCAATGGGATAGAATTTTGTTTTTAACTCTTAGTGGTGCATGCATGAATGGATGGTTGTGTGTAGGCTCGGTAGAATTGTTTTGTGGACAAGAGCTTGGGAATATTTCAAGGTACGCTCGGGGTTCCCTGCGAAAATATCACTAGTTCTCTAATTGTTAAGGGTGATGCTCGAAATGGTCCCCCACCCTAATGGCGAAGTGATGACAAAGATAAATATCACTAATTCCATTCCCATGTTAATTTTTAAAAAGATAAATTCAGACTTAAGCTCATTTATTTAGATGCATTAAGTGCTTGTGTTATGGTTGTATGAATCTTGTTTAGCTATGCTTTCATGGTTTACACTCATTTCTAATTATTTCTAACGATTACAAAATAAGATCCACAGCAAAATGGGTGAAGGAACTTTCGGACAGGTATTGGAATGCTGGGATAGAGAAAGGGAGGAAATGGTTGCCATTAAAATTGTTCGTGGAATAAAAAAGTACCGGGAAGCACCTATGATTGAAATTGAGATGTTGCAATAGCTTGTTAAACATGATATACGTGACAATCGGTAAGTGGTTTTGGCTTTTTATTTCAATCTTGTCCGTGAGATTGGCAGGCAACTATTGGAATGTATAACATGTGTGTAGTATTTACTTAAACAAGTATCCCTTTATTCTTTCTATCTATATATTTCAATGTACTTAGAACGGTCTATGATGAATCATTTAGAAAATTAGGACTATGATGGGGTAATGAGTTCCATGACATTGTTGTTGATTTTGTGGTTTATTGATGTTGATTTATGTGACTTTGTGAATAATTATAACTTTTGTGTGATTATTCACTGTAGGCTGAGAGGAAAAAGCAGAAGCTCAAGCAGAGGTAGTATTGGTTTGTTGTCTATCTTCATTTCAAGTGTTTGATAGTAGTTTAGTTAGAAATGAGGCTTGTAAAAAAATTTATTCTTAGGAAGATTCTTGCTATGATGCTATGGCAGCTTGTTGTGGGTAATTTGATTAAGTGCTACATGTTGTTCATCTATACATATAAAAGATTATAAAAGCTTTGTGTTTGGGTTGAAATAATTTTTCTTGATGATATATATACATTGTATTTTAGTTGTTACAGATTAAGTCTTAAATTTTCCTGTTAGTGTAGTGATGGAAATGTAAGTTAAATTGATTGATGATGTTGATTTAAGTTAAAATTGATTATGAATATAGCAGCAGCAAAAAAAAAGTGAAATAAAAACTAAAAAAATAATGTGACATTTCACATCTATTGTAGAAAGGAACAGATGTTAAAACCTTAATAGTGTTTGAAATAATATACACTTTTCACATCGGTGAAACGAGCACTGATGTAAATACGTACTTATCACATCAGGTCAGTACCCGATGTGAAAAGTACCAGACTTATTATTACATCTTTATTCACATCGGTACGACAACCGATGTGAAAAGTGCTTTTTACCCGATGTGAAAAGTGATTTCTGTACTAGTGTGTCACTGATGCTGAGCTTAGTGGCAATATCTTTCTAGTGGCATAGTGGTAATATTTTGCAAAATCAAATGAAAAAATTGAACACATAAGAACATTGGTTTTTATTTTTTGACGAAAACGAAAGAATAGTGGTTGTGTCTATTGAATGCTTATTATGTGTCTATGTTATTTTTGGGTACAAAAATAAATGCTTATGTCACTTTTACATACACTATACACGCACACTATTTCATACAAATTTCAAAGAATAAAATTCAAAGATGTTTTTTTTAAAATGGTTAAAAATAAAAGTCATTTAAATAGATCCAAAAATAAATATATTTTACTAAAAATAATAATGTAACATGTATGTTTTAAAATTAATATGTAATAATGTAATAAAAGTTTATTATTTTACTAAAATAATAATGTAATATGTATGTTTTAAAATTTATTTTTTCCTTCAAAAATGTTTTTTGAAATTGATTTAGAAAACTAAACAACAAAATTATTTTAATTCAACACTACGTTTAATTAAAGCCTATTTTATTTATATATTTTGTAACCTATTGGGCCTGGTTGGTTCCCGACCCACCCATTTGACATAGAGTCATATAAATAAATATTTTAATGACTAAACCCTAATTTTATTTCTTCATTCTCACTGTTACATCGCCAACAACTCCAAAGTACCTCAAATCTCAGAGTATGATTCTCTTGTTGCTTGTTATCATTTGTTTATGTTGTTCCTCTATTGAAAAAAATTAGTTTCATTGTTATGTGTATTTTGAATATAAACATGTTGATTCTCGTTATCATAATTTTCGCTTGTCATTGATTATGAAGTTTTCATGTTTAATTTTGATTTCGATTTTTTTAAATCTATATTTCTCATTTTCGTTGTTTAGTTGTTGTTGTTTAGTTATTCAAATATAAACATGTTGATTATCGTTATATATATCTTGATTTTCGCTTGTCATTAATCCGCTTTATAATTTTCCATTGGAACAAATATAACAATGCTACTCATGTTATTCAGAGAGCTTTGTCTTTGTATTCGTAAGTTTTCTTGAGATATGTTAAACACTTTTTCCTTTGCCCTTTTTTTTGTTGGATATGGAAAAGAATGGTATCTTATGTGCTGTTTTTGATTTGATTTTTGTGGTTGTTTTTCAATTGGTATTTTGTAATATGAACTAGAGCTCAATGTGGATTAATGATTGATTTATATATGAATCATTTGATGAGATTTTGATTATTATTGTGTTTGGGTGGTATTTCTTCTTACAGTATTGAGATTGTCCTTGTTAATGAATGCAAACATTTATTGAGACAAGTCCCACATCAGTAAAAGCTGGGAACTGTTTTACATGATCGAGGTATATAAGGAGGAATAAGGAATAAAATATTATGTTAATTAATGTTGGCCTGATCTGTCTGTCTAATCATATCCAATCATCACTCAGAGAAAGGAGCAATGGGACCCAATGATGGGTAAGTCTCTCTCTCTCTCTCTCTCTCTCTCTCCCCTGTCATTAATGCTTTTTTTTAATTATTAGTACTAATTAATAAAAGTGCACTTGATTGTCATATATTTTAGTATTTAGTATAAGTCATCCTTGGATTAACATATAAGTGGAAACGATGATTTAACATTTTAATTTCTGAGCTTATACAATTATCTTCTCAATCATGATTGTCCTTGTTAATGATTGTATGCATTTATTGTTGTATTTCTTCTTACAGTATTGAGATTGTCCTTGTTAATGAATGCAAACATTTATTGATTTCGATTGGTTTAAATCTATTAATCTCATCTTCTTTGTTTAGTTGTTCGAATCTCAGTTTCGTTTTCTCTTGTTCAATGTGTATTTTGAATATAAACATGTTGATTGTCGTTATCTTGATTTCCGCTTGTCATTGATTATGAAGTTTTCATGTTTAATTTTGATTTCGATTTATTTAAATCTATAAATTTCATTTTTGTTGTTTAGTTGCTCGAATCTCAGTTTCGTTTTCTCTTGTTCAATGTGTATTTTGAATATAAACATGTTGATTCTCGTTATCTTGTTTTTCGCTTGCCATAGATTCTGAAGTTTTCATGTTTAATTTCGATTTTGATTTCCTCAAATCTATAAATCTCATTTTCGTTGTTTAGTTGTTCAAATCTCAGTTTCATTTTCTCTTGTTCAATGTGTATTTTAAATATAAACATGTTGATTCTCGTTATCTTGATTTTCGCTTGTCATAGATTCTGAAGTTTTCATGATTAATTTTGATTTTGATTTAATTTCCTCAAATCTATAAATTTCATTTTCGTTGTTTAGTTGTTCAAATCTTAGTACTGAGCAAGTAAATGAATTTTCCCCCTATCGCATAGATTAGTTAGATCATATCTTCAAATCATATTTTAACATTTCACTTTTTAATTTTTTCTGAAAAAAACATTGTTCAGTGTTCTTAAAGCTCATATGATTGCATCAGACAATGAAACAACTTTTAATGCATGCTACGCATTATGTTATCTTGCTCAATTTGATTGTGGACTGATTATTGGCACGGGAGTAGCCACAATCTTTAAGAGAATGGTGATGTATTGGCTTAGTACATTGGAAACAAATCACAGAATGACTCCGTGGAGGCGCTTGTGACCGTTTCTAATGGAGGAAATTCCATAACTAGTTTTCTCATTCGAGAAGTAATTCTAGAATTGGCCAGTCGGATAATTGAATGCGAAACAGATGGAGGAATGAACTTACAGGCCATAATGAGGAACAAATTTAGAAACGGCCTCGAAAAATAAGCATATTTGGTAATATCAAACATTACTAATGGAACATATTATCATATTCAGTCTATAATTGAAAGAAAGGTAATTACTACTATGCTCCACGTCCTTCGAGAACCACCACTAAAAATATGACTTTTGGTTGAGGTATTTCACATCAGTTGAATGAATACCATATGTGAAAGAGGAATATGCATAGCATTTGACATCAGTTTTTAATAAAACCGTGAAAATAAATGTTTAAACAATTTCACATCAGTTATAATAATACCCGAAGGAAAATACACACGCGGTTGCAATCTTGTAAATAAGTCAAAAAATATGAAAACCATTCCCTTTTAAATTTTATACCTTCATTGCTAGTTCTTGAATCTCAATTATTCTCTCTGTCATAATTGACATTCATGTTTATGTAATTGTATTAGATTGAATTTATTTAATGATTTTGTTTAGGTGAATTTGGCATTTGTGACATTCCTGATTTTTTTCTTCTATTGTGTTCATTCGGTTTCAATTTATCAATTGTTTCATCACCTTCTATATGTTATAAACTTGTATGTTATCAGTGGCGGAACATCCTTAAGGCCAAAGGGGGCGGCAGCCCCTCTCACCTTTTCAATTGTTATTATACTAGTAGTAGTATATGTGTAATATATGTGTTAATAATAATTTTTTAGAGACTATATACATATATATTATATATATTGAGTCATTTGTTAAAAATAGTCTTTTAATTATGTCAAATATAATAACAATAATAAATATAGTAATAATAATAAAAGGATAAAATAAATAAAAATAGTCTCTCAGAATATGTCCACTATTGATGAATTATATAAAAAATAAGTAGATATAAGTAAATCAAATTTGTATCCATTGATTGATCGAGTGTTACGACTTATAATTTTGACTCTTCTCGTGTCAACAATAACCACTGAAAGTGTCTTTTCAGCTACGGAAATTATAAAAACAAGACTACGTAACAAAATGGGAGATGATTTTCTCAAAAGCTTCATGATTGTTTTTGTTTATATTAAAGATGAGATTCTTGAAAAATTTATCTCAAATATAATAATATGAAAAAATTCTAACCGATATCATGATTGTTTACATTAAAAGAAAAGTAGTGCAAGTATCAGTTCATATCTTATTGCGGATGATTTCAAGAAATTCAGTACATATAAAATATTATTTTAAGATATGTAGTTTAATTTTCTTACAATCAACTTTTATATATGTTATATAATTTTTATATTTAATTTAAATATTACACTCTAGTCGCCCACCCGAATTTTTTTTGGTGGCTCCGCCACTGTATGTTATTCATCTTCTCTCTATTTATTTGAAAAGTTTTGAGATGAAGCTTGTGCGTGTTAAGTGTTTGAGAACACTCTATTTTTGTACTTAGTGTTTGAAAGTGTAATATTTACTTGTGGTTTATATTGGATTCTTGAGTTATTATTATCACTTATGAGTTGTAATCTAGAATGAATATAGTTGATTCTCTTCATATTTGAGCATGCATAAGGTGTTTTGTCACAAATATTTGCATTGCTAGTGTATAACTTCCATCATCGACAACGAATTTTCGACACAACGTAGATATGTCGCGGAAGTTTTGAGGATTTAGTTGGTTTGGTGGTGGTGGCGGCCAATGAAGCTAAGATTGGAAAGGAGAAGGAGGATGGCGTGAAGGCGAGTCCCGTGGAGAAACCAAAAGTTGAATCAGAGATGAGTGTTCTTACAAAATCGGAAACGACTGAATAGATAGGTTGGAAGCGGATAATGGAAGAAGATCCCAATTGTGAGTAGAAAATGCTCTTTGCTCTGCTCTGCATGCAACATTGCTTCTTGTACATTTTTGTAACGATTTCTAATGAATACATGTTAGGAAATTTGAACATATAATTTAATATGTGAGCAAATTGTTCTATGCAGTTAGAAGGAATTTTAAACTAATCAAGAATTATTAGCTTTCAAGAATTAGCTTTCGAAATAGCAAATGGTTCAAACTTTTGCATGTATGCTAATCAGTTTACAAATACCATTCACTAATACTTTTCTACTTCCAATACAGTAGAGTTCATACTAAACCCAAATTCTGTTATAGTTTGCAAGTATGGCTTTTCTTTTGGTATTTTAGTTCATGCATGCATCCAATTAGGAGTGTAGATATATAATATATTAATTGAAGTTGCTTATATATTCCTTTGTCCTTGTTTGTAATTTGTTATTAGTTGGTGTTCAGGTGACTAGAAGTTGTCCTTTATGGGTGGGTGACATTTACTTTTTGCATCCATTATTTTATTTACTTTTAATTTTTAATGAACTTTGATATGAAGTCATGGATTAATTATTAAATGTTGACATATATTAAAAGTTATCTTTCCTTTCCTTTTTTTATATGACTATATGAGCTTTTCTTTCAGTTAAGAAAATAGATTCTAGTTTAGCATATCTAGTTATTTGGATAATTTAAATTGCTTTGTATTGAAAGTTTGAGCGTTACCATGCTATCACATTACTTGTTCAGTTCCATAGATAAGTTGTAAAAAATAGTTGTACTCTACACTGTGTATCCTATGCTTGTTTTACTATATATTTTTTTTTTTGCAACCTGAGCTGTAAGAGTTTTCTTCTTTCTCAAATTTAAGATGAAGCCACATCCTGATCTTTGGATAGTGGATCTGAATGCAATGCAACTTTTTTTTGGAGTCGTTGTGGTTTTAATGCATTTTGATTTGGATTGTAATGTTTGTTTTTATTCTTGATTTTGATGGCAGAACCATTTATTTAGGACGGTTTGGCTAGCTTCGTCATCAAATGAAATCCCAATTGGCTCCTTATAATGTTTAATCAGACAAGAGCATGCTCGGCGTACAGCTGAAGAACATATTTAGGCACATCAAAGGCAGACTAAAATTGAGACGGCCACTTTGGTTCGTAGTATATTTTGGTCTTTTGTTAAATAGTTTGTTTTTTTTTTTCATATGTAGGGGTTCGTTTTTGGTGAGATTAATACATCTGATATGCCTTCATGACAACAATATACATAATTTGACCTGACTTCAATTCTAGTAGTTTATAATAAATTTATGTGGTGTAGTCTTGTTTATGTAATTTAAATTGTTATAGATTAGTCTTAAATTTTCATGTTAGTTCAATCTCCAGAATTTATCTCAGGCTTCTGATTATGCTTCCATTAACGATATTCTCGGCACTGTTAATTCAATTTACAGAAAACTACGTTATCAGTATAAAACCGATGATTTATTGGTTGATTTGAAGTATTGTCTTGACAATTTCGCACTTCCTTTGTTTAACATTTTCCTCAAGACTGCGTCATTGATTGATGCTGCTACAAATGCGGATGACCTGCGAATATTTTTTAAATCGCAGACATTGTGCTGTGGGATATTTTACTCTCTGAATTTTGTTGAAGAGGTTCCTCAGTTTTTTGAGGATCATATGACTGAATTGACGAATGAGTACCGAAAATACCTTACAACTAGTTATCCTTCTCTTGAGAGAGGCGGAATTGATGATATTGCTCTTGTTGATGAACTTAGGACTGCTGTTTGTGAGAATATTACTCTTTATGTTGAAATGTATGATAACGGATTTCATGGATTCTTGAATGATTTTACATGCTGTGTTTACTTTGTTGGTGAATGTGTCACTGTCACAGTCTACTAGTCGCGATCAACTTGTTGTCACTGCTATCAAGTTTTTTACCTCAGTCAGCACTAGTGATCACCACCGTACTTTGTTAGCTGTTGATGGAATTATACCACAAATTTTCCAGGGTATTGTGATCACCAATGTGAGAGTGAGGGAAGACGACGAGGAGCTTTTTGAGAATAATCATATCGAGTATATTATGAGGAATATGGAAGGTCGTTATTTTGAATCACGGAGGAGGATTGCTTGTCAGCTGTTTAAGGGAATTGCCATGCATTATGCAGATGCTGTAAGAAACACTCTTTCTGCACAAATACAGAGTTTGTTAAGTTCCTATGCTGCAAACCCGGCGGCAAATTGGAAAGACAAGGACTGTGCTATATACTTGGTTGTTTCTCTTTCAACCAAGAAGGATGAAACCGGTTATGTCATTGAGCCCACAGATCTTATTGATGTTCAGAGCTTTTTTGAATCTGTGATTGTCCCTGAGTTGCAAAGTCCGGATGTGAATGAGTATCCAATGCTCAAGGCAGGTGCACTCAAATTCTTTACTATGTTCCGGTCTCAAATATCGAAACATGTCGGATTGAGGTTTTTACCAGATTTGGTATGTTTCCTTGCTGCGGAATCATATGTTGTTCATTCTTATGCTGCAAACTGTATTGAGAAACTCTTATTAGTAAACGACAAGGGAGGTTCTGCACGTTATAGTTCTGCGGATATCAATCCAATTTTCGCAATGCTAATGAACAATCTTTTCAGTGCCCTGAAGCTCCCAAAGCCTGAAGATAATCGGTATGTAATGAAATATATTATGAGAGTTCTCTGGATTGCAGATATACAGCTTGATGCCGCTGAAATTTGCATTGAGGGGTTCGGGTCACTTCTCTCTCAAGCTTGCAAATATTCAAAATTTTCCATCTTCAATCATTATCTCTTGGAGTCAATAGCCATTCTTGTTAACCAGGCTTCTGAGAAGGACCCGTCTCTTGTGTCTGTTTTTGAAACAAGGTTCTTTCCCAGGCTTGAAATAATTCTTTTGTCATACGATTCTTGGAAAAGATCCATAAATGTTCCTGTCCTCGTGCAGCTACTCCAGGCCTTTTTTCAAAAGGCACCAAATGAGACCAGTCAAGTTGATAGGCTGACCAAAGTACTTGGCATATTTGACACTCTAATAAAATCTTCAACCACTTGCTTACAAGGATTTAATGTGCTTAACACTGTCGTTGAAAGTCTTGAGTATGGTGTTATTAAGCCTTATATGTCTGACATTTGGGCTGCTATTTTTAGAGAGCTCCATAAAAAGCAGACGGTGAAGTTCATCAAGTCTCTCCTAATATTCATCTCGCTCTTTCTGATTAAAAATGGTTCTTCAAATGTAGTTGATACTGTGAACACTGTCGGGCCTAATACATTTAGTTCATTCTTGACCGAGTTTTGGATTCCTAATCTTAAGTTGATTACTGGAGATATAGGGCTCAAACTGACTGCAGTTGCTTCTACCCGACTCATTTGCGAGTCTCCAGTCCTTTTGGATCCTGCAGCTTCCGTGTCCTGGGGTAAAATGGTGGACAGTATTGTGACACTTCTTTTCTGCCCAGAACAAGATAGGGTTAAGGACAATGTTGACATCCCAGATATTACATCTTACAATGCTCAAAAGAAAGAAGATCTAATTAAAGATATAAGAGACCCCCGGGAATTTTTCGTTGCTTCATTGTCCCGACTTTGTGCACATTCCCCTGGGAGGCACCCTAAGGTCATCAGTGAAAATGTTGATTCTGTGAATCAGGCAACATTGCTTCAACTTTGCAGCACTTACAACCTCTCATTAGTTTGAGTAAGTCGGTAATTGAGTTATTTTCTTATTGTTTTATTGCGATTATTAGTTTTTTGTCCCTAACAACTTTTCTTTTATCTACCCTTGATACATTTTAAGATAAATAACAGTCCAATATCTTTAAACTGTTCGTTGCAGCTGTTATACAGTACTTATTAAGGATAAATTATTGGTATTGTGACTTTCATTGTTGCTATGACCCTCTTTCCCTAGGAACCAGAGGGCAAAAACCAAAAAATATACATTGAACTTGAAGCATTTTGGTGCTTCAAAAGTCATGGGGCACAAGTTAAATTTCCTATAGGATAGGTACCCGGTACTCATTAGATACTCATTTGTTTTGAATTGCTTGTTTTGACTTTTGATGTTATTGCTTATTATGTCTCATTAGGTAACTTCAATTTTTATTTGAAGAACTCAACAACAACGACAACAAACTTCACTCGACTACCGTACTTCAACACTCATTCCTTGCCGTCTGAAACTCTCTCATACATAACCTAATACGAGAGTTAGAAGAAACACATTTGATAGGTAAAAGACGAAAGAGTTAGATGAAAAAATAAATTATTTTTCGAGAGGAGGTAATAGAACATATGTGTTTGACTATGCAAGAGTTAAACGACAATTTTAGAAGTCTCAACAACATTATTGGGATTGTAATTGCAGTCATATTGACCAAATTCATCCATATTTACTATAATATAAAAGTCATATCCACCTAAACTGATGAAATAGCTTGAACTCGAAGAGATTCGACCCTCTTTAAAGTTAACCCAAATTGCTCATCCATGTTCATGTGTTCCGGCATTAGTCCATCAGCAAGATTCCATTCAAAGTTGTGTAGAAGGGATGCAACCATTAAATGTGCAGTCCTATGACCTAATGGCAATCCTGGACAAATTCTTTTGCCTGCTCCAAAGGGTATAAGCTCAAAATGATTACCTTTATAATTAATGTCACACTCCAAAAATCTTTCTGGCATGAACATATTTGGATTTTCCCAAATAGTTGAATCTCTTCCCATAGCCCACACATTGACTAATACTTGTGCATTTTTTGGCACATTGAAGCCTAATATGTTAACATTTTCATCACATTTGTGGGGTAACAATAATGGAATTGGTGGGTGCAATCTAAATGTTTCCTTCACAATTGCTTGTAAGAAAGGTAACTTAGAAATATGTGATTCTTCAATTGTTTCATCTTTGCCAATTATTTGACTCAACTCTTTTCTTGCTTTTGCTAATTTGTCAGGATTACGTAGTAGTTCTGCCATAATCCATTCAATAATGCTTGATGTTGTGTCAATCCCAGCAACAAATAAGTCCTAACAAAAATATATTTCAACATTCAATTAAATGTGGCCCTATGGTATTAGCAAAAGTTAAGGATTAGTGATTAAAACGTGCCCATGAATAGTAGAACTTGCTGACTTTTTGTGAATAAAACAAATGTCTAAAGTAGTCCAAACCTATAATCGAATATCAAATTAATAAAAAATTCACAGTTGTCGACATACTCACAATCAATATAAAGACTAAATTACCCCACTTGGGTTGGTCCAGTGGTGTTTGCTTGGGTCCTTGGAGTGTGCTCCTCACAAGGTCTCAGATCCGATTCCCACTGGTGTCAATTTCAGTGGGCGAGTCCATACAGAGCAAAAACTCTGGCTTTAAATGGGGTCCCCGCAAGTGGGCGGTGGGATTGATCCTCTCGGATTAGTCGGTCCTTAGGCCGGATACCGAGCTTTCAAAAAAAAATATATATAAAGACTTAATTGAATGTTCAAATTACTTTACATTGTAACAAATGGATGTAAGCAAAAACAATAATTTTTCGTTTGGGAAAAGACTATCAAAATCATTTTTTTAATAATTAATATCAAACAGATTCTTAATTATGAAAATACCAATACTAACCAGAAACAGATGCACCATCTCATTGCGGCTCAATTCAAAATTTGATTCTTCAATATTGTTATTAAGAAGTGAATCTAACACATCATTGCAAACCTCATAATCAACTTTGGAAGCTCTTGAACAAATTCTATCTTCAATAATTTCATCAAAAATTTCACACAACTTCTTCATATGATTTGTCATCCTTGCATACAAACCTTGTGGATCGAAACGACGAAGAATTGGAAAGAAATCCGAAATATTAGGCTTACCAGCCTCTTCCATTATACCATAAATAATGTTCTTAAACTCTTGAGATTTTTTATCAGATATTGAATGAGCCAAATCCATAGAAAACAAAGTGTTTGAAATTGAATTAAGCACAGTTATAAAAACAACCTCACCAATATCAAAAACTTCACCTTTGTTGCATTTTTCATTCACATAATCCAATAATTCTTGCAACTTTTTTTGGCGGAGAATTTTTGTTGACTCAAGCATTTTTGTAGAAAATACTTTTGTAGCACAAATTTTTCTTAGTTTCTTCCATAAAGCTAATGTTGGAACCCACCCAACTGAGAATTTGTCATGATCAACTGCAGAAATTGCATGTGGGATAGTTCTATTAGAGAAAAATTGAGAATTTTCATGTAAGACTTGTTTGGCTACTTGTGGAGATGAGATTACTATGGTTGTTATGGCTCCTAGTTTTAGTGTCATAATTGGTCCATAGATTTTGGAGAGTTTTGTGAGTGTCTTGTGTGGATTTTTGCCAAGTTCTAAGATGTTTCCTATGATGGGAAGTGGGTGTGGACCTGGTGGAAGTTTTGTTGAATTTTGGGTTTGGTTTAGTTTTCTAAGAATGAAGATGAAAATGCTTGCACTTACAAAGGTGATAATCACTAGTAGAAGTGTTTGGTACTCCATGACTTATTGCTTTTGCCTTTCCATTTTGTGATATACACATTTATTTATAAGAGAAGAAAATTGTTTAAAAGTCATAATTCAACCAGCAGAAAATGTTAAAATTGTTAGGCCGGACATTCATGACCGTAGTTCGAACTCCGGTCTCTCCATTTTGTATGTGTGATAAGAGAAGAAAATTTGATCTCTCATGGATATGTGTAGAAGAAAATATATCATGAGATTTGGATTTCTTAAATGGACTTCTAAATCTTAAGAAAATATATTTTAACCAAAAATATTTCGAAGTCTTTTGTTGCAAAAACATTAATAATCTATTTATAATCAATTTAAAAAAAACTATTTAAATCACAAGACTATTTGTTATTTTTATTTGGATTTAATTTGTATACATCGACAGTGTAATTTTGTTTTATCAATCAAATTCATGTAAGCATTTAAGAAGATATTTTAGGAACAAACCTATAAAAGTGACACTATAATATAATTTAATTGAATGCATGTGTAAAAAAAATTTACACCCATCAGTACATGACAATTAATCTCTTTTTATTTATCTATGACTCAATAGATCACAAACAAAATTTTACGAATTGCTCCATTAAAAGAAAATACGAATTTTAAATTAAAAAAGAAAACCCCTCTTAGTGATGCAATAGTAGTAGGAATAGTCAAGATTTGTTATGAATAATATTGGGTGAATGCCCATTAATGAGATTGTCTTCTTGTATCCTATTTGTGTCTTATAAATAGGACTCTCATTTTATTGTAATAGAGACATCTAAGAGAGTAATACAATCTTCTCTAATCTTTCTCTCTTCTCCCTTTCTCTCTATCACTATTCTAGTTATTGTTTAGAATAGTTCATAACACGTTATCAGCACGCTCTAATCAACTGAGGTATAAATTCTTCTTTAATCTTTTTTTTATGTAAAGTAATTTTCTTTTTAATCTTCGCTTGTTTATTTACAATAAAATTCATGATAATGCATCCTAGAAGGATTGCACAAGAGATTAGTTGTATATATAATATAGTTCCTGAAGAACTAACAAATAATAATTTTATTCTCTACGAATTCCTGAAGAATTCACTATAGTTTTTCTAACGAATTCCTGAAGAATTCCTAATATAGTTCATGAAGAATTTTCTAACGAATTCCTGAAGAATTCATTATAGTTTTTTTAACGAATTTCTGAAAGAATTCATTATATAGTTCATGAAGAATTTTTTATCCCTGAAGAATTCATTATAGTTCCTGAAGAACTTAAAAACTAAATATTTTTATTCTCTTTATTTAGTATACTGCATCCCTGAAGGATTGCACTAAATAATCATTTTTACATTATAAAAATGTTATATAAGTTCCTGAAGAACTCTAAAATTCAATATATTTATATGAATTCCCGAAGAATTCATCATACATATATATATCTCTGAAGGATAATATTATTAAATTTATTTTCTTTGATAATTTATAATATTTATTGGATTTATTTATACGCTAACTTTTATCATCATAATATATATTTCATGTGTATTAGTTATAAATAATTTGAATTGGCACTTTTGATCATGGTTTATACGGCAAAATATTTTCCAGTACCTTATGCTTTATGAATATGATCATTACGTTACATATATAATATAACATTATAATTGTTACGTTACAGTTTTCTTTATGATATTTGTTATCATCATATATGTTACATTTGGACTATAATTAGTTATAATAATTAATATTATAACAATAATAATAATTTGAATTGTTTTTATCACCACCTAATATAAATCGGTATATTTCATGGGTTACTTTATTCAATGACTATATATATATATATGGTTACGTTACATTGCTTATATGGTTACTTTGCTTATTTGTTTAATTTTATTTGATGATAGTATTAAAATGGTAAATCTTACAAAATTTGAGTTTGAGGTCCTTGACATCTCTGGAAAGAACTATTTACTTTGGGTTTTGGACGCTGAAATTCATTTAGATACGGAAGGTAATGGTGACACGATCAAAGAAGGAAATGAAACATCTGCTCAACAAAAGGCAAAAGCCATGATATTCCTTCGTCACCATCTCCATGGGGATCTTAAAAATACATACCTTGCCGTAAATGATCCCCTTGTTTTATGGAATTGTTTAAAGGAAAAATTTGATCACTATAAATCATTTGTGATATAGTTCCTGAAGAACTATAGTAGAAAAAAAATCTTAATATTGAAGCATCTTTGAAGAATTGTTCAAAGAATAAAGTTTTTTTTCTTATATTGTTTTAATGATTAAGGATAAAGTTCTTGAAGAACTAGTAATATATTATCAAGCATTCTTGTAGTTTTGCTACAAGTGAACTTTCTTGCTCATTGTTTATGAAAATTTGTGATTGAATTCATGAATAACTAAAAACATTTAGAGCATGATTGAAGTCTATAACGCTAAAATGCATATGCTCCCGAAGTAGCAAAATTGAGAAAATATATTGACATCAAATATCCTTGAAGGATTTGGACATTAAAATTTTCTTTATTAAATGCATATGCTCCCGAAGTAGCAAAATTGATAAAATATATTGACATCAAATATCCTTGAAGGATTTGGACATTGAAATTTTCTTTAGTCAATATTAATATAAATTTGTGGTTGAGTTCTTGAAGAACTATAAATTTAAAAGTATGATCGAGGTCTATAAGATCAATTTGATCTTAGTATATTTTGAACTAAATAAAGTTAAGATAAAATTTACTTATGTCTCTTGATTATGCTCCTGAAGTAGCAAAAATTGAAGAAAAGAATTCGAATACTTTTAAGGAATAAGTCACATATGTGATTGAACAAGAGATATATACCGTATACCCAATGTGAAAAATTCTTGAAGGCTCCAGAAGAGCGTGTTAATGTATTGTTACATTAAGGAACAAAACATATAAATGAATATAAGCTTAAATTGGTGTAGAGAAAAAGTTATCAATTTTTTCTCTAATTTGTGCTACACCTATATTAGTGCAATCGAAGCATATATTATTGTAAACCAGAAGTTTACAAATAATAATAAGCTATTGTTGGCAATACCGGTTGGGTCATCCCGGATTTATTATGATGTAAAAATAAATTTGTTTTGAAGAGCCAGAAGCTTCTTCAACGTAATGACTTTTGTGCATTACTAGTTCCCAAAGAAAGTTGATAATTTGTTTATTGTCACCTCACAGCCAGAAGTTTGTGAGATTGTTTTCTCAACTATTTTTTAAGAGCTCATTTTCTAGAAAGTATTTATTAAGTATCGTATTGCCATTTGAAATTGATAATGAACATCTTGTAGAATATATATTCTTATAAAAAATGGACTTGAAGATCCATTCTTTAGACGTCTAAAGTTCATTGTGGCCGATACTTATGAAATCATAACTTCTAGCTCATATTTTGGGAACACTCAATCATATATCTTGAAGGTATTGATTTGCATCAAGCCAACAAATTATTATATGTAAATCTTCCCCTTAATTTACAATTTTAGATTAATGACTTAATATTGTTCGTCTTAGTAAATTTTTGGATGTGTTGGGTATATTTCAATTGCTCCAAAATAATACGCTAAGATGATTTTCATTTTAAGGAATGTTGGGAAAATATATTTGATATGAATCTCCTATTATCTTGAGCCAAAAATTGGAGACTAGTTTATAGCCTAGAAGGCTAATTATCAATTTTTGAATTAGTTTTTCCAACATTAGGGGGAGATAATAAGCAGCTGAAAATAGAACCAAAAGTTCAAATGAATAATTACTATGAATATGTTATCTCATCTTGATCCTCATATAAAATAGTTTGAACTAGGTGTTCAAAAGATAAACCATTTGCAAAGTTTATTATATCAAATATCAGCTGCTAATGCTCCAATCAAAATGGATGTTCCTGTTGAACAATCCTATATTGCAAATGAGTTCAACCACACTTGAAGTATGGTGTGAAATTTGGTTCCAAGAAAAAAATCCTCAAATAAGAAAAGGAGCTAAAAAGAAAGATGACCCAAGTGAGGATATGAAAACTCCAAAAGAGTATTGACATAATTGATTTTTAAGTTCTAGAAGAACTTATCAGGTACCTGAAAATTTTAATAAATAAAAAGATCTCGAAAAATTATGTCATGAATAAAATACGATGGAACCAAAAGGAAGTCAATGTTGACGATATTTTTATATATATAATATAGCGCTATATATGATAAGAGATAATGAGGATCATGAACCAAAGTTTATTGAGAATTATAGACAACATAATGATTGTCTAAATGAAAAGATGCAATTACTACGTAATTAAAATCACTTTGCAAAGTGAAAGATTTTTGGACCAACAGTCCGTACATCTAAAGATGTGAAAATGATGAAATATGAATCAATTTTCTCGTGAATAGAAAATAATGATATACAAGAATGTCGATAAAAGTTTGCCATTGATTGTGAAGAGAAATGTTCACCTGAAGTGAAAATATTTTTCTTACTTGATTAAGTTCAGTAACACTTGAAATGTTTAATTTATTGGAAGTGTTACAATACATTTGTATGGCTCACTTTTTAGTGATGATTATATGAAACTCTCTGAAAGATTTAATTTCATGAGACATACTATTCAAACAATTGAATAGATGATTTAACAAAATGATAAGTCTCTTTGTGTACTCATACATCCAAGGTGTATGTCGTATAATAATTTTAGTAAATATTTCCAAATGAGAAATATGATATAGACATCATTTGTCAAATTTTGAAGAAAGGATTTGGAAACAAATATCTCTTCTATTGAGAAATATGACATGAATATTATAAGAACTCTTGAAGAGTTTCCGAAAGTTGATTTCTTCTATTGAGAAAATATAAAATTGTTATCGGTAGTGTGCTCTAGTTGTTGAAGGCCACTCGTTATGAACAAATATCTCATCAGAGTTTGAGAAAATGACGATTCAGTAGGTGGTCCTGAAGTACCACATCAAACACTATAATATTATCATAACTCTTGAAGAGCTTATGAAATCTGTCGAGTACAGAAAAATTTGAAATAAAATATATCCGATGATCAAAATTTGTTTGAAATTACAAATTTAGTACTTCAACGAGGTTTTGTGCATGAAGAAAATTATATATATCAAAGTGGTATATTATCTTTGTCAATATCAATAAACTTGAAGATATTGGAACAAAGTCGAGCATATAATTTATATCTTAAAGATACGGCAATATCATCCAAATAAGTGGAAGTTTTAGCACTACATCAAAAAAGTTGAAAATACGATTTTATTGAGGTTTGCGATTCTACACATACAAGAAATTTGAAGAAGATAATATTGCATCAGCTGATTCAGAGAAGAGTATATAAAAGGAGATAAATCAAATCTTTCTACAAAGTCTTCATCAAGTAAAGCTTTTGATCAACTATATAGAAGATTAATTAGTCTTATTCGTCTCAGATATAATTGTCTTCATGAGGGGGAGATATAATTGTGTTCTGCACTCTTTTTCCCTTAACCATGGTTTTATCCCATTGGGTTTTCCTGGTAAGGTTTTTAACGAGGCAGATTTATACACATAGGATGTTGTACTCTTTTTCCTTCACTAGAATCTTTTTCCCATTGGGTTTTATTTTAGTAAGGTTTTAACGAGGCATATCCTTAATGGACATTCAAGGGGGAGTGTTATGAATAATATTGGGTGAATGCCCATTAATGAGGTTGTCTTCTTGTCTCCTATTTGTATCCTATAAATAGGACTCTCATTTCATTGTAATAGAGACATCTAAAAGAGTAATACAATCTTCTCTAATCTTTCTCTCTTCTCCCTTTCTCTCTATCACTATTCTCATAACAAGATTAATAATTTTCCTTCTTAAATAGTTTCATTTCATATCTATCACTTTGATTATGGTTTTGGGTTTTGCTATACTTTGGAAGGTACTCCCTTTTGTCCTTATGTGTATTTTTCATTAATTCATTTTCTATACGTAACTTGGTTCGGTAATGGTCAAGTACTCAAGTTGCATCCAAAGACTATTTAATATGATTAATTGGCCCCATCACTTACATTATCTCTTAAGTATGTAAATAAATATCTTGGAATAAGGTGTATCGAACAGAGTCTCGTAAATGTAATTTAATTTATACAGTAGCTATCAAAAATATTATTATAGAAATTAGAGTTTGAATATCATATTTTTTTTCACTTCATCATATTTAAAATGTATGTATGGGTCTAACTAATAACTACTCTCTCTGGTCCTATATATAAGAAACATTTCACTTTTTCGGTTCATTGGAGAGTTGATGTATTTAGACTATATTTTTGTCTAGATACATCAATTCTATAATGAATCTAAAAAGTCAACTTTCTCTTATATACAGGACCGGAGGGAGTATTATACTTCGTGAAAACATCAATTTGAAAAGAGAAAAAAATGATGAAGTCGACCTAGAGAAAATAGAAATAGAGTGGCAATAAAAAAATAATTTCATGTCTATTTTCAGATGCTAATTTAATGAATCAAACTAAGGAAAACATTGATTAAAGAATATTTAGAGACACAAAACTACAAAAGAGCAATGCCATTTTGAGTAAATATTTTTCTCTATAATTTAACAAAAGTTAACAATCCTGGTAGAGCTCAGCTGTTGGTATTTCACGGATCATACTACCTATAAGAATCTGTAAGTTGCTTTTGAATGAAGAAAAATCCACCACCAAAGGGGGGAAATATGAGAGATCCATGTTGAATTCCGCATATTTGTTCATGTAATGCATCTACTGATTATGCATGTTTCACAAGACTTACTCAGGTAAGCAGAGGATCCTTAAGAACATGCTGCGCGAACAATTTAAGGGTCTGATGTAGTAACCGGAGGTGGGCGGTGATTTCCTGGCCTTGATGTCCATCCTTTGCGACTCCTATAATTCTCTATAGCTCGAAGTCTAAGTCTCTCTTGAGAAGCATCCTGTGAAACCTTGAATCCCTATACACAAGCAAAACATTTTGCACACAATAAGTACACTATAGCATGACCCATTTGGTAAATCTAAGAATTTCAACGACTTACTTTTGGAATGTAAGATAACTTTGGTGGGGCTTGTACAATATCTCCAAATTTTATTTTTTCCTGTCCAGGGAAATTCAAAATCTCATCATCTTCTTCTTCTACCTTTTTGTGTTTTTTCTTTTTCGCCTCATACCTTAACAATTTACCATGATTAAAATAAGATGCGTAAAAAAAAGATTAAAATAAGCTAATGTTATGACTTATGAGTTGTGTTATTCACGTAGTAAACAAATTTCACAAGTTCTACTTCAAATGCCATAAGGCCCAACAAATGATACAAAAAAGTATTTATATAATTTATGTATATTGGTATTTATGTATATTGGTATGTACAAGTTACAACAACAATCAAAACATTTTTTCAATAGGTGGCATAGGATAAAACATGGGTACATTTCCTAAGGTACTTGATTTAAAATACACTTATTTACGGTTATAACAAACTTTGAGAAAATAAAAGATTTGACAAAATCATGGATAGATAAGTTAGGAACCATACAAAATGCACCTAAGTTTTGATCAGAGGCATATTCATACATGTTAATAAAAATATTGGTGTAATATCGATTTTTCCTGACTTCGACATTAATTTATGCCTTGCAGTCATATTCTAACTGAACTCAAAGGCCATAGTGCTTAAGTTGAATTCAAATTCAAAATATGACAAATTCACTAGGATTGTTGGAGACTCATGGAAACGCCCACAAATTCTTCATGTTGCAATATCTCAAAGATGTATAATCGTTTTGAACGCATCATTTCCAATTTAAAGAAAATGCAACATTAAAAAGTAACTGATTATAAAATAAAAATTAAACTGATAATAGATAGAAATCATGTAAACAGTGCACCCTCCTTGATCTCATTAAATTAAAATAGACAAGTAGGTTTTAATTCACTTACTTCTTTTTACGCTCCTTTTTCTTTAGCTGGGACTTCGTTTTATCCTCTTCCATTGAAAACCTGAGATCTTTAACCTCTTTTCTCTTTCTTTTTTTCTTATTCTTATCATCCTTTGCATTAAGCTCTTCATCACTATGTTGAGGTGCCTTCAATGGTTCACTACTATCCCCCTGTTTCACATGAGAAATACCACCATTATTATCTGTCATTTAAAGGGATATTCTGTTCAAGTATATATATATATATATATATATATATCCATTCAATAAAATAAACATCACTAGAATTATCCATTGTTTTGTAATAATCTTAGTCATTGAGAAAATTATTTATATGTTCAGTTGCAACTAGAGCCGAGAGTTAGGATAAATTGGAAGACCAAATTATATGTGAAATCCAACAAAGTGCACACACATTTTATGCACAGAACAACAAACCCCTAAAGAAAAACTTAAATTGACATACTCATCCAACACAATATATAATCATCAATTTATTCATCATCAACCCAAATAAGGCACCAAACATTAGTTGGTTCATTGGTGATTGACGCTCCCCGCAACTACGCTTGGGAGGGGCTGAAACCACTTGATGACAGAACTGACTCCCGAACCAGAATTAGTCGGTCCAGTAGGCCAGATACCGGTGGTCAAAACCAAAAAAAACAAATAAGGCAATGAATTCATCATATGCTCACACTAACCAACCTATAAGATCCCTTTAAGCAACTCAAATACAGCAAGCAACATTATCAATCAGATAGTATTAACAAACACAATCTTCCAGCAACCACAATTTACTCAACTACTGTCACATTTATCACTCATTATTCACTAAACTTCACAACCAAGCAATTTTTTGAACTTCACAAACAAACAAATTTCTTCTCTCTTTTTTTAAAAGAAAACACAACAATAATGAATTTTAAAAAATAATCTTCAAGCAACTACAATTCAATCAACTATTGTCTCATTTATCACTCACTCACTATTCACTAAACTTCACAAACAAGCAAAATTCTTCTTCTTCTTTTTTTTTTAAATAAAAAACACCAATATTAAAATTTTAAAACCAAATAAATAAGAAAATTAAAAAATCATAAAGCTTACATTTTTTGCATGCCCATGATCGAATTTCTTGTCTTTCGATAATCCAGGAGAATCTGAAAAGATGAGAATGCAATTGAGAAAGAGAAAAGTATAGAAAGTGAAAGAGAGAAAGTGAAAGGGAAAAGGGAAGAACCATTTTGGGGTTTACTGAAAGAGATGATTTGGCGAAGTTTGAAAGGCAAAGCATCGATTTGAGAGGATTTAGGCGGTGGAGGAAGGGCGGTGGAGCCACCGTGCGCAGCCCTGTAGTTCTTCTCTCTCCTTTTCCTTCCCTTACCCGCCATTCTCTTTCTCTCTATCTTCTGCTAACCCTAATACTAATTCATTGGGTTTTTAGCAATTTCCCTTAACGATGTCGTTTTGGGAGTTTTGAAATATTAAATCTACTTATAGGTTGTCCAACCTTAACCTAAACATAAATTTACTGCAGTAAATAAATACATGTGTACTGTAGTCGTACAGTTAAATATTACTACACGTATAATTTTTATATTTATTAAGAATTTAATGTATTTAATTGTCTATATTATTGACTAGGTACACTAAATTTTAATGAATAAAAAAATGTCAAATTCGTCTTATAGTAAGGATTAGATAAAGTATAAGTCTATTACTACATTAATGAGTGTCCGACTAAAATTGGACAATTATTTGCTTTTTAGTGCAATGGACAGTTCTTATTTAATCTAAGTTATTTTAGAATTATGATATGAAAATTAGATATGTTTTTGTTGGATTACTTGATCAAGATCAGATGATCAATAATATTAATTTAGATTTATTAGTAATTTGTTAATGTTTATAGTTTATGATAAATCAAACCAAACAAATATATCCTTCATATAATATTTGAGAAGGAAACATGGTGAGAGAGAGAGAGAGACTGAGAGAGAGACTGTGCTAGGGTTTCCGGCTAAGCAACTTGGTGGTCGTTTTTCATACCGGGAGACACCATCGAAACAAAAATTCGATCACGGTCACTGTGAGGCAAACACTGGGAAGGGGCGGGTTCTTTTTGGGGAGCGAAACACTGGTGAGCGTGATGAGGACAACGGAAAGTGGACATAGGTGAGACGAAGGAAACATAAAGCATTTCAACCGGGTTTTCAAAGGCAAGGTGACGGCGGCGGTTCCAGGAATGGCTACAACAGGATTAGGTTTCAAGATTCCACGACAAGCGGCAGGTTTTATCAACGACAGGGTTTCGACGGAACGTTTTCTTTTTATTTTACCAATTTTCCTGAAGAGGTGGATCAAGGGGATTTGAGGAAAGAGTTCCAAAGTCTGGGTATGATGATTGATCTTTATGTTGCACAGAAACGAAACGATCGCGGCAAAAGGTTCGGTTTTGTGCGGTTTGAACAGGTTCAAGATGTTACTAAGATTCTCATGGCTCTGAACGGGGTATGGTTTGGAACATATAAATTATGGGCAAATTTGGCACGTTTCAATAGAATTGAGATTCCAAATGAAGCTAAGGACCAAGGGCATCACAAACATGATCGGCAGGTTGGAGATGTGGGGGAGAAGGGACGTGTAGATGTAGTGGCGATGAAGCAAAAGAAGGGTGAGAAGTCGCCAGTAGGTCCGAAAGGTTCTAAGTCCTACGTTGAGGTCATCAAGGGAGGGGAGGTAGCTTTCTCAAAGGCAGCAAATATTCATGGTGTAAGTCCAAAGAAATTGTGTTCTTTTGTATCAAAGAAGGAGGATAGGGAGTGGGCTAGCAGAGGACTAGTGGCGACTGTATTAGACATGTTTGCGGTTTCTACGTTGCAGCAAAAATTCAACGATGCTGGATTTGATCATGTACGTGTGTTACCATTGGGGAGAGACAAGGTTTATGTATATTCAGTGTGTAAAGAGGAAGATGTGAAAATGATAATTGCTGGAGCGGTTAAGTTCTTTGAAAGGTTCTTCAAAAATGTGGCACTATGGAATCCTACACTATTATCATCTACTAGAAACACCTGGGTAAGAGTTATAGGCATACCTTTGCATGCATGGCATGATATTTTTTTCAGATGTTAGCGGCAGTTGTTGGCGAGTTTGTTTGTACTGATTTTGCTACCAAGAATAAATTGAGAGCGGATTATGCTCGGATTTTTATTTCATGTACTAAGACAGTTGATGTGAATATTCCGGTGGAGGTTTTGATTGATGGAGAAATTTTTTCTTTAATAATGGTGGAGGATTTCTTGTTTGATCCCACTGTTGAATACGATATGCTTCTTAATAAAATGGGAGTGGAGGAGACACCTTTGACAGAATCAACTTACTATTATAATTCCAATGCATCAGTTGATTTTAGGGAGTTAAGTAGCAATGATAAGATTAATGAACTAGCGAAAAATTTGAATGAGGATTGGGAACGTATTGAGGTGGAGCATGTGCATGGAGGTAGGAGAGATGATTCGGTGATACCGGTGGTAGATGTTCCAAGCAGTGGAGATCAAGACAATAGTGCTAAAGAAGGAGAGGGAGTGTTTTTAAGTTCTCAGAATATGTTAGGACAAGGGGATGGTGTACTTGAACCAAATGGAGTGATGAAGCAGGGAGGGGTGGTGTTGACAAGTAACATTACTGGTGGGGTGGGGACTGGTGGGCTGGTGTCTGTAATTAGGCCCATTAGTCCAGTTTTGGTTATTAGGACAGATTTAGATAATTCACAATGTCTAGAGAAACAAAATTTTGGGGGGGGGGGGGGGTGCAAGTATTGGACGGATTGGGGACTGATTCCTTACAACAAACACAATTGGGGGTGAGGCCCAATTCTCTTGCGGTTTCTACCCATCACGCGCCAGCTGCTCACAAGGCTCAACCGACTGCTTCTCTTTGTTCTAATACCCAGACAATTGCTACACATACAGGCCAGAAGAGCACCGAGAAAGGGAATGAGTACATGACAATGGATGAATTGTGCAATTCAGTGGAGGTGGTAGCTTCATCACCACATGTCTCGGCAACAATTAAAGGGGTTGTTGATGCCTCAAGAGAGGGACTCAATGGCAAACGTCTTAAGCCTAGTGATACGGCGACGACGGTAAAGTCATTGGGAAGACGGAGGCAAACATGTATGTCGATTAAATCTTTGGCGAGACTACCGGAAAAAGAACGAGGAAGGAGATGGCGAGCGATGGAAATGACTAAACAGAAGTATCAATCCGACAGTGCAAGTGTATCTATTAATCAAGGTAATTCTACTTCTTTACCTTCCATGAGTGGTCAAAAGGGAGAGGATTGGAAGCATTATATGGTTCTGAATGGAGATCTGCAGGAGTTTGCGCGTGATGTGGTTCAGTTTGGTGACAAATTAAAATTGCATTTTAAGGGGGACAGACCAACAATAGAAAAACACATTTCTGATATTGTTAAATCCAAGGTTTCAGGTCCAGTGGGGGGAACGAAAAGGTGGAGATAGTTAGGTGATGTTTTTGTTATACAGGGGTGTTGTTGTATCTGTGTCGTTTATTTTTGATGAAGATACTAAGTTATAACATTAGGGGATTGGGTGGAGCTTTTAAAAGAAAAGAGGTAAGGAAATTGATAGTAGATATTAGTCCAGATGTGGTGTGTATTCAAGAGACGAAGCTGGCGGTAATTGATCAGTTTGTTAGGACAACTCTATGGGGTGGGGAAGATGTTGATTTTTCTTATCGACCGTCGGTTGGAGCATCCGGCGGCATCCTTATGATGTGGAACACAAAAACAGTGTCTATGGTTTCTTCGGTTGCGGCCAATCACTTTTTACTTAGTCGTGGGGTTTGTCTTCAGAATGGTAAAGAGTTCGTGGTTGTTAATGTATATGCTCCATGTGACTCGAGGGGGAAAGGAGAGTTGTGGCAGCAGTTACGGATGTTGATTCAGTATGATATTGCAGGTAACTGGTGTATATGCGGTGACTTTAATTCAGTGAGGGAGGTTGGTGAAAGAAGCGGGAGAGGGGTGGGAGGTGTAGAGGCGGATATAAATCTTTTTAATGATTTCATTGCAGAATCTGAGTTAGTGGACTTACCGCTTGTTGGTCGTCGGTTTACTTGGTATAGGTCTGATGGTTCAGCGATGAGCAGATTGGATCGTTTCTTTCTATCTGAAAGTTGGGTCGTTGTGTGGTGGAATTGCATTCAGGTGGCTCTTTCGAGGGGTCTATCAGATCATTGCCCATTGGTATTGCGTCAGGATAGTGCAGATTGGGGGCCTAGGCCACTTCGAATGTTGAAGTGTTGGTCGGATTTCCCGGGGTATCATTTGTTTGTCAAAGATCATCTTATTTCTTGTCAATTTACTGGTTGGGCTGGTTTTACTTTAAAAGAAAAATTGAAATCGGTTAAAAAAAGCTCTTAAACAATGGCATAGTGTGCATGTTCAGAATCTTCCGGGTCGTCTTGCTGAAATCAAGAACCGCTTAAATGAGTTAGATCAACAAGGGGAAATTTCTGTGTTGCATGAGCAGGAAGTTACTGAGAGGCGTGAGTTGTCTATGAAAATGTTTGCTTGGGCCAAAACGGAGTGTAGTATATCCTGGCAGCATTCTCGGCACAGGTGGTTGAGTGAAGGGGACGCCAATTCAAGGTTTTTTCATGCGCTGGCTAATACTCAAAAACGAAATAAGATGATTGTTTTACTCGATGTTAATGATGTACAAATTGAAGGGGTACAACCTATTCGTGATTCAATTTTTAGTCATTTCTCTAATCAGTGCAAGGCGGATAGGAGGTGTAGGGTGGAGGTGGGGGATCTAAATTTCAATTCGTTGAGTGCTACAGAAGCTGATTCTCTTGTGGTACCTTTCGGTGAGGAGGAGATTCAAAAAGCCGTGTGGGATTGTGGCAGTTTTAAGAGTTTGGGTCCGGATGGGATACATAGTGGTTTTCTGAAGGAGTTCTGGTCTGATTTAAAAGGAGACTTGATTCGCTATTTTGATGAATTTTACAGATATGGCAGGTTAGTAAAAGGCCTAAATAGCACTTTTATTGTTCTGATTCCGAAGGTGGCAACTCCTCTGCGGTTATCTGATTATCGTCCCATTTCGTTAATCAACAGTATATACAAGGTGTTGGCAAAATTATTGGCCAACCGGTTGAGTATTGTGATTGGTAGTGTTATATCGGAGTTTCAATCGGCTTTTGTGAAGGGCAGACAGATATTAGACGGTATACTGATTGCTAATTAGTTAGTTGATGCTGCTAAGAAGGATAAAAAGGAATTAATTATGTTTAAAGTCGATTTCGAGAAGGCATATGATTCAGTGGAATGGGACTTCCTGTTTGCAGTGATGGGTAAGATGAAATTTCCTGATAAGTGGTCTAGATGGTTATCTGAATGTATTAAGACTGCTTCGGCATCAGTTTTAGTTAATGGATGCCCGACGGATGAGTTTCAGTTCGAAAGGGGTTTAAGACAAGGAGATCCACTGTCACCGTTTCTGTTTCTCATAGTGGCGGAGGGTTTGAGTGCTATGATGCAAGCCTCGGTTCGAGCTGGCCTTTTTTCTGGTAGTACAATAGGGGTTGGGAATGATCTTTCTATTTCCCATCTACAGTTTGCAGATGACACTCTTTTGATCGGGAGGAAGAGTTGGGAGAATATTAGAGCTATTAAAGCAACTTTAATTTTATTTGAATCGATGACTGGCCTTAAAGTTAACTTTCATAAGAGCATGTTGGTAGGAATCAATGTTGCATCATCTTGGTTGGTTGAAGCAGTGCATTCATTACAGTGTCGTGTTGGGTCTGTTCCTTTTATCTATCTTGGTATTCCTATTGGTGGAAATTCAAAGCGACTTTCTTTTATGAGCCCTGTTATTGATAAAATCAAAGCCCGCCTGTCGGTTTGGAAACGTCGAAATCTGTCTATGGGAGGCCGCCTGGTTTTGCTCAAAGCCGCCTTGTCTTCTATCCCGGTTTACTTTCTTTCTTTTTTCAAGGCTCCCTCAAGTATCATCTCTTCGATTGAATATCTTTTTAAGTCTTTTTTATGGGGTGGGGATGGGGAGGCTAGGAAGATTCACTGGGTTCATTGGAATAAAGTCTGTTTACCTAGGGAGAAAGGAGGTTTGGGGGTTCGGAGGGTGAAGGAATTTAATGTGGCTTTGTTAGGTAAATGGTGTTGGAGGCTTAAAACGGAGGGGCAAGGGTTATGGCGGCGCGTCTTAGAGCATAGGTATGGTGTCTATGGAGGGGAAGTTAAGGAGGGGGGGAGGCGGAGCTCGAATTAGTGGAAGGATATCGTGACTATTAGGAGAGGTTCTTTTAATAATATTACGGGTTGGTTTGATACTTTTCTGTCGCGATCAGTGGGTGATGGGGAATCCACTTCTTTTTGGGATGACCCGTGGTTAGGTGCAGGGATGGTCTTACGAAGTCAGTTCCCGAGATTGGCTGGGCTTTTTTTGGAGGACGGAGTGACGGTGGCTGAGATGTGTCGGAGGGGGTGGGGAGTAGGAGGGGGAGGATGGGTTTGGAGGAGACAGTTGTTTGTATGGGAGGAACAGCTGTTGGAGGGGTGCTGTAATTTGCTTATTAACATTCTCTTGCAGCATGATGTGTCTGACAGGTGGCGGTGGATAGGTCCGACCTCGGATGAATACACGGTTAAGGATGCTTAATTTTCGTTGACCAGAGCTGATGATATTGCTGCAAATTGTCCTCTTGCGGTGGCATTGCCTTGGCACAAAGATGTTCCCTTGAAGGTAGCTGTCTTTGCTTGGCGTTTTCTGCTCAATCGTATTCCCACAAGGGTTAATTTGCTTCGCCGAGGAGTTGTTACTGCAGGAGCTACTTTGTGTAGTTTTGGGTGTCAGGTGGAGGAATCACTATCCACCTATTCTTTGAATGTTTTTTTGCCCATCAGGTGTGGAGTGGGTTGTTGTCTTGGTTGGGCTTACAGAGTGTGTTGTCTTCAGTGGCTGTGGTACATGCTAGCCAATTCATTGGTCTACAGTTCTTTCCGGTTAGGCCTAAAAATGCTTTTCATTGGTCTACTGTGTGGTGGATATGGAAATGTCGTAATGAACGAATTTTTAGCCATAAAACTTTTGAGGTTCAACAAGTGCTGGATCAGATAATTATCCAGGTGTGGTGGTGGATTAGAGTGAAACACAAATATTTCAGTGTAATGTTTAATTGTTGGCACTCCAACCCGTTGATTTGTTTAGGTTGGCGGGGTGGTTAAGGAGTGCTACCGGCATTGTTTTGTGGCCGTGTTTTTGTATCTTTGAACTGTTTTATTGTAGACACTTCGGTTTACCAAGTTGATCATCACTTGTTAATAAAATTTTATTAGTTGCTTCAAAAAAAACCAAACAAATATATTTAAATTAGATTTAATAGTACATTTTAATTGAGGACATCCATAATTGTTCACTTTATCTCTCTCAATTTGAATTTCGCGAGAAGGATCTAAAAAAGGTTTAACATTGGCATATCTTTTATACGTAGAGTGTGCAAGGTCTTAAACCTGAATATTACCTAAAAAGAGAAAAATGTAATTACTAACATAGCCTTAAATAAAAAGAGCATTCTTCAAAAAAGTCTAAAAGATAAGCCACATAAGCAATAATTTGATTATTTTCTCTAAACAATAGGCTCGATATGCAGCTCCTTTATAACGATCAAAATCGATCAACACAGTTGCATTGATTTGGATATTAGTCTTACAAAATTTAAAAAGGATCGTAAAACAGTGTTTATGAAAATTAATTTTATAAATTAATGTATGAAAGTGTTTTTAAGTTAAAATCTTCAGGAATTGGTTTAAAGTAGATTTTGCAAGAACATTTTTTTAAGTTAGTGTAGTAATTAAACCTACACTTTAATTTAAATGTAGTAGAGAAATGAAAAATACTACTACATACTAAATTCAAACTTTGATTCGCAAAGCAGTAAGTACTGGACAGAATAGTACAGGACAAAACAAGACAGTACAGGACAAGCCAAAATTGTATCAAAGTGAGATAGGGAGATAATTTTCTTTATATTTGAAAATAAAAAGGGTATTTTTGTATTTTTTATAGTTGTACTGTGGACAAAAAGTTGTGCTGTGGTTTAGTGAAGGACAAAAATTCTTGATTTTGTCCTGTCCCTTGCTGCCTGTTTTGTCCAGTCCCATAACCAATTTTCAAATCAAACAGGGTACAACAAAAATTGTCCTGTCCAGTACTCTGATTTTTAACAGATCAAACGCATTAGACTCTTGCAAACCAAGCATCCTTACTTGTATTTATGATGTATTTATGAGACTGCAAAATCATACTCTAGTATTATTTTTTTGGCCAAGTAACGTTACGACTAAAATTTCATCCTTATCATTGCATATAAAATGTAATATCCATATCAACTGAACAAAGCTTCATTTCATTTGTGTCAAAATATTATTGCCCTCGGTGAAATAGCTAATATTCACTTCACATACGGAGTAGTATGAAGTAACTTATATGTAAATTCACAAATAACTTTAATTTCACATAGGTTTCCTTTCACCAAAATAAACTTATTTGAAAGTTGTCGGATATTAAATGTATATATCTCTTCTAACCAGATTTGAACTTTGTTTCGTCACAAATAATAACTTTGATCACAAAAGATCATGAACAAAGTCGAACCAAACAGTTTAGAATCAACATAATTTGATACTACTATCCGAGTCTATCCCTGTTACCAATATCAATATGTATTCGTCTATCAAAAAAATAACAATGGGTATTCATGAATCAGTTCTAATTACAGAAATAAGAATACATAAAACAGCCTGTCAAAAATTAAAAAAGAACAATAAAACAACTCTTTTTACAGCAAACGATATGACAAACTTATCTATTCATTACACTGAAAATATTGAACACTCAAACCTCAGCCAAACCTAATCAATCTAAACGCCTGAAAATCAGCAGCATTACAAGAAAGAATATATACTATATTTTCGTTCTCAAATCAAAAACAATTGTGTGGGAAAAAAAAGGCTCAAACCTCGGTAGGAACTCAGAAGCTTGTCCAATAACAACACTATTACACAACTGGAGGAGCAAACAACCCTCCACTAAATCTATGAACCTAACACTGGTGGTAACAATAGGAAGTGTCACATGACATCTCTAAAGGATAAGGACACAACCAAAATGCTTACAAAATAGTGTCACAACCTCAATCTAACTTTCCTAATTGATATTATGTATAGATGATATGTAAAGTAATCCACATATGTATAACCTAAATGCTATGATTTTATAAGAGGCTGAAGCCCATTACCTTCCCAGCCAAGCTTGAGCATTTGATCTACCACTTTCAAGCTTAACTGCGAGTAAAAAAAATGTAGTTTTAAATTACTAATAGCCATGGAAAAGAGAAGGAATTAAGACAACATATGTTTAAGCTGTAAATGAGAGACTGAAATATGTTGTTGTCTGTATTACGTGAGGGGAATGTACAAATATATATATACGAGTCACCTAATCAAACAATAATTATCAACTAAGGAAAGCCAAATAAATAAAATCAAAATATGAAAACCTAACCGACGATACTAATAATTATTATAATATCTCAACACATTTCATGCACAAAATTTACAATTCGTCAAGGAGAGTGTGACCTATTGTTAAAAACTAAAATATCAAAATGAAATATGATACTATTAATTTATTTAAAGAGCAGTGGAAGTTCCACACCAGTTAAGTCACACCACTCTTAATATGACAATGCAGAATACATTAATTTCTTTGCAGTAGGTCTCAGCAATACACAGAAATATCAAAATCTGCCAGATGGCATAGATAACTTTGAGACTCCAAATAATGTTCAACTTTATTTACTCATTTTAAGAAACCAGATTGCAAAGGAAATACATGAAGTTTATTCCTTCTACCACTTTACAAAATGAAAGAGAGAGCAGGGGGTGGTGGTCTGGAGTGGTTGGCAACCTCCGGTTCAAGGACCATTGGTATTTTACAAAGACACTAACAAGAAAGATTTAACTTATGGATATTTCACATAGAGACTTAAAAAGAAAGATTTAACTTACAGATGGATCAGTGAAGATTATCAATTGTTTATCCGAAGTTGATACCAAAAGATTTGTGTTATCCTGGTTTAGAGTCAGAGCTGTGATATCCTGCCCTTCTCCCAGTCTTAATACATGAAATACCTACAAAAATTATAACGGAAATATGATTAGTATCAAAGAACAGTTTACTAACGACGATAGTACAAAGAAATAGTGACTAAATATTGACTAATAAGGCATCAGAAAATCGCCTTGTTTCATTAGAATTCAATTATTATATTTGAAACTCCAAATCGCCTAGCCGAGTGTGGGTCTTTCCTGATATAATTGCTTTCTCATCGTGTATAATCATGAGGAATATAATCTAGCAATTTAATGTGAGATGTACGTAAAATGGTAATTTTATATATCTTAATCATGTACCTCCAGATTATGCATATCCAGGAAGCAAATTGATGGTGCTGGAAGCTCTGTTCTGTTGTTTTCATCAGTTTCTTCTGATTCAGAATCAGAATCAACGCCTGACTTATTCAACTGTGAATTTAAACTGTTATTACCATTGTCTAGAGAATTAACTCCGATCAAAACACTCGTCCCATCAACAGAAATTTGCATGCAGCTAATACTGCAAAAGAAGGAGAATTGAGCTCTTGCAATCGGAGTACCATTGAGAGTAAAGGTACTAAGAGTATGTTGTGATTCATTCCAAGTCATCACAACCCCTTCAGATGAAAGACAGACAATATGGGCCTCCACATCGTCCAATCTTCTAATTAAACGTCCTCTTCTAATGGAGTGCAAGAGGACATCTGATGAATGAGAGCAAGAAACAACTATTCCGAGATTTGAGTTCACACAACAACTGATTATTTCACTGCGGTGCCCCCGAAGCACCTGTATAGGACCCTCAATTCGACGTCTCCGATTTTTTTCAATCAAGTGAGATGAACTATTGCTGGTTGGAGAAAGTGTGCCTGTCCCAGTGGAATGTTCTGATATGACATTTGAGTGAGACACAAGAGCCCTATGTATTCTCCAGAGTAATACTGTCGTATCTCGGGATCCTGTTACTAGGTAGTTACTATCAGGTGAAAGACCAAGGCAAGTTACAGGAGCACAATGTCCATAAGCTGTTTCTAAGGTCTTAGCCCCATCTGATGATATTAGCCTAATGCTATTATCAGCATGCCCGCCTAATCAATCAGAAGAAAATATTTTAAATTAGATGTCAAATACACAGCTCAGAAAGCAAATACTACAAGATGAAGTGCAAATTTCTAAAATTCCATGCAACAGATGAGAGGAAAAAAGGCTTTGGCAATCATACGCATCTAACCTTGGGCGTATTTTTGAAACATTATAGTGAAGGCCAAGAATAAAAGAAATATACACACAAAAAAAAAAAATTATTCTGATTGCGAATCATTTTTCCTAATTTACTAATGCTTCTATACTTGTAAATTTTCAATATATGAGCAAATAAGCTAACTTGGACTTGGAGCAAATAAATTCAGCACAAATTTTGCAACATATAATTTTAGGAGCTTCTCATACCTACAGAAAATGTTTTTTCTGTGTGCTTATAGAATATAATAATTATAGATATTAAATATGACCATTATGTCTATTACTTCTGTGTTGAAGGAAATCTTCATTGAATAATGATTGAGCAGATGTCCAAAAACAAAATGTCTTCCACAATTGAACTGAATTTAGAAATTAGGGTCAAAAGTTTAAATACAAACATTTAGAAAGGTCGAAGGACAATATTTTTCTATTTAATTCATGTATCCTCCTTATTATAGTTCTTGCATCCTGTAATTACCATTTTTTTATCATTTTTCCTTTACCGTTTCTATTGAGCAAAAATGTTGTATGTGCTACATAAGTAAATGTTACAACGTAAGCATCTAGAAAGTCAGAGACCCGCATAATTCATAATTAATTATCAATGTTGCAAGGCAAACATATAAATCAATCACAAGAACTCTTTCCATAAAATAAATACAAAGACAGCATATGCAAATAATCTCAGTTCAAGATTTACCAGTAATAATTTCTTTGTCGCATGTTATACAAACAATAGCTTGGCTTCTAATTCCAGAGACAGAAAATGCTACAGCTTGTGGGAATCGCCACTCATCACCAGATGCGGACGGTGCTTTGAACATGCGCATAAGTGCACCACCAGCAGAACCTGCTGTAACCTTTCTATGTTGAAAAAGAAAAGGAGTTCCGTGGCCATCAGGTGTATTGGGTTGCCACTTGTGTTGTGCAACATGCGCTGCTGGTGCATTCATATCAACAACCACAACCGTATCTGAAGATGCATGAATGGCAGCCGCAGGAAGATTGCAACGCTCAGGTGATGGAACAACATAAGGCTTGACTTCATTTGGGTTGCGGAATATTGTCTGATATGAAACGAAATATATGCATCAGAATGAAGCAAATATGAAACAACCGAAGGTTATCTCATCAGAAGTTCATATTGTGTACACATATTTTATCATTAAACATTGTAACACTTTCATGAACAATAATATTCACAATGTCTCAAAGGTTAATAGTAACAATTAGTATTTATATTGTTTTACAAATATTGTTTATTTAGATCTTATGTCTCAGTACCTTCAAAATCTAAACATATTCCGCAAAACTATTACCGAGTAGGTTTTGTGAATAAAATTGGTTTTGATTAGGAATTGAGACATTACATCTTTATTTGATTTTGTGGAAGAGATGTGAATGGAACATTTCAAACAGATTGGTGAAGTAGTGATGAACAAGCTGCTCATTACATTGCGTCAAATCCACTCTTCCATGAAAGAGCCAAGAATGTAAAAATTTATTGACACTTTAACAGGAATGAAGTATTAAGGGAATTGCTAATATGTATTGCAACCCAAGTTGATACAGTCTCACTAGGTCTCTTTGAGGTCCTCAAATTTGATTTATTTTTAACAAGCTTAGGGCACGTGATTTGTAAGCATCAACTTGAAGCAAAGTATTCCTATTTAGGGAGAATATAACCTGTTCAGTGCTGTATGGGTTTTGTTTTTATTTGAGTAGATGTCATATAATTTAGTTTCTTTAGTTTCCATATATTGTGAATTTACAGATTAGTCACATGTTTTAGATATATAAGTTTCAGTTTTTATATAAAGCAACGTAAAATAGAAGGATACAAAACAAGAAGACAAGGAAAGGGGGAGAGCACACGCAAGCATACATGCATGCTCAGTCAAGATGTAATTTATCAAAAAAACTTTCAAACCAAATGAATAAACAGTTACCTGCAAATGCAGAACTTCTGCTAACGGCATTTTCTTCAAGTGGGGAACAGTTAAAAGTTGGGATGGTGTTTGTCCAAAATATGCAATTTGATCTTGTGTGGCACGCTGTTGAACCTTTACTTATCATGTACAAAAGATAATAGTAAGTTACATAAACATGGAAAAGAATTCAATAAAGAAATATGTCATTTTTTTAATGAGCTTTCAGAGAGGTTGGATTTTACTTCAACAAATAATTGAATTGAAAATATTGTTAAGAAAAGGAGACATACTGGGTCAGAGATTTTATCAATATCCACGGTCCCTTCATAAGTAATATAAAAGAAAACATTATTTGCTGCAACAGCATCTTTGCCTCGTTGTTTATACCTGCATGATTCAACAAATTAATGTAACAAGATGTACAATACAAAGGAACTACTATAAAATGCATATTTCAATAAAATATTTATAAAAATATTGGTGTGGAAAACTTATGAAAAAGGGAAACACAATAAAATGACAAGAGGAAGCAGTCCAGAGCGGAAGCAAACATCAACTCCCTCAAAACAGGGGAGAAACTGAAAATAGTTAAAAGCCTACCCAAATATAAGATCAATCCACTCGTGTAAATGAGAAGATACGTATTCACTTTCCAGAGCCTTCCGATGCTTATGAATAAAATCAATTGGATTTTCAGCCCAAGTAGGAAGTTTTACAGTATCTGGTACGGCGGAATTAAGCTATTAACCATGATATCCATTGGAATATACAATAAAGTCAAACTACTGCAAAAAATCATAATAAATATACCAAGCTTTCCTCCCAATTGTGTTGTGCCAAAATCAATTGAATTTTCATTTGTGAGGACTTCAGGTTGGTAAAATAGCTCAGGAACCTACAAAAGTATAAATAAGAAACTTCTTACGATATAAGTTAAATAAAACCATGATAAGAATTTAATATAAATAAAAGTATTAAATCTTGTAAACAATATAAGAAAGAAGCTAGCCAAGGCACATCAACCGGTCATTATATTGTAAAGGAATGAATATACATACCAGTTCTTTCACATCACTCATGTCCTCAAGAACTCCATTCCAAGTACCAGATATATCAGAAAACATCCGATCAGCATGGTCAAATTTTCCACCTTGCAGTTGGATAGCAAGAGTAGTGAATGGTTCAACCCTAACAAGATAATACAAAACCTATAAAAGAAGATAATAAACACTAGTTATTGCAGAATCGGCAACTAAAAAATTCATCAATGGTAACAGCATAATATTACTTGAGAATTACTTTTGCTGTTCTGAAAAGAAAGAAATAAGAAGTAAAAATCAGGCATCATAAGTCATTGTGGTCCAATATACACAAGAAGGGAGGCTTGAATGCAATACCGTAAAGAAACTAAACAGACAGCAAAATATAAAGACAGCACAAGTTTAAAGATGGTATTCTTTCAGAAGTTAAGTTTTCATTTTGGGCCTGATAAATTCCATAAACCACACTAGATCTAATTTTTTATGGTATTTGCTTAGGTTGTTAACTGTTAGTTCACTTATTAGTATGTAATTGGATTTTATTTTCTTTAATGTTACCATTCCTATTGAACAATTATTAGCAAGTACATTTCTATACAGGATCAGATGTGCTATTCCTTTATATTTTTAAAAATTGTTAAGAAGTCCCACATTGGTTGCGAGATCGCCTGGACATGGGTTTATAAAGTAGAGGCAACCCCCACCTTACAAGCCGATTAGGTAGGGTTGAGTTAGGCCCAACCCAATTTCTAATATGGTATCAGAGCCTGTCCTAGATCCATTTGTTGTTTGTTGTGGAGACCTGTCATATTTGGGCCACCCGTTGTTGATTCCACGTTCCAGATTGTTCAATCCTGGACGTGAGGGGTGTGTTAGAAGTCCCACATTGGCTAGAGATATGGCATAGATAGCCTTTATAAGGGTAGTGCAAACCTCAACTCTCAAGCTAGCTTTTGTGATTGAGTATAGGCCTCCCAAATTCTAATAAAAGTATATATACGAGCTCTATTTAAAAGTATGTAATGCTTAATTCTTTAGTGATAATTTTTATGAGAGTTCTTAATAATTGAGATCGGGCTTACTCTACCGCAAAAACTAGCTCATGGGAAGAGAATTGTAGATTGTTGGGAAGAAAGACAAACTGCGGCAGATCAAATCATCTAAGAAATTGCTTAGGCGGTCCCATTTTTCCGCCGACTCTTTGATTTTGGGTTTAAGCCTAACTCAACCCCAAAAGCTAGCTGAGTATTGCCTCCACAGCTGGACATACACTGTCTTGCACTTGCCCCTTAATTTTGATTTTTTCAAGAAGCAAAAAGTGGATCTTTTTGTCTAAATGAAAAGGTGTAGGTTGATAAAAATAAAATGGGCCTTCATAAAATGGAGTGGGTCTATTGTAGCAAACCCCTATATATATATATATATATATATATATATATATATATATATATATATATAAACATATATATATATAAACACAAACACCATCAAACATGAAATTTGCTCAAGTTAACAAGTTAAAAGTAACACCATATGAATAAAACTGTCTATACAGCATTGATGTGACAAATGAAACTCAGTAAGCAAACTATCTGCCTACGACTCAAACATTATTGAAAATACCAAAAGAACCTATCAGCTAGAATGCTAACAAACTATAATGATAAAAAATGACTCCAAATATAGAAGAGGAAACCCACCGTTCCTGCACTCGAGTAGTGTGATCCATAGTGGAATTTAGGGATGACTGGATCATCGAAGCTGGCATATCTCTCTTGAAATCTTTTCAGACGATCTGGGTTCAGTGCCCCAACAGGCTGCATTATCAAAAGATTAAACTATAAACTTACATGTACGTGTAAATTTAACACACATTTATATTTAATCTGATTAAAGCAATGGAATACATAACACCTTTGAAAGGTCTCGAAAAGAAGAAGGATTAGAAATATCCAAGCTCTCTGAACTGTAATCAGAAAGAATCCAGGGGAACACCGGATACTGCCAAGATTAGGTGAAAATAATGAATAAAAATTATGATGATAGGATTAAAACGTTAAATTTGAGAGAGAGAGAGAGAGAGAGAGAGAGAGAGAGAGAGAGAGAGATCACCTGGGTAATATCATTATAACTACGCCCAGCCAGTGTATTGAGTTGCATTAGATATTCAAAATTGCTGATCTGCACAAGGGACGTACAAAACTCATATACAAGAAATGAGCATGCTATTATAATAAAAACTATTTTTCTTCATTAATTAAGAAACTTACCTCCCACCTAGCCCAGCGCTCCATAAGTTGAGTTCTTTTCAAAAGTTGATCAGGTCTCTGCAACAAGAAAACAACAATATAACATGGACACATGTAAAATTGCAGTAATATGAAAATAAGTTGTCGACTTCAATTTTTTTTTTTTTAACATAAGTTGTCAACTTCATTGAAATTTATTTTAATTGTAAGCCCATATACGGAGAAGTTAACACAAAATAACAATCAGAGAACCGGTATTACCTGAGTAGCCAAATACATATTGTTTAGATGAGGAGGTCGTGCTTGAACAATTGCTCGATATGCATTTCTTCTCCCTTCACTACTCTGAAGAGGAATTGGAATGGAAATGTAAGAAAGATATTAAACCATTATTATATCTCCACCTACCAGTTTGAGATTTCAAAAAGTAACAAACTTAAGAGCAAGCAGTCAGGAATCCCTTGTCACCCTCATTCTTCATATTAACCAAATTTTAGAACAAGGTACAATGGGCCTGTGCATTGCCCATACGTCGCAACCAAACGAATCTTGAAAGAAGCATCATGCTAGAGAAATATAACTTGAGCCTTTAGTAATAGCTTAAGCTTTTAAGGATGTGTTTAACAAGGATTATAAGTGTACAAGATTTATCAATCATCAGTATAGCATTCAAAATTATATCAGCATTGAGAATGGTCCCAGAACCAAAAGGATGTTTTTTTCTTTAAAAATAGAAGGAAAGAAACAAGCATATGCGAGAAATTATACCCCAAAATCAAAAAAGAAGTTTGAACGGTCCACCATGAATAGCTCCAGTGCACTTCTTCTAAGGAGGTATCTGTAAAGGAACGCACACTTGTAAACCACTGGTACTGTGTATATTTTCAGAATTTGTACATTGCATATGAGTAATAACTTTGCACAGTAATAAAAACAATAACGCAAAAAAAACAAAAAAACTTCATGTAATTAAGCAAAAAGGGAAGATGGAGCCTCAAGAGAGAAAGTATTCAATTCTTTCAAAACTATAGTACATATTACATAGTACTATGAATGAAGCTAAAACAGCTCATAGACAAATGTCAACAAAATCAATGGCTCAATTAACATACAACATATTAAAAGCGGTAAACCATCCACTCTCAAAATTCATATTAATCAATCGATCTCCGTGTCCAGCCTGGAGTATACTACCATACACAAAATGACAACAGAATGGATAGCAATAAAATCAACAAAATGAGCTCACCTCCGGCTATATATTTGATGAAGAGATGACATTAACAAGCTACGATTCTTTTCTTGCTTCCCTGCCTCAAAACTAGAATGCTCACCATCTGTTGTGGCACTGGTCTCATTGCTATAGTTATCAACTATAAAATTTATCCTCCTACTGGTTACCTATAACAAGAGCATATGAGTGAAATTATCATACCTAAGACAAGAAAACTTATGAAATAATCGGGAAGGAAGGTGATACTGAGAGAATAGAGAATGCACATAATACGATATCAAATGTATGGTGTATTCTAATGCACTGTGAAAGCAAGTAAAATTGTTGGAAAATCACCTTTTCCAGGGTTGGATTGGGTTCCCTTGTGATAGGGAATTGAATCCTGATATCCGTGATTATTTCTTTCCTTTCTTCCCTTGTTTATTGTTTTAAGTAGGCTTATGTTTAGGTAATCATTGTTTCTTTTATGGTTGAAAAAAAAAAGCATCAAAATTGCTTTCGAACCTCTATTTCCATTAAACCAGCCAATAGTTCTATTTATACTAAAATAAAACACCTAGTGAAAATTCATTCCTAATGATAAGATCAAATCAAGAAAAATTCGATAACATTCTCAAAAATATATTATCGCTAAATAGCATAAACTAGGCTCATGGATTGGTGCATCATTCTCTGCCTCTAAGGTATTATAACTATTAGAATGTACAAGCAAAAAATCATCATACATCTTTCCCACAAAAGAAACATTAAGTGCAAAATTCTTCATGCTTATATTTTCTTGTATCTCAACTCATCCACCTCAGTAAGCTCATATAATCACATTTTGCCATGTGGCTATGAAATGCTAAAGATATATGCTGATACAATACACAAAAACTACAATTCACAATAGCAATACCATTGCAATAGTTTCAGTATCATCGGAAGCATTCACGTTCAAAACTCGATACATCTTAGTCAAAAATTATAATAATTCTAAATTAACCAATAAAACTTACTTGAAAGGTTCCACGCACGACCATAAGTGGTCGGACCATAGATGTTGGTAGCTCGAGAACAATTCTTTCATCAAGTTCGCTAGGAACATACCCAGGTGCAATGGCTGAAGGACTCTGAACAATGTGCTCATCACTTGCACTTTGAGAATCACTGGATTCTAATGATGCCTGAACAGATTGCTCTGCTGATTCAGAAAGTCTAAGCTGATTGTCTCCTTTATTTTGAATATCATCAACCCTAGCAACTAAATTTTCAGCATCCACCTGTTCATCATCATTAACTGCCTCCAATGAGATTGCTTCGGCAGATAAAATTGGAGTCCTCTGGTCATTTTTCTCTCCAACGTATTCCTCATAATCAGCTGACGAACCTAAATGATCAGATCCTCGATAGTTCCTCTTCAAACATCTTCTCATCCTGGAAGAACTTTCCATTAAATCTAGTTTCCAAAACACCTACAAAACAAAAAAATAATAAGCATAATATTATAATAAAGTGAACTCATGTACTTCTTCATTTGATTAAATTTCAGCAGGAGCCAAATCTGGACAGATAATATATCCTCCAATTACAAGCAAAAAAATAATGAAAACAAAAACAAGGTATCAGATTAATTGAACAGTCAAATTGTTCAGCAAAACCAAAAGCCCCATGGCCCATACAAATGCTACCAACACAATACAAAAAGCTAATTTTTCTGTCTTAGAATCCTCTGATTTGTTCCAAGAATAAACACAAAACAACTGCAAGCAACTAAATGCACATCTCCCTGAAGACACATTCTCGATATAAGAATTTGAATTTGGTAAAGACAATGTGAATATTATAACATACACGAGGTGGACTGTATAAATTATCTGCGAAAGGCCCAAAAAGACTTCTCATCTCTATTAGCTGGTGAATAAGTTTGCGCCATGCATGGACACCAGTACTGATACGATGACGAGTAATTATATCCACATAAGCACGCCTGTCAACCTGGCAAAAAATGAATTATTTAACAAGCAATTATCAAATAATCTGCATGTCATAGAAACAAGTAGAAAACAAACCTCAGATCGTTGCATATTCCGTGCTAGTGCAAAACTGGCCACAAGAACAGCAATATATTTATATGAAAAAGCATTAAAATCTTTCCCATAAACTGACTTTGTACCAACTGACTGCAAACATTCCATCCAGGCAACTCCCATTGCTTCAGAAATATTCCACCTCTTGACCCGCTCCGTATCACTGGCATTCCTTCGTTGTGCAGATGTAGCCATTGCGACAGCACTAAGGCCTCTTCCAGAGCCAATTTTTGCAAATCGCTCAAGATCACGAGCAGCTGCCAAAGCAGCAGCTTTCGCAGCTGCTTTGTCCTTAGGAAGAGGTGGTGTTTTGTTAGAGACTTCCAGAGGTCTTTGAAAGCTTGAAAATGTCGTAAGCTTAGTCTGTTTGCGTTCGAGCAGTGAGGTATCACGTCTAAGATGAGAACCTTTTGCAGGAGCTTGGCTTTCGCCACCTGATGCACCAGCTGCAATCATCGCCAACGCCATTGCGGCAGGTGGAGATGCAAAAGCAGCAGCCCAGGCAGGAGATATCAATGCAAGAGCAGCCTGATGAAAATAGCAATAATCAATTACACATCTAAAATAATGCAGCAAAATCATGTCAATGAATACATGTGTGAAAAGCACATTTTGTGTATGCTGTTAATCTGAAAGATGGATAGGGAATCCCTTACAAATTAGGGTTGGGCCTGACTCAACCTTACAAAACCAACTTGTAAGGTGAGGTTTGCACTCACTTACAAACCCACGGTCAGGCCATCACTAATCCAATGAGGGATTCTTAACAAGCTATAAAAACAAAGCAAAAAATAGTACATAGAAACAGGTCCAATAAGATTAATCAGTTTTGAGAGCTGTCTACTCTCTTTGCATATGTGAAGTAAGTACTGATCCCCTGAAATAATCCATGTGGAAAGACCTAAGAGAAGACATACATTATACATATAATTCTATCCAAAAAAAATTTAAAGACAATAATCACACCATTGAAAGATAAGATATTCCTTTCCAACACAAATAAATTCCCATACAAATAAACATTAGCTCGAGGAATTGTTTTCCGTCTTGTTTACCTTCTTATTAACAAACCCTTACACTCCATCTGATTGGCAAAGAAAGCAAAAGTATTTTTTTAACACAAAATGGCATGCATAAGCATCACAATAATGACTGCAATTCCAACCAAGTTGGCACCTCAGCCATTACTTATCATTTGCAACACACCGTAAATTTATTAAATAAAAATACATAAAGAAGTACCAAAAATAACATGGCCATCTGATCCATGATCAAGTCATTTGAACGAAAAATTTGGAAGAGCCAGTCAAAGGAAATATAAGAAAAGAAAGTTAAATGAATGAGAGTAGAAATGAGATGGTTTTCTAGTTGTTTGGAAAAAAATAAAATGTAAAAGTTTTCTCTTTCGTTGTTATATATATATATATATATATATATATATATATATATATATATATATATATATATATATATAAGTATGACCCATGTAAATTTCTCCAAACCCCCCCCCCACTTTTACTCGCGCGCGCGCCCCCCACTACCCATAAGTTAGCAAGCACTATTTTCATCTTTAATGATGGAATTGTCTTCATTCCATCAGCTTTGTGTTCCCTCATGAGCTAAAACGGAGAAAAATACCACCTTTTATCTTTCCTTCCCTTTTTGTGTACCAAATAAAGGAAAATGCCACATTCTCTCGCTTATTTTCCATTGTTTTTCCATAAAACCAAACAATGTGTTGAAGTGAATGTGAAGGTATTGATATAAAACTAAGCCAAACCCTTTTTATTACATATATGTTTTAATGTGTGTATTTATAGGAATGGACAGTAAAGTACCTCAATTGGCAGAGAGTCAGCAGCTAATGCACGGTCATCGGCAACAAGAGGATTCAAACCATCAGTAGTAGCAAGTTCATGAATGCTAGCCAAAAGGGGACGCCACCTCCTTAAGACAGCAACAAATGGTGGTAATATAGCCTCAAGGTACTGTTTGCGAAGAGGTTTTTGGTCTCTGCTAACAGCATGGTAAACCTGACAGAGTAGTACTATGATTACTACATTGTTGTATGCAACAAGAACACAAATGAAAAAAGAATTAAAATGGACAAGCTGAAAATACAAACCTCAGCATATAGCACACAAGATGCAACCAACACTCTTTGCCTCTTATTGTCAGAAATTGGCATGTTGAGAACAGGGGAGAGCACACTGTTCAAATTTTAAAAAATTAAATTAAACAAGACAAGACAAGATTGACCCAGCTAGAATAAATCAGATAATGAAATATAAAAAAGGGAATTATGAAGTAACAGTTTTCTATAATCTTATGTATTAATTAATAATAGGTTTCTTTCAGACTCCCAAAGTAATGAAGGAAGTTGAAATATTTTATCATGAACAAAGAAATTCTTCAAGATTTTATTATGAGCAAAGAAATTCTTCAAGACAGAAATGAACAAAATCACAAGAATTTTGTAGTGTTAGGGATGGAAGCTCCAGAATGACAAAAACATCAGGTAAAACAGCAAAGAGAAAGAAAGCAGAACAAAGTCCCAAAATAAGAAGATTGCTCCAGTCTTTGAATATGGTATCAAAATATGTGGCTTTAGAAATTTCATTTACAATTAGAGTCCCCTTCCTTATCTGAAGCAAACATGTTTTGGGTCAAAATGTGTGAAAGGTCAAGTCTGCAAGCAAATCTACTCATGCTAATCTTTGTAAATTCATTTTCAGGAATTTTATTTTCTTTTAAAACTCTCTTCTCTCCTAACAATGGGTGGTTTTCATATCAAATTTTGGGAGGATGCTAATTTTTTGCTTACAAATGCTTTTGCCAGGCTCTTTCAAACTTCACCTCTTCATTAGGCCATTATTTTTACTATTTCTCATCCAAAATCTCTTGGAACTGTCGTTTCACTAGAAAATTTGTTTGACATAGAGATGAGGTGACTCAGAATCTCTTATGCTTTTTCTTGATTCTGGATATCATTTTTTTACTTCCTTACCTTTTGACTGTTAGGCAAAGACAAATGATTATAAGACAAATGATTATATATTATATTCCTAACAACCTCAAGTAAGGTCCTTTGGGCCTGACGTGTGGGAAATGCAAACTCCCAATTACCTTGTGCTGAAATTTCAACTTTCTGATTAGAAAAATAGGGTTGGTAAGGAACAAACTCTAGGCCACTTGGTCATACAAGCTATTACACTACGTCATGAACCAATTATCCCAAACAATCAAGTTGTTAGGTGAAGAAACATGAACAGTTTTATACTCTTATTATATTTCTAACAATTAAAATTATGTATCTTATAAGAGTTTATCTAAGATTTTTAATTACTTATTTAATATTTTTATTATCTTTGAGTTATTAATAATACACTTTAAATGCCTTGCACAATTTAGACTTCGGATAATTAACAATAATGTGGTTTCAGCCTCTTCAAGAATATCTAAATCTTGAGTCAGAGGAACACTAGACAAAGTACTCAAGAATTGGGAGAATACCATGCCAAGAGGAGCACTTTTGGATTAGTTGTCCTGTATTGATGTGGTATAAAAATCATGTAGGTTTTAACAAGGAGTAGGGTCGAATTCATGTCGGACTTGAATCGTGTTTCTGACTTATTTGCAGTAAAACTAGTAGATGACTACATGCTAGGCTAATGAAATTTTATCTGTTAGGTAGGACATAAATGTGCACACAAAATATTAGATTGAAGGGATTGTTCTACCTCCATAAAAGTGCTGATCGCGGTCTTCTTCCTTCAGGTGTCGCATCCTCAATACTTGAATTTCTCATCAGCATATAATCTTTACCGTCATCATCTTCCCTCATCGATAGAAGAACCATTCTAAGCATGCATAAGAACGGTTGGTCACTGTCTAATAGCTGGTACAGTGCAGTCATCCCTCCCATTCCAGTACCTGATCCTCCACCTATACCAAGACCACCACCAAGTCCAGACTCATCTAGCAATAATGCTTGGAGCATTGCCACAGACTTCCTCACCAAAGGAAGCTCAATCCAGTTTCCGTTGGCATCTTTCTCCAAAGTTGAATTCCAAAAATCCCATCCACTGCCTCCACCACCAAATTCTGCTGGATTTTGTGGAAGGCCAACGCCATACCATAATCGGCTCCGATATTTCCAGCCATCAGCTAAATCCTTTACACAGGACCCGTGTGACACAAAAGCACAAGATACAGATTCATAAGGCTCAGCTGCTGCTGCAGCCGTAATCTTTTCCATCACTGATGTAGGGATCTGACCGCTTCCGTCAGCCATTGAAGAAATGGCCTTCAAAAATTATGACAGTATGAGTTTCACCAATATATAAATATAAAGAACAAAAATGATATAAGGATGAATAGACAAATCAAATCGACAAGAATGGAAATACAATGGCAATAAAGAAAAATAAATAAAGTGAGTCTATATTTTCTTAAATCTGAAAGACGAACACAAAAGTTAGAGACAGAAACTAAAAAGTGTAAAACATGGAATGTTTAAAAAAAAAAATATTGGAGAATCGAACAGTGTGTCACTAATGCATGGCATTGGAGATGCACGCATATAAACAACAAAATAGTTATCTATTTATGACATGTAGCATGCATGTGTAGTTTTAGATTACTATAAGCATACATCTAGAGGCATTCCCCCTGAGCCACTGGATAGTGAACGTCGGTTGTCTGTGATTTCTTCTGTTGACTCGTCAATTGTTGACAATGAATTTGATTGATCACTTATTGGATACAAAGTAGAAAGTGGAGATGGAGATGTATTTGTAGTACGTGAAGACGATTGTTTGCTCTGCATCCGTAAATGGTCTTCAACAAGCATAAGTATCACAATGGCATTCTCTACTAATGCCACGGACAACTGAGCAGCATTATCAGCCTCAGCCTTAGCATCTTCTGGGGACAAGCCCTCAGCTGCAACACCAGCCGCAGCTGCAGCAATAATTTGAGTCTGCAGCAAGAGAAAGCTGTATGTAGACGTCATTACTGTTTTTTCTTCCACTCTTAACAAAAATGAGAAACATAGATAATTGCACTTATCATTTTAGCATATGATTTTGTGTGTAATCGTAGTGATTTTGTTTCCAAAGTGTGATAGACATTTCAAAACAAATATAATTTGGGGGAGGGGTAATAATAGCAGAAAGAATATCATCAACATGGCATGGCAAATCATGCATATAACTTTTTTTATAACGAAAATCTGTAACAATAGAAAATAAGATTTACCTGAACCTGCAATTCTCTAGCGGCAAAGTCCAACAAGCCACCTAAGAGTCTCCTTTTAAATATAGGCAATGATTCTTCACGCCTTTAAAGAAATTGACCCAAAAAAGAATGAGCATATAAATAGAATGAAAACAAAATTTGTAAACTATTGCCTGAAACTTTTGATCAAGACAAGAGTAATATAGTAGTATAAAAGAATTTATAAAATTCTTCTTCAAAATTCTTCATAATCTGTTCAACAAACATAGACTGGGGTCTGGGATTATTGCTCTAAATGTTATCTTTGAGTATGTTTCTGACATAATTATCCTCTTTGAATTACTTTCAACTGATGTAAAACATATAACCGCTCAGCTTTTTCATATTGCCTCATCAAGTTTCCCAGTTTCGTCAACTTTTATAACATTTCAAAACTTAGCGAAAGCGGATTCAATCAAAATCAAGTGGAACATACAATTTTTTGTTGGCTTCTACTTTTATAATCTGGAACTAATGATGGCATGAGTGATGAGAATTTCTGTGTATACTTTTCCTTATTACACCAGAATGGTTAATACTTCCTAAACAATTTAAAGAAAGGATGCTGCTTTAAATTTGTGAAATGGCCTACCCAACCTTATGCTAAAATTCAAGTTTTGGGAGCAGTTAGGATTAAACTCCTGAACACTTGATCATAGCTGATAACATGTCAAGGACTGACTTTGCTAAAGACTTAAGCTATTAGGTCAGAGCTCATGAATGTTTTTATATCCATACTAAAAAGATAGTAAAATATTTAGCTCAGACACAATGCCAAACAGTATCAGAGTAAACCAAAAAGAATAAAATACTCAGAGTAGTAGTGAGAAGTAAATGCTCAAAGAGATCATAATGGATGTATAAACTTACCTTACTCGCTGTTCTCCTGTGCTAGATCCACCTACAATAGATAGCCACTCTGCACAATGAATTGTTGCTTCAATATCCTGGACAGAATGAATAACATTGAGTGGCCTGAATCAGCCTGATAAAACCAGAACTAATGCAAGCAGACAGATATGGACGTTGACAACAGAAGTTAAATTCCACCAGAATGATGACTAAGTTACACAATATCAACACTCAATTGTGGCTTCACATACAAACTCCAGGATAAAATATACTTCCTCTTGATGACCACAATTATGTGATTAGTAAATATAATATTGCAAAATATCTTACAACTCAATTTTAATACTTTCTAGACAACTCATTGCTCAAAACCAACAAGGTAAACATCTAAAATATTTTCTTTTAATCGCACACGTCAAGATATATGTCATCAATAGGACAATTCAGCTACATTTTTAAGCCTCAAGAATTCCAGTATTCATTTGGTTTCTTTGTTTGAAATATGGTATACAACCTAACTACCTTCACCCTAAAAGTTGTACTTTTACTTAATTTGGAAAATAAAATTCATCCTATACATGGTACCAACAAAAAATAATTCTTCCTATACAATGAAAGGAAAAGGGGGAAGAAGAAAATGCAGTTTTCTTCATATCTGCAAGCCTAAGTAACTCCAGTGAAGCAAAAAAGAAACACTTAATTTACAAATTCAATGAAAGTCCAAACCCAGTTTAATGTTTAACGTTCAACAGTTGCAACCCTAGACAAAAAACAGATTTAAAAGAGAGAACAGAAAATGGGTAAGCAAACTATTGCATGTGACCGCTGTCATCAGTAACATCATGAATCATGAAAGAACAAATTGACAAGAACTTGAAGTAACAAGAACAATTTCCACAGTTGTCAAAAAGAAAAGAACAAATTCCACATGAAAGAAGTTAAAAATCCAAGCAAATATCAACCTTCCATCCATCTTTTTGGCGCATTGAGTGCTCTAGCATGATACTTAGGAAGTTATGAATCAGGTCTTCTACGTCTCCACCACTTGTTGAATCAGACAATTTATTTGGACCTACCTGTTAAAAAAGAGTATACAAATAACACGGTAAAAGAACTCTCCACAAGAATCACATCCAAAACAAATATTTTACAGGAAGTTGGCATTAATTTAATGTATGTGAAAACTGTAAAAGAGACCAAAAAAAATTGTTCATATATATGTTATTACCTCATAGTTTGAGATCAGGATTTCCAAAATCCATTCGGGCCATTCCTCCATGCTTATCATACTGTTTCTATTTTCAGGATGACTGCAAGCCAAAAATAGAAGATCCTGAAAATATACACAAACAAGCAGCTTAAAGCTAAAAAAATCCCAAGTAAGAATTGAATGCATCATTGGAATTCTTACTTTCAAAGACAAATTTTATAGGAAATTATTTTATATTGTTGTGTTATATACATGGAAATCTTGTTTAATTAACTATGACATAAAAGGTACCTAAGGCAATATGAAAAACAAAACTGCTCACATAGTACCAGAAAAAAATTGAGAGGTTCTGTGGAACTTAAGACACAATAACCTGATAGGACTCCAAGCCCCATTCTCAAGAAACCTAATATAACCCCTTATTTAATTGCTCTATTTGAAAAGGGTAGAAAACATATGGGAAAGAAGGAATGCATGAAGCAGTGTTTTAAAACTCAAACCGGACTGGCCAGTCTGGGAACTGGTAAGGTTGTCCGGTTCGGTCAAAACATCGGACCGGGCATGCCAGAAACCCAGCGTAACCCATTGTGGCCTGGCCGGGTCTCCGGTCAAACCAGTGTAACCGCCGTGAACCAGACCAGTATGCAACCTGAATGGATATTTTAAAAAAAATAGTAATCATGTGGTCAAAGGGAATCGAACCCTGGGCTTATAAAATGTGAACTTGTTTAACAATATCGCTTCGCATCTATATACCCTTATTAAGAAACATGAGCTATTATATACTAAATTAGTGAACTCACGCCATCACTTATATGGCCATACATATCTCTCATGCATTGATACAATACATATATTTTTAATAAAACATTGATAAAATAAATTGTTAATTGTTTTTCTTGGTGAATTTAATTTTGATATCTTTAAATATATTATAATATCATCTGATACATAATATATATGTGAATCGAAATGAAAACAACGATGGGAATGGGAAGATTCTATGAATTTATTAATTGCTTTTTATAGAAGGAATTTTATTATACTTTATAATTGTTAAGTAATTTAAGTAAAAACTACTTTTTAAATTTTTTATATAGACCGGGTCAACAGTCATGAGGTCCAGTACCTTGACCAACTCAATCAACGGTCCAGGTTTTAAAACATTGGTACTGTGAAGACAGATAGAAAGGTTTGTTAGATTTTGATATTGGGCCTAACTTTCTTACAAAACCAGCTTGTAAGGTGAGGACTGCCCCCACTTATAAACACTAAACAAGTCATATCTCTAAGCAATGTGGGACTAAATCCAACCCTTCACACCCAATACAATGAAAGTGTTGGAAGCTGCAATGAAGGCAGCCCAAATGCCACAATTAGGCAGCTAAGGGCGGACTTTCCAACAAGGTTCAATACGACAGTCTACTCTCTGGTCTGATCCCTCAGTGTGTCTACCAGTGAAACACTAAGAAAGAATCCAGTGCTGAACATCATGAAGCAACAATGAACTTCGGGTAAAGCAAGTCTTTCAAATACATACTATACAAAACTTTTATAGGTTTCCTTTTCAAAATAAAAATAGCATGTCAATAGGTCAAAATAGGAAAGAAAATAAAAACACAGCAACTAATCATGAGTTAAAATAACAGTAAAAGTAGGCAGAATAACAGCCTATCTTGTAGTTGGAGGGAAAAGTAGTGGTGTTTAACATAATATTGCAAAATTAGTTAAACGAAGAAGCAGAATGAGAGTAGGAAGAGTAGTAGTGCTTAAAATAATATTGTTAAATGACCAAACAACCCCTTAAATACTTAAAACAAAAAATATCAGAGGGAAGACAGGGTATTACGAAATGTTTCAGAAAAAACGGGGCATTGTAAACCCTAACACAGATGCGGCTGTGAAACGCCTTCTATGCCGCAATTTTTCCGCGGTTAGCAGCAAATTTTGTTCCTACTGTTAACCGCAAGTAGCACTGAAATTGGGTCGCAGCAGACCCCAAAACCACTATAGCGCATGATCACAGTGCTATTGAAGACATAGATGTAAATATGTAACAAGACAACCAAAATGCTAAATTAAGCAGCCCACTCATGAAGTAAGGTGAATTGAGTACTTCAAATACATGAATCAAGAAAGTACAAAAGCATGTGATTCTGCAAACCCCGTATTAATCATATAAAATGCAATATAGAAACCATTATATGCATATTGTACGAAATGAGAGTAATGAGCTAATACCTGCAATGCCCTATTCTGCAGTGACCTGGGTGCAAATGGAAGCGAACGCATCAGCACCAATAAAAGTTGTGAATGCTCAAAGCGATGACCAGAATCATAGAAATTAAGTCCCTCCTCTGAAGAAGAGGCATTAATCTGAAATGGAAAGCCAAAAAAGTGAAAACGAAAAAAATTAGCCAATGTGGATAGAACAGCTATTTTGGCAATTTAGTTACCAGTTTTTTCAAGGAATTCTTCAATAAACATTCAAAGAGGCACGAATGCTTTCAAGTTTTTTCGTTTTTCATGCAGCCTGTTGTGGATAAAATGGGGAATTTTTTGCAGTTATATTAGCAAATCTCTTTCTGCATTCAATCAATTAAAATGCAGTCACTGTTTGACAACATTTTGTACTAAATCATGTATTACAGGACAATAGCAGTTTGTTAAAATTTCGCAACACTATAGCCACTCTATTTATCAACAATGCACCTAAACAGGACAGGAAAGCTAAATTTGCTGATTTCTTATATTGATTGATAAATTCAGAATTTGGTTAGCATAGGTACCAAATTGGCATGTGTCAAAAAAAAAAGGTAGCATGTTGGCAGATCAATATAAACAATAATTTGGTCTAATCCAGTTAATGAGGGCTATAAATTTTGCTGGTATAATAAATAAATGTGAAGAAGACGTTCATATTTTGAATATTGATGCATATATGCTGTTATATATGATGAAAATATTAAGAACATATCAGTTGATAATGACCAAAAACGAAAAATAAGGCATACCGTGAATAAAACATGGTAATGACATTGAAAAAATTAAATTATAAGAAAAAGAAATGAAAAAAATCCATTTGGGCAACAGTATAGGAGTAACTGCCACTAATGTGTTTCCATTGGCATATGCAGTGAGAATATGCTAGAGGAAGTTAGCCATACCGAGGCAGCCAACAAAGCTGTGTAAACATTTGTAGTCATTAGCCTGTTAGGTGCTGCTTGAAAAGCCTTCTGTAAAGCATAAAGTAGAAGAGAAACCTTGTCTTCAAACATAGTACCACCCCTGTCATGGAGTTCAACACTATAAAGGTTGCTTGTTGTATCAGGACTAGAACGTGTAACAAATCTCAGTTGTCCTGAAGCAACTAAAGCACCTACGAGACCTATGATCCCTACAACAATGCCATCACTTTTATCAATATTATAGACATTTCTCCTAGCACTGTCAGCACTTATGGATATACTTATGCCTCCAAGATTCTTGGCAGAATGAACTTCAGAGGTAAATGTCATCCTGTCGCTGTTAATATCTGGAGAACTAGAAACAGTACTAATGCAACTATCAACAGATTGAGAGTGTTTATTGTTATCTAGTATACTGGCTTCACTTTCATCCTCTGATCCTTCATCGTCCTGACTTCTTTCGGTGTTTTCATTACTACCGTCAATTTCTGTTTTTTCAAGTTCAGGATTCTTTGAGAATGATTCCATTACACCACTATCACCATCTTTAGCTTCCCTCTGGAGGAGAACAAGAAGAGTTTCTATCCCACCACCTGCTAGAAATTCTTCTGCAAATGTGTTAGCCCTAGATGCATTAGGCTGGACAACCAACCTGTAGAAGAGATGCAACACCCTAGCAACCTGAAAATTGAAGCAAATAATCAATGATGTGTATAGTCTTGTTTAGATAATAAAGAAAAATAGAATAAAATCAAACCAAAGCATCATGAGTTCAGACTTTTGTTTAAAATAAGATATTTGAAAAAAGGCAATGGTGGTATTTAAATACTGTCTTTTTCCTTTTAATAAAATAAATTGATCTATGTAGCCGACTCTGCCGAATCACAAAAGGCTTCATGACTAAGATATTAGGTAGTGTTTTTGTTGTGTTATTTTAGCATCATGACTAACTAACAATGACTTCTTATTACCCCCTCACAAAATAAAAAACACAAACAAAAAAATGTCGCTACCTGATTGGGTTGTGGACAGTCAACCATGAATCCAAGCAAACATCGGACATCAGCTGAGACCAAAGAAGGAGGAGCTGCCACTATTAAAAGCTCAACTACCACTAAGAGCTCGTCGACCAACGCATTAATTTCACCCACAGGACGTGTTGCCCCAGCTAGGGAAAAAGAATTCACCGAGTCAATTTCACGAACAATCCAGTAACATCTTCTACAGCCATCAAGAAGCATTTGAATGGCATTGGCATCACGCATTACTGTTGACTCTGTGAAAACCATGTCTGCAAGTGATGATAGAAGCTTCTTTTGTATGCCATAACTACACAAACTCCAAATTTTTAAATCTAACACCAGGGTGGCAAAGAGCTGCACTTTAAGTGTATGGTTGATCTTCTGAGATTGACAAACAGAAACAACAGCAGCAACAAGTTCCTCATCCCTTACACCATCATGCTTTCCAACATCAAGTGAAGATAGAGTTTGGAGAAGATAATTCAAAATTTTTGACAGAACCTCGGGCCCTCTACCACGAGACAACTCTTCATTGTTCCTTGGATGTTGAATAGCGATGGATATAATTCTAAATATTGGGGCAGCAAGAGATGTGGTGGCTGAAGAAAGCGGAAAATTCCCTTGCAGTGGTTCCAGAGTATCCTCGTCTATATTGCTTATCGTCACAGGAAGCAAAGACAGGGGGCCACCATATGCCAATGCCCATAAAGCATCCCCAGGTCGCATTCGTGTAGCAACGTGGACTTGACCAAGAACCTCAGCTGGACGTCGAAGCATTCCTGAGTCATAATGAAGGGACCATGAGAAGAGCAGAGATTGATGCAGAAAATTATTCATGCCTTGGTGCATAAAATTAAAAATAACTTTTGTATTGCTGACAGTAAAATAGTAAATACATGTAATTGTTATTCCTGCAAATGGCTGGTTGTGCCATATTAAACACTGGAAATAGCTAACATTGCTCAAAGGAAATGGCCTATTCTATTAAGATATAGAGAAGTAAAGAAACAACAAAGAAGGGGCGCATACATTGATATAAGTCACAGGCGTTCGGAAACAACGTGTATCTGTAAGACTAAAAACAGAGAAAGAATGGGAGAAGCAGAACACAATTAAATATTAAATAACAACTACATATGATATCTTCTTCTCAAGAAAGCTTAACCACAGATACGCCAGTCTATGATAAGTCTATTACTTACTGAATTATATAATTTATTTACCTACCCTTTAATTTAATAAATATTTATTTATTGTAATACTTTTTGTAAACAAGTTTGCAACTATCAATCTATGCATAGACAAGTGGGCTGATGCAAGTCTCTAAACGGTTTGTGATTCCCCCCAAATTTACACGGTCATGTCTATTTATGTAAAACAAATGGAAACAAACTTTCAAATAGGAGATGAAGAACCAAAGACGACAATGAGCTACACTAGAAATTAGAAACCATGCAATTAATAAATATACAACAACAAAAAAATCACTACTAGAGAAACAGCATTCATTGTGGTGCTTATGATTCCAACACAATATATAGTAAAACATTTTTATTCAATCACATAAACCTACAAGCTAACCTTTCCGACATAATTTATCAGGTATTTTTCTACACAAAAAATCCATATGAATTTATGCAGTGTATAAATATCCACATAATATAACAGGAAAAAAAATTGATCAAAATGTTCTAACCTGAAGCACCAGAAGGTGAAGCATCTGGACAGAAGCGCCCATTCAGCAAACTAGGATGATAGAGTAGATGAATGCAACTTCCAATTTCTGCATCTAGAAGCGCACTCTCTTCTGCCTTGCTCTGTACATAGCCATTTGTTGCTAGCCATGGTAGCCCAGCTGCATTACCAAATGAAGGCAATATATCCCCCCCTCTAGAAGCCAGGCCAGCCATTCTTTCTGCACCAATCGGTTCCTTGAAGATGTATACAGGACCCATCTCAGCAAACAAAGGACATTGACGACGACGGCGTTGCAAACCAGCCATAGTAGGAGGAGGGTTAGTTCCTATGCAGCAAAATGCCAGGGGTTTGGATATTCGAGGGAACTCAAAAGGACGACTTTCATATAAAGACCCATCTACATATAACCTGACTTCACTTTCTGCATTCCCAAGAATTCCGTGCTTGCCTATATGCTCAAGACCAATGAAGTACCAGCATTGTGGTTTGAAGGCATAGGTAAAATGCAAAGATGATTTTTTACCCTTTCCACTAGCAGTTTCAACAACCAAAAATTGGGCATGAAAATAAGCCTCTAAACCCTGATTATCACCGGATAAAAAACTGAATAGTCGAGGCATGTGCACTGTACCTTCACCAGCAAGTGCACTAGCTGCAGCAGCAGCTGACATGGCTGACGATTTACCTGACTTAGCCGATGCAGCTGCAGCAATCGCAGCAGCAACTGTAGCTGTATTCAATGTGTCAGCAAATGATTCAATGTAGATCCATGTTGCAAAAGCATATCCATTGACGAACGGCCAACGACTCTCACCTGGACCAAGCAAACCGGAACTTTCACCATCAAACTCAAAGGTGCAAGCTGGTCCCATTGACTCCTTTCCACTTATTGCTTTCTCCAATGCTAGTGTTAATCGTGGAGCCCAAATTGTGGTAAGCGTTTTAGTAATTACTTGAAACCATTTATAGAGATCACTGACACTAAGAGAATGGCCTGCTAAGTATTGTATACAGTGGCACAGAGGAGTTCCATCCCACCTCATTTGTCCATTTAAGCCAACATCCACTGTAAAAATCTTTTCAGCTATTCTCAACAGTACTCCTAACAGACCAGCCGATGAGCACATTGCTCTATTTCTAGTGCAGGCCCTAATTATGGCAAGTAGTCCTCTGACCATCCTTGTCCTTGGGGACATGACATCATCAGTATCACCTATGTAAGGAAGCCAAGGAATAAGCTCCCCTGACACAATGGCAGCCCGGGAGTTCAGCATTACACTAGGAGGATTATTTTCCTCATCCTCCTCAAAACTTTCAACACCTCCCATTGTTGCAAGAAGTGAATCTACAATTAAGAAAGGTACGCTATCCATTTCTTCACCACTCTCAAAAATTTCTACACCGCTTGCAATATTCTTTAGCTTATCCATACCTTCAGGTTTCCCCATAATAGCAGAATCAACAAGATGCAGTAATTCTGGAGATACATTCGGCTTTGCATTTTTTTGCCTGGGCTTTGGTGAAGATTTAACAGGCGAAGAATATCCAGTAGAATCAAAATTAATTGATGGAGCAAACTGCTTGTTTGTATGACCGAAATTCCCCTCTGACCCGGGGCTATTAGAAAGATTATCAAGATGCATGTCACCAACCACGGAAGAATCATACTCCATTGAGTACGACCCAGATGAGTATCGAGAATCCTCTGCATATCCATCATACGGGTGATGTACTTTATCAGAACCTGGTGATTGGTTTGAATGCTCAGACTCATTATTCTTGTCTTGATCTTTCAAAGATACTTGCTCAAACTGGTCCTCACCCATAACTGTAGTTGCACAATCAACATCTTGATCTGGCAAATGTCCCCTCTCGTCTACATGTTCTGCCTCAAAACTACTGCTAGCATTTACGTTTTCCTCATGGGGACTCTCAACAAATTGTTTTATATTACTATCTACTTCTACATGAGAATCTAATTCATTACCAGATATTTTCACCTCTTTTGGCTCTTCCTCCTCTTCCATTATGCTATTTCTGAAGAAACTAACAAATATTCATTTGAATTATGAAAGCCCAGTCCACCTGCAAGTAATAAGGTAAATTCAGAGAGAGAGAGATCAACAGACCAAAATATTCAAGATTTGGATACAGTTAAAGCACCCATGTACTACACTGGGGGAAAGATGGGATCAGATACAGTCACCGCAATATTAATTTGTAGATAATAATGAACAGTCAACTTTATGGCAAGCCTTTTGAAAAAAAAGACGTTATGTCGATCTTTCAAACAAGAACATCACGGTCCATATGAGAAGACACAAATCAAAAAGATAGAAAAATAGTATTGATATCAAAAAGGGTATCACTTCAATGCCTAACTTTTTCTACATACAAATTGTGAAACATTTAACAGTCTTGGTTAATTAAGCATCTCCAACAGGAGTGCCTTGGCTTATTCTGCTGTTTAACTTCAACAGTCCCTATCAAGTTTCACCATTAGAGCATACATAAATGGCAGTCGCGTGAAAGGGCCGTTAATTGCTTAGAATAAGAAATAAATTTTACGTAAGAACATGTGGGACCCATTTTATGTTCTTAATAAATGCAGTTTCATTGGAGTAGAAACATGATAAGCTGCTTAAAGTTGATATGGCATGATATAATGAAGCACAGACACGGATACGAACCCCGAACACGACACTGACACGGATAAGTTTTTTGAAAAAGTGATATAATTCAATGTAATTGTAAATGTCAGTGTCATACCGGGACATGCCTAATCTAAGGAGTGTCGGAGCTTCATATGAGTTAAGTAAAACCAGAGGCAAACCAAAAACGTTTGACAATGACAACTCATCAAGGCGTAACTCAAAAGTAACAAAAACAAGCTTCGCTATAACTGCATACACATAAATCATTATACAGCTGGAAGAAATCTTCACAAATACGAAAGTCTAGAGTAAATTATAAACAAATTCATTAACATATTCGGCAAGCTCAATCTACAAGTTCAATGTCGTAGACTTGAGAACAGATTCACAAGAAGTAAAGTTTCATAACTTGAAGCTCATAGATTCTGACACTAAGAACAAATTAACTAACTTACTGCATTATTTAGCTAATTAACTTATTCCATCATTAAGCTAAGTTAATAAATACTCTAAACATTCAAGTTCAATGCAAAAGCAACTACACTTGAGAAAATCAACAAGAACACAGTAATATTATGCAAAACAACGATTCAAATCAAACAATGCAAAAACGAAAAAATGAAAAAAGTCAAAAAAAAGAAGTAACCGGATCTTGCTCAAACGACAAGAAAACGAAATCAAAACGACTTAGATCGCCTCGCATTGCAAGAACTAGATCGAGAAACCGTAGATCGAGAAAGATAATCGCGTGCATTCTCACATGAATCGAATCGAAGCTTGAAATGCAAAGATCGTGCGAAATCGTTGAAATTGAGAATTTAGAATAATTGAGAGATTTAAGAGTTTCGCGTACCTTCTTGCAGGTTCCGGCACGGAGTTTTGTTCTGGTTGAATCGTTATGCTCAGATCGGCGATTCAACGGCAATGAGAGAGAAAATTTAGAGAGAGAATCTGAGACGAAGAAGGCGAATGAGAAAGAGAGAGGGGAAGGAGGAGGTTGGTGGTGTTGGCGTTATGGATAGTTGGTGAAAGCTATGTATACATACTGATGTCTGCGATTTGGCCCCATTTCTTAATTCTTACCGATATTGTACTCAGTTCGTTGTCAACTCCGGGATTGGTCTTCTAAAACTCCTTCATTTCTTATTTTCAATTATTACATCACTTTTTTGTCAAAAAATAATTATTTTAATTTTATTAAATACTATTTTTTCTTTCCGAAATAACAAAATCAATAAACTCACAGACTCAGAGAGTGTGGTTGAGCGGTTGGGGCTGATCCTTTTTTAACCAATGGTCGAGGTTCGATCTTCACCTTGGGCATAGAGTAGTTTTAAATCTCTTGGCCAGCTATCTCACTTCTGAGGTGTCTCCAATCTAGCGAGGGATTAGTCATTGCGTTCGTCGGTGGATACCTCGGTTTTGACCTAAAAAAACAATAAACTCACACACAAAAGTGCAGTGACCAATGATCGAATCCCGATCATTATAAACTCGCACACACAAAGAGTGACCACGGATCAAATCTCTTTCATAGACGTTTTACCTAACAATTTCAACATTTTCTATCAGTTAAGCTATGATTTATGGACTTAGTGTATGTTTGATTTCAATTCTAGAGAGGTTATAATTAATTTTAGACGTGTAAAATTGACTTTAACATGTTTGGTTTCTATAAAGTAGAATTGATTCTACCTCTAGAATTGATTATGCTTGAAATTAGAAATTATATATTCTAACATGACATGTTTGGTCTTCTAAATACTTTACTTAAAGATTAAGAATATGTCTATTTTGGATTAGTTTCTTAATATTTTTTAGTTTGTGAAATAGTATTTTTTAAAGTAGGAATAAAATGCTACAAATAAGCAAAAATATGTGCTACAAATATGTAAAAATAAAATTTGTTGAATGAGAGATGTTATAAGTCTTTTTGTTAGCTTATAATTAGTGTTTGTTTCAAGTTTTCCTATAAGTATTTAAAATAAATAAAAATTGGTTAACGTTTAACTATTCACATGAACATTTATAATAGGAAAGTAAATTGATAACTACATGTGAATTTATTCTTATCTTTTGGAAGATAATAAATCTTTTTTCATAAACCGATCTCTAATATTTGGAAAAATATATATGTTTATTTTTTCTTTTTTGGTTAAAATTAATGTACAAATGCATTTTTCTATCATTAGCAATTTCATATGGATAACTCAAAATAAATCAATTTGGTTGACTTTAGATTATCGATGGTTGTAAGTTTTTTTTTGGTGAGATTTGAAATTTGAGTTTTTCCCTTCAAATTTTGTTTTCTTTTCTAATATTTTGTGATGTGGTTGAGTCTTAATATTAGAAAAAGAAATCAAAATCTCAAGAGAAAGATTCAAATTTCAAGCCAAAAAAATTTGGTATTAGAATATGTTTGTGTGGAGTCAATTCAATCTGTATGGAGGTATTGAGTTTGGAATTTCAGTTTTGAAATTATTAGGTTGAGATGTGTTGGGGACTTAGGGAGAGAGAGTGAGAGTTTACATACAATTACAAAAACATTGCATGTGTTAATTGTTGATGACACCATAAGATATCAATCTATGGGTGGTGTTCTCCAAAGAGATCATTTGCATACAACTTGAACTCACTAATCATGACTAAGAGAGCATCCTATATTGACCAATGCATCTGTACATTTATTTGTTTCACATTAAGTGTGCGAAATCTCTACAATTCAATTCATTTCCATCAAACGCCATATTTGTTTCATCAACGAGCTACCCAATGAACTACTCGACCTTCCATTTTTTTAAAATACAAACCACAACCTCTTAATCAATATTAAGCCCCACATTCTTTAAACCCAACCGATGCACATAAACACAGTTTTTCAAAAACTTCCCATAACTACGCCACAACATAAAACTAACGTTTTTAGCAAAGCCTCTCCTTGGCCTCATTGTATCACTCCACTCCATCACAACCAGCAAGTTATTGCTCTCTTTATAAGCTCCATCTGTATTGAGCTTGACATACATCGGTTTTGGAGGACTCTACATTACCACAATAACAACTTGATTTCGAATTGAAACAACATTGCTATTAGAAACTGCACTCCAACCAGCTGCAGAATGTGTTGCAAGTTGCAACGGTCTAACTAATTTTACAAAATCTTCATCGTGAATTTCTTTATTCCTCCAAGTCTACAAATAGTGACAACATAAGGCCCATAAATCACAACAATTATAAGGGACAAAACTTAAGGCCTATTAGGTTTAATTGAGGGGAGGAGAGAGAGGAGGGGAGAGATTTTTAAGAAGGGGAAGGGAGTTAGACAAAATTTATTATGTTGACAAAATTGAAAGTTTATATCATATATATTCATGTCACATTTTAAAAAAATTGAAAATCATTTGATATGTTATTAAAATTGGAACATAATAACTAGTGTCCTTAGGGCAATGGTTAAGAAACACAAATATAATAAAAGTATATCGGAATTTGTGTAGTCAAAGTTATAAAAATATATAAAATGTTGTTTTCAATATAAACTTACCATTTTTATTATCTAAGGCACTAGTTAACAAGACCCTATAAAATTCATTAAGATTAAAGGTAATCTTAATTGTCTCAATAACATATAAAATAATTTTCAATTCCTTTAAAATTTGACATGAATGATATATATTATATAAATTTTCAATTTTACAATAAATTTTATAAAATTTATATTTATTATAATATTATATCATTGACTTATCTACTGTGATTTTTTTTTTTTTTACAATTTTCACCAACAATTTAATTTAATTCGGTCTCAATTTTAATAACAAATGATTTAGGGTGTGTTTGTTTGAGATTAAAATAAAATAGATTTTTTGAAAAAAATCTATTTTTAAAAAATGATTTATTTTGTAGAGATTTTGAAAAAAATCTAAAGTTGTTTTATGTTTGTTTATAATTAGAAAAATCATTTTTGAGAACAAACACATGGTTCATGTTCTTAAAAAAATAGATTTTGAAAAAAGTTATTCAAAATAGCTTTTCATTTTGAAGAGAAAAATAATTTTTTTAAAAAAATAATTTTTATAAAATCTGAAACAAACACAAGTAAAATAAAAAAAATGATTTTTTTGAAAAAAAAGCTGAAACAAACACACCCTTAAACTCCTCATTCCTACCAAGCCCGACTTAAATCATTATTGGACAGACTAGACTAATGTATGGTGAAGTGAAGTCCCTACCAAGTACCAAGTCATTCATGTTACACAAAGTCCTTAATTAATTAATTAATTAAAAGTATCATTTTGATGTAAAAAAAGTCTAATCCCATCCCCACAGGCACAATTCACAACACTTTCTCACAAATGTCCAACAGATCACCACCAATGACGCCGTATCTCACGGTACTTGCACTATTCACCACCATCTCCGTCGCCTCCGCCGCAACCGGTTACAAAAACCACACCGTAGGCGGCACCGCCGGATGGCTTTTCAACTCCACCACCAACACTTCCGCCACAAATTACTCTTCCTGGGCTTCCCCTCAAACTTTCAACCTCGGCGATTATCTCAGTAAGCTCAATCACACACTCTCTCCATCTCTTCATCGTTATAGAAAATATAAATTGAAATTAGATCAATTAATTTCAAATAGAAAAATCCAATTTAATCTTTTTCTTTTTTATTTATTTTGTGGTTAATTTTTCAGTTTTCAATACGAATTCAAACCAGAGTGTGATTCTTACATACAACAAAACCGCTTACACAAACTGCACCGCCGAAGATTCAGACAACGAAACATTCATATACTCCGATGGAACCCTTCCTTCAAGCGAACCGTTGACTATTAGCGTTCCGTTGACTATTGTGGGACCCAACTACTTCTTCTCCGATTACAACGACGGTGTTCAGTGTCAACAAGGTTTGGCATTTCAGATCCAAGTTCAGCGTGGCTTAGGTTTACCGCCGAGTTTAAACCAGCCTCCTCCGCCGCCGTATATTGAGCCGCCTGGTCCTGATAGTGCGGAGTCTCCGTCGGGAACGGTAATGGATACACCTAACAGTGGCGTGTTTGTAAGAGGTGTTGACGTGCGCGTGGTGGTTTATGGGGTTTTTGCGGTGATGGTACTTTTGTAATTTTGGTGATGCATTTGATAAGTTTCACTCTCAGTCTCAGGCTTGTATTACAGTTCAGTTCATCTTCTTGAAATGAACAAAGAGAAACACTTACTTGAACTTGTTTTGTTTTTTTAGTTTGGATTTTATTTATAGATTTTATTTGAGTATTTTTCTCATCTCTATTAATAATATTTACATTTATAATGACTTTATAGTAAATTTCGGTTATTTATAAATGAGGTTAAGTGAAGTGATTTCATGAAAAACATAATTGTGATTGGTTGATTATGTAAAAGATAGTTGACGTACCAAAACAAAAATGTAAAATATAGTTGTAAATTTACATCGTCGGTGCATATTTATTTTTTTCCTTAATACTATTTTTCATGTGTTTTTTTATTACACATCATGTGTAGTCTTATCAAGCAATATTTATCTTTTGCAAATTAAGCAAACTTTAAGTTTCATTATTCAGACGTTACAAACAAAACTCAAATCAAATCAATAATGAGTTTCCCTAATATTTACATCGTTGGTGCATATTCATTTTTTTCCCTAATATTTTTCATGTATTTTTTTTATTACATATCATGTGTTGTTTTATCAAGTAATATTTACCTTTTGCAAATCAAGCAAACTTTAAAATTCATTATTCATACGTTACAAACAAAATTCAAATCAAATCAATAAATGAGTTTCACACTTGTAAACATAAATAGGATCATTGTTGTCTATGTGTTCATCAATTGAGATGACAATTATAATGACGAGATAAAGAGGTAGTGGGCGAGGTGGATGATGATCCATCAAAGAAAGACTTGTAATGATCAGACATTGTTTAAGAACAAAAACTGTGGATAGAGAAAGAGTGTGATGAGCGGTCGAAATGAAAGAGTATCTCTAAAGATTTAATAATCAACACACAATAATTACTCTTCACGCATTTCACATAAACTGAAAAAACCACAAGGATACCAATCGTTAATTGGTTCAGTGGTGATTGACGCTGAATTTGGTAGGGAGGATACAATATGATCCCTTACAATTACGATCGGAAGGGAACTGAAACTACTTGATGCTAGAATTGACCCTAAAACTAAATTTAATTGATGATGAAATTTTTTTTAAAAAAAAACCACAAAGAAAACAATTGCTTGCACACCAAGTAAAATAGACAAAAAAACAAACAAACAGAGACACACAATAAAATCACAAATAAAGATCACTGTATACACAATTATTATGAACCCTTTTAGAGCCTCTAAGAACACACAAGAATTTTGAAAATGATTTTTTTAAAATAGTAATATTAATTGGTCCATAATTATTACTAATATTAATAACAAAATGAAACTACCTTAATATATTGACCCCAAACTTAATAGGGAATACTATATATGATCCACGCATTTCTACTCAGGAGGGGCTGAAATTATTTAACGCGTCCCCGCAGAAGTACTTAGGAGGGTACTGAAATTATTTGATGTTGAAATTTACTTCGAATTAAATTAGTCGGTCTACTAGATCGAAAATTTGTTGTAAAAAAATAAATAATGACAAACTGAAAGTTGGAAAGGAAAAAATGAAATGAAAAGCCCAAAAACACGCAACGGTGAAGGGTGATTAATGCTCTGATCGATTTCAACACTTTCCATTCCAATCTTTGCATCGGAAAGAAAGAACCTTCAGGCTTCAACAATCAAATCCTTCAAATAGACGACGTTACACACACTCTCTACAAAACCACATTACAGTTTCAAACCACATTCAGTTACAGATACAAACAAACTGAAGAAAGAGAGAAAGAGAGAGAGAATCACATTCAAACGAACTTGCATGCTTTTTCGTCTTTCAGTTACACCTTTTTTTTACGATCCATTTCACATTGTAACTTTCTAATTTAGCTTCATCGTTGTGTTTGATTTGCATGCTTGTGATCTTTTTCATCAACTTTTAATAATTTTTTTGATGAATTTTTGTAGCGGTGATTGTAATCAAGAAAAATGGGTTTGTTTTTCGGGATTGTTCTTGGTGTACTATTCGGCATTGCGGTCATGGCTGGATTTGAACGAATGATGAGGTACAGAAGCGCCAAACGAATTGCAAAGGTATAATATATTGTTCTAAATTGAGTTTTGTTGATTATTATTGTTATTGATTTTCTTGGAATCAACAATGTGGTGATAAGTTCGATGAATTACCATACGATATGATCAGTGTGTTTGTTAGTGATATCATACTCGATACTAGTTCATGGAATCGAATAACTAGTAACTGGAAACCTATGAAGCACGGACACTGACACCAGACATGACACTGATGCGTCGACACGGATAATTTGAAAAAATGATATAATTCAATTTAATTGTAACTGTCGGTCGTGTCAGAGATTCATAGCTGGAAAGTGTAATTTATGTGAAAAAGAATCATATAAGGTTGCAATATTATGACTTTTAATATGATTTAGTGTGAGAATTTGTTAAAAGAACGCGTGGATAGGGCTATAGTGAAAGGGAGGTTCTTTATCATTTTATGACAATTGATGTCTTATGTTAAAGGGCTGGAAACAGACGTTGTTAGACCTGATTAATTCCAGTCAATTCAGGTGGACCATTTTAGGTGAATAGCTCTCCAAACCTTGAGAGATTGTTCAAAGGAATCCATTCACATGAAGAAGACACGAAAAACTAATGAAAACGGAAAACGGAAAACTTTGTAGGACTCTATTATGTTAAATATTACAGTACTAACAAGAATATCTTAGTGCGGGCTCATATGAGCTGTGGCCATTATATTTAACAAAAAATTGATGTGTATTAATTTGTGGATGTATTTTTCTTCTTGTCTTAACATTATTCATTTTTCTCTGCAGGCAGTTGACATTAAACTTCTTGGATCCCTTACTAGAGATGAATTAAAGAAAATTTGTGGCGATAATTTACCTGAATGGATATCTTTCCCTGTATATGAGCAGGTGTGATTATCATCTGTTGTTGTGATACTTAGCTTTATACTGAAATGATTTTACAAATGATGCTATCATATTATTAGGCATTAGCAATGCATCAAATGAAGCTGCTAAATTTAAATTTAGAAACTCTATTCATTGTTTCTTGGTTCATATACCATGTCTGTTCTCTATGTATGACCCTTCCTGTATTTTTAAGCAAAAAATGGATTGCAAAAGCAGTGTATGACCCTTGTTGATGTTTTTTTTTCCAGGTGAAATGGCTAAACAAGCTGCTGTCAAAATTGTGGCCATTTGTGGCCGATGTGAGTAATCTTGCTTGTATAATAATCTAGAAGAGTTTGTATGATGTTTATTGATTTCTTACTAGATTTATTTTCTAGGTTAGTTGCTTGTATAATGATCTAGAACAGTTTCTGTAGTATGTAATTTAATACATTTTATACAATAATTAAAATTAGCTTCTGTAACTACTGCTTAGAGCTCCTGACCACTTCGTCTATGGCAGCAATACACTTTTTTTTCTTTGAAATCACTATGTTCAAAAGCACAGTGATTGTTCTTTGCGATATGCATATTGATTTCCCTTGACATAAATCCTCTTGTGCTCAAGCTCCAGTAGAACTTTAAACTTTGTTTTTTGTTCCAAATATTCCTTTGGGAGGGGTGTTCACCATTGCTTAAATAACTGACTTATCTTGATTTTGTTTGTGTTTGCTTTTCTAGGCAGCAACAATGGTGATAAGAGAATCTGTTGAACCGCTATTAGAAGAATATAGACCTCCTGGAATTTCTTCGTTGAAGTTCAGTAAGCTGTCCCTTGGAAATGTTGCTCCGAAAATTGAAGGTACCAATCCAAAGAGATTCCTTTCTTCATTCTTTTTCCTGTTTGCACATTATGTTGTTGTTTGATCCATGTATCTGATTCCACCTAGTTGATAAAAGGCTTCGATTGTTGGTTGGTTGTATTCCTTTCCCTGCTGAATCGACTAATGCTGTGTATAAATTCAGATAACGTGGTTGATATGTCATTTATTTTGACAACAGTTCTTTTAGGCTGCTCCATGTATAACAATTTTCTCAGCTGCAAGACTTGAAAATAACATTATGCACAATGTTTTTCTCTTCTCCTTTTGTCTCCTGTAACTTAATTTGGTTGGAGAGGAAAGCATATATATATTTTTTATTTGACCCTCCCTTTGGCCTTGTTATGTAATGCGATTAAGTTATACTTGTGGCTTCTCATCGGTACTCTTTCCATGGTTGCTTGAAATGGATTTTATAATTGATATCCAATGATATGGGAGAGTTTTGGTTCATTTTTGAGGCACTTTGAGTTACTATGTTCCTTTTTTGCTAAAGTTTACTGTCTTTTGTCTGAAGTTCATTCTTCATTTTCTTTGTTTTAATACAGTCAATGATCAATGTTTAATAATAGTTGATAATAAAAATTTAGCGTTCTGTTTTCAAATTTGGAAGAGGAGTTCATGTAAACATATAACCGGAAATAGAACCAATGCACGACTATAACCTAAACTTCCTTGAGTTAAAAATCCCTATCATCAATTGCAGTTCACAATGAGAAGGATCCTCAGTCTTCTCTGAAGAAAACCTTTTGACCATCAACTATTATGTGTCCTCTTATGATGGAAACTGCTTAGTAATTTGTTTGAAGGATGGGTGTCAGGACCTTGTTAACTAACAAGTAACAATGCGTTTTGTATTTTTCTTGGTGTTAAAATGTTCAGTGAGGTCCAAGGTCATGGCATGCCACAAGCCTAATTCTATAACTAAAGTTTTACTTGCATGTGACATATCAAGCAAGGACTGCCATTAGGAATCAAAATTTTGGAAATAAACTATTTCGGGAGATTGAAGATTTGATATTTCTTGAATAGTTAATTAGATGAAACAGATCAATCAAATTCGGAGTTTGTAGTTTTCTGACAAAATACTTCAAGTTTGTCACATGCAACATAAGTCTTGTAACAACAAATTTGCATGTTAGAATCTACAAATATAAGAAAATGCGGACAGCATTGATGAGATTGTTATTAAACTGTTTGACTTACGGGTTACGCTTGTCAGTATTGTTCAATAAGGCAGAACAAAAATATCATGAAATGCAATTTTTTGCCTTTTCTGTAAATTTTTCTGTTGAAATCTTTTTTGTATATGAAGAAATATTACAGGCATAATTTGTTCATCCATGCAGGTATTCGTGTTCAGAATCTTAAAAAAGGTCAAATCATAATGGACATTGATTTCCGCTGGGGCGGTGATCCCAATATTATTTTGGCTGTTGAAGCACTTGTTGCGTCAATTCCTATTCAGGTTAAACTAAGCTGTGTTTCTATATTGAATTTCATGTCACTATGTGGAATTATTGAAATTTTGATTGTGATTGTTTTTTAATTTCAGTTGAAGGATCTCCAGGTTTTCACCATTATCCGTGTTATATTCCAACTCGCTGATGACATCCCCTGCATTTCTGCTGTTGTTGTTGCCCTACTTGCTGAGGTAACCAATTTAAAGTTAGTGGAATCCGGAAGTCAATCTAAAATTAGTGGGCAGACCATTGACTCGAAGTTGGATATGCTTGTTTTCACTTCATGATTGTGTGGCTTTAATTACTTTGTTTTTCCACAAGATGAAATTGATGTAAGAACTACCACAATTGTTTAAGCAAAAAACTGAAAGGATTAGATAATTGATCCCTTCACATCGAACTTATGTTCACCACGTTTAACTATCCTCTACAGTAGTTTACTGATTTATCATTGTAGGACGATGTTAGGGCCACCACTAATTGGACGATGCCCTTAGATTTTGAATTAAGTGGATTGGGACATGATTGTTTATAATTTTTGTGTTCTATTTCCTTGGCCTTAATTAATATTCTAGTTTAATTCTGCATTACTTGGGGCGCTGGTTTTTAATTGTTTGTCTTGGACTTGCTGACTTTTACATTAAACATTTAATCAGCCAAAGCCTAGAATAGATTACACTCTGAAGGCAGTTGGTGGAAGTGTGTCGGCACTTCCTGGAATTTCAGATATGATTGATGTAAGTTCTAATTTGTGAGCTTCCCCATTTAACTGATTTCAGACATGATTGATGTAAGTTCATAATTGTTACCCACCATTTCATAGGATACTGTGACCTCAATTGTTACCGATATGCTCCAATGGCCTCATAGGATTGTTGTTCCACTTGGTGGTATTCCTGTTGATACTAGGTAATGTGAATCTTATTTTGTTCTGTTTGTTACGTTTCTTCCCGAATGCATATCAAAACGTACCTAAGCTTACTGCTATATCTGATAATCAATATTTCAAATTGAATTTGAATTTCTCGTGGAAGTATTACTCAAGAAAAATTGCTATTCTTTCATTGTTTTTGTCTCTTCCGTCGCTTTGAAAGAAGGGAAAATAAATTCTGATGTGGGAGTATGCCAATTTCAATGTTAATGCTCAAATATTTTAAATTGCTTAAGCACCTTACCTTTTGCAGTGAACTGGAGCTTAAACCCCAGGGAAGGCTTAACGTGACTATAATAAAAGCAAATGATCTAAAGAATATGGAAATGATTGGGAAGTCTGATCCTTATGTAGTTGTGCATATTCGGCCATTGTTTAAAGTTAAAACAACGGTTATTGATAACAACTTGAATCCAATTTGGAATGAGGAATTTGACTTGATTGCAGAAGACAAGGAGACACAGTCACTCATTCTCGAGGTTTGACACAACTAATACTTTTTTTTTCTTTCTCTTGTTCTACTTTATTCTGCGCCATACTGACAATTTGCTTTCACTAGCTCAAAGAAAGTAGAATATATCCTCCTCAATTATGGAAGAAATAGAAAATTCGTTAGGAATTCATTTTTTCCGGATACATTTAATATATTAACATGAAAATACTCTACATATAGTCTGTTTAAATGTTTTGATTTGACAAGTAATGAGATCTTTTCAAAATTACCATCAAGTTATTATCATATTATTGAGTTTTTCTCGTACAAGTTTTTGTAAAAATAAAAGGGACACAATTTTATTTCCAAAACGATACTATTATGAATAACAACTAACAGTTACACATAGACTCTTCTCTTCTCCCCGAAAGTTTTTATTGATTTGTCTCTATACAGTTACACATATTGAAATTTTAGTTTATTTTTCTCTTCGTATTGCACAGCTCTCGTTAAACCGTTTCTATGCCATGATTGACTTATTAAAATTAGAATAAACGGTTTTCATGGCTCTGCAAATAGGTTTTTGATAAAGACATTGGGCAAGATAAACGACTGGGAATAGCAAAATTGCCACTTATTGACTTGGAAGCAGAAACTGAAAAGGAAATGGAAGTGAGGCTTCTGTCATCGCTTGATACGCTGAAAGTGAAAGATAAAAAGGATCGAGGAACCTTAAGAATAAAGGTATAGATAGACATGCATTTGTTGAGTAGAGATCCTCTCCATTTCTCAAAATAAATGGGGGACTCTATCGCTATGATTTTGAGTGCGTAAAATCCTAATTATGTCAGAGGTTCTTGAAATGTGTAGCTTTATACATCCAAAACTACAGTAATGAAACCTTATATTTCTTTTGAGATATAGAGATCCATATTTGCATTTGCTTGTTTGAATATGGTGATGACATCATTACAAAATTTCTGAGGAAGAGTAACATTTATTTCTTCCTATCTATTTCCCTTTAGCTATTCTGTACTCATTTACTACACGCTGTCTCAGTTGATTGAAATGTTATTATCTTATTGGAATTTCAGTATTTCTATCATGAATTTAACAAGGAAGAACAGAAGGTTGCACTAGAAGCAGAGAAACTGATACTAGAGGAAAGGAAGAAACTGAAAGAGGAAGGAGTTATTGGAAGTACAATGGACGCGCTAGACGGAGCAACATCAGTAGTTGGTTCTGGTGTTGCTGCTGGAGCTGGACTTGTAGGAACTGGAGTTGGTGCTGGAGCTGGACTTGTAGGAAGCGGAGTTGGCGCTGGAGCTGGACTTGTTGGCAGTGGATTCGGCGCTGTTGGTAGTGGGCTTGGTGCCGTTGGCAGTGGACTTAGCAGGGCAGGAAAATTCATGGGCAGGACAATCACAGGGCAATCTTCTTCATCCAGAAGGAGTATCAGTGGTTCAACTACACCTGTCAATAGTTTTGATGAAAGTAGCGGTGGTGCAAAGCCGCGGTAATTTTTTCTGCCTGGCCACATCTAGAGAGTAATGATAAAACGTGATTACATGAATCATTTAGTTTTTGGGATTTTGCAGTAGATAGGTTAGTTACTTTTGTTGCTTGTTCTTTTGAATCATAAATAAATACATATTTTTGTTTTGAATGGAAATAGATTTAACTCAAATAGCAAGAATTCAATTTAGTTTTAGTTTTACCCCATCTTTTGTCTGTAAAGTATTGTTAATTGTTAACTTGGAAGTGTAATAAAACTTAACAAATTGTAAACATTAATCTTACTGTTAGGCAAACGATTCTAAGAAAAAACTCTTAAACAGATCAGGTTATTCGGAGGTTTTGTTATAAGAGAAACTCGGCGAAGATATCATTCACACAACTTATTCAAAAGGGACGAAGACTGGCAGTTGTGTGAGTGTATAAAGCAAATCTGTACCAAAACCTAATAACAAATAACACACAAGTAGGTGAACCGTGATCAGCAAATGTGCAATATGTACCTTCTCAATACTGAAATGGAAAATAAGAGTTATTGATGGAGCTTTCTAGTAGCCGTAGGTGAAAGGAGTTGATGAGTATTATTGATACAAGGCTTAAACATCATTTTAGTCCTTGTATGTACGTTAAATTTTGGTTTTAGTCCTTGCAGATTTTCCTACAAATTTTCCTGCGGATTTTCGCTTTAAGGATTAAAATAAAAAAAATTGGTTGATTCAGGGACTTATTTTGAACAAAATTCAATACATGGACTAAAACTAAAATTTCGTGTACATACAAGGACTAAAATGTTGTTTATGCCTTGATACAATTCAAAGACAAAAGAAAAAGGAAATAAAAGGAAACTAAGATGGCTGTTATGAGACGAAGGAGAACCAAACATGTCAAAATGAGTTTAAGGAGGTAGGACATGCATTCTACTCTTCTTATAGTGTAATACTACGATTATATTTGATTTCACGTTTTGAGTTTCAAGAATTAATTTTAAAGGTGTAAAATTAATATTGACATTTGGTTGATCTTTATGATATAAACTTTCAATACAACGATGAATTTGTGAAATTGTATTTGTTATAGCATTACCGACGACTTGTGCAAAGTGGAAGACTTGGACAAACAAAGTCTTAAGTTAGATTTAACTCAATTATATCAAAATTAATTCTCTCAAATTCAATTCTTTTCACCGCCGAACCAAACTCATACTCTATCTTGTTAAGTGATTCAATAAAATTTCAATTGCATTTCCATTTCAATTGAGTAGAATCATTACATCCGTTTATATAAGTGTAAATCTAACCCATGAGTGTAATTTGGCGTTTTTTAAGTGTCGTTACAAAACTTGAGGATAAATTTTATTTGGAGACAAGTTATATAGTATTGTTCATTTGTTAGCTAACACATCACTGTCTATTAATAGTCACCAAAAATTTAATTATGTTTGATAAAAAAAAGGTTAATTATGAACCATCGTTGAAAACAAGTTTTCTACTCTAAAAGAAGAAGTAGTAACAGTTTACGTGAGTTTAATTCAATTCAGTTAGTGGTTTTTGTGAGCTTAGTTCAGTTCGAAGGAATATCACATTATATATAGAAGCCGAAGTTTGAACTCCGAACACTCAACTTATTTATCTTAAAGGTAAAATTTCTAACCATTAAGATACTTGAGAAAAAAATAGTAATAGCTCATGACATTTTCAAAAGTTATTTCGTTGAGACTTTAACATACAATAAAGTCCTATCTTATTCTAATCACTAAACCATTAGGAAAAAAAACTTTATACCGTTGTCATATCTTCTTCTTCTTCTTCTTCTTCTTCTTCTTCTTCATGACATTGTGATTTCAGCTACGTGGAAAACGAGTTGAAATTGTTGGATTAGGAAGCATTGGCATGAAAGTAGCCAAAAGGTTTGAGGGATTTGGATGCATTATTTTGTATATCTCAAGAAAGAAAAAGACCTTCCATTACATACCCTTTTTATTCAAACATTCTTGAACTTGCATCTACTAGTGATGCATTAGTTCTATATGTTGTCAGCTAAATGAACAAACAAGGCACATTGTGAACAAGGAAGTGATGTTGGCATTGGGAAACAAAGGTGTTATAATCAATGCAGGAAGAGGGTCCTTAATTGATGAGGAAGAGTTGGTGAATTGTTTGGTTGGTTTAGATGTGTTTGAGAATGAGCCTAATGTTCCTCAACAACTTTTAGCATAGGACAATGTGGTTTTGCCACCTCACAATGCCTGCATTTACTAATGAAACACACATTGCTGCAACTCAACTTGTGGAAGATAATCTAGAAGCATTTTTCTCCAATAAGCCCTTATTGACATTAGTAAAATTGGAATGAATAACTTAATTAGGCATTTGAAAAAAAAAAAGTTTGTAATAAAAATGCACTACAATCATGTTTCATCATTGTGCTACCTTGTTTCAACTGAGTTTTTTTTTTATTACTTCAATTGTTTTACATTGTAGTCTACTCCTCTAATTGATTTGCCTAGCTATGATTAATATGTAAGATTTGAAAATTCAATACAATACGCAAACATTCAAATAACTTTCTAAAACCATACATGAAAGGTACATCTGAAAGAATACATAAAATTATAATTCAATTTCTAGTTCATTTTTGGCATTAAAGTGTACAATGAAGGATCTTTATGGTAAACAAACAAGGTATACTATTTATTGTACCTTGTTTCAAATTAGTGAGAATGGTGTAAACAAATTAAATGAATGGAAAGCAAAAATAAATGACAGTGGCGTGGGACAGAGATGAAGTAAGGGCAGATAGAACACAAGCATTGACTCTATCATTTGAACAATTTACTCATACTCTAACGAGGCACTTCACACGAAATTGCCAAACTAAAAAGGAGAGAGAGGTTGAGGTATATTCTGGAGGAAAAAGAGTGTTGTTTGTTTGTACTTGGGACTTGGTGTTATCCAGACCATTCACTTAACTTACAGTTCCTAAGATAAGGATGGTTATACTTGACGTATTTGCTCCAGTAAGGGCGATACTTTGTCATGGCTATCTCTAACCATGGTTTCATATTGCCATTGTAGTGTACGACTGCTGCATTCTCAATCTCCGTACGATCTATACTTGGACTGTAACCTAAACCGAGTACATGCCATGATTTATTTAGGGGATGTGTTAATCCATAGAATGTCATTAGCCCTGGAGGTAATGTCCCTAATTTCCATAGTACCCTGTCTTCATTCTGAAATCAAACATGAAAAAAATTGTCAGTGAAAGATCATAATATTGTTTATGTGAAGAAAGACGGAGCGCGATTCCTTATAGTTAGGACAAGCATACACACACAGTCATGCAATAAAGGAATCCAGACTGTTGGATGAGGATCAGATGGCTCACATTCTGAACTCTTCAAATTAGTTTTAAAATACAATATGCAATACGAGTCATCTGATATCCAAAAGCCGAGATTCATGGCTGCATGCATGACTATGTGACTGCAGAGAATTCAATTATGAAAATAGACATGTGATGTAAATGGAATGTTATGTTCAACTACTCACCAAATTCTGCCACCTGTGGTATATGCCAGTAATGTCCTTCTTTTTCCACACCTTCAAATCAAACATGTTCATTCCATATGCCCAACCACATGCATTGGGATCAAAGTTTTTCGCAATATGTGGATTTGAAAAGTTAAGATATTTGTCAAATCGGTGAAAGCTCTCACCACATGTTTCAACTGCACCGTTTACTTTCCCATGAAGATCCACAGCCCATAATCCAGTCAAATCCTTCTGGACAACAATGTCATCATCAAGGAAAAGAATCTTATCCAATTTTGGATAGACTTGTGGAAGATAGAACCTCAGGTGATTGAGCATTGAAAGATATTTTGGATTTCTGTACTTGAGATTAGAAGCACCAGTGGTGGTTGGGTGGCCTGCCTTGAAATAATACTCTTTCATTGTCGCAGATTCAAGCTGCCTCAGAACTGGACAGTAGGATGAGTTCAACCACTTAAATTCATCAACGTTTTCAACATTGATTGTAGCTTTTCCAGGAGGATTCAATAAAAACCACATGTTCATGGCTCCAAAATTAAGTTTGTCCGTAACAAGGTGAAACACGTGCTTTGAAGGATCCTGCAATGTCAAAGGCGACATCATAAGATAATGAAGGGTTGGATTTAATAATATTATTTATCAAATATAGATGGACTATTGCAAGCAAAATACTTGTATTCAAGCTCAAATTATTCATCATCCGTAAAAAAAGAACGTGCTTGAAAAACATACAAAAACACACATGTATCATAAAAGAGTGTTAGTCTTTTACCTTTGCATTCAAAACAGTTGAGTTGACAACAACAGACGCAGCCAAAACATTGTCTGAGAATAGGGCGTAATGATAAAGACTAGGATTAACCAAATTCTCAGTCTTAGGGAACTTTCTCTTTTCAGGTGGAAGGAGGTAGTAATCTATGGTAAGGCGCATCGATAAGCAGTGAATTCCATTTGGTATGGTCTTGGCAGCCAACTGACTAAGGAATGTGCTTTGTTTCTTCAAGCCTCTAACCTGCTCATCGGCAGTTTGTAGCATTGCCCTCAATTTCCCAGTTACCAACTTGCAGTCATACAATTGATCTTTTACCTTAGAAAGAACTTGGCCCATAGCTTTGATTTTTTCATGTTCACTAAAGACAATTAATTAGGTCAGTAAATACAAACCAAATGTAGATATCTATTATTTATACACTTTCAGAAAATTGCACATACCTTTGGTGTAGGTCAGCATCAGAAGTTGCCTCACCTAAAGCACGCTGACTCTCTTTAAGCCGTGTTTGCAGTTCTTGGTACAAATCAAGCTTGTTCTTCATCTTTGCAATACTCAAGTATACCCTAGCCATAATGATCTGATCTCGCATCAACCGAACGGTAGAATCAGCATTCTCATTTTCATTTTCTTTCCTCCAAATGTTGTATTTACCTAGAACTGCAGAATCAACTGATTTTGAACGTTCAATAGCTAAATCTTCAAGTTTTACAATAACTTCATCATCCTGTTTTGCCAACTCCGCAGCACGCTTTGCCATCCTTTTCTCTATTAATTGCTGCAGAAGATATTTGCAATGAAAAAAAAAAGTTTATTTCAAGAATATTTTTGTAGTTCTCTAAATAAAGTATCAAAATGATGTTCTGGCTTTCTCGTTGTTCTCTATAAATCATGCTTGGAGTATGATTATATGATTAACTATATATGCGGTTTACGCTTTTTCAGTAAACTATCAAAATGCCCAAGTTAAAAGATATGGGAGATTACTTTGTATTACACACATAACTAACTTTGTTAATGGTATCCAAAAAGATGTGCAAGTCTAAAAAATAAAAATCCAAGCATGATGCTCACCCTTCTGGCCAGCTTTACAGGACTATCAGTCCACTGAGGAAGAGCAACTGCAGTAAGAAAAAAAATTAATGAGAAAGTAAAGTAAAATAAAACATCGGCATATTAACGGATAGTATAGTATGTGATACAACCTGAAGATTTTCCTTCCCTCTCCTTTTGTTTATCTTGTCTAAGATGTGTTTCTGGTTGGTTTAGCTAAATTTTAAAAATAACAAAAAGGATTAACATTTAGTGGCAATAAGACCAGAATGCATTTTTCAGGAAATCAAAGTTTCAAGCAGAAGCACATGAATTAATCTTAACCTGAGATGTAGCATTTGAAGTCTTTAACCCAACAACTCTCCATGAGGCAGAAAGATTTTTTCTGAAATTTTCTAGACTCAAAGGCCCCATATCATTTGTGCTTGACATAATCATATCAAGAACCTAAAATATACTATTCATTAGAAGGCAGGGGAAGGAACAGAAATCTTGCAAGAAAATATTACAAGATACAAAAGAGAATAATATCAGCTTGTGCTTACCTCTTTTGGAAAAAGCGATTTAAGGTCGCGTAGGGCCTTCTGTTCTCTCCATTTAGAAACCTGCAACAGCCAGAAACATAGGGCAAATTTTTTTTAGAAGCTGTATGCATTTAGTTGTATAACAAATGAACCAGAAAACATATAAAACAGGATACCTGTTGGCTTGTAACATCTGAAATATCATTGTGATCTGCATAATGTATTCAAAGAAATTAGTATGTATATGTGCACATAAGAGAAATTCACAGGGATGTCAATCATATTATTACAATGCTATTACTTATTATACTATGTCTTCCTCCTGAAATCAAGAACATTACACCAAATCTTAATTTTCATAATTCAAGTCCAGTCCCTAACAACAAAAAATGTGGATTCGCAAACAAACGGAATCATATTTGTGCTTCCTTAAACAGGATATGGTAAATAATTGTAGAGCGTCCATAAAATAGAAGAATTAGTTAAAAAATCTATTAGTTATATACCGAGGATCAGAAGCACATTATTCAGCAAAAGGGGCATAAGAAAAGTGAGGTACATTGCATGAAAAACATAATTCATGATATGTAAGCATCAAAAGTTACGACTTGTCATATCAACCATTGCATCCATTCCCTATCGTCCGTTTCCATTTAATACAAAGCAGAATATCTAATTATCATCACAATTATCTCTCTCTGTCTGCTTTAATCACACAAAGCCCTAGAGTCTCTAAGGAAAGTGCAAATAAGACATATTAACCGAATTCTATAGTATACTTCTTTCTCACCACAAGTTCTTAATTTCCAATTACAAAATCAAAATAATAATGATAACCATGCACCAAACAATTGAACTAAAGCTAAGTATATACTCTTGCCCCCGTTTTGCACTCAATGTGAATGTGTTTTTGGCTCGGGATGACTACAACCTTAAACAGTTAAACTAATATCCTCCTAAACTAAACTTAACACCACAGTGATTCAAATTTCAAACCACCCCAACAACATTGAAATTCGACATGGTACTAAAATCGCATAATTTGACAAACGACAACAGACAAAGTCACACTATAATCAATCATCACCTATCACCATCACTAACATAAAGCAACCAAATCAAAAAAACAGTTAATATCTCAATCAACAAAGAAAGTCTAAATATCAAAATCACGGAATAAAGCAAAGAATAAAAAACACAAAAAAGCCAATTAAACTTAACACTTCCATAGAAAACATAGATCTATCTATCAATAACAAAAAGAAAACAGCATTATGTTATGTAAAGCAATAGCAATGAATTGAAAGCGAGAAACTTTCCACTAAACATACGAATTGAATTAAAAAAAACAGAAATTGGCAATAAGAAACACAGTTACATGAAATTGAGCAATACAATAGCAATTTGTATGGATCTTAATAACATTGAAAATTAAGAAATTGAATAAAAGCAATCAGAGAGAGAGAGAGAAGGGGGTACCGGAAGAAGAGTGAAAGGATGAAGAAGAAGCGAGGAAGAAAAGGAGAGGTGCGAGAAGGCAGAGAAGAACGAAACCGAGAAGAGGAAAAGGAGAAGAAGATCCTCCTCCTTTGCTTCTGTTGTTGTTGTTGTTGAGCGGCATTGTATTGTGTGAAGATCGATCAGAGATAAGAAAGAGGCATTTAGAAAGAGATCTGAATTCTGAATGAAAAGAAAGAAAGAAAGAAAATAGTGTTGTAAGGGTTTATCTATCTATCAATCTATGGCGTTATGTCATGTGATGTTAGTACAAATCCAAATCCATCATCATCGATCCAGACACACAAAGAAAGAATGTAAGAAAACTTGGAAGAAATGTATCAATGTGTGAATCTCGTTTTTTTTTTTTTTTTACTTTCACTTTTTAAGGTAGTCTAAAGTTCAAAACTAATTTTGATATGAAGTCATTCTAATATGTGTTTCGTTTAGGTTTAGATAGAATTGATTTGGATAGAATTGATTCTAGTAGAATTGATTTTATCAGAATCAATTATAACATAATTAATTTATGTTTGGATACAATTATGTAAAAGTGAGTTAAATAATAAATTTTATAGCTTCTAGCAGAATCAATTCTAGAGGCAGAATCAATTCTGCTTTAAAATAACCAAACATCTAAATTTAATCTAGAATCAATTCTATACATCTAAAATTGCTTTTGGCTCTTCCAAAAGCTAAACCAAACATACACGTAGTCTTTTGACGACCGCAGTTGCGTGATCAAACCGTAATCTTTACTATCAAATTCAGCGTCAAATCAAATCAATTAGTATTTTTTTTTTTGAGTCAGATAGCCTAGCGGCCAGAACCAACTATTTTTTTTTGTTTGGGTTGTGTGTGTGGGCCGTGGGGGTGGGTCACTCTTCTTTTACTTAAAATAAAAATATAATGATTTGTTTTCTTTCTTCACTTGTTCTAGTAGGCTAGTAGCTGTCATCTTTCTTTCTAGTACTAGTGTTATTTCCTATTGGCTATATTACTACTAAAAAAAACTTTTATTTTCATACACGGTTGTTCATAATCATAAATAAAATACTACTACTGTACTAACATCAAGTTTTGATACACTGTCAAAAAGATACAATTAATTAATCGTCTGCGTATATTAAGCTTCTTAACCATGGGGCACTAGTTACACTAAAAGTATTGTTTTGGTAATTTAAACTTTCACAAACAAATAACATTGTAGAGCCAAACTTAAAATAAACTTATTAAAATTAGTTCAGTGGTGATTGACACAGATTTAGTAGAGAAGATTACGATTTAATCCTTCACAACTAAAAAAACTTAAAATAAAATATTTAATAAAATATTATTGAAGATTCCGACAGCCATTGAGGGCAAGAGTTGGATCTTCTCCCCCTCATCAATGGTCTTAGCTCGGCGCCGGGGACACTATATACACGTCATTCTTTACAATGGTTAGGTATATCATTCTTAACCTCTGAAAATCTTCACTTCACGCACTTTCTTACTTGAGTGTTGGAGTGTTTTGCAAGTACACACTCCCTCCACTTCAACAACTTACACGATGTAGCAGACTTGTAGCCATCCCTTCTGATCGGTAAGATCAGTGGCGCCGTCTGTGGGAAGAGCATAAGTTACATGCCTCTAACTCCTTAGTCTCGACGGGGGTGCATCTGTTTTGACTCACCTATAAGTCTCACATCGTTTGGAAATCGATACTAAAGTTAGTTTATATACAACACGCCACACTCCTCCATCCAATCGAGACGTCTTTCTTATAAAGGGCAAAATCATGACGGGTTATTACCAAAACGGACAATCTCTTGAAGATGTAGATTTGAAGTCAGATCAGAATATATTTATCTTCTGCGAATAAATCTGAGTTCTAATAAGAACAATTATAAATCAAATAATAAAAGATAAAAAACTATTTAGTATATGAACTTAATTTAAATTTAAACTATTACGTTGCTTGTGAAATCAAATGATATTATTAAAATAATTATATGAAATATGATTGCAAAGTATTTCACCGACAAATGTTCAAATCAATCTTAACACAACAAGTTAAAAACTATATTTGTTTAATCACATTATAAAAATAAAAATAAAAATTATCAAGCTATATGAGTGATGACCAATCTGAATCCCCACAAAACCACACAAAATAGGATATTCCAACTAGTTCCTGGATTTGATAGCAAAGGTGCAGAACTGCAATATGGACTTGTTAATAATAGTTTTGTTTTTCCAAAAAAGAAATGCAAAACTGCAGATGTAGTTTGTTGTTACTATTATAGAAGATTATATATAAAATTAAAAAATTGATTCGATCTTTTACAAAATTAAAGAAACTGATTTGATTTTTTTTTGACATATAATGATTAAATTTTAAAATAAAGGACATTGCATAATGAAAGAAAGGAAACTAGTGAGCAAAAATGAAACAATAAAATTACAAACCAATTACCATCATTTAAGCTGTTTCAAAGAAAAAATTACAAACCTGCTTCAAAAAAAAGAAGAAAAAATTACAAACCAATTTTCCAAAAATGGAAATGTGAGTATTTTTTGTTAGGTAAAAAATTTCCGAAGGAGAAGAGTGTATGCTTAAAATTAGGAAGGTGCTAAAAGCAAATTCCACATTTCAATTATCTATTTACAAGGCCCTCTTCATTGACTAATTCACCCAATTATACTATGTTGTACATGATGAAGAGCTTCTTTTCGCCCCCCTAAGTTTCTCACACACCCTGTCTTTCCAATTTTATTTCTTGTTAGTTAGGTAGCGAGTAAATTAAATTGCAAAAAATGAAGAGAAAAAAAAGCGTTTGCTGCATAAGTAGAAAATTGTATAAAAATTAAAAAAAAATTGTCCCCCTAACCCTTCCCTCATCTCTGATGAATATTTTTGGAAAGAAATAAGATTTACTAGTTAAAGTGCAAATTAAGTTCGCACTCTAAGTAGCGAACCATGTTTTTTTTCATAATATTTTCATTCATGGGGGCTAATGGGTGCAGACGTTAGAGTTAAGTAAAAAAAATTGCCCACACTATATGGAGTGCGAATTGAGTTTGTTACCTAAATAGATGGAGTATTTTGATCATTTTAGGGGGCGCATGAAAGACCTTGGAGGCACGAAAATAAATTCTATATACTACAAACCTTTAGGAAAGATGTTGGCTATCGATGAGGGTAACAACTCACAAATTATTTGGGCTCTACTATTCACCCACTCTCACTATTACAAAAGTATAGGTAATTTAGTAAAAAAAAAGTTTAGTCAATAGAAGTTAATCCGATTGTTAAAGAGTTGACTCATATGTTATAAAAGCGGCGATTTCAACTTTCGCTATCACGTTAAAATCTTATTAGTATTTTTATAATCTTCTCTATACTAGTAAACATGAATGTCTATTAGAGTTGTTGTCTACTTGTCTATGCCAAAATTTAATTATTTTCAAAAGACTTAATTTGAAAATTTACTTTAGATCTACAAATACATTGGGCCGGGATTCAATGTATTGAATTGAGACCAAAGAAACCAATAGTAACCCACAACACCAAATTTTGTCCTCCTTATTTTCCCTTCACTTAAAAGCTACTATCATCTATCTATTTTCTAATAACCATAGCAAACCACTCCTCTAGAATCCCCCCCTCCAAACCCCCACCCCAAAAAAAAGGTTGCAAAATTACAAATGCAAAGGGAAAAATAAAATGACAGGGGTAATTAATAATGTTGCACATGATATATATGCAGTGTCATGAGAGTAACTTTTAAAGCTCAACGCTCAATGATGGTGATAGGATACTATCATGTTTCTCATTCCTACCCATGCACTGTTCACATATAAATTTATAAGAGAAAAATAACTAAACATTATTAAAAAAATTAAATTAACAAAAAAATATTTTTATTGTTACTTTTTATAAAATTCAATAAAATTTATTTTTAAGTTAAGATAAAATATTATATAATTCTTTAATTTTGATAATTAAAATGAAGTAAATTCCAAATAGATCCAAAAAATTACGTAGCATGCTACCAAAAATTATGGACAATGAGTGGCTTTGAAAGGCTTATCTGGATGATGGTTACTGTATACCGTAAGGGCCACAACCCAAAAAAGGAAATTGACATTAATGCAGTTTATACACTTATGAAAACTTTCTCTATTTGGTAACCCCCAGCATTCCCCACTATGGCCTAGAATTGGACACTAAGAAAAGTAGACTGTTTTAGCATAAATTGGACCCCACTTTGTAAGAAAAATAATTAAATATAAGAGCATTATTAATTTTTACGAAGGGATTTCACAATAATTCCAAGAATATAACTATGTGATGTTTTAAAAAAAATAAAAAGATTATTGAGTTCACTTGTTAGAGAAATCACAATCGTTGGTTGATGTAAATCAAAGGAGGATATATTATATTTAGTAGATTAATGATTATATGATGAGTTATACTCTTTGAAAAAATTTAGATTAATCTCATTCGATGACTCATCATGAGTTTGTTAGAACATTAAACTTATAAATAAATGTATGCACGAAAGATTGTAATCAATCCAGCAAATAATATGAATGTTAGTTTAGAATTTGTTAGTGTAGTTTGTTAGTCTCTTTTAATTTGGACATTATCTTGTTCATAATAGAGGACAAAGTCGTATTTTTCGTTTGTTGTCTCTTTTGTAAGATTTTTGAACATTATCTTTAAATAAAGAGCATTTGCTAATTTTTACGAAGCGATTTCACAACAATTCTAAGAATATAAAATGTGATGTTTCAAAAAAGTAAAAGACTATTATGTCCACTTGCTAGAGAAATCACAACAACAATGTGTTGATGTAAATCAAAGGAAGATATAAACTCGTGCTTTTCGTTTGTTGTCTCTTTTGGAAGATTGAGCATTATCCTTAAATAAATTACGCATAAGTCACATGTTTTTGTAGTTCAACTCTAAACAACAAAAAGATGTACAAAGTTAAATTAAGAAAATGAACCAACAATGAAACATTAGTCTAAATGGTAAGGGTTTTGAATCCCTTAAGTGGGAGATCAGAAGTTCAATTTCTGACTCCTATATATTAAAAGAATTTAGTTAAAAGCAATAACATATCTTGTGTGATCCACATATTACTGACATAGATTAGTCGTAAGCCAAGAATAAATTAAGAGTACTTGTGCCACTTTCTTGAAAGCCAAATAGAAAGAAAAAGCTGAAGCCAGGGGATTGTACTTGTACCACTTTAATTTGTTGCTAAACTAAAGAGTACTTGTTATGCTCTTATTTATGTGTATGGTAGAATACTAGAATTAGAGTTTAGCTTGTATTTTGGTACATTGACTTTTGAACCCAAAAAATTATATGACTCAAATTAAACTATCAATGCTCAAAACAAAACACGTTCTATCAAGAAAAGGGAAAACATTTTCCAATTTTCTTTAAGTCTATTTTTTTTCTTTTCACATGAGACCATACAATGTTAACTATTTTTTTATTTAACTATATGTTTCTAATTAAATAAATTTTCTCAAAGGAGTAAATAATTATAAATGGCTTATAAGATGGAGAAGTATTATATATATATGAGTCCAGGGACGGATCCAGAAATTTTAAGTAGTGTAGGCCGTATATGATATGTATAAATTTGTAGAAGTAAATATAGTGTAGGCCACATATGAGTCGGGAATTTTTTTTTGATAGATCAAGTAATTTATTGGTTAGCATTTCATCTTTTAAAAGTAAACAAATAGATGTATCAAAGTTGTTACAAAAAAAAAAATAATTGTGTCAAAGTTTGAACACAGGTCTCATAAGAACATAACCCATAAATTTTACTGTTTGCTATTTTTATAATTAAACTTGTTTTATACATTTAGTATTACTATTTTTTAATTATCTTTCATAACTAAGTGAGGGCTAAGTGAGGGCCTTAGCCCTCACTGTGCTGGTCACAAATCCGTCCCTGTATATGACCTAGGTAGATTGATCATGGTACATCTAATTATTCATTTTATAAGATGAAATTTTAACTACTAAACTATAAAATAAAAGAAATTGATGTTTGAAAATCATTGTAACAATAATAGATATCACTTTTTGTAAGTATAGAAATAGTTCATGTTATTACTCGTCCATATGTCTGAGACACTGACTTAATGACCACCGTTCCACATAAGACAATGAAAACTAATAAACATGCTAATTATTTATTTTTGTTGAATCAACCAATAATTGATGTATACAAAATGACAACACCTCTAAAACTCACACTTATAATTACAGTGAAAGTGTCATTTTTTACATCCTAGCAAATCTCATAATCCTAACCTCAAAGATAAAAAAAAATTAACCATGCATGATTTCTTTCTACAAGCTTCACTTTACTATGGTTCTGAAAACAATGATGAGAAAATCTCAGTGATTCTCTCCAATTTCATGGTCAACCTGCAAAGCTTTCATCAATGATCTGTACTCATCAATTTTAGGCTAAACCGTTTCAGCAGCTATAGTGGCATATGAATTTCCAAAAATATTACTCTATGCTTCTGTAGCTATAGACTGTGTAGACCCTCCCACATGGAAAATGAAACTTCTCTTTCCAAACACTTTTAAACTGTGACCAATTCACAACATTGTAGCAGTAAGTAAGAAGGGAAAAAAGAGAAACAAAGTAGGGGCCAACAATTCATACCAAAATTAAAATTGAAAAAAAGAATGAAATTAAAATAAGAATAAATGAGTTTCCATTTTTTTGTTAAAGAAGATCAAATATACTCTTTCTATGTGTTTCATTGTCTATTTCTATATGATTAAACTCTAACTTCCACTTCTAGGACTCAAACCATTTATTTCTCTCTCTCTAGCTACTTTTCTTTTTTCATTTTAGTATACAAAATTTGACCACTTAAACCTTAATCTTACTCAAGGACTCAAGGTTGGTTTTCAAAATATATATTGTACTTGCTAGAATAGTGGCACCAATAATTGTGTAGACACAAATTTGGACGTACATATACTAAAAAGAAATCATGTAGAAAAATAATTGATCGAGTACATGTAATTTTAGAATAATAAATAATGTCTATTTTTTGTGTGAGTACATGTTCAAGTGATGATGCATGTGTCCAAACTCCAAATATATGTGTGTTCTCACAAAAATTACTATAGTTCACACTCACGTTGCAATTTTTTATATAGTATAGTGCATTCATAGGAAATGTGGTTGATGTGAAAAACATCAACTACATTTTTTCTTATAATTAACAAATAAAAAAAGTAAAAGTAAAAAACATTTAGATGTGGCGGACTAGATAGATCGTAATTGTTGATTTTTTAAAAAAAAACTATAATACTCCTATTTCATTAGTAATAATCATTCGTAAGAAATTACTTAACAAAATTACAGTAAATCATTATTTCTCCGTTATAAAAAAAATTTCATCTTTGATTCTTTTAATTTTTTTTGTTCTAAAAATTTATTTCTTTTAAGTAATTAAGATACAATAATGATGTTTTGTATCCTTATAAAAATAAAAAAAAACATCCATGAAATGAATTTTACTCTTTTTTAATGAATTAAGGTTAACAATGAATTAACTTGTCCAACTTTGTTATTTTATAATACAAGTGTGAGGAAATAGAATAGTTAAATGTATTGTACCCAAAAAAAAAAAAGTTAAATGTAAGCAATATAAAACACTGAACGTACTTTGTCAATGTCGCATTTAACCTATGTTTAGTATCTCAACCAATTTATCGAAATCACATTGAGTCAATGTAATTTTCCAATACTACGTTCGATAGCCTTTGTAAAATTTACAATATAGATCACCGTGATTGTGCGTAAGATCATAAAATCTTACCTTTTTTTTTAAATGAGCAATGTTAATTAATTATTAGTTGGTTAAATTAATAATTTTTTTATTCTCCATCTAAAATTGAATCCGAAATTTTTAACTCTTACAAAGTTCAAAACAATTAAGCTACTCACTCAAACCCTCACAATAATGCACCGTAATTTTATCAAATTCACCGCGAAACTGAAACTAAACATAGAGCTTAATAAATTTTTTGGTGCTATCATAATTTATTTTAAGTGAGAGTGATTCCAAACAACCCTACACACAAACTTTAACTTCAATAATTCTAACAGTATAAATATAAGCATTTTGAGTCATTCATTTTTCTAGATCAACACATACACACTCAAAAGAATTGAAGAGAGAGTAATATCAAATCCAAGAATGGGTAGAGGAAGAGTTGAGCTTAAGAGGATAGAAAACAAAATCAACCGACAAGTTACTTTCTCAAAAAGAAGAAATGGCTTATTGAAAAAAGCTTATGAACTCTCAGTCTTATGTGATGCTGAAATTGCCCTTATCATTTTCTCAAGCCGTGGAAAACTCTCTGAGTTTGGAAGCTCAACTTCTGGGTACCCTTTTTCTCTCTCTTTCATCATTCTATATAAAAATCTCATCTTTAATTAATTTTCTTGCAGTATAGTAGAACTTTCTTTTGGGGGGGTGCAAATCCCAATAGAAACTAAAAAACTTTATAGATCTTTTAATTTTCTGAAACTTTTTTTTTACCTTCTTCACTTTTCTCGGAACTACACTTTTTACAATGAATCAGTTTCTTACACCAAAATGGTCACTGATTTTTCTGCATTTGATGTCTTTTAAGATTTTACTTTTCACACCCCCTCTTCATCCTGTATTTTGGGGGGGTTCCACATACACTTGCACACAGTGATGGAAGAAAAGTTTCAGAATTCAGAAATCATATCATATATTACCCCACAAATTCTATGAATGTATATTGTAAGATAAAAGGTTTCAGCTTTGTTCCCTTGTTGATGGAACAGTACAATCTATTTTTCACAAGAAGCCAATCATTAAATGGATGGTAAGGTAATGTCCTAGGATGGATGTTATGTTCACTTTCTTGTACCATTGTGCAAGATCTAGGGTTTCTTTCACTTTACTCTCTAAATCATGGAAAATACTGAAAATTAATTAATTATATACTTATAAGACTTAAAATATAATTAACACTTCATGGTGTGTGTGAGAGATTTTATTGATCCTTTGTTTTAGTACTTTTACAAAAAATTTGATTTGATTTGTTTTTTTTTATTTTTTTTTGTTTCTTGAATTTCTTCTCATATCTTCATGTGTGTTCTCTGTGTGTCTGTCCTAAAACTATTTGCCATAGTTAAATGTTTTTATTTTTTTATCAATGTTTAATTGTTGTTCCCTTTAATTTTCTAAACTCCAAAGATTAATAACAAGTTTAATTTTCAATTTTTTATTAATAAATAATAATAATAATTTAATATAGTACAACATGCAGTTTATTTAACTTTTATAGTTCCCAAAGATGATTTATGTATGAAATAGTGAAGCACTACACTAAGATGTTCATAGGTTTTTTGGGGTTTTCATTTTTACCCCTCCTCCTCCTCCTCTTGATTGTAACATTTTTCTATTTGATTTTTTGTACTTGATGATTGATTGAGAGTAATAGACATGAACATGTTCATCTTTTTTGATACTTATTGTCATTAATATCTCAGTCTTTTTATTTTTTTTCCCACTCTTTAGGGGAAAAAAATTATGGGTGTGTGAGAGTGTTTTCATTTTCTAAGCCTTTTTAGCATTATTGTCTTATTACAAAACTTAATAAAGTAGTAAACCATGGTTCTGGTCACATACATGAATTGGATAAGCTAATTTTGTCACATTATAATTTTATCAATCAATTTTTCCCACACTTTCCTTGACAAAATTAATGACGTCCAGGTTGTGATTTAGCATGTGTTTGCTAATTTACATGTGAACACATGTTTCAAACGATCCAAATGCATTGAGGTTAGGTTGAACAACATTTTTTTATTTTATTTTTTATTAAAATTTTGTTGTCTAGTATTTATTGTGTTTGCCAATTAGTTTTTCTTTGAGTAAAATTTATTGTGAAATGTTTTGTAGGAGTTTCTTTTTACATCAGAAAGATAAATTGCTCCCGCCAAGGATTATCTATGGACTTCTCCTATCCAACCCATATGTCCCTCAGTTCTCATCACTTTAGCTATTTTACGGAGACTTGTAGGAGTTTAATTAGTAATATACATATGATTAATTTTATAAAAGAAATATATACATATATTTCCCTTTTCATATCTTTTTTATTTTACCATCATATTTTTTACTTTTTCTTTCTTTCTATCTCACTTTCATATAATATGGTATATGCCTCTCATTTCTTATTTTGAATGTGAGAAAGAATTTTTATTTACAGAAAAAAAATTATTTCTTTATTTATTATATCTTTAGTCAGCGTTGTAACAGCTAATTGAGATAAATAGTTTTCGTTTTTCCTTTTTATCTTTTACAGTGTGAAGCCAGAAATAACGTGTTTTTCATCAGAAAAAAATAAAAATAAAAAACATGTTATTTAGATTTTTTTTTTGTTTTACTTTACTTTCGTTTTTTATGAATAGAAACTAAATAAAGATCTTAATTCTTGAAGTTTACAACACTTGTGCAACAATGACTTGTGCTATATCAAAAGATTTAATTTTTCTTATAAATAAGGGAAATAATTTGTGAAAATTCATACAACTCATAGACCACTTGAGAGACAAAGACATAGAGAATAAAATGTTCATGAATGTAATATGTTGGTGATGCGATATAAGAAGAGAGATATAGAGAAAATGAAACTATAGAACCCTCTCTATTTTTCAAAGTAAATGAAATGTTATGAAATTTAATTTGATACATATTTGACGTCTAACATTTATTTGATTTTTTTTTACTAACATAACATTTGATACTAGAGATTGTTTTTGGATTTGGATCGAAAGGGAAGTTAGGGAGCCAGTGTTGAAAAATATAGATAAATCTATTTAAGAGATTGTTTATTATGAAGAATGGAAAAAAGTTTATCCTTTTATATAAAAGATATTTTTAATTAATATATTTTTAAATTTTGAATATTAATTTTTTTTAAGATTTGAAGAATTTGTTTGTCTTTCAAACTTTATAAATCCCCCTCCAATATTAGCTGGTGTTGAAATTTTTTATTTTGTTTGCCTTATATTATCATATCATACATAATATTATGTATTCTTCCGTCCCAAAATGTAAGCAAATTTAATTTTTTAGATACATTTGACTATTGATGTATCTAGTTCATATTATGGATCAAATACATCAATAGTCAAATGTACCTAAAAAGTCAAATTTGCTTATATTTTGGAACGGAAGAAGTATATTATCTAACAAACAAATGAGTTGATATATCTCTCTAAACACCAAACAAAAGCGGTTCTTTGAACTTCTAATGAGTTTGTTTCATTTTGTAGCATTGGCAAAACCCTTGAACGATACCAAAGATGCTCTTTTACTACTCAAAATGATAATGATAATGAACATGAAACTCAGGTATGTGTATATTTGATCATAAACTCCATTTTTATCAGTCTCTGTTCGTCTTGTACAGAGACTTAATTTTATTAATAATATATTTATCCTTCAAAACAAAAAAACTTCAAGTATCTCATATGAGTGGAGTACAATTCTATTCTTATTCTTATTACATAATGCATGATCAATTATAAATTGGATCTTATTATTAAACCATTAATTAATTTCATGAATTTCTATTTTGTGAAACAGAACTGGTACCAAGAAATGTCAAAGCTAAAGGCAAAGTATGAGTCACTTCAAAAGTCACAGAGGTTATTAAGTGTTCTCATTTTTAATTAACAATATCTCTCTCACACACATTCACATTCATTTAAATCATAACATAATCTAATACTAACTTTTTTTGAACGGCAAATATAATAATATTATTAATAAACAAGACTCCTTACAAAGACAGACATAGACTTGTAAAATCGGACTACTAATCATAACATAATCTAATACTAACTAGTTAGTGAAATTTACTAAGATAGTACTATAAATCACCACATGAAATTAATGTAACAATTTGTTTGCATTAATGTTAGGCGATTGCTAGGGGAAGATCTTGGACCATTGAACATAAAAGAGCTACAAAATCTTGAGAAGCAACTTGAAGGAGCTTTAGCACAAGCTAGACAGAGGAAGGTACCTTCAAATTATGACAATTCCTCTGTATTTTTCTACTACTCTATTGTCTTCATGTGAATGATGTGATGCTTTAATTTGTTTTTTTTTTTTTATTTGCTTTTGCAGACACAAATTATGATTGAACAAATGGAAGAGCTTAGGAAAAAGGTAACAAATCATGTTACCTCAATTTTATTTTATTTTTCATATACATCTTTTGTACTTTTTAAAATTGCCATTTTTCATATCTAAAAAAAAAAAACGAGATTTTAACAACATTGATGTTGTCTAACGTCGTATAATGATACAATATTGTGTGTTTTTTATTCTGTCTTCGAGTTACATCAATAGTTGTATTGAGTGTATTTTTATAGAGTGTTAACGTACGATGTCATATTTGTGATGTTCAAGCTCGATTGTAAGTATGTTAACCATTAATCGATCTTGCAGGAACGCCACCTTGGAGAAATAAATAAGGAGCTTAGATTCAAGGTATTAACACTATGGCAACAAACAAGTCTAAAACAACTTATAGATTATAGTACTAGATTAGATTTGTTTTTTCAATTCATTAATTTGATGAAACCTCATTTTCAGCTTGAATCAGAAGGATTTAATCTGAAAGCAATTGAAAGCATGTGGAGCTCTTCTAATTCTGCTACTGTTACTGGAGGAGGCAACTTTCCATTTCAACATCCTGAAACCAATCCTATGGATTGCCATGCTGAACCTTTCTTGCAAATAGGGTATTACAAATTTCCTCTTTTATATGTTATGTTACTAGTGTCAAATGACTCGGATCCTCTTGAGCGTCTCTCTTGTAGAATATAATACTACAGCGACACACATACCATATACTGCAGAGGACAAAGACACTTAAGAGAATCAATCAAATTGACGACACACTAAGTGATTTCCAATATTATTAGTATTCTAAAGAAAATAATTTATATGATCCAAAACATTATATTAATGTAGTTGCTTATTTTCTGCTGGTATCAAAACATTATTATTAATAATAAATTTGCCGTTTAAACAAAAAAAATAAAATTAATGTAGTTGCTTATTTCCTGCAGGTATCAAAACTATGTTCAAGCTGAACAATCAAATGCTCCAAAGAACATGGTTGGTGAAACTAGCTTTATCCAAGGATGGATCCTTTGATTGACTTAATAGAGTACATAGGCTTATTATCTTATTATAGTCTATATTCTTTTTAGATTCCAGTTTTTTTTTTTCTTCTTATGCCATTAACAAAATTTATCTTAATGACATGTATTGGAAGTTTGCAAATGCATAAAGTCTGTAATGGGATACAATTATAGACCTTTATTTTACTCTTTGCAATAGATCTATTGTTTAAATTAACCATTAATTAAGAGCTGTTGGATGATTTTGTTTTTTTTTTTGGTATGAAAAAATTGGTCAAAGAACATTGGAGGCTTTTTTGTTACTATTACTATAAACTATATATTATGGTTTTAGTGTATAAATTAATATTTAATTAGTGTCAATTTTTTTACCATAATTATAATGATTTATCATAATTTTGCTAATTTCAACATCAATTCAAAACATCTGTTAAGTAATTTTTCTCTATCTGTTAATAATAAAATAAAATAGTAGTATGATGGATTATTTTTATAAAAAAAGATGGGCAATTACAATATAGTCCAAGACATCAACAATGCTTTTTACATTTACATTTTTTATTTAATTTTTTATAAAAAATATTCATTTACTATGATATATATGTGCAATGTCCTTCAAAAAAAATGTGCAATATCAAAATTTGCAAATGTGAGTGTGCAACTAGAGTACTAATTTTTGTGTGAACACATCATCACTTGAACATGTACACTGCACAAAAATGTAGACATTATTTAATTATTCTAAAATGACATGCATATTGATATTATGTACCCAAAAAAAATGACATGCATATTACTCAATCATTTTTATACAGGTTTTCTTTATAGTATATATACGTCCAAATTTGTGTCTACACAATTATTGTTGCCACCATTAAGTACAATATATATATATATATATATATATATATATATATTTTCAAAACCAACCTTGAGTCCTTGAGTAAGATTAAGGTTTAAGTGGTCAAATTTTGTATACTAAAATGAAAAAAGAAAAGTAGCTAGAGAGAGAGAAATAAATGGTTTGTGTCCTAGAAGTGGAAGTTAGAGTTTAATCATATAGAAATAGACAATGAAACACATAGAAAGAGTATATTTGATCTTCTTTAACAAAAAAATAGAAACTCATTTATTCTTATTTTAATTTCATTCTTTTTTTCAATTTTAATTTTGGTATGAATTGTTGGCCCCTACTAGTTACTACAATGCTGTGAATTGGTCACAGTTTAGAAGTGTTAGGAAAGAGAAGTTTCACTTTCATGTGGGAGGGTCTACACAGTCTATAGCTACAGAAGCATAGAGTAATATTTTTGGAAATTCATATGCCACTATAGTTGCTGAAACGGTTTAGCCCAAAATTGATGAGTACAGAACATTAATGAAAGCTTTGCAGGGTGACCATGAAATTGGAGAGAATCACTGAGATTTTATCATCATTGTTTTCAGAACCATAATAAATTAATTAAGTGAACTTTGTTGAAATCATGCATGGTTAATATTTTTACCTTTTGAGGTTAGGATTATGGGATTTGCTAGGATGTAAAAAACTAAAAATGATATTTTCACTTGTAATTGTATGTGTAAATTTTAGAGATATTCTCATTTATTGTCTACCGACATAAAAGAAGTTGGTGCACATGTTTGAAATGTGTATATATGCAGAGTCATCACAAAGTAAATTCTTTTTTTTTTTGACATCTCACAATGTAAATTCTTATTTGAACTCTCTAGAGTGACATTCAAATTCATCTTTTAAATCAAACATTTTTTGACTAGATTTTGTTTATCTTGGCCGAATTTTAAATTATTAGAGTCATTTATTCTAAAAACTAAAAAGTTAATACCAACAAAAAAAAGAGTGATATATCATAAATATTTCAAATGAAATGTCCTTTAAACAAGACTATTGATGTCAAAAAATGAAATTGAAGAATTTTGTTGTCAATAATCAATATTTTACATTTATTTGAGGACCAAACTAATTAATTTTTTTTTAATAACTATAAAAATAATTATTAATTCAATTAATATTCTGTGATTTTATGCGTTCAGGTATTCAATACATCGGTGACCGTTTGATTAAGATTTAAGATAAAAAAAAGTCTTTATTTAAGCTTAGTTTTTTAATCATAAAATATACATTTTTTATATTGGTTGTGTTTGGCCACTAAGGCCCAATTCATGACATCAAATTTTCAACCTACATTCTTTTTGCAGCCCAAAAGATAATTATACAAATTTGAAAAAGACAATCAATATTCCTATCTACCTTTCCTCACGAATCAACACTAATATAACACATACACCATTCAAATATATCAATTATTCGATGAATCGGGGGGGGGGGGGGGGGGGGGATGGGTAGCTCAACTGGTTAAGCTGACCAGTTGAGCTAAGGGTTAAGGAGCTACTGGAGGTCCAGGGTTCAAATCCTGACAAAGGAGATTGTAATATATTATTTACTAACAACTAAGATTGCCTATCAAAAAAAATTATTCGATGAATCTAAAAAATAATTATTTATTTATAATAGTGATAGGAAGATGTAAATTCTTAATCCTGACTAAACACAATGAACATGCTTATCTACTTGAACTTTCATGCTGCCACAGTGACAGGTAAAGGGCTAGAGAGAAACCATATCATACATTTGAGACCAAATATAAAATTTTCAGCAATTTCATTACAATAAAATTATTACAATAAATAACATATAGACTACATTTGTACTCAACATATATCAAATGCATCACTTTGATCAATACATACATTAGAGACATTTGGGCTTTTCCCCACTACTTTATATACTTGCATATATATAATAAGCAGAGGATTAAGGATATGTTTGTTAATTAAGTTGAACATGTTCCAATGCAAAAAGGGAAGAAGATTTATGTTTCTTAGTTGAAACTTGAAAGTATTCATTTAGATGCATTGAATATAGTAAAACCAAACATAAACTATATAACCAAATTATCTTCAATTAGACCTATGTAGTCCAATGAACAATTCAGTCACCACATCTGAACTTGGACTGCTTTCAGCAGAAGGTTGATTTTCTCTTTGAAGATCCATCATTGCTGCTGGTTGTGGTTGTGCCTGTGGCTGTGGTGGCTGCAAACCATCTTAGTATTAGATTTTCAATCTAACTAAAGAATTTCTAAAACAAAAAACATAAATATTTAATGAAAATAGTGACTACTTTCTCCGGCCACATTTATAAGTAAAAATGTATTTTTCAGTTTTATTCAATAACTGATGTATCTGATATATAATATAGACCAATAATATAGATCAGAATCATCAGATACATCTGTAATTCAATGAACCTGAAAAATGTGTTTTTGCTTATAAATGTGATCGGACGAAGTATAGTTTATTTTTACCTGCTTAGAGAGCCTGGAATTTTCAGCAAGTAGGGCTTTTTCCTGAATATTGTATTGAAAACATAGAAGTAAGCATATCTTTTTAATGTACTCCTATGTCCTAGCTCATATTTTTTCTTTTCCTTTTCAATAAAGTCATAGATAAAAGAACTTTCACTTTCTCTACAATAAATAAAATAAAAGAAACAGATCAACTATAAAGATATTTTTTTATCATGGCTCTGTATGACAGATTTTAAATCATAGCACAAATAGTTTCAGAATTTCTGCTAGTTACACTACATCATCATCCTAGTCACACCCCTGGCACAATTTAATTACCAAAGCTCTCAAAATACTCCTAATATCATACATCCTGGTCACTAATCACTATTATAAGCAAAAATTACTTATTCACTTTACAATAATTGATGCATTTGATTAATATTATAGACCAGATACAACAATTATTCAACAGAGGAAAATTCATCAAAGATTGAAGAAACTTGCATAATGTCTTCAATTAACAGTGATTTTTTACTGCCTTTTAATTGGTTTTTTTTAGTTCATGACTTCATGTGAACATGTAAATTCTGATTTTCCAGAATTTACATGAACTCAACTCATGTACGGATATATAAACTCAGTTTATGTATGTGTATGTAAATTCAATTCATGTATGTGTATGTGAACCGGTTTCACACACATATACGCAAACTGGCGCATGTGCGCATAAATTCAGTTAATCAGTGAAATTGTTTCACATACATATACGTAAACTGGCGCATATGCACATAAATTCAGTTTGCATATGCATACATACAGTGAACTGATACGTAAGTTGGCGCATGTGCGCATAAATTCAGTTAATAAGTGAAATTTTGTCACATACATATACGTAAACTGACGCATGTGCACATAAATTCAGTTTGCATATGAATACATACAGTGAAATGATTTCAAGGACTCAAACTCAACCACCTTGTGAACTATATACATGAACAACATACCTTTTCTTTTAGGGTCTCAATTTGATTCTTATAAACCTGATTCTGAAAAATATAAAGTTGAGATTCAAATAATTATCTTAAATTCAAAATATTACATTTACAAGTAACAAATTCAACGGATTTGTTAAGCTAACCTTTCTTGCTCGAACAACGCTTACACTCTTTTCCAACTGTTGTTCTATCTGTTGCAGCTCTTCCATGGAGCATGATCCTAAACCTTCTCCCATGAGTTTCCTGATGGATGAAGAATAGTAAACATTGCAATATATTAGTTTGTTGTGAATGTATTTAAACTGTTTGTGAAGATTATTAGAAATTCAAGATGTTGAACCGCTTTGAAGCTTCAAGAAGTTCAATCTTCTTCATCAAACTTGCTGTTTCCTGCTTCATGTTCTGCCATATAAATATTAAGCAATTGTGTCAGCCTTTAGGATTTTAATAAATTTCTATCATAAGAGAGTACAAAAAGTAAATGTGCATGAAGAATATAATTTCCTTTTGGCTATAATCAAATTTTAAATACATAAGAAGTCTCACATTATATAGAAATAGACATAAATCTAATGTTTTAAAATTTTGGATAATATTTGGTGTTCAAACACTTTTGAAGTTACTCTCAAGTCAATTTGGAGATCTAGACTCTGTTTGGCTTGAACTTATGGCTTATAAGTTCATTATGAAAAAGACCTGTTTGATAACTCTTAGAATTGAGTGTTGGGTCAAACTCATGTCATAAAATCGGTTTGTAAGGTGAGGGTTGCCCTTCACTTATAAACACAAATGCAGGCCATCTCGCAACTGATGTGGGACTTAACAATAACTATTTTTTCACATGAACTTATAGCTTATTTTGATAAGCTAATTCATTTACTAGATTTTAAATATTTATTAAACATATATTTTTTATGTCATTTCATATTTATAAGTTAGTTCAACCGCTAATTTTACAAACACTACAAATTCAATCAGCTAGCTTATCAGCCATAAGTTATAAGCTAGCTAATAAGCTATAAGCTCATCCGCTATAAGCCAACTTATAAGCTATCCGCTTTTTTTTGCCAAACAGATACTTAATGATATAACTCCTCTAATAATCTAAGGGCGGCGTAAGTGCAAATGACAAACAAAAGTATTAGAATTTTGGGTTGACCTAATTCTACCTTATAAAACCGGCTCCCCTTATGATAAATATATCTTCAGATCATCTCTACGACTCTCGTCCAATATGAGACTCTTAACACACCACTTCATGCCCAATACCATTAGGTTTGGTGCATTGATATAAATAGGGGTGTAAGCGGATTGGACAAAACCAATGAAACCGGTGATCCAAACCGATCCAAACTGAAAAAAAACCAACTTTTTTTGGTTCGGATAAAAAACCGAACCGAACTGAGCTAAACCGAATTAGTTTGGTTCGGATCTTGGATTTCATTTTTGAAAACTGATAAACCAGTGAACCGAACCGACCATCTTATAACAGTCCATTTGACTCATATTTTGACAAGCACAAACTACATTCACCTTCAAAACAAAACACGCAAGCAGAAACATAACACGCACAACACAAGCAAACATAGAAACTATGTTATTGTTTACTTGGTTTATGTTATTATTATAAGTGGTTTGAAAAATAGAGCTTAAAATATATCGTGTTTGAAAAAATAATAGCAAATATTATACCGGAGAAAAAAATGTTGTGAACCGAGTATAGTATCCGATCCAAACCGATCCAAACCAATTAGTTCAGATCAGATTCATTTTTGAAAACCGAACCAAACCGACCTAAACCAAACCAATTGAAAGTTCATTGGTTCGGACATCGGATTTACTCGAAACCGATCCAAACCAGTCCAATTACACCCCTAGATATAAATGGTAGGATGTCCGATAACGGAAACCTCAAAGCTGGCGGCCCAATGGATCTTGGAGGCTGGTGCAGACTCTGATACCATCTCAAAATTTTGGATCAGACGTATATCAACCCTAAAAAATCAGCTTGTAAGACGAGAATCACTTATAAACATATTTCAAGCCATCTCACTCCCAACACTATTGGGCTTGGTCGGTGGTGCGATAGCGGAAACATGATAGAAAATAGCTAAACCAAAACTATTTAGAATTTTGAGTTGACCTAACCTCAATCATATAAAACGGTTGCAATGAGATGATTGTCCATACTTATAAACATATCTTTTGGCCATCTCTAAATCAAAGTGTGACTCTTAACAAAAAGTGACCAACTACTTGTATTAAAAGTCTTTTGTATAATTTGGTGATCATACAATGCGTTAAAATGTTCAAAGTGAGTTAAAAGTATAAAATTAGATAGACATAGACATGTTGAGAAAGGAGAACTAGAAGTCACACATAGCTATAGGATGTTGTATTGAAGATTTTGAAGTTGGAAGTTGTTGGAGAATTAGAAGGAAGTTTATTTTTAGGGGCTTCTTACCGGAAAATTTATTGTTGGAGACATATCAATAATAATTGCCAGAAATTTCTTTTCATGGCTTTCCCAATAATCCAAGCAAAAATTCATTAGTTTATAGCATTGAGGAGACAGAGAATTCAAAACTAGGACTTTAATTTCTTTTTAATTCATTAGATTTATTTTGAATTTATTATATTTTAAGACTTGTTTAATATTCAGATATGGTGGCATTATTTTGATACTAGTATTAATTATGTTGAATTTGTTAAGTATATTGTTAGATTTGCTAAGGAAGTATTGGTATTATTTTAAGATAGGTATTCTAGTGGCTAGAATTTCAATCTTTAAAAGTGAATAAGTGGGCGTACTAAGATTCGAATTCCGGTCCCTGCACATTACATCCAAATGTCCTACCAACTGAACTAAGCTCGATTTGTCGCACAAATTTGTTTCTTCTTTAAATTTTTTTGATACATCAATATATTTTTTATAACAACACAATTGTGAACAATGTCAAAACTAGCTAATTAATTGTTTGACGGGCCGACCTGTCAACTCGCATGTCCGTCAGTAAGTGGGGCGCAGTTTAATTTTAGATTTGGCCACCTATGTTGACTTGTCCCGTCTCGTCTCATTTTAAAGTAGGCTGAAGCACAACGGGCATAAACGGGACTGCCTTGTCCGCTTTGTCATCCCTACAACATGGCCAATTAAGGCTAGGAGCACATCGCCGGCAGAAGGGACGAGCCAACCGGTGCACATTAGAGGCAGATTGATCAACCCAACCTAAGGTAGAACGTTTTATATCCGCACCCAAGCCCAATAACGCTGAGCGCGAAAGGGTGTGTTAAGAATTCTCACACCGATTGCGAGATGATCTAAATATGTATTTATAAAGTAGAGACAATCCTACGCCAAGCTTTTGTATCGTTTTTTGTTGGAACCTTGTTGCATGTTGGAGCAAGAAGTAAATCCTTATTGCTCGATCAAGCGTTGAAGCAGAACTCAGAGCTATGAAATAAAGAATTTGTGGACTATTGTGGATGATTCAAGTTCCAGACAATTTGAAGATATAATGTGAATGCCCAACAATAAAAAAAAATTGAACAGCTAAACTTTATTAAAAGGAATCAAAGTGTACAAGAAATACACACCAACCCAACAACAGGGATACAACGAAAAAAGGCCAAGCCAAATACAAAGAAGAAAAACATAGCCTCAACTCACACAAACCAAAACGCACAAAAGAACAAAAACACATAACACCACAAACTCACAAAAAGCCCCAGAGTCACCAATACCCCGTAGAGCGACAAGGGGAACAGAACCGACTCACCGAACAGTCACCCGGATTCCACACCCATTCGTATAGAAGACAAGGAGACTTGGCAGCTTTGTGAAGAAACTATTGCCATGATAATCGTTGAATATGTAGTCCATCACACTATCAACATCCACTTCAAGATTCTTAAGAATCCTATCATTTCTAATTTCCTAAATCACCCAAGTAAACGCAAGCCATACTATCGAATAACTTTTCGCCTTTTTATTCATCCCACTACCGACTAAATGGCAATTAGACATCAACACCTCTGGAGGTAAAACAATAACCACGCCCAACGATCAACAAACAACATAGAAGTTTTTTTTGAACATGTTTGTTATAAATAAAAAAGAGTAATTTTGACATTGAGTAATTTGGATAATCATTTTTAAATATTTTAACATATTAAAATTTATCATTATTTCAAATATCTATAATGACACAACAAATATCTATAATGTCATTAAAGTTAATCTACTAACTATATATTAATATAACTATATATTAATATAATATACTAAGTAAGTTACTAATTAACCCTTTTTAAAATCTAATCACAATTATTTAAGTTTTTATTAACGTCCTTTATCGTAATTAACTAAATATGGAGAAGTTGTTTCCCACACAAATCAACAATTAGTCACAGATTTAGTCAAACAAAAAAAATTACTCACATATAAAAAAAACTAACATGCTATTTGTGCTCCACTTTTTGAGTTACTTTGTTAAAAAAAACTAACTAATTTTTAAAGATTTTTTTTGCAAAAAGCAGCTTAGTGTGATACTATAAAATAAAAACCACCTATTTTTTGACTGAAAAAAAAACCAACATGTTATTTGTGCTCCACGTTTTTTACTTACTTTGTTAAAAAAAAACTAGCTAATTTTTATAGATTTCTTTTTGCAAAGATTGTTTTGAATTCCATAGAAATGAGTGCTATAAAGTTATATCATGGACGACAAAAATAGTTTAATGATGCTATGTTTGTGCTAAGTTACTCAAATTATTAAAAAAAAAAACTACCCAAAGAAAACAAAAACTAAACTGGAGGTATCCTTTCTATATAAGTTATTCATAATGCTAAAAAGGAAGAACACAATATGATAGTTTTCACTCCGTACCATCTCTCATCCCGACTACTACTTCTCCCTACTTTCTCCATCACTTTATCTTTGCTATTAATTTTCATGATAGCATCTTCTAATTTGGTAAGTTTTTTACATTATTGTTGTTGTGACTTTTGTTCCTATGAGTAACATAATTTTCATCGCATGCTAAATTGGATCGACTACATTTCAAGTGTTTGAAAATAGAATAATATTTTGCTTAAATTACACTACACAAATGTCATTTAATATAAAATATGCTAACGTTACTAGATGAACAGAGAAAAATATTTGACACGATCATGGAAGTTGTTCGAAAGCAAAAAGGGGGAGTTTTTTTCCTATATGGATATGGTGGAACAGGAAAAACTTTCATGTGGAACACTTTAGCAACAACTTTACGATCAAAACGGGACATTGTTTTGACTGTAGTGTCTAGCGGAATTGCATCTTTATTGTTGCCTGGAGGAAGGACAGCTCATTCAAAGTTCAAAATTCCAGTTCCAGCACTTGAATTTTCTATTTGCAATATAGAGAAGGGAACTGAACTAGAACAACTTTTAAAATTAACAAAGTTAATTATATGGGATGAAGCTCCTATGACTCACAAATTCTACTTTGAAAATTGGACAAATCCTTAAAAGACATAATGAGTGAGGATAAGTCTTCTGCGTCCAAAATATATGGAGGAAAAGTTATAGTCTTTTGTGGTAATTTCAAACAAATCTTTCCGATAATACCAAGAGGAAGTAGATCTGATATTGTTCATGCAACAATAAATGCCTCTTATATTTGGGATCATTGCACTGTTTTAACCTTTACCAAGAACATGCGGTTGCTAAATGGTTCATCAAATTCAAACTCTGAAGAAATTAAAAAAAATTATGAATGGATATTAAGGATCGGAGATGGAGAAGTTTTAGAACCAAATGATGGATATGAAGATATCCCAATTTCAGATGAACTTTTAATTTCATAATTCGATGAACCCATTGATGCAATTGTTAAAAGTACATATCTTGATTTATTGAATCATTACATTGATGGTCAATATCTACAAAGTAGAGCTATTTTAGCATCAACAAATGAGGTTGTAGATGAAATCAATGATTATATATTGAAGCACATTCCAGGTATTTCAAATTCATTAGTTGAATAGATTTAATATAATTTATAACATATGCAATTATTTTTTTACAAGGTTTTATTGTGTTTTTGTTTAATATAGGTGATGAAAAGGAATATCATAGTTCAGACTCCATAGATCAAACCGAAGAAAATGATAATGAAGCATTTGAACAGCTTACACCAGAGTTTTTAAATTGTCTAAAAACATTTGGACTTCCGAACCATTCCATCAAACTAAAAGTTGGCACGCCAATCATGTTGATGAGAAATCTAGATCAAGCTGAGGGGTTATGTAATGGTACTAGGTTGACTGTTACTAAACTTGGAGATCATGTGATTGAAGCTAAAATAATTACTGGAAAAAACATTGGCAATATAATATATATTCCAAGAATGTCGACGTCACCATCACAATCACCGTGGTCATTCAAGCTTATAATAAGGAGGCAATTTCCAATTATTGTTTCTTTTCCCATGACAATAAACAAGTCTCAAGGTCAATCTTTAGAATATGTTGGATTATACTTGCCAATAGATATTTTCAGTCACGGTGAACTCTATGTGGCAATTTCTAGAGTGAAGAGCAAACAAGGACTGAAGATATTAATACATGATAACGCAAGAAAATCATTGAATACTACTACAAATGTTGTGTTCAAAGAGGTTTTCCATAACATCCAATAGATAATTTAGATTCATCTCCTATTTCTCCATTTTAAATTGGAATTTTATATTGTCATTCATTAGATATAATTTCTATAAATTACTAACTGAGTTGCACTTATTCACACACACACACACACACATACATATATATTTACACTTTAATGTTTCAACCTAAAATAATTAGAAATAATAATTTTGTTCAATTTTTTCAGGAACTTGCAAAGACTCAAATTGTGCTCACCTTCTTTTACACAAAGTCTTACAAATGTAGAACGGAAGTTGATCATTAATAATTCACTTCAAATTAAAGTATCTCATTTGTTAAGTTGTATCTATAGATTCCATATTGTTTTCAACAAATTTATATATACTTTGTAATAGTATAAGTTAGATATGTATTTTTTTTTTGGTACAAAGTTAGATATGTATTTATTAATAAATTTTTTTTGATGGGATGTATTTATTAATATTAAGATCATATTTTATACTATATATTTAAAACTTTATTAATGCAATGATAAAAACATGTTTTCAAATTGTAATGTGCTTCTTTTAAATTTTCTTTTGATTTCTATTATTTTTTTTTGACGGATCTTTGGTTTCAATTGTTATTATTTTTCTAATTAAACAAAAAAGAAATTAACAAATTAACCAACATTTTTAAAAACTACATAAGTATTTAGTACAATTAAATATAACATTTAACCATAACCCAGACCCGTGCGGATGCACGGGTTTATAACTAGTATTGAGATTTAAATAAGTTCCTAGTTTAATAAGGCAATTATGTGCATTTTCTCTCGAGCATTAGAATTGAGTCACTTTAAAATTTGGATATTCATTTTTAAATATTTTAACATGTTAAAATTACACATTATTTCAAATATCTATTACGTTTTCTTTTTTTTATTGACATAACAAATTAAATATCTATAATGTCATTAAAGTTAATATTGAGATTTAAATAAGTTCTTAGTTTAATAAGGCAATTATGTGCATTTTCTCTCGAGCACTAGCTAGAATTGAGTCACTTTAAGGGGGACTGAAGTTCAATGAAGAGTTAGGGCTTAAAAGGGACCACAAAGGAATTCATTCTATCTTCTTCCAAATTACATGGAAAATAAAACTGAGGAAAGTAAAAGCATGTGTGGTCATATATACTATAATCATAATCCTGAGGAAAGGAAAAGCATTTGTGGATTAAGAGGATATCTCATAATTAACATAATCATTTTTTTTAAATTAACATTATGATTATTCTAGTACCATTTCAATGAATAGGAATGGTATGAACAATGAAAAATATAGGGGAGGGGGGTGTTAAAAGAATAATTGCCTGCATATCTTGTTCATCTGATCTTTGTGTTGGTTGAGCACTCCTGGTATTTCTGCGGTAGCGTTCAATTGTGTCCTGCATGCTGTTACATTAAGCCCATTATTAATTACTACAATCAACTATTAATTCAAAATCAAAATACATAATAACTTTAAAAAGAGAAATACATTAACAAAAAAGAAAAATCAAATGGCTTCTAAAGGTTTTGCAAATAAAATTTACCAACTTGGTACTCCCTTTTATTTGTCCCACAATATAAATCAATTTAGCAAAAGACACAGATTACTAACATAGTTAATTGTGTTGATTTGATAAAAGTTATAACATATTTTTGCAAAACTATGAATTATAAATGATATGAGAAAAAATTACAACGATTGAAAACAAGATTCTTCACTTAAAATAGTGAAACTAAAGTTGAAAATGAGTCGAGTCGAATCTGTCTATGCTCGATTCAACTCAATAAGAATTAGTTCGGCTCGAGTTTGACACAAACTCGTTTTTCAGTTCGAGTTTGACTCGTTTAAAGTTAAAGAAACGTTCAGTTCAACTCATTACGTTCAATCCATTTTTAGCTCAAAACGTGAGATTCAGTCCGTTTTTAACTCAAAGTTCAGCTTGAGAGATATACACCATTTTTTTCAAACTCGAACTCAACTTCATTTAAGTTCACAAACAATTCAATTCGAATTCATAAAAATTATACATGAAGTGAGTCTCCAAGCAACGGTCAAAGTAAACAACCATCCGCTGCATGCACACTAAAAGACTTCCGATCATTTTTCTCTAAAGCCAACCTATACACATCGGGCAAGAGTGATCTTTTGTTGAACATTCATCAAAATTCAAAATGATGTAAGTCTCCAAGCAACGGTCATATTATGACAGCTAGCTCAAATATTACAATTGTTATAGTTTTTCTTTTTGAAGCACCAAAAAGATGATATATAAATATATATGGGGCTGCTAACTTTGACCATGTGGGTCGAAGTTAGCAAGTATAACCCATGTAAAAAATACAAGGGGAGTGAGGGGCGCGCGCTAGGGGGGGGGTGAGCAATGGGGGGCGCGCGAGTAAAAGTGGGGGGGGGGGGGCGCTAAAAAAATTATGTGGGTCATAGTTACTATGACCCAGGTCAAAATTAGCAATCCCATATATATATATATATATATATATATAGGCGATTGCTAACTTTGACCTGGGTCAAAGTTAAGCAGTATATGACCCACATTTAATTACTTAGTGCACCCCATTGTCTTCGCACACCCCCAACTACTCATAAGCCTCCCGCATGCACCCCTTGTAATTACATATGGGTCATACTTGCTAACTTCGACCCACATGGTCAAAGTTAACAGTCCCTTATACACCTTACACCACTTCCCTTTTCTATGGGAGACAAGGAAAGTCTCAAACAATATCGAAATACTCTCCGGCATCAACGTTATCTCTCTGAACCATCTATACACCTTACACCACACCGTCCACACTGGAGGACACGAAACCAAAAAATGATTTTCCATCTCCGGCACCCTTGGCAACACACAAAACTTGCCCCCTCCACTATGCAACATCCCATGCCGAGCAAGATTACATTTCGTCGATAGCCGCCCAATGAGAGTTTGCCATGAAAAAACAATAACCTTAGAGGGCGCCCAACTTTTCCAAACAAGGGCCACAAAACCCGTAGACGCCATCAACAAAGAAGGAGGATGGATGAAAATCGAATAGAGAAATAAATAAAGAGCATTAACCGAAAAGCCACCCTCCAACATGAAAGACCAAGAATCTTCAACTTTGGAAATAAAATTACTATCTTACAACTCCGTAAGCCTTTTAAGAAGAGTTTGCTCACATATAAAAAACTCCCTCCTCCAAGTGAGACCCCAAATCCACTTCTCACCCCTCCACATGCCAACCTCTTTGATCAAACAATTCGGTTGAAGATAGCAATTGAAAAGCCGGGAAAAACTCTCACATAAAAGCGCCTCACCAATCCAATGATCCCACCAAAACCTCGTCCTACCTCCATTCCCCAATTTCTTGACAAAAAGGTTCCTAGACCAATCACCCATCACGGCCTTATCCACACCCAAACCCGCTAAGTCCTTCCACCATAAGGAACATAAATTCCTCCGCACAATCGGCAAAATTAAGCGATCAATATCCCCATACTTAGCCCTCAAAAACGTAGTCCAAAGAGAATCATCCTCCGATAAAATACACCACCGCCACTTAGCTAATAAAGCTAAATTCAACAATTTAAGGTCCTTCACACCAAGAAACCAAAAAATGATTTTCCATCTCCGGCACCCTTGGCAACACACAAAACTTGCCCCCTCCACTATGCAACATCCCATGCCGAGCAAGATTACATTTCGTCGATAGCCGCCCAATGAGAGTTTGCCATGAAAAAACAATAACCTTAGAGGGCGCCCAACTTTTCCAAACAAGGGCCACAAAACCCGTAGACGCCATCAACAAAGAAGGAGGATGGATGAAAATCGAATAGAGAAATAAATAAAGAGCATTAACCGAAAAGCCACCCTCCAACATGAAAGACCAAGAATCTTCAACTTTGGAAATAAAATTACTATCTTACAACTCCGTAAGCCTTTTAAGAAGAGTTTGCTCACATATAAAAAACTCCCTCCTCCAAGTGAGACCCCAAATCCACTTCTCACCCCTCCACATGCCAACCTCTTTGATCAAACAATTCGGTTGAAGATAGCAATTGAAAAGCCGGGAAAAACTCTCACATAAAAGCGCCTCACCAATCCAATGATCCCACCAAAACCTCGTCCTACCTCCATTCCCCAATTTCTTGACAAAAAGGTTCCTAGACCAATCACCCATCACGGCCTTATCCACACCCAAACCCGCTAAGTCCTTCCACCATAAGGAACATAAATTCCTCCGCACAATCGGCAAAATTAAGCGATCAATATCCCCATACTTAGCCCTCAAAAACGTAGTCCAAAGAGAATCATCCTCCGATAAAATACACCACCGCCACTTAGCTAATAAAGCTAAATTCAACAATTTAAGGTCCTTCACACCAAGACCCCCCCCCCCCCCCACACACACACACTTTTCCCCCTACAAACATCCTTCCAACTAACCCTAAAAAATTTATTTCTATAGCCGAACAAGCCTCCCTACAAGAAGTTCCTTTGGATACTAATAATAGCCTTCCTCACTTTTATTGGGATTTTGAGATGCGAGAGCTAAAAGACCGGCAAGGATGCGAACACCGAATTAATGAGGACCACCCTTCCACCTAGGCTAACATACCGAATTTTTCACGAGAGAAGCCTTTTCTCAATAGCCTTTATCACCGGCTCCCAAGTTGAAAACTTTCTCGGATTCGCACCTTCCGGAAGCCCCAAATAAACAAAAGGCCACCTACCAATTTTACAATAGAGAAACCCCGCGGCATGTTCCATAAAGTTGCTCCCCACATTAACACCATACAATCTACTCTTGGAAAAATTCACTTTTAGGCCCGAAATTAATTCAAACCACCATAAAATAGCCTTCAAAGCCCAAAGATTCTCCACACACGCTTCTCTAATAAAAAGCGTATCATCCGCGTATTGTAAGAGAGAAACCGTCACCTCCGAACTAACTTTGAAGCCTTTGAAAAATCCCAAGGAGACCGCCCTATGCATTTGAGCATTTAACCTTTCCGTCACAAAAAGGAATAAAAATGGCGCAAGAGGATCACCTTGTTTAAGACCTCTATTACTATTAACTTCTTCCGTAGGGCTATCATTGACCAATACCGACAACTTCCCATTACAAACACAAGTTTTCATCCACGCTCTCCATTTGTCTCCACAATGTTAGAAATAATATAAAACCATTTGGATGACCTTTCCTAACAGCTTAAACTTTTAGGATAATCGGTTATCTGACATGGTATTAGAGCATCTATGACTACATAGTCTAGAGTTCGAATTCTGCTCCTCTCACTTTCTAATTAAAAAAGTGGAATTTTAAGCATATGGTAGGTGGGCCTATGCATTATCCACGCTTCAAGCCCAATGGCCTCTTGCGTGAGGGGGCTTGTTAGAAATAATATAAAACTATTGATGTGACATTTCCTAACAGCTTAAGCTTTTGAGATAATCGGTCATCTGACATCCCACTCTAGTCAATATATAGTCGAGAAAACTCGAATTAACCGAGTCACATGCCTCTTGAAATCAACTTTGAAAACTACACATTCATTTTTCATGCGCTTCGCAAAATCGACCATTTCATTAACCACCACAACCCCATCGGCCAAATGCCGACCTTTAAGGAAAGCTGATTGAGTAGGAGAAATAATAGAAATATAGAACTCATAACTTTACCCAACCTATTAGTAAGGACTTAAGCCACAAGTTTGTAAAGACTTCAAGGAAGAGAAATCGGCCAAAAATCACCCAAATAATGAGGCGACGTCGCCTTAGGGATTAAGGTAACAAAATAAGAGGAGAAGCACGTCGGAAGCTCAGCCGTTGAGAAGAACTCCGCAAATAGCCCCAAAATATTGGACTTAAGCAATCCCCAAAAGGATTTAAAAAAAGCAAAATTATAACTATCCGGACCCGAACTCTTGTTACGGTCCAACGAATTAATCACCTCAAACACCTATTCATCTTTAAAATCCACTTGTAACTCCCACGTCTCCTCAAGAGTCAAATGCTTGAATTCAATGCCATCAAGCTTTGGTCTCTCCCACGTCACTTCTTCAAAGTGCCCTCTAAAATAAGCCACAACTTCCGGCTTAATATTCTCCGGAGTAGTCAACCACTCCCTCCCTCTTTTAACGGCCACAAGAGAATTCAATCTCTTACGACTCTTTACACAAGCATGGAAGAAACCGGTATTAGCATCTCCTTCATGAAGCCACTGAACCCTGATTTTTGGAATTCTAGACTATGCTTGCTTTTCAATAAAAGCCAAAGATAATTAAACTTCTCCTTTCTAGATTGTAGATCGTTCTCCGACCAACCGACCTCTTCCCCCTTCAACTCTAAATACTCAATCACCTCTAAAAGAAATTTTATTTTATTATCCACACTCCCATAGACCTCCTTATTCCAAGCTCGAAGAACACCTTTAAGTTTCTTTAGCTTCTCCTTCAAAATAAAGCCCTTCCAACCGTTGACATCGTTAGCCCCCCATTCTTCTCCACCACCTTACGGAATGACTTGTTATTAAGCCAAAAGTTGTTGAACCTAAAGGGTTTATGGCCTTAATCATATCCACTATATTTCAAAATAATCAGACAATGATCGGACACATCCCTCTATAGGCCCCAAAGAGACACCGTCCCCTACTCCTCATACCAAGTATCCGAACCAATATCTTATCCAACCTACTCGTACACCTTCCGTTTGGTTGAACCCATGTAAATTTTCTTCCCAACAAAGGAAGATCCACCAAACCGACATTATCCGAGAAAATATTAAAAGCCCTATCCTCCTCCGGCCTCCAATCACTCCCGCCACTCCCCTTTCTTTCCTCCCTACACCGCACCGAATTGAAATCACCCAACACACAAAAATGATCCGCTCATAAATTCTCAAAGCAACCAAAAAGTCAACCCAAAGAACTTTTTTTTTCTTGGAGGACACACGGCGCATAAATATTAATTGAGATGACGTATATATCTAATATTTTGAAAAGAAAATGTGTATATCAAACAATATATAAGTGAGATGACGTGTGTATATATATATATATATATATATATATATATATGATATTTTAAAGTTTTAGGCTAAAATGTGGTTGCTCTTAGCCAAATACATATGTGTAGAAAGAGAAATTGGGGATTTGATGTGAAACAAGAGACAAGAGGGAAGAATAAAGAGAAAGAGATGTTTGATGTGTAACAGCTATGTGTGAGAGTGAAAGAGAGAGAAATAAAAGAATGAAATCTTGATTTATGAATTTTTTTTATGAAGATATTTTTTTAGTTGTCTCAGTGTTTGCATGTTTTATTTATAAAGAATTACTATGTTAGCTTTTTAGAATATAAAAGGACCAAAATAAAAAGAAGACAAAAAAAGATTAAAATAAATTGGTGTGGATATCACTTTTTATTATGAGTTGTGATTATCCTCGTAAACAATTTGAATTTTAGTCGCATTATTGATTAAACTTTCTTCTACTCTTTCATTAAATTTGCAAATAAAGTCCTGCACGTAAAGTATTCAAAATATTGAAGAACTTCAGCCAAAAAATTGTTATAGGAAGATCGATATTATTATACTAGTACTAGACTAATCCGAAACAGTATATGGTGAGAGAAAACAAAGCTTTGTAGCAAGTACACATGGTGATCACTGAAAACTAACATGCATGCAACGTAGCAAAACAATGTCGTGTTATGCTTCAAGCATATTCAGTCATATTCATTACATTCATTTTTATTTCCTTTATATTTTACTTTTTTTTGTTGATAATTTTATAGTTTACTTATTACCTCTCCTTTATATTTCACTTTGAGATATTAACTCGCATCATTTATGTTAGAACAACAAATCAGAGTCTAAGAAAAAGAAGGAGAAGAATGTGTCAAAAAAAGAAAGAAAAAAATAGAATACATGTTATTGCTCACTATTGTTCCATTTCATCCTGAATACGCTACACCATATCAAAACAGTTGCTCCTCAGTTTATGCTAAGAGGTTAAAGACATGTAACTTATGCCCTGGACTCAAGTATGGCGCATTGTGTGTTCTGACGTATTGTCCACTTTGAGTTACGTATGAGTGTTCAAGGATTTGTTCTTTGTAAAACGCGTCTTATTGGTTGAGGAGTATATGTATTGTATGTGGGATTTTTTGAATGTACTGGATCAGTTATACTGTATGACTCCAAACAGTGATCAATAAAAAAAAAAATTGAACGGAAAAATATTATAAATAAGACCAGGTCTCGGCACAAAATAAGGTGTTGTATATAGGCAGTACTCCAATAAAAATACTAAAACTTACACTACTTATAAAATACCATTTTATAAAACTTTTTGAATGTATTCGATCAATTATACTATCTGGACTCCAAACAGTGATCAATCAAAGTTCGATAAATTGTACGTACGTCTCCAACAATAAAGTAGTTGTTTTGATTTTTTTTATTATTCAAGCTCGAAGTTACAAATTACAGCTTGAAATTCAATACTATGATGCATTTTACACGTTTTCTTTATCATTCGTGGGTGCAGCTAACTCTCCATGAGGTAATTTTATAATTTTTCAAGGCAAAAGAGCCCCCAATTACACCAAAAAATTAAGAGGTTACGTTGTACAATTTTTGATTTAAACATGCTTTTAATCTTCCTATTTTAACTATAATAGAATTACCCCTTCATGTTTTATGAGCTAAATTCAATTGGTTAAATATATTGTACGAAAGTACATAGATCAGAGTTTGAATTAGGATACACTCATTTATTCACCTTTAAGAAGTGAATTTTTAATCACTAGTCTACCTGGAAAAAAAAATTGCCCCTTCATTTCTAAATCCAAAATTATAGTCCCTAATTTCACAAGTTTCAGAACTCTTTTCTAAACCCAATTTAAGAATTAACTTTTATGACATGTCATTTTTATTAATGAATTACATACTTTATAATGTGACATTGTTAATTTAGACCACTTTAAAACCTCTTTTATTTTTCTTTTCAACTTTATCGATTAAATGTAAACATATTCATTAGAAAACCACCGTATCTGGTCTAAAATAGCAATGTCAAATCATAAAATATAACTCAACATCATTAATCAATATACATGACACGTCCTAAAAAATAAGTTTCAAACTAAGGGGGAAAACATGCATGTAACTTGTGGAACAAGAGAACAAAATCTTAGATTTAGAAATGGTGGAGCTAAACTATTTTTTCAAACAAAATAAATGAACTATATATTTAAGCATACAATATTATAGAGAGTACAAGAGGTACTCCAACTCGGATATGCATTTTACAACTATATATAAAAAATGTATTTTAGCGATTATTTACACTTATATCATTAGTAAATATGAGTCATACTCGAAAATCATATCATATCATATATATTATAAAAGAAAATAATCAATTTCAATCACACTTAAAATGCAACTCAATAAGAGGGAAAGGAAAATAAATGATATCTAGAGATGGTTATGCTTTTCATATTACATATATGTTTTTGAAAGTAGTTAAGGCTGCACCACTCATATTGATATATAGTACTATAGCTGGATCTTTCAAGTTACACTTAAATAAATAAATAGTACTTTAATATAGACCCTAGTTAAAAAATAACAGGTTGATGTACCAAAAAAAATCAGGTTGAAGTTTTAATGATAATTACAGTAGAAATTCATAATAATAATAAAAATAAATAAATAATAATAAGGTATAATTAATTAGATGGGAAGATGCTGCAGGTAGAAGAGGATATACTAATGTAAAACCCTTCTTCTATGCCTTTCATGAACATTATATGTTTTTTTTTATGATAATACATAACCCATTACTCAAGAAAAACAAGTACTACCAAGTCCTTTTCACTAATATATAGTTTATTTTTGTTGTTTATGTAATGTAATGAGTGATGTTAAGATAAGAAAGCTCACCCTTGACCTTGACTCAATATACCAACGTAGAAACCCTTCACCCCCCACCCTAATAAAGAAACTAAGCCCACAAAATGCATCTACTCAAGTTCAAAAAGCAAAAGTCAAGTTTGTCATAGAATATTCATGTATATTCAATGCAGGTCAAAAACAAAGTTAATTATATTTATAATAGTAGTAAGTAGTAATATTTTTGGTACATCTGAAACATAATAGTTAGTAGTTAAGTAAGTCATTTAATATCATCAAATCAAATTAATAGTAATATTACTTCCGTTCTAAAATATAATACTCTTTTGAATAATGTTTCAAAAAAAAAATACTCTTTTGAATAAATCACGGAGTTAAGAAAGTTGATTGTAATATATATTAAATGTATTGAAAATTAGCATTATTTTACAAAACATTATACAAATTGGATGTATATATCCTAATTATGGGTATGGTAGGAAAAAATAATAAATGCAGTTGAAAATTTGAAAGATGTCTTACAAAATCGGACAAGTAAAAAATGAAAAAATCTTATATTTTTAGACGAAAGTAGTATTCAACATTAATAAAATTAACATTTTAATAACTCGACTAGTTTAAACTTAGAGTTGAAGTAGTTGGAGAATTCAGGATCGAATTATGGAAAGGAGAAAAATATTAAACTAACAACTAATTACTAAGTATTCAAATTCAATAGATATCATTGAAACTCAAATGTAATTTATGCAACCTCAATTGTTATAAACATGTTTCAATTTCGGAGACAAAAAATTATGAATATCGCATACTCTCTAACAACGTTTACAAATAACTCTCCACTTTTCAAATTAACTAACTAACTTATTATCCGAGTTATAACATATAGATCAAATACATAAATTATTCGATCAATATGAATATGAGTATAGATTTTCAGCTATAAATATGGTGGAAAGGAGTACTTAAAAAAACTTTGATTATAGTTTATAGGCTAGGGTAAGTAAGACTTATTCTGCCTTTAATAATATATATATTTTCTTATTAAAACATTAATATTAAGGATTTCACAAAATATAAGATTTCACCAAAATACCAAATCATCACTTTCCACCCCCTTGCAGACTCAAAATATATAGCTGCTATGACTCACACCCCCACTGTGCTTTTGAGGTTACAGGAAAAGGATAAAAATCATAACATCAAATAAACCATCAAATCAACCACTATAATCTCTATGGTTAATTATGATAAATATCTTCACAATACTCTCTCTCTCTCTCTATGGTGTAAAAGCAGCCATAAATATGAGTGCATGAAGTTTTTTAATTAGCAAACAAATGATAAAATCATGTATTAATTAACCAGATGCATATGCTAATAACAAACAAACACTATATAATGAAAAGATTAATTTGTAACACAGAAAATAATAAAGGAAAATAATTTAGGGTATTTAATTAATGGCTTACCAGGAACTAGAAAACTCATAAAGTTTTCCTCTTGGTGAAAAAATGATAAGAGCAACTTCAGCATCACAAAGAACAGATAGTTCAAAGGCTTTCTTCAGCAAACCATTGCGCCGCTTCGAGAATGTCACCTGCCTACTCGTTGCATTCTCGATACGCTTCATTTGAGTTTTTCCTCTCACCATTTTCTCTGTTATCAAAATCACAATTTTACAAAATCATGAAGAAATAATTAGAAGAAAAAAAAATGTAAAAATCAGAAATTAACACTATAAGTAAGAGTTTTAAAATGAGTCCTAACAAAAATCAATTTTGACTAAGAAACTAACCTTTTTGGTTACTGATATTTTAGAGATTTGCACCAAAATTGAGTTTTCCAAATCCAAAGTAAATTAAGCTGAAAAAACACCAAAAGATAAGGTCAACACCCATTTAAAACAAAAAATTAGAACTTACTCATTTCACAATGAAATATAAGCAAACAGATTCAAAACGCCAGATGTATTTGGTACGATTTTGGACCAAATACATCTGACTTTTTGAATAAGTATGACTATAATATAGAAATATGAAGGTTAATTAAAACAAAAGCAAAAGAAAAACCAAATCCAGAACAAAGATTGTAAAAAGTAGCTGAAAATTAATATTATCCTTCACAATAAAGGATCTAAGTACTAGTAATGAAATTCTTTACTTATTTTGGAAAAAATATATAAATGATTGATTCTTACCACCAAGAAACAAGAAAAGGAATGAAACTTTCTCTCTCTCTTTCTCTCAAGAAGTGGTTAAGGAAAGAGAAGGGTTTGGTGAATAGGAAAAAATGAGAGAAATTTATGTATGATTGTGCATAAAAAAGGGAAGAAATTAATAAGAGAGTTTGGAGGAAGATAAAAGAAGCACCCAAAAAGAGAGAAAAACAAGAGCAGGGCAGACACAGACTTAGCTTTCCTTATTCAACCACCTATCAGGCCTTTAGTTTCATTCAGCCCCACCATTTTAAGAAACTATTTTTATGCTAAAAAGATATTTCAAACCTCATATTTTTTCTTGTTTTGGTAATATCCAACTTCATGGGTCCCCTAAATATTTTTTTAAGTTTAAAGGGATCTCTTTTACTTCAAACAAGATCAATTTCTTTTCTAGATATTTTAGTTTACCCAAAACATATAATATTGTAAGCGATCAAATTATATCGATGTAATATTTGAGTAATATTACACCGTTTATTAATGTTATAACGAATATAAATTTTATAAAATTTATCGTTGGTTTGAAAATTTATATCATATATATCATTTATATAAAATTTAAAAAATTGAAAATTATTTAATATGTTATTGAAATATATCAAGATTAACTTATAAATAGGATATGCTCCCTCTATCTCAAAATATAAAGAAAAAATGATCAAATAAAATTGATATATTTTGAGACGAATGGAGTAAATTATTCACAAATTAAATGCTAATATAAATATTTGTGATTTATTCAACAAAATTCTATACTTAAATCCTATATTTAGGGAACTCATTAAATTCTCATCATTGAATGCACATGCTTAAAATATTGCTATATACTAGTAGTACAGTAAATATGTTTTGAAGATATTTTTCAAGATATTTGATGAGTATAACTATAAAGTTTTTCTAAAGGGACATAAATGATAAATATTTGACAATAATATATTAATATAGTGTGTCAATTTTTTAAATGAATCTCAATTATTTTAAATAGTTTAAATTTTGCAGCTACGCATAGAATATACAATTAAATTCTGTCTTAAAATGTAAACAAAATGAACCAACAAAAATTAGCTCATCTAATACAAAACTATGACTAAATATACCAACAGTTTAATATGGTTTGAAGTCAGTTCTGACATCAAGTAGTTTCAGCCTCCTTCCGATCACAGTGGCGAGGGATTAAAGTGTAGTCCTCCTACTAAATTTAACGTCAATTACCACTAAACCAACTAACAAATGATTAAATATATCAACTTTTTATCGATTTTTTTTAATTATATTTTGAGACGAAGAGAGAGAGGGAGCATTGATTTGATTCATTGATTGATGAAAGAAGATTGGGAGTTGGAAGTAAAGCAAGCATGAGAGGGAGGGAGAGAGTGGGGCTGAAATTGCAAGTGTGCGGGACAAGTGGGGTACAAACAACAGGAAACATAGCAAAAAACAGAGTAAAAGAGTCAAGTAATACCATTACATAAACCATGTCCGTACAATGACGTACTCCATGAACCAATCACAAACCGAAAACGCACCATCCTGTCATCATAACCTTTATGCTATAAACACAGTTTTTTTTATCAACTTTTGTGCATTTTCCTTTTTTATTTTTTAATTTATTATACACTATGTCCTTTTCTGCTTATACAGTCACTTTAGCATGTCAGGGTGGTATCGAATGCAGAGTAATGACAATTTATTTTTGGAATAGAGTAATACACTTTGTCTAACATAAAATGGTTGGGTAAGTGATATACGAATAATACTCCCTCCGTCCCATTATATAACCACCTTCTTACAAAAAGTCTAATCTCAAAATAGCTCTTTTATAATTTACTAGATACATTTATTACTTTTTTACTTACACATACCCCTAATTATTACTACTAAGTTGCATTAGAATATAAAAAGTCAAATTTCTACACATACAAACAAAGGATAAATTTAGTCAAGATGTTTATATAATGGGACAGAGGGAGTACTATAATGATTATAAAATTTATATTATATAGGTTCTTCATAAAAAACATTATAGAAATTGAAAAATATTTGTTGTGTTATCGTGGTTCATCAAAATAAATAAAGTTTAATAAAAACACATAAACAGTTAATATTGATGAATCTATATATATATGATAAACTTTTAAAAATGTATGCATTTAATTTTTAACAAATTAAATATTTTATATTATTATTATTATTATTTTACCTAATTTTTATTTTATTTTAATTTGTAAACGAAATAACAAACATCGTTAAATCCATACATAGTATATGATAGGGCTTATAAACCTCATTTTAGCTTCTCTAATTTAAGTATATATAATGTTTTTACATTTTTGTTTATATACAGGGATTTGCTAAATTCCTCCTATGTGGGAGGAAATTAACAAGTATTCTCTCACATGTTTTACTCGCGTGCTCCTCATATATATATATAGACATTTCTCGCGCGCCCCACACACCCTTAATTTCTCGCATGCCTTCCTTATATATAGAGGGTGCGTGAGTAAAACATGTGGGAAGAGTCTTGTTAACTTCCTCCCATGTAGGAGAGGAAGTTAGCAACCTCCATATATATATATATATATATATATATATATAAATATGATCTTTGAGAAACATATGAATCTATGAGAAACAATATTATTAAATATGATCTTTTAAATTTTATTGAGAAGATTAACAACTTCTGGTGTTAAAAAATCATAAATGTCAAAATAAATGATATAGAAGTATATTAATTGTCCAAATTAAACAGATTTTTTCATATTTTAAAACTTTGTTTGAAGCAGCTTAATAACTTAATAATGTATATAAAATAAATATCTAATCAAATATTTATTATAATTATAGTTCATTATTTGATCTAATAATTGTTTGTTTAGTGTAGATTTTATCTTAAAGATAATTATATTTTATTCACTATCAAACACAAAATATGAACACTCAAGAGCATTGGGTGTTTGGTTCAAATTAAGTATTGAGAAGAGAGTTTTTTTTTGAGAGATTATTCTCTACAATTACGCAAAAAAAAAAATTGATTTAACCATTTTTGTGAGACTATTTTATAACTAAAATTCTATATTTTAAAATGAATAAATAAATATAATATAAATGTCAAAAAAAATAAATGTAATATATATAAGTCAAACTTCAATGGTGTTTTTATTAAGAACAATATTTCTTTTTTTTTTTGGTTACAAAGTACAATATTTTTAATAATTGATAATTGATGTTATACTCTCACATGCATTAACGTATTTGATTATTCTTTATTTATTGTCTTTTAGTTTAAACTCTCGTCGGCTGGTATTGCAACATCTCTTTTCAATTCAAATCTAAATTGCAGCCACAAGTTCATTACTATTCGTCGTTGTTTCTTTTGTCTTTATGATGATGTTGATTTGATGTCAACCTTTCTTCTACGTATTTGTGAGGGATTTGTGAATTACACTACCATCATTGTTATTTATATTGCCAATTTTAGGCACAAAGTAACTCACGGGTGGTTTTATTATCTTTGCCCAAAATGAAAAATATGAATATGGATTGACCGGAATATTTTAGGCTTAATTAAACATTTAGTATATATATACAATTATTTTAGATTTTAAGTTGGTCTCTTACGTTTTAAATGTTTTATATTGATCTCTTATTGTTAGAATTGCCTTGAAATCTCATTGGAATAATGGAAAAAGGAAGAAAAAACATATTCTGCCAAGCACGCCTGACGTGCTCCCAGGCACGCACAACGTGCTCACCAGCAGGAAAAGTTTCTGCCATGCACGCACAACGTGCTGGAAGGGACGTGCAACGTGCGCGCGACCAGATTTTATTTTGTTGTTTTTTTGGGGTTTTTTGGCCAGATTTGTTCCAGTTTTATATGAGATTTGTTCCTATTTTATTTTATATTTTACCCTATAAATATAGAGGTTTAGGAACAAGGTAAATCACAAGAGAGTAAGAATGTAGCTCCAGGAAAAACACAGAAGGGAAAAACAAATACTTGTTTATTCTTCATCTTGGAAACACTATATTAAGTTTCTAGGTTACGGGAAGAAACTTGGGATTATGGTAGGATTAGGTTGACGGCTAATTCTTGTAACCCTTATTGGGAGTTTCATTGTAACGGTGATACTTTGGAAATAGTGGAACGGAGGGGCTGCTCTCTCCCCTAGATTAGGTCAGAATTTGACTGAACTGGGTAAACAAACTATTGTGTCTTTTACTGCTTTCTCTATAATCTCTCTTGCTTCATATTGTTGGATTAATATTCATTGTCTCTATATTCTTTGATTTGGTTGCTTAATCACTTTGTTCCACACATCAAATTTATTGGTGTGACTTTATTCAAAAGGAATTCACAACACTTATGTTTATAACGTTTGTATAAGTTTGTCTTTTCCGTCAATTTTGTCATTAACACCGTTTCAATTGGATATGGTCCACATGCACAAACGGTCTATCATATATGACAAAATTGACAGAAACGACAAAATTAAAATATGAAATAAACGGAAGAGACCAATATTCATTGTTTTAACTAAATAAATGTCAATTAACTCCTTATCTCAATAATAAACATCAAGATCGACCATTAACTTATACTCCCTCCGTTTTTAAATAACTTTCGTTTAAGATATACGTATGCACTATTCATATAATTTATTTTAACCATATATTTCTATTAATATATAATAACAAATATTAACATATAAGATGTTATTCACTTTATTCTCAAAGAATATTTTTTAAATATATACATTTTATATTATTTTTATAATACATAATTAAAGATATAAGTCGTCAAAAATATGTATTATCATATGCGCAGTGGTCAATATAATTATGACAATTAAGAAGGAATAAAGGGGGTACTTTTCAACAAGAAAAATGTCGTCTCTGAAATTTTAAATATTTTTTAAATATTGTTCCATAATAAACTACTTGTAAATGTGATCCATAATGGAACTTATATTGATATTGAACATGTTGCACATTTAAATGTGTTATGGTAGATACAAACGTATAAACCAATGATGTTTTTTGATCCATAATGGTTTTTGTGTGCGTAGATAAATGATAAGCCATTGAAAATTTTATAAACTTAAAGTGGAGAGGCCGGGATTTAAACCCCTAATCATTAGCATCCGATTTAGTGTACAACCACTACAACATTTATGGTCTCTAGCAACACTTTTTTATGCAACATGTCAAAATTGTTGCCTAAAAACAGGTATAGGCGACATTTTTCGCGTGATGCCTATTAAATTTTTGCAACACCATAAAAACGTCACCTAAAATATAAAGGGCACGTTTTTCACTCGTTACTACTAATGGATTTAAGCAATACCTAGTAAACGTGTCCTTAACTATATTAGGGAACATTTTTCGGCTGTTGCAATATTTTTAACAAAAGGCTACATTTTTAAATTGATGCTATTAAAATTAACTATTATTAGTAAAATCTTGTGCTGTAGAATTTATCTTCATTGCCCTCTAGTTATAATTAATTTAATAATAATGTTATAATAGTAATATGATAAAAATCATAGTTATATTTTATTAAAAAAAATCATAATTATATTAAAATAATACACAAAATTATACCAAACGTTAGTTGCGATTGGTTCAATGGGTTGACGTTGGTAAGGAGGACCGCAGTTCGACTCTGCAACTGCGTTTGATAGGGGGATCGAAACTACTTGATATGAGAACTCGTTCGAACTCTGAATTGCTATGACTCATTTCCCATAACCATAAGAACTAGAGGGTGAAAGCTAAAAAAAATACACAAAAATATAATCAAGTTTTTTTTGAACTTCTGGTTCTCATGAGAAGCTAGGAGACTCCGATAATTTTTAAGTTCAGTTGTGAGATAAATAAAATCTACCAAAAATTATTGTATCAAGAATCAAATTCGGGTACAAATTAAATCGTTAATTGGTTAAGTGGTGATTGGTGTTGAACTTGATAAGGTAGACCACGGATCGATCCCCGCAACTGCTATCGGGAGAGGGCTGAAACTACTTGATGCTAGAACTGACCCTTGAACTAGATTAAACTAGTGGTGAAAACCAAAAAAAAAAAAAAAAATCAAACTTGGGTTCTTTCAAACATTTCGTCTTAAGAGAGTTCATTAACCATTTGAGCTTAATGTTTTGATTGATTAAATCAAGTTCTTTATTTAAAACAAAAAAAATTATACCAAAATTCTTACTAAAGAAAAATTATACCAAAATGATAAATTGTTTTCGTTTAACTTTATTGATAGGTATATTACATTTTAAATGTAAAGTCGAAGTTCAAATTGGAGATTTTTTTTTTTTTGTACAAATTAGAGATTATCTATTATTCACTTTAAGATTAAGAGATAAATTTTGTGTTTAAGTTATTTAACAAAAGAAAAAATACCAATATATTTTATCTTTTTGCTTAATCACAATAGTTAGGGGGGGTTATTCAATTAGGATTTTGAGGGATTTTAATGGATTTTGAGGGATTTTAATGGATTTTAAAAGTCTTGTGTTATTCAATCAAGACTTTTTTTGTTTTTTTTCAATCCCACAAAATCCGTTGTTATTCAATGAAGATTTTTAATCAAGACTTTTTTTTTTTTTATAATCTCACAAAATCCTGTGTTAAGAATCTTGATTTTTTTTATCAAAAAAAAATAAAAATAATCTTGATTGTAAAATATCTTTTAAAAGAAGTCTCTCAAAATCTCACAAAATCAATATAATCCCATGAAGTCTTTTAAAATCTTCAAGACTTTTTTGTCAAAATAATCCCTCGAAATTCTAATCCAATAACCCCCCTAAATTTCTTTTTTGTCTTATTTTTCCTTTTTTATTAGCTTTCTTACCTAAAAAAAATCACAATATAATTTTATCATAATAAACCTGATTTCTCCTAAAAAGTTCCTTTTTAATTTCTTATTATTGATGCAATTGGAAAACCTACCCTTTATTTTTGCCTCATTTATCCAGATCCTTCGGTCTGCTTCACACAACAAAATCTACCATGGTGGAGCACAGGACCGCCACTGTGAGCGGCAACGAACATGATCCACAACAGAGGAAATAACAAGAAAGAGAAAACATCAGATCTAGAGTTAAATGCCGACGCCGTTTCAGCCTCTCACGCGGACGCTGATGCCCAATACGTCGGGATTCATCGCTTCCTCTTTCGTCGGGATTCATCGCTTCCTCTTTCATCGGATTCATCGTTTCAGCCTCTCATGTGATAATGTCATTGTTGTTAATCATTTTAATATCTTCACACCAATATGAATGACAAATTATGTGTATTATAAGTTTAACCTTTTATTCTCTATACAAGCATAACTAGCAGACCATGTACACGTTATAAATTGTAAATTATGGTGGTGGGGAAAGTTACAAACCGCAAATGCCATTATTTTCAAATAAAGTAATCTTAGGCAACAGTTAAAAATCGTTGCCTATAAGTTATGGGTACGTTTTGTGCAGGTAGCATTGTTTAAAAACTCAGGCAACAGTTAAAAAACGTTGCCTTATGTGTGCAGGATAAGCGTCTCCTAAACGTGGACCTTAGGCAACGTTTCTTCATAATGTTGCCAGAGAGAGAAAAAAAACGTCCCCATAGATAATAGGCAACGCGAGCATAGAAGACAGCTGGAAAACGTCTCCTATTCTTTTAGGCAACGTTTTTCACGCTTTAAGCAACAATTTTCAATGGTTCCTACAAAGGAAAAATGTTGTAGTGAACTTCAAGTAGTTGAGCTAGGATTTGTAGACAAAACTACACATGATTTTAATAAAGAAAAATATATTCTTCACTTAAAAGTACACATTTTGTGTTTTAAAAAGAATTATACCTTTGACAAAATTATAGATAGTTATGAATATTTTAAAGGGTTAAATATATTTTTAGTTCCTATAAAATTACAAAAATTTGTTTAGTCCACACAGTTAAATTAATGTGTATTTTTGAATGATTTTTTTGTATACATATTTAGAACATTATAAAAAGTTCCTCGAGAAAAAAGAACTCAAAAATTTGATTTATAAGTCGAAATTTTTGTTACTTCTACCCTTAACTTTTGAAATTTTAAAAATTCATATTTAATTATTTTATTTTTTAAAAATTCTAAATTTTTGTTAAAAATCATTTTATATTATTCTAAACATGTATGAAAAAAAATTATTTAAAAAATTAAAAGTTTAAGAATTTTGAAAAATAGAAGGGCCTAAAATTGCAGCGATGAAATTTTTATAGGGACCAAAACATGTCACTTTTTTTATTGGAAGTATTTTAAATGCATCTAAAAAACATATTTAACCGTATTTTAAATGAAGAATAAAATCAAACCTAAGAAATTGTATCTTTCTCAAAAAAATGCATCTAAAATTTGTCTAAAAATAAAACAAACAAAACTGATTATCAGAAAAATAAAATTCACAATGCAATCACTTAGATTCAATTTTCTAGTTAACCACTAAACCACTTGTAAAAACATCTTAATTAATAAAGAAGAAAACCAGGATTTACTATTATCAGTATTATAAATAATCAAAATTTTACTAAGGAACCTTTTGAATTCTATCCCAAAAAACTATGATAATCCAAACATCCTTTAGAATGTTTGAATTATATTGACTATGTTATGAACTAGATATATCAAACATTTTATGTATCTAAAAAACAAATTTCTTCTTATAATAAGGACTGGAGCCTCGAGGGAGTATGATCTATGAATAATTTGCTCATCATTCAAAATTTAATCTCATAACTTTTTTAGCACTGAGTTCAAATGTGGAAGTTACCACTCCATGAAAGACTACAAAATTATCACTTCCAATTCAAAGGAATGGTCTCAGTTGTAACAGTAAGATTCTGTGAATATACTGCCACATGATAAACATGGTGCTGGACTTTTAACTGTTACTTCCAGAAGCCATAACTGATACTCTTTACATTTTCACCAGCAAGTAACTATCAAAACTGACATCACTTCCAAGTTTGGTTGTGTCAGTGAAACAAATAAGTGATTCCAAATTGGCTATTGTGAATATGACAGATAATGGACTCAATTCATGATAAACAGTTTTAATATGATTCAAACTAGAACAACTGAGTGCAATATTTGCATATCAAGGAAAATTTGAAGATCCTCAAGCTAAAGTATCTGCAGTTGTGTGTGAGTATAATTCTATAGTCTCTATGAAAACAAATTCTAGACCGTCTCTACGAAGATCCCCACTCACGGGGCGAATTGACATCCCCGTAGATGTTGATATTTGGATGACACGATATCTCCAAACTAGACGAGGATTAAAATCATTTCGCCGCCCCATAGGAATCTATCCTAAAAAATAATATAGTTTTTTTTTTTTTTGACAAAATATAGTTTTATTTTATAAATGTACAAATGTGTTACAATTACGGTCAATTATGGTCATTTATAAAAACAAACATAATTTAAAATAAAACACAATTTCAAGTAGATTGAAATTCATCCTAAAAATAATATACTATTTACAATTCCTTATGTTGAAGGGTCCTCACGAGGATGCGGCGGGGCAGCACTCCATACTCTCCTGTTGACATCCTTATACACAGATCACAACAATCAAATCTTTGGCAACTTCTGATTTAAGGCTGAAATTTGAACAAAGTAAGATAACCATAGCTGACTGAAGTGTTAGTCTCATAAGTCAATATTATTAAGCTCTTCATCCTCATCCATAAGCAAGCCACCACCACCACCACCATCATTATCATCAAACGATTCTCGATCTTTACGAAGGTATCCATCCTTCGGGTGCACATAATCCTTCCCCCGCCAAACTACAATTTGTTCTTTATCAAAAGTCACCAGAATACAGGGAACAAGGTCCTGCATCAATACATGAGATAGTTGAAAAGTAGCAACTGAAAGCGCTGAGCCAAGTGGAACATAAATTTGAAAAAAGAAATCATGCAATCCGTCTAAAAAGTTTGAAAGGTAGAACAGAATGTCACTGTTGCTGTATTGCCATTACCACTAATATCATTATTATTTACTTCACCTTACTGAAAGGGTATATATTAAACTTTATCCCCTTGGTTTGACTCACTCATCATCATCATGTGTCAAAAGATTTGACACTATCCTCATGTGGATTTTGTTACTACTTAGCAACCTTGTGCTATTTTACATCAATTACACATTGGAATATATACATGTAAATATTTTTTTAAATCTGACACTCAATACTTATTATGTTTCTCTCTTGCTCCAACAAAACAAAACAAAACTGTAGATTTGGTCAATAACTTCTTTTTAGTTGCTTGTGTAATCAACAAGTATAGTTACTTTAGAGTTTAGACAAGCTTTTCAGATGTGAATTTTAAATAAAAGGTGAAACATATAAGTTTGCTTTTTGTACTATAATTCAACAAATAACAATAAGAACAAATTAGGCATCCCCGTAGGGGAGAAAGAGTTTCACCAAGCTTCATTTAAGTCAAATTGTAGTTGACAACAACATTGCCTACAAGTCAAATTGTAAGAAAATGAGGAACACGTTATATCAAATGTCAATTATCAACCATATGAAAGCATCACGTTGCTTACAATTCCAGGCAAGCAAAATATTCTCGTTCACTGAAGATATATCACTCATATCACAATGAATGTTCTTAGCTAGGTAGTTTTCTTTGTTTCTAGTATTTAGTCTATACTCTATTATATTATCGAACGTGATAATCACATTTGGTCCTAACTCCTAAGGAACTCATTCTAACAAAAACCCAGCTTGTTTAGGTAGTTTTTCAAAATAAATTCTAAAAAGTATATATGTTATTAAGTTAGTTATCACAATAGCCCCTAACTCAAAGAAAAAGATGTTGTCTTTACCCTGAGTTTGCAGCCTATTTTCTTGTAATCAGTCCTCTCGAGACCCTGGCAGTCTATCCGAACAAGTTCACATGACAGGAAAGCATCTCTGACCATGGTTACCAAATGAGCATAATAGCCATTTTTTGCTGCAATTCAATTATTAGTCATTAACATTTACAAATGTAAACTGGCAACTGAAATTCGTAAGTATAATAACAAGCTTACCAAGTTTTGTTAAAGCGGGAACAGCCAATCCTCTCTTCCTCATTGCTTTTGTTTCCTCGATACTTAAGCCATCAATTGTTGTCTTAATCAGTCTTGGATATACAGGTTCATGAGGTTTCCACAACATGATAGGAATCACAGGCCTCTTTCTTGGATTATAATTCCTACCTCTGTATATTATAAGAGTGCCCCCATGTCTGAAAATGATCTTTCCAAATGTTTTGTCCTGCAAAAAGAACATGAGAATTGTGTATGCTTGTGTTATTGGATAAGTTTAGACAAAAGAATGACACAAAATCCGAACAGAGGTTCAACCAAAACATCATATGTTACAAACTGATTATAATAGAAACAGTCACTTTAGAATGGAAGGTAGTTCGTAGTTAGATGAAGAATCGAAAGAATATAAATAGTTGGTATGTACAAACCTCAAGCTGAGTGCAAACATTTTTCATATCAACGGTTGGAACACCTATGCATTTGATCCTAACAGCTTCAGTATATTTCCAATGATTATGGATTTCACTCAACATGTTGTGAGTTAAACCATCCCTCCCTGCAACCAAACCAAATCAAAGTCAATCATGAACACAAAGTAACAAACCTCACATGTACTTACATAGACACACATAAATATGCATCAGGGATCCCCACTTACTACTTTAAATTGTAATTTTTGTTGTGTGCATTATATTTCATCAATCAACAAGTTGACTTATGCGATATTATCAAAATGATCGTAAATATCAAATTCAAAATGAATTGGACATTTCTAGTTATGTTTAAAAAGACCATTAAAAGTTAAATTGAAGTTGTCACATATATAAAGCATCAAATAATTTTAAGAATTTCATAAAATATTAGCAAAGTTAATCTAATACAACAAGAATTTCTAATTTAACGTTTGAAATGATCAAATTAACCGATTACAATCAACACTTTAACAAAAAGATCCACAACCACAATCTAGGTCGCAACATCAACGTTTTTACATCTCCACTCCACAACCATAATTGAGACCACATCAGCTACAATTTTACCACATTTCTCTCCTGTATCAAGAATCACAATGCAGCAACAATTTGAAACATTGATTACAAATAGTCATCAAACAAATGAAACATCAATATAGAAGCAAACTATACTTAAGGACATGTTTAGATTGACTTATTTTAGATTATCTACTAGCATAAGCACTTCTAAGACTATTCAACAGAACTTATGAAAACAGCTTATGTATAACCTCTCTTCAACTTATTTCCACAAACTACCCATGATAGTTTATGAAATCAACTTATAAATTACACGAAAACATATTGACTTTATTTTATCTTAACTAATACGAAAGCAATTTTCATTCCCGGTCAAGTAACCTAGTGACTAGAATTCCACCCCTTAAAGGTGAATAAGTAGGTGTGCCAGGGTTCGAACCCCAACCCCTGCACATTACGCGCAATTTCCCTACTCCCTACCAACTAAGTTAAGTTCACAGGGGCATACAAAAGCAATTATATCATACGCGCTTAATCAAGTTGTTTATCCAAATTCCAAACATACCCAAAATTAAAAAAGTAACAAAGTTGTTAAATTTTGATACCCATATTAACTTGACGCTTAGTTTTGCGTCTTTCACATTGCAAAACAAGAACTTTCCTTTCAGCATTGGTAAGAGGATCTCCTTGAACATACCCTCTCTTCTTCTTCCTCTCCTCTTCCAACTTCGGATCTTCATCACCATCCAAAGACTTCACCTTTGGGTCCACCGCCGGCGCACAAACCCCGGTCCATTCCCGGTCGACCCGGTCCGGTCCAAATGGAGAATATTTAGGCTCTCTAAGTCCGATTGGTCTCACCTTTTGGTTACTCTCCGTGTAGCTGAACCGGAAATCGAAGGGTAAACTGGACCGAATCGGTTTTTTTCCGGTTCGGTCGAGGGATGAAGGGGGTTTGTATTTGGGTTTGGGTTTATTTCTGTGGGGTTTGGTTGGTTGTTCATTGGGGTTTTGAGGAGAGGGAGAGAGGGAGGGCGGTGATACAAATGTGTAACGGTCGTGGAGTTTGGATGCGGCGGCGGAGAGGCGGCGCGTGTGGAAGAGTACGGTGGGTGAATTTTGGCGCGTGATGTGTTTAAGGAGGAACATTAGGGTTTAAGATTTTGCATGTAGAGTTTCATTTCATTTTCATCTCAAAAAAATTTATTTAATTCCAATTCTAGTTGTTTGATTTTTTTTTTTTTTTGTGTAACTTGTAATGGAAGAAAAATGGGGATTAGATTGGCTGCTGTAAATGCAGGTTGCTTAACACGCTGTAATCGATATCAGCCGTCTGATCATAAATAAGTGGTTGTGATTGTCTTAATTTAAATAGTACTATTTTAAATTTAAACTGTCTAATCTAAAATTTACGTTCGAGATTAAAAATAGTGTGAAATTGTGTATTTGTTACTGTGGCTGATCTAAATCCAAGAAAAAGTGCATGTGACTTATCTATATGATTTATTTCAAAAAAAATTTGAGTAAATTGTCTATATGATTTGTTTGAATCAACAATGTTAATATTATTAGATTAAATATTATTTGGACTCATAATTTTATTGTTGAATGTGAAAATGAATATTGTTATTCAAATTTGATTCAACTCGAATTTCATATTTAAAGATGTGAAATCAAATGATTTTATTAGTTAAAACTGTAAGCTCCCAAGCAATGGGAGGAGCTAGGGCTCTGACCGCGTGCCTGATGAAGAATGAACCGACGACTCATAGGCAGTGGCTTGGTTAAGGGAAACTATCGGAGTTGTAGCGAAAGCGAGTCTTCATAGGACTATTGTCACTGCTTATGGACCCGAACCTGGGTGATCTATCTATGACCAGGATGAAGCTTAGGTGAAACTAAGTGGAGGTCCGAATCGACTGATGTTGAAAAATAAGCGGATGAGTTGTGGTTAGCGGTGAAATGCTACTCGAACCCAGAGCTAGCTGGTTTTCCCTGAAATGCGTTGAGGTGCAGCAGTTGACTGAACATCTAGGGGTAAAGCACTGTTTCAACGCGGGCCGCGAGAGCGGTACCAAAAGTTTAACGAATTTGATGCATACTTTCAAAATATTAACTTATGATTTTCTTGTGTCAAAAAAAATGATGATTTTCTTTAGAAAATTTCTCTTTTACCCCCCCCCCCCCCACGTTTCTCTATTACCCCCCTAAAACCCTAAATTATCCTTCAATTCGGGACGTAGATCTCGAAATGAGGTTCGGGATATAGAACCCGAAGTATGTGCGGAGTTTTGGGGGGGGTGCAGGCACCATTTCGGGATTTAGAACCCGAAATGGTGCAAGTTTTTAAGTTCAGCATCGACGCTGAAATGGATTTCTGGGTGAGTTTTGGGGGTGCAGGCACCACTTCGGGATCCGAAAAACTTCGGGTTCTATATCCTGAAATGGATTTCGGGATCTACGTCCCGAATTTTGCTTAAATACCTGTAAGGACAAATAAGGTAGTTAGGGGGGGGGGGGGAAATAATATAGGAGGGTATTGAGAAATTTTCTTTTCTTTATTATTCATTTAGTCATTGTAATTCTAATGAAAAATGACTTCAACTATGAATTATACTATATATAGCCAAACAAGCATGATGATGATTGAGTAAGCAAATATGTTGTAGTTTGGTATATGAGTAACTAACTAACATTGTACCCATTTATAAATCCCACTTATGCATTTTCTTTATCTAATGAATAATTAGAAGATTGCATTCTATTTCAAGTAAAATATCACATTTTTAATCCCCTAATGTGCGTTTCATTTGGGTTATACTTGAAGTTAAAGTGTTAAATCCATGATTAAGCCTAAGTAATTGGTATAATGTACGGGTAAAAGCTTGCATTGGAATTCAAGGAATAGGGTGTTCATAATGCCAATAGCTCTTTGTTTTAAAGCAATATCTCTACTATACTTGACAATGATGTATGTATTATAAATTGTAACATTAATACTTCTATAATTCTTCTACTTATTATCAACTTTTCTTGCTAATGAAATTGTGTTAACAACCAAACGTTAGTTAGTCCAGTAGTAATTGACGCTGAATTTGGTAGGGAGGATTACAATTCGACCATCCGTAACTGCACTTGGAAGAAGACTGAAACCACTTGATACTAGAACTCGTCCCGAATCGGATAAGTCGGCCTAATGGGCCGGATACTGGTGATGAAAACTAAAAAAAGAAGAAAAAAAAATTGTGTTACAAAAATCAACCATATAGTGAAGCAAATTTTAATTAATGTCAGAAGATAAACACAAACATAAAGAAAAATGAAAATGAAAATGTTAATGTTAATGTAAGTTTCACTTGAAGAAGCAATCATAGGCTCCATATGTGACATTGACTTATGCTATAGATAAACTCAGAAATTCTTAATCTTTCTTACAAGCTTTCCCCTACCAAAAAAGCCTTAATTATTTGTATGTTAGAAGCTTTCCTTAACTTTCAAATGTATATAAACTTGTTCTTAGTGTCTGTTTTTGGCATGTTAAAATCCAAGAATGTCACTACTAAATATGCTTTTACAGAAACTCACCAAATCTTTTCCTTTTCTTTGGCTTCAATTGCTTCTGATCTTGATAAACATTGCTTCTTCAGTTAATGGAGTTGAGCATAAGGCATTGAATTTCTTTTCCATTTTCATTCTTCATTACCTAAATATCTAGTACATTTTAAGCTTCTAAGCTTTTTGTTTTCTATATGAACTTGACCATATTATTTGACTTGTCTACAGAACTTTTACATTGTTTTCTTGGAAGCTCATACTATAAGCACAGACATTGCACTTGAGACTCATTTGAATGTTCTATCTTCTGTTAAGGGGAGGTAACATGATTAACTCACTCAAACATTTCTTAAAAATAAATTTGAACTTTGTATATCACTCAATGTTTTAAAAATCCTACCGAACCGGCCGGTTGAAACAGGAATCGACATGTTGGCTAGTCGGTTTGATTCTAGTTCTAGTTACATTGCAGTCTAGTTGAACTGGATTGAACTGGTGTTGAACCAGTTGAATCATGGTTACACCGCATTGGTTCAACTGGTTCTCATTTTTTACACTTTACAATTTTTAATAATTTGTATTCACTTATTTATTATCGGGTCCAACCGTTGTTGAACCAATTAAACCATGACCTGGAAGTCTCACCAATTCGATCTTTGATCCAGTTTTTTAAATATGGATAATGATATACAGCCCTTATTCTTTTGTATGAAGTCTTTTGTATCTTTGTTTTTGCTTTTACTTAGCTATGATGAAGCCAAAGATTCCATTGTATATAGCTACACAAAGAGCTTCAATGCTTTTGCTGCAAAACTTTCTGAAGATGAAGCCAATAAGTTATCTGGTGTGAATCATTTTTCTCTAGCTTCATATATGTTTAAAAAATATTTATTGTTTTTTCAAATTATTTTTTGTATGTGTAGCCATGGATGAAGTGCTTTTGGTGTTTAAAAATCAGTATCGTAAGTTACACACAACAAGATCATGGAATTTCATTGGTTTACCTCTGACTGCTAAGAGACGATTAAAAATAGAACGTGACATAGTCGTTGCTCTTTTGGACACAGGTTTATCTTAGCTTCATTTTCTTCTTTATAGTGCTTAAATATGAGAATAATGTGAAATTGTATAAATAGTAATTTGTCATTTAATTTAAAAAATTGTGTGTAGGGATTACGCCGGAATCGAAAAGCTTCAAGGATGAGGGGTTAGGTCCTCCACCAGCAAGATGGAAAGGAACTTGTAGCCACCATGCTAATTTCTCAGGCTGCAATAAGTAAATTATCTTTGTTTCTTTACATTGTATCAATACATTCTTGGTGAATTAGTTAACAATCACATAAAGAATCATAACATGTTTACAAAAGGACTAAATCAAAGCTCAAATTGATCGATCAATCAACATCTTTTGTAGCATACATAAACTATACAAAAATTACTAATGTGTGAGATAAGCTCTAACTTATGTATTCCTTCTGCATGGAAAATTTCTATGGCATACTTGAAGCAAGATCATAGGAGCCAGATATTTCAAGGCTGATGGAAACCCTGATCCATCCGACATATTATCGCCGATAGACGTTGATGGTCATGGAACTCATACAGCATCAACAGCTGCAGGAGATTTAGTTCCAAATGCAAGTCTCTTTGGATTGGCCAACGGAACTTCGCGCGGCGCTGTCCCATCGGCTAGGTTGGCAATTTACAAAGTCTGCTGGTCATCAACCGGATGTGCAGACATGGACATACTTGCAGCATTTGAAGCTGCTATACATGATGGTGTGGATGTCATTTCAGTTTCCATAGGTGGAGGAAGTCCTGATTATGCTCATGACTCTATATCGATCGGTGCATTTCATGCCATGAGGAAAGGTATAATCACTGTTGCATCAGCTGGAAATGATGGTCCTAGTATGGCAAGTGTTAGAAATACTGCACCATGGATTGTGACAGTAGCTGCTAGTGGCATTGATAGAGCTTTCAAGAGCACTGTAAAGTTAGGAAATGGAAAAAATATTTCGGTAAGTTAAAATTTTCGGCTGCTAAATTTTAGTTCGTCTAAATTTGAATTTTAACATATGTGTACATACAACTATGTTGGTATGCAGGGTGTAGGAATTAGTTGTTTCAATCCAAAACAAAACCAATACCCGATTATTAATGGAATTGATGCTGCAAAAGACTCGAAAAGCAAGGAAGATGCTAAGTAATTTTCCTTTAGTCTTTCGATAAATGAGCGTGTCAAAGAGTGTGTTGATAGCATAATTCTTGTTAGAAAATAACAAAAGAACAATTTAATGCATTGACAGATTCTGCAACTCGGGCTCTTTACAGGCGAATAAAGTGAAGGGAAAGGTTGTTTACTGCGTAGGATCATGGGGAACTGAAGCTACTGTGAAAGAAATCGGAGGCATCGGTACTGTAATAGAATATGACGATTATCCTGATGTTGCTCAAATTTCTATTGCTCCTGCTACTGTGGTGAATCATAGCATAGGTGAAACTGTTACCAATTATATCAAATCTACAAGGTACATAAACATGCTTATACATAAGAGCTTATATGATAAATACTCATGCTATAAGCGTTTAATCAAACAGTTTATCCAAATAGGGTCTTATAGTTACACTAAATGTTCTATAGCTAACTAAATTTTTGAATTGAGTATTGAACCATCAATTTTTTTGACATGAACTTGAACTAAGATCACCATCAGCAGTGATATACAAGAGCCATGAAGAAAAAGTTGCAGCTCCATTTGCAGCTTCATTCTCATCTAGAGGACCGAATCCAGGATCCAAACATATTCTCAAGGTACTAACTAATATATACTATTCCGGACTCAAATGTAAGCAAAAATTTTCTAAATTTATAGGACTCAAATATAAGCAAATATCATCTAATCTATTCACGTTTAATGCTATTATTCCTAAAACACCGTTATGTTAAGATTTATAATTGATGGTATTTATTTAATGAACTGAACGTGTTTTATAATGTATATGATGCAGCCTGACATTGCAGCTCCTGGCATTGACATATTGGCATCTTATACTCTTAGGAAATCACTTACTGGTTTGGATGGAGATACACAATTTTCGGAATTTTCACTAATAACAGGAACTTCAATGGCATGTCCTCATGTTGCCGGAGTAGCAGCATATGTTAAGTCATTTCATCCCAATTGGACACCTGCTGCAATCAGATCTGCAATTATCACCACTGGTGAGATCATAAAATAATCACTTTAAACCATTTTCAATTTTAAAATAAGCACATTAAAAATGTCCACTTCAAATTGATATTAGTGATTGTAAACAAGTACAAATTAGCTTATGTTCAACTTAAAAAATCCCTAATATTTTTGTAACCATGTTATTGGTGCGAAGTATCTACCGACTTTGCCAATGACTAATCTCCGCTGGAGAATCTGGCTAGCCACATTAGTCACGTCTCCCCTCCCAACTACATTTTTCCATTCATAAGACTTGAACCAAGACCTTGCTTAAGGGACCCGAGTACAATGCCACTAAGATCAACATGATGTTAATAAATATCACTTATAAATATACACTTTTATTAATTGAATTGTTTCATCATATATTCATAATTCACAACTTAGACACGACTAACTTGTTTATACAATCATTGTGTAGCCAAACCTATGAGCAGAAGAATTAACAATGAAGCAGAATTTGCCTTTGGTTCTGGTCAACTAAACCCAACAAAAGCTCTAAATCCTGGTTTAGTCTATGACATGGATGACTTTGGTTATATCCAATTCCTATGCCATGAAGGTTACAAAAGTTCAAGTTTATCAGCACTAGTTGGTTCACCTATAAACTGTTCCTCTTTACTTCCTGGATTTGGCCATGATGCTATCAACTATCCAACCATACAACTTAGCTTGGAAAGCAAGAAAGACACGAAAATCGCAGTTTTTAGAAGAACAGTGACCAATGTAGGTCCTGTTCCAGTTATCTATAATGCTACTGTTAGATCACCAAAAGGAGTTGAAATCACAGTGAAACCAAGTTTACTTCGTTTTGATGAAAAAATGCAGAAAAAGAGCTTTGAAGTAGTAGTGAAAGTTAAATCTATTGCAAGTATGGAGATTCTATCAGGTTCAGTTATATGGAGAAGTCCACGTTACATTGTTAGGAGTCCTATAGTTATTTACAAACCATAAGGTTGCATTTGTAGTAACCTAAACCTCTTATATAGTCTTTTTATTTTTATTTTTTTATAAATGTGTTTATTTTTGTTTTTCGTCCTTACCACGTGACAGAGACTCATTAGATGCTAATATTGTGGCACCATTGACGTTGCAACTCAGTGTCACGTGGAATGCAATGTCAGTGTGCCGCATAGGTTTTTGTTTGTCGCATCATAAAAATTGATGGAAAAATTACTTCAATGGATTTTGTGAGACTTTTGTTTCACAATATATGTTCATGTTGGTTCTTTCTTTCATGAATTATACATGGAAATATTCAGATTTGAAACCAAGAAATCATGTGATCTAGACATCTAGTTGGAGTGTGTTACATATGTTCATGGATTTTATTAGTGAAAATATCTTGTTCCGGACCTTCACATGATAAGATTTCCTATATTTAAATTTTCTCATACTGCATATTAATATATGAGATGCCCTCTGTCTTATAACACTCCATTTAAATTCAATTAATTAATTTGATGTAATTTGTTTTATAACATATTCGATGTCATTGTTTGGATAAAATCACTATGATATACCTGTAAGTATAATTCAATTGAAAAAATAGATGTTGAATCGAGAATTCTCTCACTTATTTATTTTAAAAGTGAAACTCTAATCATTAAACTATTTCATAAAAAAAATAAAAGAATCACTTTTGGTCGGTGTAAGATGTCTTTAGCATATCCAAAATCTTGGTCAAGGGAGTAGACAATTAAACATATGGATATGGCTGGTCCTACGACTTTGAGTGCCTTGGCCCTTGGGTGAAGTATTAAAATAGTGTACTTGTAACCATTTGAATAATAGTTTTACTTTTATTTTTGTTGCAAAATCATTAATAACCCTTTCATTAATGGTTTGCAAATCCAATTTCAACTTCAATTGCCTTTGTATTTTTTTATTAAGCAGTTAATCAGAAAGGCCCGACTCAGAGGCAAGACAACTAAGCCTACAGCCTTGGACCTTAATTTTTTGAGGGTCTTCATATTTTTTTTTCTTTTTCTTCACACCCATTAGTCAAAATAGTAAATGAGTATATGATCAAAGATCGTATTTTACAAAATTCTACATGTTTCATTGACAATGTGTGTTTATGTAAGTTAACTTTAGGATTTAGGATAAGAGTTCGATTCCCTGAGGGGCAATTTGTTTTATTTTATTTTATTTATTTTTGGAATACTTTTGATGTTTTATTATTTTATTTTAGTAAATCAAAAAAATTCTCCCATTGAAACAAAGTAACAAATAAAGAAGGTTGATTTAGAAAATTTTAATGACATATCAGTTCATCCGAAACATATTACTAAAAAAGATAATTTATCGGAGCCTCAAAATGTAATAGGACAACCTTAATTAGGGGTCCATTTTAAATTTGCGCTTTGGACTTACAAAAAGTTTATGTATGGGCCAAAGATCATGGGTTAATATTTCTACGGATGTTTTAATATGGGTTTTTTTACAAAAAATATAAATTGCTCTCGCCAGAGGTCGAATCCTGGACCTCCCACTACCCAACTCATATGTCTTCCAACTCTTACCACTTGAGCTATCCTATGAGTTTAATAATACATGATGGAAGATTTGTTCTTTTTTCTTTCTATGAGAACTTAAATATTTATACACATATTAATATGGGAGAACTATTTTTATTTTATTTTAATTTTCAAGGTGACTTCTATTTACACTCATATTAATACAAGTGTCTTTTTTCTTCTAATTTACACGAGGATAATTATTTATACTCATATATTAATGTATACACTTATTTTTTTATAATTTACATGAGACCTATATTTATACATATTTTTTTTGGTAAGGATATTTATACACATATATCAATACATAACTCTATTGTTTTTGTAATTTTTACATGGACAAGATAGAAAACACCATATTATTGAGAACAGGGAACGAGAGACCACTCTATATCCTATGCTATCCCTTTTAATATAAAGTTAATTTCCCAGGTAAATAGAAAAATAAAAACATCAAAAATACGAATTATTTAAAATCTTCTTCAATAAGAGATAATTTTAAATTGATATATGTTACATTTATTTTTTAAGCAATATTGTAATTAAACTTTTTGTTGACAAAATATTGTAATTAAACTTATACATAAAAATAATTACATTTGTTTTCTTAGTTTGTGACTTAGTGGTTGTCATTTAAAATGTAAATGTGTTTTTATAGTTTGTGGTAAATATTATATAATAGTTTGTGATTTAGTGATTTTCATCTAATTATGCTTCTGTACATTTTTTTAGATACTTTCATATGATTTTTAATATAAAATTCATTTTTTGTGGTTATAATCATGGACGGACCCACTCACAAGGTTATGTGGGCCTTGGCCCTCACTTGATTCAATTTTTTTTTTATTACTATTAAATACACTAAAAAAATAAGTTTTATGATAAAGACATATGCCTTCACTATATTTTTTATTAGTCATTTTAGTCGTTAAATAACATTTTAATTAGTTAATTTAGTACTTAAATGTATTTTTTGTAAGTCAAATTTAATATAGATTCATATATTGTAGTAACAATAAGTAATATATTTAAAGACTAAATTTACTATTTATAAATTTTTTAATATTATACATGTGATAATAGTTAAAAGAGATATATAGCGCCCTTACTGCCAAAAAATATGAATCTATCATAGTATTTGAAAAAATCATAGTTTGTTATGTTAAAAAACATACGAAAAGTACCTGAAAAAATGCATCTAAATTTAGTTTTTTTTTAATACAATGAAACATGCTCCCTCCGCCTCAATCTTGAAGTAAACAAAGCCAATTTTTCTTGTACCAAATTATAAGCAAAAAAGACCAAATTTTATCATTTTCAATATTTACTTTTACTTATTCTCATAAAATTAAATGCAAATTACATTTAATTTATTTTCTCTCTCCTTTTCCCCATAATCAATAACTAGTAAAAATATTTTTTTACATCTTCCTATGAAATTTATTTCAAAAAAACACAAAAAATAAAATTTTAAATTATCATGTTTTTGTTCTTAACTAACAACGTTAAATTATGTTCATTTAGTTAATAGTATATATAATTTATAACTATTACGTGTTTTTTCTTTTCCTATTTGTGTACGTCAATCTATTCTTCTTTCTACTGCGTTGTAAATTTGTTTTTATATTTTGTCTCAATTTTTTTTTGTTTTTTCTTTTGTGTTGTCTCACTTTCTTCTTCTATTTTCTTTTAAATTTACGTTGTCTCACCGATGTTTTATTCTATTTTTTGAAAATTATAATTTATAAGTTAAATATACAAATTTGTCAAAACAAAAGTTAAATATATAAATTATCTTTTTCAATTATAATTAAATATACAAATTATATTGTATACAAAATCTTTTCAAGTCACACTCACGGCGTAATATATTATTTTAAGTTATGTAGCTTATTTTATTTTCAATTAAGTATGTGTTTATATAATAACTTAATTTTTTGGCTTAAATGCATTTTGATCCTTCTATTTTGTCAAAGCTGCAATTTTGATCCCTATTTTTCATTGCACAAATTTGGTCCCCATTTTAGAAAATTTAACCTTATGATTTGATGATGTGGCAATAAATTGATCACTCTTTTTTTTATTTTGAGGAAATAAATTGATCACTGTTTCTTTGTATTATTTCAATTGATATTCTTTTGACTTTGTATACTTGGTCAAAATCATGAATTTGATAAAAAAAATTAAATTGGGGATCAAAATTACGCAAATAAAAATAAAGGGATTAAAATTGCGGTCTTGACTAAATATGAGGACCAAAATTGTATTCAAGCTTAATTTTTTTGTATAATATATGTATTCAACTTATAAATTATAAAAAAAAAAATTACAGTCCACCCAAATATTTCGATCTAGTTCCGCCATTCGCTAAACTACTAAAAAAATTTATAGGCGGCTAAGGGTGATGGTGAAGACATACATAACTCTATAGAATGAGACAGTACTATAGTAGCTTATATGGTGCCTCTAATTAGACATCCTTCCTCTAGTTAGAAATGATTATATAGCAATTTCTTCGGTTTGTGCTTGTTGATATGGTGAAGGGAAAATGTGCCCACCATGGAGAGGTCCCCTTTTCACTACAAGTGGCAGTTACAATTGGTTTGAAAGAATTCTCAATTGAAGCTTTCAATGATGCAAAAGATCTACATTAGCTTGGCATTTAAAAGGATTATGGTAGAGCTTCATTTCTTCATTGTGACTTAAAAACATCAATAATTGCTTCTTGATTAAGAAGTTTTTAGAATAATTTTACTCATAGAATTCACATTGAATTCATTCAGATGAAATGTGAAATAACACCATATTTATCATTTAATAATCCTTTGTTTCTGTTTCCTTATCACCACAATTCACTCTAAAACTACTCTCTTGTTGCCTTCATCATCACCCTCTTGTTCCCTTATTTAATTTTCCTCCGTCTTCGAGATTTCCATAGTTCAATGTCTTTTTTTTTTTTTTTTTTTTTAGATTTCCATATATATTTATATTTAAGTAAAAGAATGAGAAAAAAAATAATAAAAATAGAATATTATTGATAATTATGACCTAAAGATCTAATAATAGTACTTGATATTTATAACCTAACATAGAAAATATAATCATAAACTAAGTGTTTGGGCTGTCTTATTATTGACTTCCTTTTTACTTTAAGGAAAAAGCAGGGCCAAACAATATTTAAGATAAGTACTTATAAAAGAAAGTGACTGAATTCATGGAGGGGTCGCCCGCTATCTAAAGCAGGTAAAGAGGTGATGATAAAATCTGTGTTGCAAGCAATTCCGGCATATATTATGAGTGTGTACTTGATTCCGCCATCCGTCCTTGAGGAAATTGAAAGGATGATAAATGGATTTTGGTGGGGAGGAGGAGACAATAACAAAGGGATAAGATGGATGGCTTGGGATAAAATGACTAGTCCTAAGAACTTAGGGGGGATGGGTTTTCGCGATTTCGGGGCTTTTAATAAAGCCATGATCGCAAAACAGGGCTGGCGTATATTGCAAAATCCGGACACCTTAGTCTCTCAAGTGTTCAAGGCGCGTTATTTTCCTAAGTCTTCTTTCCTTGATGCTAGTCTTGGCAATAATCCAAGTTTCTCTTGGAGAAGTTTGTGGAGTTCTAGAGAGGTGTTACGTAAAGGGTGTAGATGGAGTATTGGTGATGGGAGTCAGGTGAGAGTTATGCATGATGCTTGGCTTAGGGAAGAGGTGGGTCAGTGGGTGAGTTCCCCTCAAAAAGAGGAAGCATATTCTTTACATGAAGCATATTCTTTACATGTTAGTAATCTCATGATTGAGGGAGAGAAGAGATGGGATAGAGATAAGGTTGAGAGTTTATTCACACATGAAGAAGCGGAAAAAATTCTGTCCACACCGCTTTTTGAATCGACTCAAGTTGACCGTTTAGTGTGGGAGGGAGACAAGGATGGTATTTACACGGTGCGGATGGGTTATCGCCTCTTAATGCGAGAAGCTTGGGACAAATTTCATGGTTTAAGAGGTATGTCATGGGGAAATTTATGGAAATTTAATGGCCCTCCGAAGAGCCGTCATTTGTTGTGGAGGCTTAGTAGGGAATGTGTTCCTATACGGTTACGTTTAGCTCAACGCCATGTCAATTGTCCTACCATTTGCCCTTTGTGTAATGATGGTTTAGAAGATGATTTCCATGCTTTTTTTACTTGTTCTCATGTTATGGCTTGTTGGGCAACTTCTGGCCTTTCTCATATTGTGCTTAACATGTTATATAATTTTGATAATGTCCCGGAGCTAATTCTGAATATTTACAGCCATGAAGACGCGGATACTGCCGGCCGGGCTGCACTCTTACTATGGCATATTTGGCAAAATCGTAATGATGTGGTTTGGAACTATCGTGTTTCAGCGGCTGCCACGATTGGACAGCAAGCAACAGTGGCGTGGCAAGATTGGAATTTTGCACAACAACGGCTGCAACAGCGCGCCCTACAACCGAGACAGCAGCAACAACAAACCAGCGTTGGCACCAGCTGGTCTACTTCGCCACTTGGGTGGCTTAAATGCAATGTGGATGTGGCGTTTCCCTTTGATGGAGGTAGCACGGAATCAGCAGCTTGCTTTAGAGATCACAGAGGTGCGTTGATTTGTGCTCAAACCCAACATTATAATGCAAGAATGTCGGTATTAGAAGGCGAAGGAATGGCACTACTTGATGCAATACGGCTTGCTTGTATGCAAGGCCTAAACAATGTAATATTTGAAAGTGATTCTAAGACTCTAGTGCATTGTATTGCAGACCATCATTGCATGACTGGTTTTTCTGATTTTAATTCTATTGTCACTAGGATTAGGCATGCTCTATCTAGTATTCAAAACTTTGAGGTAAAGTTTGTTAGGAGACAAGCAAACATGGTCGCTCATACTCTAGCTCGGGCAGCCATCTCTTGGTCTTGTCACCGTTTCTTTGATTTTGTACCTCCTTGTATTACTACTTTGATTGATAATGAAAGATGTTAAGTTTGTTGGTTTAAAAAAAAAAAAGTGGCTTTTCTATCATGAAGAAAAACACAATTAAAAGTACTTCTACTGAAGTAGTTGAAAGGAACTTTATTATTACTTTTCGGAACATTTACATATGGACCTCTCTTCGAATCCCCGTAAACACAATTGATGCTATTTAATTATTATTTTTATTACAAACAAACCTTGTTGTGCAGAGACTGCAGAGTGCAGACCTCCATTAGTCCATACTTTTTTCATGTTACTTTAATATTTTTTCCACTGTTATTTTATTTCATTTTATTTTATTCGATTTCATGTTTAATTTTTTTTTTTGACACAATGATTAATTATTTATTTATTCATTCATCTCTTAGCAATTAGCATTGTCGTTATTTCATTTCATCATGTTCATTTAGTTTGCTATTTTTTTATCTTAAGAGGCCGTTTGGTGCGCCGGATAGATAGAGACAAGATATGATAAGAAGTTGAATAATAATACGATATGATAGTGACAAGATTAGCACATATCATGTCATGCGTTTGGTGCACACGTGATAAGAGAAAAAAAAAAGAGTAATTATGATAACCCAACCGAAAATAAGGATTAAAATAACAAAGAATAATTGGATATGCTTAATGGTAAGTTAAATTTATCATTTTCTATTGGTGCACCAAACAACGGATTAAAACAAGATTAGAAAACTTTAACATATCTTGTTTCTCTAACCTGCGCACCAAACAGGCCCTAAAAGTATTTATTTTTTCGTCATATCAATTGTTATTTTTTAATTTGTAAAAAAACTAAAATAAAAATAAACATAGAAAAATCAAATATATTTTATTGTTCTCTCATTGTCGACGTCTCTTCACTTATTTATTCTAGCCGATTTTCTCTTCATCGTCGTCTAAATAGAAATACAAAAACTCAAGATTCTTAATATATGAAAAGAGCAATAACACAAAAGGTTAGATAATAAATTTTATTTTATATACAAAATTTATTTTTCCGTTTCTTGAAATTAGTTTTACTTGGCATACCAAACAATAATCTATTACCAAAAAAATACCAAACAATAATCTCACTTCTTGTGTGTTTAATAATTATTAATTATTAATTTAGATTAAATTTTAAATAAAATAATAGTTTTTCTAATTTTTTTTTATCAAAGTCATCAATTATTTTGAAAAAGTAACTTTTAAATTAAAAAAAAAATAAAAATCCAAACAGCTTTAACTTTATCTTTAAAGTTATATTTTTTTAACTTTAAGCTAGAAGTAACTTACATGTTAAAAAAAGTCAGGCCAAACGCAAAATCTCAAACAAAGCGACAGAAAAAAAGAACCACAAATGTGAGACAATAAAAAAAATAAGACTCTACCCCCAATTAAAAAAAAAATAAGACTAGAGTTTATATAGAAAAAACATGGCCTCCAAAATTAAACAATAAATCAAAGAGGGAAAAAGAATAAAGCTAAGAATAACCGAGAGAGATAAATTTTCTCATAGAAAGTTGTAGTGGAATAGTGATTCAAGGCGGATACCACGATTCTAATATCATGTTAAATTTTAGGTATTTAGGTAAAAGAATAAGAGAAAATAATAAAATAAAATATTACTGATAATAATGAGCTAAAGACCTAATAATAGTACTTGATATTTATAACTAAATGAACATATTTAAATCTAAACCAAATCCCTTATTTATAGAATACAAACTGTCAAATATAATCATAGAAAGACATTCTCTCAACAAAATATATTTTAAACCTAGTACATGTTTTCTATCCCAACAATTAATAAAAGCATTATCACTAGGTTTGTCCGTGATGTTCTTGGTTAAGAGTGGTTGATATAATAATAGTATAGTTGTCTTGTGTGAGAGATGTATGTATGAGATGATGGCATTCTTAGTAGGAGCAATACTATATAATTCAATAATAGGAGCTACATTCTTAAATAAATAAATAAAAACACATATATAGATAAAAGAGGAGTGCCTTAAATTTGACTCAAAGTACAAAGGTGTGAGTTCTTACAAGTCACATTGTAATGATCATAGTAATGTGCACAAATGTGGTCTCAAAAACTCAATGAGTGCACAAATTGAAAAAATTGTGGCACATCCATACCTTATCAACCACTTGAATCATCATTGAATGTCTCAAATCGGTGGTTTCTTAACTACAACGCATTTTCCATTGAAAGCTCCTAAAAAACATTACTAACATTAATGTGAACACTAGTGGTGACATTGTCAACAATATTAATAAACACTACTAGGTAGTAGCTAGTGCTAGTTGTGACATAAATGTGAACATTTTAATGAGAAGATATACAAAATTTCAATTATGTTATATCTTGCAATATCCACAAGTTTTGTAAGCCCTTTGGCCCTACATCCCTTGGTTTGAAAACAAACTCCCACGTGATTCAACTAACTTAGAATAAATTGGCAAGTTTGTCATATGAAAGTTCATTCATCTGTTACCATCCCATACTTACAATGAATGTCTAATTGTACATAGCATTGGATTGGATATAGATTTGGAGTGTGTTTGGTTCAAATAATTTATTTACAATTTATCTTATGGTGTTTGCGTAAATTATTGAATGAACTTATAAAGTTAGCTTAACCACATGTCTATGTGTTGTTTTGGACTTATTTTAATAAGCTCTTTAGAATAATTTAAAAAAAAAAAATAATTTAACTTAATTTGAAATTATGCTTATTTAATTTCATTTAAAGAAATATCTTTTGCGTAAATGTGTATTTGATAAATGTTTGATGAAGTTGTTTATTCAAATTTACTAAATAATACGTAGTTGTTTAATCCAAAATATCCTTAGTGAAAACGTAGTTAATACTATTTTTTTATGGAAAAAATGAAATCCACAGTTCTTCCACTAGAGTACAGACATTCCTATTCATGGTGTTTTGTTGAGTACATTAACTTTCTTCGACCAATTTTCTCTTATATTTTAAGATAGATAGAGTATATGATCAAATGCTTACACTAAATCAAAAGATATAGTTAATAATGACAAGAATGCCACTTTACTTATCACACCCTCATGGATCCAAAACAAGATGCTGACCACATAAATTAAATCTTACAAGTAGGATGGAACAACATCTAGTTGTGGAGATATGATTAATTAAACACTAAATTAATAGCAAAACATTCTGAATGACATAACTCTCATAGTATCATTGCTATATCAAGGGACATTTCTATATTATAAATCTAATTAATCTTTTAGGTGTGTACTCTAGTCAAAATCAAAACAATCTTATAATTACAATGTCATGAATATAACTTAAAAAAAGGTTCTCAAAAAGGAAGAGTGACATAAAAGTAAGACCCTAAAAGTAAAACATGAAACAAGTGATTACTATAATTAAATACAGACTGGAGTAAAGTTATTGCTATATTTGATAGCCAATGCCATTATGCCACATAGTTGCACTTTCTATTTATATACATTTTGAGATCTTTGAGTTTCTGAGAAATACAGTCTTGAAGTAGAAGAAAAGTAAAGAGAAGGTAACAACTAGTATTTTAACAGCAATGAGCATATATAATTTTTTTGTTAAAGCCTTTACTTTATAAGCTTATTTAAGATTATTGATGTTATGTGTTTATTTGCATTATTCCTTATCCTCAAAACATTTTCTTCTTGTCTTGTGCTAAGTCTAGCATAGGTACTAACTACTACTTCAATCTTTCTATAGTATCTATCTCATTTCCTTGCACAGTTTGTATTCCTAGAGTACATAATATTGTAATATTACCTATTGACCCATATCTGCTAAAAATTCACTATTTAGCGACTGATTTTCCAAACCGGTCGCTAAATGAATTTGTGAATGATTTGAAAAATGTAGTTAGATCATTAGTCACTAGGGCTAGCGATGAATGTGACATTATCGGTCTCTAAATCGATCACTATATGACAGTTTTTTTGTAGTGAGAGTTTCTGAACGATTTGAAAAATGTAGTTAGACCACTAGTTAATAGTGCTAGTGATTGGTGTAACATTTTTCGGTCTGTATATCGATAACTATATCACAGTTTTTTTATAGCGAGAGTTATGTTTCTACAAAATATAAGCAAAAAAATGGTAACGAAAAGTAGTTTATATAGAAGTTTTGAATTCTGATATACTCATACTTTTTCCTATTTTATTTTTGTTGCATTATAAGATCAATTCTTGAGCATATATTTAGATCCTAACACAAGTCATGATTTGTTATTCTCTTAATTTTTTGCAGGCATCATGGTGTTTAGGATAGTCTTTCTATTCCTAGCTCTTTTGGCGAAAAATTCAATGGCTCTCGCGGCGCAGCAAACATATATAGTACACATGGACAAAACCAAAATTGAAGCCTCAATTCATTCACAAGGCAGCACAAAACTATGGTCTGAATCAATCATTGATTTCATTTCTGAAGCTTCAATAGAAGAAGACCAAGAAGAAGAGATTTTATCACCTCAGCTTCTATATGCCTATGAAACCAACATGTTTGGTTTTGCAGCCACACTTTCTGAGAAACAACTTAAACACTTAAACCAAGTTGATGGTTTCCTTTCAGCCATACCAGATGAACTTTTAACCCTCCACACAACATATACACCGCATTTTCTTGGCCTAACTAATGGAAAAGGACTTTTGAGTGGTCCAAATTTGGCCTCTGACGTAATCGTTGGTGTCCTTGATTCCGGAATATGGCCTGAACACATCAGTTTCAAAGATTCAGGCTTTTCTCCAATACCTCCTAAATGGAAAGGTGTTTGTCAACCAGGTACAAAATTTTCACCCTCAAATTGTAACAAGAAACTCATTGGTGCAAGATACTATTTCAAAGGGTATGAAAAATTCATCGGAAAAATCAACGAAACAACTGATTATCTTTCCGCTAGAGACTTACAAGGGCACGGAACACACACTGCCTCAACCGCAGCCGGTAATGTGGTTCAAAATGCTAGTATTTTTGGACTAGCTAAAGGTTTAGCTAGTGGAATGAGGTATACTTCAAGAATTGCGGCATATAAAGTGTGTTGGATTTCTGGCTGTGCAAATTCGGACGTATTAGCAGCTATGGACCAAGCAGTTTCTGATGGTGTTGATGTACTTTCACTCTCTTTAGGAAGTATTCCAAAACCATTTTTTAATGATAGTATTGCTATAGCTTCATTCGGAGCAACAAAAAACGGCGTTTTTGTTTCTTGCTCAGCAGGCAACTCAGGCCCTTTTGCATCAACGGTTGGAAACGGCGCGCCATGGATCATGACAGTCGCTGCTAGCTACACTGACAGAACTTTTCCAACAAAAGTAAAACTTGGAAACTCTAAAACTTTTGAAGGCACATCTGTGTACCAAGGAAAAAACCAAACAAACCAACAATTTCCACTTGTGTATGGAAAAACAGCAGGTAAAAAGAGAGAAGCAGTGTTTTGCACAAAAAACTCACTTGATAAAAAACTTGTTTTTGGAAAAATAGTTGTTTGTGAAAGAGGAATCAATAGCAGAACAGAAAAAGGAGAGGAAGTGAAAAAATCAGGTGGATATGGAATGATACTACTTAACTCAGAAACTCAAGGTGAAGAGCTTCTTTCTGATGCTCATGTTTTACCAGCTACTTCATTAGGTGCTTCAGCAAGTAAAATCATTAGAAGCTACATTAACACTGTTAAAAAACCAACAGCTTCAATTTCATTTCTAGGAACAAGATATGGTAACATTGCACCAATAGTGGCAGCATTTTCATCTAGAGGACCAAATATATTAGCACAAGATATTATCAAACCAGATGTAACTGCACCTGGTGTTAACATCTTAGCTGCATGGCCATCAAAAACTAGTCCAACTATGGTCAAAAGTGACAAAAGACGAGTCCTATTTAACGTAGTTTCAGGTACTTCGATGTCTTGTCCTCATGTTAGCGGCATAGCCGCGTTGATTAAATCTGTTCATAAAGATTGGTCACCTGCAATGATCAAATCATCTCTTATGACAACAGCTTACACATTGAACAATAAAAACCTTCCGATTTCTGATCTTGCTTCGAATAACTCAGCTCCTGCTAACCCTTTTGCATTTGGTTCAGGACATGTTAATCCAGAAAGTGCTTCTGATCCTGGATTAGTCTATGATATTAAAACCATAGACTATTTGAATTACTTTTGCAGCCTTAACTTTACTTCTTCAGAGATTACTATATTGACAAAAACTAACTTCAAATGTTCTAAGAAACCACTTTTTCAAGTTGGTGACTTGAATTATCCTTCATTTTCTGTTTTGTTTAGTAGAACAGTACATAATGTGACATACAAGAGAGTTGTTACAAATGTTGGAAAATCAGAAAGTGCTTATTATGAAGCTAAAGTTGAACAACCTAATGGAGTTATTGTTAGTGTTGAACCAAGGAAATTGAAGTTTGAAAATTTTGGTCAGAAATTAAGCTATAAAGTAACATTTTTAGCAGTTGGAAAAACAAGAGTTATTGGAACTTCATCATTTGGATCACTCATTTGGATATCTGACAAATATAAGGTTAGAAGTCCTATAGCAGTGACATGGCAATAGTGACTGACACAATCTTTCTATTTAGATAAGAAATAATGAACTTCATTTGATTTTACATTACATAATTGTTGAAATTTATGTGCAAGATATTAGTAGTATCATAAGGTAATTTATAATTTATTTTCATTGTTGTTTGGAATGATTCATTTGTACACCTTATATTTATCATTTATTAAATTTTATTTTTATTCAGACTCTACATTATATAAATTTTGTTATTAAAGGTTAAACCTTTTGCGTATTTAATATTCCAAATTTTTAATAACCATTGAAAAACTTACATGGGTTTAATATATTTATTTATATTTCAAATGGGTAGCTAACCCGTAACCAGACCCAATAGGTTATTTAATTTTTTTTGTCGAGACCGGGGTATCCACCGCCGAACGCAGTGATTAATCCCTCACTAGATTGGAGGCACCTCCATGGGTGGGATAGCTGGCATACGATACAATATGTTATTTAATTAAAATAATTTTGTTGTTTGGTATGTTAAATCAATTTCAAACAACATTTTTGAAGGAAAACTAATATAAAACATACATATTAAATTATTATTTTTAGTTTGTACCAAATTTTTTTATTTATTATTTTTAGTTAAATATATATATATTTTGATCTATTTAAATATAACTTTTATTTTTAGCCATTAAAAAAAAAATATGTTTAAATTTTATTCTTTGAAACTTGTATGAAATACTCCCTCTGGCCTTTTATTTAAGCAAAAATTCCATTTTGCACATTTATTAAGGAGTTTATTTTTTATTAGTTGCATTCAACAACAACTTTGGCATACATGCAGCTTTTTTATTTTTCTAGAATTGGGAAGATGGAAAGGAAGAGTGAGTGAGTATTACACCAATCACAACAAACAAAAAGCTGCAACTTTTGTTAAGAAATTTTCTAAGTCTATGACTAGCCATAGTTATATAGGGATATTATTGAAAAAGTATTAATAAATAAAGTTGAATTTGTTGACTTTTGCTTATATTTAAGGCCAAATATTTTTGATGTTTTTTGCTTATAAATAAGGCCGGAGGGAGTAGTGTACTGTGTATAATGTATGTAAAAGAGACAAGCATTTATTTTTGTACCAAAAAATAACATGACCTCTAATTAAGCCGAATAGATTCCTCACCATCTCATCAAGTGTTCTTGGGCAAGGAGGGAATCAATCCTCTTCCAGCACTATTCATAATATAATCATATAGTCAATTCATAAAATAAAATAAATGAAAAACAAGTAAAATAAGCATAGTAAAAAGGCGAAGTTCAACCCTGCCATGGGGGATTGAGAGTTGTCTTTGATTCCACAGAACCCTCACTCCCAACAGATGAGATGGACATATCTTTGAAAATAGACATGAAAGTATCATATAGAGATGCTTCTTCTAAATAAAAATTAATACTATAAAGAAACACGAAAAGAATAACAATAATACGTGGCTCCTTCAGCACTGTTGTTGTTGAGTGACATGTTGAAGTGAAAACTGACAAGGTATTCTGAGAAACGGACAATTAGATTAAACATAAATTCATGTAATAATTAGGTTAAACATAATTTTTTTTTTTTGCGATGGTCGTTCTCTATTTTCTATAACACATTAATTCCAACTTTACCCACACCTTTTCGCACTAAAGTTGCATGCTCTTTTTATTGAAAAAATCCACTAAATATAAGAGTTATAGCCTATGAAGTCCGGAAATTAAATACGATACGGATACGAGAAAATTTTAAAATTTAAGATATGATACAGATATAATACTTTAATTAAAAATTAATTATATAAATGTAAAATATATAGACATAAATAAAATTGATAATAAATAAACATTTCAATTATTAAAATTATGAAAACAAGTGAATTTACATGTCTTAAGTACTATCCAGAAAGCGAGTTATGCGTATCTCTGTTAATGTCCTATAATATTGTCATTCGTTTCCTATATTCTTCATCTTTCTTTGACAAGAGTTAAAAATTTGTATGCACATAAACCAAACTTTTAACCCTTTATGGATCAATTTTATTTCTTTTTAAAAAATAAATAAAATATAAACATTTGATACTTCTCTGATACGTATCGGGAATGGACCAAAATACGTATCGGAAGTATCAGACAAGTATCATAGAAGTGTCGATATTTTTTATTTAAAAAATAAAATTTTGTCATTGAATACTTCTCCGATACACATCGGAAAGTATCTGACACGTATCGATATTGATACGATATCTGACGCGATACTTGATCAATTTTAGAGTATCGAGACTTCATAAGTTATAACTAAATATTGAGGTTTCATAGGTTATAACTATATACTACTAACATAGAGGGTAAAACTATATAATACTAACAGAGAGGGTAAAACTTTTCATATTCTTTTCTTTTCCCTCTTCCTATTATTTTCTTTTCTCTTTCTTTTCTCTGCCGGTGTATACATAAGTTATTTTAAAAAATAAATAATAAGGATAATTTAGTAGAATTAATATGTTCGTTTATTTTAGATTGCTTGACATATCAACTTCGATCGATTACTAATTCAAACAATAACAAAATTCATCAACGTTGCATATTCAAACACATAGATAATCTGATTATCTTTTTTAGTTTGAATCGAATATCCTCTGCCAATAAATACTAGTTTCGATCACATAACATCTAATTAAACTGAAATAGATTCCTCACCATCTCATCAAATATTCTCAGGTATAATCTGATTATCTTAATTTGTTTGGCTTTTCCATTTATTTAAGAGTGAATTTAAGAAAGAAAAAAAAAAAGTAAAACATTGAATGTAACGTGTCATGGGGGTTATTCCACGCAGGATATTTGCATTGCACACGTCGTCAACTGTAGATTACGCTGTTTCTTCTTCTTTCAATCATTCTCTGATTCCATCAACCATTCTTCTTCTTCTTCTCAATTTCATAGGTAAATTTCTCATCTTTCTGCTAAATCCCTTCATTTTATTCAACACCCACTTTTTCAATCTTCCAAAAATTTCCCATTGTTTCAAGATTATATCATATTCTTGGTTTGTATTGTTCCAATTTCATGGTTTTTTCTATGACCCTTTTGTATTGAATATTCAAATTTTGTATCTTTAGTATATATTAACATGATTCTTGCATATACTGTTCTAATTTGATCATGTTTTCTATGACCATTTTGTATTGAATATCAAAATTTCAGTTTTTTTTATAGTACATTTTATGATCAAGGGTTAATTAGAACTTAGAATAGTGTTTAATGGATAATAACTATGGTTCATCGTCTAATCCGTATCGGTATCCAAACCCTTATATCTATCCCCCTAACCCTAACCATAACCATAACCATAACACTAACCCTAATAACCATCATCAACCATATCCACCACAAGATCCATATGCACATTCTCATGCTCCTCCTTATCCATATCCTTACATTTCTTCACATTCCTTTAACTATTCGTATCCGAGATCACAATCATCGTCATCTAATTTGAATACGCCGTATGAATATCCATACCCTCCTCAACCTCATCAATTAGTACCCTCAGCTCCACCCTCTTATCCTTCTTATCCATATCATGTTCCTACAGGGCCTCATAATCCTACTCAACCTTCACATTCACATTCACATTCACACCATGCTAGCTTATTACAACACGGATCATCCTCTCATCGTTATTATTATCATCAACAAAGTGCTTCTCATGAAGAACGTCCTCCTGATGCCCATTCGCGACATAATAGCTTCTCGGGTCCTTACTGGCAAGAGACACCAAGTTCTACAGGTGGTGGTGGAGTTTTACAAACTAGTGGTGGTGATAATTCCAGGCCTTCTTATCCGCGTTTGGATGATCTAATGAGCAATGTTAGGTTGTCTGATAATCAGCCAAGTGCTCCTGCGTCGCCTCCTGCTCCTGCGTCGCCTCCTGCTCCTGCAGTTCAACAACCTTTTGTACATTCGATTTCGGTACCAAAGATGCAACAGAAGAAGGAGGATTTTTATGGATATTCTAATAATTCGTTCTCTGGTTGGGGATCCTCGTACCCTGCTCGGGTGAACTCAGGTAGACTTTCGGATTTTTCTGGCTCGTTTAATGACTCGATATATAGTCAGAGCTTGCAGATTGTTCCGGCGCAGAATAAAGGGTCATTGAGAGTTTTGCTCCTTCATGGAAATTTAGATATATGGGTTCATGAAGCCAAAAATCTTCCGAATATGGACATGTTCCACAAAACATTGGGGGATATGTTTGGAAAATTACCTGGTAGTGTGAGCAATAAAATTGAAGGAACAATGCATAAGAAGATTACCAGTGATCCTTATGTTTCAATTTCAGTGTCAAATGCCGTAATTGGGAGGACTTTTGTCATTAGCAACGATGAAAATCCTGTTTGGAGTCAACATTTCTATGTTCCTGTTGCACATAAGGCTGCCGAAGTGCATTTTTTTGTTAAAGACAGCGATGTTGTGGGTTCACAGCTCATTGGTATTGTGTCGATTCCAGTAGAACAAATATACTCAGGGGAAATAGTTGAAGGAACTTACACTGTCCTTAATAGTAATGGGAAACCTTGTAAGCAAGGTGCTGTACTGAGCCTATCCATTCAGTACATACCAATGGAGCAACTGAGCTTTTACCATCAAGGAGTTGGAGCAGGGCCTGAATATATCGGTGTTCCTGCCACTTATTTTCCTTTGAGGCAAGGTGGACACGTTACTCTATATCAAGATGCTCATGTTCCAGATGGAACCCTCCCTAATGTGTTGCTTGATAGTGGGATGTTTTATGTGCAAGGAAAGTGTTGGCATGATATCTTTGATGCCATAAGTCAAGCTCGTCGCTTGATTTATATTACAGGTTGGTCAGTGTGGCACAAAGTTAAGTTGGTAAGAGATGTTGGTTCTGCATCAAATTATACCTTGGGTGATCTTCTGAAGACAAAGTCACAAGAAGGAGTAAGAGTGCTTCTCCTTATTTGGGATGATCCAACATCAAGAAGTATTTTGGGTTATAAAACAGTAAGTTATGCAATTTTTTCTGTTACATATCCTTTCATTTATGTTCTTGGAATGGCTGGTTGGATTTGGTTGGCAATTTAATGCAATGTGCTCATCTTTGCTTCATGTTGTCATCACCAGTACATTATTTTATGTCGTTTTGAACTTTGTTGATCTTATCGGTGATGTTGTAACTAAATCTGAGCTGAACATCATCAAAACTAGGATCATCTGTTGCTTAAACATAACCATTCACTGTTCTTTGCCCTTATCTAATTGGTAATAGAAAAAAAAACAAGTGAGCAAGCAATTCCATTCTTTTATCATGCATTAAGACTTGCCTCTGTGTGACAACTAATGTTTATTTTATTTCGTGTAACGTCTATATGATTGTTTGCTTCTTTAAGTTTCTTTAGCATAAGTATACTAGTTATGATTTTCACTTTTAGTTCTAATTATGTGAAAACCTTTGTCTATACATTAAGGATGGTGTCATGGCAACTCATGATGAGGAAACTAGACGGTTTTTCAAGCACTCATCAGTCCATGTGCTTCTTTGTCCCCGAATTGCTGGAAAACGACATAGCTGGATTAAGCAAAGGGTTAGATTTGACAGCTACTTTATTCATTGAAATATATATTATTAATTATGCTTATTTGTCAATAAATTTTGCTGAAATGATGGTTTTTATTGTTATTCAGTCATTCTTTAAAACCTTGCATTATTTGGGATTAAACCTGTAAATTATCATTTATATTTATTTAGCAAATTGAATATTTTCATCGTGCATTTTTAGTATTGTCACCGTAAGAATAATGATTGATTGCACTCGATGTAATTTCTTTATGACACGACAAAAACTCATACATTTAGTTATAAACTCTGACTTCTAGAATTACGTTAACGGTAAATGTGTGTTCATGCATTCACATACATGCACATTATGTCTAATACTTAAGAGTGATCTGAAGTCTAATTGATCTATTCCTGCTTCCTAGGAGCTATAATGCTTATATAAAATTTGTGTTTTTCAAATTAACATATCCTTAATTTCCTGTCATGTAAAAATTTTATTTCATGTTTCACAATTTTTAACAAGGCTAGTTTTCCTAGCTGTTACATTTGAGTTTCTATGTCTTTTCAGGAAGTTGGAACTATATATACACATCATCAGAAAACTGTAATCGTGGATGCTGATGCTGGAAATAACAGAAGAAAAATTGTAGCTTTTGTTGGCGGACTTGATTTATGTGATGGGCGATACGATACTCCCCAGCACCCTCTCTTTAAGACATTACAGACATTACATCAGGATGACTATCACAACCCTACTTTCACGGTAATCTCATATTTCAGACTCCAATTTATAGCACGATCAAGACTAATTACAGTTATCCATCAAGGTTTAAAATTCAAGCAATTTAATTCATGGTTCAATATGTATCTCGGAACCAACTAGTACAAATTTCTAAATATAAATGTTAAGACATGAATACCAATTATTCCATTGATATGAGTTATTTCTTGACAGGGTAACACTGGTGGTTGTCCAAGGGAGCCTTGGCATGATTTACATTCTAAAATTGATGGTCCGGCAGCTTATGATGTCTTAACTAACTTTGAGGAGCGTTGGTTAAAAGCTTCAAAACCGCATGGGATAAAGAAGTTGAAAATTTCATATGATGACGCTTTACTTAGACTGGAAAGAATTCCAGATGTTATTGGCATTAATGACACTCCTAGTGGTGACGATGATCCTGAATCATGGCATGTTCAGGTAATTAATTTTCTAGAAGTAATTATTTCCTTTTTTTCTCGAAAATGAACTTGTTGATTCTGTTTACTTTGGAATGTAGATATTTCGTTCAATTGATTCTAGTTCTGTTAAGAGGTTTCCAAAAGATCCAAGAGAGGCAACTGGCAAGGTAAAAAAAGCTTTATGTTTTAATTTTACTTTTTCGTGTTTGATTTCTATTCATCAAACATCAACCAACTTGTGTATGAGAATGTAAATTATTATTGTATATTTACAGAACCTTGTATGTGGGAAGAATGTGCTGATTGACATGAGCATACATACAGCATACATTAAAGCTATTCGTGCTGCACAGCATTACATTTATATAGAAAATCAGTATTTCATCGGGTCTTCTTACAATTGGAGTCAACATAAAGACCTTGGTATGATACTCCTCTTTTTGCATATACTTCACTAATTGCATTGGATGCTATACTAATATTTTGTAAATGTGAGCTTTTGTATGGATAAATAATCCAAAGCCGGAACCCAATATGGTTGATTTATGCTAAATTCTGTTTTGGCAGGTGCTAATAATTTAATACCGATGGAAATTGCTCTAAAGATTGCGGAAAAGATTAGAGAAAATGAGAGGTTTGCAGTGTATATAGTTATTCCAATGTGGCCAGAAGGTGTTCCAACAGGTGCTGCCACACAAAGGATTCTCTTCTGGCAGGTAAAGTTCAAATTGATATCCCAATATGAATGTAAAAAACTTGGCAAGGATTTTATTGAAATTTTGAATTGTTTGGCATTTATTATAGTTCACTCTGGCATTAAATTGCATATCAAGATCTATCGTTGTCATGTTAGATCATTTTCCTGTTTTATCCTCTTTTTTTTTTCCTACTATTGAGCTGTTTTACTGGAAAATATCATATGCAGTCTAGCAAAATATCCTTTTGAACACCATAACATCATATGTCATCATTCCAAACTACTGAGAATTATGGAAGAAAAATGAAATTGAACTGTCAATTTTCATAAATTATATTACCCTCACTGAGTACAGTAATGCATGTGTTAATCTGGAATTATTTTCAAATTTTTGCAGAATAAAACAATGCAAATGATGTATGAGACAATTTACAAGGCTTTAGTTGAGGCTGGGCTTGAAGCAGCATTTTCTCCACAAGACTATTTGAACTTTTTCTGTCTTGGTAACCGGGAGGCCATAAATCTGTATGAAAATGTCAGTGTGTCAGGAAATCCTCCCCAAGCAAATAGTCCACAGGTATCTATCTTACTAACACCTGGAAAATATTCCGGACACTCTTTATGAAATCATGATTTTGTTTTTCAAGGCATACAATCATCACTATTGAGTGAATGAACTAGTAATTGTGTTTGTATGATGGTGCTTTCTTTCCAGGCAAATAGTCGAAATAGCCGGCGTTTCATGATTTATGTTCATTCAAAAGGTATGATAGTTGATGATGAGTATGTGATAGTTGGATCCGCAAACATTAACCAACGGTCTATGGAAGGAACAAGGGACAGTGAGATTGCTATGGGAGCATACCAACCTCATCATACCTGGGCAAGAAAACAGTCTTGTCCACATGGACAAGTAAGAAATATTTTTTACATTGCTGATCACAGATATTTGATTTCTTAGCTTAACGACCAATTTAATGTTTCACTTGTGGCATTCAAACAGAAAATATGAAGCTGCAAAACATCATTAAATATTTATTAGTCATGTGAAATAACTCACTGCCATCAAAACCATGTCATGTATTTATTAGTTGATTGGCATCTCTCTGCCTTTTAAAATGATAGTTAATTGATTTTCGATTTTCTCCGCATATGTTTTGAAGTTTGAATCCATCAACATGTATTATAACCTGACAACAATTCTTTATGAACTATATACTATGTAGATACATGGCTATCGGATGTCACTTTGGGCAGAACATACTGGAAGAATTGAGGACTGCTTCTTGCAACCTGAGAGCCTTGAATGCGTGCGAAGGGTTCGAGCAATTGGTGAAATGAACTGGCAACAGTTTGCAGCAAATGAAGTAACAGAGATGAGAGGGCATTTGCTAAAATACCCTGTAGATGTTGATCGAAAGGGGAAAGTCAGATCACTTCCTGGTCATGAAGAGTTCCCTGATGTAGGAGGCAAAATTGTTGGATCTTTTCTTGCCATGAAGGAAAATCTTACCATTTGATGAACCGATGATTAGTTCGAGTTTTAGTCTGTCACATTCTATGCTAGTCATTAGGATGAAATGTATGTAAATTACAAAATAGAAGTTCAACAATTTTGAAAATGCTTGATAGTTACAGAAACACATACAGTGTATAGTCAAACACCTTTAGAGGTTATTCTTTTTCCTTTCTTTAGGATTTACTCACGAACCTACAAACAAATTCTTGATTATTATACAAGCAAACTTTTGCTACAAATAAGAGTGTTGTTTTTATGTATATATACTTCACTTAATGTGAAATGCTGTTTGTTTTGTAATTCATGGTGCTACCAAGCATGATATGATTATACGAATGCAACGACACAGTTACCTTGCCAATTTGGTAAGGCTATGTTCTGTTACATAATTTTGGATATTGTCTTTCAATTTAACTATTTTTCCTCGTCTGTCCGAGGTTGCTTGATAAAATGTTGCAAGAATTTACAGGAACACAAACTACTATAATGAAATCTAGAATTTTCTATTCTAAATATGACTTTTCATTGACAAAAGAAACATCAGTTTCAATTTGAAAAGGAGGAAAAGAAATCCTAAATTAAAATCCAACCAAGTAAAGACTAAAGACATTGTACTAGTAAACAAAGACCAAGCAAAAATGTATGCAACTATAACATACATATACATCTAAGTTATACTATTGTTTCATGGGACATTTACAAGCTTTGCGCGCCTAGTTTTTGGATCAACTTCGACTCGAAGACCAAGTGCAGAAATTTGAGGCACATCAGCAGATCCCTGCAGCTGCAACTCAGCGACTACCTTTTGATTCTCTTCATTGCCCTCCAATATATTCCTAACAGACCATATGCCCCATTCTCTCAGGTAAGGATTATCTTCATCAGTAACACATTGCTGTAATAGCAGTAGAATTGCATTCCTACTCCTGATTTCATCTTGTACATGCATTCTTCTATAAACACAATTGCCAATAAGTGCAACTATGTCTCTCCTAAAGCCCTTGTAAGGGCATGGTTTTGAGGAACAACTAGCACCTGCTTGATTATCAGATTGTTGTTCAATTCCTTTCCTGATTATTGCCGGAGGTTCAAGGTCCCTGAGCAGAACCAAGAGCAACTCAATGAGGCCATATGACAATAACACATTGACAACATTTGTATCCTCTTCATTACCTCTCACACTATCATTAGCACAAATGTCCCTTAGCATAGTAAGAGAGTAGCCAAGAACATCGACAGCAGTAATGCCACTGGGAAGAGCAGACTTGCCTCTAACTGCTTGCTCAAGAAGCCCGATAGATTTCTTGAATATTCCATAAACAAACAACGCAACATCATTTGAAATAGTAACGTCTCCGATTCGCTCATTCAAAATTCCAGATAGTATTTGAAGAAGATACGCTTGTTCAGATGAAAACTGATCATTTCTTGACTTGGTATCTTCATCATCAAGAATATCCATAAACTGTAATTTAGAAAACAACACACGCAATTGAGAATCTTCAAGGCAAATTCTTGAAAGAAGCAACTTTATCCAATCCTCGCCAAAACTAGCTGGTTTTAGTTGAAGAAGAAGTCAGTGTTACAACTTAAAAAACATAAGAAACTAATAGGACACTCACGTCATGAAACATGGCAGCATAGCACATTACAAAAGAGCTCATAATTCATGACAGCATAGCAAAATATAGAAGCGGTCTACCAAGAATTGTTCCATGAGGTGAGTCTACTACAAGAATCACATAATGCCATTGTGTTTTACCAAAATACAAATTTTCAAATAGGACAATTTTATTTACATAACCAACTGGTTCTCAGAGAAAAGGGTGCACCAAAAATCTAGATTTTGGCAGGAAAGGATGGTTCCAACCAAGATTCAAATTCTGGTATAATAAACAACAAACTAACCCAAAGCATATTGTTCTTTTTCTACATTTTGTCTATACTTATTTTACAAAAAGCCTAAGTATTTATATCTCAATCTTGGTTTTCAACTTTCATTGTTGGCATATAAACTTTTGAAAATTCTCCTAAGTTCATATATACTTACTATCAAAGGAACTTAGAGAAGCACAAATGATCATAAAACTTTCTGTTATTTTGGTACTCCTTTCACTTTTATGTGTCACTTTCAAGGCATACATTGAAGTTGATAATCAAAATAGTCACAAAAATGATCCGACTCTCACCATCTTAGAATTTTCAAAGAATGCCAAAAATTCAGAATCAACTGATTTAAGAAAACCCGGCTGGCTTGGCTACCTGTCCTTTGGACCCAAAGTCCGCTTAGAAGTGGATTCGAACCACTGACACAAGGATTTTCAGTCCTTTGCTCTAACCAGCTGAGCTACCTGAACCACTTTCCTAAAGTATGTTTTCTTCATGGAATAGCGCCCTATCTTACTTACCACTTGACTAGTCAGGGAAAAGCCCTTTACTAATAACAAGAAAGAAATATATATTTTTTCGGTCGTCAAGCTTTCGAAGTAACAGATTATCCCCAAAGCTTAAGCTATTAGAATAGAGCCACATCAATGGTTTCATATTATTTCTAACAAGGAACATGACAGAGATGCTTCTAAATCAACAAAGTTACACCTAGTTAGGCATGGAAACGAACCTAGAACATAACACAAGTATGATAATACTCTACAATCAAGGATTCAGTTAGAATTCATACTCTACAGTCTACATACATATATAAATAAATAGAATCATAGCATAGAAGAAACAAAAGTATATAATGAAAAACATAAACTAAAAACTAACCAGAAGAAGCAGTTCTCACTATTTCAGCAACTACAGGCAAACCACTATCACTACAAAGCTCACCAAACCATTCAGGATTTCCATCACAACAAGTATAAATCACCATACACAATATATCAGAAACCTCTTTTTTACCAACTCTAGCAAAACCCAAAAAACCAAGTGGAAAACACTCTTCCCAAACAACCCTCTGATGTTTCTTCCCAGCCAAACAAACATTAGCCAAAATCTGCAAACCCCACCTCACCAACATAAAATCACAAACAACCTCTGACCTCAAAATACTCGAAACAACAACACCAACCCCATCAAACTCAAGAAACAAATTCTGGTTAAGAATTTCACCAGCACACAAGTTTCTTAAAAGCTTGAAACATAAAGATAAAACATGATGATCTAAGACATGGGTTTGTGATTTTGATTGAACTATGTTGAGAATTATAGGGAGAATCTTTTTGTTAGCAAGATTTGAACGACCAGAATCAGATTTTGAAGTGTTGATGAGAATTTGTAAGGAGTTTTGTAAGGTGTTATTGGAGTTGGAAACATCAAAGAGTAAGTTGAGGGTTTCATCAGAAACCATTGTTGTGTTGAAAAAGGTTGGATTTTTATGTGAAAAATAGGGTTTTGATGGAAAAGAGAAACAACCCAGATGAAAGGAGGCGCAACGGCGTTAGAGGACGGAGGCGCGCAACGCAATCTCGGTGTTTCTATTTTTTTTTTCAACAGTTTTTTTTTAATATACTATATTCCATCGATTGATTTTTATTTATCGTTTTATTTTAATATATTTTTGAAATATATATCATAATTTTAATTCAATAATAAGTATTGTTTTTTTTTTCTTGCACGCACTTTTTCATTTCAAAAAAATAAAAACAGAACAAAAATAATAAAAAGATTATGCGAATAAGTTTAGTAAATATAATAGATATAATTAAATGATTATATAAAATTAGTCAATAAAAAAAATTAGGAATGGGGATAATAGACAAAATATAATTTTAAATTGTCAAAATGACAAATGATTAGGGTCTGTTTGATCTGCAAAGTATAAATTGGACATAACATAACAATATTATATAACAGAGACAAACGTTTAAGGTATTGAATAAATTTTGTTTTGGTGGACAAAAAATTATTTTAGTGTTTTAAACAACTTGTGTTGAGGACAAAAAGTTGTCTCGTGGTTCAGTGATGGACAAGAATATCTATTTTTGTTTTGTCCCTCGACCTTCTGTTTGTCCAATTCCAAAAATAGTTTTAAAGTCAAACAAAGTACAGTTGAAGTTGTCATGTCCAATCCCTTATTTTTTAACAAATCAAACATACCCTTAAAAATAAATATTTTTTTTTCAAATAAAAAGAACGTAAGGAGTAATAAAGAGCGTGACACAACTCTGAGGATGTGATTGAACCGTTGTGACTCTCCATTGCTTAACCAAGAGTCGATAGTTCAATCTCAACCTTGAGTATGGTGAATCATTAAATCTCTAAGTCAGTTGTCCTACCCTTTGTGGTGCTTCCAATCAATTGAAAGATTAATCATTGTGTTTCGACATTAAATATCCTAATTTGGACCAAAAAATAAATAGCGTGACGTGACAGATTAAGCTAATATTTCACGTGTTGAACCAATGTGTTTTATATTATTAAATAATAGACATTTAATATTTTAATAATAAGTTGAGATGGCCGAGTTGGTCTAAGGCGCCAGATTAAGGTTCTGGTCCGGAAGGGCGTGGGTTCAAATCCCACTCTCAACAAAATAATTATATTTTTCTTTTTTTTTCTTCTTATTTTTGTTTATTTTGGTTATGTTCAATTGCATTATTTCAACTTTCAAGGGTTACATGCTTCCATTTACAATTTTTGGAGAAATATTCTTTAGATATAGACATTGTATAATATTATATTATATGGTTTATGAGTTTTATATATTATTTTTCTTTAAATGTTTGTTCTTCATCATGATATGATGTCAAAAATTGTGTGTCTAAGATAATATAGTTATTTATCTTTAATACAAGTCACTTGTAAAGATAGTATATCAAAGTAATCAACTATCAATTTCATCCCTAATTTTATAAGACACTCTCGTATAAGTGAGAAGAAAGTTTTCTTGTAACGTACTCCGGGGAGCAAACAGGTTTAGTGACGATAGGATGGGGCCTGTAGCTCAGAGCATGTGGCTACGAACTACATTGTCTGGGGTTCGAATCCCTCCTCGCCCACAACCGGCTAAAAGGGGAAGGACCCTGAGGGTAACAAAATCTATTATGATCGGGCTAGTGGAGCAAAACTATGGAATTTAAGTATCAGTATTTTGTTTATTGATAGTAATTAGTTAAGATAAAATGGAATATGTATTGACAATGTAACACTCAACTAATATTAACTGTGTATTCCGCTGCATCACTCCACGTCACTTATTGTTCTTAATATGACATCAAACTTTCAATCACTCATATTCAATGTCAGTGTAAGATTAATTTACATTGACCGTGCGTATCTTCTAAATTCATTAGTTAAATATAAGAACAAATTTAACAATTTTAATTAAAATTAGAGACATATTTAAAATATTCATGATCTCATTAACCTACTTGAAAGTATTCTACAAAGTTAGGTTTGATGGTTTACTCTATTATATTATTCACTGCAACTAGAACAAGTACTAAATTTTAAAAAACAATTCCTAAAAAAATTCAAAAACAAAGAAAGAAGCATGTATTAATTTCCAGTATATTTGTAACTAATTATTTAAAAAGTGATTCTTATGTAAATTCAAGAGAGTTGATATAATTCCTTTCAATTCATTCACATATAGATCCCAAGCTAAGCCTCTAATAATCTTTGACAAAGTCTCTCTATCCACCAATCCAACTTTCCTCTTCAGTCTTCACCATATAGTCAAGTTAATTGCTTCTCTGCAATCATAAATTTAAATTAATTAAATTAAGCTAAAATACCAACAATCAAAATTCAAAACCATCATATATATAAAAAAAATATTAAGCTCATTTAAATGTATCATTCTATTTTTATTTTCTTAAACTAAGTACTATGATGAACAGAGACAAATTCACCTCTGGCCTAAAAGTGAGAGTCACCTTAACCTCTCCACAGTAGTTCTGCTCCTTCACAACACTATAACAAGTTTCTGTTATGCTCCCTTCATCAAACACTGCTTCTAAATCAATTCTGTATATGTATGACAAAATAAATTTAGTTTTTCAAACATCATACTTTTATTACATCACATGATTATTGATAATGTAAATCACACATTAAATGTGCAAAATGTCACATGTGATGTGGTTCATGTTTTCAAACACATATTTTTTCACATTTTGTTAGAAAAGAGTGAAGATTCATTTTGTTCCCTCATAATTTTGTGACAGTCTAAAACAATGTCCGACAAATATAAAAACCTAAATTAATTTTTAACATTTTCATATCGTAAACAAATTAATCTTTCTATTATAACAAATTAGGAACTAATTTGTCCAAAGTACAAAAATATCAGTGACTAATATATGTTTTATTTTTGTCAAAAAAATATATGTTTTATTTTTGTCAACAACTAAATTGGGCCGTCAGAAAATTAAAATTGTGATGACTAAAATGAGTCTTTTGCTCAATAAAAAATGCAGAAAATTGTAATATGGTTATCATCCCAATATTTAACTAGTTAGGGAGTATTATTCTTTAACAATAAAAAAGTTTTTTTTGTCAAGCTAGGAAAAGGGATTTAGGCTCCGTTTGACCCAGCTTATTTTCTACTTTTTTATTTTGCTTAAACGAAATAGAGAAATATAAAATTGAATTTAGTCATATTTCTCCTTAAAGGTATTAGAGAAATAAAGTAAAGAAATAAAAAATAAAGAGAAGTAGAGTCAAACACAATTTTTTCCTTCTTTACTATTTTTAAGGCGAAGAAAAAAAGTAGAAAATAAGCCGGGTCAAACGGAGCCTTAAACTAGCTTCCATTTTTCTAAATAAGATTTATTTAAAAGATTTTAATTAACATTTTTTTTTGAGTTCTTTCAATTTTTGAAAGTGAAAATTTAAAAAAAAAAAAAATACATCATAAAAATTTATTTTGAATTTGAACAAATTTAAAAATAAGAAATAAATATTTGTATTTAATTAACTCACTTTGTCTCACCAAGGAAGTCATCCTTAGTACATGTATCTTCATCCATTAATCTCAAATAAAGTGTAGAACTACTGTCTGAAATTGTGAAAACGAAGCTTTCATTCCAATGAGGATTAGATCCTGCCCCTATAACACATAACAATGTTAATTAATTCCTATTCAAGAAAGATAATGGATTTTAATTTAAGAATTTTTTTTTTTTTAGTTATAAAATTGTCAATTTTTTTCACTAAGTACAAAAATTTTCACCGTCATTTAACGGTGATCAATCTCTATCAAAAACCATATTGAATATACAAAATGAATTCTTTCATCTCAATAGAATTTTGTCCATGTATAAGAGCAAGATATCAAACCAACTTAAAAGGTTCAAATCTACTACCACTTAAATCAAATCATTGTTATTGCAAATTCATCACCTAAGTTAATTTAAAATATTTGTGAGTGTAGCATACCTTTAGCCACACTGCTTCTATGCTCCTGTGATCGATAAGTGAGGATCACATAAGGATCCATTTTCTCTGCTCATCAAAAATTAATATATACAAAATCAACCTTTTTTGATTGATTACCATTTTCCCAATTTTTTATTCTTATAAGATGGAAATTAAAAAAAATCTAAAAATTGAATAAAAATGGGAAGAGAAAAAAAAAATCTCCAAACCATACATACTTTGAATTACTAAAAAAAATACAGAAAAATATATATCATCAACAATTGAATTTGTATTACTTACTGAGAAAATCACTCTTATGAAGACCTTTTGCATTGACAAGAATAACTTCAAGCATCCCATGGGGCATCTTTGACTACACTTAGAAGATAGAAAAAACAATATATGGACAAGAAACTTAGAAGATAGAAATTGTTGTGTCAAAAATAAGTTATTAGAAATTGAAGTAAATCTTTGATGGGAATGTACCAAAACTCCTCAAGCAATTTAATGCTTTTAATTAAAACATTTACTAAAATCGTTTTAACATCAAATAAGTTTTTCAACTAATAGTCTAAGGAGTTGATATACATTTTTTTTGACAGTAAGAGTTGACATACATATAGTATTACATATGCTGCAGTCGTAGTTCGAATTTAAGATTATATTATTTATTTATTCATTTTATTGGACAAATTTTTAGCAACTATGCTACTTAATAAAATAAAATATCGTTGAGATAATAAAATTAGCTAGAAAAAATATATTTTAATACTGTACCAAAAAAAATAATAAATTAATACAACTTTGTATACCATTTACGTATAGGTACTATCTACTATACCATTTTTTTCATTACCTTGTGCCATTCTTGTTATATTTTTGGATAAGTACCTTGTACTATTCTTTGGTTCTATGTTTTTTTTTTCTCGACAATTTCTTTGGTTCTATGTTAATATCATATTTTTTTATGTTAATTTCATTTGGTTGTGCATGTTAGACGTGACCTTATATCTACTTTAAATGGTGTTGTGAGAAAACAAGTTATTTGGCTCAAATCTTCTGTGAGCTTTAGATAAAGACAAATTGTTAACAACCTAACCATGTTTATTCATAACATTTGAATCCATAATATTTTTAATTTTTAACCTTGAAAAGAAAAATAGTCTTGATGGTATTTTTGGTTGTTCTGAAAGTGGCTCTACTAGGGTTTGTAGCCCTAACCATGACCGCCGTATGTGGTTAGCTGTGCCTGGTCTCTGTTTCGCCGGCGCCGCCTCCTCCCAATCCATCGTATTGTGTGCGTGTGCGTGCGTGTGTTATATTTTGTGTGATGATAGAAGTTGTTTGGGTGTGAGTGTAATGTTGAGTATGCTATAGAGTGTAATGCTGAGAATCGCTTACACGCAACTTTGAAATATGAATTCGAACAAGCGAAAGCGTTCAACCTAAAAATACAGGCATTGTCAATTGAACTAAAATTTAAAGAATAACTTTTTAACTTTAGTAAGCCACCAAATTGATCTCTTTAAAATATATTCTTGATTATATTAATATTTCAAATTAGACTTTGCTTTTGTCAATCTAGAGGAACTTAATTGAGAAAAATTTGATAAAAACATGAACCAAATTAAAAAAATATTTAACAAAGACAGAAACCAAATAAATTCATATATTGAAATAATCATGACTTATTTGAAAAAGACAAGACAAATATTATACTTTACTCTTTTAACAATAAATATTAATTTTAATATTGTCAAAAAAATATTAATTTTTGACCAGGGAATGACCAGGGATCGAACCTTGATCATCAACATCGGGTATAATAATTTTGACATTTTCTACCAGTTGAGATATAATTTCTAGACAAAATAATAATAATTTAATATGCATTCTTATAATTACTTTTGTGACTAGTTATTATAGAAATAACTAATATATCTAAGCATTATTATGTAATTTAATGCAATATATATTACACATGCAAACCATATTCTCTAGCTTAGTGGCAACATTCTTCAACTTTGAAGCTAAAGACAGTAAGAAGCGGGTATGACCTTTACTGCACTTGCCACAAAGAGAAACGAAAGCATACAATGCAAAATTTAAAACTGAGGGGGTGCAAGACGACAACAACAACAATAACAATAACTAGACCTTCGACCCGTGCATGCACGGGTCTTATAAAAAGTTATCTATACATATAATAAAAGGAAAACATTTTGTTTGGTGTAGCTTTTTTTTTAATAATATCTAAAACGCCCTTAACGGTTATTTTTTTAAAATTTAAATTCTATGATTATTTTCATATTATTATTAACTTCTATAATTTATATCTCTTTAACTTTTATGTTTGTAACTTAATTTGTTATTTTTCAAAACTAACTATTAATAACACAAATAAGTATCACACATGGCCAGCTAGTATATAAATAAATTAATTAATTCATATAGAATGTATACCATTGAAAATGAGTCAGAATTTATCAAAAATAAAGAGTCTCATGAGCTTAACTCAATTGGTTGGACACCGCATTATATATGTAGGAAGTTCGAACACCGGTTTTGCCACTTCACCACTTTAAAAGTGAAATTTCTAGCCGCTAGGCTATTTGATAAATAATAATAAAAAAAAAAGAGTTAAGACAAAAATATAATAATATTGATCATAAAAATCAAAATAAAATTGAAAAAACGTACGTATAACATCAATAATCATAAATTATGAAAAACTTTTGTATACACCAAATTAGAAGTTATAACAGTATCTTCGTAATCTTCGTCGATTATTAATATATTTAATCATATTTTTGAAGTTGCTCATAATATGACAACATATAATTTACCGTGCAAAAACACATGTATCAACAAATATATTACAACATGTGGAATTGATTGGTGTTGACGTTTTAATATGAATAGACAAAAGCTTTACAATTTTTGGTTTTTTTATTAGATTTAAAAAAAATGTCATTGACAAATAATGTTTTAAAACCGAAGACTTGTGTTACACCATCAAAAAAGCTTCTTACAATCATGCTATGAAAGTATGTAACTACATAATTAAAATGTAGAGATACTGAGTATATAGAGATAATAAAAATATGTAACTACATAATTAATTTCTTCATTTTGTATGAACTTAATCCAAAATTTAAGTTCCATAGAATTCATTTGAATGGAGGAATTCTTGAAAAACAAATGCAGAGTTTTGAGTTGAGGGTGGGAGAATGATGTTGATGGTGGTGAGAGGGTAAATTTGAGGGGTGAAGATTATAAAGTAAAAAGAAGAAAAAGAAGAAATAAAACAAGAGAAAGAGAAGAGAAAGAGAGAGAAATTGGAATTACACAGTATTTTTCAAAATAATTAAACTTTGGAATAAAAAAATATTTAGATTGTACAAAAAAAATAAAGAAAAGATTTAGTTGAAGCAGATAAAAAAGTGAACATTGTGTCAAAAATAATGGACTAATGATATTAAAAAATAAGTATATTCTTAATAATAAAGTGGGGTCTATAGACTATAATTAACATTTGAGTGGAGCAATTAATGCTGTTTAGGAGGGAAAAAAGTAGGGTTAGATGTTGCTAACCTAACAACATTTAAAAATAAGAGATAATAATAATAATAATAATAATAATATAGAATAGTATGTGTAATTAGTAAAGTTTCAGGGTGTGCATGTACACCCTTCAATTATGAGTGGGTCTGCTCCTGTCCTCTATTAAACAAAATACACACTATAACTCTAATTCCATTGTTGGAATGATATAAGTAGATCCGTAGATGCATAATATAATTCATACATCTCCTGCACCTTCCCCGGCTAAATTCCAAAGCGAAGATACTGTGAAGTTTCGTCTGCACCTTCCCCAGCCGAGTTCTAAGAAGGTCCAGCTGTTGCTCCTACTAACAGTACGTGCGCCATTGTTGCAAACTGACTTTGTGACTGTTATGGGACTATTAGCTATTTATGTGGGTTTTCTCATTTGAATCACCGCACCTTATAGGCATCTCTTTCAGTGGAGTTTTTTGTGATTCACGAATCTTATTTATTTATTGTAGCCATTCATTAATTTATTTCAAATTTATGAATAAACATTTGTTATAAGTTTCATGATCTTGGGTGAAAAATGCATTTATAACTCATGTTCTGGCTCTAAATAAACTCATGTGATAGAGAAAAATCAGTTTTTAGAATTCCCTACATTGGATGAGGCATGGGTTACACAAATTGATTTTTATTTTATCCATCCAGTAAGTACTACAGATAAAAATATACCACCTACATCATGCAAAAGTAAAATCCAACTTTAATATAATTTAAATACTAAAATGGCAACAATATGATATATATGCCCCCATAAGGAAGGTCATCCCAAAAATTCCTTTTTTAGAATTTCATACAGTGGGATACTGAAGCAAAAAAATAAACCAACATTACTGATAAAAAATTATAATTTCGGGAAAATGACAATTTTTATCGTTGGATCTTCTAATTTTGTTCTATTATATACTTCAGTCAGTTTGTAGTGTTTGGATTTGGTATTCTTAATCTTTGTGTTAAGATTTTGTGTTGTAATATTCTCATTTCATCATGATAATAAGAAATTTAATCGTTTGATAATTACCTTATATTATACTCTTAATCTAAACAACAACTATGATTGACATCAACCATGATTGACACGCATATGTCTTTCCCCGCGAACCCGTGCCTCGCATATAACCATGATTTACACATATATTCTAGAAAATTTAACAAAGTTGCTAGAGGACTACTCCAACAACATAGGACTAGGAGCAATAAAACACATAAGTAGAAAACAGAAAAAGGAAAAGATAGACACATGAAAGACATTAACATATGAAACCAAAAAGACATCAACATACAAAACGAAAGAGTTCTAACTAATATAGTGTAAAACAAAAATCAATCAAAATCAGGGTTGCTACGGTACGGTACCGGTACCCGGTACGGGGTACGGCATTTTTAAAAAAACTAAGGTGCGGGTACGTTAGTATAATTTTTTTTTAATATAATTATATAAATAAAATAATAAAAACATACTTTTAAAACACTTGATTAAACATAAAAAGTACCACACTTTAAAAAAGTAATTAAAATTATTCAAAAACATCAAAACAATCATATCAAATTAAAAAACAAATTGATCAAAAAAATATTATTTACAGTCTCTTGCAACTCTAGGTTAATACTCTTTTTATAAGCAAATAAAAGATATTTTTCTGACAAAATATTTCTAAAAATTATGAAAAAAAAACAATTTTTTTAATTTTAATAGCCGTTGAAGTACCCGGTAAGTACCCAACGAGTACCCAGACCAAAAAATAAAAATAAAAAAAGGGTACGGCGTCGGTGCGTACCCATTGAGTACCGGGTGTGTACCGGTACCCGGTACGTACCCGGTACCGGTACTCTCTTTAAAACGGAGTACCCGTGCATCACTGATCAAAATGAAAGAGTTCTAAGTAATATAGTAATATTAATTGTTAATGCAAGTTTGAATTTGGCAATGGGGTAGTAATATAGTGTAAAAAAAAAAATCAATCAATTTTAAGCAGAAAACTCAAACGATGTATTAATCAAAAAACATTGAAAGAGTTCTAAGTAATAGGTCCAATGTCAAATCTATATCTATATAATATACTATTTACGAATCTACTTTATGAGAAAACTATTTAAGGAAATTATTAAATGCTCTTCTCACATTCATCCAATATTTATTACGCCAATGATGACTACTTAATGTGATTTTTATTGAATTGACCAAATAATTTATTTAAATTAATTTATTTATGTGACAAATGTAGAAATTCAAGGTATGGAGTAATTTTGTAGAAAGATTTATTGAATTAGATACATATAAAAAGAATTCAATAATAAAAAATAAAAAAATCCGTGAATTAGAGGCATATAGAAAGAATTTAATAATTTAAATATATTTTTTTATTTTTTATTGAATTGGAGGTATACATGTAGAAAGTATTCAATTAGTGTTTATAACCAAATAACCTAATTCAAATTGGAAGCCGCCTACACATTCAACCCTAAACCAACCAGGCTGGAAATTATTCAGAAATTATTTAATTTGGGATACAAACAAATTCAAGATACCATTCAATATAATTATTATTTTTTAATTTTTTTTATAGGAAAACACACTTGATACGCACACATTCAAGATATTATTTAGAAATACACGGGATACACACACATTCAAAAAATTATAAGAAAACACACGGGATACAAACACACTTAAAAACATATTTTGTTTAAAATACCACATTAGTAAATTTTATTTAAAAAAAGACAACGGGACTAGGAAATACAAAACGTGGTAAACTTGAAGGCCAAAATTGAACAATAGAAATTTAGGTTATTAAAATTGAGCAATTGTGAAATTTAAGGAGTTAAAATCAAATAATTTAATTATCAATACAAAACCTCTGTGGAAAATCACACAGGATAGACACACAGTCAATATACCATTCAATATAATTATTTTTTCTTTATAAAATTTATAAGAAAACACACGGGATACACACACATTCAAGATACCATTTAGAAACACACAGGGCACACACATTAAAAAAATTATAAGAAAACACACAGGGTACAAACAAATTTTTTAAGGAAATATTTTAATGCTTTCTTCCTAGCCATCAAGCAATAAATTGAATTATCAATCGATGCAAAAACTTTGTGGAAAATAATTGAATTATCAATCGATGCAAAAACTTTGTGGAAAATAAATACACATTCAAGGTATCATTTAGAAACACGAGGGGTACATACATATTCAAAAAAATTATAAGATTAAAAAGACGTACAAACACATTTAAAAGCACATTTTAATTAAAATACAACATAAGTAAATTTTATTTAAAAAAGAGTCAACAGGGCTAGGAAATGCAAAACGGGATAAACATGATGGTCAAAATCAAAAAATTGAAATTTAGGTGAGTTAAATCGAACAATTGTGAAACTTAGTGAGTTAAAATCAAATAATTTAATTATCGACCAATGCAAAATCTTTGTGAAAAATCACACCGGTACGGTTACACACACATATTCAAGATACCGTTCAATATAATTATTTTTTTCTTAAATTTTTTAATAAAACACACGGGAAAAACACACATTCAAGATACCATTTAGAAACACATGGAATACACACACATTCAAAAGTTTATAAGAAAACACACGAAGTACAATAACATTTAAAAGCATATTTTATTTAAAATACCACATAAGTAATTTTTATTTAAAAAAAGACAACGGTGCTATGAAATGCAAAACGAGGTAAACTTGAGGGCTAAATTCGAATAATTAAAATTTATGTGACTAAAATCGAGCAATTGTGAAACTTGAGGAGTTAAAATCAAGTAATTGAATTATCAATGTAAAATTTATGTGAAAAATCACACGGGATACACACACATTCATGATAACATTTAGAAACACACGGGTTACACACGCACATTCAAAAAATCATAAGAAAACATACAAGATAGAAACACATTTAAAAGCATATTTAATTTGAAATACCACATAAGTAATTTTTATTTAAAAAAAGTCAACGACTAGAAAATGCAAAACGATGTAAACTCGATGGACAAAATCGAACAATTGAAATTTAAGTGACTAAAATCGAGCAGTTGTGAAATATAGGGAGTTAAAATTAAGTGATTGAATTATCGATGTAAAATCTCTGTGGAAAATCACACGAGATACACACACATTCAAGATAACATTTAGAAACACGAGGGGTACATACATATTCAAAAAAATTATAAGATTGAAAATACACGGGGTACAAACACATTTAAAAGCACATTTTAATTAAAATACAACATAAGTAAATTTTATTTAAAAAAGAGTCAACAGGGCTAGGAAATGCAAAACGGGATAAACTTGATGGTCAAAATCGAACAATTGAAATTTAGGTGATTTAAATCGAACAATTGTGAAACTTAGTGAGTTAAAATCAAATAATTGAATTATCGACCGATGCAAAATCTTTGTGGAAAATCACACCGGTTACACACACATATTCAAGATACCGTTCAATATAATTATTTTTTTCTTAAAATTTTTAAGAAAACACACGAGATTAATTATAAGAAAAACACACAGGGTACACACACACATTCAAAAAATTATAAGAAAACACACAAGATACAAGTAATATATATATATATATATATCAGTTGACATAATATTCATTTTATATGGTTAAAATATTAAAATAAATGGATAGGGTAAAATAATTTAAGTCTAGAAATTAAATATTGTGCAAGAAAATTTTTCCTTTTCTGCCAAGTAGTTTAGTGGTAAAAAATTCACATTTTATAATAAATAGGCAGGATATCCTCATTTTAAACTGTGAATCCTTCAAATTGTGTCGTCTCTTAACAACTAAATTAATATTCATGGGGATTATCGCACAAAAAATTCTAACTATTCAAAATATCAGTATTTTTATAATATTATTAAAATCAATAAAAATAAATAAAACATCAATTATATGTGCGACAAATAATAGATACTCAGGTCCTTAAATTTTTTCTACGGGGTACTATATCCAACAAATGTATGTAGGGCACCAAATATTTTTTCAAAATATTATATATATCTTCAAAAATAAATTAACAAATATACCTTAAAATTTTATTATAAAAACATGTATATTTAAATTTAATTATTGTTAAAATAATTTAAAAAATAACTTATATTATACTAAAAAACAAATTATAATTTTATAATTAAAATTTAACCCGTGTTTTGCACGGGTAATTTATACTAGTTCAATATAAACATAGTATTTTGCATCAATTTTGACATATTTAAATATATTATAATAAAATAATTTAAATAGTAAATTGTTAATAAGTTTGTATTCTCTAAAAGTTGAGTTGGTAAAAAGCTTATTTTACCGAATTGATAGCCATCGAAGAATTTGGAGATACAACCTCAAATATCACATCTGGTAAATTAGAAAATGTTGCAACCAAACCCACATCACTCAATAGCTAATCTTTCTCGACTCCAGGGCCGACCTTTGGGCTGTGCAAACAAAGCTATAGTTTTGGGCCTCAAATTTTTTGACGCCTCCATATTTTTTTTAAGTCCATCATCATTTAATTTAGAAAATAAGTAATATCGCCGCGAGAATAGAAATGTGAAATCTTCAGTGATTTAGTGTCAAATTGTTCAATCTTATTACCGGGATGCCTGAGGTCATGGGTTCTAATCCACCCTGTGACAAGTCATTAGAAAAACTAATTAAAAACTTACAATTTTGTTTTCTCTTGTAAGATAATATGAAAGATAATATTATTTCTTACTATAAATAATTAAAATATATAATTGTTATTTTGTTATTTTTTTGAAAAACTAATTAAAATAACTATATTTTGAAAAACTAATAAAAATATTACACTAGTGTAATTTTCTCAATTTTTTTTAACACGCACGCACACACATTTGGCGACTATAATTTGTTTTAAACTCCACTATTAATCATTGAAGAAGGTATTATTTATCGTTATATATGTTAATTGTTCTAGTAGTTTTTATAATTAATGACTTAGAATAATGTTACTTATGGCATAACCAATATTCTTATGATTAATTGTTCTAGTAGTTTTTATGATTAATGAATTAATTGTTTATATTAGTTTTCTTTTGTTACAACTTCATGAATGAACAAACAAAAAACTTATTCTTAAATGTGGCCAAAAGCAAAAAAACTTAACCTGTATAACTTCCAAATTAGTAAAATGATCGATTCTATTTTTTCATTCTGTTTCCAATCACTTGGTTACTGAGCCAATGATGTTTTGCTAAGGTTTAAAAATCTGTCCGTTATTGCGAAAACACTCACGACAAAACAGTGTAGCACTTTCCATATCAAATATCAATTTTCTTTTTTGTTGAATTAATGTATCGGGATATGGTACCACATGCACATGCCACAACATTATACTCCCTCCGTCCCTTAATATAAGACCCTTTTTGACTAAATTTTACTATTCATCTATCATATTTTGACCGTATTTTTCTAATAATATATAGATGTAAATATTAGCATATAAGATCTTTGTTTTGATGAGTATTTTCAAAATATCAAATTTTTATAATTTTTACTACTAAATAATTAAAGATATTGGCGATCAAAATTGTGCATTGGCGTACGTGCAGTGGTCAAAAGAGGTCTTATAATTAGGGACGGAGGGAGTATTAGTAATGAGTATGAAACATGTAAGTGTAACAGTTTATTGTCAAACAAAAATAAAAAAAAATGTAAAACCACGCGGTTTTTGCAGGCAGGTTAGTATGTATGTTTGCAAAACCGTGTATTTGTAATTTTTAGTTATTTTTATGGGGGTTTCTACGGTACATGTAAAATTCTAATGTACGATACACTTAATTTTTAAATGATAAATAAACAATTATTTTTTATTAATTAAAAAGTTATTTATTGACTATTATGTTTTAGAGAACATAATTTCATAAGAAAAATTAGACTTTGATTTTTTATAAACATTATAGTAAAATTTTTTATATTTTTTCATAAAAAATTCAATGTTCACTTTTATGAATAATAAAAATTCAAAAAAAAATCAAATTTTATTTTTTTGACAATTTGGATGAATGATATTTAATTATTATACTATTTTAAAAGATAAATTTTTTTTCTTCAAAATATACTCATTTTTTTATTATTTTAAAATCTATTGTACCATAAAATTTGCCTATTTTTATTTGCCGTTCTTCTCTTCTCATAGGAACAGGAATAGAAGCACTATCAACATCATTTTTTGATCTTCCAATAAAACTCATGAATGTGGTCCCTTGTTATTTTCTGTTTCCTTTTTTCTCCTATGCATTTTTCTAAAAAAATTTACAACCAAACCAATAGCTCGCTCACTCGTTTATATATATATATATATATATATATGTGTGTGTGTGTGTTTTTAAAAATGTTGTATAAAATAACTACATGAACTAGAACACTTAATATAATCCACATTAAAGTTTATATATATATAATGTTACACACATTGCAATATTTTTTAATAAAGTTGAATTAAATTGTTTGTGAATTTAAATGGAGCCGAGTTTGAACAAGAAAAAATCGTGTCAATCTATCGAGTTGAATTTTGAACGGATTGAACGTAACTTTTCGACAAAAAAATATCTTATTGAGTCAAGCCGAACTATTCGTGAACTTTAAACAAGCCGAACTCGAACTAAGTAAAAAAATTGTGTTGAACTCGACTCGAACCAATTCTTATTAAATTGAATCGAGTTCAAACAGCTCGACGCTACTCACATCAATAATATATTTCAAAATTAATATAAACGTAAGTGTCAGAGGTAGTCAACTTAATTAAGTTTAGGGGTTAATTAATTATAATTAAGAAGCTTGCCCTGTGTCTTATTTATATATTATATTATTTAGGGGTCAATTATAAATAAGAAGTTTGAATTGTTCAAACTAATATATAATGCCACTTTTGCTTATAAAAAAAAAAATATTAATAATGTTCTAGTAGTTTTTATATTTAATGAATTAAAATAATGTTACTTCTGGCATAACGAAAATTTTTATGATTTTTTTTTGAACAAGCCAAAATGAAATATATATATATACCAAAAGTTAGTTAACCTCCAGCACAAGGTGTGCTAAGAAAGGTCAACAATGTGTACATCAAAGTCAAAATATAATAACAGTCATATACCCAAACACAACAAAGGGTTCTCCCACCAACTATGAGTATGGAGCCCCAATCCTGAATACTGAGTCTGCAACCATCGAAACGAATGCCGCTTAATCAAGTCTAATAAAAGAGAGGTCGATCTCGCTGAATCTTTGAAGAGCCGCTGATTGCGCTCGGTCCAAATGATCCAAACACAAACAAGCCAAATGAGCTGCAAGAAAGATCTACGAGTCCGACTACCACCTGCTGCTGAAGTAAACTGTATGAAGTGTGCAGATGAAGTCGAAGGGTCAACCATGTCAAAACCAATCCAAGACCTGACCAGCGTCCACAAAGAACCAAAAACACCGCATGTGAAGAAAAGATGATGAGCGGTCTCAATGCCTCCACAGCCAGAAACACAATGCTGATCCTCCTGAGAAAGAATGCCGCGTCGAACCAAGTTATTCTTCGTCGGTAACCTATCCCGCAGTAACCTCCATGCAAGAATAGACACCTTCAAAGGAACCTGGCGATGCCAAATAAGAGCTGCTGAATCGTCAAGTGTAACCGCCTCCTGAGTAGTCAACATCTGGTACGCACCACTAACAGTATAACCCCTCTCTGGATCAAAGCGCCACCGCCAGACATCTGCCTCCAGCTCGTGCACCTGAAAATCAAGAAGTAATGCCTGACACTCCCCCAACATCTCCTCCTCCCACACCCACGCCTGCCCACCTACCCCCCAGCCCAACGCAAACATCTCAGCCACCGTATGATGCTTAGTCGCCGTCAAATCAAACAGCCGACTAAATCTCACACGCAGCGGCACACCCCCCAACCACGGATCCAACCAGAACAGAGTATCCCTCCCATGCCCGACTCGCCCCTCCACACCCTCCGCAAACCAACCACCTCCAACTCCCTCGTCCCCATCCCTAATCTTCACTATCTCCCGCCACCATGCTGATCCTCTCCTCCCCCCCTCACACAAACGACCTCCCTCCACCCCATACCTAGCCGCCAGTACCCTAAACCACAAACCCACCTGATCCACCAACATCCTCCAACACCACTTCCCAAGAAGAGCAGTGTTAAACTCCGTAACTTCCGGACCCCCAAACCTCCAGACTCCCTACTCATACAAATAGATCTCCAACTAACCCAAGAGACCTTCCTAGAATCCTCACCCCCACCCCAAAAAAAGTTAAGTAAAATAGAATCAAGGGAAGAAACGATACTTGTGGGAGCTTTGAAGAAAGAAAGGGCATATACCGGAAGAGAGGTCAACACGGATTTGAGCAATACCAATCGACCGCCAAAGGACAGAAAACGACTTTTCCAACTAGACAATCTCTTTTTAACTCTCGTCAGCACCGGATCCCAAAAACCCAACCGTCTCGGATCACCCCCAATCGGAAGGCCTAGATACACAAAAGGAATCTTACCCACCTTACATCTCAAAGCTCTCGCAGCCTCAACTAACCAGTACTCTGGAATATTGACCCCGACAAGCATACTCTTATGGAAATTCACCTTCAACCCTGACAGAATCTTAAAAAGTTTTAGAACAGCCCTCAACGCCCTCACGTTGGCCCAACTCTTAGTCCCTAGCAGGAGAGTGTCATCTGCAAACTGAAGGTGAGACACCCTGGTATTACCCTGCATCCCCACATTATACCCTGTAAACAACTGTTGATCCGTCATCGACTTCATGAGCACATTCAACCCCTCTGCCGCCAACAGAAAAAGAAACAAGGACAAAGGATCCCCTTGGCGTAAACCCCTCTCCAACGGGAACTCTGCCGTGGGACTACCATTTACCAACACAGACGCTGTGGCCGTACCAATACATTCCTTAATCCATTTCCGCCAGAGGACCGGAAAAGCCATCTGAGTCATCACAGCGTCCAGGTAGCCCCAGTCCACCGAATCATAAGCTTTCTCGAAATCAACTTTGAACAACATCAGTTCTTTCTTGTGTTTCCGAGCCTCATCAACTAGCTCATTAGCTATAAGAATGCTGTCAAGGATTTGACGGTCCTGGACAAAAGCAGTTTGAGACTCAGAAACCACACTCCCAATAACCGCACGCAACCTATTTGCTAAAACTTTGGCTAACACTTTATACAAACTACCCACCAACGCAATAGGCCGGAAGTCATTTAACCTTTGGGGACTATCCACCTTTGGAATCAAAGCGATGAAGGTAGAATTCAAACCTTTAGTTAGCCGACCATTCCGATGAAATTCAGACACAAACCGCATAACATCACCCTGCAACTCCCCCCAAAAATCCTTAATGAACCCAAAGTTAACCCCGTCAGGGCCTGGGCTCTTGTAGCTATCACAATCCCAGACCGCTGCTTTAACCTCCTCGGCAGAAAAAGGCTTAGTCAAACTATTACCCTCCCCCCAACTCAACCGCTGAAAATGCAAATTCTGCACCCCGGGTCTCGCCGTAGCATCCGATTTAAAATGAGAAGCAAAGTGATTAAATACTGCTTGTTTTATAGGAGCCACGGTATCCAGCTGAATCCCATCCACCATAATAGACTTCATCGCATTTCCCCGCCGCCTAGTTGTCAGGAGAGAATGGAAATACTTAGTGTTCGGCATCCCCTTCCTTCAGCCACAAAACCCGGGACTGTTGCCAGGAAATGCTCGCATGCAACCGGGATAGGGAATGAATGTCGGTAGTACTCCTTTGTAACTCCGCAATCTCCTCAGCAGAGAGAATGGTCTCTTCCCCTTTACAATCCAATTCCGATACTCGAGATTTCAAAGCATCGATCCTACTAGGTAGATTTTGACTATGAGTTACATGCCACTCTTTCAGGGCTTGTTTGATCAATCTAAACTTTGTCTTGAGAACATGACCCCCCCACCCATCAACATGAAGAGCACTCCACTTTGCTTTCACAAACTCACGATAACCAGGTATATCAGCCCAGCATTTCAGCATACGCACCGGCCGCGGCCCCCAATCCTCATCGGAAGTCTTTAAGATGATAGGGCAATGATCAGATAGACCTCTCAAAAGTGCCGACTGCTGACAATGAGGCCAAGTAAGGCACCATTCCTCAGTAAGCAAGAATCTATCTAACCTGCTCATCGATAAACCATCCCCTCTATACCAAGTGTATTTGCGACCATTTAGAGGAAGATCGACCAGGAAGTTATCCTCTATAAACAAATTAAAGGGCCCATGATCCGATGACAGAATGCCAGATCGCTCAGACCGACGCTCATCAGTATACCTGACCGCATTGAAGTCACCACAAACACAGACAGAATGACCGACAAACTGTTGTAGGCTAACTGACATAGCCTCCCACAGAACTTGCTTTGCCCCTAGATCACACGGAGCATAAACATTGGCCAATACAAAGTCCTCTCCCGAACCCTTAAAACTACCCTGACACCATAAAACATGTGACTGGCTCCTAGACGACCGCATCGCAACCTCGTCGGTATCCCAAATAGTCAACAATCCTCCAGATGCCCCAACCGAAAAACAAAGAATAATCATGCGGGGATGAACCCCATAAGCCAGCCACCAGCGCTTCATCACACATTTGCATCTTAGTTTCCTGAATGCACACAACAACAGGCCTTTGTTCCCCGATTAACCTACGAACCTCCTTTCGTTTCTCTACCCCCCCCAAACCCCTAATATTAGTTTTTATGAACGAAAGAAATCAGCTAAACAAAAAGGAGGTTTAGGATGGACGTTAGTATATATTAGTTTTTATGATTAATTGTTTATATATTAGTTTTTTTTGTTACAACTTCATGAATGAACAAACAAAAAACTTATTCTTAATAAATGTGGCCATATGTAAAAAACTAAACATGTATAACCTCCAAATTAGTAAAATGATCGAGCATTATGTTTTTTCATTCTTTTTCTAATCACTTGGTTATTGAGCTAATGATGTTTTGCTAAGGTTTTAAAAATCGGTAACGCGAAAACACTCGCTATAAACGAAAAGAATAAATTTACGAACAAATTCATAACATTTAAGTTAATAACATAAATCGGCTTATGCCACAAATAATGTGATAAAACTAAAGTTACCGAAATACATATGTCTTCGGATTTGTATTGTTGACGAACTTTGTCACTAATTGAATTGGTAGCTTATCAAAATAGGGCAAAAACAAAATAATAAAAATTTAATTCATTATTTCTTATAGAGGTATGATATAAACTATTTTTTGTTTCTTTTAACATAAAAAATTTATATTTACATGTAGACAGACAATAAAAGATGATTTACTTATGTTTATAAATGTAAGAAGAAAAGAAAGAAAGTAGGTTACTTTTTAAGATTTTTATTCAAATATTACACTAGTGTAATTTTCTAAATGTTTTTTTAACACGCACGCACGCACACACATATTTGGCGAATAATTTTTTTTAAACTCCACTACGACTCTCCTGAAAATAAATTTCATTGTATAATTAGAGATGAACATTTTATATTGTAAAATTTCATTGTATATAATTGTAGAACAACACAGAGAAGACAATGAGGATTAGAAGCTTTGACATTGTTGTGAAATGAGAGAAAATTAGAATGGTTTAAGTTGCAATGGCAATGGCAGAGGAAGAAATATAAGTTGTTTGGCTGTGAGTGTAATGCTGAGTATGCTAGCATATTTATAGAGTGTAATGTTGAATAATAGAAGAAGTAAAAAATCATTGATGAAGTAAGGAAGGAAGCTACGCAATACGCATGATCGGTGAGAAAGAAGAAAAAAGAATGTCTCAATGTAGTTGATGAAGAAGAAAGGGAAGATAATGGGTTTGTCTTAAAACAAAAATTTATAAAAGCTTTAACTAAAAGATGAACGAATCTATATGAAGATAATGGCCTAACCTTATCATCATTTCCTTCCTGCAGAAAGCCAAAAGGGCGACTCAACATTTAGAAGTGTTTTTTGCTAGAAATTGTGAATATGTGCAGACAACACTCCATGTCACTGCAACAAATAAGATAGTATCAAGCGATTATTAGCTACACCGATAACTATTACTAACAATATAATGGAAAAAAAATTAGCTGAAGTAATAGGAGGAAAGGAAAGAAGCAATGAAAGAGCTTACAGAAAGCTTGGGTGACTCTCTTTTGGTCCTGTGATGGGAACGTAGATGATTCGACAATTTTTGCCGGTCCACATGTATACTCTGGATCGGGTGCTTTGAAGGTGAAATTATTTGGCATTTTGACAGTTTTGGTAGAGGTGTCAGCTCTACCAACGATCACTTCAAATGTTGAAACCGTATTTGAAAGATCAATCCCCCATGCACTAAGCATGCCCCCTTTGCAGCAGTTAGTGTATCGTTGATTGTAGGGGGCGTTCGAGAGCAAGTCAACCACTGTTGGTTGTTTCTTACATGAGTGAGGGGTGATTCCTTTAAAATCTAAATAGTCACCTTGTTCAGTTGTCATGCCTCCTACCATATTCCATATCACTTCCTTCTTAGTTCATGTCCATCCGATTGACCATCCTTGACTATAATATAAGAGTACTCACAACATAGCCATCTTCAGTCCATTTGATTATATCCCACTTGATTGTAATGTTTCCAGTGGAATCAATTGGGTCATAATCTTCTATGTAGCAAAACAACACAAAGAAGATGAGAATTAGAAGCTTTGACATTGTTGTGAAATGAGAGAAAATTAAAATGGTTGAAGTAGCAACTACAATGGCAATGGCAGGAGAAGTGAAATGATGACTATGCTAGCATACTTACGAAAGTTGATGAATAGAAGAAAAGAGTCATTGATGAAGCAAGCTACGCTTGGGCGAGAAAGAAAAAAGAATGTCTCTATATGTAGTTGATGAAGAAGAAAAGAAAGAAAGTAGGTTAGTAAGATTTTTATTCAAATATTACACTAGCGTAATTTTGTCAATATTTTTTTTAACACGCACGCTCGCACATTTGGCGACCCATAATTTTTTTTGAACTCCACTACGACCCTCTTGAAAATTAATTTCATTGTATATTTGGAGATTCAAATTTTATATAGTAAAATTTCATTGTATAATTGTATAACAACACAAAGAAGACAATGAGGATAAGAAGCTTTGACATTGTTGTGAAAGTAAAAGTAAATGAATAAACAAGAACAGTTTTGATTATGTAGAACAAAATCACCATATCGAAGAGTCCAAAGTTCATTTTGACATTGTAGAAAACAATATGCATCAATATAGACATACATACCCTTGAGGCACCAAAGCGATCATATAAAGATGAAAATGGACAGTAGAACAGAAGATGAAAAAAATCATAAACGGTATAGAGCAACGCCTCTTTAAATAAATCCAAAAAAAGTTGTTTGATAAAGTACATCTATCAATAGAAAACAAATCAATGAAGCAGTAGAAGAATTGTCAACTCACTATTGGACATAAATAGTACAAATAAGATTTCTACTTCAATGCTCATCCCATCAAACAGATGAACTCAGTCTTCAATGGCACCAAACAGATAATCTCAGTCATCAAACAGAAATAGTACAAAGTAGATTTCTATTTCAATGCTCACTATTGGCATAATAATATTCCTCACACATTAATATAGCAAATGCCATCATCACTTAAGTTGGGGGGTATTGCTCATGGCATCAAATCAATAGAAGTAATTAATTTGGAAAAAATTGAACAAATGTCACTTGCTTTTTGGTGTGTACCAAAGTCTGCAATAATATTTCAGCACACAACTGATATATGATTATTATTAGTTATAACAGAACATAAATCCAACATCTCGTGCCTCATATCATATATCCTCCTATGATCATAATACCATGCCAGTTCCAAAAAGTATACATCTGATGAAACTTGAATTAACACACTTAAATATTCCTTAGAATCTCTTTTACAATGGAATTGGAGACTAATGAGATTAAAGGAGGGTGATATACATCTTAACTACAAAGATTATCTTCCTAATTCGGTCTTCGGATGATATATAATTAAGCATTTGCAGTCAATGAATATACATGACACAAACATGAACTGACGAACACTACAAGGACTATCTCCCTAATTTTGTATCCTTACACCACATGATACACTGAAGGATATAAAAGCAATAAATATATCATTATATACGTATCTATACATCCTCCAAGCAATGAAAACTACGTACCATGGCTACCGAGGCTACCACCAATGCCATCACCCAAGCAAATAAGTGATCCAAATGTTTTGTACCGGCATTCGGTAACTTTGGATAATTGTCTGGTAATGTTCGTACAAAGTTGTCTCCATTGAAGTAGATTGTCCTCGGAAAGGCCCAGCCACTTTCCAAAGTAAATATCTATTTTTAGTTGCCAATATAACCTCCTTCTTTGCCCATGTCCATCCGATTGACTATCCTTGCGGTACCGCTGTTATGTGGTGGTATTGTTGGTAATTGTTAACGGTAACAAGAGCTTGTCGAATTTCAATAGTATAATTGTTAGACTATTGAAACAAAATAATAAAAATGAAATAACAGACAACAAATAACATAATAGGGAGTGACAATAATTTTTTAACAGACAATAATAATAAAAATTAACAGAAGCAATGAATTGAAAAACTACAATATAGGAGTACTCACAACATAGTCATCTTCAGTCCATTTGATTATATCCCACTTGATTGTAATGTTTCCAGTGGGATCAATTGGGTCATAACCTTGTGTATTGTAAAACAAAACAAAGAAGATGAGAATGAGAATGAGAAGCTTTGAAATTGTTGTGAAATGGGAGAAAATTGAAATTCATTAAGGACTATCAAACCAATCGCTAAAAGAAGGCTTAATCTCCAACCCCCCTAGATATTGTACCCACTCCCAAGAAGTACGTTTGATGTTGTCTATAATTTCCGATGAGTTAGCTACCTTCCCATTAAAAAGGATGTTATTCCTCTCCAACCATATATTCCAACATGTAGATAACCAAAATACATGAGAGAACTTATTAAATTTGGATCCTATAAAAACGTTGTTAAAGGCATTGAAATTTCATTTTTATTATTTTGTTTGAGTTACCCGCTTCTCATACAATAACTTCAAAAGTTGATTGTCCCCAAGGTGCAACCACACCACCTTTACAATAGTTTGTGTATCGTTGATAATAAGATGCACTAGGGAGAAGGTCAACAACTATAGGGAATTTCTCGCAGCAATGAGGAATGTTGCCTTTGAACCTAGAACAATCTCCTTGTTCTATTGTTTGAGTTCCTAGCATATTCTAACTTCTTTCTTAGCCCAAGACCATCCTAACATCCATCCCAGATTCTTTATTTGTCGAAACTTTTGGGAATTGTTTATTGTTACTAATACCTAATGCCTGATAAAAGAAAATACACAAGTTTGAGAAAGCTTCTTACATGTTCAAAAGCTATTTTCATAAGCTTCTTAAAGGATAAATTTTTAACCAGCTATTATATTCCCTCTAGTCTTAAATATAAGAAAATAATACTTACTTTTTAGATACATTAATGAAAGTTTGATGTATCTAGTCTAGTCTATTTTATTAACCAAATACATTAATCTTTCATTGTATCTAAAAAATAATTAAAACTTTTTCTTATATTAAGGACGGGAGATAGTAGCTTATATGAAAATAGCTTATTCATAAGAAATTATATGATAAGCACTTGATTGATTAAGCTATTTATATATCCAAACATAACGTGGTTCTACACTGCTTAAATAGCTTAATTTAATTTATCTTTACTAAGACAATAATGCATTGTTTGTGAATGATTTATGAAAAAATTGAAGGTATAGGGCTAAAGCACTGTCTGGTATTTAGTTGCTTCCTATATATGGTCAGTCTCTTTGTTAGATTTTAAAGTATTACTTTATAAATGTTCTCTAAAATTTAGCTTTGTGTGAGAATATTAGAGTTGCATTGCGGATTTTATTATTAGAACGTGTACATCATTGAAATGACACATTGTGCGTAAGTATTTTTGAAGTATTTGATCATCGAATTTTCATGTTTTTTAAATAAATAAAATTCTATAAATATTTAATTTTTAAGTTGTTTGCAATATTTAAATTTAGAATGAAAAATGTGAAAAAAAATGACTAATGAAAACAAGCACGTTTTGACAGTCCTTAAATATTTAAAAGAAGCATATGACAACTATTTTTGTAAAAAGCATTCTGTAAATAGGGGCTATGACAGCGTTTATATTTAAATAGCGTTGTCTAAAGCCAGGTTTAATATTGAAGCTAGGTAGGACACCGCTTATTTTTACAAAGCGTTGTCTAAACAGAGGGTATGACAGCACATAAAACATTAAAGCGCTGTCAAATGTTAGGCTACAACGATAACATATAATAGCACTTTACATAAGCACTATCTAAAGGCAAAATAAAATAGTGTTTATGAGTAGAAAGCGTTGTCTAATAGTAAGGTAATATAGCGCTTATGAGTAGAAGTGTTGTCTCATGGTAAGGTATGATAGCGCTGTCTAAAGTCAAAATAAGCTCTTTCTAAAGCCTTTTTGCCATAGTGTTTGTTTGAAATTGCAAGTGCAATAGGCACACCGCTTCTAATCGACGACCCCACTTTTGTATATATTTTTTCTCAAAATTTACAACTTGAGTTAATAAAAATTTTCCGTTGCTCATTTAAGTTTTTTTTGTCAAGAAAACCATATAGAAAACTTTTCTTATAATTAAATAATAAGAACTCAATTTTAGCCTCTACAATTTTCTTGTAGAAGTGATCTGTTCACTTCAGTCCTTAACAAAATTAAAAAAATTATATCGAGCTTACTTTCTATGATGTTTTCATAAGAGGTCTGATTCAACTTTTGACTCATTGTAATACGGAGACTAATTTGATTAATTTCGCTCTTGTATGAAAATATCAAAGAATAATTTGACATTATTCTTGTCAAAAATTGAATTGAACTGGAAAAAATTATACTAATAAATTAAAATGGATGGTCTTTATTCTAAACAAAAATATATTAAAATGGGGTATGAAGAACTCTAACAAATTAACAACTCTCTGATTAAATTGTCTAAAAACGTCTCTAAATTACTACGCGGATACGAAATTTGAAGACCTAAATTTCTTATTCTTCTTCTTCTTCTTTTTTTTTTTCATAAAAGAAGACCTAAATGTATACTCGACCTCTGAATAAATTAATAATCATCACAAGCATAATATTTTTAATTTTTAACATGGAACACCATATAATTATAATCCGCAAAAATACCATCAAAGACTATTTTATTTTTCAACGGTGCCTCCATTCATGGTTCTAACTGAAATGAGCAAAATATTTTATGAAATTTGTTCAAACAAAAATAAAGTAAAGTTTAATTTATTGATGATTAAAATCCATAAAGTTCATGTAAACTTCAACATACTTCAATAGAACTTATTAATGAGCAAGAGACTCGATATCATCTTCAAGCCAAACATCCTCCAATGATCCGAATGGTCTTCTTAGATCCACCGTAAACCCTCCATTCTTGCATGTAATGCACGATTTATTTTCACAAATAACAATCTTAATCCTTCTTAAACGCGAGCTATCCACATGATTATGTAGATCATCGACCGTGTAAAACAGAATTCGACCATCTAGTCCATCCAAAATGCAACTGTGGATTAAATTTACCGTCTCCAACCGTTCCAAGTTATTAAGTACAAGACATAAACCTCTCATGGTCACCGCCATGAACGGAATACTCAATACCTTAAGATTTGGAGCGTTTTTAACTACGGCTGTAGCTAGATCTATATGAAAGGCATCTGTGAACTTTAAACTAACAATATTTGGGCAGTACTTTCCAATTGCACACAAAATGTTAGAACCATGGGCCAATAATAGGGTAATTGTCATTGACTCAAGGTTTCCCCATGATCTCATTGCGGTTTCTATTCCAATGTCTGTTATGTAACCGGATCTTGGTAACACCAATCTTTTTAGATTTGGAGTCCTACAAATTAAATAAAACACTTCAAAATAAGTAGTTTGAATAAGATATAAGTGATTTCAAGCATACAAAATTATTCAAACACCAATCCAAAAAAAAAAAGGTGGTAAGTTAAAAAGGTTACCTTTTAGCAATAGAAATTAAGTGTGAATCTCTCAAGTAGACATAAAAATTAAATATTATGCAATTTATGTTTTCTCCGCTCAAACTTGAAGCATACTTCAAGAATCTAGTCATTTTTAGGCTTGGATGTTCATCCACCCAAGCATTAAGGTTCATCGGTGAATTCAAGCCTCTAAACGTAAGTGTAGATAGATCGAATTTTCCCCAGAGTTCTGGGGCACGACTGGCTTCGTTCCATGATTTACAAACCATTGATGCTACTGCAAGGTCCACAACAGAAAGGGTCGTAAAGATTCTTACAAGAATGTCATAAAACAAGCGATTATTCAAATATTTGCTATCCGAATTATTTGTCTTCATGTTTTGAGTGTTTCCTGCATGAATTAGTATATAAGACATTAAATATTTCGCATAATCATTTTATTAAATTAAACAATCTAATTGAGAATATGATATAGACGATTTTGCTAAAAATTTAAATCAAACAATAAAAGATCAATTATATTTGAACTTAGCAAATATATCGATGTAATTTCAAAGACAACACAAGCACACGTGCGCTATGCAAAAGTTGATAACATACACTTTGAAAGCAAAAAATAAGAAGAACTTATTATAAATATACATGTTTGGTACCATATCCCAACAAAACTTTGCATTAATTTCAATTGTTATACCCATATATATACATATATATTGGGATAATTTGAAAATGAATCCGGTGAATAATTAGAGATCTACTAATTAAAAAAAATCATATTTTGTATGCCTATAATTTAGGGTTAATCAACTAAAATTTTTTGGTACATTTATTAGTTATTTGCACCCTAGTTGTGCAACTTGTTCAATAAAGCCATCTCTTTGCTTTTTGTACATTAATTAACAATCACAAAATGTAAAGCCACATGATTTGGTCTAGTGGTGAGGGGTTTGGATAGTTAGCCAGAAGTCCCGAGTTTGATCCTCAACTCCATTATATTGTAAATAAATAAAAAATCACAAAATGTAAGAAAATTAAAACACATAGAAAATGAAATCTTAAAAGAAAGTAAAACATGTAGTATCGAGTTTAAAGAAACTATGAACATACCTCTTACTCTTTGAATCTTAGCAAAGGTATTTGGTCTCTCTCTCAGGCTCAAACAGTGATTGATTGAAAATAGCTATGACTTTTTCCTCTCTTAAATATATATAGAAAAAGTAAATTAAAGACCTTAAATTGAAATATAAGACTTGTTGACCATTAGTAAAAAAAAGAAGAAGACTTGTTGACCAAAACAAAAAATAATATAAGACTTATTGTTTTGTTTTTTTTATATATAAATATAATGGAAAAGAAAGATATTCAAATCTTTACATAAATGAGTTTTTGACCAAAAAAATGTAGTTTGAAAACTTTAAATGAGTTATATATATATATATATATATATATATATATGTATATATATATATGTGGGTGTGAGCGCGCGCACGTGTTTTTGGACTCCATAAAATTATTCCCTCCGTCTTAAAATATAAGAGAAAAAAACTTATTTTTCTTGTCCCAAATTATATAAGAGGAAAAAAATAAACATTTATCTTTTTCAAGAAAGTTTTTTGCTTATTATATTCTAATTAAATTAAATACAAAATAAATTTAATTTACTCTCTTTTATATATCTTTTCCATAATCATTAACCAATAATTTTTTTTATATCTTTCTATGTAACTTATTTCAAGAAAAATACAAAAAAAAAAAATACATCAAATTATCATGTTTTGGTTTTTTTTTAAATAAGTGTGATTTTTATTTTTCTCTTATAATATAACTTGGGATGGAAGGAATACACTATTTAACCAAAGGGGTGTGGTTGAGCGGTTGGGGCTCATCCTCTCTTAACCAAGGGTCGGGGGTAGTTCCATCCTCACCTTGGGTATGGAGAACCTTTAATTCTTTGGGACAACTATCCCACCCATCGAGGTGCCTCCAATCTAGCAAATGATTAGTCACTGCGTTCGACGGTGGATACCCCAGTCTCGACAAAAAAAGAAGGAATATACTATTTCAAGTTTAATCCCTATTAAATTTTGATGGTATAATTTTAGTCCTCATAACATTCATGTTTGGAAAATAGTCCCTATTTTTTTTTTTTTTTGTTGCAAAAAATAGATATTTTTGAAAGGGTTAAATGTGTTTTTAATCTACTACAAAATAGAGACCTTCTAAGTTTAGTCCTTACTTAATTTTTCTTAAATTTTTAATTATAGAAATATTACCATGCACTTAGTTTTGCTCTCTGCCGTTAAATCAACATGTATATTTAATTTTTAGATGATTTTTCCGCAAGTATGTTCTATTTGATATGTAGATCACGATTTCCATTACTTTTATGTCGAATTTTTGTTATCTAAAAAAATTCATATTTAATTCATATCATGTTAAAAAATTTTAAATTTTAGTAAATAAACTTTATAATTAAGCAAATTTAGTTTTAGTAAACTCTATGCAAAAAATAAATTATAGGGACTAAAAATATCATAAAAATTAATTAAAGGCTAAACTCAGAAGATTCTATTTTGAGTTTAGCCCTTAATACTTCGCCGTCGGATAATACTTCTAACCTATTATTGACGTCGCCGTCGGAGAAGCCATGAGGTTGTTAAGCGCACTGAAGTGGGTAAATGAGTTACAACTAAGAGACCCGAATTTCGAAATGGAATGTACAAGAGTGGTGGATTGTGTTTATAGTAGCATAACCTACAGTTAGAACTTGGTGATATACATATTGTAGCTAGAAGTCTTATGAACTCTCATGTTAAGTTCATTCGGAGACAAGCAAATGAAGTTGCCCATAGATTAGTTCGGGAGGCTACATCTTTAGCTAGTTTCTATATTTTTACCGATATTCAACATATGTGTCTATGATATTATTTTGAATGAATAAAGATAATCCCTTTCACTACAAGAATTTATGCATTTCTGGACGGCCAAAAACCGTCCCAAATAGCTAAAAACCGTCTAGAAATGCACCATTCCGGACGGCCAGCGGACGGCCTTGGGGCGCCCCGAATTCGTGGGTCACAAATATTCCGGACGGTCTAAGCCGTCAAGAATTGGGAACAAGAAAATAGACAGAATTTCGGACGGTCCAGACTGTCCAGAAATTCTGACACGTTTGACTACATTTCGGACGGTCCAGGCCGTCCAGAATGTAGGATGACGTTTCGGACGGTCCTGACCGTCCAGAATATGGCGCCTGTGATGAAATTTCGGACGGTCCTGACCGTCCAGAATTTATATCAGATTTAAAAAAAATTATATTTATAATACAAATAATTATTAATTAATATATTTTATAATTATAATTATTAAAAATACAATTTTTTAAAATTTAAAATAATTATATTTAATATATTTATTAATAATATAAAGTTAAAATAAATAAACATTCAATATTAAAACATCCCATAATATTGCGATAAATAATAATATTGTCATAAAATAACAATCCAAAACAAATAAAAATATTGTCATGATATTACAAACCAATTAAACATAAAACGAAAAGAAAAATTCAATGATGATCTGCATAATCTTGTTGTAGAGCGCCGTAGGAATGGCCGCTTCCTCCTCCTCCTCCTCCTCCTCTTCCTCCTCTTCGTACTCTTGGGCCGCCTCTCCCTTGCACCGGATGGGGGTCATAACTTTGGACGTAAAATTCCTCACCCGCATTAGCCCATAATGAATCATCATCAACACAAATAGCATCATCACTATTTAGAAGGTCTTCAAAATCCCTGCGCACTTGTGAAGGATCATCGCGGGGCGGCGGTAGTGGATGACGCTGGCGCGGCGGGTACGGCATCGGTTGTGGCTGAGGCTACATATGGTACGACAATGGTTGTGGCTGAGGCTGCTGAGACTGGTACATCTGTGGTTGTGGTTGAGGCTGATGCTGATACAGTGGTGGTGGTTGCTGCTGGTACTGCTGAAACATAGCTACTGCCTGAGCCAATTGTGTTTGCAGGTCCTGATTCTGCTGTTGCTGCTGAGCAAGGTGAGCGTCCATTTCTGCCTTGTGTTGAGCATGCCTAGCCTCAGCTTCTTCTTTGTACCTCTCAAATGCCTCAGCTTGAGCTCTAGCAAGGCCCGAACTCGTCATGCCACCAAGACTGTAACTAGAGGAGCCCATATCAACGTATCCAGTCGGAGTCTTCTGAATAAGGCTAGAAGAATTACCAACACCTCTAACACGGCCTTTTTGCTTGCCTCCAACTAACTCCACATATTTTTTTGTATATATGGCAACCTTTTCCTGTTCAGAAGCTTTCTGAGCCGGAGGAAGAGTTTCTTGATGTTGCTCAAAACTCTTCATATATTCACATATGGACTCCTACACAAATAAAAGGAATAAAAATATATTAATTAACATCTTATAACAAAGAATTATATATATATATAATAAAAAAAGTTTAAATTAAAGGTATTTACCATAATTGTTTTACTTTTTTCACTGTCCCAACTTCCGTCAGCTGATTTATGCACCAATTCATACATTTGAAGTGGAGTAGGTGGTCGGCCATACTCTCTCTCATATAGCAGTCTAAGTGTAGAAGCTGATGTAGAGCCTAAGGTGTGATGACTAGCTGTAGCATCCTTAGCTCTGTTTTCTCTGTTTTGTGCACAAATTTTCTTGTACTCAGCATCTTCCCACTTCAACTTCAAAAGTGGCCACACATCATCACCAATCCATTTTAATTTATCGTCCCTTTCATCTTTTGTGCGAGCTTCAGACAACTTATGTGACAGTCGATGAAAGACTTTTGTGTTAAAAAATTTCATTACAGCATCAGTTTGGTTTCTCATCCACGTGCATTTTTCCTACATTATATATAACAAATTGTTAAAAAAAACTAAATAATAATAATTTATAAATATATTAAATTAATGAGTTATCATAATTTATTGATAGTTTGCACTTCTTCATAACTTACACAAAATACTCCCCAAAATATATTCCAGAACTTGCCATCATCATCCTCCTGAACTTCGCCCCAAGTCAACCAAGGCTTTTGATACTTTGATTCTATCACCTTTGTGATGACTTTGGCCACTTGGGTCTGTGGATGTAAACTACGTACAAAAGCAATTTCAGTTGATTATATTATAATAAATGTCAGTCATCAAAAAATTACACCGAATATTTTTGTAAAAATTACAGCATGCCAATCAATATCATCATCCGGTCGACCATCATCTTCAATGCGTGCTATGTCGCTCGTCTGAGGCATATCAGTAAATCCAGAATGGTAAACAACTTTCTGTCTCAACTTGTGGGCAGGCACAACCTTTTTTTTACGTATCCTTCTTGATCCTGATGGTTCACCGGATCCTGATGGTTCACCTGACGATGACATATCTACATGTATACAAGTGCAAAGAAATATATATAATAAGACAAACACAAATAATATTAGTGAGTACAAAACAAAGACAAATAATATTAGTGAGTACAAAAACAAAGACAAATATATAAAAAGACAAATAATATTGTTCTTACTAGACAAATTAAATCTAAAGACAAACAAAGACAAATAATATTGTTCATACAAGACAAAGACAAATAGAAATCAATTATCATTATCCCAATCATCATCATCATCGTCGTCGTCTTCTTCTTCAATTATTTCTTCATCTTCATCTACATCACCATCTGAAGGTACATCTTCTAATTCTTCTTTCAACTTGAATGACATCATTTACATTAGACATTTCATCAATTTGGTATGGGATATCATCTTCAACTATTTCATCTTTTTCAATTCGCCCCCTTGGTTTAGTAGTTATTGCGACACACCAGCCTCGTTTGTCAACTCTTGTTGAAGGGTAAGGAATATAGTAAACTTGTCTGACATTGTGGGCCATTGCAAATGGATCAAAAAGGCGATATCTCATGTTCATTTTAATGTCTACGGTGTTGGTCTTTGGATTAAACTTTGTACCCCTGGATGATGGATCAAACCATTGACAATAAAACAATACTACATTTTTTTTGTAGTCTAAGTATGGATATTCGATTTCGATTATGTTCTCAATGACACCATACCAATCATCTTCACCATTTTCAGTCAGACCTTTCATACACACTCCACTATTTATTGTTTCTTTTCCTTCAGTCCACCTTTGTGTATGAAATTTGTATCCATTGACGAAGTAAGTGTGCCATTGTTTAACATTTGACTTTGGCCCATCAGATAAGTTAATCAAGTGTTGAACGATAGGAGTTGGGTCTTGAAGATACATGTGTTTTCTAAACCATGCAGGAAACAATGCATCAGTTTGAGCACTTTTATTTGCCGCAGTTATTCCCTCCGAGGTCAAAAACAACCTGAAGTAAATAATATTGTAAATATTAATATACGACTCATGCATTCATTATATATTATGTGGATTATTTTCACTCACTCATAGTAAGGCTGAACTTCTTTGCAATTAATCAACACGTGTACATGCGCCGATTTTAGCACTTTGTGTTCAGGAAAAAACACTTTCTCCGCACCAGCATGACGTCCAGGCAAGTTGAATACAGAAAGGTTGAAGGGGTGAATTATATCACTTGTTTCAACTTCATTCCTGATATTTCTTGTCAACAATGAAGTGTCTTTGAAATAATGAGAACAAAAATGAATAGTTTCACGGTGTAAATAAGTTGCACAAATTGAGCCTTCAACCCTTGCTTTATTTTTCACTGAACGCTTTGAATCTCCCATGAACCTATATTTATATATGATGAATTAAATTCAAATGTATATATATAAACCAAATATTACATTACTTGATAAATATATATATATATATATATATATAAGTAGGAATTGTACCTCTCAAACGGATACATCCATCTATATTGTACTGGCCCACCAAGTCTAGCTTCGTTTGCAAGATGAACTACAAGATGTTCCATAGAATCGAACAATGCAGGAGGAAAAATTCTCTCCAACTTACACAAAATCATTGGAATGTCTTTTTCCATCTTTATGAGATCATCTTCTCTCAATGTTGATGAACATAAGTTTTTGAAATATTGACTAAGCTCAATAAGCGGATTTAGGACATGTGGTGGCAAAGTACTAAAGGCAACAGGGAGTAAAGACTGCATAAAAACATGACAATCATGACTTTTCATCCCCCGCATCCTTCCATTTTCAACATCTGCACATCTTGCCAAGTTCGACGAATAACCATCTGGCATCTTCAGTTCTTTTATCCACCGACAAACAGATTTTACTTCATCAACAGACAAAGTATAGTTCGCACGAGGTTTTAAAAACTTGCCATTATCCAATTCCACCAACAACAGATCATTGCGTCTACAAAGCTTCACGAGATCTTTTCTAGCTTTGTCATTATCCTTAGTTTTTCCTTTGACATTCATTACAGTGTTGAAGAAGTTTTCAAAGACATTTTTTTCAACATGCATAACATCAAGATTGTGTCGTAAAAGATTGTCTTTCCAATAAAGCAAATCCCAAAATATGCTTTTTTTGGTCCAATTGTGCTTCTTTCCATATCCCAGCGGTTTTGAGGATACGCCTCGCACTATCATCACCTTTGGAATATCTTTCACCTCGTTAAAGACTGCTTCAGATGTCATATTAACAGGTGGACCACGAGTTTCAAACTGATCCTTAACAAATGCATTTTTGTTTCTTCTAAATGGATGATCAAAAGGAAGGAAACGACGATGGCAATCAAACCAAGATGGCTTTCCACCATAGTCTAACGTGAACGCTTTTGTATCAGTCATGCAATGAGGACATGCCAATCTACCATGTGTCCCCCATCCAGACAGCATACCATAAGCAGGGAAATCATTAATGGTCCACATCAAAGCTGCTCTCATATGAAAATTTCGTTTTCAGCTGATATCATATGTCACAACACCGTTCCACAGTCGCTTCAAATCATCAATTAAAGGTTGTAAGTAGATATCAATTCCGACTGTTGGACTGGATGGACCTGGTATTACAGCAGCTAAAAACATGTAAGGCTTTGACATGCACATGTCAGGTGGAAGATTGTAAGGGGTAACAATGATAGGCCAACACGAATATGGAATGGCTGATACTTGAGTGTATGGAGTAAATCCATCAGAGCATAACCCTAACCGTACATTACGTGGTTCAGATGCAAACTCAGGATTAACTTCATCAAAATGCTTCCATGCCAAACCATCAGACGGATGTCGCAACTCTCCTGAATTTTTTCTTCTTTCATAATTCTCGGAGTGCCACGACATTTTCTTTGCAGTTTGCAATGATGCAAACATCCGTTGTAAACGTGGTATTATAGGGAGGTAAAACATTGCCTTTCTTGGAATTGGCTTTTGCCGACTAGAACGGGAATTTTTCCTGGCACGATATCTTGGTTCATGACAAAAAGTAATCCACCATCATTCACACCGAACTCGTTGTTATAGAACAACATACACCCATTAACACAACAATCAATTCTATTCACTCCTAATCCTAACTTTGCCACTAATTGTTTTGCAGCATAAAAACATTGTGGCATGTCAGTAGGATTTCTGGCTGTCTCCAACATCAATTTATTCATCAAATCCATCGCCAATTCTGGAACTAAAAATTGGGATTTCAAACCCAAAAGTCTAACACACACTGTCAACTTCGAGTGTTGCGCCCCCTCATACAATGGTGTATTTGTTTCTTTCAACAGAACATAGAATCGCTGGGCTTCTTCATTTGGAAGTTCATCTCCATCGTATTCATCATCATCTGATTCATTGTTCACAGCATGAATGCCGAAAGCATTCGATAACATATCATTCATCTCGTTCAACGGATAATGCTGATAATTTTGTTCGACCAATTGCGTTGCAACACTACTTGAAGCACCTTGATCGACTGGAACATTAAAGTTGCTAGCAGAATCCGAGACAAACGATTCACCATGACTCGACCAAATATAATAATTTGGTTGGAATCCTCTAGTGTACAAATGAAATTTGATGTCATCTTCACTTCCAAAACGTGTACATTGACAAACCGCACACGGACATCTAATTCCCCCTTCACTAACCACAATGGGTCTTCGTTTGACGGCATTGATAAATAACTCAACCCCAAATTTAAAATATTCTCTAACTTGACCTCTCTTTCCAGGATCGTGTCTATCATACATCCAACTACGATCCATGATTAGCTACGAGCTGAAATTTAATTTTAATTATAAAAGTTAAATTTTTTTGCTTTTTTTAAAATTTAAATACATATACTAAATAATTTAATAATATTCTTAATTAAATTATAACCAGTTTTTTAATATTGATATAATTGCCTTTTAATATTTTTAATATTTTTTATTAATAACATTTTAAATTAAATTATAACCAGTTTTTTAATATTGATATAATTTATTTTTTTATTATTGCAAAAATTAATTATAATCAGTTTTTTAAATTTAAATTTTAGTATATTTAATTTCTTTTTTATTTCAAAAAATAAATAATTAAATTAAAATTCAAAAATGAAACTTTATTTTTTTTTTGTATATTAAAGTTATTAAGTGTTATCATTTTTCTACCAAAACAAATAAAAATAAAGTTCAAATTTTGTCCTTTTTTTAACTTTTAATCGGTCCAACAAATATACAAAAAAAAACAATATATAAATTTAAAAAAAACAGTATTATAATTAATTTAATTAAAAAACTGTTTTTTTTTTATTGTTAAACTGTAATACTAACAGTATATTAAAAAACTGTTTTTTTTAATATATTTATATATTGTTAAACTGTTTTTTTAATATAATTTTGTCCTTTTCTTAACTTTTTGACAATTTTAACAATTTATAAATATATTAAAAAACAATATATAAATATATTAAAAAAAAACAGTTTAACAATTTTAACAAAAAAAAAACAGGATATAAAAAATTCCGAAAATTTTAAATAAAAAAAAACAGTATAAGAACCTAAATGTAAAAAAATTAATTAGTATACTAAAAAAATTCGAAAATTATATTATAATTATTTTTTTTAATTCCGAAAATTAATTAGTTAAAAAAATTTCGAAAATTACAGTTTTATTTTTTTTTTACTGGAATTAAAGTTTTATTTTTAAGTATACTAAATTTAATTAAAGTTATAATTTTCTACACATATATAAAAAAAAATAGTATAAGAACATAAATGTAAAAAAAAAAAACAGTTTACAAATACAATTTATCAATTTTATGAAAGCGTAAAATTTACATGCACATTATTCGCATAAAAAATAAATTATATTTCATAAATTTAAATTGCACTACTTACTTGATGGCCGAGTAGAGTTTGGCTTGAAGCTTTACTACGCTATCACGCCACAACGATCAAATCAACAAAATGATACTAAACAAAAATAATAACAAATAATGTTAGTATTAATAACTTATTATTTAATAAAATAATAGACTAAATTTTTACAAATAATAACCACTTACAAAATCTTGAAGAAACTAAATAGAGGGATGATGGAGATTATTTACATGATAGAAAAGTTTTAGAGAGAGGATTTGGTTGAAAGGATTTGGTTGAGAGGATTTGATATTGGAAGAATTAGAGAGAAGTTTGAGAGAGAGAAGTAAAATGTAGGAATGAAGTTGAAGTGGAGAAAAATTTGAAGGAATGAGATATATATGGAGCCATAAGTAACCGTTGCATTAATTCTGGTGCACCAATTCCGGACGGTCAAAGCCGTCCATAATAACAACCCTGATTTTTTGAAATTCGAAGCAATTCCGGACGGTCAAAGCCGTCCAGAATGTATCCCGCGATTTTTTGAATATTCCATTTATTTCGTCATTGATTTGGGACGGTCATGCCCGTCCGGAAAACTCAACGGTCAATCCGTCATTTGTTTAGGACGGCTTAGGCCGTCCGGAATGATAATTGATTTCTTTATTTTATTGCTTTTAATTTCGGACGGCTTAGGGAGTAATTTCGGACGGCTCAGACCGTCCATAATTTTGGGACGGCTTTGACCGTCCATAATTAATTTAACCCTTCGTTCCAAATTCGAGGTATTCTTGTAGTGTTTATAGTCAAAAAGAAAAAAGTCCAACATGATAATAAACCACTGCACTATGTTAAAAGACTATTCTCTCCGTCCTATATTATAAGAGAAAAAACAAAAATCACACTTATTAAGAAAAAGTAAAATATAATGATTGGAAGTATGTTTTTTTGAAAATGGTTGTTTGAAAAAACGTAAAAACAATTTTTATTGATTGTTGTTTATAGAAAAAGTAAGAGAGAGTAAATTTTTTTTAAAATGATGAATGTTTGTTCCTTTTCTCTTATATTATGAGACAAAAAATAAGCATTCTTCTCTTATATTATAGGACGGAGGGAGTATTTCATATTTCAATAACAATAATAAGTTAATAACCATACTACTAAAAACCATACAATGTCTCCAAACATGATTCCAATTCAAAATGAGTACAATGTTTATGAAATACTTGCCAACAAAAAGGAAAAGAAAGTTTTGTTAATGGTTAAATTAAAATCATAAAGTTTTATTGGTAGTTAAAATCATAAATTAAAGTTTTATTAATATGGAAAAGAACCATCTCATACGCAAGAGATCTTATCTCATCTTTACGCCAAATATCCTCTGAGGGTCCATATGGTAGTAGTCTTCTTGGATTTCTCGTATTCTGATTTTTGCATGATCTTCTTCAATAAAACATAAACTTACACGAATCAACACAATTTAATACATCAAGGATGGAGTATTCATGAAGTTCATTATTATTAGAGCACACAAATACTCAAGAGAAGGATATTAGTTCCAAGGCATAATTAGTGCATTTTAGCTGCTAAGTAATATAGAATTATAACACTATGTACTTTAGATCAGCTACATGATGGTGTATCATTACTAGTGTGTACCACCTACTTTGTATATATACACCTTGTATTCTCTCTTACAATCAATGAATCATTATGCTTTCATTCACTTTTCTGAATTCATAATATGGTATCATCGTTCTCTCTCGGAGAGAAAGTTAGTTACGATCCCTAACAAACTTCTCAACCGTTTCCGTTGCAACCTCCATGATTTCTCTGCATCTTCATCTTCTTCGTTGAAGCTTCTTCCCTTTCTACCATTGATTCTCTGCCATTCCTTCTTCTTCTTTTGGTGTTTATCAACGCTCTGTTACAATGCCTCCTCGTCTTGCTCTGATCGTTCCTCCGCCGCAGTTGAACAACGCCGATTCCATTTTCTATGTGCATCCGAGTGAAGGTCCAAATTCGTTAACTGTGACACCACTTCTTGATGGATCCAATTACCTCGCGTGGAGTCGTTGGATGAAACGTGCTCTCGGTGCCAAGAATAAGCTCGCTTTCATTGATCGTTCAACTCCAGTTCCAGATCTTCAAGATCTGAATCGCATTCCTTGGAAGCGTTGTAATCATCTGATACATTCTTGGATAATCAACTCTGTCACTGCGTCTATTGCTTCGACGCTTGTTTTCCATGAACACGCCATTGATGCGTGGGAAGATCTACAAGAACGTTTTGCGAAAGCTGATCGTATTCGTATCGCTTCTCTACGTTCTACTCTCAACAGTCTCAAACAAGGTACGAAATCAGTTCTTGATTATTTCACTGAAATGCGTACTCTATGGGAAGAACTCAATTCTCATCGCCCTATGCCGAATTGTACCTGTCCACTTCAATGTCGTTGTGATGCGATGCGTTTAGCTCGCACTTATCGTGCTGAAGATCAGATTATTCAATTCCTCACTGGTCTTAATGAGCGATTTTCTGTTGTTAAAACTCAAGTGTTGTTAATGGATCCTCTTCCGACTATGAACAAAGTTTATTCCCTGGTTGTTCAGGAAGAAAGTAACCATGTTGTGATGCATCATGATTCATCTGTCTCTGATGATAGTAATGTTTTACTCAATGCTGCTGATGCAAGGAAATATCCACATCGCGGGAAAGCTCCCATCAATTATGGTAAATCTAAGGGTGATTCAAGGCATTGCACCTTTTGTGACAAAAGTGGTCACACTGTTGATTGGTGCTACAAGAAGCATGGTAATCCAAATTTGCGTGCTAATTCTGGTGTGAACAATGCTACTTCCCATGCTTCAGATTCTTCTGCTTCTAATAGTAACACTGAAGGTGCTTCTTCAAGTTCTAATGCTGGTTTATCTCTAGAGCAGTATGATCAGCTTCTTAGCTTGCTTCAACAAGTGAATTTAATGCCTCAAGTTTCCTCTTCCTCTGGTCCTAGCACTAATCATGTCCAAAGCTCATCTTTAAATGAGCCAGGTTCTGTTTCCTCTAACTCTTTTTCTTCTTCCAATATCCATAGTGCTACTTCATGTTCTGTTCAGTCAAATTTTAACTATTGGCTTATTGATTCTGGTGCAAATGAACACATTTGTTCATCTCTTCAATGGTTCAGCTCGTATTATAGAATTAAACCTGTTAGTGTTAGTTTACCTAATGGTAATTCAGTATTAGTTCACTTTGCTGGTCATGTCAGATTTTCATCACATTTATTTTTAACCAATGTCTTGTATTCACCTTCTTTCAAACTGAATCTCATTTCTGTTTCAAAATTGTGTCTTTCTATCCCTTGTAGCATCTTGTTTTCTCACAACAAATGTGTTATACAGGAGAGGACCTCCAAAATGATGATTGGTTTGGGTGATCAAGTGGATGGCTTATACAGACTCATGGTGGATGATTCACATCCAACTTTACCTACATACAAGCCTCCTTTAGCTTCTTGTTTGATTAATTCAGTTTGTAATTCTAGTACTATTGATTCTTCTTGTGTAATACCTACTTCTGCCTTATGGCATTTCAAATTAGGCCATTTATCTCATAGAAGATTAGCTCATATGAAGCAATTGTATTCTGATATTACATTTGATAATAAATCAATTTGTGACATTTGTCATTTTGCCAAGCAAAAGAAGCTGCCCTTTCTTTCTAGCCATAATATTGCTTGTTCTAAGTTTGAATTGTTGCATTTTGACATATGGGGGCCTATTTCTATTGCTTCTGTACATAACCATAAATATTTTCTCACTATTGTGGATGATTTTAGTCGTTATACATGGATTATTTTACTCAAGTCTAAAGCCGAAGTTTCTGTTCATGTTCAAAACTTCATTATTTCTATTCAAAATCACCACAATCTCACACCCAAATATATAAGAACAGATAATGGCCCTGAATTTCTTTTACATTCCTTTTATGCTTCCAAAGGAATTATCCATCAAACTTCTTGTGTTGAAACCCCTCAGCAGAATGGGAGGGTGGAAAGGAAACACCAACATCTCTTGAATGTAGGCAGAGCCTTACTTTTTCACTCCAAACTCCCAAAGCATTTCTGGTCTTATGCCATTTTATATGCCACTTTTCTTGTCAATAGAGTCACCACACCTCTTCTTCACCATAAGTCTCCATATTAGGTTCTATATGATTCTTTATCTGATGTATCTCTTTTTAAAGTTTTTGGTTCTTTGTGTTATGCCTCAACTTTGCTTCAACATAGAACTAAACTTGACTCTAGAGCTAGAAAAGCTGTTTTCTTGGGTTACAAGTCAGGCTGTAAAGGCTATGTTCTTTTTGATTTGCATAGCAGAGAAATTTTTATATCTAGACATGTCATCTTTTATGAACATATCCTGCCTTATCCATCATCTAATTCTAATCCCACTACTAATTGGGATTATTTTTCTTCTAACCATTCTGCCCCATCATCACATACTAGCACTTCTTTACCTTCACCCATCACCAACTCTCCTCCTTCACCAATCCAACCTGTGAGAAAATCCTCTAGAATCAAACATCTTCCTTCTCATCTCAATGATTTTGTCTGTAATAATGCCCTTGATCATTCCACCAATGCATCTTCAGGTACTCTTTATCCTCTTTTTCACTGTTTATCTTATGATTCTTTGTCTGCACACCACAAATCTTTTGCTATGTCTCTTACTGCACACACTGAACCTAAGTCTTATAAAGATGCAATCAAATTTGATTGTTGGAAACAAGCTATGCAAGCTGAATTGACTGCTCTACAGGATACTGGTACTTGGATTATTGTTGATTCTCCACCCAATGTGAAGCCTATTGGGTGTCGATGGGTGTATAAGATCAAATATCATGCTGATGGTAGTGTTGAAAGATACAAAGCACGTCTTGTTGCTAAGGGTTATAACCAAATAGAGGGTTTGGATTACTTTGATACTTATTCCCCTGTTGCTAAAATGACTACTGTCCGAATGGTTCTTGCTTTGGCTTCTCTGCACAAGTGGTTTATTCACCAACTTGATGTCAATAACGCATTTTTACATGGTGACTTGAAGGAAGATGTGTATATGCAGTTACCACCAAGTTTTACTAGTGGTCCTAACAAAGTATGCAAGTTGGTCAAGTCTCTCTATGGGTTGAAACAAGCAAGTCGCCAGTGGTATGATAAACTTACCTCTCTTCTACTGTCTCATGGCTATAAACAAGCACATTCAGATCATTCTCTCTTTATCAAGCAAGACCATTCTAATTTCACACTCATCTTGGTATATGTTGACGATGTTATACTTGCTGGCAACTATATGGCTGAGTTACAATTTGTCAAGACTCTGCTTCACACTTCATTTAAAATCAAGGATTTGGGTCAGTTGAAGTATTTTTTGGGTCTTGAGGTAGCACACTCTTCCACAGGTATCTCACTATGCCAAAGGAAGTATTGTCTTGATTTGTTGGCTGATTCTGGTTTAACTGTTGCTAAACCTGTCTCTACTCCATCTGATCCTTCTATCAAATTGTATAATGATGACAGTGCTCCTTGATAAATTTGATAATGAACTTCACGAATAAACCTCCAAATGTTCCAAACTATTTAATACATGACATAAACCTCTCATGTTCACCCTTATGCTCCGAATACTCAAAAAAACCTTTAGGTTAGGAGCGTATTTAACCAAGGCTTTAGCATGTTAACGTTCTTGTACAAAACAATATGTGAACTTTAAGCTAACAATGTTTGTGCAATATTTCGCATCAAACAAGTTAATATAATGGACCATTGAGATAATTATAATGGACTGATCAAGGCTTCTCCAAGATCGTAGATTACAATTACTTCAATAGTCCATTATATTAACTTGGAGTCCTGCACATTAAAGAACACATATATGTGGTTTTGGTTCAAAAGGTTTATACAACTTTTTTTAACAAATTAAAAAGGTTTGTGTAATTAACATGTATTTAAATTACAAAAAATGTTACCTTTCAGCAATTGAGATTAAATGCACATCTCTCAAGTAGACATAATAATTAAATACATTATGCAACTTATATTTCCACCACTCAAATTTGAAGTATACTTCAAGAATTGAGTCATTTTATAGCAAATGGCCTCAATGGTTTATTCATGTCTTTTAAACTTAGTGTACTTATGGATTAGATCGATTTTTTTTCCAGAATTTAGGAGAACTACTCGCTAAATTCCAAAACTTACACAAACCATAGAAGCTATTGCAAGGTCTGCAACTCTAAGAATTGTAAAGATTCTTACCAAAATCTCATAAAACACGTGATCATTCAAATGCTTGTTAGGGGAAATAGTTGTCTTCGTGTTTCAATAATGTTTCCTGCACGAGTTATTAATTATATGAAGACATTAATTGTTTGTTTAATTACATATATGGTTTTAATAAATTAAACAATCTAATTGAGAATATATATCATGGATGATCAAGCTAAAAAGTTAAATCAAACAAAAATGGATCAATTATATTAATATTTATAGCAAATATATATGTACTTGACTAGAATATATAGACACACATCCATATATATGCACTATGCAACTAACTATAGGTTGATAATTCTTACAAAAAAAAATAATAATTAGAATATCCTATGATATATATGTAAATATATGAGGTGTGACAACAATAACTCTAATGCACATATATATTAGATTTAAATAAAAACAAAAATATACAACTAGAAACAATATCAGACAACGATGAATTTAAAAATCAACTCAAAATCTTAGGAATCATAAAAAAATTAAATTTCAATTGATAGAGATCGAGGGGTTTCATTACCCTTTAATAAAATGTATATGAAGTCCTAAATAACAAAATCCATATTATTTATGCCTAACAAATTTCATAAATTTATTAGTTAGATTCTCCCCAATTGTGCAACTAGAAACAATATCAGACAACAATGAATTTAAAAATCAACTCAAAATCTTAGGAATCATAAAAAAATTAAATTTCAATTGATAGAGATCGAGGGGTTTCATTACCCTTTAATAAAATGTATATGAAGTCCTAAATAACAAAATCCATATTATTTATGCCTAACAAATTTCATAAATTTATTAGTTAGATTCTCCCCAATTGTGCAATTTGCTCCCAATAGTTGTTTCTTGTGCATTTCAACATTCCCAATAACAAATGTAAGGAATTAAACAAGACACATACATATATAGTATTAAGTTTAAAGAAATTAGGAAAATTATGAACATACCTTTCCTACTGTACCACATTGGATTAAGAAACTTAGACAAATTTTACTTTATCCACATATTTTTATTTTGGGTATATAACACTATTTATTAGTTCTTACAATACCACATATATTCTTTGTATTTCGGGATACTTAACACTATTCATTAGGTCCCACAATAAACATTATTTTAATTTAAAAGATTCTTGCATAAAAATCTTTTCTTACAAATAAAAATTAAGTACTGTCATGTGTACTCTTTAGTAACAAAAAAATTTAAGTATAAGTATTTAGACTAAAAATTTAGCTAAAAATCTTACAATAAAATTGCTCTTAGGTATTAAACTTGTAAAAAAAATTTTAAGGTTATGAGTGCCTTTATTTGGTAAAAAGAGTGTTAGTGTATCCATTTAAGTTGGTGTGAGCTGGGATGTATGACTTAGAGCATCAATAGTATTATTATCAGATTACTTATAAATGTTGTTCACTATTAACTACCAGCATGAAAGCAAAGTGACATGGCATAGAGTGGGTTTGTTATTTTTAGTTCTCGGTAGTAAAGTAGTCTACGACAGCTGATGTAATTTGTCATTATTTCAAGTACATCAAAATACATTGAAGTGAGATCAAATATATCAAAATTAATTATAAATAATAAATAAATAAATATGTGGGGTTAAATTTTGGTTCTTTATAAACACTTTTATTAAAGTAAAAATTACTCAAATCAACTATAAATTTCTTAAATCTTATACATCACTTTAGACTCACAAAAAATAATTTAATTTACCCAGTTAACTTACTCTCATTAAAGATGCTTTTATGAAGATGTTTTGTCTAGTGTTGCTTTTTGGGAGTTTTTGTTACCACTTTATTTGATTAGTAGATAAATTTTTTTTAGAAAACGATATTTTTTGTGCGCAACTTTACACGGAACACTGTAATAGTAGAGATTAATTTCATTAAAACAAGTGAAATTAATTTAAGGAGTTAACAATCTCTTCAACAAAAATAATTTTTAATATATATATTAATCAAAGATCAAATCCATAATCAAATAATTAAGGAATTCAAATATTTAATAGGTATACTTATTATGTCGTGTTATATTGTGTTGGACTGTTGGTTGCCGTAGCTCTCTAAAATTGTACCATGTAAATGAGTTGAAGGGTTGTTCCTTTATTTCTCTCCTTATTAATGGTGCAACAAAAAAGAAGAAAAAAACACACTATTTTAGTTGTAACAAAAAAATAAATACTCATTATATATTATTCGTTTAGTATACACTTATTTAGTTTAAAGCTAAGGCAGCAATGACCTCTCCTTCAAAGATTGTTATCCCTTTATTATTTGTTTTAATTATTTTGTTATTGATGATCCCCTTGAACACCAACTTCTCAAAAAATTTCTTCACCATTCAAACCTTTTCTAATTTCTTGGTTTCCTTTCATGAAAAATCAAACAATCAATCCAATGAAACCAATTTAGTGCAAAGCTTCAAACCTTTTCTAAGAAGATCTGATTGGAGATATGCCTTCTTCATCGGCTTCAAAAACATTAAAGATCCGTCTTTCAATAGTCCGATGTTGCTCCCAACACTCCCCCAGACTTCCCAACAACGTGCAATTTCCCTCAATGCCAGCAAGTGTTTTCCGGTTGATTTACCTGTTGGTGCAATAACACACACTAATTGTTGTCCACCTATACCATCACCCTTCAAGTTCAAAGATTTCAAAGACTTTGCATATTCAAATATTCCTCTTAGGGTTAGAAAACCATGTCACTTAGTTGATGAAGAGTTCATAGCCAAATTTGAAAAAGGCATTGCCCTAATGAAAGCACTACCTAAAGATGATCCACGTAGTTTCTATCAACAATCCAAAATCCATTGTGCTTATTGTAATGGTGCTTATCATCAACAACACCCTTTTGAGAATCTAAAAGTTGACATTCATAGATCATGGCTTTTTTTTCCTTTCCATCGTATGTACCTTTACTTTTTTGAGAGAATCTTAGGAAAATTAATTGGTGACCCAAATTTTGCATTACCCTTTTGGAATTGGGACTCAATAGAAGGCATGCAAATTCCAAAATATTTCACACACCTGAATTCTTCACTTTATCATAAACTTAGACACAACAATCACATGCCACCACATCTTGTTGATCTAGACTACAATGGAAATGACAATCTTGTCCCTCATGGAAAACAAATTTCTTTCAACCTTGCCACTATGTACAAAGAAATGGTTTTAGCTTCTACAAAAGAATTATTCATGGGAAGTCCTCTTAGACATGGAGATGAGTCTCATCCAGGTATTGAACGGTTTAACGTAAATAAAAGTTATGGTAAAAAAAAACATAAATACAAGTTAATTATATATTATTGCAATCATAATAATTTTTGGAGTTATTTAAGTATGTTTTTTGTCGTTCTAATATATAACAATTTTTATTCTTGTCCTCTAAAAATTTCTTTTAAATTTTAAATTTAGTCCCTATTTTTTTTTACAAAAAATAATTTTTTTTATGACATATCAATATTTATTATAGACCTTAATATATTATTAGCTTAATAGTTTAACTATATTTGATCTTTCCCACCCATTGAGGTGCCTCCAATCTAGCGAGGGAATAGTCACTGCGTTCGGCGGTGGATACCCCGGTCTCGACCAAAAAAAAACTATATTTGATCTTCCTTGTCAAAAAAAAAACTATCTTTGATCTTTAGTTTAACAATTTATCTTTATTTTAAATTTATAGATAATTTAACAAATATTAAATAGTTAATAACAAACTAAGGATATTGTAGCTTTGCAAGGTCTTAATAATGATGCGTAATGCAAGTTTAAAGGGATTTAAAATTTAAAGAACCAGAATTCAAAAAATAAAAATAAAAATTAGAAGGACTAAAAAATAAGAGTTGGCATATTTAGATAATGGACTAAAAATATATTTAACACTATTTTTCAATAATCTATTATTGTCAAGTTTGGTATTAGTCAAAGTGTTCCTTTTAAAATATCTGAATTTGTCCTAAATTTTCTATCTCCATCGATGTTGACGACAGTTTTAAATTACATTTTTTTTCATTAAGATTTCTAGTTTTCTTTGAGCCCAGGGACGGACCCCATACATGCATTATTGGTGGGGTTAAAAAATTTAAACACTTTTATTTCATCTTGATAAATAACAAATTATATAAAATTACTACAAATATAACATGTATATCCAAAAAAACAATAAAACAATAAATCAACAAATTATATCCAAAAAATCACAAAATTTCTATTCGAAAAAAAAAGGATAATAACTTATTGAATAATTGTTAAATTATGCATATATCACTATTGTTTGATGCTTCACAAGTTCCTACTTGTTCTATTCAGTCCAAGATCTTAACTCCAAGAGATGAAACTACGGTGGTGAGTGGTGGTTGAAACGGTGGTTCAGCTCCTTGACACAGGGGGGGGTTCCTGCAAAAAAAGGGACTCCGACGCTCAAGTCAGTAAGTGATCAAGAGGAGAGAATTAGGGTTCAGAAAATCATATCATTGTGTGGTGTCAAACCACGTATTTATAGGCAAAAGTGGGGATGGATGAGAACGGATTCCGTATAGGAATCCTAGCTGTTGAACTAACGGGCGGTTTATCCAATGGTCCTGATGCAGCTGCGCAAGACTCCGTATAGGGCGTGTGTACAGTAATCTTACTGTGGAAAGCCCTTGGGATGCGTGACGGCTGGATACAGCTGTCTTGGGCTGCGAGACGGTTGGATTTGGGCTTTGGAGCATTGGGCTTTTAGCCAGTCCAGAACAGTTGCCCCCGAAGTCAATTGTTTAGAAGAAGTCTAAATATTGGCTTGAATTAGCTTTGTATCCGTTGAGGAATTTTCTGCAAAATTGTTAATCCGGAAATAATAATGAAAATGAATAAGGAGGAGTTGGGAATCTTATTTTACCCGTTTGGAGTACTGTACCCTATTTATATGCCCCCGGGTACAACATCCGTCTTGTGGAGTAGCGCATGTAATTCCGTTATGAAGATGTGTAGCTTTGTAGCTGGGTCTTTCCCTAGAAGACGTATCGTTTTATTCCGTCTTGCCTTCTAGAGGATGCGTTACAGCTGTTTGCATGTGAAGAGTCGTGGCGACTTTATTGGCGGACACCTGTCTCGTTTTCTGTGCGCGCCCGCCAGCTATTAAGTAGAGTACTCAAGTGGTGCGTTGTTTCGAGGCAAAATCTGGGCCGTTGGTTTGAATTTTTCGTCTTCTTTTAATCTGGGTCCTAGAACGTGGTTTACAACGGTTCTATAAATACCCGTTGGTTATCATACTTGTTCTTTTCTTTGCTTCTGCTTCTGAACCCTTATTTTCTTTACTCCGGCGATTCTTGCGGCGATTTCGTTGATTTCAGTTCTTTGTACCGATAATCACTACTTTCGTTTCGAAGAATCCTCTTTTCTCAAAGGTACATCTCTTAATCCTTCTCACTTTTACGTTTAGTTACTCTGCTTGTATCATTATGGCCAATACAGGAAGTAGTATGTTTTTAAGTGAAGATTGTGGAGTACCATATGAACAGGCTCGTTGTTATGAGCGTGATGTTTTTTACATGTCTGTCAAACATGTTGAATTACTTTTTCCCAAGTATAAGGAGGAAATTTTGTACGACGGCTTAACTTATCATTACGTTGATAATGATCATGACATGGTTGCTGTTAGGTTTAGTAACCCTTTCGTGCAGCGTCGTAAACTTGGGTTAGAGTTGAAACTTCTTTTGAGAGGAGATTCTATTTTTGATTTGAGTAATACTGAATTTGAGAGTCATCCATGCTGCCATTTGGACCCATTCTATCTCCATGCTGCCATTTGGACCCATTCTAATGGAGATGCTGAACTTGCTAGGTTAGCAGCAAAAGATATGGCCAGGAAGGGTAAGCGTGAATTAGAATTCCCTGGTGATGCAGCAGAATATGATTGGGTTGTAGAAGACATTTTGGGTACTCCTTCTGTTTTTACTGAAGAGGGTTCCGTTAGGGGAGCTTTTAAGGATGTGGGGTCTTCCATTGATTGGAACGTCAATATTCCTCCGGTGCAAGCGAGACTTTGTACCAATAAATATGCACTTTGCAGTGTCCCTTTACCGGAGGTTCTTGTGAAAGTGTTTCAGTTGCGTTTTCCCTTCACGGACTTTGAAGTGGATTTGCTAGCGCATCTCCGGTTAGCTCCATCTCAGATCCATCCGCTATCCTGGTGCTTCGTCAAGGCGTACCAGTTTTTCTGTGAATATGTGGGAGGTGTTCCTTCTGTTTCTCTTTTTATGAATTTGTTTTACTTGTCAAGAAGTAACAACAACGTGTCTCTCCGTCAAGGATATGTATCCTTCCGTCAAAAGGATAAATTGTTCAAAGTGTATCAAGATTCTTTTAAATGGGACCGGGATAGGTTTTATTATGTTACTCCTCTTAACGAAAAGGCTCACCGGTCCTTATGCCATTTTGCTTCAGACGGTTACGTAGGGGTTCCTGAGTATCCGGATTTTGACAGGTACTTTGAATCTTCTGAGAACTTTGTAAATAATGAGGAAATAAATGCTTCTGGTGAGGGTACTTCTCAACAATTCGTTGAGAAGGTTGCTTCTACCTCTGGGAGTAAGGGGGAATGTCGTTTTTGTAGATCAAGGTTCCCCAAGTACTGGTATAAGGGTCATTTTGAAGTCCCTTCTGGTGATTATCTCTTCAAAGAGAAAGATCTAACTGAGGCTGATAAGACCATGAGGAACATGCTGAGGGAATATAAGGACTCCTTGGCTACTGCCAAGATTGTTAACGGGGAACTGGAACTGGTTCCTGAGGTTATCAGTACGAGACCGTTGATGAGTCGCAAGTCTCGTACCTCCCGTGCTGAAATTTTTGGTGAGATTCCGTTAACATATTCTTGGGTATTGTGTCTCTTTCTCTTTTACTAAAAATTTTTGTTTTTGTGTTTTTCAGATCAAATGGCCTTTAATGCTGCAAATCTTAGGAAGCTTATGGAGGCTAAATTAGAGAATCCACAGCCTTCTGCTGCTGTATCAACTGCTGCTCCTGCTCAAACAGTTCCTGTTGAGCCTAGTGGCTCCGTTCAGCCGGATCCTGTCCTCCAGGCGCCTCCGGCTAAACCTGTTGCTGGTGGAAATTCTTCGGGGGTGGTCAAGAAGAATGACTCAAAGAGAACTGATCCCGTTGAGAAAGTAACGAGTAATGCTCCAACTGCTGAGACTGTGAAGAAGGTGACTCAGCCCAGCAAGCCTCCTCCCGCCAAATCCAATCCTCCTCAACATAAACCTACCCGGAAAACAACTCGTACTGAGTCTTTGCCGACTGCTGAGAAGAAAGATGATCCCAAGACGGTGGGCGAATCTGATTCCAGCTCTACTAATAGCGAGGTATCTGGCTCTAAGAGGAGGAAGTTGGTTCATCAGGATGGAAGGGACTTGGCAAGGAAGGATAAAGTTATCTCTTCTATATCTGTTTCCGGGACTGCCACCCGTCTTCCATCAGCTTTTACCACTCCGGTGACGATGGACAGAAAAACTTGCCTGGGACTTCTCAACTAGGAGGACGTTGATTTTATGAAAAGACAGAAACCTGTTGAACGCCAACGACACTTTGCTGAGGCTGCTATTCTTACTATGCGTGCCACTAGCTGTTTACTCATGGTTGCTGCTCAGAAAAATGATGTTTTCACGGTTGATGATGCTGCTAGGTGTATTCCTCAATTTGAAGGTGAGATATTCTCATTAAAGAATCTTGTGAAAGACTTAGAGGCTGCCCGGGACAAGGAAAAGAGTGCCCACAAAGTTACTACTGATAAGCTGAAGAAGGTTGAGGGTGAACTTAAAACTGCCAATGCCAACTTGAACAAACTTCAAAGGGATTTCAACACGGCTAAAGAAGATGTTCAATCCCGTGATGCCCTTTTGAAGAAAGATAAACAGAAGCATGCTAGTGTCGTTGCTGAGAAGAAAACTCTCGTGGAGGAGAAGGAAAAACTTGAGAAAGATTTGTCCTTGAAAGATAAAGAAATCACCGCTAAGCAGGAAGCAATTGTTGGATTGCAAGACTCTTTAGCCCAGTTTGTGCGAGAGACTGAAGAATATGGGAATCCCGTAAAACTTTGGAAACAACTAGAGGCTTCCCGGGAGAATGAAGAAACGGCTAAAAAGGAGTTGACGGATGGGATGCTTTCTGTTGGTGGTCAGATGGTGGAAATGACCCGGAATATTATGGATCAAGTGGAATTGTTTCATCCTGGAATCAAAATCAACCGGGATTTGATTAACACTTGGGGGAGGGTTATTGATGGCAAAGTTTATCTAGCCGGTGAAGAACCAACTGCACAGAACAATCAAACGAATGAGGGAAAGAAAATTGGTGATCTTTCATCCAGTCTTGCTGTCGAAATGGTTGAAGGTTCCTCTGATGCTGTCAAGGTGAAATCTACTGAACAGAGGGTTGAGGAGGTGAAGGTTGATGAACCAAAAGCTGATGGAAACGCAGTTCCCAAAGCTCCATGAAGAATTTGTAACTTATTTTTTGTTTCGCCGGTGAGTGTGTTCCCGGTTTGAATTTAATGCTATTTAAGTACAATATTCTCTGGTTTGTAATCTAAGTACAATTATTTCCGTATGTAAGGAAATCTCTTTTTTGCACATCCTCTATGTATTATTCTCTTCTGTTTGCTCTGATTATTACAGTCTTTGTTCCCTTTTCAAGGGATTATATTGCACAGGTGTGTTTCTTTCTTTTCCGTTTAGGAAAAACACAGGGAGCCCGTTGAAGAATTTGCATTTCCGTTCAGGAAATATATGGATTTTCTTGTTGGGGAATCTATTTTTCCCGTTTAGGAAAAAAAATACAGATCTCTTTGTTGGAGAGATAGCTAATTTGATAGTGTATGCATGGATTATACTTTTATAAATACTTTGATTTATAAACGTCGGTATATGATTCCATCTTGGGAATATTTTGAAATTTCCGTTTAGGTAGAACGTCTTGACGCTTTCTGTAAAGTCTTGGTGTTTTTGTTAGAGAAGCTAACAGGTATCTTTCTTCAAAAAGCTTTGATTTCCCTTTAAGAAATGCTAGCTTTTCCGTTTCAGGAAATGTACAATTGTCTTGTTCAAAAAGCTCTATGATTGTATGCGGAATTTTCCTTATTCAATTTCCGTTTAGGAAGTGTGCAGCTCTTTGTTTCTGAATTTATTTTTTTGATAAGTATTTACCTTTACCTTTTCATCTTAGAAAAGTTTGACTGTTTCTTCACCCCATTCTAGGAATATGTTTGATTCTTCTTTAAGAATCCTTCGCGCTTGCAATTGGTTCCGCCTAGAGTTTCTGTTTTACTGTTGCTCCGTTTTCATTTTTACTCCGTTTTAGAAGTGTGTTCTGTTTTCCGGTAATAAGTATATGAACGAGTAAGTGCCTAAGTTGGATAGGGCTTTTCTTTTTAGCCTTATAGTTTAAGGTCTTACTGGAAAGAGGGATAATTTAGCCAAGATTTCCCTTCTTTCCTGTGAATGAGCGCTGCTTTCAGGTGGCTAGCCGGAAAAGCCATTTACTAAGTTGCCTCCGTTGAGAAGGTCTTTTGCCCTTCCTTGAAGGGCTTTTAGTTTCTTAACGTAAATTTAGTGTAGCATTTACACTTCGATTTTTCCAAAGTTTACGTGTCGATATCTATCTTAAGATATTATAATTTTGCTGAAAAATAATGGAGAAAATTGATTTCTGAATATTCATCACTTCATTAATTCATTAAGTCATTACATGAAGGCTTCCGTTCCAAGACGGGCATAACATCTTCTGTTCTAAGACGGGTACAATAGCTTCCGTTATAACGGTAAGCGGAAATCAAAAGACAGAGTTTCAACTGTAGTATTTCTTCAGTTTAGTAGCGTTCCAAGTTTTTGGGATTTTTTCCCCTTTGAGAGTCTCAATTTTGTATGCTCCTTGGCCTGTAGAGGCTGTGATCTTGTATGGTCCTTCCCAATTAGTTGCTAATTTCCCTTCAGAGGCATTCTTTCCGCCAACATCTGCACGGCGGAGTACAAGATCTCCGAGATGGAAATCCCGTGATCGAACTCTCTTGTTGTATCTTGAAGCTGTTATTTTCTTAATGGCAGCTTCTATCAACGCAGCGTAACTTCTTTTCTCATCAAGAAAATCCAATTCTTCCTGGATAGCCATGGAATTATCAACCTCGTTTAGAGGGTAAGCTGTTTTCCAACTTAATTCTCCAATCTCCACCGGGATTACGGCTTCAGTTCCATAAGTAAGCTTAATGGAGTTTCTCCCGTAGTGGAATGGGGTGTGGTCCTATATGCCCACAGCACATGGCAGAGTTCTTCAGCCCAGTTTCCTTTGGCGTCCTCTAATCTTCGTTTCAATCCTCTCAGAATGACACGGTTAGCTGCTTCAGCTTGCCCGTTAGTCTGGGGATGTTCAACGGATGAGAAATGTTGAGTTATTTTGAAATCCTCCATGAGTTTCTTCATATTCTTGTCAGCGAACTGTGTTCCGTTATCGGTAACGACAGAACGGGGGACTCCAAACCTTTCCAAAATGTTTCTTTTGAAGAATTTGATTCTATTAGCAGCTGTGATCTTTGCTAGAGCTTCAGCCTCCATCCATTTGGTGAAGTAATCAACAGCAACAATAAAAAATTTCACCTGTCCAGCTGCCATTGGGAAAGGTCCCAATATATCCATCCCCCACTGATAAAATGGCCATGGAATGGTCAAGGTATGAAGTTCTGAAGGCGGAGAGTTGTACACGTCTCCGTGTTTCTGGCATTTTTCACAGGTTTTTACGAATTCTCTAGCATCTGCGACCATCGTAGGCCAATAGTATCCTGCGCGGAGTACTTTCCTTGCTAATGCTCTCCCGCCAAGGTGTTGGCTAGCAATTCCTTCGTGTACCTCTTCCAAGGCATAAGCACCTTCGTCTCCGTCAAGGCACTTAAGCAGGGGTGTAGAAAACCCTCTCTTGTAAAGTTGCCCGGAGACTATAGTGTGGGATGGGGCTCTTCTTCTGATTAACGCTGCTTTTTCTTTGTTCATTGGTAGCTCCCCGGTTTCAATGAATTTCATGACGGGTGAAATCCAAGAACTATTTCCGTTGCTTCCGTCAAGGACCATAATTGTTACTCCTTCAGTAATGCTTGGCTTTTCTAGAGTTTCCTGGATGAAGGAGTGATTCACTCCGCTTCTTCTTGTGCTGGCTAACTTTGATAGGACATCAACTCTGGTATTTTGTTCTCTTGGAACATGCATGATCTCAAAGTTCTCGAAAGATTCAATAGTTTTTCTGATCACCAACAGGTATTTCTGCAGCAATGGTTCCTTGGCATGTGCTTCTCCCTTCACTTGTGTCACCACCAGCTGAGAATCTGTCCTCAGTTTTACTTCCTTTGCGCCAAGTTCTTGTGCTAATTTCAAGCCGGCAATGCAAGCTTCGTATTCGGCTTGGTTGTTGGTGGTGTTGAATGAGAATCTCAAGGATACTTCAATTATTAAACCTTCACCGCTCTCTAGGATCAATCCTGCTCCACTTCCTTTGCTGTTTGATGAACCATCCGTGAAGATGGTCCACTTGGTACACGGTTCATCTGTCACCGGTGTCATTTCCGCCAAGAAATCAGCAAAGGTTTGAGCTTTTAAAGCCTTTCTGCTTTCGAATGAGATGTCAAATTCTGAGAGTTCCACAGACCATTTTGTCATTCGCCCAGCTAGGTCCGGTCTGAACAGCACTTGTTTGATAGGTTGATCCGTCCTTACTACGATTGAATGTGCTAAGAAATATCTTCTCAACTTTCTTGCTGCCGTCACCAATGCTAGTGCCACTTTCTCTATCTTCTGGTACCTAACCTCAGGTCCGGCTAGAGCTTTTGAGATGAAGTACACTGGGTACTGGATGGCACCGTTCTCCCTTACCAAAGCAGCACTTACAGCTTCCCCTGAGATTGCCAGATATAAGTACAAAGTTTCGTCTTTCATTGGTCTGGATAGCACTGGTGGTTGGGACAAAATTGCCTTCATTTGAATAAAAGCCTTTTCGCATTCTTCTGTCCATGCAAACTCTGTTTCCTTTCTCAATAATTTGTAGAATGGCAACGCATGCTGCGCAGATCTAGATATAAATCTGTTTAATGCAATTAGCATCACGTTAAGCTTCATAACTCCCTGTTTCGTCGACGGAGCTTCCATCCTGATGACGGCGTCACACTTATCCGGATTCGCTTCAATTCCTCTTTCCGTTAGGTAAAAACCTAAAAATTTTCCCGCTTTCACGGCGAAGGTACACTTTTCCGGATTCAGCCTCATATCGAATTGTCGCACTTTAGCGAAAATTTCCTCCAGGTGGACGCTGTGTAAGTTTTCTTCTGCGGATTTGACGATCATATCGTCCATATAGACCTCTAGCATCTGGCCAATCTCACCTTCAAAAACTTTGTTCATCATTCTCTGATAAGTAGCCCCTGCATTCTTCAATCCGAATGGCATCACGTTGTAACGGTAGTTGGCGCCTTCGGTCATGAATGCTGTTTTGTCCCTATCCTCAACGGACATGGGGATCTGATTGTATCCGGAATATGCGTCGAGAAAACTAAGCAGTTTGTAACCTGCCGAGTCATCCACCAGTTTGTCAATGTTTGGGAGTGGATAAGAGTCTTTTGGACAAGCTTTGTTGAGGTCTGTGTAGTCTACGCACATCCTCCATTTTCCAGAAGATTTCTTCACTAACACAACATTAGACAGCCACTCTGTGTAGTGAAGTTCCAAAATGAATTCCGCTTTCAAAAGTCCGTCTACAATCTCCTGTGCAGCCTTTGCCTTTTCTGGGGATTGCCTTCTCCGTCTTTGAGCCACGTAAGGGTAGTTTTTACTAACATTTAATTCGTGGCATGCTACCTTAGCATCAATCCCCGGCATTTCGCTAGGTGAACAAGCGAATAGATCAACATTTTTCTTCAAACACTTGATAAGATCTTCCCGGACAACTGTTGGTAAATTGAGCCCAATTTTAACTTTTCTGTCCGGGCTCTGATCCAGCTGCACGTCTTCAAACTCTCCGTCCGGTATAGGCCTACTAAATTCTCCCGGGAGCAGTTTCTGTTGGTAACTCTCATCACCAGATGCGCGGTCATTAGTATGTATATCGATCTTTGCGATAGTGACATCTAATAGTTCGGATCGTGGTGGTGTTACCTTCTCTGGCACATCTACCCGGGGAATCTCTTCGGCTTCTACCACATCAACCGCATCCAACTCCTTCTGCAACTCTTTGTAGCATTTTTTTGTTCCTGCTAGATCCGCCATGACCGTGACCACTTGGTTCTTCTTGCCGTGGTATTTCATTTTTAAATGAACAGTTGAGGGTACGACTCCAAGGGCAGCTAGTGTGGTTCTTCCTAGTATACAGTTGTATACGGCTTTGCATGGTACTACCAGAAACTGAACTGGGATGGTCATATCATTTTCTTCATTCTTTCCGTCTCCGAATGTTACTTTCAACGTCAAGAATCCCAATGGTTTTGTCAAAGTACCATTGAATCCCTTCAAATCTGAACCTTCATATGGAAATAGATCTTCCTGCTTCAATCCCATTTTGTCAAACAAATCCTCGTACATGATGTCGCACGAGCTTCCTTCATCGATTAGAACCCGGGATACATCAAAACCAGCAATGGTGGCCATGATTATCAAAGGAAGAAGTTTGTTTGGTTTGTTGCCGATTCTTTCGTCATCAGAAAATCCAAGGATTGGTCTTCTGGGTGCCGTGCTTGTTGACGGAGTATCTTCTATCTTTGACACGGAAAAGATTTCTGCTATTGTTCTCTTGATGGTTCCTTTTGACGGTTTACCTGAAGTCAAAATCCCTCCGGTAATGGAGCCAATGAAAGGACGCTTGCCTTTGCTCTTGGTTATCTCATTGTCACCAGAACTGGAATCTTCTCTCCCTTTGCCCTTCTTCTTTGATACGGAATCTATAGCCTTCCGGCTAGATTCTTCTTTCCTTGGTGACCGTCTTCGCTTAGGGGATTCACTTCTCTTCCGGCTTCTATTATTGTTATCCCGGTAACGTTTTCCATCGTTCCGGTCCTTCTGTTTGTCTTTGGTATAACGGCTCAGCTTCCCCTTTCTTATTAGATCTTCAATCGCATCTTTCAGGTGTATGCAATCATCCGTGTCATGCCCATAGCATCTGTGAAAACGGCAGTACTTGCTCTTGTCCGCCTTGGGTGATTCTTTGATCGTTTGGGGAAATCTCACTCCTTCATCCCGGAACTCCGTATTTATACACTCTCCTAGAATCTTATCTATGGAGGTGTTGAGAGGAGTGTAATCCGAGAATCTGGGTTTGGGCATTCTCATCTTCCCTTTGCTATATCTTTCATGTTCCTTCTTTCCGTCATGATGTTTGTCAGTGGACTTTCCTTTCTCTATCCCTTCAGAAATGAGCTTTTCCTCATAGTTGATGTATGGCTGAGCGCGTCTCAATAACTCGCTCATATTTGGCGGTTCTTCCAACCCCAGTTTTTCCTTAAACATTGAATCCGGTTTAAGGCCTTTCTCAAAAATAAAACATTTTAATGTATCGTCAGCCCCTTTTACATCAACGGCTGCAGAAGTAAACCTCTCAATATACTCCCTGAGGGTTTCCTTCCTCCCCTGAACGATGGCACTCAAGGTGGCAACAGATTTGGGTTGTTTCCGCCTTGAGGTGAAATGGGAAGTAAACTCTTTGCAGAGATTCTTCCAGGAATCGATTGATCCCTCCAACAACGCTTTGAACCAAGTCATAGCGGCAGCTTTAAGCGTTAAGACGAACAGTTTGCACTTGACAGCCCCACATGCGCCGTAGTAATCCAAAACGGTATCCACGTGCTGAATGTGTTCGTCCGGGTCGGTGATTCCATCGTAGCTTTCCAGCTTCGGGGGTTTTTCAAGAATCTTTGGTATCTTACAGCTAGAGATCCTGGTGGCGAAAGGTCCCCGGGTACGGGGAGGACGCGATGGGTTAGAACGATCTTCTCCGCGTTCAAGTCGATGGGAAGGCGAACCTCCACCATTTCCCCCATGTTGTCCTCTCCTGCCGTGGTTTCCGCCATCTCCACCGGCATGTCCGCCACCACCTTGGTGCTTGGACAGAGGCATATCAAGATCTTTTGGAATTTGTGTCCTCCTGGACTCTGCTTCATCATCCGGCTTGGATCTTACCTTGTCGGATTTGCTCCTTGTTGATTCCGGTATAACGGTTTCGCTTCGAGCTTGAGCTTGCATCTGCTCAACTCTCACCAGTCTCTCCTTCTGTTCCTGTAGTAGAGCCAAAATTGCAGCCAAAGGGTTGTCATCTGGTGCAGGAACAGTAGCTACGGCCAAATCCTCATTTCTTCTTTCGTTCACCCGCTGAACTGGAGGATTCTGCTGACGGGGTCGTGTGTTGCTAGTGGTCTGATTCTGAACGACGTCGTCAATTTCAACGACTCTAATTTCGCTTCGAACTCTGCTGTGTGTGCTTAGAGAAGGAGCAGTGTCTGATTCTTCATGAACCGGTGATAGAACGTTTGGAAGAGATTCTGAGACGTTCCGCTGGCTCGCAGAAGGGGTTGCCTTGCTGGACTTCGATCCTTTAGTCGCAACCATGGTTAAGAGATTTGGAATGGTAACTAGAACAGATTTATCAGATCTGATACAGATAAATGAGAGAGTGAGTACGAGGAAATCAATAAAAGATTTCCCACAGACGGCGCCACTGTTCTATTCAGTCCAAGATCTTAACTCCAAGAGATGAAACTACGGTGGTGAGTGGTGGTTGAAACGGTGGTTCAGCTCCTTGACACAGGGGGGGGTTCCTGCAAGAAAAGGGACTTCGACGCTCAAGTCAGTAAGTGATCAAGAGGAGAGAATTAGGGTTCAGAAAATCATACCATTGTGTGGTGTCAAACCACGTATTTATAGGCAAAAGTGGGGATGGATGAGAACGGATTCCGTATAGGAATCCTAGCCGTTGAACTAACGGGCGGTTTATCCAATGGTCCTGATGCAGCTGCGCAAGACTCCGTATAGGGCGTGTGTACAGTAATCTTACTGTGGAAAGCCCTTGGGATGCGTGACGGCTGGATACAGCTGTCTTGGGCTGCGTGACGGTTGGATTTGGGCTTTGGAGCATTGGGCTTTTAGCCAGTCCAGAACACTACTTTAGACCAAAATATACAAAACCTTAAAATTATACTAGCTTATAGTTTAGTTTGGTAAGCTAATTCAATTAGCTTATACGTACTTATTATTAATTTATATTTCAAATTTTCGCACTTTATCTTATTTGAAAAAATTAAATATTAATTAAACATAATTTTCGATATCATTTTATATTATAAAATTAAACTATATAACTTAAAATAATACTCTACATATAATAAAAAACTAGAAATCATCTATAATATATACTATGAACAAATATTTGCACTAATATTTGAACAAATATGTGTTCCGAAAAATTTAAAGTCATCAATAATAAATTTTAAACTAATATTTAAATTAATATTTGTATGATCAATATGTATATAAAATAACATAAAATAATTTATTAAATATTTTTATTTTTAAAAAAAAATATGGATTGGGCTGGTGTGGCTATAGCCACACCATGCCTCAAGGAGATCCGTCCCTGTTTGTGCCGTTAACGCCTTTCATTCACAAAAACAAAAATATTGTCAATCCCTATTTAACTACTCTCTCTGTGTTCCTTTGTAAAGTTCGTTTGAGATACGTAGATACTATTCATGTAATTTACTTTGACTATATATATATATATATATATATATATATATATATATATATATTGGTAAACTAAGGGATTTCTCCGCGCACAACTGTAGAAATTAATCCCCTCGAGGTAACTGAAATCCATTTAAGGGGTTGACCTCTCTCAACAAATATTTCTTCATATGCACCGGATGGCGATCGAACTCAGGACCAAAAGATTAAGGGGTTCAGACATTTACCACTTGTATCACACTAGAGCTGTCAAAACGGGCGGCCCGGCCATTTCTGCCCGGCCCGGACGGGCAGCGGGTTTTATCGGGCTGGGCTAAAAAGCCCGGGATAAAATATGAGTTGAAATTTTAGTGCCTGAGCCCGGCCCTTTGCGGGCTTTCGGGTAAGCCCGGCCCGGAACAGTTATTTTTTTTTCTTTTTTTTCATTATCAAAAAACAATTTGTTGGAGCAAAAAGATTAAACATTTCAAATATAATACAAATAAGTTTATAATATTCAAAATAAATTATCAATCAACTAAATAACATAAAATAAATTCAAATAATTTTTCAAAACAAATTAAGTTCATGCATAATCAAACAACACAATTATAATTTACAATCAAAATATCACACAAAACAATATAAACGAGTATATCAAATATAATTATAATTTTATGACTATTTTGTAAGACTTGGACTTGAGTTTTGTCTAAAAAAATATTAACATATATAATGTTCAATTTGTCTCAATGAATATTTTTTAGATATAATTTTTTAATAAATTTCTACAATACATAATTAAAGATATTAGTCATAAAATATATGTATTGTTATATGTGCAATGGTCAATTATCACAGTTATTTAAAAACTGATGAGGGAATAATTAAATAATTAATCTAACAGGTATCGGCTCCATTGAACGTGCCCCTCATAACACCGTTCATACATGGGTTGGTGCTTCTGATACTCCACACCATGAAGACATGGGAACATTCTATACAGCTGCTAGAGATCCTATTTTTTATCCTCATCATACAAACATAGATAGAATGTGGGTTATATGGAAAAATTTGGGACAAGGAAGAAAAGATTATAGTGATGATTTAGATTGGTTAGAATCTAGTTTATTCTTCTATGATGAAAATGCAGATCTTGTTCGTGTTAAGGTAAGAGATTGTATTGATGATACAAAAAATTTAGGATATGTTTATGAAGATGTTAATATACCTTGGCTAAATTTTAAACCTACATCAAAAAGAAAGAGTAAGGAAATAAGGGAAGCTAAAAAGGCTAAAATTTCGAGTATAAAGGAAAAAACATTTTTTCCTATAGTTTTGGATTCAATAAAAAGTGTTATTGTGAAGAGGCCTAAGAAGTTGAGGAGTAAGGTAGACAAAGAACAATATGAAGAGGTTTTAGTGATAGAAGGGATTGAATTTGGAAGTGATAAATCTATTAAATTTGATGTTCATGTTGATGATGATGAAGATGAGTTGAGTGGTGCCGATCAAGTAGAGTTTGTGGGTAGTTTTGTTAGTTTGCACCATGGGTATAATGGTAAAATTAGAACTCATTTTAAGGTAGGTATATCAAAGGTGTTGGAGAATTTGGAAGTTGACGAAGATGATGATTTGGTGGTTACCTTGGTGCCTATGGTAGGTAAAGGAGAGGTTAATATAGGGAATATCATGATTGAGTTTTTGTCAAAATACTAGAATTGTGGGATTTTTTTTGAGGTGTGTATATATATATATATATATATATAAGTTGTAATTTTGAACTAGGCTTTTTGCTTTTCACAAATACTTATGTATTGAATAGAATTATTGGTTTTCTACATATTTAAAAATGATGTGTTAGATTAATATAAAAAAAAAATGATGTGTTAGATATGATTGTGTTATACTCTCTCCGTCTCAAAATATTTGATAAAGAGACGTTCTTCAAAAAATTTAGAGATATTTACTTAAATGTTATGTTATCATGCCAAGATTTATTACATAATTAGACTATGTACTAGTGCATCGGTCAATTTTAATTCAAAAAATAGAATATTTAATTTAAATAAATAATGCGTCTATTACATAGAATTGCTTATTCTAGTTAACTTTTTTAGATGATGAGTTTCTCTCAATGATTACTCAACTCAACTAATTAGCCTTTCACTTAAGATTGCTTCTTCAAGTTAACTTTCTTAAAAGATGGGTTTCTCTCAATGATTTCTCAATCCAATTAATTAATTCATCACTTAGGATTACTTGTTCAACACACACTTCAAATCTATTTCCATGAGTGAATCTAGGTTGGTCATCTCTCTTATCAACACACACTTTAAATCTATTTCTATAAGGATTCATCAATACCGTAGTACTCCCTCCGGTTTCATATATAAAAAATAAAATTGATGGTCTCAAATATAAGAAAAAAGTATTACAATCATTACTATTTGTTATTAGTCTTCCAATTTTACCCTTAATCATTATTACTCTTTACATTTTCCAAGATTACTACTCACTTTAACTAACAACAAAAGTAAGGATAAAATGGGAAATAAAATAATTTTTCTAATCATTTCTCACTTTCTTAAAGGGTGTGTATTTTTTTTTGTTTCTTATATTCAAGACCGGAGGGAGTATTTATGAAGCTCTCATTCAAATTCATTTATAAACATCAAAGGCAATTGACCAACAACTTGTTCTTTAAAATATTACATATAGTATGTTCCATATTTTGTCTTGACCAAGTCCAAATAATTTGTATCATAGTGTGCAACACTCCAATCAATTGGAAAAAAAAGGTTAATAGGCATTTTCCCTTCAAAGTAAGCGAGTTTTGTTTTTCTCCCTATAAAATTATTTTTTGGATTACTCTATGTAAAATTACTTTTTAGGATTTATCTTTTATGTTGACTTTTTTCTGACGTGGCAGGCAAAAGTCTACTGTCATGTTAGCAAAAAGTGCACTAACACGTCAGCAAAAATGATGATTTGTCTGCCACATCAACAAAAAAAGTCAAAAGAGGGAGATAAATCCCAAAAATTAATTTTACATAGGATAATCCAAAAAAAAAAATTTATAAGGGGAAAACAAAATTCATCTACCTTACAAGAGGTACAAGCCTATTAATAGAGGTAAAAATCTATTGGCGCCACTGAAGAATATTGAAACATATAATAATAACTATTATCACGACCATTTTATTCTATTAATACGTAAAAGACTTAAATACAGTTTTGATTCTTTAACTAATTTCAACAGTCCGATGTTTTTTCCAACACTCCCCAGACTTCCCAACATCGTGCAATTTTTCTCGATGCCAACAAGTGTTTTCCGGTTGATTTACCTATTGGTGCAATAATACACACCAATTATTGTTGTCCACCTATAGTATACCATCACCCTTCAAGTTCAAAGATTTCATAGACTTTCCATCTTCAAATATTCTTCTTAGAGTTAGAAAACCATGTCACTTAGACCATAAATATCGGTGGTGTCCATAGCAGGTTTGGCAACTTGTGTCATAAATGCCACCACTATTTCACTAAAAGGGAGTGGTATTGTATTGCTACGTTGTCTAATTCAACCACGGTGCTTTTCTTGTTTCCATTAAATTTTTTATTGTTTTATATAGTTGGCATTGAAGGATTGAAGTATATTATGAAATTTGTGGGACCCATATTAAAATTTTAGATGAGTGGTATGAATATTTAGAAAATATAAATAAGTGGTATAAATAATTTAATGTGTAAAATAATATGATATATTAAGTGGGACCCATTTATACCACTCATGTAAGTGGCATAGACGTGGATGCTCTTATATGAAGAATTTATAGGCAGATTTGAAAAAGGCGTTGCCATAATGAAAGCACTACCTAAAGATGATCCACGTAGTTTCTATCAACAATCCAAAATCCATTGTGCTTATTGTAATGGTGCTTATCATCAACAACACCCTTTTGAGAATCTAAAAGTTGACATTCATAGATCATGGCTTTTTTTCCCTTTCCACCGTATGTACTATGTACCTTTATTTTTTTATGAGAGAATCTTATTAGGGAATTTAATTGGTGATCCAAATTTTGCATTACCCTTTTGGAATTGGGACTCAATAGAAGGCATGCAAATTCCAAAATATTTCACACACCTGAATTCTTCATTTTATCGTAAACTTAGACAGTGCCGGTCCCAACATTTTGAAGGTCTAAGACAAATTATTAAAATGAATCCTTAATAAAAAAAATTGCACCAAAAAAATATGTAATATTTATTTTAAAAGAACATCATCTTTTTTTATATATCGGAAAGAATAAAAGAACATCATCTATTTTAAAAGAATTTCTTTTTGGTTAGATATTTTTACTTTGTTTAAACTAAATATGGATTGGAGCTAAGCATATTACTTTTTTTTTTTGAGACCCCATTTTTGAGAAATTGCTCTTCCAACCCTCTGTAATACTCTCAGGCCCCCCAAACGGACAAAATTACCCCCTAACAATATTGGATCCTAGCTTCCGAAAGAGATAAACTTCGCAATGTAACTTCCGAAATTGAAGAAATTTCTGAAATAGATGAATTCCCACTGCCACCCAATATCGGAAATTTTTTTACTTTTTTTTTTTTTTTTGACCAAAGAATTTTTTTTACTTGAATGTTATGTTTTCATGCGAAGACTTATATGTTACATAATATTGGTATTTATAATAACAACAACAACAACAACAACAACAATAACTATTAGGACCACTTGATTCTTTTTTTTTTGTCAGATAGTTTAGTGGTTAGAAATTCACATTTTTTAAAGAAATTCACCTTTTTTAAAAATGAATAAGTGGACATATCGAGTTCGAACCCCGGTCCATGCACTAATGTGCAATATCCTTTACTAATTGAGCTAAGTTCATGAGGACAAGACCACTTGATTCTATTGATACTTAAAATAAATATGCAAAAAGACAAGAACTCAGACCGTCTGATTTTAGACTTTAATTTGAACAACAACTTAGAGGCTGTCTGATTTAATATAGACTTTAATTTGTTTTTTTTTTTTAAACAAAACTTAAAATTTTAGTTCGTCTAATTTAGATCCAACAATTCAAGATCGGTTCAACATTAATTAATTGAGGTTAAAATGAACTTTAATTTGTCTAATAAATTATTAGAATTCACACATACAAAGTGACGCATAATCCAACAATTTCGATATTTTCTATCAGTTGAATTATAATTTGTGAACAAAGTGAGATCTTTTAGTTTAAAATAATAATACTACACTAAAATGATTTTATTTACTAAATTATGATAATCAATTATGCCTCACAAGTTGGTAAAAAAAATTATGCCTCAAAAGTTTATAGTCCATCGCAAGTCTGCCGGTTGACTTGGTAGTACAAACTTGTTTGGTTTAATTTATTGGAAAAATTGGAATTCTGAGAAAAAAAATTCTTTCCAATTGGAACTTACTAAGCATTGGAAATTTGGAACAGCTTAACAACCATTTTCCAGCATCACTTTCAAATTTAAAACTCATCCTCCCAACAGAAATGAAATTTCCAAGTAACTTCAACCACAAACAAATCCAAACAAATACTATATATATTCTAACCCCTAAATCACACTTCAAAATGTCAATATGCATTTTTCCATGCTCCTTCACAAACTGGACCATGTCCCATTAATTAATCACTTTTATCAAACTTTTCCAAAACACCAAGTAAATCAACATAGAGAAACAACCTTTCTCTTTCTCTCTTATTTCCCTCATATTTCCTTCCATAATCTACTTCTTTCCCAAAACTACTCTATATATACATATCTATATCAATTTTTCCTAAACAATTTTTAAAAAAGGTCTACATAAAAATTTTGAGATTATACAGGCCGTATTCGATAGTGATTCTCTATAATATCGAAAAGCACGACGCAATTGTCATTGGAATTTAAAACCTTGCTAGCTACCTTACGGCGGTGATGTCTCGCACTCTAGAAATCACCATTTTGAACGCTGAAAACATTTGTACGAATAAAAATGCCATAAAGAAAAATGCATTTGTTTCCCTTCGATGTGATTCGAGCGATGAAATTTGTTACTCAACTAAAGAAAACTCAGAAGAATATGGTGGTGGAAGCTGCCCTTCATGGAATGAGAAGCTTGTAATAGAGGTGCCAATGAATGCAAGGTTTATAATAGCTGATGTGAAATGCAAAACATCATGGGGGAATATTAAGAGTATTGGAATGGCCAGAATACCAGTGTCAGATTTGTATGTGCAAGATAATGTTCAATTTTTGAGTTATAGGTTATGGGACAGTAAAGTTAGGAGAAATGGTGTTATCAATATTTCTGTGAGAGTAAAAGTGGAGTATTCTTTTCCAGTGACCGGAATTCCGGTGGCTAGCGATGATGGTTCTGTTGGAGTTGTAACTGGAATCCCAATTTGGATTAGCAATCTTCGAAAGGATTGATAGTTTGTTAGCTACAGTGCATGATTAATATCGCGGCAAAATTTTGTTGAAACTTTAAAACGTAGTTTTTATCAAAATCAAACCGTTAATTCAAACATGCACATAATGTACTGAAAATGAGCGACAAAGAAAAAGTGAACATGCATATTTTCAACTTTGTCTCTCTTAGAACAAACATAATAAGGTGCAAAACCAAAATATTCACCAAAATGTAAATGATAACTAAGGCAAGTATTTCAAAATTGTAATTCGTTTAACTATTTATTTTATTTTTTGTCAAAAAAAAACTATTTATTTTATTCATTTTTGCCTCTATTCCACTGCTCAGTGCAATAATATTATTTTCCATCCGATAAACAATTACTAACAATGACCGCTTAAAAAAAAATACTAATTGAAATTTCTCATTTTCTGCAATCACACAATGACATGGTTGTAGATCTCAATAATTAGATGATGATATTATGAAATTAAAGTACAAGCAATATAATCTTTGAATGTATCACTTTGCAACTGTGAAATTATAAGGCCAACATTATTTATACACATGGATTTTGATATTTTCACTGTCTATGGACCTTGTCAAGTAGGAGAGACCAAGAGCAAGAAATCTGATTCCTATTGTAGGTGATCCTTACCTAGTCAAGTTATGATTATAAAAGGACTCAAATTGTTCCCAATATGGTTAGGTGGAAACCCCTGATTGTAGAAAACACTGTGAAGCAAGGTGAAATTACCGACACTAAAAAGTGACGAAAGAATGAAATTGGTACAACACTTAGCAACGAAAATTAGAGACGAAAAAATGAAATTGGTATAACATGGAAATGAATTTCATTTTTTCTATCTCTAATTTTTGTTGGTAATTCAAGTAGTGTACATGGACCAAAGTGAATCCGAAATTGTTGCGAAAAGGGTTGCGCTCTCCTCCGTGCAACTAGTTCAAACTTCTTGATGGAGGTTATCGGTGCTCAAAATGTTAAATTTGCAGAGAGGGCAGGTAGCATTGATTAGCAGCCATTTATCAATGCATGTGCAATGAAAATGATGGTTGCAAGGGAGTTCTCTAAGTTCAGCCCCGTCATCATAGGCAGAAAGGCAGATACAGCATTCCTGTAATTTATCATCCATCAGAAAATATAGGAGGGTTGGCGAGCATAGCATTAAACATAAAAACATGTATAAAGTCTCAAACCTTTAGAACAAAAGTTAAATGTACAAGAACAACCAAAAAATACTATACTATATCTTACATAGTTTACCATATCACTATTTAGATATGATTTTGTAGGTGTTAAAAAACAGTTGTAGTAACCCTCCGTTTTCGGAAGAAAAGGGCCATGGCAATTTGCAATTCGATTGGGAGGGTAAGTAAAATCTAACTAAGGATTGTTTCAGTCAGGATTCGAACACAGATTCTTTCAAACAATTCGACCTTAATTGAAGCTCACTAACCACTTGGTTATTGCAGGTGTTAAATGAGAAAGGTTTACATTTTAGCGTAGAAGTATATAATAGGTAACAACATGATGTAAATGACTGTTTTTCATAAGCCAACAAGGTTTTAGGACCAAGCAATGAATAATTGCGAAATATTATAAAAAAAACTATGTTTTTTTTTTAACAATTTTGAATAAAAAGATAATCCATATTTAATAAATAGGAACTTACTGCATCTTCTAAGGCAACAACATGCTCAGACGCTGAATCGCTGTCACATTCTGTCATCACTCCTCTGGATGATTCTTCGGCATCGCCTTCTTTCTTAAACTCCTTTATCATTCGGAACTTATATTTTGGCAACTGGTCAATCTCTTCCTTGGTTGCCCCTTCCTGTTGCCACGTTGAAGGTCGAATTAAGTCTCATAATGTTGATAAAAGAACATGATAAATGCAAGAAGTGGAGAGATATAATCATAAATAAATTTATGATTGTACATTTTAATTTTTTACGATTTTGTTCAAATTGTACAGAATTTAGGAGGCAGAGGAGAAGATAGATAGAACAAATTCTGAATAACAGAGCAAATTTTTAATATATGGTGTGTAAAGATTAAAATTTGTATTACAAAATACAATATGCTACCTCATTTATATTTTATACTAACACTATTAGATTCTCAATCTTAAATAAATAAGGAAATGAATTGTGAAATATGGAAGTCGTTCCTAAGAAATCATCTAAAATGCTATAAAATGTTCTATGATACAAATAACGATATTATGCGATATTCTCTAGAGTCTAAAGGAATCACTTTAGTGTAACAGCTCATAAATAAAACCTTGGAAAAGATATTCCAGCTCACAATCAAAATATCAGCCAACATATATCATAGTCCAAATTTAATCTTGAATGAATTTCGAAATGCACACTTACTAACAACATTTCTAGTAAACATAATGCAATATAAAAAGACCCCTTCAGTACACGATATTTTCAATTTTACTGTCCTTCCCCCTTAACAAATCCTAGTGCAAAGTAACAAAATTTGGAAGCATTGATAGCAATTTTCTAGATCCCAAATGAATAGTGAAATAAATTACGAGGTGTCGACTTAGTGACAAGAGCTTGACATTATAATCTCAAGGGCCATTCAAATCCCACTTGAGACAGTTGTAAAATAAAATGGTCAATAGTGTCACCGTTATTAATAAAAATTCCCCCCATAAGATTTAAAAAACAGTATAGGAAAACCAGTCCATATCTAACTAAATCCATAACCAAATTTTATAACATATTTGTAGAAATATATTACCACACAATTAATTTCCAAAATTTATAACCACTTTAGTAAACCAAAAGTAAAATATTTCCATTTAATTGGTTTTGTTCAAAACATCTCCCGCCCGGGTCCTTTTTAAATCAGCGTTGTTGATCGCAGATTGTAGAAAATAGTGGTTTCTTCAAATTCCGCTACACCAAAGTGCTAGAGCGCTGCTATAGCCACTATTTGACGAGAATTTCTTCAAACTCTGCAGCCTTATAGCGCTGCTATAGCCACTATTTAACAACATTGATTAAAATTGAACTGGTTTTCACACTCTCTACTGATGTAGGACAGATGATACTCTATCAAACAATGATCTGTGTTGCTTCCATTTTCTGAAGAAAATAACTACTCTATGTTTTGCAACAGAATTGAATAAAACCGGCAATATTGACCCAGGATGGCTACACATTTTCTAAATTCATCGTTGCATCGACAAAAATGTTATCTCAAAATAACCTATAGGACAAACAACAAAATAAGGGGGAAAAACTATTTACCTGATCTGCCACTGCATACAAAATCGCAAGTATGCATGGAAGACAACAGCAAACAGCAATTCCAATGAGACATGCAACAGCAACACAAATCACTACAATCACAACGTCGAAAGCAAGAAATGTGATACAGAGCCTGCAAAACACAACATGCATGATGGTTACATAATTGCAAGGCAGAAACAAGGTAAATAATAGATATTGTTCAAAGTTCTAACTAACCAGTAAAGCTGAGGTGAATCCTTTGTCAAACTCTGACCACCAGCAGTTACCCAGTAGAACCCGAGAATCCACCATATGAATGATAGAATGGTATTTGCAGACTCTATGTTCTTCACAATACTGATAATTTAATGAATAATATAGTTACTAACTTGTATAAGGCCAAAAACAAAGCTAAATACAGAAAATCTAAACCGCAATCAGAACACGCTACTATGAATTATAAACAGAATTTAGTAGGCAATGAAAATTTTGAACTGCCTAAGAAATGATGCAATGCATATGCTGAATGATCGAAGCATTGTCAATTTTCAATTCTACACACTCTACTGCATCCATCCTTTGGTACATCAGAATAACACATTACACGGCACAGTGCAGACAGCTACTTTAGGTGGTAAAATTAGAGCATGGCAAGAAGAAAACAAAGTGAAACCAGCTCTATTCAACTGATGGAAACTGAATTGAAGTGAAGCAATGTGCACTGAAGTGTTTACCGCATTATTCCAACTTCATTTTCTCAAGAGATCAGAAAGTTAAGCTATATCCTTCCAAAATACAGTGTACTCACTACTCTCTAATTAGTAATTACCCTAAAAAAGCAAGTTTATATCAATTAAATGAGTTTTCTGTCCATACAAAAATCAAAATGGTGATTGCAAGGATGCGGAAATGTCTATGTGGTCTACAATGGCAGGTGTTGTCAATTTAAGTAGAAGTTCATGGTCTTCCACGCCTCTATACCAAAGACATTGATGTAATTGGCATTGATTCAACAAAAATATGAGACGCCGAATATCAGTTGAGTTTTGACTTTTGAGGCACGAATATTCATTTTCATCATTTTTTGCCAAACCGGCATCAACTAGGCCAATGTTTCATCTGTGGACAAGTATTGAGATGGTGTTCTACTTGCAGATAGTAACATCGGTCATATTAGCATTTCAAACCATTTTCACACATTAATCCAAAGTAAACCATATGCAATACTTCTTCCAAATCTCATCACCTTATAAGCCACCATAAAAAAAATACATTTTTTTTATTCCTACAAAATTTTTATTCAAGTTTTAAATCCTAAAAATACAAAAGTTACATGCTTTAGTCGCACTTAGAAATGGCGAGGAATAAATGTAATATAGATATAAACTTAGAACAAAAATGTAAATAAATATCCAAATATAAACTTTTAGGAATTTGGATCATCTAAATTCTAAAGTGACTAAGGTGTAAATTGAAAAAAACAAGAGTTGTTATTTAAATTTTAATAAGCTCATTTTTTTTTTTTTTGATAAGCAATAAGCTCATGATTTGTTATAATATACCTACAATATCTACCTTTGATTTAGTCGCACTTAGAAATGGCCAGACTAAATGTATATAAACTAGAACAAAAAACACATAAATATAAACTAATATATCATTTTTTCTACAGATAAGAATAAACATATTTTCAATTTACAGGACTAAAAATGTATTTTTTTTGTCAGATAGTCTAATGCCTAGAATTTTACCCCTTAAAAAGTGAATAAGTCGGTGTACTATGGTTTGAACTCGGTTCCTGCATATTACGTGCAATGTCCATACTATGGCAACTGTGCTAAACTCACGACAGGACTAAAAATGTATTTAATCCGATAAAAATATAAAAACAAACTAATTATACACCCACAAAAAAGACAAAAAAATAGAAATAGAAAGAATTGTTTGTACCTATTTTCATCATTCTCTAACTGCTGAAAATCAACATCAGAATCAGTCTCAGAATTCAAACTCCACCGTTGACCATTTTCCAAATCATCTTCCACAACACTTCTTCTTCTTCTTCTTCTTCTAAATTCCGAAACAACACAAAACAAATGAACCAAACCCTGCAACAAGTACCCCAAAATCCACATCCTTAGAGGAACACAAGGTTCTTCTTTACTACTAAAACCCAAAACGACAACACTAACAACCAAAAACGACAAGTTCCACGCTATATCAAAAGCTACAACTGGTTTCGAATAAGCCCATTCTCTCTGCCTGTCTTCAACTTCCACTGCCGCTCTCTCTCTGACACGGACTGATGGCTCCCGGAGCATCATATGCTGTGAGCTTGCTTCACGGAAGAAACGGGCGGCGGAACGGAGTGGTGGTGTGTGGTGGTGGGAGCGGCGGAGGAATGGTTCGGTGTCGTCGGAGGTGGTGGTTTCCGGTGGAGAAGACGGTGTTGCGTTTGAAGTGTTCATGTTTTTGTTTTATTTGAGATTTGAAAGAAGGAAAAAAAAATGGTGTTTTGTTTTGTAGAACATACTTGTTGACCAAAATGGAGTATTTTTTTCTTTTGAAAATATTTGACCAATTATTTTAGTATATTCCTTACAAACAGTTTTTTTTTTAAATTAATACTAAAATATGTATACAAGGTTAGTAAAAAAAATTAATATGAATTAGTAATAAATTATGAAATAATAATAATATAAATGATAGTAATTGGTCAAAATATTAATATTTGGTCAAAAAACATCAATATTAAAATTAATATTTTTTCCATTAGAAAAATACTACTATTGGTGTCTGTGAGCTTGAGTTAGTTGGTAAGAATATCGCACGTTATATTATTGGGATTGAAGTTTGAATTTTGATACGCCGATTTTTACATCTTTAATGGTGAAATTTTATTTACTAGACTACTTGACAAAAAATTATTACTATTCTTTGTTTGTAAAAACTTTTTTAAATAAATTGTGTATAGTTCATAAAAAAAATTATTAATTATGTTGGTTTTAACTATAAAATAAATTTCATTTGTTAAAACAGTATTATAAATTAGTTATTTGATTTATAGTTTCAATGAATATGTATATAAGTAAAATAATTTATATTATATGTACTGTCATTTATATTTAAAAAATTGCACAAGTGGTTTGATTGATAATATTTTATTGGTGAGTGTTTGATTAACAATTTCATGCTGACTGCTGAGACAAGGTTTCGTGATTACCAAGGCTTTGTGATATCGAAAAAAATTTAAAATATTTTTATGAGACAAAATATATGTAAAACACTATTGTTGCTTTGATAGTGTTAAGATTATTTTCAAAGTGTAACAAAATAATATTATGAGAATTGTTGCACCAATCAGCTATGAAGGTGATAAGTCAACTGAATTGTTCATGATTTAGCTCAAATATATTCAGATCTTTATTATAAGAAAAAAATTATTTTAAAAATTCGTAAAATGTTTGATGCAATCTAATTTATAATATAGTTTAAATACATAAAATATTCTATAAATCTAAAAAGTAATTTTTTTTTATAATAAAATCAAAGGGAGTAACATTTTATTCTAAGTCTCCAAATTCTTAATGATCATCGTTATTGTATTAAACCTACTTTTTTTTTAACATACTGGTATTGTTTGTGTCAAATAAAAAAGATTTTTTTGAAAGTTATTTTGAATCATTAATAAAAAAGATTATTATTGCTTCGACAGTGCATAGTTTTCTTTCATAAAAAATTATAAAAATTTTATTTTTATGAAAATATTAATTGAGACAAATAAAAATTTATATGATAATATTTTTCTTTATACATTAGTAAAAATATACGGTCAAAATAAATATCAACAATCAAACTAGAATAACTGTTTTGAGACGGAATTTCTAGAAAAAGAAGAAAAAAAAAGAAGGAGCATTGAGCTTTTTATTTTATAAAAGAAAATGCTAATTAAGATTGCGACAAGAAAATTGAGAAGCCATGTTGGGGACTCACTATCTTGAAAAAATTTATATAGATCATCCATTCAAAAAAATTAAAAAATTGAAAAATCATTTGATATGTTATTGAGAGTCATAAAGATTAACGATATTCAATAAAAACTCATAAATTGGTAATTTTGATGGACTTCAATAACATATCACATGATTTTTTAATTTTTTAACATTTTACATAGATAATTTATATGATATATAAACTTTCGATTCAATCATAAATTTTATAAAATTAGTATGTGTTATAACGATATGAAGGATTTTTGCATCATGCACAACTTGTGTGATTTGTGCATATTAGATTTTGTCTATTTTAGACATATAGTATACTTAATAATTAATAGTATCCAAAAAATAACATCCAAGATACTTAAAACTTTATTTTGAGGCTAAAATATGCGAAAGATTCATGTAATTTGGGGTCATTTAAATTTAAATTCGTGTAATTTAATAAACATTTAAATTGATCACGTACTTTCATTTTAATTTTAAAAATGTCCCTCATGAAAATAATTATCATCTAAGAACCCACCCAATACAAAAAAATGAAAATTGCAATAAAAATAAAGAACATTGACCTTAATTATTTTACATCTAGTCCAATATTATTACCACAAATTAACACATGATGAATACTTCTCTTCATATGAATTGGGTTTCATCTAACCTATGTCTTTAAGTTGAATGCTTCAACAAGAATAATACCATTAATTTACTACATGCATATACATCATAAAGAAAACCACCAACCAACTATACAAAATATTTTTAATTCATTCTCCCTCACAAATCACATATTAAATATGAATATAAGAGTCATGCGTTTTATATGATAATGAATATTATATATGTTGATAACACAAAATGATTGTAAATTTTAACAGTACCGGCCCTAAACATTTGGAGGCCCCAAACAAATTTTTTAAAGAGGCTTTTTGAAAGTGTATTTTTTATTCAAAAAAATTAATTTTTTAAAAAGAATATTTTTTATTTAAAATATAAATAACATCAATAATATAAAAAATTATCATATTTCAATTCATAATAGTACATCTTCTAGTTAATATCATTAAAAATTGAAAGTGTTTTTAAAAAATATTGCAACTTCATTTTAAAAATTATTTTTTTATTTTAAAAGAAGTAAAAAAATTAATTTTTTTTCTAAATAAAGTAGTGAACAAGAGATTTTTATTTATAGTTAATACTATTTAGTGAAAGAAAATATATTTTAACATAATTTGTGAGTATGAACTACAATAATATTTATCATTAAAATTCTCTAAATTGAGTTTGTAAAAATATGTAATGAATAATTAAGTAAGAACAAATCTTCTACTGGAGTATTATTGATGACGAAGTTTTCGTTATTATTTAATAACAAAAATAAGAAGAAGAAAAAAAGTTGTAGCACTGTTGGCACTGCCTTTGGGCCGGCCCTGAATATTAACTATACAAGTATTTTTGTGGGAAAATTGATATATATAATTAATGGAATGCTTAGAGCATCCCCATTTCCAAATAAAACGATCTTGTCAGTATCGTTATAAACGATCTTTCTCTGCTCTTTTCCTTTTACCCTCAACATCAAGTAACCCTTCCATTCCAATGTTAGCTGCAGAAGCATCCAATTCCTCATCCTCGGATAACTTTTCTTCTTCAGCATGTTGCTCAGCTGTAAGCTTGGCATAATCTAGATTCTTTTTCATTTGTTCCTCTATAGCAAGAGCTTCAGCATAGTCTGAATTCTTTAGATTGAAATAAATTAAAGATAATAATATACAAAATATTTCTTCTAAGCTTTCACTCATTCCTGCCAAAAGAAAAATATATATATAATTTTTTTTTCTTTTTCATAATGGATTCTAAATTAAAAAGAAAAGTATAAGAGAAAAATAGATTTTTTTGGTAAGGATAAGAGAAAAATAGATGAGAAGAATAAAAAATAAAATGAAAACAAAAAATAGTGTACATATTAAAACATGTTTACCTTCATAAATAATGCATGGAGATGGTGAGAATTCATAAGGGAGAGGGAATTGTTCTAGGTGGATTTAGATGGAGAAGGGTTATAGATGAGATACTACTAGAAAAGGAATGGTGTTAGATGGATATAGTATTATGAGAAGGGAGGTAGTTGAAAAAGAGAATGGTGTTAGGTGAGTAGAAGAGAAAAAAAATGGTTTAAATATTTAGAGGATTAAGTAAGTTAACGGAATGAAAGTTAGAGGACCAAAATGGAACGAAAAATAATTAAAAGACCAAAGTGAAACCTTGAAAATATTTAGAGGATCAAATATGTATTTAAGCCAAAAAAAAATTAAGTTGTGATATATAGTAGTATATAGAAAAAGATACTATGAAATTTATTGACAAAACTACCTTTACATTTCTATATAAACTAGTCGGTATACCCGTGCTAAGCACGGGACGCGCGTTCCGCGCGTTTCATGTGTCGTTCCGTTGGACAGTTAAAAAATTAATAATAAAAATATAGTATAACAGTTTATAAGCAAATGATAATATAGGATTTTAATTTATTGGGTTTTTTGCTTGTGTTTATTGGGTTGGGCTGGTTCAACTTGTGATTGGGTCCAATTATTGAAAAGCCCATTTTGGTTTTTATTGAGATTTAGTGTTTTTAAAATTATGTCTATATAATAAATAAAATTTAATCAGAAGATGAAATACTAAAATAATTTGTAAGGCAAAATTTTAGTCACATCCTTAAGTTAATAAAGAATCTTAAAATTATGATAGTCAAAAATAAAAGATGTAATGATATTAAGATTTATTCTAAATTTTAATTTAAAAATCATTTAATAATTCATACTATATGTAATTTGATGTTGGTGGTGAAATTGGGCCCATATTGATTGGGCTGCCCATGACTAAATGGTTAAACCGACCCATGTTCGGATGGAACTAATTTAAAGGACTCTTTAGCTGAGATATAAGTATTGCAATGCTATTATGCTATTTTTAGGGTTATGGTAGAAGATATGAGTCCTAATAACAGGTACGTTAATTGGTTTTCATTTCTTGATCCTTTGTAATTTTTTTGCTGAGATCTTTACTGATACAGTTACTTATCTTGATTATTAAATTTTTTAATGGTGTTATTTGTAGTGAAAAGGAATCAGAGGTTAATCAAGTTGAGGTTGAAATTGATATTGTTGGCCACTCCAGACCTCATAATGTTGCAGAAAGTAATCAAAACAAAGATGAGAAACTCATATGGTGGAAATATAAATGTAGTCCTAGAGATCAAAGGGGAAAAACAATTTTAGTAAGTTTTCTGTAAATTAATTTCAACTTGTTTAAACTGTATTATAGGGTTTGTTTAAAAATTAATTTTGATATTTGTTTTAGATGATTCCACGAAGACTTGGTTTTGCCAATTTGATGGAAAATAACAAATTCATAATCTTAGTTGACGAAGAGAGTGAGAAGTCCTATGAATGTCCACTACGTAGTTGCATATATGCCCCAAATGATGTTTATCTTTCAGATGGATGGTTTGAGTTTGTAAGAGACACAGAATTGAAAGCTGGTACACATTTGTTGTTCATTGTTGAGGGTCTCTTTGTTTATGTGTATGTTATAAAATGGTATTAAAGGTATTTTCTATATATATATATATATATATCCTATTTTGGTCATGTGTGATGTAATTTAATTAAATATCAGTCATGTTTAAGTTATTTAAGTAGTGCTAATTTAATTTTTCAATATTCCAAACTTCAATCAATATATGTTTAAAGACATTAGTGGTGGTGTGTACTGTCAGTTAATTATGTTAGTAGTAGTGAAGTATAAATTTATTTCGATGTAGTAGTTAGTTAAGTTATATAGTCAAAGTAATGTAAATGAACATAAACTAAGAAATATATTAATAATGCATGTGGAACAACAAATACTAAATGGAGTTGAGTAAACTGATCAAATACTAATAGTACTAATTAGCATTTCATCAAACAACAAAAACATGACAGCGGTAGTGAGGACCATTGTATCCAAATTTAAATCGGAGTGTCTCCGGCATTGAATTCACATAACTCACAGAAACTATTCCAACGGTCATGAAGAATTGATTGCATAGGATTCCAAGTTGTGATAACATCAAATCTTTTAACCTTATCGTTGTCACAACATAAAAGTAGATCTGGATGGTGAGTGAACAAAAGATAATTAGCTAGATCGGATGGGAGAACCTGGAAATAGATAGAAATAATAAATGGTTAGATATAAGGCCCTTTGTTAAAAAAAAATTGTCAGATAATTAATAGTAACAATATTAATAGTAAATTTTACAAATGTGCGGCTTGCTACACACTCCGGTGTAAGAATGATGTCAAAGTATTTGGTACACATTGGATGAAGACTTCGACTATGGAAAAATGGATATTCTTCCGGTATTGTTAACTCTTTGAATGAAATAATGGAAAAATAACCATTTCCATAATAGCCTAGATCAAGTTTGAAATTTTGTGGTAGATGATGAAACAATGTAAATTGTGTTGTCATATTATGTAGTAGTGGATTTTCCCAGCTTCTGTTGTATGTAAGCTTATCAAAAGTACCATCCATCTTCATGATGCGCCATGTCTTTTTCAATTCTTTAGCACGTCGAAGAACAAAATTTGGGTCAATTTCAGCATATCCCTATATCAAAAAAAGATTAATTGCAAACATTGAATCATATGGGTGGTGATATGTATATTTCAATTAGAGTAATTGTGCAAATTGCTTAAAAAAATATTATTGATAAAGATAGAAAATATTACTATAGTTTAAAAAAAACATTGAATCATATGGGCGGTGATATGTATATTTCAATTCCATTAAAAAACCTTATTGATAAAGATAGAAAATATTACTTGGGATGATAATTGAGTAATTGTGCACATTGCTATGGGTGGTGATTGGATCATGTGGTAAAATCCATTGTTGAGTAAAACGTAGATATGATGTTATGAGTTGGGAATGTTACCATATACTATATTTATAGTAAAACATGTACTCATATTTTATGTAAAATAATTGAGAATATGCATTAGACATTCATGAATTTTTGTCTTATCCATTTGATTGTTTCACGTGTGATATGTATATTTCAATTAGACCATTAAATCTTATAATATGAAGTAAATTAAATTACTGAATTTTGGTGACATGGATGCTGACCGCCAAAGTGAATGAATCCATTAAAAAAATTCTTAATACTAACTTACTATATTAGATTTGTATAACAGGGAAGCACTGAAATTAAAAAACTAATAAATTAAAAATACAAAACAAACAAAATTACTTATAAAATACATATAAAATAGCCAAAGATTCTATCCAATGGTTCACAATATTAATGAAGTTTCACAATAATGATGTTTGATTCCATCAATCCATCACAGATAAATTCCAAATGATTTCCAGGTCTTAAATGGTTAACTTCGCAAAATGTTGCCCAACCTTCTCCCAGCTTAAACTTGCACGAAATTATGTTTTCTAATGGACCTCATAGTTTTAGTTTTTTAAACTTGGTCATACTGAGCAGATTTGCGAATTCATGAGACAGATTCTGTATAACAAAAATGTTAACATAAAAAAATATTAAATAGCTGAATATAATAGAACCTTATAATTAAATGAAAATTTTAAAATATAATTTGAAATAGACAAACCAATTGAGGCATAGTTGTAAAGGATTGATTGATTTGGTGTGGAAAATAACGATATTGTTCAATTCTTGTACTCATTGTATGATATTCAGGAAAAAAATATCTATTATCAGATTTGTCTCCAGTTAATATAATCATCAAAAATGAATTTTGTCCATAATAAAAGAAAGCAAGTGTTTTATTTGTAGGCCAATTGTAAAAATCCCTTAATTCTTTCCAACCATTTGTTAATCTTGGTTTTGTGATTGACATATTGAATTGAATTTTGTGATGAATTTCATCTCCATCATACAAATCCCATTCATTTTGAAGCTCATTAAAATATTGGCCTATGAAAAAAGGATCCAATTCTCCAGCCACCTGAAAACGGATGAAATGTAGAAGTTACATTAACATAATCATTATACTACTGAATTTGTTGAATATTAATATTCCAAACCTCATTTGGCATATGGATGGCCTGAAATTGATGTTTTGGACTACCTCTAAGAATTGGAGGCCACATTAATTCAATTAAATAAGAATAAAGTTATCTACGTTGTTGTTGGATGGCCTTATGAACCACTGCATGACCTCCATCGTAATATATAGAAGAAAAAAATGATGAAATTGAAATATTTGATTCTCATAAAATATTTAATTAATGCTACCATTGAAAATCTAATTTACTAACTATAATGACTAACTTTATATTATATTTCGTAATTCCGAAAAATAGAAAAATTAATTATTAACAAAAGTTGAAGCAATTTAAATAAAAATTTAAATTCAATATATCATGTTTATACTCCCTTAGTACTAAGATATAAGTCACATTGAATATTTTTTTTAATCAAAATATAAGTAACTTTTATTTTGTACATAATTAATGAATCACTATTTTGTAAACTAAGTGAAAAATTACAATATCAAACATTAATGATTTAATTTTCTAATTTGTGTGATATGATTAAAACGTCTTATATCTTAGTACTGAGGGAATATGTTCTATTTTTCACTGATATTTTTAAAGCTATATTGATACATACTCCTTCTGTTTCAAATTGTAAGCGAAAGTGAGACAAAAAAAGTTAATGTATTTGGTTCTAAATTTTGATTAAATACATTAAAAAAAATTATTAATTTTTGCTAATATTTTGGAATGTTATTTTGGTATTGAAGTAATACTATTTAACCATAAATGTGTCTTGTTACTTCATGAGCTGTTGTCCATTAATTGTAAGCAAGCATGCTTCGTGAACTTACTTTGTGCACGCGAACCATGAGTTTTTGTTTTGTAGTGGGAGTTGATATGATGGTAGCTTGTTGCAGGTAATGCTTATACAGCTACTCTATATAGTGTTGTCTCCATATCAGTAAATTAAAGCAAATTTGATTCCTTCCACTGCCTAGCTCAGATTTAACACATGCTATAAATGGCTTTTGTTAATAGGGAATCCGATTCTCTTCTTGAACAAATAATAGAATCAGAATAATATTTTGATTGATAAGTGATTTTGAAAAAGGTAATTAATACAGGGATATGTTACAAAGTCTTTGACACAATAATATATACTCCCTCTGTATAATTTTAATTGTCACAGTTGAACATATAACACATTTAAAAAATAATGTGTAAGTGAAAGTTACAATACGACGTATATTAAAATACTAACTTATTTTATTGATAGTAGATATTAAAAACCATAACTATATATATTTAAGTGTATTTATTATCTTACGTAATTATTAATATAAGGGATAAAAGAAAGTACAAATATGTTATAAATAGTATCCTTCTATTTTTTTGGCATGTATAATTTTGACAAAAATTTTATAATCGAATAAAAATATACTACAACGTGGTTAAATATAAGACTCTATTTGACGAATTTGTACTATTTATCTATCGTATTTCTGATAGTAATATACTACTACTTCGTCAAATATAAAACTCTATTTGACAAATTTGTAGTATTCATCTATCGTATTTCTGATAGTATATTTTTTCTAATATGATTATGTAAATATTTGTATAAGGTAGGAAATTAGTACAATTTATTTCGTTTATATACTTAATTAACAATTCTAGAAGTTAGTCTGAATTAAAAATTGTTAGGTATAACCATATAAACGTCCTTATGAAGTTAGTACAAATAACCTTTCAAATTAAAATCATATTTAAATAGAAAGGTAGAATATACTACCTCTGTTTCGAAATATACACAAAAGTTTATCAATGTAAGTAAATGTATTTGGTCTATATTTTGAACCAAATACATCAAGTTTTTTTGACTCACATTTTCTAATATTTTGGGACGGAGGGAGCACTATGTAAGAATTTAAGAACAATTATAATATCGGCAAAACCGAAAAAAAAATTCATATTGATTTAGGTAACAAATTTGGCTTTGTTTATATTATATCATTATTTTGAAGTTCATCTTTCGTACAAATAATTGGAAATAATGTATAATTATATATATATCCTTTAAATCAAAATGTTTAATAAATTTAAGTTTTATTTGTGAATGGTTATCAATGTAATAAATTATATATATATATATATATATATATATATATATATATATATATGATACATTATTTTATCAATTTATAGATAATATATATTTATATTGATTTTTTGTGAACTCTTAGCTGAGCAATTTCCTCAGCATTTTTTTTGACTGTCACAGTGATCCAAACATATAAAATGACAACATATAAATATATTTGAGAATTGGTATATAAAATGAATATTTATTATTGATAATGTGAAGTTGAGTAATACAATTTTGGTTTACAGATAAATCATATAATATATTGATTGATATAATACATCAGTATTATACTACACTCAAAGTCTAATACATAGGATATATTTCCATCTTATAACTTCTCCAATACTCTTCATGATCAACATCTTCAGTTGTTACAACATTTTAGAAAGAGCGACCCTTGGATTGAAAGTCCATGGTACTATTCTAAAATGGTAAATGACGAGGTGTTGTGAAAACTTCCTCGTCACCTTTTCTACAGTTCTGGCTGCTTAAACATAGACAATGGAAATTGCAGCCTTGTAGTTGGAGTAATTAATTTAATAATTACACTCATCGACTACTCATATTGTTCCTAAATTGGACCTATTAGTACTTCGTCGACTACCATATTGTTCCTAAAGAAGATTGAAAATTAACCAATTATAGGAGCAATATGGGTAGTCGACGATGGACTATAGGACCAGGATAACCAAAATTGTATAATTTGGATGAAGTTCTTGACAGCTTAAAGTATGGACGATAAAAGTGTAAAAAAGAATGAGAAGAAAGTATGTGAGTGTTGTATTAGTAGTAGTACCTATTTATAGAAACTTTGGTCTTTTCCTATTGGTCAAATAGAATATAATATTTATAGTTGTAGCTCAACATAAATATATTACATTTAATTGTTAAACCTATAATTATTTTCCATAATTTATAAAATTGTTTTATTTGCCACAAATAAATTACAGTTTGCTTTATATACAAAATATTGTTTTTAGTCCTCAGATAATCAGAATTAAAATTTTGAATATGATTTAATTCTATTAAAATTTAGTTGAACTTTAAATAAATGTGTCTATATATTATAGATTATAAAGTTAGAAGGCACAATTTATAATTGAAAGGCTGATTCACACAAAAAAGACTATCATATGGTATCCAAATTGACCATAGATCATATGGTGTCGTCCTTTTTTTTATTTATTGACACTCTGCCACTAATTTTCCCTATCAAACAAAAAGTAGTATATGTAGTAGATTAGACTTTGTATTCATCCACAAAGCTTATATTGCAAAAGTTTGGATCACTGGTGGGTACTATTGTATCACATGGTATGTTTAGCAACTTTTTAACTTATTAGAATGAAATTATTAAAGTGATGCATGCGCCATATTCTGTAGATAAATTAATGCAATGGCTTTATGATTATATTTTTAATATATTTATACGCAAAATTTAGTTTAATTGACAATAATTAGTTATAAAATATACTTATCCTCCGTAATAATGGTTATAAAGTAGTGACACAACACTTAACGTGTATCGACTAAAATCATTCTAATTGTCATAATACAACATTATATATTTTATGGAAGATAAAATTCGATGATTTGAATTTGATACCTGACTTAACTAATGTTCCATTAATTTGAATTAGTGATATAATATGGATAACACAATCATGAAAGGAATGATATAAAACAATAGTAAATAATTTGGAATAAAAAACTTAGTTTAATATCATATATCCATCTATCTAGTACACAAAATATTCATAACCTCCTGCTCAAATTAAATAGCTTACATTGAAGTCAATCTACCAAAAATACTAAATAAAGTATAAAACAAAACATTTAGTATTCAATTGACTTAGATAGGTTGGTGGATGCATTTAACAAATTCTTGTAGTTGGTGTCTGAAGTTTTCAAGTAATTACACCTCCTTCTACAACTTCTCATCAAGATGCGGTGGATCATGTTTAATCTGCATTAGGAGATGTAGATGGATTTCGATGATAATTGTTTACCACAAAGCTTGTACAACTGCACCATGAACAACGGGTTAGTTTACAACAATGTTTCTTTTTGAACTCAATTAAGTGATTCTGTTTCCTATAATCAGTTGCTTAGATGCCTATGAATATATGTCTTCATTTAATTCAGATGCTTATCGATCAAATAGCTTCTACAGAATCAGAGTAAAGAACATGCTAGTTTTCAACAATGAATTTTGTTTGAATTCAATTAAGTGATTATGTTTGCTATAATAAGTTGCTAAGATGCATATGTATTTTTTACTTGATTTAATTGAGTATTCGATCACTTCTGAAAAAACATTGCATCAAATAAGCATACCTTAAAGATTTCTGAATACTTCTTTGAATACCACATTGGTAGTAGTAGATGATGAAGGGTTATCTGGATCATTAATTAAAATCTTCAATACTCCTTTTCTCTTAACTCTAGACATAGCAACATACAATTGACCGTGTGAAAAAACTGGTCGAGGCAAGTATAAACCAACACTGTCGAGAGATTGACCTTGAGATTTGTTAATGGTCATAGCATAAGAAACAATGATGGGAAATTGTCTTCTTGACAATTTAAATGGCCATGGTGATTCAGATGGAGACATAGACATTCTTGGAATATATGTCATTTCTCCAATATTTGTTCCTGATATTATCTTTGCCTCAAGTACATGACTTGCCATATTTGTTACAATTAACCTTGTACCATTGCACAACCCTTCAGCTTGATCAAGATTTCTCATCAACATAATTGGTGTTCCTATTTTCAGCTTAATTCTGTGATTTGGCAGACCAGAACACCTTAGAGAATTTAGGAATTCAGGTGTCAGTACATCATAGATGTGATTGTCGTCGACTTCAGATCTGTCAACACTATCGCCACTCAGAAATTCTTGTTCTTCTCCTATTTAATAAGACAAAATAGATCAGTAAAAATAAGAATGTAATTTATAACTATATTAAAATGTGTATATATGATGTAAGATTAACCTGGTATCAGTTTCAATATGTAATCATTAATTTCATCAACCACATCAATGGTTGAAGCCAATATAGCCTTTGAATGTAAGTACTCTGGATCTTTATAGTGCTGAACCAAATTTGGGTATGTGCTCTCAACAATTGTATTTATTGGATTTCCTTCATTTTTCAACAAATGCTCTTTTGGAATTTCAATTTCTGCATATCCATCATTTGGTTCAGATAATTTCCCTTCCCCAACTTTTAAAAGCCATTTTGAAAATTCATCAATTTCCTTTGAATTTTCATCATTTAAACCCTGCTGTAATCTCATGTTTTTGGTCAAAGTCAGTACTTCAACATGATATCAAATTTTTGATGAGTTCAACGATGCATGAATGATATCTGAACGACTGCCCCTAGGAACGACTGGAAGTATTTGTCTAAAGTCACCACCAAATATCATAACCTTACCACCAAATATCTCTTCAGAGTTGCCATTGTCACACATAACATCTTTTAAAGTTGTATTCAAAGCTTCAAAAGTGAACTTGTGTGCCATTGGTGCTTCGTCCCATATGATTAATGATGCTTGTCTCAGCATTTGAGCGTGTTCATCACCAAATTCTATCTTGCAACATGAGTTATCTAATGTTGGAACTGGTATTTTAAATTTGGAGTGAGCTGTCCTACCACCAGGTAAGAGCAAAGATGCTATTCCACTTGATGCAACTGTTAAGACAATGTGACCTCTAGATCGCAAACATGAAGCAAGTGTGTTCCACATAAAAGTCTTCCCTGTACCGCCATAACCATGCAGAAAGAATACACCTCCTTTTCTTTTGTAAACCTTATTAATGATCTTGTCAAATATCGACTTCTGCTCATCTGGAAGAAGTATAATTTTTTTAAATTGAATAGATTTAGTGCTTATGATCAAAATGGCATCAACTATATTAGCCGGAGTTTTGGGTATGATGTCATACCTGTAAGTAGTTGAAACAATCTATGAAATTCCTGACGCAGCTGGACTCGATCATAATTTCGCTCATCGTATATAAGTTTATTACCCAAATTTTTCAAAATCAAATTCCTAGGAAGTGGCATACAAGGAAAATCCTTCTTTAGACTTTTTCCTCTTCTCTGTAGCAACTTTTCAATTTCTTGCAAAGTAAGATTCCAAATTTCTTCATCGCTTAAAAGCAGATCTGTGATTATGAGTTGTATGTTAAGTATAAATTGAATTATTCTGATTTTTGTTCTTTAAAAAAAATGAGTAGAGTACATATATATATATATTGTAAAATTGTGTATATTACCTTTGTTATTTGAAATTCTTCTTTGTTCATAAAGAATACTATCAGATAACCATTGCCTTGTTTTGAGCCAGACATGATTAGGTCTATTTACCGAACCTGTCAACAACATTGTAACAAATAATTTTCTGAGATAAAATCCAGTAGCCCATTGACTTGCTTGTTTGATAGCCACAATAAAATCTTGATCATCATCAAGAAATCCCTTTGCAAAGCAAGCATCTCTGAAACTATCAAGAGTGGTATCTCCCACTTTTTTCATTGAATCATAGGTTAGAGGACCCTTTACCACAGTTAACATCATTCTTAGATAATAAAGTTCTTCTGTGCAGGGTGGAACCCAGATTAGTCTCCCAATTGTATAGCCTCTTTTTCTAGGTTTCCAAGCTCTTTGATTTTTGTCATAAACAAACCTTGATACAAATTGAGCATAAGTGAGATCTCTTGCTTCTGTGTATTTGTTATTTGCTTCAAACCATGAAGTAAACATTGATTGTGTCACACTTGGTTTGAGAAGTACATCATGAATACGCTCGTAGTCAGTATAATAGACAGACTGTTGACCTAATAAATGAAAGAATAGCCGCTCGACGGCTGGTTTTCTTCCATGAATTGGAAAACCAAATATCCTCCAGCAAGCTTCAGTTGGAGATATATATCTACAATCAAGGAATTGTTTAATTTCATCAATCTCTTCTTCGTATTGACCATTTGTTTTATTTGCCTTAACAATCGTTGCAGTTATACGATCGTAACCTTTATTTATGTACTTGAACAGATATTTGATTGACTGACTCTGGTTGCACCATTCCATGTTGATGTGAGCTTGGTACTTCAACAATAAGCCTGGATTGTAAGGAACTACATGACGATTATCCAAGAGGATTCCATTTTTTTCTATTTGGGCACCATCTGCTCTTCTGCGGTAGACGGGGTACCCCTCTTGGTCAACAATAGTTTTTTCTTGAAACTTTTTTGGATAGTATTTTGAGCACTTCCCAGATTTCATGCAAGGTGATGACTTGTTTGCAAGACCACATGGGCCATGGATCATCTGACTTTTGACCAATTGATAAAGCTCATTTTCTGATTCTGGATTTGGAATTTCGGCAGATATTATTTTGTTAATATCATCCGGTGAAGGGTACTTGCTTGATGGATGTAAGAAGATCAAAATATGAGCATGTGGTAAGCCTCTTTTTTGAAACTCAATTGTATACATGTCTGCAATAATGTTTATATAACATTGTTAGATAAATATACACATTTTAGTATACGGCAATATATACTAAGAAAAACATATTTAGAGTTCAAGAACTTACATGCTACGACCTTCCCAAGTACATGTTTTTTTGTCAAATCTGCCATCAGCTCATCCAATTTGATTTTGAAAACCCTGGTAATGAGATCAGGACGATCTTGTGGTTTCAAGTTAAATTGATTCAGAACTTGTTTTATTTCAGGCCAACTGGGATTGCAAGTGAATGTTATAAACAAATCAGGAAAGCCAACTGCTGCTGATATAGACATCCCATCAAAATACAATTGATCCATGTATCTCTTCCCTCCAACAAATGAAGAAGGTAGAACGACCCTCTTCCCTCTCTTTTTACTCTGATTTGGTTCAGTGGACTGTGGCTCGGATAAGTTGTTATACTTCCCAACTCTTAGTTTTGATTGATTATTTCTCAAGTAATTCAATCTTTCTGACTCAACCATTGTATAACCATCAACCAAAAATTGCTGAAATAAACGGCGTGAACCAAGCAATGTCATTGCCTCATTGATACGATATTGAATCCTATAACAAAGCCAATCCTTAATTGTAACTCTATTTCTCACAGTAATTTTCTTGCTTTTGCGCTTCTTATAAGGAATATCAGGCCTATATCCATCCTCGCCATAAGGGAATATAAGAGGATATTGGTATCCAAGATAATTGGTGTGAAATTCATCAATTCTCTGTAGTTCACCGCCTTGTGTCTCAAGAATTATATCCCTCTCTCCAGCTGTATCAATATCACCGACAATTAGTGCAGCTACTTCCGAAACAGTTGGTTGGTTATAAATCTGACCATCAGTTGTTCTATCTGAAATTAGTTTCAATTTCAATTCACTAACATTTTCGTCCTTCAGTCTGTCACGGGCCATCCGAAACGACTTGGCAATGACATTATGTTCATCAAGCATTGCACCCAATTTCGTGACAATTTCCGGATCAACATCGTTGTTATTGCTATTATTATGAGAAAAAAAAACATTAGACAAAATATATTACCATGGTAGAATGTTTGAACTATAAGAGATAAAACGTACCTGAATCCATTCAAACGATTCTGAGTTTCATTTGCTGTATCATAAATGTAGAGTTGTGCAAATTTGGGTTGTTCTCCTACCTTAGGAAGTAGACTACCAATCCTGTGACATGGCTGACCTTGAATTCTAATAGTAGGTGGTCCTCTTCCTCCTCCAAAGTTGTTATCAATTTTAAATCCGGGAGATGTAAATGCAAACATAGCATTGTAAATTCTTGTATTTTGCTGGTAATTTTTGCTATGTTTTGGTCTACTGTTGAACAATAGTTCTTGAAGAACTTGGGGTGGATCTTTCAAAAGTGGGATTTGGACTTTACCTTGACCACAACAAATTTGAAATTTTGGAATTAAGGAATGTCTACCTTTGGCACTCCTTTCTTGATACCACATTTGGGCACCACAATCTGGACATTGGTAAATTGGAAGACCAATATTGAAGTAAACTGCAAATTCCATTTCTATGTTAAAAAAACTAAAGATTAGACAAATTTGATGTAATGAAATTTAGATATCAAACCTTTATCAGGGAGAGGATTGGGTCTATAAGTATAGTTTGATTGAAGGTTTTCAGAATCATGTTCAACCTCTGAGTCTTCATCATCTCCTTCAGAGTCATCAGTTGTTGATGATTCACTATCTTCATTACTTAAAGAATAATTAAAAATATTTTCCACATGATTAAAATTTTCATTTGTTGATGGAGACTTTCCTTTACTACAACTCCCTTCAGTTGTAGAAACATGTGGCAAGCACGAAGAAGAAGAAGTACCACTTGCATTACTAAACTGATTGAATAAGTTAACACCTAAGGACTGAATTGATGTTGCTTGTTTATTTCTACACTGTTGTTGTTGTGATGATGGTTGAGGTGTGTATCTATCAGAGTTGACAAAGTTGTAGGGAATTGTTCTAGATTGTGTCTGAATATTGTGTTTGTTAATGAACCGATTAGTAACATCAGAAAGAGGAGTAATAGGCAACTGATTTGCAACAGAATGTTTACTCATAACCTTTGAATATTTACTACTTTCCTTACTTTCAATTATGAACTTCCTTTTTTTCCTTGCTGCTGCTGCAGCAGCATTACTTGTTACATTAAAATCTTTATCCATGACTTAATTGAAAGTATAGTTTAGTTTGTTTTACTGTTTAAGAAGTTTTCATTGTGTGGGGATGATCAAAAGGAGATAATGTATTGCTGTTATCAAATGTGAAAAATTTAATTTTGAAGTCCATGATGTCATTGTTGATTTACTATATTATATTTGAGCTTAAGTGATTATTAGTACGTTTTTTATATGTTGATAAGTAAAATTAGAAACTTTATATTATTTTTTTATAGATCAGTAGTACATGACAACCTATTGAGTGTAAGTAGTAGGTTTTTTAAAACCAACTTTATTGTTACATCAACTCAAATACCTTTTCAATGCAAGTACACTAATAAATAAATAATATCTAAATTTTAAGCTCAATTTTGAAATTTGGCACAGATTGCCAGCATGTCACAATAAACAACCATTGGATCTAATTAAATATAGTGTATACTGTCCATTAGATTTAAAGTAGTTCATACTTTCAATATACTGTCATTAGGTAAGTCTGATAAATATGATTGTGTGCAATGGCAAGTTGTGATAACTCATTTTTCATTAAGGTCTTTTTCATATTAAGATATAATTGATCATGATTAATAGGAGTGTATTTTTAATAGGGTGATCTAATATATGGTGGCTATTCATATGATGTCTTATGTGTACTGATAATGATAATGACTCATACTTTTGATCATGATATAATTCACTAATAAATAAAAAGGATAGCAATTAGGTGCATAGTTATAAACTTCATAGCATTCATATATAGGAAATCATTGTTTCAACATTGATAGCATTCAGGCAATATATAATTGTCACTGATTAGATATCTTACAACACTAAACAAAATACTTAAATAGGCCAATTTAGCAAAAGGATACCAAGTCTTGGTATTACATCAAGCCAATAGGATTCAGGCAATATATAAATGTACTGATTGCTTAAATTACAAATATGGTTCAAATTTCAAAATACACAAATAGGCCAATTTAACAAAAGGATACCAAGTCTTGGTATTACATCAGGCCAATACTCAAAGACATAAATATAATATAAATAGTTCAGTGGACATTTTCATATTCACTCCTTCTTAACTTGTTTCATCCTTGGAGCATATTTCTTCACAGAAGCTGATTCCTGTGTAGCAATTTCTGGTTCAGTGACATTGTTGCAGATCCTTTTCTTTGGAGTTAAGTGAGTAGTAATAGCAGCAGATGTATCAGCAGAGTCGGACAAACAAACCTATAATGTAGACATGACTATTAATATGTTTGTTTCAATTATTTACTTGAACTTTTGAACAAAAAAAAAATCGAGTTAAGACAGGTTTTTGAAGCTCACAGTTAGAATAGGAGGGACTTGGCTTGCACCAGAAGTTCCATCAACAGCAGCAGCAGAGGTATTCTGAACAAATGAAAATCAAAACTCATGAATTCAAGCATTTTCATTATTCATATCAGAATATTGCATTAACAGTGTAATTACTAATAATAATCTTCTAACCTCATCAATGTCAGGTGAGCTCTTCATCAGTTTTGATGTATTCTGCATAATAAACAAACAATAAACATTCAAGAAAGTTGGAATGGTTGATCCTAATATGAGGTAACGCATCTGAACATTAGTGAAGATATATAAATTACATCATCTGGTGGAAACTGATCATCAACTTTTGCAATAGTATCTGCATCGCTTCTGATCCCCAGGACAGATGCTTGTTTGAATTTAGGCTGAACTTTGACTCTAAAAGCATAAGTCTTGTTCATAAATATATCCAACTTCTCAGGATATTCCAAAGGATCATCTTCATCAGCCTAAATGCATGCATAAATAATAGATGATTAGATTAAAATCATACAACTAAAGAAAATAATTATAAGTCAAATGCAAGAATGATTACTACATACATCAATCATGATTTGCCTCAATTCAACAGCTGTAGAACCTATGAGTTCATTTGCATGTTGGTCCCAAATGATAAAAGTGAATCTGTGAGGACCATTACAAACTTCAACTTCCAATTTGTACCTATTATAACATTCAGATTAGGCATACATTTTAAAGCATGATTCATTGTAAAGCATTATTGATTTGTACCTAGAATATGCTCACTATAAGACTTACTTAATGACAGGATTTTTAGATTGATGCTCACTGCTACATTTGTAAGGAGGTGCATCACCGTCACATTTCCTGGTACAGGATTCACATTGCCGGTAGTACCAACCATATTTTGAGGTACAGATTTTCCTGGTTGTGGCAACTGTAATGCAAATTGTATTCTGTAATAACATAAGTTTTCATAATTAGTTGGTTTATGTTTGAATCATATTAAGTATATAGGATAGGATTTTAACTTATAAATATACATGACATAATGGAAAGTACCTCAGGCAGATTGATAAGCTCAGACAGGTGAATGACAGGAGCTCCAACTAAAAATCGATCACCAACTGAAGCTTGAGAACAGGTTGAACCTTGACTAATCATTTGACTTGAATAGTTTCCTACTCCATTTATGGCAGTAAGAAATTCAGGATTGAAACTGCAAAATCAACCCTACATTTAGTACAAATTTGAAATATAAATTATCAAGATTACAGACACATGATATATGTAATGTACCTCATGCGGAAACGCTTGACTTCATCAAAACTTGCATCAATAAACATCTTTGTTCCATTCCATGCATTGCCAATAGCAACTGGATAACCCTCTACACAAACATTTCATTAATATAAAATGTTAGAAAGATATACACATGGAGTTTCATGAATATAACTGAACAATAAATTAGTATAGTACCTGTTCCATCCTTGATTTTCCCATGCTTGATAGTTATGATTATAGGCTCATTATTGGATCTTAAGCTCAAATAAATGAACAAAGAAGTGGCAAAATCACCCCATAGAGTACAACAAAGTTCATCTCCACTTTAGTTATAAAACAAATGACAGAATCAGTTTCATAAAGTCTAAATTCAGCCATATATGTTTGTGTTATTTACTTGTTAGTAAACAGAAGTAGTTACCTAATATCAACAATATTGAAAGCAGCACAAATTTTGCGTGGACCAACCACTTGCTGGCTGTAGTTCATCTGTTTAAAAGCCCCAATAACATCTGTTGTAAAACATAAATGTTAGATTAAGTAGAATCAAGTAATATTTAAGCTACATATTTGAATAGTGCTCATTACCATATAGCAAATCAGGCTTGTAGTTGACAGCATTTATCTCAGAGAAAGGCTTGAAGTTGAATTTGTAGAGTGGTAGTTCTGGAATATCTTTAGCAGTACATCTTGTTCCAGCATTGAAAATAAGTTTAAAATCATGGACACATGACTTGTAAGCAAAATCATTCTTTTGAACTTTGAAATTTGCCATCACATATGTGTGACCTTCCTTCAGCTTTGGTTTCCATTCTTGAACCAAGTCATTAGGTAGATAAACTTGAATCTGGTCACCCTAGTTGAAACATAATTTGTAGTCATTTCAAATACTAAATTTAGGGTTATGAATGTGAAAAATATAATGTTCAGTCCAAAATGTAGGGTTACTTTTATATCTTTCTATTACTAAATGTAGGGTTATTTCCATGTAAAATATACTGTTCAGTACAAATATAATTAGGTCAAGGCATATGTTTAAATACCTGTTTATCCAAGAGGATGAATTCCAAATGCTCTTCTTTTGTTTTAGAATAAACAGACCACAAATCTTCAATCCTAACAGCAAGTTTCCAAAGATCTTTGAGGTCATTCACATCTTTAATAGAATCAAAAGCTCGAGCCATCCTGCATTTATTAAAACAGAAACTTATGAGGTTCAACATAAACCAACTAATAAAGATTTTGAAATCAATTTTCCGACATTTACCTCACAATTCTTTGAAAAATTTGTCTGAGTTGAGAGAACAGGTAGGAGCTGTGTAGGAGTAGTAAGAGTGTGAAGAGTTTGAAATGGTTTGAGTTGACATAGGAGTAGATATGAGTTGTTTTCCTAACTACATTATAATATATTAAACATTGTACTTCTTTGTACTTCATAGTACTTGTTGTAGTTTATGATAGTTAGATAGTTACATTGTTTAGTTAATTTAGTTGACTCATTACTCACAAAACTTGGAAACCAGTTCTGAACTTAGGTAACTATATTGTAATTGGAAGTTACTTGAAAGTAGTAAAAAGTAATAAGTAGACGTGGACTAATGTGGGCTTAGCAAGGTTAATTAGGTACTTTCATTAGTATCTATCTTTTTTAGATATATATGATTACCCTCACTGCTTTCCATCTTAAAATATAAGATTTATTTTGACCACTGCATGTACGTCAATATACAATTTTAATCGTTAATATTTTATTCATCTATTAATAAAAATTATAAAAACTTGATATTTTAGAATAATAAATATTGTCATATAGTCAAAATATGTCTTATATATTGGGACGGATATAGTATTTTATAGACTTAATTTAGATTGAGTTTGTTAAGTTGACTATGTAATAGATTGATTGCTTCTAGTTGATAGAGTTAAGTTAAATATTGCGATTTGATTTTGTTTTATGAAATGAAAACCGCAAACTTAACCAAACTGCACGGTTTTGCAAAAAAATGATCTGTATGGTTTTTATTAAATGTGATTTGACTTTTTTGATTTGGATTAATTCGATTTGCAATTTTACTTTTAGATTGATTCGGATAAGATCACCCTTAGCTCTGATAATTTATGTCTGATAGCTGATAAGTTAATTGAAGTGTTTGATAAAATTAGTTGTTAGATTGATTTATAGATATGAAATGACCGTAAAAAACATGTTTAATTGACATTTAATTATTTTTAAATAAGAAAATAGAGGTAAAATTGGAAGAAAAATCAATAAGTTAAAATTTAATAAAAAAAAAGTTTAAGTGGAAAAAATGTTATCAAACATAGTTATTTTTTCATAATAAATTTATAAGTTAAAAGATAGTATAAATTATAGGTTAAACAAGGTGTATGTCAAACAGAGTATCTTGATGAGAAGGCTAATCAACATCTTTCATGGGGACGGAATGACTACACCTACTTCCCTTTAATTTTGTCCCTGTAATTTATCAAGTCTGCATCCTATGAACACGTGACAATATGTGACATGGCCACATTAGGAACTAAAACAAAATTACTTAAAGTTTAGTTTAGTCTTTAAAAAACAACTTAAGATTTATTAATTTAATATATTTTGTAAGTATTATTATTAAATTAAATTATTATTATTACTTTGGTATATAAGTAAAATGACAAAAGTCAACATAAATTCAAGGCACAAAATAGATGATTGAATTTACGGTTATGAACGCTCGATTTATCAATTTTGACATCTACACAAGTTAAATTAATTTTTATCTTAAATTTTTTAATATTATATAGTATTTATTTAGTGCATAATTTTTTTTGGCAAGGAATTAGTGAATAAATAGTAAATGTAAATTATTTTGGGACAAAATATTTTAGCAATTAGATAAATTATTTTGAGACGGTGAGAGTATTTTTTTCGGTACATAGATAAAATGACAAAGTTATCATAAACTCACACATAAAGTGGAGGGACCGAGGTTCTAATCGCAATCATGGATGCTTGCCTAATAATTTCAACATTTTTTTTCAGTTAAACTAAGATTTTTTTTAATTACTAACTCCAACCTTTTTTTTATAAAAATAATAATTTTTTTTAGATTAATTGAATATTTAATGTATTTAATTTATATTTCAAAAATAAAATATATTAATTTCATTTACAAAATTTTAAAAAATAAAATGTTTCAATTTCTAATACTCTCTCCGTCCCAAAATTATTGATCTACTTGTCAAAATTTTCTTCTTTTTTTTTTACAATGATCGACTTGTCAAAATTGTTTATCACAAAATAATTGATATTTTTATTTATAAGATTATTTTTCCTATTTTACTTTTTATAACTTCTATATGTAATGATTAGGGAAAGACAATAACATAATTAATTTTTTTAGAATTCCAAAGTCTTTTTTCAATAAAAAATAATTCCTCCATATCAAAATAATTGCTTTTTTAGAGTTTTTTTTTTTCTTCAAAATAATTGTCACTTTAGAATATCAATGCAGCATTTATTATATTTTTCCATCATTATATCCTTATTATGAACATTCTGGTACCTCGTAGTTTTAATATGATACTGTACCCTAATGATGTGGAACCTTTTGATAGATTCATATGTAATACTCCCTCCGTCCCAAAATGTAAGAGAAAAAAATCAAATTTTTTTGTCCCAAGAAAAGTTCACTCTCTCTTACCTTTTTCATAATCAATAACCAATCAAAATTGTTTATACATCTTTTCAAGTAACTTTTTTACTAAAAAGTTTACATCCAATCATTATATTTTATTTTTTCTTAATAAGTATAATTTTTATTTTTTCTCTTACATTTTGGGACGGAGGGAGTAATAATTTAACATGTCATTATAAGATTTATTTAAATAGAAGTTTTGAAAAATACTCTCTAATTTTTTAGAATTGCAAAATTACACCTAAAAATTTAAAGTATACTCCCTCCAGCCTTAAATATAAGTAACTTTCACATTTTTAAATACATTGAATAATTAATGTATCTAACTTATATTGTAGACTAGATACATTAGTTATTTAATGTATCTAAAAAAGTGAAAGTTACTTATATTTAAGGTCGGAGAGAAAAATATATATACCGATTAATTAAAAAACATATTTTCAATAAAATTTAAAAAAAAAAGTCAAGAACAGTTCTTCTCTTTTTTTCTTGTCTCCTAAAAAAAAGCTACAACCGGTTTCGAGTAAGCCCATTCTCCCTGCCGGTCTTCCACAGTTCCACCTCCATTGCCGCTCTCTCTCGGACACGAACTGATGGTTCATGGAGCATCATATGCTGTGAGCTTGCTTCACGGAAGAAACGAGCGGCGGAACGGAGTGGTGGTGGTGGTGGTGGTGGGAGCGGTGGAGGAATGGTTCGGTGTCGTCGAAGGTGGTGGTTTCCGGTGGAGAAGACGGTGTTGGGTTTGAACTTGAAGTGTTCATATTTTTTTTTTGAGATTTGAGAGAAAAAATAAAGAGTGAAATGAATTTAGAATGAGAAGAAGAAAAATGGTGTTTTGTTGTAGAACATACTTATTGACCAAAATGGAGTATTTTTCAATGTTTTAAAAACCGGACCGGTCATTGAACCGGTGAGGGTACGGGTTCACTGGTTTACTGGTCGAATCGTGGGGTGACTAGTCGAACCGCATGACTAAACCGGATCAAACCGGTGTAATGAACCGGTAGCTATAATATAACTACATAGTAATTAAACCGGTTGAACTGGATTGAACCGGATGACTCGGTCTCTAAATGTAACACTCCGATATTTTACCGACGACTATTTTAATAATTTCTTGAATTACCATCTATTCAATGACGAAGAATTTTAAATTGTACGTAGTATACTTTATTTTATTTAAGTAATTAGAGACTTTATTTTTAATATTTTATTAATTTAGTGTGACTATAACGATAGAATAATATTTAACACTTATTTCTCTTTAGGCCTTTGTAAATTAAATTAATTAATTGTTGATTTTGGATGTTTTCATTCTATTTACTTAAATAATATATCATTTTAGAATTGCCAAAAAAACTTAGCTTAATATTAGCTAAAATGTGTGTGTGTGATATAGAGATAGGTATAGTGGGAACGTGAAGTACATAGTGGTAACAACATAATTGTAACTATAATTTATATGTATGGATCTTAATTAAGCATGATTATCCTTTAAACTCAATTAACCGTTCTTTGGAATACTATGTGACCATGACTTAGTCTAAAAGAAATCCTTATCTCCCACATGTGCCTACAAGTTCGGTCAACTCACTAACAAAGTAGACATTTTTCAAAGTCACTAATTAGCTACTCATGATATTAGACTATTAGCTCCTTCCCTTCTCTCAAATTTTATCGGCTTAATTCCTTGCTATTCCATCTGCTTCACGATAGAAAAGAAAAAGGGAATAGAACGTGTACTGACTTGATCCCCCTCCATCTTAATATAATCCACAGTTTCCTTCCTTTGCACCTTTTAACAGTTTAAATTCTCATACTACTCCTCGCTCTTCACATGTGAAACAATAGTAACTCTCTCGATGTTGATTTCCGTAACCCTGTTGTCAAACTATTATTACCATTTTATAGTGCAAGTATGGTTCTCAAAGGTACAATATCCTTCCAATTAATTCATCTCTTTCATTAAACATATATTGTCCCCTTTCTGATAATAGAAGTAATTATTTATATAGAGACCTTAAGCACACGATGGTCAGCCGTAAAATATATAGAATCAATGTCAATGGAAGTACATCAGGTAAGGGCTTTTTCCCCATACACTCATGTCCTTAAGGTTTATGTTATAGTTTAGTAATGAAATTGTTTAACTAATGGAGTGAATGATATTAGAAGAAATGACAAAAGACTATTTTATAACACTTTATGTGATTATAGTATTTATGAATTCTTTGTGTGACTCAATGTGTATTTGATTCTATGGTTTGTTGTGTATGTGTGGTTGTTTTTGAATTTGTGTATTCTGTTGGTTTTGATTAAATGGTGAATTTATGGAGTTGAAAGAAAGTTCTAACTTTCAATTGGTTAAGGAAAATGGTGATGACTTTAAAAGGTGTTAATGGTGTCTCTTAGTGTGGTGTAATTGACTGGGAGAGGTGCATTCATTCATTCATTAATGCATTGGTTTTGTTGTGGTTCGGATACCAGGGTGGGGTACCGAACCTTAATACCCGGGTGGGGTATTGTATCCGGGTGGGACACTGTCCAGGTGGGACTTTTTGCTCTTCGGAGTGTCGATCCACTCGACGGGGTGGTGTATTGGTGATCCACTCGACGGGGTGGTGTTTTAGGAAATCCGGATCATGTAGGTTGCATTAGTTGTCATGGGGTTTAACAACTAAGGCTTGGTGTTATTTATGAGTTGCTTGCATCGATTTTGTTTGATTTCCTCTTTATGGTAGAGCTTTTTATTATTCTTTTATGACATTTACCTTCCGTCAGGCATGATTCAATTTGGATAAGAAAATTGACCCTTACATTAAATATGGTTGTAGGTACCAAAGAATTAAGAAGTTGATGTGTTGCTTGTACGTGCGCGGGGGTAAATAAAAAGGGGTTTTACTAGTTTATAGTTGTAAATTTAAATGAGCTTTCTTCACAAATTTTATAATTGCTCAAATGTAAATCTAAGATATTTTGAGGTTCATGGCTTGTAGCATTTTCAATTTAATAAGTGTTACTAAAGTTTTTTTAATAGTTTAATGTCTTGTAATTTTGAAGAAATAGTAATAGTGATTTGTTTTTACATGAATTATAAAGAAAAAAAACAGTAGTGTTTTCCTATTAATTAAAGAGAATTTTTATGAAAATTTTTAGTAGTTAATGTCCCGAAAATCCGGGATGTTACACTAAAAAAATATGATGACACCTACATTTTTTTAAAAAGTCATGATGATACAAGTTCTTAAATTTAAATCATAAAACATTTTTATCACACAAAATAAAATAGTACAAAAAACTTATAAAGTGTTTAAAAAATATCAAATAATTAGATATATTAAAAATAACTATATGTATTAAATTGGATTGAATCAACATACCAAAAAAAAAATTGGATAGAATCAAAGAATAGAAACATATTTTTCTATAATAGAATATGCACCTATTTACTTTTATTTAAAAAATTATAACATATGTATTTTTTTTTTGGTATGATAGCATATGTATTTTAATTATAAATATAATAAATTAGAATTATTTGTTTTTGTCAAAAAAAAATTATAAATATAATAAATTAGAATTATTAGTTTTTTTTAACGGCAGCTACATGAGTTATTATAAGTAAACGCGCGCTTCAATAAAAAAATATGCTCACAAAAAAAATTAATAAAAAAAATTTGAATTTAGAAAAAAAAAGCACAAAACCGTCCGTTTTGAACAAACCGGCCGGTTCACCAGTTTTCTCCGGTCCAGACCGGTTTATGCCGGTTATATCCGGTTCTCTTGCATATCCGATCCAATTACCAGACCGGACCGGTTGACCTCCGGTACACCGGTTTGATCGGCCGGTCCGATCCGGTTTTTAAAACACTGTTATTTTTTCTTTTGAAAATATTTGACCAATTATTTTAGTATTTTCCTTAATTACAAACAATTTTCTGAATTAATACTAAAATGTGTACAATTGGTTAGTAAAAAAATTAATATGAATTGATAATTTATGAAATAATGTTAATAATTGGTCAAAAATATTAATATTTGGTCAAAAAACATTAATTATTTTTTTCCAATAGAAAAATACTACTACTATTTAGTATTTACTATACTATTCTTTGTCTTGTAAAAACTTTTTTATTTGAATTGTGTGCGGTTCTTAAAAAAATTATTAATTATGTTGATTTTAACTATAAATAAATTTAATTTGTTGAAACAGTGTTATAAATTATTTGATTTTATAGTTTCAATAAAAATATATGTAAAATAATTTCATTGTACATCAATCAATCAATCAATATCATCTTTGGTAAGTTTGCCATTTGTCACCTAATGAGAATTGTTACTATTTTAAAAGTTGCTATTAATAGTAATATTTTCTTAACCATCTTTAAATTAATTTTTAATTATTTAAATTTTTAATAGTACTAACTATTCTGTTTTTTTTGTTTATTTGTTAATTATAAAATATTTAATGATATTTCGTACCAAACAAAAAGTTTAATGATATTTTTGAAAGAAGCAAATTCAAGTGTATTTCAATTTCAATGTAGAATGAGAGTTAATTAAAGGAAAATGCTAAATAGTGCACCTCATGCACTAATTAAAGATACTTAATATAACAAAAAATACATTGGAACTTAAATTATACAACTTATCAATGAAATTTGAAATACCAATTTATTGGAACTCCAAATTTTGCATCTTCACCTCATCATCCACCCTATGTTATTTTAGGAATCCACACTTTTCAATCATATCATACAATGGTAACTTTGAATTTTATATAGTACAATATCTTTTTGTTTTCTCTCCCAATACAAATCCAACTTTCTTCTTCATCATGAATTCATAAAATCGTGATCCTAATTTTTTTTTTGTTACTGCAATACCATTTTCATAAAGTGAAATTTTAGCTCGGATGAAGCATCAGTTGAGGGCTTTCAAATTTTTATATCTTTTCATTTTATCTTCACCGAATCTGCTTATGTTTTATTAGCTTCATCTTTTCTTTCACTAATTCCTGTCAAATTTGATTTCATTTATAACGATAATTATAACATTTTTGGGTAATTATTCGAGGATCAAGGTAATTTGAATGAACACTATGAAAGGACTATTTTCACCCTTAAATCTTTCAAATAATGTAAGATTTCAATGATGAAGGTTCTTTTTTGAATTTATATATATAATAACAATTTTAAGTAATGATTTCTAGCTGTTTATATGTGTCAATTCCCTTCTTCTCATACAACTATCGTTGAAGCAAATCATTTGAACCAAATTGGTTTGCTCAAAATGATTAAAGTGCTTTAGTTTCTTGGTTAAATAGATAGCGATCATGTTAAACCAAATTATTTGAACTACTCATTGTATCTTTGAAAATTTTGTTATTGTTTTTATTATTAGAACATTTTATGTTATCATTATTGAGAAAAAAAATAGGTATAGCGAGCATAAAATTGTTTTATTGACATTTCTGTTATTTTTTCAAGCTTATAATATATTCCTAAAACTTTATGTGAAATTTTAAACTATAAAATACTATAAAGTATGAAATGTTTTGTTTATAATTTAATAAAAATATTTTTCCCGTGCCGTGCACGAGTATACACACTAGTATACTTGTAAAGCAAACTCATATTTGCTTATGTGGCAACATAACAAAACTTTCTAATTTTTAAGTTTTATTCTTAGAAGAGTATTGAGATGATGTTGCATCTCTACAAAAACTCCAAACTAACTATTTTAATCACAAATTTATTCTTCTATTACAAAAAAAAAATCCACTACATGTTAATATTCGTTTGATTATTATTGGTTTGGTGTCAAAATTAAAGAGTTATTAGTGATCATAATAAATAGATTAAACATTTATTTTTCTGTTAAAAACTATTCCTATTCACTTTTTTTTTTTTTTTTTTGGTACATATTCACTTTTTTTCTTTTACTATTGATACCATGCATATAATGAACCCAATTAACCTGCTCGTCAATAATCTGTTGTTTTGAGTGCCAAATTTTTCATTGATCTTTTTAACCTTTCAGTCTCTTAATAGTGAAAAACGGTTGTGCGAATTAACTATTATATATGCCGTTATGCACAATCCTTCCTCATACATATATATGGGCATGTGAAATTATATATATTTGGAAATTGGAAGGAGTATGTACATGTGTTGTAGAAGAATGGTCATTTTCTTAAACTTTTGTTATCTCATTGTGTCTCATTTTCTCTCTATATGCATGTATTCAATGAGTGAGACTATTCGTTGCAATGCTTATATTTTTCCAAAAGAATTAAGGTTGAGAAATTGCTTAGCTTCTATAATTGGTTGATACATAGATTGAAACCATTTTTGTTAGCAAATTTTCTTTTCAGTTATTATGTATAATAAAATGTTTGATTTTTTTTTATTCGTGTTTGCATATTACATATTATTATTGTACTTTTCTCTTTTGTTTATTTATTTATGTTTTTTTTTTTAACATATAATATTTTTATATGCTTATGATGATGTGATTCTATTGTTTCTTTTGAAGATATCCACCACCCATCTATTGTCAACATAACATATTGTCATTTATAAGAGTTTTACTATGTGATACTACTAATTTTAAGGTACATTTGATAACTTGACAAGTGTGGTACTAACAACAAATTCATATTAATCATAACCTATTTATTATATCTAATTTTTAATGTGAGCCACACTTTTTTATGATGTGTTTTTTAAGATGTAATTAAAAAAAAAAAACTCTACAATATTGAAAACAACCATGCTGCAGACAATATTGACATACTTAATAGTATCCAAAAAATAACATCCAAGATACATAGATTAAAACTTTATTTTAAGACTTAATTATGCGAAAGGTCCATATAATTTGGGTTCACTTAAATTTTAGTTCGTGCAATTTAAAAAAAATATTTAACTTGATCATGCACTAGTGAACCCAAATTACATGTAAAAGGTCGATGTAATTTAGGTTCACTTGAATTAGGTCCATGTCCTTTTATTTTTAAAAATGTTTCTATTTTTTTTTTTGAGGCAAGAAAAAATGTTCCTAATTAATGAAACTAAATGTCATCTAAGAATAAGAACCCGCCCAATACAAAAAACAAAAATTGCAATAAAAATAAAGAACATTATCCTTAATTTTTTATATATAGTCCAATATTATTACCACAAATTAACACATGATGAATACTTCTCATCATGTGAATTGGGTTTCATCTAACCTATGTCTTCAAGTTGAATGCTTGAATGCTTCAACAAGAATAATACTATTAACTTACTACATGCATATCCATCACAAAGAAAATCACCAACTAATACACATAATGTTTAGGATGGAGGGGTCCTTAATTTGGTCTTTCTTGTTATCAGGTTCTTGTTTTGGAGCTGTTTAAGGCTGGCCTTGTGGCTCGGTCTAACTTTTTTGTATTTTGACCATTCTCATTGCCCTAGTTGTAGCACACCTTGTGCTAAGCTAGTGTGCCAATAAAATCTTTCTCTTGGCTGCTTCAAAAAAAAAAACTATACACATAATTTTTAATTCATTTTTTTTTTAATTCATTCTCTCTAACTAATCACGTATTAAATATGAATATAAGAGTCATACATGTCGTATGATAATGAATATTATATATGTTGATAACACCAAATGATTGGAAATTCTAACTCTTATATTATTACAATTATATGTTATGTATCTACAATTGTATCAAAAAAATAAGTATCCAATATTCGTTAAATAACTGATTTTAAATTTATATAAATAATTGCATAAGATATTGTAATATTTGTTTTAAACAAATTATATTTCTTGCAGTTATTTCAAAACTATTAAAAAGTAAGATTTTAAATCATATAATATTATTACAATTAATGTTGTATAAAAAAGATAAATTATGTATTTTTTTCTTGACGAAAATGTGCAGATAAATTATGAGTTATATATTAACATCGTTCCAACATATAGTATATAACTTCTTCTTTTTATATAGTATATAATTTCTTACCATATAGTGTAGTATTGTATTATTATATATGTAAAGTACTAATATATACTATGTTATGTAACTTTTCTTATATTTGCTAATAACCGTCGTGTCAATCTTTAGTAAGGACGAATCCATAAATTTTGACTAATAAGGTCAAAATATATAATAAATATTATCTTCGTTCCTTGTTATAAGAGACAATTAATTTTTTAGATTCATTAGAAAATTGAGATGTATTTGGTCTTTATTACAGTCCAATACATCACTTTTATAATGAATCTCGAAATGCAATGTTTCTTATAATAAGGAACAGAGATATTAAATAAATTTATATGTGATAAAATAATGTCATCTTTATTAACCTAAGAATGAGAAACTACAAAAAACTATATAATTGTCTATCTAAAAAAATATAAGAAATTTCTAATCGAGCAAAAATCTTAACTCTCGGTCAAATTTTACATGACCTGGGCCCCTTCATCTAAAAACTGAACCGGTTTTGACCACAAAAAATTTTAAGACATCTTAACATATACAAATTATAATTATTTTCTACAAATTTTCATATTTTTAAAAGGAAGCAGGATTTTATTTTAATTTTAACACTAAAATATGATTTTTATTTTTTATTTCTACACAATTTATAAGAAAAACTTGTTTCTTAGTCTGAATTTATATTAAATATAGGGGCAAGATAACTTTTTATGTGAAGGCAAAGAGTTAAAAGTATATCCAATTATAAGCAAAACAAGTTATGTATAAAAGAACGGTGATTTGCTTGGCTGTTGATCCGTGGCTGATCTTTAGTAGCTCCATTTACCACATCCACCTCATTTGTTACCAGCCTCATTACCTGATCCTGGAGCATCATTCATACCCTCTGCCACTTTCCTTTCTTCCACATACCTCTTCCTCATCTTTCCTTTCTTCATGTCATCTTTCTCTACCAATTTTCTTTTACCACCCTCATTGTTGGCATCATTCTTACCCTGAGCATCAAGTAACCCTGCTATTCCAATGTTAGCAGAAGCATCCACTTTACCTATAACATCCAATTCATCATCCTCGGATGACTTTCCTTCTTCAGCATGTTTAATTTGTTAACATCATCAGCTATAACATCAACATAATGTTCATACTTTTCCATGTGATCCAATGCAGCAAGAGCTTCAGCATGGTATAGATCTTCTTCTTCCCCATTGTAGTCTTGATAATGATGTAAGTATTGAGGATAGTCAATCTCATCATTAGCATGAGGTGGATTCTCAATTTTAGTGAATTTGATTAAGAATGATTTCAAAAATCAATGTTCTAACCTTCACCCATTGCAAAAAAAAATAGACAAAAAAATTTCTTCTTAGCTTTCAGTGCTACCAAAAGAGAAAAAAAAATTATAAAGGGATTCTAAATTAAAAAGAAAAATATAAGAGAAAAATAGATGAGGAGAAGAAAATGGAGATGGTGAGAAAGAAGGAATGGTTCTAAGTGATGTTTACCTTCATAAAAAATGGAAATGGTGAGAAAGAGGGAATTGTTCTAAGTGGATATAGATGGAGAAGGGTCATAGATGAGATACTAATAGAAAAGGAACGGTGCTAGGTGGATATAATATTAACTTATCTTATATTATTAACCGAAGTGTTTAGTAAAATTAACTGTTAGACTGAAATAAATGTTTATAGTCAACTTGTTATTAAAATAGTCAAAGATCTGTTAGGGATGGAATTTATTCGTCTCTGAATTAATATGTCTCTTAAATTCATCTCTAAAAGAAATAACATCAAAGATTCATCCCGTTAAATAATTTTCCGCCAAATATTTTATTGTCCGCCCAAAATTTTAAACAAATTGATATATATTTTATTTGATAAAAGTTGATACAACCCGGCCAAATAAATATATTCAAGGCTTAATTACATATTTGGTCCAAAATGTTTATTTTAAGTTTTAATTCGGTCCCAAATGTTTTAAGAGTTTCATATTGGTCCCTAATATATATAACGTTTGTGTTAGTTATTAGTCCTTCCCGTCAATTTTTTGTTAATGCCGTTTATTTTTAACAGGTGGCAAACGGCAAGCATACATGGACTAATTTTTAAATTAGGCTTAATTGCACATTTGATCTCAAACGTTTATAAATAATGTTTAATTAATATTTAATTGTTTTTAAATAAGAAAATAGAGATAAAATTGGAAGAAAAAACAATAAATTAAAAGTTAGTAAAAATAAGAAAGTTCAAGTGGAAAAAAACGTTAATAAACAGAGTTATTTTTTAATAATAAACTTATAAGCTATACTATTCTAGCCTTAAATATAAACAAAAGTCAAAATATATTTAATATAAATTTTAGATCAAATATATTTTAACTTTTACTTATATATAATATTGAAGGGAGTAAGATATAAGTTATAGGTAAAACAAGGTGTTTGTCAAACAGAGCCTTGATGAGAAGTGTTAATCAACACCTTTCATGAGAATGTAATGATTACACCTATCTTTAATTTTGTCCTTGTAAGTAATTTGCCAAGTCATCTTTTGAACACGTGATAATATGTGACATGGCCACATTAGGAACTAAAACAAAATTACTTAAAGCTTAGTTTGTCTTTAATAAACAACTTTAAGATTTATTAATTTAATATATCTTGTAAGTATATATATATATATATATATATATATATATAAAAGATTGTTAACTTCCTCCCACTTAAAAACATATGTGATTAAGTTAACAAGTTTACGCCCCACATGCTTTTTACCAAAAAACCAAACCTTTATTTTTTAAAACAATTAATAACAAGATTTCGCCACCGCAGTCAATTTTCGATTCCACTGGTTCCAGATCACGAAGGTGAAACCGGAGCGGGTTCTATTTTTTGCAAATTTCTGTCGGACTAAGTCGGAGAAGTGGAAAGGAGAGGCTGAGAGTTTCAACATGCCATTGATGTGTTCATTGAGGTTTCAGCGTGAAGAATCTTCCGTTATTGTTTTTCACAGTACTAGTTGAAATTGTAATAAGAAAAAAATTGTTGTTAATCTTCCATGAGGTTTCTGCATTGAAATTGTTAATCTTTGGCCATTAAAATTGCAATTTTCACACAAAGTGTTCACAGTAAGATCATGTGGGAAAAAATTGTTCAGTGTGAAAATTGTTAGTCTTCCGCCACTAAATTTGCAATAAAAAAAATAACAAAAAAATCTGGAAAAAGCAAAGTTACAAAATTACCCATATATTTTTTGTTGTTTTTAAATTACCCATATAATTGTTGTGAAAATTGTTTTTTTTGTGGGAAAAAAATTACCCATTAATTGTGGTGTTTTTAAAAGAATCAATGTGGTCTTTTAATAAATATATAGTGGGAGAAGGCTTGCTAACTTTCTCCCACAGGTAGGATGAAGTTAGCAAACCCCATATATATATATAAATTCAAGGCAAAAATTAGATTTACATGTTTTTTTAGGATTAATTTGTAAAATTGAGTTTATATTAAAAATTTAATTTATATGCACTGTCAATGTAAAATTATTTTACACATATATCAAATAATATATTGACATATTATATATTGTGTAAAATATCTTTACAGTAACGGTGCACAATAATTAAACTCTTAATTATAATCGTTATAGATTCTCATATATTTGATACTTTACCTACTCATTAATATAAAATAAATTTTACTTTTTATATTTATTTTGTACATAAACGAAATAGTAATACCATGATAAATTCACACACAAAATAGAGCGACCGGGATTCGAATCCAAATTATGAACATATGGCCCAACAAAACAAAACAAAAAATGATTAATATATGCATCTAAACAAAACAAAAAGAATTTAATTTATATCCAATGTAATATTTTTTTACATATGCATTCAATTAAATCATATTATATAGATATTTGTGGAGATATTTTAAGAACTTATTTATAAAATGACATAATGATATGATTTAATTGGATGAATGAATGTGTAAAAAAGTTTTACACCAACATTCACCTATATATACTTGTTCCCGCGGTTGTACTGCTGTCGTGGTTGAATAAATGCACTGATAAATGAACCGTGGCATGCAGCAAGTTATTATGCACAAATTTATCTCAAAAGTTTTGATCAGCTTGAATTAAGGAGGAGTATTGAATTCTGATGTATAATTCAAGTTGTTGCATCTGAAGCTAGTGCGTTTTTTTGGGTTTTCTAGTTTATTTTATTTGTTCCTTTTTAAGGTTGTTAGTTACCTAAATTTTAAGAAGTAGATAGAATTAATTAGATTATAGTTACCTAGATTTTAGGAAGTAGATAGAATTAATTAATTACCTAGATTTTATGAAGATGTTACATTCACTTTACCTATAAATATGTGTTATGTGACCATTGTAAATACAATCACTTTTCAATATACTTTTTTCAATAATAAGTTTATTCAATTTCTTTTCTTAAAGTTCATTCTCTTCTTATTCTTTGTTTGTTGTTCTTTGTTGAGGAGTTAGTTTCCCCCAACACATTGCTGCTCTCTCGGACAGGAACTGACGGTTCCCGGAGCATCATATGTTGTGAGCTTGCTTCACGGAAGAAACGAGCTGCAGAACGGAGTGGTGGTGGTGTGTGGTGGTGGGAGCGGCGGAGGAATGGTTCGGTGTCGTCTGTGGTGGTGGTTTCCGGTGGAGAAGAAGGTGTTGCGTTTGAAGTGTTCGTATTTTTTTTTTTAGATTTGAAAGAAGAAAAAAAATGGTGTTTTGTTTCGTAGAACATACTTGTTGACCAAAATGGAGTATTTTTTTCTTTTGAAAATATTTGACCAATAATTTTAGTATATTCCTTAGAAACAATTTTTTTTTTAAATTAATACTAAAATGTGTATACAAGGTTAGTAAAAAAAAAATTAATATGAATTAATAATTTATGAAATTATAATAATATAAATGATAGTAATTGGTCAAAATATTAATATTTGGTCAAAAAACATTAATATTGCTTTGATAGTGTTAAGATTATTTTCGGTGTAACAAAATAGTACTCCCTCCGTCCCATTATATAAGCACTTTTACTACAAAAGTCTAGTCTCAAAATATAAGTCCCTTTACAATTTACTAGGTACATTTATTACTTTTTTGCTTACACATACCCCTAATTATTACTACTAAGTTGCATTGGAATACAAAAATTGTAAAGGGGCTTATATTTTTGGACTAGACTTTTGTAGTAAAGGTGCTTATATAATGGGACGAAGGGAGTATTATGAGAATTGCACCAATCAGTTATGTAAGGTGATAAGTCAACCGAATCGATCATGAATTAGCTCAAATATATCATATTTTTTTTATTTCAATGGCCTGTTTGGTGCGCAGGTTAGGGAAACAAGATATGTTAAAATTTTCCAATTTTGTTTTAATCCGTTGTTTGGTGCACCAATAGAACATGATAAATTTAACTTACCATTAAGTCTATCCAATTACTCTTTGTTATTTTAATCCTTATTTTCGGCTGGGTTATCCAATTACTCTTTTTTATTTTTCTGATCATGTGTGCACCAAACACATGACATGACATGTGTTAATCTTGTCACTGTCATATCGTATTATTATTCAACTTCTTATCACATCTTATCTCTATCTATCCGGCACACCAAAGAAGATCTTAAATCTCTAAATTTATAATGATTGTCTTTGTTGTATCGAACCTACTTTTTTTAAAACATATTAGTATTGTTTGTGTCGTCAAATAAAAAAAATTATTTTGAAAGTTATTTTGAATCATTAATAAATAAAGATTATTATTGCTCTGACAGTATATAGTTTTTTTTTCATAAAAGATTATAAAAATTTAATTTTATGAAAATATTAATTGAGACCAAATAAAATTTGGGTCTTGCTAACGAGTGCACCAGGTGCACTCTTTAAGCATACTATTTAAAGAAATTATTTATTCAAAAAGTTAAACAGCACAATTTCCAATGCGTTGACTTTATACATTTTTTTAAAAGTTCTATAAAAACTTTCTATTTAAAGGGCATAAAGAGTGCACCGGGTGCACTTTTTAGCATTTGCCATAAAATTTTATATGCTGATATTTATCTTTATACATTCGTAAAAATATATAGTTAAAATAAATATCAACAATTAAACTAGAATAATTATTTTGGGATGGAAAGAGTATTGAATTTTTAAAAAAAGTTTTACAATGTCAGTGTATAACAATTAAACTCAAAAGAAAGAATTTAATTTATATGTACTGACGGTGTAAAATTATTTTACACGTGCATCTAGTTAAATCATGCCATATAAGTATTAATGGAGATATTTTAAAAATCAATTTATAAAAGTGACAATTTAATATATTTTAATTGGATGCATGTGTAAAAAAGTTTTACAATGTCAGCACATAACAATTAAACAAAAAAGAAAAAGAAGGAGCATTGAGCTTTTTATTTTATAAAAAAAATGCTAATTAAGATTGCGACAAGAAAATTGAGAATGACAATCTTGAAATTTGGGACTCCGTTATTTTATAAATCAGCATGCATTTTAATAATGCCGCTCCTGATATTTCGGAGTCATGTTTGAATATTAAAAATGTACATTAAAAATTTTATTTAAGAATTTTATTAAAAATGAATACTCCCTCCGTATCTTTTTATAAGATCTCGTTTGACAAAATTGTACTATTCACTTATCATGTTTTGACCATATTTTTTTAATAATATATAGATGTAAATATATGCATTTAATATTTTGTTTGATTTGTTTTGATGAGTACTTTCAAAATATCAAATTTTTATAATTTTTACTACTAGATAATTAAAATATTTGTGATCAAAATTATGTATCAGAGTACATGCAGTGGTCAAACGAGTCTTATATTTAGGGACGGAGGGAGTATTATTTAAGAATTTTGGCTTGTAGTGACAGACTAAACTGTCACTAAAAGTCTTAACTGTTTACAAAGAGCTCGTTTTGATATCTTCCGGAAATATTTTCCAAAATATTTGGGTTTGGATATTCTTACCGGAGATTCTTTCGCAAATTCCGGTTTATCACTTTATTTTGAAGGAACTTGATTTATATTGATAGACAAAACTATCACTAAATATATAAAATTCGTAGGTAAAAATCTTGTGGGAGTGAACTCCATAAATTTGTAAATGAAGTGTAATTTTTTTTTGGCAAAAAGAATAAACTTAAAATATTGAATAGTTTGTAGAAGTGAAGAGTTAAATGTAAGGGTGTGATGCATCAAAAACAAAATGTAAGGTGTGAGAGAAATTTTTTTTGAACGTGTATCATAGGATACAATGCTGAGTTTTTATCTTTGAAAAGGTGGTATACCTAACCTATGGGTAGAGAAGATTATGCATTGAAGTTTAAGAATTCGGGTAAAAGAAAATGTTGTTGTTTTTGTGTTGCCTTCATTTTTGGTAAAATATGATGTGCACTAAGATGTGCACACATCTTTGTTGTGATGATGTGCGGTATAATGTGGGCACATTGTGAGGACGCACGCGTATTTTTGAGCGAGATCTTTTTGAAGATTTGGTTCGGTGTTATCTTCATTAATTGTGCAGAAAGTCTCGCCTTTTTGTCTAGAACCTTTAGGAGGTGGCGTTTTGCCCTGATTGCTTTGAAAAATATGTTTCTCTATTTTCTCTATTTATGAAAATATATTATATGGTTCTAAAATATATTTGTTAGGTTTCTTTTGGACCAGCTGTACTCTGAAGCCCATGTTGCTTGCAAAATACGTTCTTGCTGAAGCTATATATTCAAGGATGCAAAACCTAAAAGGTCACCGAAGCCATTATTTTACAAAAAGAGTCTTTTAGAGTTTTAGGGTTTCGTTGTTAAGCCTTGTGCTTTATTTGTATACCTCTCTGATTGCTGCCATTCATTATCAAATCACAGAGAATGTTTGTTTTGTTGAGTTTGAAGACTAAACCTAAAGATCACTCACACCGTCATTGAAGAATAGAGTTTTAGGGTTTGAGTCTTTTTGTTCGTTGTTAATTGTGAGCCTTTGCTTGTGTCACCTAGATGCTTGCATAAGGACAGTATTTGTGAGTTGTAATCCGAAGCTTTTAAGCAAGGAATATTGTTCACTACTCTAAGCTTTGAAGTACGAGTAGTGTAGTATTGTTTGGGGAGTATTCTCTAAATCTTTTGATTGTTGTTTTTATAGATAACACTGGTCTGTGTTAGTATTGGAAGTGAGATGGGTTTCTCCTACCTATGGGGTACCTAAGTAGAAATTAATCACGGTTATTTGGATTAAAATTTATAAAATTTACTGTTGGATTAAAATTTTAAATTATTTGATATGTTATTAATGAAAATCATAAAGATTAACAATATTAAATAAAAACTCATAAACTTTTAATTTTTATGAGCTTCAATAACATATCAAATGATTTTTCAATTTTTTTAATATTTTGCATAGATCATCTATATGATATAAACTTTTGATTCAATCATAAATTTTATAAATTTCGTATGCGTTATAATGATATGAAGGATTTGTGCATCATGCACAACTTGTAACTTGTGTGATTTTTGCATATTAGATTTTGTCTATTTTAGACACATAGTATACTTAATAGTATCCAAAAAATAACATCCAAGATACATAGATTAAAACTTTATTTTAAGGTTTAAATACACGAAAGATCCATGTAAATTGGAGTCACTTTTGATTCGTGCACTTTAAAAAATATTTAAATTGATCATGTCTTTTATTTTACTTTTAAAAATATCCCTAATGAAACTAAATGTCATCTAAGAGAACTCACCCAATACAAAAAACGAAGATTGCAATAAAAATAAAGAACATTGACCTTAATTATTTTATATCTAGTCCAATATTATTACCACAAATTAACACATGATGAATACTTCTCATCATGTGAATTGGGTTTCATCTAACCTATATCTTTAAGTTGAATACTTCAACAAGAATAATACCATTAACTTACTACATGCATATCCATCATTAAAGAAAACCACCAACCAACTATACACAATATTTTTAATTCATTTTCCCTAACTAATCACGTATTAAATATGAATATAAGAGTCATACATGTCATACGATAATAAATATTATATATGTTGATAATACAAAATGATTGTAAATTTTAACTCTAATATTATTACAATTATATGTTATGTATCTACTATTGTATCAAAAAAAAATAAGTATCTAATATTCGTCAAATAACTAATTTTAAACTTATATAAATAATTGCATAAGATATTGTAATAGTTGTTTTAGAAAAATTATATTTCTTGCGGTTATTTCAAAACTATTAAAAAGTAAGGTTTTAAATTATATTATATTTACGAGTTTTAGTTTCCAATTGTTGGTATTTTCTATTAACATGATTGGCTCAAATTAAAAGAAATTTTATACTAAGTCAAAGTAAAACTGCTAATATAATGGTGGGAGTTCATACAACTTACTCACTCTGTATCAAAATATATGTCGTTTTAACTATATTATACAAATTAAAAAAAATATAATTACTGTTGTATGAAAAAGATAAAAATGGTTTTTTTTTTGACGAAAATGTACAGATAAACTATGAGTTAGTTTATAAAATTATATTCTTCATTAATTAATAGTATGTGAAAGATAAAATGTAGAATTGAAAGAAAAAAAGAGAAACAACTCATTAACTTCTGATGATGAAAAATCAAAAACAAGAAGTAAAAATTGAGTTCAAACAATTCAAAATGTAGATGAAAAATCAAAAACACATCTAGATGGAATGAAAACGAGATCAAACAATTCAAAAAATACCATGTAGATGAAAAATCAAAAACACATTTAGAACGGATTTCAAAAATTGTGAATTAATTACGATGAAGTGAAAAAGAGTTCAGATCTACAACGAAGAAACAATTAACATAAAATTCAAAAACTAACGATCTAAACTTCAGCCATTTAGCCATTGAACTAAGCAAATGAAGATTCAGTTAACAACAAACAATTCAATATTCTAACCTTCAGTCATTGTAAGATTTAGTGCGTGTGAAAAGTGAAAAATTGAACTTTAAGTTGAGTTAGTTAGAGGTGGAATTAAAAGTTTGAAAATAAAATAGAGAGGAAACCTTTATATATGGAGTCATATGGGTAACTAACTTCCATTTTCCTTTATTTTTAAGATTGTAATAAATTAAAGAAAAAATAGATAAAAAATTTCTTCTTAGCTTTCACTCCTACCAAAAGAAAAAAAATATTATAATTTTTTTTTCATAATGGATTCTAATTTAAAAAAAAAAGTAAAAGAGAAAAATAGATGAGAAGAAAATAAAATAAAACGAAAACAAAAAATAGTGTACATATTAGAACATGTTTATATTACCTTCATAAATAATGGTGATGGTGAGAAAGAGGGAATGGTTCTAAGTGGATTTAGATGGAGAAGGGTCATGGATGAGATACTAATAGAAAAGGAATGGCGCTAGATGGATATAGTATTATGAGAAGGGAGGAGCTAGATGAAAAAGAGAATTGTTAAATGAGAGTAGAGTAGAAGAGAAAAAAAATTAGATTGTGATTTGCCTTTGAGATGTTATATGGTAGTATATAGGAAAAGATACTATGAAATTTATTGACAAAACTACTCTTACATTTTTATATAAATTACAATTTCATTTAAATATATAAATGTAACTCTACACACATATTTGGGCTATGTTTGGAAAAAAACAGCTTATAATTGATTGTTGATATTTTATAGCTGATTGTTAATATCTAATAGTTTTGATAATTTATGTCTGATATCAAATAAGTTAATTGAAGTATTTAATAAAATTAACTGTTAAACTGGTTTATAAATATTAAATGACGTAAAAAATAAATGTTTAATTAATATTTAATTATTTTTAAATTAGAAAAGTAGAGATAAAATTGGAAGAAAAAGCAAAAAGTTAAAAGTTAGTAAAAATAAGAAAGTTCAAGTGGAAAAAATGTTATCAAACAGAGTTTTTTTTAGAATGAACTTATAAGCTATATTATTCCGGTTTTAAAGATAAGCAAAAGTCAATATGTATTTGATCTAAATTTTGGATCAATAATACATTTTAATTTTTACTTATATTTAATACTAGAGAGAGTAAGATATAAGTTATAGGCTAAACAAAATGTTTGTCAAATAGAGCCTTGATGAGAAGTGTTAATAAACACCTTTCATGGGGACCAGGGCCGGATTAGAGACATGGCAAGCAGGCCTACTGCCCTGGTCCTCAGTTTTTTTTGGGGCCTCTTATTTTTCATTTTTTTTTCAAGTTCACCGTTCAAAATATTAATTAAGTCTTTTGGCTGAAGTAAAATAACAACAAATATTTCCTAGTCTAGCGGTTTTTTTTGGAAGAATTAGTGTAACTAAGAGAATTGAACCCACTACAAGTCTACAAGTACAACTACTGAGTATATGGTAAATTTATATATTTGTAATTATATATATTAGTTCATACTAAAAAAATAACTTATAAACACTTACCAAAAAAAATAAAAATAAATAACTTATAAACAGAATAATTATGTTTTTTTTATATAAATAGAATAATTATATAACTTATAAATAATATTTATATAATGATTTTTTAATGGTAAATATATAATTTTTTTTATAAATTTTTTTTTATTAGGAATCCATTTTTATTATTTGTCCAGGATCTCCAAAAAGTCAGCTACAGCACTGATGGGGACGGAATGACTACACTTACCTTTAATTTTGTCCCTGCAATTTGTTAAGTCAGCGTTTTTGAACACGTGACAATATGACATGGCCACATTAGAAACTAAAACAAAATTACTTAAAGTTTAGATTAATCTTTAAAAAACAACTTAAGATTTATTAATTTAATATATGTTGTAAGTATTATTATTAAGTTAAATTATTATTATTACTTTGGTATATAGATAAAACGACAAAGTCAACATAAATTCAAGACACAAATTAGATTTACATATTATTTTTAAGATTAATTTGTAAAATTGAGTTTATATTAAGAATTTAATTTATATGCACTGTCAATGTAAAGTTATTTTACTCATACATCAAATAATATATTGACATATTATATATTGTGTAAAATATCTTTACAATAACGGTGCACAACAATTAAACTCTTATATTAATCATTATAGATTCTCATATAATTTGATACTTTACCTACTCATTAATATAAAATAAATTTTACTATTTATATTTATTTTGTACATAGATGAAACAATAATACCATGATAAATTCATACACACAAAATAGAGTCACCGGGATTCGAATCCCGACCATGAACGTCTGGCCTAACAAAACAAAATAAAAAATGATTAATATATGCATCTAAACAAAACAAAAAGAATTTAATTTATATCCACCATAATTTTTTTTTACACATGCATTCAATTAAATCATATTAAGTAGATATTTGTCGAGATATTTTAAGAACTTATTTATAAAATGACATAATAATATGATTTAATTGGATGAATGTTTAAAAAAAATTTAGGGTATACTGTATTTAGGGCGTTTTGATCCAAAGAGCGGATATACTGTTCGTGGTGCTTATCAGATGTTGACTACTCAGGAGACAGTTCCTTTAGACGACGCAGCAGATCTTATTTGGCATCGACATGTTCCAGTGAAGGTGTCTATTCTTGCTTGGCGGCTGTTGCGCGACAGGTTACCGACGAAGCCTAATCTGGGCAGACGCGGCATTCTTACTCAGGCGGATCAGTCTTGCGTTTCTGGTTGTGGAGGCCTCGAGACGGCTTATCATCTTTTCTTCTCATGTGGATTCTTTGGTTCTGTGTGGACGCTGGTCAGGTTGTGGATTGGTTTTGAGATGGTTGATCCTGCGACTATATCTGCCCACTTTCTCCAGTTCACTTTTGCAGCAGGTGGCAGTCGGGATCGCCGATCTTTCATGCAGCTCATATGGCTGGTTAGTGTTTGGATTATTTGGACAGAGCGCAATCAGCGCCTGTTTACTAATTCAGCACGACCGATATCTCACATATTGGACTTGATCAAGCGGTATGCTTTTTGGTGGTTGCGGACTCAGTATCCAGGGCTGGGGATTAACCTACATAGTTGGTGGGTGAATCCTTTGTTGTGTTTGGGTATTTGATTTGTATTGATCTTGTTTGTTGGTTTTTGACTCTTGATGTACTCTTGTTGATCTGTTACTAGCACATCTTGTGCTGGGGGTCGACCATTTTTTGGTATATATATCATCTCATTTTGGCGTGTTCAAAAAAAAAAAAAATTACATATCAATTAAACTATTTTAAAAAAATAAAACTTAAAAATACAGACATTATATAAATTCACATATAATGGGTTATATTCACCCATGTCACCCATTCAACATTTATCCGTTATATTCACACCAACATTGCTAATTCTTATCAATCAATCTACCACTCAAACCAGCTCCTCAATGGGTTATCAAAATCCGGTCGCGTCGAAGATGCACGTAAACTGTTTGATAAAATGCCTCAAAAAGACGAATATTCTTGGAACACCACGATATTTGGTTATGTTAATGTGGGTAGGTTAGTTGAAGCAAGAGAGGTTTTTGATGGGTTTTCATGCAGGGATTCAATCACATGGTCTTCTCTTATATCTGGGTATTGTAAATTTGGGTGTAAAGGTGAAGCTTTTGAGTTGCTTAGGTTAATGAGGTTGGAGGGTCATACACCTACTCAGTTTACTTTAGGGAGTGTTCTGAGAGCGTGTTCATCGTTGGGTTTGATTCTAACCGGATATGATTCATGGGTATGTTGTAAAAAATTTGGAACCACCGCCCGCGCAATGCACGCATCTAATGCTAGTTTAGGTAATTTCTCAAGAAAATCTTTGCATTTTATGCGGAACTACGTTTGAAAAATATCCGAAACAAAATCCTCAAAACTTATTGGCTCTCTTCCATCTTAAATTTGAGAATTGAACTTAACTCATATGCTTCACTTCTAGCTATTGAGCCTTGAGCGGTATGTTGGCTTTGAAAGAAAATGAATCACATGTTTTGCTTGTACGGTAAAAAATTAATGGGGGGTCTAAGGTATTGAAAGAGGGAATTAGGTTTATCACAATGTTTAATGGACTAAGTAATTAACAAGGAATGAGAGGGGAAAATTCAACTATTAAGGTAAAATTGTGGCTTGAATAATAAGTAACACGTAACAAACATATAATATTAAGGATATAGTTTTTGAAGTTAAATCAATCAAATAACTTATTTTGGAATAACACTAGATATATATAGTAGACAAATAATAATAAACATTATTATACAAAAAGCAGGTTAAAGCTCATGACATATTGTCTTCAAAATGTATTGCTCTATCCATCCATCCACTCAATTAAACCTTGCACCAACACTTGCTTATATAGGAGTACCTTTTAGTCTTCTAATTTCCTGTGAATAGAAGAAATGTTTAACTACTTTTAAATTTCAACTTCAATCATGCAAAAAAACATTCAAAACTTTGTACAATTCCTACAACGTGATACTTATCAAGCCTCCGTTCAATATATAATGATTGAGGCTAATGATCAAATCAAAATGGGACATTGGAAAACCCTTCACCACCAATAATGATGCATGATCAAGATTGCTACAGATCATCATTAAGTTGAAACACCATATAACAATAGACAAACAATATTCTCATTATATAGGGGATGAGTCACATGAGAACATTTTGTTATTGTGAGAAATGAGAACAATCAATAATAACAGTTAAATACAAATTAACGGTCTAGATTAAAAAATGCTAATATAGTCATGCTAACAATTTAACATGACAAGGATCACACACATCTCTTATTTTTCCAGTAAAACCCTTCGCCGCAATTCCCTTCTTTTCCATCGAAGTACAATCCTAAAGAATATAAGGCCCCATTTGCTTCGTGGAATTATTTTTTCTATGTTCATTTCCTAAAATTTGTTTTAATTATTTTACTTGCTAATAAGGTGTTAAGATCTTTAAATGAGCAATTTCGTGAAATTTTTGGAAACGATATAACTGCCCAAAAAGAATTATCTTTGTATATAATTTCCAAAAATACAACATAACAAGCATTTCATCTTCTCTTCATAACAAAGTTGATAACAAACTCCTTGCTAGCAAGTTAAAAATGTACACATATTTTTGTTCAAAAAAATGTACACATATTTTAGAAAAAATTGTTTTCACAAAATAAAGATGGCCTAAGAGATACTAAAGTAATTTACTTGATGTATCAGGGAAAGGGTACGGAAATTGATATACATTATCATGACATTAGCAAGCAAAAAGTATTCAAAGTATTCAACAAGTTACATGTTGAAAAGGGCTCAGCACAACCATTTTCACTTGTAGTGAAAGTGAGAAAACCAAAATATAGGGTTCTCAATGTCGGCAAGTTCAAAGATTTTGGAAATAAGATTCTGGAATTGATCAAGTATACATTTTAGAAGTGGTTGCTATCCTATAAGTCTAATTCGCCTTGTTTATCTTATGAATGGTGTGTAGCGCCTTTGGATTGTATTCTTAGATAGATTTCTTGGTGGGGTTTGCTCTTGTTGATTCATGTGGGTAGAGTACTATCTGTACTTTTCCTACAAATGTGGGAGAAACACCTCTTGTACTTTTTCCTCCTTTATATATATAATAAAGTTTTTCGCTGTTAAAAAAAAAAAGTAACATGCAAATCAAATTGGCAATTAGGAATTAGGAATAAATTAAATTGAAAGCGAATGATTATAAAAAGAAGCAAAAACTAAAACCATAGCAATAGAGTTTACTAACCATTAAATGGGAAATATGAATGAATGATGTTTGAATCAGAATCAGAATCGAAACTTGCGAACACGGTGGTGTGTGTTGGTTCGCCGGCTCCTGGAACCCTACTGGCGGTGAGATTTGATGACGGATGTCAATATGTGCTGATAGATTGCAGTTACGTGTTGGAATAGGACAGTCAGACTTTTCAGAGTTTAAACCTCAGGTTTATAATAAGTAACTACTACGTTAGCGTGTGCCGCACATAATTTTTTTTTAATATTATTTGTTAATAAATAAATAAATATTATTTTCTATCAATAATAATCAAAAGATGTTACAAATAAAATTAGCAAAACTGAATCAAAGGAATATTCCTTTAAGAGTTTGTATAAAAAAGGGTGAGAGTTGACAACCATTGGCATTGATGAATAATGGTTAAGTCTTGTATTTGATCTTCTTCTATCTTTCTACTATTGAACAATTTGTCAATTCTCAATGTATTCATATTCAATCAATTTCTGTTCTAGTGAATTCCATACAAAAGATATTTCATCCATCTCTTTCTAATTTGTAAAAGCTATAAAGAATTCTAATTTCATGAAAGTCAATATACAATTAAAAATCTATGACATAGAGGACAAAATAAGAAAAAGATAACGTCTTAAAAACACATAAAATCCTAAGAAGAATCTACCAAAAACAAACTAAACATGTACTAAATGTTATGTTATGTGATCAAACATAATGGCAACGGAGAACCTTGAGAGCTTATTAACTATTTCTCTTACCATCTGGTACTTTTCATACAAGTCCATGGATTTGACAAGTCGAACTGTCAAGGTATGTAATTGCACTGAATTTCCCATAATATAATCTAGAAATTGAAACTCACTCTCTTTGCCTCTATATTCTATAATCGAGCAAGTTTTAAGCTTAGTTGAAAGGCATTCCGGAACAACTTGTGGGTCATGCCAATTGTCCTCACAAATTCCATCTTCCATCTCCTGAAGTAAATTTCCATTGAAAAAAACAACAAAGTTAAGATATGTAGAGGTAGTATTAAGTATTTGTAACAAATTAAATCAACAATTAATTATCTTTAAAACACCTCATGAATGGTAAGATCCTGAAGTTTGGGAGTGTGTTGAAGCATTTCTAGCATCCAATTCCACTTATCGCGCCAACTTCTACCCTGGGTCTGTTTGGATTGATGGTATAGAATGGAGCGGAGCGGAATGGAATGGAGCGGAATGGAACGGAACGGAATGGAACATAGATTTCATTCCATTGTTTGGGTATTTTATGATAGAGCGGAACAAATTTCCCACTCCATTGTTTGGAAAGTGAACGGAATGGAATGAGTTATAACTTTTTTATTCCAATAATACCCTTTATTTTTTAAATCTTAATATAATGTATGTTTTACTCAATTCAACCAATAAATTTCACGTATATTATTATTAATTCATTGTCCAACCATAATAACACTCTTAATCATAATAACACCTTTTTTTTTTGACAGCATAATAACACATATAATTAAAAGCTTTTATGATAAACATGATCAACACATAAAATAACAAGTCTGCAACTTATAGGTCACGAAATTTCAACCTTCTTGTCACCATAATAAATCCTAACCTATTAACTCTTAATCCCTTCTGTCGATCTTGAACGGTTCTAGAAAGTTTGTAATTGTAAAAAATAATAGAAGATATCTGACTAAAAGCTCACACTGGTGATAGGTAATACTTCTTTAAATAGTAGCTCCATGACTCAACTAGAACTCATTTGTTCATAAACTCTTTGAGTTGAACAAAGTATGAATAGCAAATTATTAACAACCCCTCATGTACAGGACCATGTAATCCAAGATGATTTCATTTATTAACGATGAATCAAAGCATCTCAATAATACTAAACAATTTACCATCATAAACATATATATACAGTTAGACGAGGATTATAAATTCCAAGGAAAAAAAACCATGCAATTACGTAAAGAAACATAGTGCTGGTTCAATACAGGAGGTGAATTAAAATTATGGCTGAAACAAAACAAAACAAAACCGTGAACAAAAATAATCAAATATGATTAACAATTGAAATTAGGGTTCTAATTCATACTAATATTGAGAAATGAGAAGAGTCTTATAAAATATAAAATTGAGAATAAAATTGTAAAACTATAAATTATTGTTTAGCATTCCATCCTATACACCCCAAATTGAGTGGAATGAAAAATTGGCTTAAAGGGTGGTATTGGATGGAATGAGTTTCATCCCACTCCATTCCATCCCATTCATATTTTATAAAACCAAACAATCGAATAGAGCTCCATCCCACTCAATTTCATCCCATCCCATCTCATTCCATCAATCCAAACAGACCCTTAAAGTTAGAGAAGAATATCTCCATTTGAGTTAGATTGTGAAAAGTGGGAACTTGGATATAGACGTGGCGTATCTGCATGCATGAATTACAAAGAGAAAACATTACTAGTGCCTGAAATAGGATGCATATTTCTAGAATATTCTACAATACAATATAAGTAACCAGTAGATCTTTCTTAAATGCTTGAGTAGCTAGTAGAACAAATCATTTGTTAGAAATAATATAAAACTATGGATGTGACCTTTCCTAATAGCTTAAGTTTTTGGGATAATCGGTCATCTGACATCATTACTAGATTTCTGTTTGAAAAATATCATGAACGATCTAAAATGAATTATATAAACAATTGTATTCAAGCCTTTAATTTGGAATGCAATGTCAATAACATTAACAAGGAGAAAGAATCATACCGATTTGACACTGAGAATCTGTAATTGAGAAAGCAAGGATAAAGAAATAGGTAGATGATCATGAGACATAGATGCTCTAATGACGAATCTGGCCAAGAAAGAAGTCATCATCAATTTTCAATTCCTCTATTATAGGACAACCTAACAGAAACTTGAAAATATAGGTTTCAGGATTGAAAAACACATTCTCTAATTGAAGAGTTTTGAGTAGAGGAAGATTGACTAATGGAGGAAGATCATTGAAATTCAAAGATAGGTTATTCAACATGAGAAAACTGAGTTTCCTGCAAGTGAAAATAGTACGAGTTAGTTTAAGTAGATTATCTTTGGATGTGTAAACCAGCATGTGAAGGGTTTCAGCAGTTCCATATTGTAATCAAGCTTCGATAATAATTTTGTTTTTGTTGTTTTCGATGATGTCGTCGTTGTATGGAGACGGAGGAAGAAAGGTGGTGATGTTGAAGTTTTTGAAGGTTTGGGCATCATGGAAGTCGAGATCGAAAAGTGAGAGCCATAATGTTTGCCAACTCTTAGAGAGGATGGTTGTGGCGACACAAGATTTGATTGGAAGAAAAGAGAGGATGTGAGAGAGTATTGCGTCTGGACTCTGGAAGGGAGCTAACCCTATATCTTCTTCAGTTGGATAGTGAGGTGAAGAAGAAGACGACGGCAACATTGCTATTGTTGCACAAGAAAAAGAAGAGAGACGTAGTGGCAAGGATTATGATTTGCCGCCACCACAAATGCTCAGTTTTATTAGAGAGAAACAAAAGTGTATTTTTTTTTCAAAATTACACCATTACTGTTCTTTATCTTTTTTATTTTTAACAAATTGATTATTTATCTTTTATTTATAAATAAATTGGTCAATTATCTTTTTGATTTATAACAAATTGATCCATTATCCTTTTTTTTTAACAAATTGGTTCATTATCTTTTTGATTTGTAACAAATTGATCCTTTATCTTTACTAATATTTGCATCATTAGCCAATTTTTCATTTCTATTTAATAAAGATAAAGGACCAATGGTTACTGTTCTGGACTGGCCAAAGGCCCAATGTCCAAATATGCTACAAGGCCCAATGACAGCCGTAGCTCGTCACGCAAATCGAGGGCTTTCCATAGTAAAGCTACTGTGCACGCGTCCTACGGGACACAGCACAGCAGCCTATGGATCGTTGGATAAACCGCCAGATGCTTCAACGGTCAGGATTCTTACACAGAATTCGTCCTCACCCATTCACAATTTCACCTATAAATATGTGGTTTGACACCACATTTTGGTACACTTTTCTTCAACCCTAGTTATCCCATATTGATCACTTACTGACTTGTGCGTCGGAGTCCCTTTCTTTGCAAGCACCCCCCTTCTCCAAGAGGCTGAGCTGCTGCTTCACCACCATACGCCACCGTATCATCTTTCACCGGAGTTAAGACCCTTTGGACCGTTCACAATAGTTACAAATGAAAAAGATAATGGACCAATTTGTTACAAAAAAAAAAATAAAGGATCAATTTGTTACAAATCAAAAAGATAATGGACCAATTTATTATAAGTGAAACATAAATGACCAATTTGTTATAAATGAAAAAGATAAAAGACGAATGATATACTTTTGCCTTTTTTTTCTTTGGGGGTTGGACAAATATTATCGTAATTAATTTATGAGCCCGTGTTATGTACCGGAAAAAAAAAATATGTTTGTAAATTTATTTATTTTTATACATTTTATAAAAAAATTCTGTAGAATAATTCAAGTAATATAAGTTGAGAGATAGACACATTTCAACTTTCTCCTTTTAATTAATTTATTGTTCAAAAAAACATAATTTTTAATAATGTAAATGTTTCTGTGTAAAAAAAATAAAATATAAATGTTTCTTTATTATCGATTTTAATTAATTTTATATGTTTTGTATTATATATTTAATTTTGTAGTTAAAGTATCTTAACCATATCGTATCTTGAATTTTAATATTTTGGCTTAATTGCAGTTTTGGTCCCCTTATTTTAATTATCTTGCAGTTTTGGTCCCCCTATTTTAAAATCAAACAATTTGGCCACCCCATTTTTATTTTTGTTGCAGTTTTGGTCCCCCTATTTTAAAATCAAACAATTTGGCCACCCTATTTTCATTTGTGTTGCAGTTTTAGTCCAGATCTAATTTTGTCATAAAAAAACACTGATGTGTCAACAAAAATGCTGATGTGGCAATATCATGTCATCAAGTTAATTTTTTTTAATAAAACTAGTTAGTTTTTTGTACAAATAATTATTTAGTTTATTAAATAAAAAAAATGAAAATGAAGTTGCAGTTAAGTCACAATTTCTTCTTCTTCCAATTCTTCAATCTTCAATCTTCATCATGCTTCAAAAATGGACATCTTTGATATAAAGTTCAGCGAACAGTAAATCAACCGCAATTGAGATATTAAAAGAGACATTAAACATACAAAACTAAAATTAAGAGGATAGTGATGAATATATATTTTGAATATCTTCAATTTTGATTTTTAGACGGCATGATGAATATTTTCTGTTAAAGGATTACGATCACTTCCGATAGAGAACTTCGTTCTTCGACATCGGCGATGAGAAGAAGAAATTGTAATTTTTTTTTTTATCTAACTTTACTCTATTTTTAATTTTGTTTGTGATTTAATAAACTAATTAATTATTTGTAAAAAACTTACAAACAAAATATTTAAAAAATAATTAATTTTATGACCAAAAGAAAATTTATTTTGATGATATGGTATTGCCACATCAGTATTTTTGTTGACACATCATCATTTTTTGGTGACAAGATTGGGTCTGGATTAAAACTGCAACAAAAATGAAAATAGGGTGGCCAAATTGTTTGATTTTAAAATAGGGGGACCAAAACTGCAACAAAAATGAAAATAGGGTGGCCAAATTGTTTGATTTTAAAATAGGGGACCAAAACTGCAAGATATTGAAAATAGGGGGACCAAAACTGCAATTAAGCCTAATATTTTCTCATGTTATCGTATCCCGTGTCAAATTCTATCCGTGTGCTAACGGTATCCGGGAGTGTGTCCATTTTACTGATTTTAGTGTGTTGCTTATACTATATTTGTTCCCGCGGTTGTACTGCTGCACCATTTTGCCGTGGTTGAATAAATGCACTGATGATTGAACCGTGGCATGCGGCAAGTTATTATGCACAAATTCATCTCAAAAGCTTCGATCTTTTCTCACAACCCATGCCACCCATTCAACACTTTGCCATTTATACGTTATATTCACACCAACATTGCTAATTCTTATCAATCAATCTACCACTCAAACCAGCTCCTTAATGGGTTATCAAAATCCGGTCGAGTCGACGATGCACGTAAACTGTTTGATAAAATGCCTCTAAAAGATGAATATTCTTGGAACACCATGATATTTGGTTATGTTAATGTTGGTAGGTTAGTTGAAGCAAGAGAGCTTTTTGATGGGTTTTCATGCAGGGATTCAATCACATGGTCTTCTCTTATATCTGGGTATTGTAAATTTGGGTGCAAAGGTGAAGCTTTTGATTTGCTTAGGTTAATGAGGTTGGAGGGTCATACACCTAGTCAGTTCACTTTAGGGAGTGTTCTGAGAGCGTGTTCATCGTTGGGTTTGATTCTAACTGGGGAAATGATTCATGGGTATGTTGTAAAGAATGGATTTGAGTCTAATGTGTTTGTTGTTACTGGACTTGTTGATGTGTATGCTAAGTGCAAGTGTATTTCAGAGGCTGAGTTTCTTTTCAAGGGGTTGGCTTTTGATAGGAAAAATCATGTCTTGTGGACTGCTATGCTTACTGGTTATGCTCAAAACGGTGATGGTTGTAAAGCGATTGAGTTTTTTCGTTACATGCGTGCGCAAGGGGTTGAGTCCAATCAGTATACTTTTCCAACCATATTGACAGCATGTTCTTCTGTTTCAGATGGTTGTTTTGGTGAACAGGTGCATGGTTGTATTGTAAGAAGTGGTTTTGGATGCAATGTTTATGTTCAAAGTGCATTGGTTGATATGTATGCGAAATGTGGAGATTTAAACAATGCAAAGAAGGTGTTAGAAACTATGGAAGATGACAATATTGTTTCCTGGAACTCCTTGATACTTGGGTTTGTAAGACATGGGTTTGAAGAGGAAGCACTACTCTTGTTCAAAAATATGCATGGAAAAAATATGAAGATTGATGATTATACATTGCCATCAGTCTTGAATTGTTGCATAGTAGGCAGTATAGATCCGAGATCTGTTCATGGCTTGATAATCAAAACTGGATTTGAGGATTATAAGCTTGTTAGCAATGCTCTTATTGACATGTATGCCAAAACTAGAGACATGAATTGTGCATACACAGTTTTTGAAAATATGATTGAGAAAGATGTCATCTCATGGACCTCCCTTGTAACCGGTTATGCACAAAACGACTCCCACGAAGAATCACTGAAGATTTTTTGTGACATGAGAGTTGCAGGTGTAAATGCAGACCAATTTATTGTAGCAAGTATTTTGAGTGCCTGTGCAGAATTGACTCTTCTAGAATTTGGTAAACAAGTGCATTCAGACTTCATTAAATCAGGCCTCAGGCCGTCGCCGTCAGTTTATAATTCTCTTGTAGCCATGTATGCAAAATGTGGATGCCTAGATGATGCTGATGCCATTTTTGTTTCGATGCAAGTTAAAGATGTAATTACTTGGACAGCTCTTATTGTTGGTTATGCGCAGAATGGAAAAGGAAGAGACTCTGTAAGATTTTATGATGCCATGATTTCAAGTGGCACAAAACCAGATTTTATTACATTTATAGGATTATTATTTGCTTGTAGCCATGCTGGACTTGTGGATGAAGGTCGTAAATACTTTCAACAGATGAAAAAGGTTTATGGAATAAAACCTGGCCCTGAACATTATGCCTGCATGATTGACCTTTTCGGACGATCAGGAAAACTCGACGAGGCAAAAGAATTACTAGATCAGATGGATGTGAAACCAGATGCAACTGTATGGAAATCATTCCTTGCTGCATGTAGAGTGCATGGAAACTTAGAGTTGGGAGAAAGGGCAGCTACAAATCTTTTTGAGTTGGAACCTAAGAATGCTATGCCTTATGTTATGCTATCTAACATGTATTCTGCAGCTCATAAATGGGATGATGCTGCGAAAATTCGAAAATTAATGAAATCGAAAGGAATAGTAAAGGAGCCTGGATGCAGTTGGATTGAGATAAACAGCAGGGTGCATACATTTATTTCTGATGATAGAGGACATCCAATGGAAGCTGAGATTTATTCCAAGATTGATGAAATTATGGCGAGAATTAAAGAAGCTGGTTATGTACCAGATATGAGTTTTTCTTTACATGACATGGATAAAGAGGGAAAGGAAGTTGGTCTTGCTTATCACAGTGAAAAACTGGCTGTTGCTTTTGGATTACTAGCTGCTCCACCAAGTGCACCAATCAGGATATTTAAGAATCTCCGAGTTTGTGGCGATTGTCATTCTGCTATGAAATATATATCGAAAGTTTTCACTCGCCATATCATCTTGAGGGATTCAAATTGTTTTCATCATTTTAGAGAAGGAGAATGTTCTTGTGGGGATTATTGGTAGGGCTTTTCTGAAAGCAGTAGTCTTCTAGTTTCAAGGGGAGTTACATTTTCAAGCTTTTGGGGCTTGATTACACAAAATTTGCTGTTTCTGTTGTACAAGGTTAATTTATTTTTTTGATGTGTTATTTTCCATCTCTTCATTGTATACCATAAAGGGCAATGGTTACTCGATAGTTAAGACAAACCATTCTATTGAAAGAGTTGAAATGGAAAGTTTTGGGATAAACAAAGAGAATTCATTTTAAAGAAAAAAAAAGAATAAACATAATAGAGAAGCTCATGTAAAATTAAAAAAAGATGCCTATTCATTGATTGATGATTTCCACATATTCCACTTTGAGGAACAAACAAGCTAGAACTGCATGAAACATGAGTAAAAGAATTGTATGAACTTGTTATCTTTTAAAATTGAGGCATACATCAACCATAAACTACTAAAAAAATGAATGTAACACTTTTAGGAGGCAGTCCTACATCTTCCATGTGATCGTCATCTGCAGGTCCATGATAAAGAGGTCGCGCGGTTTTGAGGTTCATATGAGTTGCATAGTCATGATTGTGCAGGTTGGACAGCAGAGATCTGAACTGTTAGCGAAGGTAGCGTTGCTGGTCTGGTAATCTACTCATCCAAAAATCCAATGTACAATGGCCAAAGGAAAAACAAAAACCAAAAACTCAACTCCTTGCATGCTCAGGAATGAGACGTCGACGCAACTCATCAGATGCACCTGCCAACTCTGCAACAATTTTTTAATTGATGTAAGCAATGAATGACAGCATATTTGATTTTATCAATCATGTTTAGTTTATCGCTATGTTACCTTGAGCTGAAAAATCAAACAATGAGGGAAGTTCTTGTCCATTTGGTAATCGTACATTTGGATTTCGGAGATCATCAAAGAAAGGATGAGCACATGCTTCCAACTGTAAACAAAATATAATCATCACTTCTGTGCAACACAATAATCAAACACAACTGTATAGCAACTGAATATGCATAAAGCTATAAAAGGTATAGTTTACAAAACCAATTAACTTACAGCAGTGCAGCGTAGATTTGGAGAATACTGAAGCATCCTTGACACAAGGTCCACTGCTTCTGAAGGCATGCTTTTGTGGAAGATCTGGATATTACATAAGCGTTACTAAATTTCAATTACTAGTACAAATTATAAGCTACAAGTGTAAGTAGGAAGTAATAAAGAACTACGGACCTTGTGCCATGGGTGAGCTTTAATCTGAGGAAACTTGAATTCGGTGTAATTTGGATTCATGCACTTTATTTCTTCCCTGGTTGGTGTTCCCAAAATCTACAGTATATAATAACACTCAGATTGAAGATCCAAAAAACAACAGAAAGTAACTTTCAAGAAGCTAATAAAGCAAAAGGTCACAGACACAAGAAAGTTTACCTTAATGATCTCTACCAACTGATCAACCCCACTCTCTCCGGGAAAAATTGGCTACAAATAACATAACATAGTTAAATATAAGAATCAATCTAAAAATGTGTAATATTCTAAATTCTAAATTATTGTCTGCATAGCAGTATATAAAATTGCCGACATCACATAAAAAATTCATGACCAACTAAGAATTCTCTCGCACAATGAGCTTCATGAAATTGTTGATTGCATACAAATGATATTAAAACTCCGTCAAAAACTGCTCACCTGTCCTAGAAGAAGTTCAGCCAAAACACAGCCAGCAGACCAAACATCAATAGCAGTTGTGTATTCAGTTGCACCGAAGATAAGTTCAGGAGCTCTGTAATACCGCGAGCATATGTATGATATGTTGGGTTCACCAGGCACCTAAAAGTTCAATAATATCATAAGGCCATGCACATATAATCACACAATTTTCAAATTGATAAAGAAGAAAAATGGAACTTACCAACATCTTGGCACTACCAAAATCACATATCTTTAACTGATGAGTTGTGGGATTAACCTGTGACATACAATTACATTCGGTTTAATAGACATTTAGCATTTCTTAAAATTTAAAATATATGGTTCACAAACAAGGTAATGTGAAAGGGGGAAATAAATCCATACCAATAGATTTTGAGGTTTGATGTCACGGTGAGTGACTCCAACCACATGGTGCATATAATTTAAACCGCGGCATATCTGCAAGAGAGTATTGCCGTGATCAATCGATAACAGCATAAAAGTAACAAGCCAAAAGCAAATGACTCAAATTCTAATAACATTATGAAGGAAGCATATAACCAAAATAAAAATATAATTAACAATAATAATCGACTCAATTTCTAGATTACCTGATAAGTATATAGTTGCACATAAAGGTTAGGCATGTGTTGGTGCATCCTGACATAGTGCTTTGAAACTCTGTAGACGGTTTCAGGTACGTACTCCAAAACTAAGTTAAGGTACACCTCTTCTTTTTCAGCAGTCGAGTAGAAACAGTGCTTTAGTTTAAGAACATTGGTGTGTTCAAGCATACGCATAACCTGGAGTTCCCTATTTTTATATCTCTTGTCTTGTAAGACTTTCTTTATCGCAACAGCCTCACCAGTTTCAACGCACTTAGCCTACAGTACATTCAAGCCATTGTGGATAAGCAAATAGAGTAACTTGACAATTCCATACAACAGTGAAGCAAACGATATCAACCCTTTTACATTTCAAGAAAAACTGCTAAAGGAATATAAATACCTGATAAACAACACCAAAAGAACCGGTACCAACAACACGTTCTGCCTTGTATGAGATTACCTGAGTGGAGGAAAATTGAAGTTAATATTTAAGATTTTAAGACTAGACAGCGGAATAGAAATTAAGGAACTGATCAAAACAATACCTTCTTTGGTTGTCCATCTTGACCACCAATAGAAGTTGTAATTATTTGACCGGTTTCTGTTCCATTTCCGTTAACCGTAGTTGTCTCCATATTCTGCAAACATAGCAAATCAATTAACAAACTCAATACTTGATTGCTTTCATAAAAATCAGATTCACTAATCCTAACTATAAATGTAAGTTTTCATTTAAGGACAACAATATGGAGTTAAAAAGGCGCACACATCTGCTAACTTCCCAATGAATACAGAAACATTGAAAGTAGGAAAATCAAAATAAATTCCGACAGTAAATACCTTTTCGTTGTTGTTTTTGCTTTTATCATCTTTAATTTTCATTTCGTTTAATTCTTTTGGAAGTTGATCACAACCTGATTTCTCGGTTTTAGTCACCGCAGAAACATTAGAATTACATGTACTAGATGAATCTCCTTGTGATGCATCTACATACTTATCCCGGTTATTTCCTCTTCTCTCAACTCGATTTGTTACCTCATTTTCTTTCCCTTCATTCTCTTGATCAAACTTGGTTCTTTTTATTGTAGAATCCCCTCCCTAATCAGAAAACAGTTTGAACTTAACTAATACATTGTGTACATTGTAGCCATGCAAAATCACAAATCCATATCTCAAACTACATAAATTTTCCTAGCTTGTCCACTTAATTCAGTTTACCATATTCAGCTTATGTCTTAATTAAACTAAAAATATGCAGCAAATAATCAAAATCTAGTATACATTATCCAAATCATATAACCTAGTCACACCACATCTATTTCTTGAACACTATCATCTTATTTTAAATCACACAAAGCTATTATCTTCTCATTAAAATGAGACAATCTAAAGAAGCAGAACATAAATTTCTGAGATCATAAAAAAAAATTGATTTAAAAAATCCACATCTCAAAAACAAAACAGAAAAAAGTGGTCACATAAACCATAAGCTAGAACATAAAAAATGAATCTTTAAGAGATTATCATCAAACATATAAAATCAAAAATCAAATTTTTTTCAAAAATTATAATCTAGAAATTAAAAAACAAAACTTTATGAGATGATGAGATCTTATACTTACAGGATCTGATGAAATTGAGGTTCTACCAGAAGCAATACTTTTCAACCTTCTCATCATATTCATATTAATTGATTATTGGTTCCAACCCAAACAACACACACCCTCAAATCTAAACAACCTAAAAATTTATTCTTTTTATTTGAAAATAAAAAACAAAAGAGAGAAACACAAAAATGAGTTTCTCCCTCTTGTTTTTTCTTCTCTCTGCAAAACAACAAATGAAAATGGAAGATGAAACTAAAATGAAACAAACTCAACTCAAATATCTATAATGAACCCATTTTCTCTCTCTAAAAAATGTGTGACAGGTGTTAGTTAAGACATTTTGAATGGTCAAACATCCATCAATTCCAATCATTCTATGTTTCAAAGTTTGTACCTTAGTCAAACAAGGAATTTTGACCGTTGATTTTTGAAATGATGGTGAATGGATGGTTGAGATTTTATGAAAGTTTGTTTTTTTGTTGTTAAAAAATAGACCCTGATTTTTAGTTGTCATCATTTACGAGAAAAAGTATCTTTGGACAAAAATGTGTCACATGAACGGAATATTCGGGTAACATCACATGGTAATTAAGTTACTAAGATTAATCATGAGGTGTTTAAGGTTGATAACAATGGTTAATCTTTTTAGTAAAAAAAAAAAACAAACAATGGATAATCTTAACGTCTAAATGTAATGTAACGTAGGAAAGAAAAAAATTTGAGGGGAAACAATGACCAAAGGTTGTTGAATTTAGAAGAAAAGTTACTCATCATGGTTTTAATTTTCGTTGTAATTAATGTTTCGTTGTTTGAATTTTGAATGTTTGAAAAGAATCGACTCTATGAAATTATTGTTTTAGATCTGTATGATCTAGTTAAGGTTATGATATTCGTGTATTAATGCGTATAGAAATATATGAATTTATGTTTTTGTGTGTAAAATACGAATCAATTTATTTGAATGATTGAAATTTGACAAATTCGGTTTGGAAATATTTTTAATATGGATGAATTCATAAATTTTTGGTAAATTTGAACAAATTCATATATTTTTTTGTTTTTATTATAATTTTAAATTTTCACCCAATTTCTAAAAAATAATTTTCATTTTTTTTATTTTGGTTAACTCAGCATAAGTTGGTGTTCTAGAATTTGAAATTCAATCCTTACACATTACATTATATGCGCAATATTTCTATCAACTAAGCTAACTTCACAAAGACGTCTTCAATGATAATTTTGTTAAAAGCTTATAGTTTTTGGATGATTTTAATTTTTAACAACTTCATGAGTATAAAATTTGATATATTAAAGTTTTATAAAGTTTGGATTATTTGTGCATTTTAAAGTATTTGTATTAGAATATATGTCATTTTAAAATAATTTTAATATATAATAAATTCGACGAATTTACATATCTAACTTATGTGCGTTGAATCAACCTAGAAAAAACAAATTTCCTTTTTTTTACTAAAAAATGTATTAATCCATTCAAATTAATAGAATACATTGTATACAAATAATTATTCCATCACTAAAAATGAAAAATGTTCAATCTATAAAGAAACTCACAACATTCAAGATATAATACTACCTCCGTCCCTAATTATAAGATACTGTTTGACCACTGTACGTACGCTAATGCACAATTTTGATCACTAATATCTTTTATTATCTAATAGTAAAAATTATAAAAACTTAATATATTGAAAGTATTCATCAAAACAAATCAAACAAGATCTTATATGCTAATATTTACATCTATGTATTATTAAAAAAATACGGTCAAAATATGATAAATGAATAGTGCAATTTTGTCAAACGGAGTCTTATAAAAAAGGACGGAGGTAGTAGTATAAAACAGACGAAATAATTAAAAGCAATCAAAATACAACACCTATATTATCAAGTTGAACACTTTCATTTAAATTCAGAATCAATATTTTATAATTATGAATATAAATTTTAAGTAATATTTATCCTTTCATCTACGAGTCGATTCATTTGTAAAAAAAAAGAAAAATCTATGAGTGAATTCAAATTAACTTTATTTTTATATTTTTCCTACATGCCACCGCTCAATAAATTATACTATATAGTTTTTTATTTAAAAAGGAATTAAAGAAACCAAATAAAATCTCATTCAAACTCAAAATTTTGTTTTTTCTTTGTACGGTGCTTTTCAAAATTTTGTTTTGGGAATTACATATGTCAGAGATATAAAATAATAGTCAGAGATACTCCCTCCGTCCCAAAATCTAAGCAAATTTGACTTTTTAAGTACATTTGACTATTGATGTATCTAACTCATATTATAGACCAAATACATCATTAGCCAAATGTACCTAAAAAATCAAATTTACTTACATTTTGGGACGGAGGGAGTATAAAATAATAGTGAGAGGGATGGTTGAGAAGCATAAATAAGGTTAATTGTGATTTTGTGAGTTTTGATACTGATAGTGTGTTTAGTATTATGGTAATAAATAGGTCAGAAATAATGAGATGCATTGTAGTATTTTTTAGATCTTAAGTTGGTTAAGTCTATTTTAATTATTGTTGTAGGCATTTTTTTTATTCTTTCAACTATACTACAGTAATAAACTTAATTATATTAGGACATATGTAGCTTAAGTTAATTATAGTAATGGTTAAAGCAATGTAGGGGTGTAGAATTGGTCCCCGAACATTTCTAAATAATACTGCATCTGTATGTGTGTTCAGGTTTGGTCCAACTAATTCGACCTAACGTTCTCATAAGCATTATTTAATCATATTTTATTATTTTACAGCTTCCTAGTTATGCTTTGTAAACAATAGAGGCTCCTCCTATTCTTTAAGTTCCTATATAAAATTTACTCAATTATTATATATATAGTCCATACCTTTGTTATCTTTTAATTAAAAAGAAAAAGAACTTTTAGTCTATGGAAAAAATAAGGACTAAAATTGACAAATAAAATAAAATTGTAGGGCCTAAACTTATTCAATAAGTAAAACACAAAAAGTTTTACTCTATTTTTTTTACAAGTTTTACTCTCTCTCTTTTTGGTGTACTTATGCAAAATATAAATGGAAAGAACAATAGAAAAAATTGTCAGTTTAATAAAGTTGAGCTCAATATTTCTCTCAGAAAAAAAGTTGAGCTCAATGTTGTTTCAATTGGTCGAATATACCAATAATTGAATGTGAATTAATTTATTAAATTGACTAATAAATAATGTCTCCTTAGTATAGAAATATACTTATTAAAAAAAAATTAAAATTGAATAGCAAAAGTAACTTTATTCTTGTAAAAACTTCGTCCGTAATGACATCCATTTTTATATTTAAACTTATTTATATTGTAAGATAATGAAAGTTATTCTACTGAACTTAATCCAGTTGATTGATAAGGATTTATTTTAAATATAAAATTTAGTATCAATTTGCATAGACTCTTTTTTAATCTATTATTGCTAATTAATTAGCATGCAAAAGTGAGATTTTTTTTCTTCCACTTTTTGATTTTTAGTAAAGCGGCTCTAACAATTCAGAGTTTGAGCAAATTTTAGTAAAAGTTAAACTTGATAAATTGGTGCACATATATATCAAATATTTAGATTTTTTTTTGAAAGGGAAATATTTAGATTTATCTATTCACACATTTATATGGTGAACCAACAAATTATTCCTTTTTCCCTCATTTCAACTCTCCTTTCTCTCGACAGGAATTCCACCTTCAGGACATGATCGTTGACCGTTGTAACTCCTCCAACAAACACAACAAAATATTATGTGTTCAGACCATCTACCCAACCCATCCTCCCTCAAAGGAAAAAAAATTGCATTTGAATCTATTTTAATAATAGTTGATGAGGAAAAAGTTATTGCATTGATCAGTTCAACATGAGTGCCTGGATAATAAATTTAAGGTTTAAGCTTTATCTAATATACACAAGTGTATTAATGGTGTACGTTGTATAAGTTTGTTAATTATGGATTTTATAAATTTTATTATTTGGATTGAAAATTTATATTATTTAGATCATCTATGTCAAATTTAAAAAAAAATTGAAAATCATTTGATATGTTATTAAAATCCATCAAAATTAACGGTACTCAATAAAAATTCATAAACCGTTAATCTTGACGAGTTTCAATAACATATTAAATTATTTTCAATTTTTTTTAAAATTTTGCATAAATAATCTATATGATATAAAGTTTCAATCTAACAGTACGTTTTACAAAATTCGCATTCGTTATAACATGTAATGTAATAAGTGACTTGTGCACCATGCATAGGGGTGGGAATAGGCCAGGCCGGCCTACAGGGGCCTATGACCTAACCTATATAGGCTCGGGCCAGGCCAGACTGTTTTCTTAAATAGGTCAGGCCAAGACTTTTTTATAAGTCTATTTAACTAAATAGGCCAAGCTGAAAAAGCCTATAAAGCTTACTGGGCCGGCCTATTTAGATAAATATTTGTAATATTTTTATTATTCTTATTATTGAATATTAAATATTTAATTGTGAACTAAATTTTAATTCCACAAATTTTACAATGAACTAATTTTTTGCATATATAAATATATTACTATAAATTAGAATTGAAGTATGATAATTATATAGTTAAATTCTCTAAAGCATTATGTGAAATATCAAAAGGAATTTTAATCTCATTGGTGAATTAGTTAATTAGTCTATTTAAATATAAAAATGATTACTTATTTAAAAAAATTTATACGAAATAAGCTTTTAAACAGGCTAACGGGTCAGGCCAGACTTTCTAAAGGCCAGGCCGCAGACCTAAAAATCAAGCCTATAACAGGCTACAGGCCAGACTTAGGCCTTTAAATTTTTGATAGACCAGACTCAGACTTGACAAAGCCTAGCTCGACCTAACCTATTTCCACTCTTGTACCATGCACAATATGGAGCATTGCATTTGTGCATATGAAAGCACTAGCCTAAGATTTAAATCCAGATTTAGTTTCCTATTTTTAATCCAACAATACATTTTACGTTTTGATTTCCTATTTTAAATCCACATTTTCGGTCCCCTTATTTAAATTTTATTTTATTTTTGGTCTATCACCATATTGTGGTGAAATTTGATTATGTTTTAAATGCAACATACACACAACTATTACACATGACATTATTATTTATTTAAATTTCAATAAATTATATTTAAAAATATTTCGAGTTTCAATTGGTAGTGGTATAAATTGAACATGTACTTGAGCCTTAGGGTATGTGATTTTCACATTGTATTCTTCGAGTGGTTTTATATATCCTGGGGGGGTTAAGAGTTTATCGTGAAGAAAAATTCTAAAAAATTGTTGATTCGCACCATAACTTGCGAACATGTGATTCGCTGGATAAATGACGAGCAGAAAATTTGTATAATTTCCGGAGGCACTTGTGAAACAGCGGGGGGCGCTAAAAGAAATTTTCTTAAAAAATATTAAAGAATGAAAAACAGATGTATTTAAGGCCCAATATAGTTTCTTAGTGATTTGATAGTTGTTGGGCTGATTCCTCTGTTCTTTGAAGGTGTTTGCGTGGTATTTTTGTTTTCTTTTCTTTATTTCTTGTAAATAATTCTTTGGTAATAATTCATATTATATTATATTTTTTATAATTAGAAATATGAGTTATTTGTTCTGCGAACTTAGTTCAGTAAATAAAGTGTTTTATATGTTACTCAATTTTTATTTTTTCTATTCAATGTCTTCTTCAAGTGTAAGACTCTCTATGTCGTTGACCCAACATTTTAAATCTCTCTCACTCTTCCATCAAGCCGAATCGGAACTCGGACACCACTTAGCTTGAACCATGACGAAACCTACACATTAGATCATCATATTGAATTAAAAACAACCACACAAATTATTAAATTGAATACAACAAATATGAACCAGATATTCTTTTTTATTGATAGTTGAATGTAACATTGATCATTGATCCTCCGGTTTAGGTTCATATCCCATGTCAATTTCATGCAAGTTGACTATTAAGAAAACATTTTTCTTATAATGGACCACCTAAAAAGGTGATCATAATTAACGAGTAAAGATAATTTCAAATTGTAGACAATTCCAGCAAGGTCCACATCTATATTTTCCTCAAGAAAGAAACGGGTTTGAAATTTAAATACTAGACTTTGCTAAATGCTAATAATTTCTTAGAGGTAGTTATCTAATCCCATCTAATACCTCCAATTTTTGCCATCATTGTCTTAATATAATGCTTCAAGGATGTGGGGAATCGTGGATCCCACAAGCCACAATCATGTGTAGGAAGGAAGGTACGTAGTAGTAAAAGACACCACAACACAATATATAAGAGAAGAAATAGGCCCATGCCATATAAGATAATAGTAATACTATCCTAATTAATTAAAGCTTGCACAAATAAAACGGCCAAAAACCATTCCCTTTTATGGATAGCTTTCATTTTCTTGACTTTTAATTACGTTCATCAACTACTCAAGTTTTTGGGATTTGAGAGATCAATTCTTGTGATCCTCAAGTGTATCTTTGTGTGTTTGTATATGTTCATATATCGAGTCTCTGTCCTCTATTCACATTGGATCCAATTAGTTTCATAATTGAGTCTCTCACTCCTTCATTCACAATGAATCTAATTATATATATTTCAGATTTATTAAATAATTAATCTATTTAGTCTATAATATATACTAACTAGGTTGCGTTTGTTTCAGTTTTTTTTTTCAAAAAAATCATCTTTTTTATTTTATTTGTGTTTGTTTCAGATTTTTTAAAAATTATTTTTTTAAAAAAATCATTTTTTTCTTCAAAATGAAAAGTTATTTTTAATAGTTTTTTTTTAAATCTATTTTTTTGAATATCACTAACCATGTGCAAAGTGAAGTCAATGGAATCAAAACAAATTTTTATGATTATAAACAAATAGAATGTAACTTTAGATTTTCTTCAAAATCTCTACAGAAAAATCTCTAAATTTTCTTTAAGAAAAATAAATATTTTTAAATCTTAAACAAACACACCCATAATTAAATATATCAATTATTTAATAAATCTAAAAATACAAACATTTTTTTATAAAAGGAAAGGAAAGTATAGGAACTTTTTTTTATACTTAGAAATATATGTATGTACAAGCTAAGTAATACATTTTCCTTTTAAAATATCTACCAAACTTCAAATATTTAATTTGATTAAGGAATGGTGTATATAATATAAATATAATATGATGGGTCTTCTAAAGTCCAAAAAGCATATCTTTAGGCTTTTGTTGAGAGGGCTCCACACAATAGATATGATATCATGGTGAATTGCCTACCAATAATATTGGCTATGTAAATGTGAGACACTCATATTCATTGGTGTTACGCTTGATAATTAAGTACTCCTCCTAATGTAAGAGAATCATACGTTTATTTTTACCTTCACTTTTAATTCATGGCGATCACTTGCATGCTCGTTGAAGCATTAGTCACTTTCTCGGTTAGAAAATAATTTTATATAATCTTCCAATATTGATAGTACTGTTCAAAATATTATATGTACACTAATTAAGTAAACTAGATGAGAAGCATATATCGATTCAGCGTTTCATCCGGATCGATACACCTGATATATATCTCACTGATTTGTTTTTTCTTTTCTTTTCCATTAATATCTTTTAATTAAGTTTTTCCCCCATAATTAGATCACATGTGCTAGCTAATATCTTTTGTCAAATAAACATGTCATCTTCTATACCAAATCTCACATCAATAAAATTTCACCTTGACTAATAATTAATTGCATATGAAAGTTATGAGACGATTTAAGGTGTTTGATTAATCTTTTTTTTGTTTGTTGATAAAGGTGTTTGTCTGTTTGATCAATCCTATAAATGCATATAATTTAAGGTGTTGATTATTTTGGCTATAAAAAGAAATTTAACTTGTTTTATTTGATTAATTCATTCTAAGATGACAAGAGTTAATTTAAATTTATGCTACATTAATGTGAAATCTACATAATTTATTAAATATTGGTCATATAACATACTCTCTCATCATTTCTCAGTAAAAATATACAGAAATTGGTGTCTGGTTTAAATTTTGCACTAAATATATCAACCTTTTTCTTTAACTAATCTTTACTTACAAATAAATCAATGTCAAATGTTGTAGAATTACACCATAGTTTAACTAAATATAATCAACCAAAAACAAACCAATATTTTTTCACAATCAAACTCAACAAACTAGATTGATCAATCTTGCAAACTAGCTAGTACAACAAACTAGAGAAGCTTTGGTTTATTTTCTACGTACAATGGGTCGATCCAAGTCAATATCCGAACCAACATCCTTTCTTTTGGGTTAAAGAAACCAATCTCGGATCCTTTGTTTCTCACCATCAAGTAAAGAATTTTTTTAGACGCACGGTTCGTTCTTGACTCCAAACCCCTCGCGTCCTTCCCACTCGCTACTTTTAATTTCCCAAAAATATAAATTATACTACTAATAAAAGTTTTTCTTTGAAAAATACTAATAATAGTATTAGCACTAATATAACATGTCTAACACTCTCTTAGTTATTGAGGTGAAATTTAAGTAGGATTTCTATCAACAATTTAAAATAGATCTCAAAAATTAAAATCTTAGGTCCTTCTAAATTTCACCTTATAACTACGAGTGTATATATATAAAAGACACTTATACAAACTACATTATACAACCAACACTCAAATTAGAGTCATGTGAGAGTTGATGTGTCCCGTGACATTCAACTCTCACTTTGAAGTGCTGCTTTTATCTTCTGAACAGTACATGAAATGAGATTGTTCACTGTTTCCACTGATTCCACCGTGAGCTTTGCGGTGGGAAGGCTATTCACAAGTATCTGAAAAGCAACAGTCAAAAGAGATCCACTTGCTCTCGTCTGCGCCGCGCTACCATGATTATCACTCTCATCGCTACGTCCATCAGGCAAGACAGAAAAACCTGACGGAAGAAGAGCAACATAAGCTGAATCGCCGCCATTCATTACTACATGCATTGCCGGAATATCAACCGGCGCATACACAACGAGCGAACCCGATGCGTCTGTGCATGTTTCTTGTAGAATCAACATGCTACTTTGGTTTGAATTATTTCCCTACAACAAGATAAAACAACATAAAAAATAATCAATGAACATTCCGATATAATGATCATTTGTTATTTATTTTCATCATCAATTTAATCTATTTCGGATCACAGTTCTAACATCAAGTGATATTATGGTACGTAATTTGTTATATAAGAGTACATACATATTTAATTAACTTTAAGTAATGTTAAATTAATTCCATCTATAGTTGTGTACCTAACAAAATATGTACCTAACAAAATTTCAGTTTCATATGTTGTCGTTTTGGTTAAGTTCAGTGTGGGGTGGTAGTCAATAAGTCAAACCTTGGTACCACTTTTTTGTTTTCTTTTTCTATTTATAAAATAATGAGGTCAGAATTTAGAAAAAGAGAAAGTTGACAAAAGTTTCACATTTTGACTTTTGGTAAAAGTTTACTGAAACAAACAGTGCCCTATTTCAGGTACAAATTGTCCTAATAGATCCTTCCAAATATTTTCAACCCCTGTCCTTCTCAATTTCACCTTTTTATCCAATCACTACACAACAAAGAAAGATTCACGTTTCTTCTTCTAAAACATTATCGTCATATACAACAATCAAATCGAGAATAGGTACACCATTCAATCTTCTAAATTTCAACTTTCTATGTTATCAATCACCTTGGTTACAAATAACCTTATGCAATGAAAAATAAGACAAAAATCCCATAAGTGTGATTCTTAAATAAAATAGCTAAGTGTGTTTTTAATATATATATTCTTTTGTCTCTAAATTTTTTTTGACCAACTTGTCTCTAAATTTTGTCAATACATTGTTTAGTAATATATAATAATTAAATCTAAATAAATTGATAAAAAATATTTTTTTTTAATATCCTAATTCATGTCTACCATTTTTAAAAACACTTAAAATAAAGAAAATAAAACAGTAGAATAGATCTAAAATCTAATTTTAATCTCAAAATATGATAAAAGAATGGTATTGAAGATGCATGGAAGAGAAATTCATACACTAGCTCGTAGTAGGGAGACACAGTTGCCATGGTCATGTCCTTTGGCAATGTGAACCATCTCTTGCATAGGTCCACCATTGGAGAGTATATCCCACTCGCTTCTAAGCCTCTCGTTGCGTAGAAAATTGAAGACTTTTTGTTGTGAAACAGGTAGCCAAACGGAGGTTGCCGCACTAAGCACAATACCCGGTGGCTCACCGGGATCATCCATGCTTTTCCTTGTCATTACCCTAACATCCTCGCCCACGTTCCCTGCATTTAGTTTGTTCCATTTGTGCACCGTTGATGCACAAACTCCCGCACAAAAGTTGTTTGTCATCCTCTGTGCTAACTTCAACATGCTACGCTTTCCTCCCGTAGTTATTGCTGCACATATAGAAAAACAACTCCCTTGAGTTATAGTAGTGGACATGCAATTTGTATTTGCGTGTTTTTAGGATTAAGATCGACTAATCTCAAATTTTTGTTTAAAGTGTACATATAGTATTTAAATCATCTGTGTTTGTAACACCATTCTACAACTAACTATAGGATTCAAATCCGTATATTTGTATGTATGTACGTATGGATTGATATTTACCAGAGTGTTCTCTAGATGGAAGTGCCGATGACATTAAGATGGTTAGACATTCACATTGGCGTTGGAGGTTTGCAACCCAACGTTGTGCACCAAATCCCATCCCTAAGCTTAGCAAGGGCTTATAGAGTTGGTGAACTTGGCTTTCTTCATATTCCGCATGCTCCACCCATGTCACCTACATCATATATCATGTCCATGTAAATTAACTTTGAAGTAACTAAATCCTCTATAACAATTGCACCTCATTAGCAACTACAAAATTATTAGATCTGATTGTAAGTGAATCTTACTCTCAGATTTAATAATTATGCGGTTGCTATAAATCATTGAAGTTAATTACGATGTTCAAAATCTTAGCTTTATTAATAGTTGGATGGGGTTTTAATTATTCACTACGTACTAGATTTTCTAATAATCATAATATGTTGCATTCATTAATTCTTTTCCATCAATAACTATCATACCGTAAGGGAAAAATTAAATTATAGATTGAGTTAATAGATTTTTCTTAATGTAGTCCATGTTTCACAAAATTACAAACCGACACTATCTATATTTGAAGATCATTTTCAAAGTCCTATATTGAATAAGTGATGTTCTAAAAATATATTTATAAGTAGAGATCATTTTTATCTTATAAATTGGTGTAAATAGATTAGTCAAATCAACCTAAAACTTTAAGGTAGTATTAAAATCTGATCCAAGATTTGTTGATTCATCTATTATCAAATTCCATTATCGAAATGCCTAACTTTTATATGAGGACAACAAACTCAATCTCAAAATTTTAACAGATGAAATGATCATGGACACCTTTTTCATGGAAAAAGGCTGGCAATTAGGCTCAACGACAGACAAAGGTATCTTATGGAGCTCGAGCAAGCAAGTACATAAAATAATGGTACTATTAGATTAGATAAAGTCATCATCCGGGATTTTAGAGAAGCTAGCTACATGCATTATTTATAAAAGTTTCATCGAGATTTGCTATAATTTGCAATATGGTGAACTCATAACAAAAAGACAAAATATCCTTTCTATTATCTTACCTCAAAAGGGTCCACATTGAATATCCTAACAAGGTCACACACAATTTCATGAATTAAAATAATATATACTATGCTTATTGGAACAACCAAATTATAGCATGAAAGATTGGAATAGAAACATCATATGAATTTTTTATAGAGTGTGTGTGTGTGTGTGTGTGTGTGTGTTAATAAGTTAAAAAAAACAAATTAATTACTTAAAGGGATTGTAATTAATGTGTTCATGCAACTACAAAAATTTAAGTGATAGAGACTTCTATGATGAATAGATTAATGTGTTCACCTAGATTTCACCTAAAATAATGTGTTCATGATTACTTTAATTCATGTGATGAAAAAATATATGGAATGCTTAAAATTGAAGTTTGGAATTTAGCTAAGACAAGAGGAAGCATCCTAACTTAGATTGCATATATTGAGAGACTAATTAATTAAAATATACTTATAACATGGGAATCATCACTGACAGAGTGCTTCTATGGTGAATACTAACTAAACAAGATGAATTACACTTTGAAGCATGAGCTTTCTAAGTTGCTTGGGAAAACAAAAGCTCCATGATTCCTTAGCTTTGTGTTTCCCCCCTCCCAAATTTTAAAATATTGCTTAATTCAATTAACATGTTTCAATTAGTTGTACATTAACTTGGAAATAATACAATAAATGTTGTTATGAAAGGAAAAGAAATAGGTGAGATATAGTACGGTTTATTATAGGTGTCCTTACAAAACTATTCAACATAACTTTTGGTTGAGTGTGAATCTTTTTTAATGTAGTACTAGTATCAATCAAGAAGGTAATACAAATAATTTTTACGATTGAGATAATAACTTATTTGATATTTGATTTAATTAAAACAACAAAGAATAAACTTTATTTAAATTTTGGACTTTGATACTGATTTGATTAAAACAAACAATATTATGATTAATGTCTGCTCAATACATATTGAGAAGACATTAATCATCATAAAGACAATAAAAGTCGTAAATTTTAAGCATTAGTTCATGATGGGCCATTTATAAAGGTGGTCTACCCTATAATGCAAAAAGTAAAAAATATATTATCAAGTGCATATATAGAAATTAATCTTCATATTATTGACTAGAAAAGAATAATTAGAAAAAAAAATTTACCTTAGAGTAACCGTTTGGCATATCTTGAAGCACACAACCAGAAGGAAGCCTCCTACAGTTGGCAGACGAAGTTTGTGTGATAATGGTATCTATGGACACATCAACCACTGCCCATACCCCTTCTGCATGTTGCTTGCAAAACCGTAGAAAATTCACCTCACGAACTGGAACCAATGGAGATAGCACTTGAACTTCAGCTTGCATCTATATATATTAACAATAACAAACAAATTAAATTTCATGTGGAAAATAAAATAAAATTATGACAAAATACTATAATGGATGATGATGATGCTAATAATTTCTATTTATGTTTATAATTTATATACCAATTGAAGAGCACCATTTCTAGTTCCATTTATTCCACTAGATATCACTTCACTTGTTGAGGCTCTTGCAATCACACTAGGGAACATCTCTGACCATCGATTCTGTTACAACAGAATCAAAATCAGTTTCAAGTACAACAAATTTATATATATCAATAAATTACTACTAAAAAAGATATTATATTAACATAAATTTATATATACATTTTTTATGAAAACACAAATATTATTAAGGCTTACTCCATATCCATATAACATAGTAAATTTATATATACATACAAAATATATAAAATATATAGTCCAAAATCTCCCGCATTTACGCAGTTAGGACATCAATAACTGTTATATCGAGATTATATAGTTCTAATTTTAATGCATTCAATAAAAACTAAAATAAATTTAAAATATGAATTCTCTTATCTTAATCTAGTGATATCTATAATAATAATATCTCTAATGATTATCAACTGAACTAAATTTACAGGACAATTTTATTCTATTTTGTAGTAGTAAATATATTCATCCACATAAAATAAGGAAGAAAAAAAATCATTAAGCTACAATAACTTGAAAAGAAGACAAGAATAATAAAGGGGAAGAAAAGTAGGAGAAAATTGAATTAAGTAGTTGAAAAAAGCTTACTGAGTCCATTAAAGTTTCAACAAGAGCCAAGCTGTTAATGATAACAACACCACTTTCTCTAGAAGCCTCAGAAACAAAACCATTTGGTTTCAAACCGATGCAAGAAGTACTTATTGTCCTTGTATATTCATCATGGTTAAGAATTTCTCTTCCACCTTCAACACTCTTAATCCAAAGAGGCTCATTAGTTTGTGCCATTTTCACTAACTCATCCATTGCAGCTAAAGCAAGTTCAAGAAACATAGACCTCTCCATTGATCTATCAAAACCATTACTAGTACTATTTGTTGCTCTTATTGTTGAAGGTGGTGAAATTGATACCATGCCAAAATCTTGTCCCAATGGCAATGTTGAAGGCAAAGTATTGTTGTTCATACCAACAAAATTACTAAATTCTAGACTCGAGTTTGGTAACGATGTAATCGGACGGCCTAAAAACTTTCCGGCAAGTGTACAAACTTTGTCTAGTTCATCTTTTAATCTTGCATTTTCAATTCTTAGATGTTGTTCTTCAAGTGAAATTTCATTAATAATTCCTGGTCCTCCACAATTTGAACATATAGGATTCCTCATTGATTCTCTTATTGACATGTTCTCAACTCTTAGCTTATCATTTGCTTGTCTAAGTAGTGAATTCTCGTGACGCTCCAATTGAGTCTGGGTTAAATGACAAACATATCAGAATTCATAATCTATGAAACACTGATACAAATACGGAAATTAATTAAATATAACACAGACACATCAATATTGATAATAATTTAAGAAAAATAGTTTTGAGTATCATGTCAGACATCAGACACGCCTTCAATCAGAAGTGTCTGTGCTACACAATTCAGTTCAGAATCTCTCAAAACAAAAAGATAGCTTCCATGTAAACAAAAAAAGACTTTTAAAAGTGATTTTTTTTTTGTTACCTTCATTTGTGTTCTTCTATTTTGGAACCAAAACTTAACTTGTCTTGTTTCCAAGCAAAGCCTTTTGCTAAGTTCAAGTCTTTGTTTTTCATCAGGATGAGGACACTCCTTAAACATCCTAAAAAACCAAAAAACAAACAAAACAAAAACAAAAAATCAATTAAATTAAACACCAAATGAAATTATAACAAAAAAAGAGTGATTTTTGGATGAAAAAAATTATGATATATACGATTCAAGTTCTTGAATTTGTTGAGGAGTATGTCGGTGATATCTTTTTTTTCTTGGTGGATTAACGTCGGCAGCATCATAATCATCACCAGAAATACCATCTATGTTATCACTTCCACCAGATCTACTTTCATGTTCTTCTTCTTCTCTATTTCTTCTCAAACCATGAAAATTCTCTGCCATTAATCTATTCATATCACCACCTTGTCCTTCCATATTTGTTTGCTGTAAAAAAATTTCCAAACAAACAAAACATAAAAACATGTTAACCAAAAAGATAGTATAGTAATTGGTCCAGGGACCTGGACAGAATATTAGTGGTGAAAATCAAACAATAAATAAAATAATATAGTAACTAGTATATAATTAGTATGAAAAGATGGTATAATAATTAATATATAATCTCTTACAAGTGCTAATGATAGACCAGGTGAATTGAACATGGATTTAACCAAAGAAGGAGTTGATAAACAAGGTTGTGAAATTGCACTAGAAGGCATTATTGTTCTATTATTTTCACCAAAACTCATCAAAGTAGAAACTTTTTGCTTTGTTTTGTTTTGATAATCAAGCACCAAAGAAGTTTTGAACAATCATCCCTTTGAAAAGAGAAAATAGGTTGTTGATATATAAGTAAAGGTGTTATATAGTGTTAGTAGTGATTTAGCTTTGTCAGAGATTTTTTTCTTTTTGTAGTGATTATTCTTATCCTAGAATTTCCCAAACTAAAGGGTATCTTGAATAATGAATTGGGTTGCTTAGAATCAGTCTTATATACTTGGGTGTACAATAAAAAATAAATCTTTTTGAAGCCAAGAAAATATAATAAATAATAGAAAACAAGAGAGAGAAAAGGATAGATTAATAAGAAAACTATATATGGTTTATGTGAGAAGAAAATAATAATAAGAAAATTAATTGAAAAAAAAAACTCTTACTAGTGTTTTACTGCTCAGTCTCTAGCATCTTCAATTGAGAGATAAAAAAGGGTTATAAAGTACTACTAGTATATCATTTTCCTACATTTGTTTATAGTTCAATGTAAAATGATGAGACCGTCACATAATTTCAGTTAGTATGAATATTTCATATGATCGATAGGTAAATATTAAAAAAGAACGGATGTGGTAGAGAAAGTAGTACCTTTTAAAAATCATTCAACACTCTATTAATGAGAGATGCAATTCAATGGATCCACCATGTTTTGATTATGATTAGATAATTAAGTAGCTAATTAAGGAGAAAAGGAGAGGTAGAAAGGTAGAGATAGTAGATGTTAACGTAAAACATGTGGACTCTTGAAAGCCTTACAAAAAAATAGAGTACATGCATCCAAAAAGGGTAGCTAGGTTGACTCTATTTACATTGTGGTCACACTTTTCTTTCTTTTTTCTTCTTTTATCTTCTTCCAATTCAGTTCATACTTCTTGTTTTTTTGTTATAAAGCTTGTGAGCTATTGAAAGAAACACTATGCTTTTAAACGACTTTTTGGGAAAATCAAAGAAAAATGAAAACTTACAAATGACATGCATGGAGGTTCTATTCTATCATTGGAATCTGTTCCAAATTGTTATTGGGACTCAAAAATTTGACTAAATTAGCATAAATCACTCCTAATGTGACAAAAACCAAATCTTCACAGAAATTTAAGTACATCATCCAATTTAAAATAAGTTTTGTTTAAACTTTTTACATATAAAAAATAAAAGAAAATGATAAATATTACCCGGCCTAAGGGCAATGATTAAGGAAACAAAAATAGTAAATAAACTTTTGAAATTTGTCTAATGTACTTTTTTATAAAACAATAAAATATAATTTTCAATATAAGTATTACTTTTTTGATAATCTTAACTAGTGCCCTTAAGACAATGTTTATCATTTAATATTTGACAAAGACATCATTATTTTTTTTTAATATTGATGAAATGAAAAATTCATTGAAAATTTACACACACACAAAATTAAATGATTAAAGTTTGAACTCTAATTATAAACATCTAACCTAACAATTTTTAACATTTTTTTAATTGAGTTAGAATTTATAGACTCTACTTTTGTACAATGTTTTGAGAGTAGTATAGTACGTATATGCTCTCCACACCCTTAAAGGTGCTCGTGTTTCTGAAGCAATTGTTAGGTTTGCCATCCAACATATATCGTCCAATCTAGGAGCTTTAGAAAATTCACATCCTTTGGATTGTACTATTAGCTTTCTCTAATCTCTTTTTGTAGTCAAGGACATGAATACTACTCTCTTCGTTTATTTTTAACTGTTATAGTTGACTACAGGGACGAACACATACATCAATTACTAGTGAAGTTAAAAATTTATGCATCATTGAAAAAAATTCATTTTGATAATTTAGAAATAGAACAATAACAAACCAACAAATTAGAAAATTCTATTAAAAAAAAAAAAAAACCAACAAACTATATCCAAAAAAACACAAAATTTCTATTAAGAAAAAAGACTATAGCTTATTGAATATCTTCTAAATCATGCGTATCAGTATCACTATTGTTTGATACTTCACAAGATTCCACCTTAGACTAAAATATATAGAACCCAAAATTATTCGAGCTTATAGTTTACTTTGATAAGCTAATTCAATTAACTTATAACTTATTAATTTGTATTCCAATTTTACCCATGTTATCTTACTTTAAAGAATTTTACCCATATTATAACTCAGTTTGTTGTTTCGTGTTTGTACTCCTTGTACTTCTCTTGACCTTTTAACAAAAATTTTGCAGTTAAAAAAAAAGAAGAAGTAAATATTAATTAAATATATTTTATATGCTAGTTCAATTGCTAATTTTACCTCATACTACAAATTCAATTAGTTACTATCCATTATTTTCTTACAAGCCAAATCAAAGTTGATTATTATAAAATTAAACTATATAACTTAAAATAATAAAAGATATATTTAATTATGTATTATAAAAAATTATAAAAGAAATTACATTTGAAAAGTATTCATCAGAACAAATTGTACAACATCTTATATGCTAATATTTATTATTATATATTATTAAAAATTTATAGTCAAACTAAGGTATATAAATAGTGCACACGTATCTCAGACGACAGTTAAAATGAAACGGAGAGAGTATTACTTATTTCTTTTAGTAGATTTGGTATCACTTGTAAATTTAATATAACAATCAATTTAATTCTCGTGATTAACTTAAGTATATTCTATATTTAATGACAAAGGTAGTAGTCTGTAAAAGTGATAGATAATAAATGTTAGTTGGTCCAATGATAGTTGATGTTGGATTTGATAGGAAGGACCATAAGGGTGGGTATTTGGAATCCTTGATTTATGAAATCGATAGCTACTTTAGAATCAGATTCACAAATAATGTCAGTGTAACTTTTAATTTTGTGTTAATATTCAATGTACACCAATTAAAAAAAGACAATTCAATGTGATTAATAGTTCTTCCCGTCGTTTCTAACTGTAAATGTGCCTCTCAATCTAATTTTTAAATTAAAAATACATAAATTTATAAATTCTTAAGTTCTTTTATCCCTTCTTTCAAAAAATTAGTAAAGCTCTTTTATCCGAAACATTTTGATTGACAATAATAGAGGATGGAAGGTCAAAGAACAAACACTATAGGTAGCAACCCATGTTCATTGACTTGGATTGACACACCCAATGAATTTTAACAGAGTGAAATATGTAGCAAAAATATTGCCCAACTTTTAAATTATTGATATGTCAATGTCTACGGATTTATAAGACTTATTTTAAGTACTTGGTTGTTACATCTTTAGATATTTATGAATAGGTGATGTTTGCACATAATTTTTTTAAGGCAGATGTTAAAGATATTTTAAATAGTAATTATGTCTTAAATAAAATAATTTTTAATTTTTAAAAGGATATATATAATGCATATTTTTCAATACAACACATCAAATGATTTTTTTTTAATTTGTATGGATGATTCATATAATATAAATTTTCAATTCAACTATAAATTTTATAAAATTTATATTTGTTATTTTGCCCGACTCTTTCTCCAAATAGACCGAATAAGATGTCAATTAGGCTTCCTCTATTCCATATATATCTCGTGTATGAAACGTGTTTAGGGCCATTCACTTGCACAAGTATGAAATGAATTTATTACATTTTGGTCAAGGTATGAATTGATGGGTTTGACATACCAAAAGGAAAAGAGGTGTGAAAAGAAAAGGAGAAGGACCACCCTATTATGAGAGATTGCTTGCCAAAAAATGATCTTATTTGCTTCTGCCATGTTGCACATATAGTTGTTCTACTTCATGTAGTATGGAGAAGCTACTTTGAATTGAAAATTGCACATGTTGTGTTTAGCCATTGGCATGCAATTCAATAATATATCTAGATGGAGTTCATCCATTTTCACACTCATTTCTATTTTTGGTCAATCCATTTTCACACATTGTATTTATACACATATAGGTTTTTCTATTTATTTTTTTTGGTACAAAGTTTTTATATTTCTAATTAATGTTTATTTATCATATTTGTTTTGAAAATTAAGTTATTCTTGATGCCAATATCTCAAGGTGATAGATTAGATTAATTCAAGGGGTTAGTCTTTCTCAAAACAATATTTTACCTTATGCTCCTTGGGATGGAACTACAAATGTAGAACACAACACATGATGCAGGCCACACTTTTTTTTTGTAACATAAAAGGGCAAAGTCCAAGAAAAAGAAAAAGAAAATTACAACTCTTATCGAACACTCTTAAATATGTAAGTCTGGATATGTCATTAAAGATATAGGTCACATTTTAAAATTGCAAATATGAGTATAAGTTATACTACCTCAATCTTTAAATATAAGACTATGTTTGACAAAATTGTACTATTCATCTTTCATGTTTTGACCGTATTTTTTTAATAATATATAGATGTAAATATTAACATATAAGATTTTATTTGTGAGTAATATAATAGAATGCAAATTCAACAGAGTATTCTGGTCATTTTTGAGAGCGCGAAAAATGATAAGGGCACTAAAAGAAAATTTCATTTATGTATGACATAATCTCCAATATAACTAAGACGACACACTAGTCTTGTACATTGGACTTGCATAGATTGCCAATCCAATTGTGGGTCTTGACCCAGTCCAATCCAGAATAATATTTAGTTGAGTAATCAATCTATTAAACACTCCTTTTTAAACATTATTAACCGATTGTCTCTCTTCACTCCATATTTTTTTGGGTAAATAGGTCAATACTCGTGTAAAATATGCAAATTTTGTAATACCCTGTAAATTTGTTTTTTGAGAATCTCTGTGATGTAACTTTTTTGCAATATCTCCTGAATTCAGTCAACCATAATATAACTCCGCAAAACATAACTGCCGCAAAAATATAATTTTAGCGGGGGTTTTAAACCGCCGCAAATAAAAACTGCGCAAATATAATATTAGCAAAAGTTTTGCGACAGTTATATTATAGTTGACTGAGTTCAGGAGTATTACAAAACTCGTATATTTTACAGAAAATATTGACCTATTCATCCCGTGCAAGAATACACATGTTAGAAAAATCCTATATTTTTGACCGAGAAATCTCCTAAATATAAAAAGTGTGTAATCCGGCCAAAAATAGGATAGACCATAATATCAAACAAAACACTCAAATGCACCCAAATATCAAGTCTTCTGCTACTTACCTTCAAACCCACCATTCAGGTTTCTTTTCTTTTTCCTATTCCATCTTCATTGAAATATTAATTTCTTCGGTTTCTTTTCGTTTGGGATTTCTTTTCTCCGTTTTTGTTAAGTATTCAAAGTAGTAGTTTTTTATTTATTATTATTTGTTTGATGACTTAAAATACTATTGCAAAAATTCAATACCGTAAATAGCTTGCGGTATAAGTATAGGACCTACTTCAAATAAATCCAAAAAAATACTAAAAACCCAAATTAAATACCGAAGAAATTGAATGCATAGGATGAAGGAACGGAAAGGGTTATATCGTTTGTAGAATTTGTGCAAAACAAAACGGTGTTAATAAGTTTTAACAAAGCAAACAATATTGAACTTTACTATTATAAAAAGATACTTTACTATTAGTGGAAGAAAGAGTTGATTATATTGTTGTTAGATATATAGATGTTAAAATATAAATATAGATTAGAGAGTAATAATCATTAGAAGAAGAAGAATAGTATGAAAACAATCAAAGATTTAAAAACACATTAGTGAAATAATGTTATCAACATTTTCTGAAGATAAAATGTGTTATTCAAGAAAATCCTAGAAAATCCTATGATGAACAAATTTTACATGAAGATATTGCTAGGTTGATTTATATAAATGATCCTAGGAAAACTAATGATAAGTATGAGTTTACTGGGAATGAGATTCGAACTAGTAGATATACTTTTATCACGTTCTTTCCGAAGAATTTATTTATTCAGTTTCATAGGGTTGCTTATTTGTATTTCCTTGCTATTTCTGCACTCAATCAGCTTCCCCCTTTAGCTGTGTTTGGGAGGACAGTGTCCCTTTTCCCGCTTTTGTTTGTTCTTTGTGTTACTGCTATTAAGGATGGGGATGGGTATCAAGATTGGAGGAGGCACAGGTTCTTCAGTGTGGTGATTTCCGGTCAAAGGTATGGAAAAAGATTCAGGCTGGTGAGGTTGTTAAGATCTTTGCTGATGAGACCATTCCTGCTGATATGGGTACGAGTGATCCGAGTGGGCTTGCTTATATTCAGATGATGAATTTGGGTGGAGAATCAAATTTGAAGACGAGGTATGCCAAGCAGGAAACCACTTCTGCGGTAACTTCGGAGGTTTGTGGCGTTGCTGGGATTATTAGATGCAAGCAGCCAAACCGGAATATTTATGACTTTGCAGCTAATATGGAGTTCAATGGAATTAAGCTGAAGAACACGGATTGGATAATCGGTGTTGTGGTTTATGCATGACAGGAAACAAAAGCCATGCTGAACAGTGTGGCTTCTCCTTCCAAGAGAAGCAGACTGGAAGGTTATATGAATAGAGAAACCCTTTGGTTGTCCATATTTCTTTTTATCTATCATGTGTTTGGTTGTGGCCCTTGGGATGTGTCTTTGGCTGGTACGTCACAAGAACCAGCTTGATACCTTGCCGTACTATAGAAAAAGATTGAAAGTCCATTTGCTCCTGATTACGATACCGATTATCTTTATGGTAAGAAATTTATATATTTTATAAATGATTTTATATTTATAATTACACATTGTCATCGTGTTATATTAATAAAATAAAATTTATATATTTTATAGATGTTATGGGAATGCTAACCAGAGTTGGTATTCAAAAAGAGTATGAGCGAAATGGTTCGAAAACTAAAATGATTGCAATTCAGTTGGACTATAATTGGTTAATACATCATACAGTTTCACGTTAACTAATCTATACAATAATATTTTAATACTTACAACTAAATTAATCATATTTATTACTTAAACAGATTCAAATTAAATTCAAAGTTACACTTTTTGGTCAATATGTGGACGAATTGAATGCATTTGTTGCGGCTGGCAATACTGAATATACATTAGTCGTAGTGTTAATGGCTAAAATCAAGATATGGCGAGGTATTTTGTTACAACAAAAATTTCTTTGCAAAGTTGCTTTCGGATATTTGTGTATATAAATGTTTCTGACTATGTATATTTTGCAGGATATGTAACTATTCAAAATTCATTATTCTCGACTAAGTTGTTGTTTAATCCTGATTTTATAAGCGCGAAAGATCTAAAGAATAGGTACAACTATGCATCGCAATTATTTATTGACTTTCATTATTTAAGTAGCTTACATAAAATTATTACTTTATTAATTTCAAATTTGAATTTTAAAATAATAGAATGCTAAAAAAGACAATACTTCTTCTCCTAAAGTTTTATTGCTCCAAAACTCCAATAACATTAATGATCAAGATGATTTCCTTAAGGTCACACATAAGTTAACAATTGAGCGATTCAAAGAATTGAAAGTGGTTAGTTTATCTGTTAATTAGTATATTATTTTTTATTTTATTGAGGGCTTTTTTGTTTATTTTGTATATCAACACATTTACGAATGAACTTTGATTTTTATTGCATATACCGAATAATATTATTTGTAACGATTTAATGTTGCAACATTCGTGATATATAGTACATTATAATGTTGCAAATTCAGTTGAATCAATTACACGAACCCTTATAATGTACTATAAGATAAAATATCCAAAAACAAAAGTTGCCTCTGAAATCATATGCGTGTGAAATCATATGTTACCTCTGATAAACGTTCTTTACATGTTTATTGCATTTAAGACAAAAATACATGTTCTCGTCTGAAATAACTTTTTTGTTACACTGACATGCAGTGTACCACCAATTATCTATATCAGTGATGCATTTGACTGTTCCCAAGACAACAAAAGATGATTCCTAAATTAAATCGTTACAAATAATATTATTCGTTATATGCAATAAAAATCATAGTTGATTCGTAAATGTGTTGATATACAAAATAAACAAAAAAGCCCTCAATAAAATAAAAAATAATATACTAATTAACAGATAAACTAACCACTTTCAATTCTTTGAATCGCTCAATTGTTATCTTATGTGTGACCTTAAAGAAATCATCTTGATCATTAATGTTATTGGAGTTTTGGAGCAATAAAACTTGAGGAGAAGAAGTATTGTTTTTTTTAGCATCCTATTATTTTAAAATTCAAATTTGAAATTAATAAAGTAATAATTTTATGTAAGCTACTTAAATAATGAAAGTCAATAAATAATTGCGATACATAGTTGTACCTATTCTTTAGATCTTTCGCGCTTATAAAATCAGGATTAAACAACAACTTAGTCGAGAATAATGAATTTTGAATAGTTACATATCCTACAAAATATACATAGTCAGAAACATTTATATACACAAATATCCGAAAACAACTTTGCAAAGAAATTTTTGTTGTAACAAAATACCTTGCCATATCTTGATTTTAGCCATTAACACTACGACTAATGTATATTCAGTATTGCCAGCCGCAACAAATGCATTCAATTCGTCCACATATTGACCAAAAAGGGTATTTTTGAATTTGAATCTGTTTAAGTAATAAATATGATTAATTTAGTTGTAAGTATTAAAACATTATTGTATAGATTAGTTAACGTGAAATTGTATGATGTATTAACCCATCATAGTCCAACTGAATTGCAATTATTTTAGTTTTCGAACCATTTCGCTCATACTCTTTTTGAATACCAACTCTGGTTAGCATTCCTATAACATCTATAAAATATATAAATTTTATTTTATTAATATAACACGATGACAATGTGTAATTATAAATATAAAATCATACATAAAATATATAAATTTCTTACCATAAAGATAATCGGTATCGTAATCAGGAGCAAATACTGGAAGAGGACTTTTAATCTTATAAATATTAGAAGGAACTTTTTTTGAATTATAAATTTTAACCTTTGTGTGAAACTGAAAGTTAAGTTTATATTCATGCCTAGTAGTCTTATACGAACCACCGTTATCAGCTACTCCAAAATTACGTTATTGAGTAGACATTACCCTCTTTAAGTTATTTTTCAAACTTATAAATTAAAGTGCGACGCACTGTGTCATGAATCTTGTTTACCTGTCCAATACAATAATTTTTTTAACATAATACATGATAAAAACAATAATATTAGTGATTATAAGAATATATATATATATATATATATATATATATATATATATATATATATATATTGTTAACAAAAATAATAATGTAAATTTGACTTATAACCATTCTTACCTTTGAATCCATTAGTATCATGTCTAATGAAAATGTTTGGTTGTTCCGAGTCAAATCTCGAACAAACCACAACCGAATTACACGCACAACAACATTCAAACTCTCACTCTTTGCGTTGATTTCAGATATTTGATTAATTTTGGACTAAAAGTATGAATTTTATAGGAATTAAAAGTCAAAAATATGAATTCTACATATGAGTTTATTTAAAAGGAGTGACTAAAAGTAAAGATGAAAAATTTTATAGGAATTAAAAGTCGAAGAAAATTTTTAGAAAACTAAAATTTGGTATATTTATAGGGACCAAAAACATATTTAATCCTTTCTTTTTAGAGATTTTTCGTATAAACAACTAAGGATGTGTTTGATCTGCTAAAAAATAAGGTATTGGACAGGACAACTTTGTTACACCCTGTTTGATTTAAAAACCGGTTATGAGACTGGACAAAATAGGTAGCATATGACAAGATAAAATCAAGAACTTTTGTCCTTCACTAAACCACATGACAACTTTCCGACTGTAACAACACAACATTGAAATCCCCTCCGATACACCACTGCTCCCCACTACTATTATGTCTAATAAGCAACAAATCATCCCAAAGTTTATTTTTGCCGGATAAAAGACAAGAAGAATACACATTAATCAAATACCATACCAAATCATCCTTTTCCACTCTAATCCCCAAGAAACTATCACCAGAAAAGCAATCTAATAATTTGAAAGTATTGGAATTCCAAATTATTACCAACCCACCTGACAATCCCTCGATGCCTTGACCACCCAATTAATATCCGTATGACCCCATAAATTATGAATTTCATGTTTCTCAAAAGAAGATTTCTTCGTTTCTTGCAACAGACACACGTCGACTCCTTCTTTCTTGAGAAACATATACTCAACCTCCTCTTCTTCGCACTTCCCCCCAACCCTCTCATATTTAACGACATCACCTTCATTACAAAACCGGTAATTTTTGCTCCCTGAGAGTTTTTTCAACCTCATCTCGTTTTTCATTATTCAAGATCTGCTGAATACACTTCCCTTCACTGCCTCCTCTCACTCCTAACTCCCTAACACCATTCCACACCTTGGATGCAACTTCACCTTCATGCTTCTTTAAAAACTTTTCATTACAATTTCTATGAACTACAACATAAGATTGAACCTGTTAATGACACCTGCAAAATGCACATAGAATATATTAGTTGTTGTTTATTAAGAAATGGAGAGAGCGAAAGAAAATTAAATATAATTTGCATTTAATTTTATGAGCATAAGAAAAAAATATCTTTAAAAAAATATAAGTTTTTTCCCTTATAATTTGAGACGGAGGGAGTTTTTTTTCTTTCATATATTAATATGGGATCTATTTTATTTTTTATTAATTTATACTGTAGTTTACTACCTTTATCCTTAACTCTAAGACTTTGTTGACTAAATTACGGGAATTAAGATAGTAGAAAGTAGTAATAGTAATTTTATTGATAGTGGTCAGTGGATGTTGTTAGAGAGTATATTTATTAGAAATCGTATTTTTTAAAATTTCTATGTGACCTATATTTCAACTCATACATCAATACGGTGGCCTATTTTTTATTGTAATTTCTACGGGAACATATATTTCTACATATACATTAATATGAATGACTTTTTTTTTTATAATTTCTTCTTCGATCTATAATTTCTACAGGAGACAATTTTTTTTAATTTCAACAGGAACCTGTATTTACTGCTTAAATATTAATACGGGAATCAGATTTTGTTTTTGTTATTTGTATTGTAGTCTATGTAATTTCTACCTATATATTGATACACAAACTTTTTTTTTTGTAATTCATATCCACCTCAAAGTCTCTTCCGTACATCTCATAGAAAAATTATTTTCCATCAACTTTATAATTCTTTTAGTGGAGAATAATAGAAACAACAACTATGATACATTTTTAATTCGTTAAATGAAAAATACGAACTATAAGAATCTTCCCTTAAAAAAATCTATGACATTATTCATAAATTTTATAGTTCATTTAATCCTATAGAATTATTTTTATTATTAAATTATATAAAATTGTAAATATTTATGCAATTATAATATTTATCTTCCATTAGCGATTAAAATTTTAATTTTCAGTTTAAATTAAAATATATTAAAATATACATTATTTTTTTTGTTGAGTAAACAGTATTATTTATATGTCAATAAATCTATAAACGTATTTTTACCCGTTCTTGGCACGGGTCTAAATACAAGTTACATATAATAAAAGACTTAAAATCATCAATAATAGACTATGAACTAATATTTACATTAATATTTCAATTAATATGTGTACCGAGAGACTTACAATCATCAATAATAAACTTTAAACAAATATTTATATTAATTTTTGTATGAATATGTGTACAATATAACTTAAAATAATTTATAAAATATATTATTATTTTCTATTTTTGAAAAAAAATTGGATTGGACTGGTGTGGCGCCACACCATGCCTTACACATGTTTGTCCCTGCTGCTCGGTTATTTGTGATGAATAGCAATATTTTTACTAAAAAAAGTCAAATAAGAAGTATTTGTAATTGTATGTGGTGTAGAATATTCTAACAATTAGATTGAATGTTCATGACTGAAATGTGAACTCAATCTATTTAATAAATATTTAAATAAATTTATCATTTGGTCAATGTATCAAAACAAAAATAAAGTATTTGCATGTTGGGTTAAACATCAAATTGTCCAGCTCATAGTGTCGTTGCATAGGACATCGCTGGTGATGATACCTTAAACCACGGGATTTAATTAATTTAAAACTTGATGGTGGCTTTCAAAAGTCAGATCATGAAATGCATGTGTATGAATGAATACTCTTAACTCTTGGTAGTTGCTATTTCTTTAATGTTGATTATAATTTGTAATGCTATATGGACGTAGTTTAATAACATTCACCTTAGCTTAGTTAATACTATATAGATTCCCTATTGCTATGTTATGCTAGCTTCCTTTGGAATACAACCTTGCATTGGGAACAGTTGACTTCGCGCTATCGAATATTCTACAGTAAGAACAGCTGTAGCATTCCAAGTCTTAAGTAGTAGTCCATATGTATGATGTATTAATGAATTACTATATATACTAACTCGTGTATTCCATCTCATTGTCAAAACTCATAATTATCTTTTGAAGCTTCTTCAATTCATTGTTTTCATTCATTCACACCCTTGTTTCTTCAAATTCGTAATCAAAACTAATTAACATGGCTGAATCACTCCTGTTCGGTCTGGCTGAGTCGTTAATTGGTAAGGTTGCTTCTCTTGCTGTTCAAGAAGCATCTCTTGCCCTTGGTGTCTATGACGATCTACAAGATATCAAAAATACCGTGTCACTCATCAAAGCGTTCCTCCTGGATGCTGAACAGAAGCTGCAGCAGAATCATGAACTCCGTGAATGGCTGCGACAGATCAAGCGCGTTTTCCACAGATGCAGAAAACATAATTGACGATTTTGAGTGCGAGGCATTAAGAAAGCATTTTGTCAAAACTTCAGGTAGCATCAGAAGGAAGGTACGTCGTTATTGCTCAAGTTCTAATCCTCTTGTTTATCGCATTAAAATGGCGCATCAAATCAAACATATAAAAGAGAGATTCAATAAGGTTGCTGCTGATAGGCTTAATTTTGGCCTTCAAATCAATGAAAGTGATAATCGCGTCGTGCAAAGACGTGAAATGACTCATTCCTATGTAAACGAGTCTGTTGTGATAGGAAGGGAACACGAGAAACAAAAAGTCATTGATCTCTTATTACAAGATGGTCGTGATGAAAGTCTCTCGGTTATTCCTATTGTTGGAATTGGTGGCTTAGGAAAGACTACTCTTGCAAAATGTGTATTTAATGACGAGACTGTAGTTGAGTCTTTTCCAAAAAAGATGTGGGTATGTGTCTCTGATGATTTTGAACTTAAAAGTGTGCTCCTTAAAATCGTCAACTCCGCTAGTGCTTCTAATCCCAATTCAATTCACCAAGAGAACTTTAAGAACTTTGATGTGGAGCAACTACAAAATCATCTAAGAAACACACTTGCTGGTGAAAAGTTCTTGCTCGTCTTGGATGACGTATGGAATGAGGATCGTGTCAAATGGGAACAATTGAAAGATATAATACAAGAAGGAGTAGCAGGTGCTGAAGGAAGTAAAGTCCTAGTGACTACGCGCAGCCACACAGTAGCTAACTTGATGGGGACTTCCTCTTCTCAAATTTTGCAAGGGCTTTCCAAAGAGGACTCCTTATCTGTATTTGTCAAATGGGCTTTTAAAGAAGGAGAAGTGCAAACTTATCCAGAATTAATGGAGATTGGAAAAGATATTGTGCAGAAATGTGGAGGGCTACCATTGGCCTTGAGAACATTGGGGAGTTCATTGTTCTTAAAATTTGACATAGAAGATTGGAAGTTTGTAAGGGACAATGAGATTTGGAATTTACCACAAAAAGATGATGACATTTTGCCTGCTATCAAATTAAGTTATGATCAATTGCCTTCTTATTTAAAATCATGTTTTGCTTGTTTCTCCCTTTTTGAAAAGGATTTTAATTTTACTAATTTTCATGTTGCTGAGCTATGGGAGGCACTTGGTTTTCTTCCATCACCAAAAAAGGGTCAAACAATAAATGACGTTGCCAATCAACTCGTGCATGATCTAGTGTCAAGATCTTTTCTTCAAGATTTTGACGATTTCGGTATTGTTTGCCAATTTAAGTTGCATGATTTGGTACATGATCTTGCACTATATGTGGCCAAAAATAATTTTCAGTTGGTGAAATTTCATAATGAAAATATTTTTGAGAATGTCCTTCATTTGTCATACATTAAAAATGATTTTCTTGGCCAAACACCTGTTCCAACTGGATTAAGAACCATATTTTTCCCCATAGGAGCAAACAATGAAGCTTTCTTGTATACTTTGGTGTCAAAGTGTAAATTCTTGCGTGTTTTGCAATTAAAGAATTCTACATATCAGAGTTTGCCTCCGTCTATTGGCAAATTGAAACATTTAAGATGTCTCAATCTTGGGGATAATGAAAAATTGAAGAGCATCCCTAGTTCAATTTGCAACCTTCACAATCTCCAAACTTTGCAATTCAGCGGATGCACAAATCTTGAGAAACTACCTAATGGATTAGGAAACTTGATCAACCTTCGACAACTAAATATAACCACAAAGCACTCTAATCTTCCAGATAAAGAGATTGCAAAATTGAAATCCTTAGAAATTTTAACTTTCCTATCTTGTGAGAATTTAGAGGTGTTCTTTAAAGAAATACAACTTCCTAATCTTAAATTGTTGGATATCAATTCATGTGAGAAACTTAAATCTTTGCCCCTGCATGCTGTTCCAAACTTAGAGAGTTTGTTGATTCAAGATTGTCATACGTTAGAATTGTCATTGTACTATGTCAATGACATCTCCAATTTAAAATTGAAGTTGGTTGTTCTTGGATCTTTGCCTCAACTAGTGAGTTTTCCTCGGTGGTTGCAGGGATGTGCGACTGCATTACAATCATTGGAGCTTAAAGACTGTGACAATCTTGAGGAGCTTCCTGAGTGGTTTTCAACTCTAATTTATCTCAAAACACTCATAGTTATAGATTGTCCAAATTTGCACTCACTCCCTGATGACATGCATCAACTCAAAAACCTTGAATGTTTGCAAATTGGAGGTTGTGCTGAATTATACAAAAGATACCATCAAGAATTTGGAAAGGATTGGCACAAGATTTCACATATCAAACAAGTCTTCATTGAATCACCAGAAGAAGAAGAAGAAGAAGAAGAAGATTAAGAGGGATTCATTGACAAAATAGGGAGTTGTATTGTATGTCGCTTATTTGTTTTTGTATTGAAGTGTGTTGATTTAAATTCTCTTTGTGCTATTGGAGGAAAATAATTTCTTCGTTACATAGTTAATTTGCATGCATGTTCTTTTGAAAAATGAAATGTGTTATGCATTTTTCATTATAATTTCTATTTTGATTTGATGTGGTTTGTCCACTTGTGCTTGCTTATTTTTGTTGTAATTATTAAATTAAAAATGGAGTGCTTATTTTTGTCAATGAATAAGTAATGTTAAATGAGAAAATATAATGAACACTGATTTGTGCTTTTCACATAAACTGCACAAGTTTTCCCATTTTTGCCAATCATAACCGCAATGTCTTCTTTATATGAACAAGTTATAAAATTGAACCACTTTGATGCAAAGAAACATATCTTTGACGCCACCACTGAACAATGAATGGAATTTTACCTAAATTACACAGCTGTCAGTGGAATCCGAATTAGAGCTTCCAAAAGGTCTTCGTCAAAACTAGAATTTTTTCTCTGCCGTGTGAGTCTGGTTCTTTATCATAAATGGCCGGCTTCCACCTCACTGCATGAGCAATGCGAGCTACTTTGTCGATTACTTCAGGAGTGTCCCTTACCACTACAGTTCCCTCCGGCCGCAGTATTCGATCAATTTCCACCATCAAATCAACAATATTACATCTGCAGTGACATTATTATGAAGAAATGAGGGTGAGGACTGAGGACGGGTCATCAATGGTTCTAGTAAGGTAGACATTGTGCTTTAGCAAAGATTAGACATTGTGCTTTAGCAAAGATTATTGTAAGTTGTGAGTTGTGACGACAAATGAATATGTGCAACTTAATTCAAGGAGAAATCTCTCCTATATCTATAAAAAGAAATTAGTAGTTTTTCGATTTAGGAATTCAATCAAATAATTGAAATCTGTGGAATCTTGAGTCTTGTTCCAATAAAAATATCTCTTAATCAATAAATTAACAGCTTTGGAAACATTTGTTAATCAGATTAGCAGTTTAAACAAGAAAAATACCTGGTTTTACCAGAAGCTGGATCCTTTATAAATGATTCAATGCTGGACGCATGGATCAGATCGTAAGTTCGAGGGTACGTTGAAAAAGGTTCACACCTGGGAACATAACCATACAAACTTAGAGCAAAGAAAATACATCCCTTACGAATTAAAATACATGCTCAGATGCACTAATTTACTACATAAATATAAAAAAAATAACTATCAGAACTGGGATCCGGATGAAAATTGAAAATAAAAATTAGTCTATGTTCATTACTTTTCATTTTGTAATGATTCCTACAAGATTCTCACTCCTTTTCCATAGAAACTGCTCAAAATGAAAAAAATGAAAATAAAAACTACGAACTAAGTTACTAAGAGAACAAGTGATTTCGAAGTTGAGAAAAAAACTTTATTTTTCAGGTATTCTGTTGATTGAGATAATCTAATAAAAGAATATCTACAAACTCACACATGATATATAAGAAAACTAAAAGTAAGAAAAGTAAAGCCAATGTACCAAAAAAAAAAAGTAAAGTCACAAGCATCCTGAAAACAAGTAAAAAATCGTGGGCACGAAGGTAGAAGCAACTGATAAGCAAGATAAAATAGCTTAAATTTGTTTCTGGTCGAAGACAATTATCATTGCAAGCACTACACAAAATTTTCCACAACATATCTTATTTTTGAATCATGTCATGTCAGAGAGGAAAAAAAGGATGTGTGCTTCGCTAAGTAATAGTATTAAGATATAGGCCAAAAGAATGAAAGATCACAACTCTAGTGATTCTGAAATATAATCCCTTTCAAGAGAAGATGCATGAAACTTTAAGCAAAAACTCACCAATCATGATAGAGCCCAATAAGGCCTCTGTCAAAGATCACATCAAGAGTTGGTGGCTTTTGAGCTGGAACTACATTCATTACCCACACAGGATCAGATTTTAAGGCTGCTGCAAAACCCCCATAAAATGCATTCATGTCCATGACGTTGCGTATCAATGGAGTCCCCAACTTTATGTTTAGTGAGTTCTTATAATGCGCTACCCTCCTTACCCACAGCTTAGTGTCAGCCTCGTATTCATCAACACCGGTTTTCAGGGGAGTGGATCTCGAAGGCCCGGCAGTTAGCCTCTCTGGCCACTTGGGAATTGTTCCAACAGCATAATCTCCTTTAATAGCCGACAAACTACTTACACATTTCTTCAATTTAAAGTACCTGCAAAATTATCAACTTAGTTTTGCAATTCAAAGTAATTAATAAGAAATATTTTAACAATGTTAGAATCAGAACTCACTGGACAAGACAAAAAGAGACGCAAATATAATAAAACAAAAAATAACTCAATGTCTCAAACAAGCAAATGTCTGCCGGAAATTACCAAGCTTGGCTTGCATCACCAGAATCATCACATAACTCAAGACCAAATTCATTTCCGTTAGGAAGACACGAATCTGCGGTTGGCTTCTTCCAGATTGCAGTGTTACCGTCTACAGTTATCTGTTCATAACACAAGGCTTTTGCCACAGCCTGGAGATCTGACCATTCTTTTTCCTGTTTAGACCACCGAACAGGAGGACCGGAAATGACTAGATAACCACCAGGGCGAAGTAATCTATCCACTTCAATGAAATAAGTTGCATCTGCATGGTAAATTTTATGGTTAAGAAAGTGACAAACATATTTGAAGATTTAAATAGGTGAGCTGTAAAGCAGAACTTACTATAGGCTGTAAATGGGATCAAACACCGAGAACAATGAACCAAGTCAAATCCATATGCAGGAAATGGGAGTCTTCGAGTACCAAGCATAGCAACAAAAGCCGGTATTCCTCTTTCCAAGGCAAATTGTATTTGTGATTTATGTGAATCTCTAGGAGCAAAAGACATGGTAATAATATTTTGAGCTAGTAAATAGCCTCCAAAACTAGCAACCTGTAGAAAAACAGTATGCATTTGAATGTTAAACGGTGATAAATTCCTATGAAGTGCGAATATAGACACGAGAACCGGATGAATTTCAGGACCTAAAAGGAAAAGAGGAAATCCTCTCTTACCCCACATCCCATGTCAAGTGCAGTCCTCAGAACACCTCCATTTATGGGAATGTATTGACTGAGTTTTTCAATATATTGCTCTGCTCCATCTGGAAACATTGTACCACCACCGGGGAATAAAAAGTGTTGACCTTCTCGTTTCATCCATCCTTGGTGACCTTTCCTGTCAGCAATCTTGTTGTGTGGCATGTTGCTATGCCATATCTACAAAAAAAACAAATGCTTTTAGACAGATGGATAGATGAGTGACAAATATCAGTAACATTTCAAGAATAGAAGGATCAATGGATTATTGTCATCTGTTATCATTTCATATGTCTATATAACCTCTTTCAGTGCACTCAAAACTGAACTCTGATTTGGCTTCTCATTTCATTCTCACCGAATCTCAATTTCTTCACAATGCAAACTAGATACAAATAACTTCAATCTCAAACACACATTCATATCCCATTCTAAACTAAAAGTCCACAAAAACAATCTCATAAGCCCATCACCAAACACATAACTTCCTCCAAATTAAGCATAACAAGGCACCACAACCAACAAAATAAAGTAATTAATACAACAACCAAAGTTGTTTTAACTAGATGATGTCTGCCACATATATCAAAAGCCATCACAATATTCAATGATGCATCATGTCTACCCTTTGAATTTCATCATATGGCCCTCATTGCATGCTGTACCTTCTTCTCAACTAAAATAATGTTGTTCTTCATTTGTGAAAAGTCCCTATAAATTTATAGGTGAGTTATATTTAACTCGCCAAAGCTCCCTAGAATATTGAGACAGTCTAATTTCAACTTAATTAAAACTTAGACGCAAATCCCTATGTTCTATATGAACTAGTATTCTTTTTTTTTTCGTCAGGTAGTCTAGTGGCTAGAGGGTCAGACCTTAAAGGTGAATAAGTGAGCGTACCAAGGTTTGAACACTGGTTCTGCACATTATGTGCAATGTCCTTAGTCTCTACCAACTGAGTTAAGCTCTCCGGACAAATGGAAACAATAGTATAAATAAATATTACCATTATGAATTTGTACTACAATTAATAGTTAAAACAAACAAACAAACAACCAAACATTTACCAACTTTCCATAATTTCTATCAACATCTAAACAAAACAATGAACTAACATCACACCTTGTGCATACTTTCTGGCCACCGAACCGGAACCCGGTAACCATTAGGCGGAGGAATCAAGCAAAGAGCCGTCTCCTCCGGCGGAGGACAATGCCTCTCCCTATAGAAGTTCATCTCTCTACTCAACTGACTATTCCTTCTTGGATCCTCACAAGGCATATGATCCACCTCACTAGCAGGACAAGCATCAATAATCCGCCCATTTTTCACCCCCTCTTCGATCTCCACCACAAGACGAATGCGCTGCTGCGGATCAACGGTGGACGGACCAACTACACGGCGGCCACCAAGGGTGGTGTAAAAGAGAACAAAGAAGAGAAAGAGTAAGGAAAAGAAGGCAATGGAAATGAGGTCAATGAGACGCCATTGACGTGTGCTTGTGCGTTTCCATGGTGGGAAATTGGGGTGACCCATTTTGTGGAAGAAGGTGGATCTGATTAATAAGGCATTTGGGTATTTGAATTTGATGTCAAAATTGGTTTTTTGATTGTGGGTATGAAAATGGTGTTTGTGAAATTGTGTGATGATGGAAACAACAGAAAATGTGTAACTGGATTTTAGTGTTAGTGTGTATGTGTGTGTTTGTCGGTGAGTGTGAGTCTTTTGTTAGTTGGTGGTTTTGTTTTTGGATGTGAGAATGAGACAGGACTTAAGAGTGAGATGTGAAATTGTGAATAATGGAGATCAAGATGTAGGAATAGAATAGGATCTCATGTTCTCATGATCTGGTTTTGGAAGATAGTAATGTTATTTTAGGCCATGTATAAGAAGGTGCACCACCTTGCACAAGTTATGAATTGCGCAGTAACAAATACGAAATTTATAAAATTTATTGTTGGATTAAAATTTTATATCATATAGATTATTTATAAAAAAAAAAATTAAAGAAATTTAAAATTATTGATATATTTTATAAATTATCACAACCTTTACACTCTCAATTTTACACATCCTTTACAATAACGATATTACCGAATAGAAATTAACACAGTTCTCATGGATACAAATTTAATTTATTACTTTGACGTTAATTAGTACACTTACTAATTGTTCATTAAGTTTTTAGCCATTAATTTTGACAAGTCTCAATAACAGATCAAATAATTTTTAATTTCTTTAAAAAATTTCATAGACAATCATAATGAAAATATGAAATGATGTTTAAGAAAAAAAATATATGAAATGATGATAATTATGTGCATTTTTTTTTATATATAAAACATGATAAAAAAATTTAAAAATTTACACATTCAAAGTGGAGAGTTTGAAATATGAATCCCAATCATGAGTTTCTGAATTATTTTGACAGTTTCAAAAAAAAAATGTCTATAAAATAAAGAGTACTATCATATAAAAGAAGATTTTATAAATAAAAAAGAATCTTCGATCAAAATCAGCGTACAATAAAGGCATAAACCTTCTGGCCAAATAAATAATATTTCACTCCACTTTGTGAGTTTATAATAACTTTGTCATTTCGTCTATGTAAAAAAAAATTATTCCTATTAGAAGAGAAAAATATATAATTTATGATGTTTACAATTTTTCAACCTTATAAATTAAAAATGATTTTAACAAGCATGATATTCACAATGAATATTCATGATTTTTTTAAAATCATGAAAATCTCTAAATTATTTATATCAAAATCACTTATTTTAAATAATCTTCCAAAGAATAGTCTAAATTGAATAAATTTTGGATTGATACAATTTAAAGTTTAAAATAAATATATCAATACTAATTATAAAGTCACAATAAAATATGTTTGATCCAAACAAAATTAACATATTATGCAAAAAAATTACTTTAGGAAATAACAATAATTGATTATATGTTTATATTTGAAACATGAAATAGTGAAAACACTCAACAATGCTAATATACCATAATAATAAAAAATAATAAGTACTAAAGTTATGCAATTTGATTCAGTTTAAAAAAATAATCTAAAATCCGATTCCGCACAATTTTCACTTATAGAGATCCAAAAAAACCCAACAATATGGTGTAAGCGTTTTGCGGTTTTGATTTAGATTGAACACTACCTGCAGAAAACTAGAGACCATATGCAAGTACGCCATATTATGTTAACATTCTGCACAAATGTACGTTTGCCGCCCTGACAATCAAGGAATGGGGCAAAGCAATATTCTTCCAACTTCAGTATAGAACCTCAGATAAATGTCAATGCCTATGAATCAAAACAAAAAATCCTTGGTCTAGTTATGATAAATTCCGGATCAAAATCTCCTACTTCTTGACCTATGATTGCCTTCATGCTTAATGATACTGGATCTCAGAAACATCGACTGAAGATCTTGCTCAAATCCCTTTCCAGTTTCTAGAACCCTTTGAAAGGTGGCATTCCTTAGATCTGCATGTCGTGCATACAAGACCTTGTTGTGCGAATCAATTCGTGCCTGCAAGAGTGTGATTAGATACATAAGCAATGCTTATCTGATACCTATAATTTTAGAGACTAAAAGGCAGTTCACTCTAAATTAAACTGGGTTGGGCAAAACAGAAAATTGAGGAAACCAATGAACCTGTATCTGATTATCAGTAATCAAAGTCTCGAGTTCTTTCTGAAGTCCAGCAACAGTCGTTTTGAATGCATTAGCCATCATGTTCAAATCAACAGACACAAATGGGAGTGTGTACTGGATGAGAGCTTTCTGACGGATTTGATCATAAATTGCCTCAACATGGGAATGCAAATGTATGTCCAGTAGCAAGTTTGATTTTAGGTTCCCTAGGTACTCCAGACACAATGCATAACGACTGTAAAAAGGAAGAAAATATATTATTTAGAGGAGAGGTAAGCAAAAGAACGAATAAAAGACAGTTTGAATAACATGCCATTGTAAGCAGTTCAAATTAACTACTCCTAAATCTTAAAAGAAGCCAGCCCCTTTTCACCAAAACAAAACAATAGAATATACTTCATTGATAAAAATACCAAGCAAATGGATGATAATTAGGATTGTGACCTCTTCAACACTTTACCTAACTAACAAAAAATATTACTGCAACATACATACAACATTCTTCAAATTATTTACATGTAACAATCATTTCATGATTTATGAGAAATATCCAACTTCAATTTTTTACTCCAGGTTTAAGTAACAGCATTCTCCATAACCTTCAACACCACCACCACCCCTTAGTGACAAGAATAAGATATTCCCACAATCACATACATACAACATTGATAAATGTATTACATTAATAATCAATCATTAAAAATAGCCAACCCCAGACATCAATGTGGAGTTTGGATCTGCAATGCTACTTACTTACTATAATTAAAGATTTCGGTACATACAAATAACCCTGTCAATTTATTGTATCACATAACCAATGTCAAGTAAAACCATTCTCCATGCACACATTCCAATTCAATATTTTTAATTGATGCTCATTTTCACAGAAATAAAGTAAAGCACAGTATATTATCACAAACTACATAGCCAAGGCAGTCCAATTCCACCGAATCTTGATAAATCTATTTTCAATTCATTTAGGCAAGAAAACAGAAGTGTGATGAGTGGAGATCACTCCGAAGAGAAAAAAGAAAGTGCATACTTGCCTCGAGTAAAAATCATTTATAAGTTCCCTTACTTCAGGCACTAACTCCAAGAAATTCCTGAAGACAGTATTGTCAATAACTTTGCTCTGCAAAAAAAGAAAATGAAATCAGAAAGGCAACTTAATCAATGTCTTACAATTTCCATTTACAAAGCAGAATAATAAACTGATTACATGCCTTTAACTCTGCCCGATCAAATGTAGCAAGTGCACAAAGTCCCCCATACATTGCAATATCTTGAGATGAAATCACTTCATTGTAGCGACTCCCTAGTTCAGGGCTAACCTCTATAAACTGAATTAGATAATGCAAACGGTCACCAAAAAGTTATAAACAATAATGCGAACGTTTTATCATATTATTTAGTCAACAATAAATGACAATGAATCCTCAAACTACTGTGAAGGGATTGTATATCTCATGCAACAATTAATATGAGTGCTCATCTTGATTCAATAATGTGAAAGTCGGTATTTTTTTTTCTTTTGGGTGTATTATAGTCATGCTCAACAGTAGCAAAATGATATAACTCATAATAAATTACAAATATGCCTTCTGCACCAAATTAGGAATTAAGACATGAAACACCAATTCTTCGTACACCAACTCACATGTCAGAGATCAAACTCCAAAATGAATACATAAAAAATTTCAACCTGGTCTCAGACAGCAATCCATCCCCATGGTTAATCTAAATCAGGAGGTTTCTCATGCAAAATGACACTTCCTAAATACTAATGCAATATTCAGGAGGTTTCTCATGACTGCAATCCATCCCCATGGTTAATCTAAATCAGTGTCATCGAATATCAGCCATGTCATGTCAGATGGCGAGTACAGGATTTTGCAGACTGCCACAAAGGCGGACGTGTGGAAGTTTTCGTATTGTGGGATGCGACTGCCAAAAAGGCATCGAACATGGTGACACGATGAAAAAAACAGGGGGGGAATGGGTTGGACCGTGCAACCCAAACCCAGGCCGAAAACGAGTTAAACCCCAACCCTAAAAAAATTAAGGTAATATCTGCACTATTTATTTATGCATATTATGTTTTCATATTTTTCTATATTAGCTTCATTTGTTTAAATTATGTTTAATTACATTTTCAGTCTGTTTTAATTTTCTTGCCATGCTTCTGTCATAATAGGCTGCTAAGCACCATATATGGCGGATTTTCAGCCCACCGACTTAGTCCCCCGTCCAACAATGATAACACTGACCTAACCTCTAAGCTCAAAATATACATCCGCTTTCGAAACATTAAACCAATGAGATCTCGTAGAAAACTGCAGTCACAATCACAATCGAAATACACAAATAACATTAACAAACCTTTCGAGCAGCAATCTTGTACTTTTTGGCAGACAGATTTGACAACCCCGCAGCACAACGTAGCTTTGCAGTTGCTATTGTGTCAAGGGGTTCCACCGACTGCTCTGCCTTGCTAACATAGCTGCTAATATGGGAAAACTGACCCATCTCAATGCTGACCAAAATCGCACTCATACACATATGAACAATGTGCTTCGATGTAGTGCAATAATCTCGAGTCCGAACATAATTCCTAAAAGCTTCCCCCAATTGACCATGAGCATAGTAGAAATCTCCAAAATCACTGTACCCCATTCTTATACTCTCTTTAATCAAGTTTGTCTGCACAAAACAATAAAATAAAGTCAAAATGAATAAAAAAAACCTATAATCTATAAAACTATAACCTGTTTGAAAAACATCTTAATTAAACGCTTATAGCAAAAGATAAAAAAAAATCAAACTTCCGTTTCAAAAAAAAATAAAAATCAAACTCCTATAAGTTGTTTACATAAACTTTCATATAGAGCTTACGGAAACAAGCTGAAAACATTTAAGTTCTCTCAAACAGTCTCACAATTCCATATGTCATTAGATAATCTTCCATGTATCTATATCAATGTCTACATCACACTCAAATCAAACTCAACCAAATTTAATACTGTATATATACAAGTATGAAGCACGGACACAGATACAGACACCGGACGCGGATAAATTTTCTAAAAAAATTATATAATTCAATGTAATTGTAAGTGGCGGACAAGCTCCTATAAGTTGTTTACATAAGCTTGCGGAATCAAGCTGAAAACATTTATAAACATGCCATACTAGTTTGTTTCTATAAGTTCTTTTAAAAAGTCTCACAATTCCATATGTCATTAGATATTCCTCTATACATCTATATCAATGTCTACATCACACTCAAATCAAACTCAACAAAAATTAATTTAATATACATACAAGTATGAAGCACGGACACAGATGCGGACACCAGACACGACACAGATAAATTTTCTAAAAAGAATGATATAATTCAATATCATTGTAAGTGTCGGACACGACGCGTGTCCAACACTGATACACGCATAATCCGAGGAGTGTATGTGCTTCATATTATACAACAACAAAAAAATCAATATAAATAATATTGAAAAACACATGTTAATATTATGCATTGCACACTGAATTAAACCCTAAAATATCAAAACAAACAAAACCTAAAATTGAAAAACAAACAATTACAGAAGAATATATTATATACCCTATAAGAAGTAAGCTCAGAATCAAGCTTCTCCTTCTTAGCCTCAGCTTTTTTCTCAATAGCATCACACCAAGAACCATCAACGATATAATCCGGACCCAAACGTCCATTAATCTTGCTAACAACTTCCCTCATGAGAATCGTATCCTGTCCCTTTTTGATTTCGTCGAAAGCCATACGAAGAGCTTCCAACTGCATCGTCTGATTATCGCCGTAGTGATTGGCGATGAAGAGGAGTCGGTAGATCCTGGTGCGGCCGGAGTAGAGGCTAATGTAGGCTTCGATGTCGAGTTGATCGGCGCTGATGATTTGACGGTGGTTTTGGTCGTTTCCGTTTGCGTAGATTTCGTCGACGTTGAGAGAGGAAGTGTCTTCGTCGGTGTCCATGTTTGTGTGGTGGTAGAGAGGGAAGAACCCTAACGGAGGAAGTTTGTTACGGTGGCGAGAGAGAAGTGAGAGTTTGTTTGGGTGTAGTGTGATTTTGTGAATACAACAATGCTTTGCTTAAACCAAATATACTATGTCGGTTTTTGCTCTAACAAGAAACTAATAAAAATAAAAAATAAGAAAATTATGGGAAGAAAATATAAATATATGGGAAAAAAATTATGGGAAAAGAAAAGTAAAAAAATAAGAAATGAAATTAGGAAAATTTTATGGAAGATATGTTTTAAAAATAGATTAATGCTTTATAAATAATGAAATTGTATTTTTTCATGTGAGGGTGCGTTTGTTTGTTATTTTTTTTAGAAAAAGTTATTTTTTTTTAAAAAAATCACTTTTTTCATTTTTGATGTGTTTGTTTCGGATTTTCATAAAAATCATTTTTGAGTCCAAAATGAAAAGTTATTTTCAAGTGATTTTCTCAAAATCTATTTTTTTAAAAACAAGGACCAAGTGTTTGTTCTCAAAAATGATTTTTATAATTGTAAACAAACACAAAACAACTTTAGATTTTTTTCAAAATCTCTACAAAATAAATCTATTTTTTAAAAATAGATTTTTTTTTTAAAAATCTATTTTATTTTAATCTCAAACAAACGCACCCTTTATTATCTTTAAATTAACCAAAGGGTGTGGTTGAGCGGTTGAGGCTCATCCTCCCTTAATCAAGGGGTGTGGTTGAGCGGTTGTGGTTCATCCTCTCTTAACTAAGGGTTGAGGGTTCGATCATCATCTTGGTATGGAGCAGTTTTAAATCCTTTAGTCAACTATCCCACCCTTCGAGGTGCCTCCAATCTAGCGAGGGAATAGTCACTGCGTTCGGCGGTGGATACCCTGGTCTCGACCAAAAAAATTATCTTTAAATTACAATAATCGGATAATAGTTTTTAATTCTAAAAAAATTGTTGCTAATTTATGAATTTAATCAATTAATGGCATGTGAATTATTCAATTGTACCGTATAAACTCTCAATAAGTAACAGGGAGACTAATACATCGCAAATGATTTATGCGTATTGTATGTGTTTGTTTTTTTTTTGTCGAGACCGAGGTATCCACCGTCGAACGCAGTGACTATTCCCTCGCTAGATTGGAGGCACCTCGAAGGGTGGGAAAGATGGCCCAAGGATTTAAAGCTGCTCCATACCCAAGGTGAGAATCGAACCCACGACTCTTGGTTAAGGGAGGATAAGCCTCAACCGCTCAACTACACCCCTTGGGTTGTGCGTATTGTATGTGTAAGTGTTGTAAATTTCAACCAAATTTTATTCACTTATATAAGTAAGTAGAAGAGTGCTGATAAGATTCTCTTTTTTGAACATTCTCTAATACTCTCTTTTTAATTTGTTGAAATTTATGTGGTTTCTTAATTTAAAAATAAGTCCATATATAAAATAGTGACACCCACATGATTTTCAACTAATTAAAAAAAAATTGGAGAATGTTTAAAAAAGAGAAGATTAGAGCACGGGGAGACACATATCTAAAATTATTGTTAAATTTAAAGTTTGAATCAATAATTCCTTAGGTGTGTTTAGTTTAGAGATGAAATTGAGAAGAGGTCAATGTCAATTTTCAATAAATTGACTCCACACATTTTCTCAAATATATATTACATTCATTTTTTTTTTAATATAAGATCCCGTTTAACAAAATATAAATATTAAGAAAGTGGTTTTGTAATATTAAATTAGTTGACAAATTAGAATGATTTTCACCTTTACCTTTGTAATAATTTTTCTATAATTAATACATATCCACTTACAAGAAAATTAAACACAAAAAATTGTAACGTTGAAAAGGCCACTTTAATGATTACTAATACATAGGTGATGAAAAAATACATTGGAGTTGAAAAGAAAAGCATATGGAAAGTTATAGAGAACACTACACCTTTGTTTAGTAGGGGAGAAAAGGAGAAGAGAAAAATAAAAAAAAAAACGAAAATTAATGCATGGATTTGGTTCTGTATTTTTAAATACGGAAACTCCTACAAGAACATATAGAAAGTTATAGAAAGCGATGGAAGCTCCTCCTCATATAGATTTAAATATTCATTTTACTTCTTTAGGTGATAACGATGACAACACAAATCATTTTTCAGAAATTATTGAAACTAGTACGCTATTATCAAGAGATGAGTCCAATTTTAAAATAAACCATCAAACTCAAAGCCATGAAATAGAAAGTGAAAGTGAGATGAAGCTTGACTTTCATGAAGACCAACCACAAAAGATGGATGACACAAACATTTCAGAAAAAGAGTCCGACTACTACGAGGAAAAATGAAGAGGATGAACCCCAACAAATAATTGGTTATGATGGTAATTTCTTTCATAAAGGGTTATAAAGCCAGTGTCGTGAGAAACAAAGAATTGGACGGTGTAATTTTCCGAATAGAGTGCGATGGAGTAATGTGAAAACTGACTGTATTTACTAGTGTTTTGTTTTTTGCATTAGAATTTATTACGGTTCTTGTACCAATCCATAAAAGAATTTAATGATAGTCAAAAAAATGTGTAAAGTGAATAGGGGCAATTTTGGAAAAAAATAATTAACGTTGTTGATATTTGCAATAGGGTCTTATTAAAATGGACATTTTTTTTTGACAAATGAAGTCTTATATTAAGGGACAGAATATATATTAGTCATTTTAACTAATTTTCTCTTATATTTTATGACCAAAACCTATTTAAGATCTAATCAATATTTTTTAATATTCATCAACAACGAGTCAACGATATCAAAGTACGTTTTCCAATGTGAATGATTTACTGATAATAATTGTAAATTGATTTCAATCTAGTCAAACATACAGGTCAACTACTCCAATGTACAGTTTCAATAAGATTGATCCAAAACTTCTTCACATAATTCACAATCACAAACCATATTATATTACACCATCAAACGCAAATTATGTGAAGACGTATTCTGGACGGAACATTAAATTAGCATTTTCGGTAGGAGGGTAGTTTTAGCAAGGTTACCGACACGGGATGCTCTCTTTAATAAAGGTATTCTCTCCCATTTTCTTGGCCGGTGCTGCGTTTTTTGTTTCCAACAGGTTGAAGATGTTGCCCATGTCCTCTTCCAATGTGTGTGTGTGACAAAGGTTTGGAGGGCTATTTTTGAATGGATGGGAGTACCTTATATTCCTTTTATTTCTACAGCGGATCATTTTCTCTCCTTTGGGGACATTATCAAAGGTAAATCTAATAAACGTTTTCGTCACGTCATTTGGTCGGCCACCACTTGGAGTATTTGGAGCACACGCAACAACATATTATTTCGTAATGACTGTTTCTTGGTTTCTTCCGTAGTAAAGAGAATTATATACATAGCTTGGTTGTGGTTTTGTGGTAGAACAAGTTCTCATGTAACGTTTTCTTTTTCGGAATAGTGTAATGACCCATTGGAATGTCTTCATGGCAACTAATGCGGCTTTCCTTTTGTATTGTAAGGGTTGAGTACCCCTAGTGCTCCTTATAATACAATTTTTTTGCTTATCGAAAAAAAAAATGTGAAGACGTATTCCTCGTTAATCTAGCATGAGAGTTGCATATTACACCATAGAACAAATTATCTAAAAACCAAGCCTTTCTAAAATTTCTTTTACGTACTTTTTTTTCTTGTGTAAATATAGTATTTTATGTGCGCAACTGTAGAAATTAATCTCTCAAACCATGTAAAATTTAAAATAAATAACAAAAAAATTTGTAAAATTTTTAACATTGTTGCATGTCAAAACCAGAAATCGAATTCAAACTGTTGGTTCTTTTATATACTTTTGTTGGATATAAGATAATCCAAATACGCTTACGGTCAGTAACTTTGTTCCCTTCTTTCTCTTTTTTTTTTTTTTTTCTTTTCACAAATCAAGTATATGTTCATAAGAACATTTCTCAAAACCTTCTTAGCAAATCTTGTTTTATATTTCTTCACCTTTCCATTTTCCTTATATTTTGTCATATAAATCACTTTTATATAGTCCTATTACCCATGAAGGCATTTGTAAAATATTTACTTCAGGGGACAATGATATGATTTGGTTTTAGACACTAATTTTCACATCATGGGATAAAATAACACACCTCAATAAGGAGTTAACAATAGCTAATGAAATGTTTGAAATTTTAACATACCTATGATCTAATATTTGTTGTACTTGTATTGTAGATGTGATATCTATTGTTGATTTTTTTCATTAACAATTGAGTATACATAATTCATCAAGTAAAGCAATTGCTCACAGGAAAATTGAGTCCAACTTTTCATTTGACACCTTTCCATTATATAGATAAGCCCCAAACAATTTTTTTGGGGTCAATAATTTGCTATAATGAAAATTTCACTTTGCAAACCACACCCACATCATAAACTGGGTTGGAAAAGAATAAAAATTCCTGAAAACTTATCTTGACATGAAAAAATAAAAAAAGAAGAAAAAAAATTCACAAATCTTATAAGACCAAAATGAAAAATCAAATTATAGCTTTCTTTGTTGATTTTGTTCAGGTTCTTCTGCTGTCCAATATTTCTTAACTGCTATTAGTATCTTTTCTCTTTGGTGTGGTCCTTTTTCATGGTCTGCAATTCTAGCTTCCCATTGCATTGCATCTACAAATCTCTTTACCTTCAACAAAACATCAACGTCGTCGCGCAATATGACACTCCCTTGTGGCCTCAAAATCCTATCCATCTCAAGAAGAATGTCCTCTATGTTACATCTGTAACACATAAATTTGATACATTAGAAATTTCTCATAATATACTTTATAAAACTATTTTACATTGACGATGTAATTTACCTGTCCTCGTAGAGACTAAATACAGATTCGGCGTGTATGAAGTCATAAGTTCGAGGGTAAGTGGACATGGCTTCACACCTGAATTGAGACAAAAGTAGTTAGTAACAGAACCTTATCTGCCATGTGATGAAATGTGTAAAGCAGCAAAGATTTTGTTTAAAGTTCCTCAACAATACCAGATTTAGAAAACAAGAGTATCTTATGCACAATTTTTTTGATATTTTCTATGGTAAAGGACAAAATTAGGTAGCACTCATAGATAAACAGAGATATTTTGCAATTAAAATCTTGATTACCATAAAGCTACTATTAGTGGGAAGTACTAGACAAAAACTACTAATATAAAGTAAGTTTTGCTTCTAAAAGTGCACAATTATAAAGGTATGAAACTTTAAATTTTAGTGAGCTAAGATTAGGATGCACTTTAAATTAAATTAATGGTGGACACAACACTTATGCACTTTACTATAATGTACTCTTTTTAAAAGAGTCATGCAACAAATCTAACAAATCTAATGTATGCAACTGTTTAAAAAGTCGGTTATATTTACGATTCTTTAAAATTGGTCGGTTAAGAACCAGTTCTTTTATAGGAACGGTTCTTACATGTGTAATCCACGTCAAAGGTCGTAGTTAAGAACTGTTATTTAGAACAGCCTAAGAAGTGAACTAAAGAAAGACGTACCAGTTCTGATATGTTCCAATCAATCCACGTTCATAAACAACGCCAAGTGTGTTGATCTCAGCCTCGACCGGAACAACATTCATAACCCAAACCGGATCATCAATCATTGCAGCTGCAAAGCCTCCCAAGTAAGCATTCATATCAAGCAAATTACGGAACCTCCCCGGCTCTGCTAGCTGATAATCGAGTGTCTTGTAGTATGCAACTCTCTTCTTCCATAACTCAGTATTTTCATTAAACATCTCAGCTGTGATTCCATTCAAACTTCCACTGCTAATCCTTGGTGGAATTGATGTTAATCTCTCAGGCCAATTAGATAATCTTCCACCACTAATATCTTTTATATCAGTTACTTCAGGTAGTGGTGTTAAGCATGTATCCATTTTTGTGTACCTAAAAGAAAGAAGAAAAAATGTTCAAGAAAAGGAATTGGACCAAAGAGAAAAAAGTGCTTAAAAAAATACATAGATTATTTCATTGGAATGGACCAAAAAGAATCTCCACTTTTGAAAAGGTGCATAAAACAAAGAAATAGATTATGCAACTAAAAACTCTTTATCATCTATGTGGTTTTGGTATAACTGCCAAACTCTCTTAGGCAGCAAGCATAATCTGCTTTTCTATTTTTTTTTTCTCTGAAAAGAGAAACTGCAAAAGCAAAATCAGTACCACAAGGAACTACTATAAGTGAGTCAATGTGACATTATCCAAAAATTATCCACAGTATCATCAATGAACTTATGAGTGACATGTAAAAAATGCCGCGACCCTATCTAGACCGCGACATAAAATTTTCATGTCTCTATACCACAATTCTCTACAATATTAAAGATCATAGCGTGACCGCGACGGTGACCATAATAATAATCAAAGGAAAAGAAAAGGGCTTATTTACCATGCTGAGTCAGGATCCTCTGCTCTACAAAAGGGTCTATTCTTGAAGACCTTTCTAGTAATTTTGCAATGTACATGATTAGTAGGTTTTTGCCAAATTGCAATGTCACCTTTCTGTACAAATTTCTTCCAACATAGACTTTTTGCTACATTCTCTATTGAATTCTGTTCTTCATTGAGACTCTCACGAGTCCTCTCCCACCCTTTCCAATGTGTCTCCCAGTTTATAGGTGGCCCTGATAGAATCCAATACCCTCCAGGACGTAGCACTCTATCAACTTCAGCCAAATAAATTCCCTCTGCAAATAAACAAAATAATTCAATGCAACGTGTCAGACACATACACTCACATAACATAACATGTCTTCAATTTGAAGTGTCGCACAAATATATTAATGTGTCAGACACCACATAACACGTCTTCAATCTAAAGTGTCACAGAGATATTATATAGAGAAAATGGAAATTTACCATTTTGGCCCCAAGGAATAAGGCAACGTGAACAATGAGCCATGTCAAAGGATCTAGAAGGGTAAGGAAGCCTAATAGAAGCAATAACACCAATCAATGCTGGAACTCCACGTTCAAGAGCAAATTGAACTTGAGCTTCATGTGTATCTCTTGGTGCAAATGACACTGCTATTATGTTACGTGGCAAAAGATAAGCACCCCAACTTGCAACCTGATTAAATTAAGTCAAATTAAATTAAATTGTCACAACATGTCATAAACCAAAATTAACTTTATGCATAAAAACATATTACTACATGATACCAAATATTTGTGCACATGTATGTGAGTAGTATACACATATTGCCTCAATACGAAGTAACTTAAAAATTAGGACAATGATTGAGACTTTTCAACAAACAATATAGTAATTTCAAAATATAATTTAATTTACCCTTCTTTTTTTTTATCTTTAGTCAACAAGAAAACTACTTTACTTCAGTTTGAAGAATTTAAGTAGATTGTTTTACAAACTACTAGTTTTATAGTTCTAAACTCAAAAGTGATTTATATATTTTCCATTTTCTCTCTCCATGAAAATGACAACAAATTTATGGTTAAGTCTATGATGTGACGACCAATATACCTAAACTAACTATATTTCAATTTCAAACCATGTTCATTGTATTATTACATGTCCACTTATAGTTTAGTTTCTAAGAAAATTTGGTCACGTCTTTAGGATAAGATAGCAAACTCTATCACAATAATAATATAAATTATTAACATTAATAAAATATTTACATAGAGAACATGATTGACGACGTATTCACAAATAATTAAAAAAAAAGTCAAATGTGGAAAATTATAATTTATAGAAAAATACCAAACTAGATAGAAAATAAAAATAATTGATCTTCCATCTGTTACGCACAATGATTACCAAAATTACATACAATTTTCATTTCACACAAACTTACCAAAAAATCTTACGTATATTCATAATTTTTTTCCATTAAAAAACGATTACGCAAAGCGTATAATGAAAGAGTATAGTAATAAAATATACAATATTTATTGATTTAGATTCCCAATTAAACTTCATTCCTTCTGAATTCTCAAACGTTCTAAATAAAGACAAAATCATAAATTATTACCAAAACACAAAAATCCAAAATTAAAAATTATAGAAATTTTCTCAATTGGTCATTGGTTGGTTATTGGTTCCAACCTTGAATAGGGACCAATCACATTTCTGTGAATGTTGTTGAACTACCAATAGGGTGAGGTGAACCACCCGGTTCAATAACATTGAAAACATGCAAGAAAGAAAGAAACCGGTTCAAGAAAACCGAACCGGTTGAAGAAGAAAAACTTACCCCACAACCGGTGTCTAAAGCGGTTCGAATGGATCCATCTTTAAGGTTGATGAGTTTTCCGATATCATCAATGTACGCACCAGCGCCACGTGGAAACATGGTCCCACCACCGGGAAACCTGAACCGGTCACCTTCAAAATGAACCCAATTCTGGTTTTTTTTCTCAATGGTTAATTCTTTATGCGGAACATTAGCATACCAAGCCCATTCACGGCTCTCCGGCCACCGCGGAGGAACGCGGTAGCCAAATGGAGCCGGAATCCTACACCGGAGAATCTCGTCTTTCTCCGGACAGTGTCGTTCACGGTAGACTAAATTCTCACGCGGGAATTTCAACGACCGTTGCACGTCCTCGCACGGAGTGTACTCCGATAAAGAGACATCACAGACCGGAGCGTGAGTTACACGCGCGGTGGTTTTTGGTATTTCGACGTGGTGGTGTGCTGTGAAATCGAGGGTGAGATTTTTCTGTGGGCAATTGGGGTGGATGATTGTGGAGGTTGTGGTGGTTGTGGTGGTGGTGAGGGTGGAGGTGTTTTGCCAGAGGCCAAGAAAGTAAAAGAAAGTGCAGAGGAAGGTGGTGAAGGTGAGAAAGTAGAGTTTTGTGAGGGGTTTGTTGTTGGGTTTCTTGGTGTAACTGTGGAAAAGAGATGATAAAAAAGAAGAATTGGCCATTGGAGTGAAGAGAATGAGAGAGTTAAGTGTTAGAAGAATGAGTTATGAAATGAAGGCATGGATGGTGTACGTTACATTTTCATGAGGGTGACGCGTTTATATTATTATTATGATTATGTAGAGAGAGAGAGAGAGAGAGAGAGAGAGAGAGAGAGTATTTGTTTGGAGTGAAGTGTGTCAGAATAGACGGCTGGTGTAGTATTGTTAACGACACAGATAAGGCAACTAGGAAGTAGAGACTCTTTATTCTCTTTGCAGATTTTTCTAATGTTTGTGGGAACTAATTCTACAATTTTCTATTCTCTTTCAAGAGTTTTTATTTTTACCATCAATATTGACATACTCGATCGACTAATTCGGTTTAGATAAGTTAAGATGATATTAAATGATTTCAGTCTCTTTTAAAGTGCAATTGTAGAGAGAATTATGTGTGGCAATTGACAACATTTAACATTTATAAATGATAAGTACTCGTCTATTTATGATTAGCCAATTTTTTAATGATCAAATTCTCTCTTTTATTCATCACTAGATCGGCTAATCTTGTTTCGAGCGAATTCTGACATTGGTATTCTTCCGAGCGCAGTTGTCAAAACCAAATTGTGGTTTTCTCTACAAATTTTTTTATTTATATGAATTATGTATTTTGTATTTATATGAATTCTTCTCTTTCTCGTATTAATCTTTGTTACTAACTAAAATTTCTCAAAAGATATAAAAATGTTCCATAAAAAAAGACATAATATTTTTGTCTTTAACCAAAACATTGAGCTCAAATAATTAATGAATTTTATCAAATGACAATTTTAAGTTTGATTTTTGGGTTTACAACAATTTCTTGAACATGTTTTACTTACCTCACGATAAATCTCTTATTTCATTCCCCTAAATACCAGAAAATTAATAAAAAATAAAAAAAATTCTTTTATTTTATCTTTAATAATCAATTTATGTTTATTTTAATCTCAATGTTATAACTTTTTTTTTTCTTCAAAAAAAAAAGTCTATTAAGTTCAAAAAAATATAAATAAAAAAATATGTTTACGAGGGAGTAAAAGAATATAAGAAAAAATTGGTATGAAAATATATTATTTTTAGCGACTAACTAAAATTAAATTAAAATTAGTTATATATTTTTGAAGAAAAACTTATTTAACTAAAAAAGCGTTCTAACAAAAATAAAATATGAAGAGCAAAAGATGTTAAGGTTACAAATTGAGTTCATAGCGCAAGTGATTTGAACAAAATTTTTTAATACAAGACGATTAAAATCTGAAAAGAAAAAACAGCATAAAAGTAGTGCTCTATGAGTTTAGCTTATTTGATTAGACATATTACAGGAAAGTGAAGAAATTTAGGTTCAAACTCGGGTACACTCATTTATTCACTTTTAAGGGGTAAATTTTTAGTCATTAGACTACTTGTCCAAAAAAAAGAGTAGTAACTCTTAAGACATGGTCTTGTTTATAAAAAAAAATGGCTTAAATGTAATTTTAGTCTCTCTATTTTTAAAAAAAGTAAAATTTCAATTTTCCTATTTTAAAACCCAAATTTTTGGTTCCCAATTTTAAATTTTTATGAATTTTGATCTCTCACTCTATTTTAGAGTTAATTTTGCTGACGTGTCACTATTATTAGTGAAATGGCATTGTCTATGTGGACAAAATAATTTTCCATGTCTTATTAATTTATTTTTGACAAAATAATATTCATGTCAATATTTTGTATGTAATTATTATTTTATAAAATATTTTAATTTTGTTTTTTCTTACAATTTTAATTATTTCATTTAAAGATAATTAAAATAGAAACTAACCCAACATTTCTTCTTCTTCTTCATCACCACCACCATCATAAAAAAAACCATAACCCCATAAATTTAACAACAAAAACTTAAAAAAAACTCAACAACAATAAATCTAGTCACATTAACAAGTAGAAAGTAGAAACACAACAACAATAAGCCGACCTCTATCTTCTCCAGAAGCATATTAGGCGGAGATATAAGATTGATATTTCTGGTCTTTGTATTGTTAATTTTCTTGATTTATGTGTAAAGGGAGATAGTTATACTGGTGGATAGTCAATCTGTAATTTAGTAGAGTGGTTAAATATAGAGATGAAGAAGATGACGGTTCAGGGAAGAAGATGAACCTAAAGGGGATGAAACAAGTAGAAAAAAAGACATTTTAATTTAATACGGTATATTATTTTAATAAATAAAATATTTTTAAAATATTAATTAGGCAAGTTTTATGGTACATTAGACAATTTCTAATGTACCGATACAAGGGTATTAAATTGATAAATAAAATGAATTTTTTCTTAAGAGAAATTATTTTTCTATCATTAAAAACATTATAATAACTAATTATCATTTACCATAATTGTCAAAAATATAAATTTTGATATTTTTTGAATTTTTATTCTTCATAATAGTCAATATTCAATTTTTTTATTGAAAAAATGTGAAAATATTAGTGTAATCATTATAAACAATGAAATTATATATTTTTTTGTGTTATTATTATATCTAAAATACAATCATCGACTAACAGTGTTTTAAATTCATAAAAATAATCTTTAACCTATTAATTTAGGATGTCATGTACCGGTACACTTGAATTATTCAAGTGTACCGTAGAAACTCCCTATTAATTATTGAATAAAATAAATGAATAATGACATGAATAATTATTTTGTCCACATAGACGATATCTCTTCACTAATAATAATGACACATCAATAAAATTGAATAAAGTGGAGGATCACAACTCGTAAAAGTTTAAAATTGGGGGGTTAAAAACTTTGGTTTTAAAATAGGTGATTAAAACTTCAATTTTTAAAAATAAGGAGACTAAAAGTGTATTTAAACCTTTAAAAAATTATGATGTATTATATATATAAAGAGATTCATTCATTTCTCAAACTTTATCCCTAAATCTATAAAACTAGTATCCTCACCCGTGCCAAGCACGGGTAAAAATGCGTCTATTTTAGTATTAAAGTTTTTATAATTATCAAATAAAAAATATAATGAAAAAAATTATAATATAAAAATTGAATACACTTAGAAAGTCATTGAATATTCACCACCAACAATAAATTGATCCAAGTGTTATGGATCTTGTGTCTCATAAGTATGTAGTCAGGAATTCGATACATATCTTTTTTTAAAAACAAAATCAGAGTGAAAATGCATTACATGATGGATATGTTAGCACCCCACAACCGCCTTGATTAAGCGCTTCATATATTTGTCAATAGAGATTAGTCATATATATATATATATATATATATATATATATATATGAATTACAAAAAAAATCTTAACACAATTCAAGTTTTTCCCAATGTAAAATAACATGTAATTTCTTCTATGTAAATATAAATATAAGTATCTATTACTTTTATTTAACTCTTTTTAAGAAAATATGATATAGTATATTAATGCATTTATTTTAGGCGTAGATAGACCTAAATTATCCTTTAAATTCTATGTATAGTTAATTTTGATGGGTATGCAGACGAAATACCAAATCATTAGAAACCAACACACATAAAGTGAAGTAATTGAAGTTTGAACTCTGGTTATAGATATCCGGCCTAATAATTTATGCATTTTCTGACAGTTAATCTTGATTTTTTACATTTTAAAAAGTATAGTGATACTAATTAGTGGTTTATTTTGTAAAGAAACAATAGATATATATTAAAATAAGAAAGGGGGCATATATATCTAGTAAATTTTTGTTTGTCAAATGACTGTTTATATTTAAAGAGATGAAGTATAATTTCATAGTTTTTTTCTTTGATTTTAACCTAAATAATATTATTATTTATTATAAAATTGGTATTAAAAAGATAAATTCTTAGGTATCCCATAATTTAGCTGGATATTGATGCCAAAAGACAAAATTCATTGGAAATTTTAATATAAACTAATATAAAATATGCCATGACATTAAACTTTGCATAAAATAGAGTGTTCACCTTAAAAAAAGTTTAAAAAGTCTTAATAAACTAAACCTATTATATTTACATAAATTTCTATTAAAAAAACTGTTTATATAATTATATTATTAAACATATCACATTTAAATTTAAAATTTACATATATTTGAATTTTTCTTCATATATGTATTTCACTAAAGTATTTAAAATTGCGTGTTGAAAGTTTAAACCCTCACTAAAGTATTTTTCATTAACATACACTAAAATATATTTGATGATGTTAATTTTTTTTTATGTATTATGTTTCGCAATTTTTTTTACGGATGATAATAAAAATAATATTTTAAAATTGTGAAGGCAAACAATTTTAAGTTGGGTTCATGATCCATGATATATTGTGAAGATGATGAATGTTCATTAATAAGAAAATGAGTTTATATGTATATATTATAAAAGATAAATGAATAATTTGTTTATAAACAAAAGATAAAGGATTAAAGTGTTACAAATATAAAAGATAAAGGAGTAATTTGTAACAAACAAAAAATAAAGGACGAAAATGTTACAAATGAATAAGATAAATGACCAATGATATATTTTTGCAAACATTTTTCTAGGTCTCAAATTAGAATCATCTCATGTCAATATGTGTTGAGTCAATTCATATATGGGAGTTTCTAGGGTACATTAGAAAAACTCTAATGTAATGGTACACTTCATCATAAACTCATATATAAAAATTATTTTTAAAAAATTAAAAAGTTATTTATTGATTTTTATATTTTAGAGAACATAATTTGATAAGAAAAATCATAATTTCAATTTTATAAATATTATACTAATTATTTTATATTTTTTCATAAAAATAATTCAATATTCACCATTATGAATTATAAAAATTCAAAAACAATATAATTTTTTTTTGTTGACAATTTTGATGAATGATATTTAGTTATTATAATATTTTAAAAGATTGAATCTTTTTTTAAATATATTAATTTTTCTATTATTTAAAAACATATTGTAAAATTAATCCTCTAAATTAATTGATCTTTAAACTGATTGAGATTCTAAAATAAAAAAGACTTCTATATTGTTGTTCTATCAGAACCTGCATGAAAATATGAAAATTTATATGTAGTATAAAAATAGAACATGGGTGCTTAGTAAAATTGCAAATTAAACTTAGTATTCGTATACATTTTATAATAGCAAAGAGATGGTAGATCAGTCAACATTTTTCACTAAAATTGCAAATTAAACTTAGTATTAGTATACATTTTATAATAGCAAAGAAAAATAGAAAAATTTGAACCAAAAAAAATATCAATAGTATGAATTTTACATCTACTTTTTTTTCTTTAGGAATCCCAACTTTCTCTTCACAAATCAATATTCATTTAAATCTCTGAAAACCAAAACATGCTTCTATGATGGAATATTGTACAATTTTGAAATAAAAGAAGAAAGAAAAGAACATCATCAGGAAAAGAAAAAAGAGGAAGAAAAAAAAGTAGAAATTAATTAATCAACAATTTTGTACAATTTTTAGTGACCGGCATGTCTTTATATAGTGTAGGAAATATGGTAATGGGTAAATATGATTTGCTACAAATGAAAATTAATTAGTGGCAATCAATAATCAATCAATAAATACTTATAATAGCAATTCCATTTTCAATTCATTGACTAATATGATTAGGAATGATTACCAATTAATATTTTGAATGTCAAATTTAAAATCAAATTTCAAAAAAAAAACAAACAAAAAAACATTCTCATTTTTCAAAAAGTTAAAGATTGTTATTTTCATTTTTTTCATTTTTTTTTTCTTGTCAAAAATATAAATATTTTCATTTTTTTTGACGCATTAATAATTTTCATTTTGTTTATATATTTTTATTATTTGAAATATTTTAAATAAAATAACAAAATAACCCAAGGGGTGTGGTTGAGCGGCAGTGGACTCATCCTCCCTTAACCAAGGGTCGAGGGTTCGATTCTCACCTTGGGTATGGAGCAACTTTAAATCCTTGGGCCAGCTATCCCACCCTTCGAGGTACCTCCAATCTAGCGAGGGATTAGTCACTGCGTTCGGCGGTGGATACCTCGGTCTCGACTAAAAAAAAAAATAACAAAATAAAACACTTGATTGTTATATTTTTTTAATCCAACAATGTGATAATTTTTTTTAAAATAATATATATTTTAATATTTAAAATATATTTTGACAGAAAAATATAATCTGATTTTTTATGGTAATTATAATATATTTAGGGTAAACACATAAATTTTAAATGAATTTTTAAAAAAGATAATATAATTAAACAATCATCATATTGAATTTGGAAACATAATGCTATAAAACTTATACAAAATAATGTCTTTTTTTTCTGACCAAAATAAAAATGCACTCATTTAACAATCAAAGAAAAAGAATCATATCATAATTATTACAATTGCATTAAATGATTAATGCTTGTGAGAAAATGGAATTATAATAAGTGCCACGTGGCAGAGAATGAGAGAAGATTAGAAAAAATTGGTAAATTATAGTATTAAAGATATCAAAAACGAGAATGAATGGAGAACATTTTCAAAAAGATTGGAAAAATACTCCCACTAATACCCACTCCACTAATATCCCTAACTATTAAATATAGACTATTAAATACAGAAAGAACATGACTATGACTGTGTAAAAAAAGAACACCATGAAAATATAGAAAACATCATATTAGCATATCATTGTTTTTAGGCTTAAACACACATTTGGTCCCTGTATGTACACCAATTTTCGTTTTAGTTCCTGTATCGAAAATTTTGACAAAATAGTTCTTGTATCGCATTTTTTTTTTTAACGTTGGTCCCTGTCGTCCAATTTCATCCAAGTGGCAAACGTTTTGCCACTTAGACCCTGCCACGTGGCAAAAAAATGTTGCTGACTGGATTAATGAATGCTAGAGGGACCAAAACCAAAAAATTGAACTGAATGCAGGGACCAAAATCAAAAAATTGAACTGAATGCTAGAGGGACTAATACCAAAAAATTAAACTAATTGCAAAATGACCCGTTTAAACTATAAATCCCTAAATTGAAATTTGTTTCTCTACTCTTCTCTTCTCATCAACCTTTCAACAGAGAGACTCATTGCTAAAAAAGATTATCCTGATAATTTCCCTTTCAACGATCCCAATCAACAACCGCCCAACCGTGGTGATTTTCTCAACGCGCTTTCTGATCACGTTGTTAACATTCACAATGCCTCTCATAATTTCATCAAAAAACTCATTCAAATGGGGCGCAATGATCGACGCAAAGTTATTTTTGTCATGAAAGCTGATTTATGAGAAGAGAAGAGAAGAGTGGAGAAACAAATTCCAATTTAGGGATTCAGAGTTTAAATGGGTCATTTTGCAATTAGTTTAATTTTTTGGTTTTAGTCCCTCTAGCATTCAGTTCAATTTTTTGGTTTTGATCCCTGCATTCAATTCAATTTTTTGGTTTTGGTCCCTCTAGCATTCCACGTGGCAGGGTCCAGGTGGCAAAACGTTTGCCACTTGGATGAAATTGGACGGTAGGGACCAACGTAAAAAAAAAAAGCGCGATATAGGGACTATTTTGTCAAAATTTTTGATACAGGGACTAAAACAAAAAATTGGTGTACATACAGGGACCAAATGTATGTTTAAGCCTTGTTTTTATTATAAACTAGCAGGTCTTTCGTACCCGTTTGTATGATATGTATTTTTTATGATTTTATGTGTATGATAGTAATAATAATATAATGAAATTTAAATGGTTGCAGTTTTAATTGGAATATAAGGTAGTTATATGGAGTTTTTCTTCAAATTTGATTTTTTTTGTTGTTGACGATTTCTTCAAATTTGGTTGTTATGAGAATAATTTGAAATTGAAGGTAAAATAAGAATAAAAAAAGGTTTCACCAAAAGAGTATATCCTCTTTATACAAATATAAATATAGATGATGACACATAATTTTGAGTGAATCATTAGAGATATGTTTCATTTCATGTATATATATATATAGCACTTATAAGAATAGTGAAACACTCACGTAATTGTATTTAGGAGAGAATTAAAATTATTTAATATTAAATTTGTCTCGAATCAGAATTGTCAGCCTAATAAATCAAATATTGGTAGTGAAATTAAAAAAAAATAAAAAAGAACAATGAAACATGATCCTAAAATGATGATTTTATGATATATTCAAAGCCTTGGTTTATTGATATTTTTCAAAATGATTATTTTACAGTGACTAAAAAAATTTAAATGATGATTTAAAATTACTTTAAATATTACAGTATAACTGTAGAAAATACTCTAGTTATATTTTATTTTTTGAACAGAATATTCTCTACGCAAAACAGGATAGATTAATCCCTCAAGCCGTGTAGGACCACAAAGAATGGTCCTAATTCCTAAACATAGAGATTAATACTCTAGTAATATTCTAAACGTAACATAGAGCAAATAATAGGATGAGGATGAAAACCCGCAGTATATTAATGGATCCCACAGTGGAAAAAACACACAAATTCACCTATTAATTGATCTCGACTAATAATTTAAGATTGAATAGTCTATATTTTAAATATTGTTTTATAAAATTAACAATTTCAACCATCGATTAAAGATCAGAAAGTTTATATCAATTACAACACTTTGGATTCAGATCCCAATTTTTAATATATAGAATGTGAGTAGAGTTATTTATAGTGCTCATTAGCCATTTTTTTTGGCTTAATTATACATTTGATCCAAACTTTTATTTTAGATTTTAATTTGGTCCTAAACGTTTTAAAAGTTTTAAATAAGTCTTGAACGTTTATTTTAGGTTTCAATTTAGTCCCAAACGTTTTAAAAGTTCTAAATAAGTCTCAAACATTTATAACATTTACATTAGTTAGTTCCCTCTGTCAAAAAATTTCTTTCAATGAGGTTGTAAAGATCAGATTTGGAAGCTCGGTGTATGTGGAATTATTGTTGTGTAGAAATATGGTTTTTGTTTGGTCTTTTATCCGAGTTTGTTGTATATAATTTGATTTATTTGCCTATGGTTGTGAGGTTTCTAAGTATTCAACTTGATCTTTTAAGTGTAAAGGTGTGATTCGGTTGTTTGTTAGCCATGTCACATGTGATGTGAAGGTGACAAAGAGTAGGAGCTGAGTTTGTCCTCGATTTAGACAGAAGGAATTAATTAATGCAAATATTATAAATATTTGTAATTTATTTAAAACTTTTAAAATGTTTAGGACTAAATTAAAACTTAAAATAAATGTTTGACACTTATTTAAAATTTTTAAAACGTTTGAGACCAAATTAAAACCTAAAATAAATGTTTGGGACTAAATGAATAATTAAATTTTTTTTTACAAGAGCTCATTAGACTCTTGTTTTTTTTTTTTACAATATTAGAGTGTGTTTGATCTGCAAAATGAAAGTACTGGACAAAACAGTACAGAACAGTACAAGGTAGAACAGCACAGGACAAATATTTACGATATTGAATAAATTTTGTCTTGTATGATATTTGATGGAGAAGATGTTATTTTGCTGATTTAGATAAGTTGTGCTGAGGACAAAAAGTTGTCTCATGGTTCTATGGGGGACAAGAATATCTGATTTTATCCAGTCCATTGACCCAGTTTGTCCAGTACCAATAACAGTTTTAAAATCAAACACAGTACAACAAAAGTTGTCCTGTCCAGTCCCTTATTTTTTAGCAGATCAAACGCATTGTTAGACGAGAAATGCTCAATCAAGCGAAAAGTAGCTTCCCGAAACTATCCCGAACTGACGTGGCACACTGCAATTTGACATGGAATCAAGCGAAAGTTTATGATAATTTCTATCTCTCTCACATGTGTTTTTCTCTCAAACTTTTCTTTTCTATTAGTATCTCTTTTTCTTCTTCTATAACCATTTCATGCTCCCCCTTTCATTCCATGGCATCTATGTTTTTGACATAGAGGATTCAACTCCAGCATGATAACATCTAGTGTTGGGTATGATTTCATATATCTAGCTCTGTGCATTTTTTTGAAGCATCATGAGAATAAATCTAGATCCAATAATTTCCAAAGATATGGCAGCTGTATCACCACAAGATTCAAACAAGCAAGTGACTTTTATAATCACGATGGAGATGAGAAGATTTGTCAAAAAAATTTCATCTTGAGCTATAACAAAAGGACCTTTTGTTGTGGGATAGGCACATCAGATTCTATTGTGCAAAATATTTGTGGGAAAGTGAAGAAAAATAAAAAAATAATAGAGTTCGTGAAATTTTCGTGAAACAGGATTCGCTATATATAGCATCCCTCTTGTTAGACTCTTAGTTTTAATAATAATGTTTTTACTTAAAGAAAAATAAAATCCAAACATCGATCATGCGCTCTATCGTTGCAAACTAGTAGCTGGCAACGTGACGTGACTAGTTCATTCGTCTTCTAACTAAGCTTCATTTTTCTTATCGGTTTTCAATTATTATTAATTTTTAAATTTTTAAATAAGTTTCCAATTATTATTTATTAATTAACGTCGAGTATGGATGCACGACATACAAACTTACAAAGTGTAGGGAAGTGTATATCCCCACCATCCCTTAATTTAGATTATAGCATATATAATCTAAATACAACAAAGATAGAGACATCATTTGGTCCAAAAACAATAAAAGAAAAAAGAAACAAAAGATATAAGAGACGTGTTAGCGATTAGCATATAAATTTATAATATGGTTCATATATGATCAACTTTTAAAACAATTTTTAGAAGTCAATTGCTCAAACATAGTGTATAATATATAGTATATAATGGTACTGGCTCCATTTGCATGCATGTATTTAGTTGGCTACTATATAAATAGTTATTGCCTAAATGAAATAGAAAAGTGGAAACTTGTATGAATAACTTTGGTTGATTTTCAACATCAGTTTCGTAAATATTCAACAATCATTTTTGTGATAATATGTATTCAATTGTAAAATATATATGGATCAAATACCCACTTTTGTGCGGCATAATAAGTATTAAACCTTGAGTTGATTTAATGGTGTTGACTTAGAACATAGGACTATGCTTCACGCAAAGTCTCATATTCTAGCTTTAAATTGTGTCCCTGCAAGTGGACAGTAAAATTGAACTCATCAAATTAGTCGGTCATCATTAACTGGACCAAATTCTTTTGAAAAATATACGTATGTATTAATTTTGACACATATCCAGCGTAATATCAAATATATGACTTATTTATAAAAGAAAATTAGATGGCAATTACTTTCTTCCATTACTCATGTGACTCTTATAGCTAGATAAGCAATAACTTTTCTCTAGGATACTTGAATTGTTGATTATAGGGCAAGTTTGCATGTGCCTTAGTTTTGGGACATATATATTCACTTTAGAGTACCTCTCTCGAATCACATGCACTTTTCTTACGTCTAGGATTTTTATTTTCCCATTTAGGATCACCAACTTTTTAGGAGTTTTGGTTGGGAAGGTACCAATTTTCAAATGGAAGGTTGTATGAGAAACAAAAATCTAAATTTAAATTTAAATGAATGACAAGAAAACAGAATATCATATATAAAAAAAACAAAAAAAATATATAGAATATCGATTTATATTTACATGTACTGCATTTACAATTCATGTAATTAATTTGCTAATTAAATAATAAAAAAAAAAGGCTTGGATCAAATTCTTTTGCTTATAAAACATAAAAATGAAGGGAAAATTAGAAGATAACCACAACTTATTATGTCTATAAAATCTATCTAACTATAGATGGCATACATGCATTATAGTGTATGACATTTATAGAAGAATAAAAAAAATCCATTACTTATTGTATACAATAGCAGCTACATATGTACATTACATATATACATTGTTTTTTTCGAAGCAACTAAAGAGAACTTTATTATCACTTGGTGAGCACAAGGTGTGCCACACCTAAGGAATCAGGACAAATATAAAAAGGTCAGATACAAGCAGAATGTCTGCAGTGTCAGATAAAACAAAAACAAGAGACAAAAGAACAACATAGAAACTACACGCCCCTCCAACCAATACAAAGCATCGGATTAGTATACCAACAATTAAAAATCACTCCAAAATCGTTGTGCTTGACCTTAAGCCACCACCACACTTGAATAATGATTTGATCCACGACCCAAGTAGCATCGTAAAATTTCTGTTGAAAGATACCATTATTGCGACATTTCCATATCCACCACACTGTTGCCATCCATACGATCTGAAACAAATTTTTTGGTTTACCCGCAAAGAATTGAAGACCAATAAATTGATGAGCGTGTGCAACCGCCTCTGTCGGCAGAACTCCTTGAACTCCTAGCCAAGACAAAATGCCACTCCACACCCTATGAGCAAAATCACAAACAAAGAACAAATGTGATAGCGTTTCCTCCAAAGGACACCCGAAGCTACACAGATGCGACCCCACCGTGACAATACCCCTTCGGAGAAGATTATCTCTCGTTGGGATTCGATTGAGCAAGAACCGCCATACAAAAACAGATACCTTCAAAGGAACATCCTTGTGCCAAGACAGGCCCTTAGTCAAACTCAAATCGGGACCGACTGTAGCACCATTGATCAAGGTTGAGTAGGCTGCCTTGACTGTATAAAGATCAGAAATAGGACTCTCCCACCGCCACCTGTCAGAAACACTAGGCTGCAATACAAAATTAGTGAACAAGTTACAACATCCCTCTAGCAACTCCTCCTCCCATACGAATAAAGGCCTCCTCCAAACCCAACCACCCCCGCCAATCCCCCATCCTCGCCTAAACATCTCCCCCACCGACACCCCAGGCTCCACACAAAGCCCCGCTAGTCTCGGAAACCAATTTCTCAACACCACCCCTGCCCCCAACCACGGATCATCCCAAAAAGAAGAAAGTTCCCCATCACCCACCTTCCGCATCAAAGAACTCCCAAACCACTCTGAAACCCCATTAAACTCACCCCTTCTTATAGCCACTACATCCCTCCACCATGACGACGCCCTACTCCCGCCCTCCATAATCTCCCCCCTTTCTACACCATATCTTTGTTCTAGCACTCTACGCCATAAATCAGTACCCTCAGTCTTAATCCTCCAGCACCATTTACCCAACAACGCAATATTAAATTCCCTCACCCTCCGGACCCCCAAACCACCGTGACTTTTAGGTAGACAAATTTTCTCCCAAAGCACCCAGTGAACCTTTCTAGACTCCCCGTCCCCACCCCACAGAAAAGATTTAAAAAGAGATTCAATAGTAGAGATGATACCTGAGGGAGCTTTGAAGAAAGAAAGAAAATAAACCGGGATTGACGACAAGACAGCTTTGAGCAGTACCAGGCGACCCCCCATGGACAGGTTTCTACGTTTCCAAACAGACAGACGGGCCTTGATTTTATCAATGACAGGTCTCCAAAAAGAAAGCCGCCTTGAATTTCCACCAATCGGTATACCAAGATAATTAAAAGGGGTGGCACCCACACGACAATGTAAAATATTGGCTGCCTCAGTTAACCAGGAATCCGCAACGTTCACCCCAACTAACATACTTTTATGAAAGTTAACTTTAAGACCAGACATCAACTCAAACAAAAGAAGAATTGCTTTAATTGCTCGAATATTCTCCCAGCTTTTCTCCCCTATCAACAGAGTGTCATCAGCGAACTGGAGATGCGATATACTTAAAGAACGATCCGCCCCTATAGGAAAGGGCGAAAAGAGACCAGCCTGAACCGACGCAGACATCATGGCACTCAATCCCTCAGCCACTATAAGAAAAAGCATGGGAGATAACGGATCACCTTGCCTTAATCCCCTTGCAAAGGAAAATTCATCCGTTGGACAACCGTTGACTAAAACTGAAGCCGAAGCGGTTCGAATACATTCAGAAATCCACCTACACCATTTTGCCGGAAACTTCATTTTGTCCATTACAGAAAACAGAAAATCCCAATCGACCGAATCATATGCTTTTTCGAAGTCCACCTTGAATAGAAGCAATTCTTTTTTCGCCCTTCTAGCTACATCAACCACCTCATTTGCAATCAATATACCATCCAAAATCTGTCTTCCTTTTACAAACGCAGATTGGAATTCCGAAATCACACTTCCGATCACCTGACTCAACCTGTTAGCTAGTAATTTTGCCAAGACTTTATATAGACTGCTAACTAAGGAAATAGGACGATATTCAGACAAGCGTGTTGGATTTTGCACCTTTGGAATCAAAACTATGAACGTGCAATTAAGTCCTTTAGCCAATCGACTATTTTTGTGGAATTCATCAAAGAAACGAAGCATATCACCTTTCAACTCAGCCCAGAAATCCTTGAGAAAAATGCTAAGGATGCCGTCAGGACCCGGACTTTTATAGCTGTCGCAGTCCCAGACCGCTTGTTTGATTTCCGCTTCCCCAAAAGGAGCCACTAGAAGACTAGTTTCCATCTCACTCAAAGTGCTAAAGTTTAAACTTCCAACCTCCGGTCTACTTCTTCTATTGGCTTTGAATTGATTAGAAAAATGATCATAAATAGCCTCTCGGATAGGCAGAACCCCTTCCACCTGATACTCACCAACATTTAAGATAACAATGAGTTTCTTTCTTCGTTGAGAACTTGCTATTGCATGGAAAAACCGGGAATTAGCATCCCCTTCCCGAAGCCAACGAGCCTTAGAATGTTGCCACGAAATACTACAATCTGCTTTAGCCATGGAAAACAGACTCACAGACAAATCTCTCCTTTCAGAAACCTCCTGCTCCGATAGGACAACATCTTCCCCTTTCAAGTCTAACTCGGCCAAACGATTTTTTACGTCAGAAATTCTGCTCGGAAGATTTTTCACGTGAAGCTGATGCCATTCTTTTAGAGCTTGTTTAATGAACTTCATCTTTTCTTTTAAAACAAAACCAGCCCAGCCAGTAACCGTGCAAGTTTTCAGCTTGTCCTGCACAAAAAGGCGATACCCAGGAAAATCTGACCAACATTTAAGCATGCGAAGCGGTTTTGGGCCCCAATCAACAATTTCCTCTCGTAAAATTAGTGGGCAATGATCCGATAATCCCCTAGGAAGTGCCACCTGAATACAGAGAGGCCAAGAAACCAGCCAGCTGGCGGACACAAGAAAGCGATCCAACCTGCTCATAGCCGAACCATCAGAACGACACCAAGTAAACCGACGACCAACTAAAGGTAAGTCCACAAGATCAGACTCAGTAATAAAATCAGTAAAGTGTGGAATCCGCATCATAGTTTACCACCCCCCTTCCCCTACGTTCTGCTGGCTCACGAACCGAATTAAAGTCACCACAAACACACAAAAGACCATCGGAATCCGCCTGAATCATCTCCCCCAATTTATTCCAGAGAGCTTCCTTACCCCTTGACTCACATGGTGCATATACATTTGCCACAACAAACGAGTTACCGGAAGCAACATGAATCCCTCTAACCAGCAGAACATGGTTATGAGAAACCGACTGAACCATACTCACCGTATTTGTATTCCACAAAGTAATAATGCCTCCCGATGCCCCTACCGAAGGTCGATAAGAGAAATCAACTTTTGAATTGCCCCAAATAGCTGCCCCAATATTCTGTTCAATAACACTCAACTTTGACTCTTGTATACATACTACATCCGGACATAAATCTTTGATCAAATTCCTTAACTCTTTCCTCTTACATTCAGCCCCTAAACCCCTTATATTATAACTTAAGATCTTCATTTAAAAATTCACAACATAAAATCAACAAAAACAGAAGCTAGCCTGCACGCTAAATCCCCTTGTCCCCAACCCCCTGCTTCGGATTCTTAGGTTCTGCAATATCAGATATAAGAGCCTCAATTCCAGTTTCCTCCCCATTGAAATTCAAGCGCATTTTTTTCCCAAAATCAATCACATCGAGAGCATACTCTATGGCATCTCCGTTCATTAACATTAAATTTTTCCAATCCGCATCCTTTTTGCCATTAACCGAAACAGAAGAAAACGAATTACCTTGGTTTAAAGACATACTAGATTTCTCTGCCTCGTGCTTCTGCTTCATTTTTTCCATAGCCTTCCAACGCTTTTCCCTTTCCTGTTCTGGCATTCGAGCTAAAGACTTGATGTAATAACAAGATTGTCGTCGTCTTGGAATTGGCTTAACCATCGTCGCCATAGAACTAGGCTTAAGACGGTTATCACCTATCCCCTCCAACGATGCATCAACCACCCCCTTTATGGAATCAGCCGCTTGGGGAGTGTTCGCCACCATCTCAACCGATTCGCAAAGAGCTTCCAACGTCATGAAGGTGTTTTTCTCAGTTCCCAAATTGATTGAGCGTGGTGTTTGTGTTACTGGGGAAAGAGATACTTCCTTATCTTGTTGTTGTATTAGACTAGTAGGAGACTTGGGCTTAGAGTGCCTAAACAGCCCAAGAGCATTTACATATATACATTGTGCATGATATGATATATCAAATGTAGAAATATCCCTTGCAACCTAAATATAGCTTGACTTTTAGAGACTTAACCCACGTTGTTTCTTCTCCATGCATGTTATGTTAGATCCATCCCATACCCATATGCATCATTGTATATGTCAAAAGTCAATCCCAAATATTTCATATGAAATCCTTACCTTTTTTTTTCAGCAGAAAAGTGTGGTTCAACTCCGGATAAATTGTGTGCATGTAGATCATAATTTTTTGTTAATTAAATACTAAAAATTCTTATTATAAGTATGGATATGATTAATTACAAAATATAAACTCATATTGCTCTATCTATCAAGTTATACAGCTTAGGATAATTATGCGCTCCTTCGTAAATATCTTTAAAAGTGGTTTATATGTTTCGAGCTTTTCAACTTTCTTGTTTTATTTAAGTGTTTGAAATTAGAATGGAAATTTTTTAATAAAATTAAAACCAACAACTTTTATGATAGATTTTGTGACATAATGTTTAGTGAGGAAAACAAATTGTCACAAATTTTGTCACTAACATTAAAAAAAGTTGATTTTAATAAAAAAATTACTTTCTGTCACTAATTCCGTTGTAATTTGTGAGGAATTTTGTTCTCTCTATTTTGCATGTTTTTAGTAGTGTCTCTAATTAGATTTAATAGTCTCTATTTTTATAATTATGGGATTTAACTAGTTTAAATTAAAAAAGATATTTATTTGCTTATAAATATTAAGTGAATATCATATTGTTATTAAGTACGTAGGTGTTATTATCAATAATATTATTTTCTGATTTTCTCTCATTTTTTTAGTTAAATACCTCAAATCGAACATGGTATCAGAGCCGTGATATCCGCCTTGAACGCGCCCCTATCATATATGTCTCTTCAAAAAAAGAAAAAAAAATCTTCTAGCCAACACTATTCTCTCCCAATTTTCTCTTTTAATTAAATTAATAAAATTAAATAAAGATTCTATTTTAATTCTAATCACAACTTTCTCAACAAGTCATCACCTCTATCCTATTTAATAATTTAAATGACACCTAGGCACACTATATTCAATTAAAATCGAATTAAATAAAAAAATTCAAAAATTGGATTGTTACCGTGTTTGGGGTGTAATTTGAACCTCGGTTCATGTATTTAAAACAAGAAGTTTCTTTCAACTGAACTAAATTTACGAGGAATATATAAATAATATTTAAATATAAGAACAACATTAAATACATAATAACAATAACAATAATAATAATAATAATAATAATAATATTAAATTACATATATATGTATGTAGGTATGTATTACATTGTTTATGTTTAAGTTTATTGATTATTGATCTCCGATGCATTTTTTATCACCGGCAACTAACAAATCCACAGGGTGCCAACAAAAGTTATAACTTAAGAAAAGTCTCTTTTGGTATACTTTGTCATTGGTTGAGTGACCTCCCATTCATAAAGGTTCTACCGGCGGGTCACGTAGTTAGTTCAATATTACTAAACTCTAAATCAGTTCATGAATGCTTTTTATCATGTGAATTAGGCTTCATCCAATCTATGTCTTTCATGTTGAATACTTCTTTTCACCAATAAGAATAAGAACAATAAGATGTCAAAATATTTTAATGCAATAGTTTTTATAAGTTTCATTTCACATGTTTAAGGAACTCATGACCTCATCAGAACTACTCTTGTATCAAATTCTATTGAAGTTTTTTGTTAAAATCAATTCTATTCAAGTTAATTTTATCAAAATCAATTTTGTCCACCACCAAACCAAACAAACTATATATTATGTATTTTACCAAGTTACATTACTTTCTTTATATGACATTGTTCTTGCATGAGTTATTTTATTGTTGTCAAGTCGGCGATATTCCTGCTCTGACCTCTTAGGATTTGTATAGGTAAGGGAGTAGTTGAGACAATGTTGGAAGGAATGTAGTAAGGGCATCTTTAATGGGAGAACTTAACATGATTGCTTAAGTTGTTTTTTATGGACCCAAATTGGCACATTACATCTAAGCAATTTTAACTAATTTCACTCCAATGGCAATTATAATAAGCAATTTATATTTGACTCCAATACTCTATATTTTTTAGCATGTTTTATTATTTTATACTCCTCTCTAATGGATGAGTTATCCCTTCCAAATGCTTATAAGCTTAGTCACCGAATATATCCTTGCTACGATGTACTCCTTCCATTTTAAAATATAAGAAAATTTTGATTAAATAAAATTGATTTATTTAGTCTAAATTTTTAATTAAATACATTTTTAACCATTTTATGTTATATTTTAGAAAAGAAGAAGTAGTTAAGTGCTACTCACCTATACAAAAAGCTATACACTAGATTTTTTTTTAAGCAATACACTAAGATTTATTTATCTTTCATTGGGTCAAGCGTTAGAACGTAAAGGAATGAGAGCCTATAATGTTAGAAACATGAAAACTTGTAAATACATTATTCTCTCTGTTCATTTTTATTTATCATTTTAGAAAAGAAAAAATTAAATTAAAAAAAGTATATTTTTATACATTATCTTTCTATTATACCCTCTTTATTTTTAGAATATATATATCTTAATTTTAATCCACTAATAAATCCACTAATTTGGTTTTTCGGCTACATGGTTTTCTTTTTTATTCTTCTTAAAAAATTGTTAAAAAATTGGTCAAAAAAAAAGTTGTTAAAATCTTGAATTGTAAAAAAATTTGTACATTTTTCTTAAAAAAATAGTCAAAATATTTTTAAAATAATTTCAATCCGATATTCCTAAAAAGAAACTTCAGAAACTTTACACAATTTCTTTTTTATTATTTCCTCTCTTCTGCGAATTTCTCTTCCTCATATACTTCTAGGGTTTCGCTTCTTCCATGGACGTGTCTTCCTCTACTCATCACAAGGTCAATTTTTTCTTCGATTTTCTCCTCAATTTTCCTTAACATCGTATACCCTTTTACTATCTTCCTTCAATTTTCATCATTCTTCATTAATTTCGCCTCTCAATTCAATTTCCCCTCTTTCAATTCAGTCTATTTTTTTTTAAAAAAAATAATCTTTTTTTTGTTTGATTATAAGTTTTGTATACCCAATTACCTGAATTTCATTACCCAGTTCTCAATTCAATTAAATTTTGCTTTTTTTTTTTTTTTTGAATTTGTTTGGTTATTTACTAGGTTGATCATTTTTTAGGTGATTAAAGTAATTGGCTTTATGCTCTTGCAAATTGCAATCTATTCTACCATTATTTGTTTTTGTCGTGATTCGACCGACCGAATTGGTATTAACTTTGAAATTATATCTCTGAGGATAAGTACAAAAATCATTTTTTTTAGGAATGGATTGTTGTTTCAATTTTAGTTGCAAATAATCATGAATAGGAACCAATTTGACTGTATTTTTGTAGATATATTTGGAATTTTTGATTCACTTTGAAGTTGACAATGCCCAATTTTGCAGGTTTGAGAAGATTACCTAGTTTGAAGTTTATTTATCAACTTCCATGATGGACCATTGTAATGATTTTCTTAGCTGGCTTGATCCTGATATGTCGCTCAAAATTTTCAATTGTCTGGATGATCCAGCAGATCTAGTCCGTGTTAGCTGTGTCTCGCGATCTTGGAGAGGCTTTGGTGAGTTATAGTTGTACTTTATTTTTATGTTTCAGTCTTATGAGAAGTTCAAGTTTAGATCCTTGGTGGCATACATTTTACTTTCGATCTGCTTGTCTTTTAAGAATTGTGCTCTCTCTGCTATAAATTTTTTAGGAGTATCCAACTACTTTAGTATAATTTACAGTAAAGCACCATTTTGATCCCTCTAAGATGCACTCACTTTCGTTTTGTGCCTTTGAAGTTACTGAGATAGGCATTTCATGAATGCAGTATGTATACTACCAATTTTGAGTACATATGCAACTGAGTAATACGCGTGAAGGCTAACTCAGGCATATGGTCACTGTTTAACAATAATAAATATAAATATGTCACATGCCTATGCAGGCTGTGCGTATTGAAAATTGAAATTTAATATCTCGACGAACTACTGCTTTAAAACCCGCTATGGCTAATTTTTTTTTCTTAAAAAAGAAGCTAATTTGATGTCTTAAATAGGGCCTATAGACATTGTCCGTATATCATTTAGTATTGTTGCGAATTCGTTGAATAAAAATCACACCAATAAAGATACTTGATATGTGGGGCAATAGATAACAAGCAACCAATAAAGTAGAATATGTAGTAATAATAAAACTAGCGGAAAATGATAAAGAAACAATAATATTTGTTTACCCAGTTCAGTCAAACCGACCTAGTCTGGGGGAGAGAGCAGCCCCTCCGTTCCACTATAATACTTTGAGTCACTTTACAAAGAATCCCAATAAGGGTTACAAGAGATAGTCTTCAAACCTAACTCTACCCTAATCCCAAGTTTCTTCCCGTGACCAAGAAACTTCAATTTATAGTGTTTACCCAAGAAGAAGAAGAATAAACCCCAACCCTAGTAATATTACCAAGAGCAAACCCTCTTTAATTACTAGTTTTCTTGTTGGCTTCAAAATCCTTCTTGTTTCTTAGGGCTACATCCTTGCTCTCTTTCTCTCAAGTAATCCTTGTTCCAAACCTCCCTTTATATAGAATAAAATATACCTTTAAAATAGGAACAAATCTATTTTAATCTGGAACAAATCTGAGCAAAAAAGCCCAAAAACAAGTCTGATCTGCGCGCCCATGTCGTGCGTCCCTGCCAGCACGCCCAACGTGCCTGGCAGTAACTTTTCCTGAAGCAGAGGACGTCGAGCGTCCCTGCCAGCATGTCCAACGTGCTCGGCAGTAACTTTTCCTGAAGCAAGGACTCCGCACGTCTCTGGGAGCACGTCCAACATGCTCGGCAGAATGTTAACCCATCAATTCTGCACATGAGTGCATTCCGTCTTCAGTTTCCCTTGCATATTTTTGTTCCTTTCTTCTATCCTATTGGGATTTCAAGGCAATTACAACAAGTATATTTGGCTGGAAAGTAATAATATTTTTTGCATGAATTTTCTTTGATCTTGACATGGGATAGGACCGAGTATTGCTTCCCTTTGATGTATTATATAAGGCTTTAAGCAATCATTGATGTTTATGAATTGGGTTTGGAAGATGAATTATATTTATTGGTCTTGTTTTCTTGTATATTCAACATTTTATATTGTTCGTTTCCTGTAAAAAAAACACCTATCAAATAAAAGAATAAGTTCATTAGCAGTAGGTAATGCAGTCACAACTGGATTCTCATTCTTAACAGATACACATCTCAATTGAAAATATTTATTGCAATGATTAACTGGTGTTATGGTTTGCAGTGGTTGAAAATGGCCTTGCCAAGCAGTTGTGCTTGAGAATGTTTCCTCAATTATCTAGAGTTGCCTGCGTTGTTGAACTGAACCAGAATGGAGTGAAGGGACACGCAGAGGTTGGATCTAGCCGTTCTATGGAATCTCTAGCTTTATGGAAAGATCATAGAGTCTTTAGTTATTTTGCTAAATCCTGCTTATCTCCCGTGTCTGTGGATTGCATAGCTAAGGCAATTGGTGCCTCTAGCACTGATAATTTCCCTCAGGAGAGCATTGATCATACTCTAGAAGAAAGAGACAGCATTGCTGGTAGATTTTCCTATTGGTCGAGTAGTGGACAAAGTAATCCCAATGTGCCCGAGACACTAACATACCAGTTGGCCTCTCAAATATGTGTTATTACAGAAATCAATATTCATCCTTTCCAAGGTGATATTTGAAATCTTCATAAACCATATGCTAGACCATTTATTTTACATTTCTGTACTTTTTTGCTAACAATGCTTTTGTTAATTGTCCAGCTCACTTTCAGTTGGGGTCGCCTATTTATTCAGCAAAATCTGTTAGATTTAAAATGGGTCATCTTAAAGCCTCTTTAAATGATTTAGCTGACGAAATGTTTGTATGGACTTATACATCACCGGAATTTCCAATGGCTCAGGTTTGTAAAGTTAATCTTAGCTTGCTTCTGCACTTGTTTTTCAATTCATTGAATAATTTATGTTACATTGATTTCCTGATGCTTGATACAAAAAATTAGACATGCTTTGCTATTAAAGGACGTCCTGCTATAAATATTGTAAATAAACTGAAAAAAATGATTTTGTTGGATGATCAGAAAATGTATTGCCCTCCAAAGTACCCCCTCCATCCCACAATATAAGCCTTTCTAGCAAGAAAACACTGTCTAATTTATATGTCATTTGATAATACCATTGCAGTATTTATTTTTCTTATACCCTCCTATTTTTCTCTCTTTTTCCAACTTATGTAATTTATTTTTCACGTGCTAATAATAAAGATAAAGGGCAATTTTGTAAAGTAATTCACAATTTCACTTTCCCCTACAGAATTAACTATGTTTCTTAACCCGTGTGGCAAAGTGACTTATATTTGGGGACGGAAATAGTTGAATGACCTAGCTTGACGTTGCTGAAAAAAATAAAATGAAAGCTGCATGACGAAATAATAACTCCAATGTTGGAAACAATTTCTACTCATGTTTTTAACTTGGGATCTGTTTTATGTTTCTCTGAAAGCGATTCTTTGTGAACAGGAAAACCGGCTACAAATATTCAAGCTTCCAGAACCTGTACTCTGTATTGGTGGTATCTTGCAGATTGAGCTTTTGGGAAGGGTACAGAGACAAGAAATGGATGGCTTATTATACATATGGTGCGTTTTTTTCATTGGTAAACGTGTGTGTTGAGGTTTTGTTAAAATTGTTGGCAGAGTAGCCATATCATCTTAACCCAGTATTTAGTTCCACGTTTCTTCATAAACAAAATATTTTAGATATTTGTGCAATGTTCCTGACTTGAAGATAATTGTGAATGCAGTGTTTGTCATGTTCAAGCTCAGGGGATTCAGTTGTCACCAGCATTTACTGTTGATATTCTTGGACCCTCGGGAATGTTTGTGTTGAAGAGAGACCACATGGCTAACTGTCGTCAACCCTCGGTGACTTCTGAAAATGTGTCTGGAGCAGTTATAACTGACGGAGATTTCCAACAGATTGTGACTATATTGCGAGGACATGTAATGGGTATAGGAGCCGTAGATGACTGGGATGAGGAAGAATATGAAGCTGGTGATTTTGATGAAGATAATGTCTTGTGATCTTTGCTGGCATAAACTGCGACAAATCCACCCTGCCGAAACCAATAAAGGAGACAAGAAAATTTAAGATTATTCAGGTGCGGAGTCATTGTAATGAAACCGGTTTCGATGTATAACTTTGTGTAACCTTTTAAAGTTAAGGTTTTTATGTGATTATACTATTTAGTTGATTCCTAATATCTTATAGTCTTGGATGTGGGACAAGTATCACACTTTAAGATGTTTAAATTAAATTCATATGCTTTAGTTGTAACAACTGTTTGCTAGAAGCCATGAAACATAAGTTCTTGAGCTGTTTCCGGACCTTGACCATGAACATTAGGGGTGGAGAAATTTGTGTGATTAGCCTAGTTGATCCGTTTTGATATGTAGCGAAGGGGCAAGGCCGCAAGAGCGAGCTGTGATGGTGGTTTGTCATGCTCATTTTTACTTAATTTATCTAATTTTTGTTTTGTTCTTCTTTTCAGAGTATTTTTCTAAACAGAAAAGATAATTTTACATAAATTTGGATGCCAGTAGCATATTATTATTATATGGTTTTCAATTTATTTATTTTTCTCTCTCCTTTGATCAAATTAACATTTAGTATATGTTAGTGTTCCTTTCCATATAATAAAATTTTCGTATGAATCTAATGATGCCTAAAATACAAATTACTTTGTTACAACACATTTTTTATAAATTTAGAATTTTTCTCATCAAAAATACAAAATTTAGTTTAGATAAAAATAACATTTCCGAATTCTTTATTTATTGAAAAAGATTACCAATGATTTAAATAACCAAGTAATATCGCACGGGGAAAAATGCGATAATAAAAGTAAGAATAAAAAAATTATATATAAGTTTTTTAATATCTTTTTTAAAGGACATATTAGCTTTTCCCAAATAAAATGCATCGGTGTCTATGTTATTTTCTTGTAGGAGCCTATGTAAAATTGATGCTTAATTGATGATTCATTTTAATCTTGTAGGAGCATGTGTATTAAATGGATAAAAATTTGAATGATCTTACAATATCGACATTGGTGTCTGTATATATATGTTATTTTCTTTTTCCAAGTCAAATTAAAATTTACTAAAAATTTAGTTGAGAAATTAGATTATATATTTTTAAATTTTGAATAACATATTGAGATATCAAGATAGTTTTGAGAGTTAGTACTAATAATAAAAATAATACTATATAAAAGTTTCCCTAAATTATTTTCCATATAAATAGTGTTGAAAAATTGATTATATTTGACAAAATTAAACCATCCAATATCCATACATAAATTTAATAAAAAAATCATTTATACAAAAAAGTTCTTCTAATATTTGATGGACCAAATCTCTGCTATTGATAAAATCATTAATATAATAATATTGGAATCAAAATTTATATATGTGGAAATGTGAGCCACTAATTATTTATTCTATTTTACTGGTAATGTACTTGAGTTAAAAATCCATCTTTCTCGGTCTCGGCCTGATGTTTTGTTCAATTTAGATTAAGTCTAAAATTCTCGGCCCGATGTTTTGTTCAATTTGAAGCAAGAATATCAGAATAATATCAAATACTTCCTTCATTCTAAATTATAAAGGAAAAGAGTCACTTTTTTTTAGTCCTAAGTTATAATGAAAAAAATTACTTTCAAGAATGTTTTTTTACATATTATCATAAAATTATATGCAATTTGCATTTAATTTGTTGTCTCTCATTTTCTCAATAAACAACAGTCTATAAAAATTATTTTTACATCTTTCCGTACAACTTATTTCAAAAAAAAATTACACAAAATCATATTTCAAATTTTCATGATTATATTTTTTTAATAAATAGGTTTTTTTTCTCTTATTATTTAGGACGGAAAGTAGCCTAGATAGCATTGATTTTGTTGACTTCAACTTATTAGAGTTCTTTGTCAAAAAAAATAACTTATTAGAGTTCTCTTCCTCCATATAAGTCTTTACCCCTAATAACACATGCAAAATCAAACTTTACTAACCGATCCTAATTCCAATATAGATAGTAAATATATTATGTCTCAAACAAAAATTCTACATTTTGTGTCTCACAAATATTTTGAATTTGAATTTTTACTTAATTTTGTTTCTTATATATGAACTTTTAGTATCTTACCCCCATAATTTGCTATTGGTTTTGCAAACATAACTTCTACATGATTTCACCCAAATATTCCCTAGTTGAATATGGTCAACAATAATTATCAAAAGAAGTATAATTAGCGATGAATAAATTGAATTCAAATAAGAATTCCCAAAAATAAGTATTTATAAGAAAGTAAAATCTTACTAATTATAATAAGGAGTGCTGAAATTTAACATGTGAAATCATACCATAGCTAGTAAAGTCATGTGAGCTTCATTATCTATATTTGATATCAACAAAAAAAATGCAAAAGCATCTAATAAAGTAACATAAAAATGTATACAAAAGCAATGAATATAATCCCATAGATAAATAAAATCGATCATCAATGATGTAACAAATTGGAGATAAATTAAAGTAGACTAATTATATTCTTTAAGAGAGAATAGGTAAATCGGGCGCGTAAAAAAAAGGTAAATAAGAGGACTGTGACTTATATAAGGCTATAAGTTGTCAAAAATAACTTTCTCTTATTAACTCAAATTTATAATTTTATGAAATAGAAAATTTACTATTAGAGAGACTGTGACTTATATGAGATTAGAAATGGAAAACAAAACACAAACTCCACTATCTTGGTAGCTTTTTGCTAGAATGACACTTATTTTCAAACAGATGGAGTAATAATTTTCAAACATGCAATAATTTTTTATAATTTTTTAATAATAATATTTATAATTGTAGTACATCAATATCATTACTTAAGTTATGTAATAATAAACATTTAATTTATATACATGTCCATGTAAAATTATTTTACATTCAATAATGTATTTTTGTATTATATATGAGTTAAAAACACATGATATGTCACGTTCATTAAATGATGTAATAATACATTATCAAATGTATGTGTAAAACATAAACGTATGTGTAATGGCCAAGTTAAAGTTCTTTTGCTTGAATTAATGGAAACATCATAGAGAGTGTTTGACTTATTTTATTTTGTTTGAGCAAGTCTATATATGCCTTATTTCTGTAGCCAATAATGACATTCATCTCGTATCCTTAAAATATTGATAATTGCATATTTCATATTAAAAGTTACCTTAAATATCTTTTTTGTTTGGAAAGATACCAAAAATAATAGTTCACTGCAACAACAAAAAAAATGATATTTTTTGTTTTGGAAGCTACCAAAAAATAATAGTTTTGCCATTTTGTCTAGATACCAAAAACACAAAAAGAAAAATAAATGTTTTCATTATATTATTAAATTATTAAATGTCATATAAATCAATAAAAAAATCAAATAAGAAAAAAATAAACTACAAACCCATTAATTTATAGGTTCGATGTATCAAACATTAATTATAAAAAAATACGAATAATAAAAAAACTAAAATTTTTGTCTATTATGATCATTTTCAATGAAAATGGCAACTTGCGCGTTGTAATATCTTTGACATACCAAATTCTTACAACATGGATCATTATGTTCCAATTTTTTTTACGGCATCAACTGAAGCAACATAATTGTAATTGGGAGTCATTAGAATGCGTCAATAGAGTTATTAGGCGAAGAAAAACTTATCAATACATATTTGCTTTGGAATAGATGAATAAAAATGAATATGAGACCACCTATTTATAAAAATGAATATGAGAAAATTTCTTAGTTGTTAGGTTTTTTTTAATCCCGTTTTTTTTCAAATTTGACCAGACCAACAATCTTTTTTCTGCAAGTTATTGTTTGACGAAGCATAATTAGCACTTGATTGAATGTGTTTTTTTTTTGTTCCATTGTATTTATGATAACTTGCTATGGAGTTTTTTCTACCTTCAACATACGATCTTAGCAAGTTATATTTAATTGTTTATTTGTTCACTTGACACAGATTTATTGACTGTTTTTTGTTTTTAATTGTGTAATTATATGAATCTTTAAATGTCCAAATTTGTAGATCAATTTTTTATTTACATCATTAATGCATTTAAGTGTACATATTTTATTTTCCTTTCTTTATCTGGTCATTAAAATTCATTTGTAATAAATGCGAAAAGTCAATAAATAAAAAATTATAATATAACAATTAATTTGAGCACAATAAAAATGTCAATAATTACAATTTTAAAATCTTTGTCAAAAAAATATTTGATTTGGTTGTTTAATTTATTTATTTTTGAAGAAAAAAAAATAATCTTTGTCAAAAAAAAATTAAACAACCAAATCAAATATTTTCACAAAAATTTAAGATTCACATGTTTAGCTAAGAATGAGAATTAGACCCTCTTTCAGATTCATATATCTTATATACAGTAATTCATGTTCTATTTAATTCCTATTCTTTGGAATATATACAATTTCTTTGAAATATATACAAACCCAAATACTATATATATTAGGTATCCTGAATTTGAGTCCGTCAATTCACATGCTAATATAAGATTACAACAATTATCTTTTGATGTCAATGTGATGACTTGTGAGTTCAAACTTTTACCAAACTTTACCATCATTTGCACATATAAAATGTATATAAAATAAAGTGAAGAATGTTTCTGTAATATATATATAATAAAATGCCACCATATTTTGATCGAAATGATCTAAAATAAACTGAAGAGAAGAATGTAAGAATAGATGAAATTACACACCATGAAAAACATGAAGACAAAGTACAAAACAAAATATCAAAAATCATAGCACAAATATAAATTACAAAAATATTAAGAAAGTATAATAAAAGTATGAAACAAACCTGAGATCATGTGGAATTCTCATATCATCAATTTTCCCCTCTTAGAAAAATAATACTATATATATTATAAAAAAAATATGCAGTTAAAAATACTAATTAAAAAAAGTATTTTCTTCTAATAGTAAGTGTGATGATATTGAAATAAACAAAAAAATATGTGATAATTTTAATTACTAATGCATATAATAATTTTATTCACACTAAACTATCATCACTTACTCTATGATAGACCTTCCGATGAGTCATGTTGGTCGATTTAAACCTGCAAACTTAAAAATGTTAATAAAAGATGAAATAAGAAAACAAACTCAAAAGAAAGAAAGAAAAAACAAAGAATCAACACAAAAATTAGATCTATATAGAATTAGTAATTAGTAAGCAAGAATAAAATGAAAATCTATGAGCAAGTAAATGAAATGAAATTCGTTCAAGTAAGATCAATATTTTGTGACAAATGTTTACAATTAGAAGTTATATTTATAGCAAAAAAATAAGGTTAATAGAGACATGATGGACACTAAAAAAAATCATTAACTATTCATTATTTAATTAATCATAATTTGTGGAATATCATAAGAGAGATATATGGTAACAGAATATGCTAAACGGCTAAATCTAATAAACTAAATAAAGGCTGATTATTTCATTCCTAATACACGGTTTTAGCATATCCTTTTATGTATATCGTAAAAAAAATTCCTTTATTAATGTGAATGTGAAAATTTTGAAATATTTAATGCTAAAACAATATTAGAGGAGAATGCATGTAGGAATGCCAAGTGTACCAAATTCTTTAAAAAACAGGTCCCAAATAATAATAGTATAGATTGAATTCAAGTGGTTAATTATTTTCTACAAATTACAGAACTTTAGTTCAATTTTTGGAAGAATAAACATTAAATTTTATTAATTTATCTCATGGTTAAACTCTTGGATTCATATATTTTCTTTTGGTTATATTTAGTTATTTACTTTAAAGAGTTCCTATAAAAAAATAAGACAAATAATTTACCTTCATATTATTTTGAATGGATGAAGTTTAATAATCTAATTTTTACAACATTTTATCTCTCAATCACTAACACAGCTGTTCAAAACCAAAAGTAAAAAAAATAAAAATAAAAAAAAATCGCAGGGTATCATAGAAGGAGAAATGAGTTGCTAACTCCATGACATTTTTCTCCCACTCTAACATTTCAATCTCTCGTTTCTTTGACGCCTCAAATGGTGGAATAGGTGATTTGAGCGGTGAATCTGAGTTAGGGGCAAAGAAGGAATAAAAAGAACGAGAAAAAGCATCTTATAGAAAAATATCCCAACTCAATACTAGTTGTCGTGGAAGCTCCAATTGGTTGCTTTTAATTAACGTGCGTTTGGAATTAGAAGCACGGTGAACAAATTCCCTTTTGCAATTATCCAAATACCCAAATTTTCTATAAAATCGTGTTTGCCTCTCCAAACTCGCGCGTTTCCTATTTTCTACCGCCGAACCAAACAAGCGCCCCTTTCTATTGTTAGATCACCAACATCAAAGTGGAGGTGGACTACCGCTGCAGGATTTCAGTGCAAATCTGCACCCTACAATCTCCTCTCTCCAAAAGATGAAAGGAGTGAGATAGATTTCACTGGTCTTTTCGCACAAAAGTATTTTATTTTATTTTCATTCGCAGAGATCCAAAAAATAGAAGTAGTGATTCAGATTTCACCGCACAAAAAATTAATGTGAGAGAATCCTTTTCCTTTTTCTACCAAAGTACTTCTCAGTTCTCTCCTATTTTCATTAACATATAATCTGTACAAAATATCATATTCTCTAATTGATACCTGAAAGATGAAGCACAATATTTTGCATATTTTAAGGCTATTGATTAATTATTATTTTTCTTACATTTATGATAATATAATAGTTAAAACTTACATGTAAAATTTACTTATGAAAAATATATAATCCATGATAATGATTTTTTGAAACCTTTTTCCTTGAAACTTTATACTAATTTGTTTCAAACTCGACTTTAATGCTAAAACATTCAACAACAACAAAAAATACTTTACTCTCAATTTAATATTTTTCCTTCAAAAAAATTACTGCAGTTGATTGACTATTTAACTTTCGAGATTTGTTATTATCAACAAAAAAAAAGTTATAGATTGTTAGTTTTATTTTATGTTGGTAGTTTCTTAAGTTTTTTGTTTCATTTCTGTAAAGAAAAAGAGTTTCTTTTGTTTCTTAAAAAAAAATTGATATTGTTTTTTATTAAGATATTGTTTCTTTTATCTCTTAGGTTATAAATATTAAATACTTTAATTATTATGTTAGTGTCAAATGTTTGAAACTTTTCTTTGTAGTTATTTATAAATAAGGGGGGTTATTCAATTGGGATTTCAATGGATTTTAAAAGACTTTTGTATGATAAAAAAGTCTTGAAGATTTTAAAAGACTTTGTGGGATTATATTGATTCTGTGAGATTTTGAGAGACTTGTTTAAAAAACTTTTGCTTATTTTTTATAAAAGTCTTGATTGAATAACACAAGATTTACTTACTTTTTTAAAAAGTCTTGATTGAATAACACAAGACTTTTTTATCATAAAAAAGTCTTTAAAGTTTTTTAAAATCCATCGAAATCCCAATTGAATAACCCCTCCTAAAATATAATTATTTGATACATATTTTTTTAGGTATATTTGATAGAGTTTTTTTTTTTGACTAATTTTGATAGAGTATATACATATATAATATAATTTACAATCACTTTCTATTTGTAACTAACATATATAATTCATTATCACATGATATGTATGAACTTAAAATATATATTAGGGCCCGTTTGTTATAGCTTTTTTTAGAAAATAATCACTTATTTTAAAAAAATAATCACTTTTAAGAAAATAACATTCGTTTGTTATAGCTTTTAAAAATAATCAGAATTTGAAAATAATCTAAAAACTACTAAACATCTGAAGCTGATATTAGTAGCTTTTTTTTTATAGATTTTTTTTAGAGGAAAGAGAAAATAAGTGTCAAAAATTTTCAGACAAAAATATCCTTAATATTATTCTATTATTCCAATAATGTCCTTTTTAGAATTTATAGGATTAGTTTGTTATTTTTAGAAGTTAAAATTTAGAGATTTGTTTTATTCGTAGATATATATATATAAAGTCATATGACCATAATGAAAAACAAGAACTTGAGTATTTTTCATATATTTATTTCATATGATATATTATATTTGGATAATTGTACTTTAAGGTAATTTTATGATGCAAAATCATTTTTATATGGTTGCATCCAAACAAGTTAAAGATTATTTTTTATAAAAAGTAATTTTTTTAATGGTAAACAAACACAAAATAGCTTATGATTTTTTTTATAATCTCTAAAAATTAATCTCTAAATTATTTAATGTCAAAATCACTTATTTTTTAATCTGTAACAAACGGGCCCTTAATACATTAAAAACTAAACACAATAAATTCAAAATTCATGTATATAGTTTTTTTTTTTATATAACAAAATTCATGTATATAGTCAGGTTGGTTGGTGGTATTATTGGTGATTGATATGCATGTAGTGTTGTAGCTGATTAATATACACCACTGTAGTAGGCATAGTCATATTTAATGAATGAGAAAATGTGAGAAAAATGAACTGTGTATGATTTATCTACTATTCAAAATTTAATTTTCAATGCGGCCGAAAAATATATTATTTTTTTAATATAAATTAAATGATATATTATTTGTGTTTTTATCATATCTTTACTAGCCAAAAACAAATCATATCTTTAATTAAAAAATAAGCATCATATGTTTCAAAGAACAAGCAAAAATTCATAAATGACGACAAATAAAAACCTTAATATTTTGTCAAAAAAAAAACCTTCATATTTCCTTGTTTTTGAGACATGGACACAATACCATTGTACTATTTCGAGATAAAAGTATATTCATTCAATATTAGTGTAAGTTACATCAATTTTCTCTTCAAAGAAAAATCTGAAATATCTCAAAATTTGATGCAACTTTACAATAAAACATTAAAGAGCTTATTTGACATTGCATATCTTAAGAGAATAAATTTATATATTTATAACATCCAAAGAGTTTTAAGGTCAGAATCCAAAACAAGAAAATGGTTTTTAAAATCAACTCCAAACAGGATCTTGTTTTCTACTAAGACAAAAGCAACCATACCAATTAACATCTCCTGATAAATTCATACAATTATTTAACAACAATGAAGCATGATGGGAGCTATTTTATTCTTCAATGCTCACAATGTTTTTGACTTGGCAGGGGCAGGAGGAAGCAACTGCATTAGAGACCAACCAGAGATCATTGTTAGTGAATGTAAATACTCCTAAGTATAATTGCAGCACAAAAAAAACTGTGGCCCTTCAACGATCTAAATATTTTGATTTTAGTAACTATACGCGAAAGTGCAAATAAATACAAAGGTCTTATCATATTTCACCATCTTGGCCAGTAGGATGACAATTATTGCATATACACGTGGAATATCTAGGAAGACATCCTTCCAACGACAATACACGAAGTGCATACGCACACTCAATCTACCTTGGAGGCACAAGCATGTTGAACGCACTCTTCATGATGCAAGTGTCGCATTTATAAACGTTCACTCCCCCAACGAGGCAATAATAGTTTCCCCCACACATAACACAATTCCTCGCAATGTCGCTCTTAGGTAAACAACACATGAACAACTCTGACTCATTTGTACCACCGGTAGGATAGTCGCTATTTAGAAATTTGTATACATTTGATATAGTTTATAATATATAGATAAAAACTCAATAGCTAGCTGTGATTGACCAGTTGGAGGGTGAAAAATGACAGAGACAGAGTGAGAGGGAAGCCTAAATGCTGTTCTATTGTTTTTTTTATTACAAAGTTCATAAAATTTACTCGCAAAAAGGCCAAATGTTTGAACTTTAAGGGCTATTTTGGATTTTTATTTATTTATTCTGATGTGCAGCACTATAGCAACTGCTATGGCTGCTACTTTGTGTCTTTTAGCGACAACACTGGCATAATAGCTTACCAGTGGTGTTAATAGCGTGCTATCTGCATTGGTACACATAGAACATAGATACAAACTTTTATGGACTCCAAGGAAAATAGGTAGCAAACTCTAAATATACTTAGCAAGAAGCAAGCACCTGATAGCAAGATATTAGAGATGAAACAAATCCAAATGCCCCAGTAACACGGGGAGTGACTTTCTCGGGCGCAAGCTGAAGCAGTCCAACTGCTACCACTGTATCAATTCCTGCTTTGATAAGTGCTAGAGTCCTCTCATTTGACTTCTTTAGCTTGGCCTGGTATTGCTCATTCTACATCCATGGTAATGAGTAATAAAGGTAAGGAAGCATTTAAAGACAAACCAAAAATAGAAACTTTGAAGAATTTAAAGACAAACATGGACAACATACATCATATTTATTGCTGTTCTTGATTTCTTTCTCTATTTTCTTCATTGATCCAGAGAGTCTTCCAAGCTCCCCAATCTGATCAAACGCATAAAATGTCATACACAGGTTTAGAAAAGATAAGAAATAAAAAGGGTATGATCGGTGCATGCATATGTGTTGGCACCGATTAGGAAGGTATGCATAAGCCACAAACCTCAACCAAGGAAGTACATATTGAGGAACCCAGCCAACAGTAGAGAGAAATCCGGCCAAGTAGTTCGGTGCGTTCTTTATTCTGTAGTTACACAATAAAAATTTTGTTGGATGGTATTCGCGTGTAATAACATAGAAACAAACAACAGGATGATAATGAAAACATTAATTTCTTACCTCTACGATACCGGTTCTACCAAGCCACACAAATTGATCAAGAAACAAGAAAGTGGACAGTAATGCATTCTTGGACTGGGAAAAAAAAAACATTCAACAAGACATTAGGAAAATTAATTAAAGATTAAAAGGGATAATGTTGTAAGAGTTTTCATTTTTCATACCTTTCCCAACAGAATTATGGGAAGGGGAGTACCCTGTGGTGTTGGACTTATCAGAGCATGCAGGTCATTGACAAACTGCAAGTAAAGAGGTGAAGTATAAGAGCGACTATTATTACATGAACTGATTATTCACAACATCATTTTCTATGCCAGAATATCTATTTGAATGTTATAAATGGATAATACTAAACAAAGCAAAGTATTTGACATTGTCTAATTTATCCTTTTAGAATTTCTATTGGTTTCTCGGAACCATATGCATACTACAAATCTTATCTTCTTTAAACAAATCAGTCAAAGAGGATATTCCACCATAAACTGTGTACAAAAAAATAGGCAAAAAGATGTGGCTGAAGGGTCTAGCATGATTTTGAAAGAAAAAGAAAATTAATCTAACCTTAAATAGACGAAAAACTTTTCGTGCTAAGCTGGTTGTTTTGTCTACATTCTGCGCTTTACCAGGTTGCCCGTTACTCAAGAATTTGGAACCATATTGTATTGCTCTGCATATCTTGTCCCTTGCCTCGGCCTTGTTCAAATACAAAACAAGAAGGCCAAGTTCTGCCCTAGTTGCATCCAATGTACTCATTTTCTATGATAATTAGTAACCACTGCCATAAACAAAATCAATCAACAGTTCATATTAAATGAAGAGGGCAAATAGTTTTAGATATATAAATCTTACTTTCCAATTCCATAACAATGTTTTCAAAGAAAAATACAGTGCCATATAAAAAATTGTTAAACAAATAAGCAGAATGCAATATAATTCATAATCAAAAGAATAACCACAAAGCTAGTATCAAAAAAATTGATTCAACCAGATCAAGTTAGGATAAGTTATTCGGTGGGCCTGAGGGGAGCTACATAATATTTTGTTAAAGACGGGTCAGCAACTCAATTTTCAGCAACTTCTGTAGATTTAGTTGATGAGATGACAGTTCATATCAATTGAAGCTACATCGTGTTAATTTGGCATATCTAGCTGCAATAATACACTCATCGTTACCGACATCACACTGCAACAAAGAAACACCTCATTTTATGCCCCCCTTTACATGAGCTCATATGCTTCTTACAACACAATCAAGCAAGGGTTTAGCCTCCTTCAGTCCTTGCTAGGCCAATGAGGATTGACAGTCCAATGTAAGTGATACCACAAGACATCAAAGAAAGCAGTAATGAGCAAAATATTTTTATGTATGAATCTTTCTGCCAGACGCGTAAAGCACCCCCTATTTTTCTTGGATGTATTTAGCCTAGGTTATTTTCTATTCTTCTTTTTTTTTTTTTTTGTTAAACTCAATCCAAACCCAATTTTGATTTCCTTGGCGGATGACATTGACTCTCCACTCCACCAAACGAAATACCTATTCCTTGCTTCATATTTTCCCGAATTTCCATCATACCGCTCTAATCCAATCTTACAAATAATATTCAGAGCACTCAACAACAAAAGGTTATTTATTTTTATTTTTCACTTCATGGGATCGACCGCATGAATTAAATGGTGTCCCTGTCATTTGTCCTAAAAAGGAAGATATCTTCAAAACCTCGTCCTTGGAAGTATATAGTGACAACCAAGATGATATCTAGTGAGGGTGGAAGAAAATTCCACCATTACATTATCCCTTCCAAAATTGGCTACTATAGGGATGTTCTTCAAACAATATAATACATATTAGTTAGTAACTACGAAGCACCGACACAGATAACAACATGTTAACACCAGTAATAATTTGAGAAAATTAACTAATCGAATCCACATATGTCAGTGTCAAACACCGGACACGCTTTTAATTTGAAGAGTCGGTACTACATGGGTTAGTAAGGCAATCCAAAGGTCTGATTCGCAAGTTCAAAGGCAAAAACGAGGGTTATTGCTTATTAGCAAGAACAGAAGAATTTGATAGATATCAATAGGTTGACCTAAGGTTACTCAAATTCACCTAAAAGAACAATCTTCCTCTCTCTATGCCAAATCATTGAAACCAATAAGCAAATAAAGGCATCAACATCAAAGTTTATATATAAATAAGAGAGTTACAAAAATATTCAAACAACTTTCACCAAATCAACCCAACAGTGTAATATTTCAAATAAGACAACAAGCATCAAAAGAACATCTAGTCATCAATCAAATCATATTAAGGTTCCTTCCTATGTTACAAACAACAACATCATATGAGTGACAACCTCAAAATCTTCCATTTCCCAGCAACAAAGCATATTATTATTACATAACATCATAAAACTATAATAATAATCATAATAGTAGCAAAACAAAACCATCAAAGCAAATCAAAAAATTTCAACAACCCAATTTCTAAATCTTAATTCATAATCAAAACAACACACCATCAAGCTGACCCAAAATCAAAATTGACACACCCCACCTTAAAAGATTCAAACTTTTGTATTTAAAATTGCAAAGTCAAAAGGATCCAAAAACTGGGGCACGTGAATTCCCTATTCTATATACTAATGATTAAACAAAGACAAAGAAAATATTCTTGAAGAAAGAGAGAGTACCGAGAAAAATGGCAAGAGAGAAAATAGTGTTGGATAATCACACACAGAGAGAGAAGGAGAAAGAAAGTTTGATATGATTTGGGCTTTGTAAGAGAGAAAGATAGAATTGTGATAAGGGCTTGTTTGGTTGTGTATTTTTTTCCCAAAATAAACAAAACAAAAATGGATTATTGTGATTTTGTTTTGGCACAATATGGAGTAATATTGTATGGAAAATTGTTAAGCCGTTCGATGAGTACTATGTCAATTGGTCATACCTTATTGGGTATGGATTTGAGCTGTCTATTGGGATTTGCAACTTGTACCACTCTCTTCAAAGCCCATTAAAAGATACTAGTAGAGGAAGCCGGATAAATGTTTAAGATATTGAACAAATTTTATGTTATATAATTTTTGATTGAGAAATTGTTATTTAAGTGATTCAGACAATTTGTGTCAAGATAAAAGTTGTCGCGGTGGAAGATAAAAATATATATTTTTGTCCAGCAGTTTGACCCCTCAGTTTGTCCAATCTCAGTAACATTTTAAAATCAAACACATTACAACTAAAGTTGTTATATCCGATCTCTTAATTTTTTAGCAGATCAAATGTATAAGAAAAGTACTCTCTCTTCAGTGATTATTATAAATAAATTTGACTTTTCTTTTTTTTAATACATTTGATTATTAATGTATTTAGACAATAGTCAACAAAAAAAACTCAAAAATACTTATAATGGTGATCGAAGTGAATACATAAGATAAGTTATCTAATCCCAAATAAATTTTATTATAGTTGTTTAATTATGACTAATCTTTATGGAAGTATATTTATTTGTAATACACATAATCTACTAGAGAAAAGTTTAGTACATATTTTTGTCCAAAAAAAAAAGTTTAGTACATATACAAGCTTTCCTGGGTAAAATATGCAAGTGCATCTGAACCCTTCAAATAACTATTCATGAGATCATGAGGCATGAATTTACTAAGCATGTGGAAAGGAAACTTATCATAAAGATTAAAAAGATTAAAGAAAAATAAGATGTATGTTGGATGTAGCCTAAATTTATAAACTCAAAATGTTTCCAAAAAAAAAAACATATCAGAGACAGAGAATAAACAAAATTTAAATATTTATATATAATGTAACACTGATTACATACAATACATGGATTAGCAAGCTTGTGCATTCTACATTATACAGTCTTAGCTATTTTGCATCATGATTAAAAAAAAAAGGATGCAACATTTTTTTACACTATTTCTTGCCAAACAAACTTCTTAATTTCCCTCTTTCCAATCTCTCATGTAGCTTTTTAGCTCCTGGAATATCCATCTCAGTAAGTTTCTTCAAATATCCAATAGCACCATATGAGATCATTAGCTTCTTACATTTCTTACTTGAAGAAATCAATCCTAGGCAAGTAACTGCATATTTTTTTGCATTGTTTTGAGGACTTGGATCAAGCAACTGAACCAAATTCGGCACACTTTTATCATCCTTTTTAACTTCTCTTCTGTTATAAGACACGGTCATTAAGCTTGCTAATGCTTGTGCAGCGATTTCTTTAGCGCTGTTTTGTTTTGCCTCGAGCATCTTAACAAGGAGAGGTATGCAACCGGCTTCGCCAATCAATTTTTTCATCTCGGTTGAGCTGCATACTCGGCAGATTGCTGATGCAGCAGCTTGTTGTGCTCCTGAGGATCCGGATTTCAATACGTGAACTAAACGAGGAAGTAATCCTAACGAAACCAAAGTTGTCTCAGAAACCGATCCAACCAAATTTCTTAACGCCGCGACTGCAGATTCTTGAGGAAGTGGACCATCAAGATAAGCTAAGAGACTCCGAACACCACCTTCCAATACAACACTTCTTTTTAGACTCTCATTGCTTGCAGTGAGATTCTGCAAACATTCCGCGGCATATCCTTTGGAACCTAACAACATTCCACAAGTTAATAAAGTGATCATAACCCTAACGACCCCTTCTTCAGCCAAGACCTGTCTCACCTCAGGAACAGCTGATATATTCTTCAATGTACAAGCTGCAGCAGCTTGCGAAACAGAATCGCCGGTTCGACAAAGCTCAACAAGCGGACAAACGCCACCGTGTCCGACTATTTCATGCGATGTTCCAGACGACATTGATAACCTCTGTAACGATATTGCAGCCTTTTCTTTACCTACAGCACTTCCTGATTCAACGAGTCTAATAAGAGGTGGAAGAACTCCTTCAGAAACTAACCAATCCTCGCAGCTACCTGATTCCGCAAGCGAGCATATAACAGTAACCGTTTTCTCTCTTATCCTTGTTGATGTTGCTGTAAGCAATTGAACCAATGCAGCAATATTGCTCCTACTCATAACAGCCAAAACATTCTTCTCATCTTCTTTCATAACCTCAACAACACTGTCCAACGCTTTGTGCTTCGCTTCTAAGTGACCGATCTGAAGCCGTGCAAGTAACTCCCTTATGTTGTTGTGTGCCGCGGAATCTGATTGATCCACAGAACCCGACACGGACGACGCTGTCAACGGCAAAGTAGCCTCACCGAGCATACCGGTTTTGATCAAAAGTCCACAATCACGTAAATTCAAATCCATTTTCCCGATTAATGCATCTAGATCACTCTGCATCTGAAGCTTACCTTCATATTTCTCCTTCAAACATAACTCAGCCGATTCGATCGTGCTTCTGAGTGAATTCGACACAGCCTGCAATTGTTCCTTGCAAAGAGCATTCTTAGAGAAACATGGATGGCTTGATAAATTTGATAACATGGATGGAATCTGTTCTAATCTAGAAATAATCATTTTCCATCTAGTAGGAAAACTTTTAACCTCTCTTGCTTTATCAAGAGCAATAGGAACAAGTTCCTTTGCATGTAACAACCAATCTTCTGTTGAACAACTTGCATCAACTGCAACAACAACTTCCACCATGATCTTGATTTGGTAAAAGCAAAATAGATGATTATCACTAAGAAACTGCCACAACAAATGAAATTGCAAGAAAATCAAGCCTTGAAATGAAAGAAATGATCAAAGATGGCAATTTGCAAATAGAAAAATTGATAATAATTGACATAGAAAAATTTAAAAAAGGTTGTGGAGCAGTTGCAATCATGCATAAAATAAAATCCTTAAATTATAAATTAAGATTCCAATAGAAAAATTGTGAAGCACAAAAGAACAAATGGTCCAAACAAATTTCTAGAATCTCTTATGATATACTATAATCAATTCAATTCACACAAAGCTTGTTTACTTAAAACATGACTTGGCCAACAAATCTGAAGTACCTAAACATGTCCCACTAGTCTTTTCTCTTACTTTAGCATATCATCATTTAAAGCCCCTAAAAAATTAAATTCAGGATCAAATTTTATTTTGACACCAAATATTATTAGTTGATTTGTATGATCCGACGGCTTATATTTATTTACTTATAAGCTCTTGCATCAAACGAAATCGTTTGATGTTAAAATAAAGTTTGACACCTGATGTCAACAGATACTTACTCAAAAAATTACATCCATATATAATATCATATATCATATCCATAACAAATTAAAAATTAATATAACTAATCAATGGTTTTCTTAATGAATTAACTAACTATCAATAATGCAATCTAGCAGATATTTTAATCAAATTCCAAAAGCACCCTTTTAAGTACAAATGTAATATTGGTAATTTAGCACTCTTTCTAAGGATAAATTGGTAAATTCAACAAAAAAAACTCTAACTTTACTTTTCAACCATGAAAGTTATGGTTCTGAGTCTGACATATCAAGTGTTAAGTAGAAATCTTAGCTTAGCTTAGCTGTGTTTCTTCCAATTATCTTCTCATAAATATGAGAAAAGGAAAGGTTTTCCTTCTAAAGAAAAGACACAAGTCTCTATCCACAGTTGTATACTTGTATTGTATACGTAAAATGAATAATCACCAGAAAAATAATTGAATTTTTTTTAATTATGTACCTGAAATTAAATTGACTTGTCAAATATCAATGAATTTATAACTCTTGTTCTTCATTTTGTTTCTGTAAAACACAAAACAAAATATAGTTAACATAAAATAAAATCTAACTACAATAAAGACAAAATTTATATAATTTTCAACAAAAAGAAAAATAAAAAGGAAGAAAAAGAGAACTACTTTTATTTTCACAAGCATGAGATTAAAGCAAAGAACCATAACATTAACAAAAGAGAAAAGGTTCAAAGACCAAACCAACCAACCTTAAAGAACCAGCAACTGATTAAAAGCAAAACAACCCAGTTTGGCTTGATCTCCAAACTTCACAACTCTCTCTCTCTCTCTCTCTCTCTCTCTCTCTCTCTCTCTCCTAGAATAATCCATGAAGACAACACATTATGATCTTGATAAAAAACGTGTCTTTCATACTCCAAAGACACTTAGACAAAGACCCAGAAACAGTTTTCTCAAAATCAGAAAAAACCCATAAATGTTTTCAGCTTCTTAATTGAGAAACAGACACAAAATACACATAATCTTATTTAAAAATACTACTTTCTTTTCAATATTGAAAAAAATTAGAAGAATCTTCCAAGTAGAGCTAAGAATTAAACAAGCTTCACACACACACTTGAGTACAAAACATGAAACAATCACAGTTTCAGTTTTACTTTCACATACACACAAAACAGTTCAAAAATGAAACTTTTTTCTCTCTCTAAAAATGGAAGATAATGAATGTGTCAGTGTTGTTATCTCACAAAGATTCTCTCTGTAAAAAAGAAGTGTTATTTTACTCTGTCAACAACGGCGAAGACACGTTTGATGAATGGATGATCCAACGGCCATGGTTTAATCTTATTACGACAGCCAATGCGACCGTTGGGATTGGATTTGATGATCTTTGAATAGTCAGAAATTTTATAGTAGTAACTACTTTTGTTTTTTATGGATTAACAAGTCATTTTCAATAGGAAAATGAGGATGGTACATAAAAAAATGGATTTGATGATCTTTGAATAGTCAGAAATTTCAATATGTTTTTTTTTATCATGTGTGTTTATTTATTTTTGGATACATTTATCCGTTTTTGGGTACATCAGAAATTATGTGTATTTTGTAAAAATGTAATAGAGAGAAAAATATACAGTGACTCTCAATATTTTAATGTTTAATACAATTGTTTGTTGCGTCAAAAAAAAAAATACAATTGTTTGATAGTTAGTCACTTAAAAAAACATTTCGGCGAGTAGTGTACTTAGGAGTGAAAGTGGAACAGACAAAACTAATACTAATGTAACCGATGATCCAAACTGATTCAAACCGGAAAAAAAAAACCAACCTTTTTTGGTTTGGATAAAAAACTGAATCGAACCGAACTAAACCGAATTAGTTTGGTTCAGATCTCGGATGAACCGATGAACCGAACCGACCATCTTATATAGTCCATTTTACTCATGTTTTGACAAGCTCAAACTACATTCACATTTAAGACAAAACACGCAAGTAGAAGCAGAACACACACAACACAAGTAAACAAAGAAACTATGTTATTGTTTATTTAATTTATGTTATTATTGTAAGTCGTTTGAAAAATAGAGCTTAAAATATATCGTGTTTGAAAAAATAATAGCAAATATTATACCCAAAAAACAAAATATTGTGAACCGAGTATAGTATCCGATCCAAACCGACTAGTTCGGATCGGATTCATTTTCGAAAACCAAACCGACCTAAACCGAACCAATTAAAAGTTTATTGGTTCGGACATAAAATTCACTCAAAAATCGATCCAAACAGGTCTAATTACACCCCTAAGTGTACTAATTAGAAATTTTAACTTTAATAAGAATAAATGGATTATTCAATATTCGAAACTCAACTCTTACACATAAAATGTGAAGTTAAATTATAAGACAAGTCACTTAAAATTTTTGTTTACGCCTACAAATATTTTAAATTGTTAGTCAAAAACCATTAGGGGTTAGACAATATTATAGTCAAGTGAAGGACATTAACTATAGGGCAACAATCATCTCTCCATAATTTTTTTACACCGATAAGTTTGTGTGTCCATTTACAGTACCGTTCACTTATTTTTTTTTAAGATCAAAGATATACGTGATAAAAAAAATGAAGGTCTAGATTTCATTTTTTTTATCACTTATACAGTTGATCGTCAAATGAAGGACATTAACTACAGGGCAATGATCATCTCCCCTGAATTTTTTTACCTGATAAGTTAATGTGTCCATCTATAGCACCGTTCACTTGTTTTTTTAATATCAAAAGTATAAGTGATAAAAAAATGAAGGTTCAGATTTCACTTATACGTTTAAAAAATAATCAGCTGGTACCTTATAAAATCAAATCGGTATATGAATCTTTATTTTTGAGGTTCATAAAATAAATATTGTATTTATTTCAAAATTAGACCGTTACGGCTCATTATTTTTCAAAAATTGATAAAGGGAAACATTAAAAAATAATGAGCTCTAACAGTCAAACTTTAAAATAAATACAATATTCATTTTATAAAACTCAAAAATTAAGATTCTTGACTTCAAAGAAATTGCTTTAAGAAATAAGATTTTTTCTTTTCAATAAGCTATTAGAAATGAGAATTGATGTTGTAAAACGAAATCAAACATATATAAAAATTATTTGTTTCATTTCTAAAAAAGTATAAGTACTTCTAAATTGTCCTATGAACATGAACTGTATGCATAAATTGGATTTTGAATTATGGTACGTCCACTTATATATTTTTATTGGAGTGAAATTCTAACTACTAAACTACTATTTGACAAAAAAAAAACTTATAAATTAAGGAGAAGTTTTTTTTTTGAAACAGCAAAAGGTAATATATATTATAATGAAAACTAGACTAACACAAGATGTGCTTCATCTAGAGGTAGAATACAAAAGTAGCAACATAGAAAGTTCGAAAAGCAGACATAAAGAGGTAGGCGGGCAAATCAAGTGCCCATCCATCCTAAACAAGTTAAAGGCTTGGTACACCACAAACCAAAAACGGTAGATACATCGAAACATTTTGACTTTAGCCACCACCAAGTGTGAAGCTTAATTTGTTCAATCACCATATGCACTTCGAAGACCTTATTCTGAAAAATACATTCATTCCTGGCTTTCCAAATTAACCAAATAGTCGCCAACCACAGAAGCTGAAAGATATTTTTAGGCTTAATCCCGGGTATCTGAAGATCAGTGAACTGAAGAGCATGAGGAATAGCCTGTAATTGCAACGCTCCATTGATACCGAGCCAATTTAACACCCCACTCCAAACTGCATAAGACTTGTCACAAGCAAAAAAGAGATGAGAAAGGGACTCCCGAGAAGAACAACCAAGACTACATAAATGGGCTCCGTCAGCAAGGATTCCGCGTCTGATGAGATTATCTCTGGTCGGAAGACGATCACGGAAGAATCGCCAAGCAAAAACAGATACCTTCACCGGAACGTGCTTATGCCACGGCAACTGAATAACAGAGTCAGGAATAGGATCTGCAATAACCTGACTAGTCAAGGACACATAAGCTTCGCGGACAGTGTAAGAATCAGAATGAACACCATGTCAGCGCCACCTGTCAGACACTAGAGGTTGCAGAGTAAAATTATGTAAAAGAACACAACAGTCAGATAACAATTCCTCCTCCCAAGCAAACAGCGGTCTCCGCCAATTCCATCCCCCACCCCCAATCCCCCATCCCCTTCGACACATATCACCGACAATCACCTGAGGCTCGACAAAAATACTAGCTAGCCTTGGAAACATTTCTCTCAACACCATGCCCTTCCCCAACCATGAGTCAAACCAAAAAGAGGTAGTTTCCCCATCACCTACACCTACTCGTTTAGAAAGAAAACTTCCAAACCAGCCCATGACACCATTAAAATCACCCCTACCGAGACTTGTAAAATTTTTCCACCATAAGGATGCCCTATGCCCTCCATCCCTAATCACACCGCCCTCCACCCCATATTTATGCTCAAGAACACTACGCCAGAATCCCCTCTCCTCAGTTTTCACTCGCCAACACCATTTACCCAGTAAAACTAAGTTAAACTCCCGCATCTTCCAAATCCCCAACCCCCCTTGACTTCTATCACAACACACTTTATTCCATAACACCCAATGAACCTTTCGTGCTTCCGGATCCCCGCCCCATAAAAAAGATTTAAAAAGAAATTCAATGGCAGAGATAATACCTGATGGAGCTTACTAATTAAGGAGAAGTTGAACCAAACAAACAATAAATGCTTAAGCATTTAAGCGAGTTTGCTAATTTTTTTGGTCAAGACCTGTGTTTCTACCATCAAATGCAGTGACTATTCCTCTCGTTGGATTAGAGTTTACTAATTTAATATAAAGAGAAAATATTTATTATGTTTGTTTAGTTTGAAACAAGTATCTTTTGTTCGTATCTGCAGAGATTAATCCAACCACAAAAGATGTTTAAAACTCTCTCTTAAAAAAATTTAACACTACTGCATTTCCCGGATTAATTTCGATCTCAGAGTAAGTAGTATTTATTTATCTATTTTTGAGTAAAAAGTAGTATTTATTATGTATTACAGTACAAATGATATTTGATTTTCTTGTAAGAAAATAACATATAATTTTTGTTAAATTAATAAGTCTAACCAAAACGGTGCGTTTTACTTCACTTTCAATTTCAATCCACGACGATGAACATTGAACCCTTCCCTTAAACCCTAAACACCATAAACCTCCATTCCCGCCACACTCTCTTCTCCCAAACTAAACCCTAAACAATGAACTTCCGATTCGAAAACCTTCTCGGAGCACCATACAGAGGAGGCAACACCGTCATCTCCAACAACACCCTCCTCCTCTCCCCCGTCGGCAACCGCGTCTCCGTCACCGACCTCCGCAAATCCCAAACCACAACCCTCCCTATTCAATCCTCCTCAAACATCTCCCGCATCGCCGTTTCCCCCGACGGCACTTTCCTCCTAACCATCGACGACAAAAATCGCTGCCAATTCATCAACCTCCGCCGCCGCGCACTCCTCCACCGTATCACATTCAAACACCGTGTCGGCGCTGTTAAATTTTCACCCGACGGTGGACTCATCGCTGTTGCTGTCGGTAAACTTGTTCAGATTTGGCGGTCGCCGGCTTTTCGTAGAGAGTATTTTCCGTTTGAGTTAGTTAGGACTTTTGCTGATTTTCATGCTAAAGTTACTGCTTTTGATTGGAGTCCTGATTCTAATTACTTGCTTGTAGCTTCTAAGGATCTTACTGCGAGGATTTTGTGTTTGAAGAAATTTAAGGGTGGTTTTAAGTATAAGCCTTTTTTGTTTTTAGGTCATAGGGATTCAGTTGTAGCTTCATTTTTCGGCGTCAATTCTAAAACTAATAAGGTTAGTAAGGTTTATACTGTTACTAGGGATTGTTTTTTGTTAAGCTGGGGTTTTACTGAGGACGCGGAAGAGCCTCTATCGCCGGGGACACCGGAAAGAGATTTGGAAGGTGATTTGATGAATGTGGATGATGATGGTGATGTGAAGAAGAGGAAGGAACGTGAGGATGAGGTTGAGGATGGGGGATATTTATGTAAAGGGAAATGGGAGTTGTTGAGGAAGGATTGTTTTAATCAAGCGCCGTCCAAGGTTTCGGCTTGTGATTATCATAGAGGGTTAGATATGGTGGTTGTTGGATTTTCTAATGGTGTATTTGGGTTGTATCAGATGCCGGATTTTGTGTGCATTCATTTGTTGTCTATATCTAAGGCGAAGATAACTACTGCTTTGTTTAATGATCTTGGAAATTGGATGTCGTTTGGCTGTGCTAAACTTGGTCAGCTACTTGTGTGGGAATGGAGGTCTGAGAGTTATATTTTGAAGCAGCAGGGTCATTACTTTGATGTAAATTGTGTTGCATATTCGCCTGACTCTCAACTCCTTGCTACTGGAGCAGATGATAATAAAGTGAAGGTATTCAACCGCTTTTTCATCGCACCTTTGATTGATTGTGTGCATTCTTATATTCTAATTCTTCTTTTCTCCGTGCTTTTGAGAATTTACTTGGGCATTCAAGAATAGCTACTTAGCTATTTTATCAGAAATTGGGTTGCGAAAATTGGAAAATTGTATTTGGCTCTGCTAATTAATATGTGCTTTGAATTTCTTACATAAAGTATGTGGCTTATGTTTGCTGCAAGAGACATGTTTAGAGCACAAACACTGAATAAATTGATCATGATGATATAATGTCACCAGAACATGTTTATTGTGCAGTAGTCAAATATTGATTTGTATAAAACTCGGATATAGGAAAGTTTCGCATCTTGAATAAGTTGTATTATTTTAATATGGATGTGTAATTTTATTAGTCAGAGTGCGCAGCTACATTTGATTTAGTATAAATATACACATTTAGGTAGGGTGTTTCACACTGCATCTTTAATTATCTGTGCATATTACATGATTTTAGGAATGAATTCAACGAAAATTTGATCTTGTCTGCTTCAGGTTTGGACTGTTTCCTCGGGCTTTTGCTTTGTTACGTTTACTGAGCACACTAATGCTGTTACGGCTCTGCATTTTATGGCAAGTAACAATTGCCTGCTCAGTGCATCTCTTGATGGGACTGTTCGTGCATGGGATTTATTACGCTATCGGAATTTCAGAACATTTACCACCCCTTCTTCAAGACAGTTTGTTTCTTTGGCAGCAGATCAAAGTGGTGAAGTTATATGTGCGGGCACTTCAGATTCCTTTGAGGTAACCATTTCACAAAAGTTAGGTGCTTTCTGATTATATCGATATTTATTTCTGTATTTTTAACCTTTTATGGTCAATGATATGCGCAACAGATTTTTGTTTGGTCGATGAGAACTGGCCGCTTGTTAGATGTGCTTAGTGGTCACGAAGCTCCTGTCCACGGGCTAGTATTTTCTCCAACAAATGTGAGTTAACTTTTCTTCCATGAGGAGTGCTAACAAAAAAACTCTTAACCACACATTTTCCAACACACACTCTTTTATTGGTTACAATTCATGTGTGTCCCCTCAAAGTATGCAAGTCCCGTATAAATGTGGCGTGACTCGTGAATTTCTACCAATTAAAAAGAGTGTGTTTGAAAATGTGTTTAGAGAGTGTGTTACTAGCATTATTCTAATTCCTTGCCAACACCCCATAGTATTATCAAATGTGATGCTAACTATTGTCTCAACTCTTGCTTGAAATATGATAAAAGAGATAACTGTTAAAGTTCGTATTTTATATGTTTTTTTCATTGACTAAGATACTGATACTTAGTATTATTTCCTTTCTCTTTGTGCAGGCTGTTTTGGCTTCATCATCATGGGACAAGACTGTTCGGTTGTGGGATGTCTTTGATGGAAAAGGAGCAGTTGAAACATGGCCTCACACTCATGATGTTCTCACAGTTGTATATCGTCCAGATGGAAGGCAGGTTGCTTGCAGTACATTGGACGGGCAAATCCATTTTTGGGATCCAATAGATGGTTTACTGATGTATACCATAGAAGGTTCTAGAGATATTGCTGGAGGTCGTCTTATGACTGACCGTAGAACAGCTGCTAACAAAAGTACAGGGAAGTTTTTCACAACCTTGTGTTATTCAGCTGATGGAAGCTACATATTAGCTGGGGGCAGTAGCAGATATATCTGCATGTATGATGTTGCCGATCAGGTTGGTTTGCATGTATTTTATATTCCTATTCTTGTCACGTTGAATTTTGCATATCTAAAAAAGCAGCATATGCATATGAACTGTTGATTGAATCCCAAAAAATGCATTTTCTAGTAAAGCTTCTTCTTTGTTGATTCACAACACATTTGCTCTGAGGTTGAGACTAACATATGGATGGTATAGATTAGGGGGATGTTTGGAGACAGCTTAATTAATTGTTTATTCAATAGGAGCTTATCATATAAGAGTACAGTTTATGTATATGTTCTTCTATTCAAGATGAAATTAGGGTGAACTATATAAGCTGTCTCAAGGATCATATGAAATTAGCTGAAAACAACCTATGAAACTTATCATAAGCTGTTTATGCTATCTCTTCTGCCTTGTTGTTTGTGTATTGTCTTAACATTTTATGTTGTTATCATTTGCATTCCTTGTCTGTATGTGCTGTAAATTATTGTGTGTTAAATTTCATTTTGGATGCATATTTAATATTTACTAGTCTAAACCATTTAATTTATCATGATTTGTGGTACAGTTCTGTTTAGTAATTGGATTCTCTTTTGTACAGGTATTGCTGCGACGTTTCAAGATAACTCATAATCTTTCATTAGATGGAGTGCTTGACTTTTTAAACTCAAAGAATATGACTGACGCTGGCCCTCTAGATTTGATTGATGATTATAACAGTGACATTGAAGAAGGTGTTGAAAGTCAAACACGAGGGAAATTAGGATTAGATTTACCAGGATCTGTGGCTAACCGTGGAAGACCTATTATTCAAACAAAAAGCCTTAGAATTGCACCTACTGGGCGGAGTTTTGTAGCAGCAACAACCGAGGGAGTTTTAGTTTATTCTGTTGATGAATCATTCATATTTGATCCAACTGACTTAGACATAGATGTCACACCAGAGGTACTGTTTTTCCCGGATGTCAATTTTTTCTCATATTTCTTCTTGAAAGACTATAGATTAATCCACTTTGAAATAAAAGATTATCACAAAAACTATTTTCTGTACAAAATCTTTATTTTGATTGTAGGAAGAGAACACATTTTTCCTTTTATATTGTGGATTTTATCATGCCTTCAATTTTACATTTGCGACCCTGTAAGAATATAATACTTCGATTTTTCAATAGATTTTGGTAATATACAACGTAAATTTTCCTTTGCTCCACCTAGCTATATATGATGATACTTCGATTTTTCAATAGATTTTGGTAATATACAACGTAAATTTTCCTTTGCTCCACCTAGCTATATATGATGATACTGCTTTACTGCTCTATATGAGTATATCTTCTTTCGACGTTATTCGTAACATGGGCTTGCATTGGTCAACAGGCTGTTGATAAAGCTATTAATGAAAATCAACCAAGTAGAGCATTGATCCTTAGTCTTCGCCTAAATGAGGACTCTTACATTAAAAAGTGTATATTTGCTGTTAGTCCAGCGGATATTCCAGCAGTAGCCACATCAATCCCATACAGATATCTCCAGCGATTAATTGAGGCACTTGCAGCTCTTCTAGAAAACTGCCCACATTTGGAGTTCATACTTCGATGGTCTCAGGTATTCTTTACTTGCTTAAATAAAACATATATATGCAGTGGAACCGATGAGAGTGTTGGAAGAACAAATCTTAACAAATAATAACTCAATCATAAACTCTATTTTAACCATTTGCTTACGGTTATAAGGTTAAGATTATCTCCTTTTTTGTAGCTTAATAATAGGATTTGTTTATTTTGCATTCTATAGAAAAATTATTGTATTATGAAACTCTATAAACCTATCAGCGTCATAAAATCGTTCAATTGGATATGTTAATTTTGTATTAACTTGTACAAGTATAAAAATTTGCATGTGGTATCAGTTGATCCTATCATATCTGGCTGTTCTATAAATTGATCTTTATCTTTGTTATGGCAGGAGCTCTGTAAAGTCCATGCAAATTCTATTCAGCAGAACTCTAGAAATTTGCTCCCATCACTAAAATCCTTGCAGAAATCCATTACTAGTATACATCAGGATCTTGCCGATACATGCTCCTCTAATGAATACATGCTGCGATATTTATGCTCTTCCAGCGCCAGTAAATAATTGAAAGCCACACTTCACATGTGGGATTTTAGTAGGCTTTGATCGAGAAACTGTCTACCCTGATTTTATTATTTTAATACGGTAATGTTGAGCACCATTGGGTTGTAGCAACCCCTGAGAAATCAAAAGCAAGATTCGTTATAGCATGGCCTCATGCCAAACTAACTTCACAGCATCCTTTCAAGGACTTTTCCTTTGAATACCAATTTTGTTCCTGGAAGACGTGGTGGCATCCGTCAGGTTTGTTTATTGGCCTAATTGCTATTCATGATTGAGTCAGTTCGACTGTAACACACTAAGGACATTTTTCTTAATGCATCGGTCTTTATAGAATGCAGAGGTTGAAGTGCCAGGATATCTAGTAGTGTGTTTTGAATCAAATGTATGTTAGGAATTATTGGATGAAAAATGTTATAGATCATGTCATAAATTTTGCCCAAGTAATCTATCTTGCTTGTTTTGTTCAATTTTATTTAATCTAAACTTATGCCTATGTACCATAATTGTTCTTTTGATATATTATTTAAAATCTTGAGTGATTGAAAGTTTTGATTGAAACATGTGATTAGTTTTGTTTCACTGTTTTCAATTTTGTCCACTACTTGATTTCATTTTTATGCTTTGTTAGATGAAACTTGATGGAAAGATGGTAAAAAGAATGCATGTTAAAGGAATGAAATTGAGTAGAAAATCAAATGTATTTTTCATTGTTTTGGTAGGAGTGAAAGTGAAAGAAAACCAATTTAAAGCTTTCTTATTTGATTTAGTAGAAAGAGATAAAGAAAGATTATTGAAAATAATAGAACAACTTTCTGTCTTGGGTTATGTTTTCCAAGACTTAGTTAGATTATTACTTGTGTAAACTTTCCTTTCTTCTTAGTAGCATTTCAGATAAGTGAAATATCTTGATTTAGAAGCTTTTTATTCATCTCTTTAACTTATGGAGTTTGGATCAATACTCAAATATCTAAGAAGTAGCATGTGGCCCGAATTGGATTCACATGACTAAATTGCAATGTTATGTCCTACACGTGTTGACTACATGATCTAAATTCATGCTGTGGACCATAATATAATTTGTATTTATCATTGAAACTAGCTAGAATTTCTTAATATATGATTTTTCTTCTTCCGTATTAACCCTCTAGTTACTGGAGAATGAGAATTTAGTAGTTTAGAGTTCGGTCATTGATTTAGTCATACTGAGTCTCAAAGGATATCAATGTATCGTTATTGAGTTTTTTAGATTACTGCTGCACTCTTTTTTCTTTGAATAAATTTTGGTGCACTCTTACTCATAATATAAACAATTTTTGTTTGGGTATGTAACCGCATACTGAATTTATTCTTCTTGAAGTTTCATTCTTATGCTACTCTTGTTCTAAGTATTAAGCAACTGTTAAAATTTGTAACTTTAAGATTATGCACACCCTTAAAAGTCTCTTTTATGCCAAAAAATATATAATCATACATACACATCAAAATAAAAAATCTAAACTAAAATACATACATCAAAATACATCAAAATATTTAATAATAAATATTTATTTTTGTAACCAAAAAAATACATCAAAATATTTATTTTAAAAATACATGTAATTCAGTTTATATATCTTTAGTATTATTTTTCTTTTCTTCATATTTATAAGTGCGGGCTTGAATACATTTTCTTCATGTAACTAGATTTCTCCATGCTGATGTGACAGGCTTGCTTGCCCTTGCCATATTTTTCCTACTCATGCTTTTGTTTCTTTTTTCCACTTATCGCCAAAAACAATTGTTTCGGACAAAACTATTTTGAAATCAATCGGTCAATGCATTAGATATTATGGGAAATAAAAAGAAGAAAGGGACAAAACAAATATAATAATTGGTAACCAAAAAAAAAATACAATAATTAAAAAATAGAAAGTGTGAGAGACATTATTATTATAATATTTGAGAAATGCTAACAATATATATAGACTCTTTATTGCTCAAAAAATATATAGACTCTTTAACATACTTTTATATTTATCTTAGATAAATACTCCTTAGATACCCCATGAGTGACAATGACATAGTTCATGTCACTATTTCTTTTACTCATTCATAGCTTAATTAATTGCTTATGAAACATCGGGGTCTAGGAAGGATATGATGTAGTATAATGTCATGATCACATTTTGTTTTCATTCGAATAAATTGATTGTGTTAGAAAAATGTTCAGCAAAACCAAAAAGCTGAACAGTAACTCAATAATTGAGATGAAATAGAAGCTTATTTAACTTTTCCATGCTTTGATTAATGTTTAACATGATACATCATGCATGTTCTCTTTTACCTAGATTTGATGTTTGTGTAGTTGTTAAAAAGTTCAACTTTATTAATTTGGTTGCATATGAGTTTTTTATTTGGGGTGAATATTTAGCACTTCTTTCATTTTAAAATTAATATAATTTTGATAAATAAATATTAATTTTTAAATGAAATTCATTTATATAATGTAGGTAAATGTTTTCTTCTTTTGATTTTATCATCGAATGATTATTATGTACTCCCTCCGTCCCATTATATAAGCACCTCTACTACAAAAGTCTAGTCCCAAAATATAAGCCCTTTTATAATTTACTAGGTACATTTATTACTTTTTTGCTTACACATACCCTTAATTATTACTACTAAGTTGCATTGAAATACAAAAATTGTAAAAGGGCTTATATTTTGATATTAGACTTTTGTAGTAAAAGTACTTATATAATGGGAAATATTATATACTTTATCTTGATTAATAATTAATAAGATTAATTTAATAAAAATATTAATATTTTATAACAACATTATTATATTAAATAATACTCAGTTTATATAACCAAAAAAAACTCATTTTTAAACAGATATCATATGGTTTGCTTCCTTGTAAGAAACACATACTGATATTGATAAAGATTGATCAATTCTGACACTTGTGAATTTTGCTACTTGGTTAGTAATGGTTACTCTATTTTACACCACAAAAGTCAAAAGGTGAGTTGGTGAGGGACCCCCCTACCCTAGTATTCATTTCCCCTGCTCGAGGAAGATAATTTTTGTTACATAAGAAATCTAAAATTATTTAACATCTTATTTAAATAGATAAAGATTAATATAGAAATCTTGACCAAAAAAATGTTTATCTCTTGTAACCAAACTAAAATAAAATTACATGGTATGTTATTATTGGCACACCTTGTAACTAGAAGTGGAATGATATATTATAACATTATGTAGAATGGATATATAACAATGTATGTTTTTTGCTTTTTAATTTGTTACTATACTATTAGTGTGAAGTATTTATCGACCATGCTAATGATTAATATCTTTAGAAAAACTTAATTGTTCATTTTTAATTGGGTCTTCGCTTTCAAAAAACTATATTATTTGATTTGGTGGCTTGTTTAAAAAAATTGAATTAAGTTTTGTTTAGACCAATTGTAATATAGGGATTTATGATATTTTTTTGAACAAGTAGGATATATCATATTGTTAATGAAAGTTTGGTATACATTTTATTATATAGGGCAAATGTATTTAAGGATCATTTAAGTTTTCGATTTGTATATAACATAAATCTTTTAAGTTTTTTTATAATACATAGATTGATCTTTTAAATTTTAAAACTGTAACACATAGATCCTTTCAAGTTATACTCATCATCTAAATCTTCAAACTTAATATCACTTAAATATCTCTCATCACTACCAAGTTTCTCAACAATTTTTATCACTTAAATTCAGATGATGAGTATAAGTTATAATTTGGAATAATCTATGTGTTACAATTTTAAAACTTAAAGAATTTATGTGTGTTACAAATTTTTTTAAAAAAACTTATATCGTACAAACACAAAATTTAAAGACTCGTAAATCTATTTGACCTCTATTTTATATATACTTGGAGTTAATTAGTGCAACACAAAGAAATTTCTAGTGATTATGAGAAGCAACTTCCTATATTTTTCTATTACAAGTTGAAACTATATTATTCATCATGGTTGAGAACAAGTTTAAAAAATCTTAAGTGGTTTCATTTTCATACATTTGAAGAAGTGGATATATTTCCCAAAACTATATACATAGTTGACTATTAACTTGGGACTAATAATTATACTTAATTAATATAATCTGGTCCCTTCTCATTAATTAGTGGCTGTGTCATTTCTTCTTTTCATATATCCTACCCTCTTTCTTGCATTGGCTTGAGCTAAAGTGTTTGTATTTATATATTCAAAATGCATATACATAGAATTCGTAATAATGTTGATGACATATTGTTTTACTATTTTTCCTTGTCACGTGACTCATGAGAAGCCATGTGTCGCATTGGCCAACACAAATAATAGTGTTTGATATATCTATCTGGTCAACATAGGGTTGGTGGAATGGAAATACCTTCGATAGCGATAAGATATACATTCATTTAATTTGCATTTCAACCGATTTTGTTTATCATTTCTCTCTAATTTTTTTAAGAAGTTAAACTAATTTATTTAAATTAATATTAAAAAGAATCAAACATGAGATTTCAAAAAAAAACGCACTCTTAAGTCTTATTCCAATATCATCAGACAAATTTCAAGTGGATTTAATCTTCTCTCGTTATTAAAAAAAAGAGATAGTAATTTATATTTGATTGGACATAAATAAAATTTAATTGAGAAATTGTTTCACATAAAAATAAAATACAAGTTTTACCGAAGTTTGTTATTTGGAGCTAATTAACAACTTGAATCCAATATTATTGGTTCATTTCAACATTTCTTACTACAACCTAAATTGAAACTGAAATATTTACATTTTAACTATCTCTTAATTTAGTGGTAAGAAATATATTCATTAGTTGTCAACAAAAAGAAAAAAGAAATATATCCATTAAAATGAATAAATGGAGAATTCTATATTTAAACTTTAACCCCCTAAGATATGATAACGAGTTTGTTTGATTTGTTAAAAAAATAAGGAATTAAACAAGACAATTTTAATTATACTTTGTTTGATTTTAAAACTGTCATTGAGAAGGATTGGACAAAAATAAATATTATTGTCTCCCACTGAATCACGGGACAACATTTTGTCCTAACTAGTATTTGTCTAAATCATTAAAATAACATTTTTTTCACGTTTTTTTTTTCAATACCTTAAATGTTTGTCCCGTGTTATTTTATCTTGTATTGTCCTGTACTGTTTTATCATGTATTTTTATTTTGTAGATCAAATATACCCAAAATATTTTTATGTTTACGAAATTGAAAATATACTATTGTAGTAGTTTTATAAATTAAACTAAAATACAGTAAGTACGAGAGAGTTTCACGCAGCCGGCCCTATATTTTTGCAAGAGAGTTTCATCTTCTTCTTCATCTATAAGGGGTGGTTTTGGGTCATTTTTTGATCCGAGATCACCCCTATGCATCACTTTTTCATCTTCTTTGATTCTAATAAGTGGTTTCCACACCGTTTAAGTTTTTTCTTTAGTAGTATTTGTAATTTCGTCGTTTTATTGCGGCGTTTGTGATTTCCCGTCTTGGTGCGGTGTTTGGTATTTCCGTCTTGTTACGGTGTTCGTTTGGTTCAGATTGTTAGATCAACTTCAATCAACTACAGATTCAGTCAATGATCAGATCCTCAACGATGCAGATCCGGAGTCATGGATCGATATTCCGGTTACTTTTATTTTGTCACTTTACTTGTAGGCTTGAGTATGCCGTTTTATGCTATTAACTTGGATGCTATGAGTTTGTTCGCAGATTTATCCTTTTTGTTTTTAGCAATATTGAATTTGTACTTGTATTCGATGTACTCTCTCAATTTGAATGAATGAATATTCTCGTTTGTAAAAAAAAAAAAAACTAAAATACAGTATTTTTAAGTTACTTTTGTAATGCGCTTACAAAATAAACTATGTGATAGTATGATGATTTTATATTGAACGTGGATATAAAACTAATTTACAGTCGATTGAATGTGCACTTTCATTAAACTCATTTTTTAATAATGCAATAATACACATTTAGTAATTAGTAGTATGTAATATGGAGATCTAAAAGAACAAAGCATGATTTATTCTAACAATTAAATTAAATCTGAGATTGGAATAAGTACTTTGTCTGGAGTCCAAGTATTCTCATCTAGTCACCTGCTTGACTTAATAATATTCTAAATCTAAACGACAAGTAACACAAATTAACCTTGTTTTCAAGCAAGAGATGCACTGTATTCTAAATCTGAGATTAGACTATTTAATACATAAATCTGAGATTAGAATAAGTACCATGTTTTGACTTATTTGGGTTGCACGTAGGGCTGGAAATGAGTCGAGTCGAGTCGAACTTGTTTGAGCTCGACTCGAAGTGATAAGAATTGGTTCGGCTCGAAATTCGGCTCGATTTCGACACAAACTTTTTTTTCAGCTCGAGTTCAGCTAGTTTAAAGTTCGCGAACAGTTCGGCTCGGCTCGTTAGGTTCAGTTCGTTTTTATCTCAAAACTCAACTCAAAAAATTGAATTTTTTTTAACTCCAACTCATACTCGACCCCATTTAAGCTACCTTTGATAAGTATCTATCACTTATTTATAATTATAATGTACTCATGTTCTCAAAACTTCTTAAACATTCGATGTGGACTTTATGTTTTACAAATGATATGTTGTATTAGTTTGTAAATTTTAAACATAAAGCAAATAAAATGAATTAATAATAAATAAATAATGATTTTTTTATATGAAAATATTTTAGAAGTGTATATATATATATATATATATATATATATATATATTCGAGTCAACTCATGAATCAAACGAGTCGAACTATGTATAGTTCAAGTTCAGCTCATTTAATTAACGAACCTAATTTTCAGCTCAAGTTCAGCTCATTTGGCTCATGAACCAAGTCCAACAAATCAATTGTCGAATCGAATCTCGAACTTTCTTCGAGTGGGTTCATTTCATTGCCACCCTTGCACTAATTGGTTTGTCCTTAATATTTGAAAAAAAAAATGCTAAAAAAGGGTATATCTTAAAAAAAAAATACAAATTTTATTTTGAAATTTGTGTTTAAAAGAATAAGTTTTTAAACGGGTAATTAAATAAGTTTTTAACCTGTATAAATATATCATATTTGTTTTAAGTTCTTATGAATATATATATTTTGTTTTGAGATATGACATGAACATTTATCAACAAAAAAGAAGAAGATATGATATGAATGAGTTTTATAAGTAGATAGAATCTTTACGTTACAAATTGATTATGTAAGATTAAATTAGACTCGATCTTAAGTTTAAATTAGTATGAAGTTTCTATCATCGTTAATAATGATTAATCTTTACCAGAAAATATGTAAGATGCATAAAATGAAATATTCTTCACACCCAACCGAGTTTTTGTCAGGAGCTAGTAATTGAACCTTTAATCATCTACTTAAGATGCACGAGACTCTTTCTGCTTAAACCAACTTCTTTTTTTTATAATACTTAAATCAATTTATTGTAATATAATTTACTCTTATTTAAAAAGTCAAAGTTTTTTTTTTAATCTAACAAGTTTTTAAACCAAAAAAAAGTACTTAAACGAAAAAACGGGGATAAACAGTCACATCAAAATCACCTAAAACTTCTACCAAAAAAAGGAATCACCTAAAACAACCAACAAAATACTAGTATTAGATAAGGGAAATCAAAATCCCAACAACCAAATATCCTGAAAAAAGTTATGTCTAAAATATTTATTTGTTCATTAAACGTGTCAACAATATATCAAAAGAAAAAAAGTTGCAACATTATTATTTCGTTATGAAAAAATTATGATATGATTGGTCCTTTTTGGAATACAAATAAGATTGATTTTAAAAAGAAACATATGAAAAATCTTATAGGTCTTCCCTCATTAAAAACAAAGAGTGATAGTGCTGCAGTACCAAAAAGACAAAGATCAAGAAAAAGTATGATGGCTTTTCTCCACAATAATCTATTTATTTTACTTTTTTTTTTTTGCTTCAATTTTTTTATTACAAAAAATTTTATTTGCTTATTTTATAAAAGACCGAAACTAGTATTCAACTATTATTTTTTATTTTATTTTAGTAGAGTTCTTTTTGTTACATTAAATTTTAGTAGACTTTATTAACCACTTAAAATTAATATTTTGGTTAAAAAATTGTATCTAAACAATTTGCGATAATCTAATTATATTTAAATGAAACAAATATTTTTTAAAAAAATTTAGAGTTAATAGATTTTTACCCTTGTAAAATAGGCGAATTTTATTTTAGCTTTATAAAATTATTTTTTGAATTACCCCTTATAAATTTTTTTTGTGGGGTGTTTTCACATATTAAGAAAACATATATGATCTCTAAACATGAAAATTAGAAGTATAGTTTTGTGGGGTGTTTTTTTAAAATACGTTGCATGAGAAGATGTAAAAACTATTTATATTGATTTTTTTTTATTGAAAAAAGAGAGAGACAAAAAATTAAATGCAATTTACATTTAATTTTATGAGAATAAGTAAAAAAAAATTGAAAACAATTTTTTCTTTATAATTTAAGAAAACAAAATTATTTCTTCACTTATAATTTGGAATGGAAGGAGTACTTGATTTATAAATAAATAAATCATTCACTATTGTGGATCTAAATTTTAATGATGACAAATTGTGAACACAAATGTCATATTAAATCCTACCATAACAATAAAAACATGGAAAATAATTGAATTATGGTGCTTATCCTAATTGAGAACTAAGAAAGACATGTGAGTGAAGAGAGTTTGAATCAAAACACAAATAATTTAAAGATAAAATTACACTAAATAAAAAGGGTTGAATCAAAACAAAAATATCTTAAATAAAAAGTAAATCAACTTTTTTATTGAATCGTAAAAACAAAAAATAGTGAGATGGAAGAGAACTGAATCGTAAAAAAAAAAAAAAGGTTTCAATTACCGCAAAAAAAAAGGAAAAGAATTAACGTAACAAAAAAATAAAAACATGGCTCATGGTAATCTAATCATACTATCTCATGCTTAATCTAATAGTCAATATTTATTCTCACGTTCTCGTATAATTTGCCATTCTCATAGGATACGCCCTATATATATATATATATATATATATGGGGGCTGCTAACATCCTCCATGTGGGACGAAGTTAGCAAACATCCTCCCACTACAAATTGACTATAAAACCCCCATAATTACTATGCGCCCCCCCATATTTACTTTTCGCCCCCCAACACACCCCCTTACTCACGCGCCCCCCCCACCCCCCCTCCCCGCCCCCAACCGTCCCCGCCACCCCCCGCCCCAAACCGTCCCCGTCCCCGCCCCCACTCCACTCCCAGATTTTTTTTTATATTTTTATTTATTAAATGAATTTTAGCACCGCCCCCCAACCGCCCCCGCCCCCCACCGCCCCCACTCCACCTCCAGGACTTTTTTAAATTTTTTTAGAGTTTTTTTTATTAAATGAATTTTAATTTATTGATTAACAATAAATTACAGAATATTATATATGATTAAACTAAAATTATGCCAAAACGATTTATTGATTAAACTAAATTATAGAAGATTATGTATAAATAAAAAATACTCTTTTACTACAAAAAAAAAAGTAAAAAAAAAAACAATTAAACAAAAATGGGGGAGGGGACGTTGGGGGGCAGAGAGGCGGAGCGGGGTCGAGTGGGGGCGAGCGGGGACGGTGGGGGGGCGAGCGGGGGTGAGGGCGGGGGCGAGGGGGGGCGGGTTGGGGGCGCGCGAGCAATGGGGGTGGGGGGGCGCGTGAGAAATAGGGGTGGGTGGAGGGGGCGCGAGAAAAAGAGTAGGGGTGTGTGAGTAAAAAAGTGGGAGGAGGTTAGCAAACCCATATATATATATATATATATATATATATATATTCTTGTTTACATTGATTTATTTAATCTTCTAACAACTTCTATAAGGTGTTTTTCATTATATATCTACCAAATTGGATTTGTGTATTGCTACTATACCTTTCTCTCTCAATTTTTATTCCACATTTTATTCTGTTCTCATGCATATATATATATATATATATATATATATATATATATATATATATATATATATTCTTGTTTACATTGATTTATTTAATCATCTAACAACTTCTATAAGGTATTTTTTTTATATGTCTACCAAATTGAATTTGTGTATGTCTACTATATACCTTTCTCTCTCAATTTTTATTCCACATTTTATTCTGTTCTTAATATATATATATATATATATATATATATATATATATATGCTTCTGACTTCTCTGATCACAATCAATCTCATAATTAACAAAACATAAACAACTTAAAGATAAAATTACACTAAATAAAAAGGGTTGAATCAAAACAAAAATATCATAAATAAAAAGCAAATCAACCTTTTTATTTTGTGTAATACAATTATTATATTTTCTATTTTTTATTGAAAATTAAAATCTTATTGAATCTCTCCTGTTATTTAAACATGAATTTTACATTTCTTTTAATTGAAATGCAATTTATAAAAGTATGCTAAAATTTATAGATTAATATAGATATCAACTTTCTTAATTTCTCTAATATAGTCAACGGATTTTATAATTAGGGATGAAAGTGTATTAAGTATCTTAAATATTTTAATCAAAAAATTAATGGGAAATTAATAAGTCAATCAAGATTGATAGCAAATATAGGTTAGTGAAAACAAAATATTGCAATTCAATCATGAAGAATTTCTCACCAATATTGATGCAAATATGTTGTGTTGCTACTTCTAATATTGTTAATCTTGCCCTTTTTTTTTGTTTATTAATCCTATTTTCTCCTTTCAATTTTATTGCACATGTAGTGTTGTCTTTGTTTATGTAGCGTGGTATAGCAGTTATATAGAGCAGTTAATAATAATAATTGTAGCATAAGGATAAATAGATTGAAATTACGCAAAGATAATTGTGAAAAGAAAAAGTTTAGTCCAAATTCATGTATTCTCTTTATATATTGGTACAAATAAATCAGTCACTATTGTGGATTGAAATTTTAATGATGAGAAATTGTGAACACAAATCTCATATTAAATCCTACCATAACATAACAATAGAAACATATGGAAAATACTTGAATTATGGTACTTATCCTAATTGAGAACTAAGAAAGACATGTGAGTGAATAGAGTTTGAGAATCTTGTAACATTGATTCACTGTTTTTTACCGTTAAGATCTTTTGCCGCCGAAAATATGGTAGCCACTTGCAACTGTTGGATCTCAACCATATGATAAAATTGGATCTTTACTTCTTGTACCGTTAGATTTAAAATAGATATTTTTATCTTGAAGATCCAACGGTCTCCACAACTTCACATCTTTATCTAATACTATCTTCATTTTTTTTTTTTGAGAAAATTATTTTTTTTGATTTATGAAATAATTAATATATTTTATCAAAAAAATGATCGATGTATCATGTATATGTTCTATATTTACATACATTAATTATTCAATAGATTTGAAAAATAAATAGTCTCTTATAAAACAATGAAGATAGTTGTTACATATACAATGTCTTTTTGTTTTATCTTTAAATTTAACCGTCATCTCAAAGTTAAACGTCTTACAACTACACTACTCTACTGCAATAGTAAAAAAATTATAGTTTACAAATGCGAATTTTCTATGATCATTGATCACTCACACGATTCATTTAATTGATAAATACTTAACATCTAATCAATTAGAAATCCATAAATCTCAAGCAAATTATTTTAAACTAAAATTACTAAACATAAAACTTCAATTGTATCGTCTTAATCAAATAGTCACAAATTTTTTAATCACGCATAAATATAGATTCTCTAAAATGCAATAAGCGGCATTAGAGAATCTAGATTACTTGTTTACAATTTTAATAGTGCGGGTCCAATCGACACGGTGGACCCCACCAACAAATTTTCCAAGAGATAAAGAGAAAATCATAAAGGTCTATTTTTTCCACTGCTCTCTCCTATTGTTGGTTGTTTCTGTTCCCCCCACCACCTTCAATCTCATCTTCCTTCATAATCATTCATGGGTTCCCTTTGTTTTCTTATATACTCACTCTGACATATAAAAAGTTTCAATTTTTCTAACATGGGTCTTTCATATTTTCTGTTTTTTCCTTATCTTTGTGTCTTTGGACTTGTGGGTTGTGTCTGATATGTATTTGGGGTGTCACTACTATTGAGTTTTTGTTGAAGAATCTGTGAAGTGAGTGTTGAATTTTAGTGATTGAAGATGTTGGGTTCAGGTACTAATTTAGTGACAACTGTTATTGGATTTGGCATGAGTGCCACTTTCATTGTGTTTGTTTGTACAAGAATCATTTGTGGAAGACTTAGAGGTGGTGTTGAATCTAGGATGATGTATGAGATTGAATCAAGATTTGATATAGAACAGGTAATTTCAGTATCAATCAATTTTTTTGCTTGTGAAAATGAAATGATTTTTAGCACTTTTATCATTTTTATGAAACTTTTATTAATAATCTTAGTTTTATTTGGTCATGATGAGTCCTAGATTATAAATCTGATCCAATACTTGAAGTATATGTAGAATAATGATATCTGCAATTTTTTTGTTTTTGTTTTTTAGTTTATGATTTTGATGCAAATGCTGCATTCTATCTATAGAATATAATAATCTAACTTACCTATAAAAGTGTACAAATATATGTAAATGTATGTATGGATATAACCAGTTTAACGAGCTCAAGTGGTTAATGAGCTTCATAGAAGGATAAATCATTTGAGAGAATCCGAGTTCAAATCTTGGCCGGAACAATCTTTGGCCAAACTTCACTTACCTCTGTGGAAAACTCCGGATTACTAGGGCCCCTTCTGTTTTAGCTTCTCAAATCCTCCTTATAGTGAATAGTTTTTCACAGTAAATATACTTATCATATAATTTCTAGTTCATGAATTTTTGAATGTTTTCTGATCCTTGAAATTTCAATCAGTGTGGTCAGAAGAAAATGTAATGTATGATTCATAATTTGGCTTATGTTATTTTCATAACCTATCAAAGGTTGGTGTTTTAGTTTTTAATTTTCCATTATTTACTGATAGCCAGAACATCATGTTAATGACCCTGACACCGAACCAGTTCTGATTGAAGCAATCCCTACTTTGAAGTTCAATCAAGAAGCTTTCAGTTCCATTGAAGATACACAGTTAAGTCATTTCTATCATTCGAACAAATTCCGCATACTTTCCTTAACATCAGATTTTATTTTTAACCTTATTCCTTTTTGTCACAAGAGCTCATGATATACAAAAAATGCGTGTTTAAATTGATTTATTTGAGTTTATCTACTGACATAAACACTTGTGAGACTGCTTAGGAGAGCTTATGGAAACAACTTACGACATGTTTATAAACTATATTCTACTTATTTCTATAAGCTCTGCGGGATAGCCTGTGAAAACAGTTATAACTTACTGTACATGAAAGCAAGTTGACTTTATTTTATCTTTTGGTATAGAAAAAACTTATACATAAGCACTTACATAATAAACACGTAATTGACCTGTTTATTCAAACAAGGCTTGATAAGTTTATGCAAAAGGGAGGCAATGAATAGATAAATAATAGACTTTGCTTTTCTACAGGTGTGTAATATGTTTGGCAGATTACAAAGAAAGAGAAATATTGCGCATAATGCCTAAATGCGGCCACACTTTTCATCTTTCTTGCATTGATATATGGCTGAGGAAACAATCTACGTGTCCAGTGTGCCGTTTGCCACTGAAAAACTCGTCCGAAACAAAACATGTGAGACCTGTGACATTCACCATGAGCCAACCTCTTGACGAGACAAACGCACCAGAAAGGAACGCCGATACAGAGACGCACATTGAAACTACTGCCGTTAACTCTGTACAACAAACTTCTGGAGAATCCGAAGCAAGGCAATGATCAAAGATAGCTAAAGGGGTTGTTCTGCTCTCAAAAAGATACTAGTGATCATTCTCTTGTTCTATAGAAAAATGCTTTTAATTATTAGATTGGATTCAAATTCTTTCTATGTATTATGGTTTTCATATTCACTTGGTGATGTAAAATAGGTCATGCCAATAGTGGTTTTCTGCAGCTGAGATGTACATAATATCTTTCCTTCTGTAGCATATGCAGGCCTAGATTTTCATGGAATTTATTTTACACCATGTTTAAAGTTCTTTTGATTACAGCATTGCTTGCTCTAGCAAACATACTACTCTTTGTTTATGCAGAACAGATTAAGCAAATATTTTTCAGTAGCAAATTTTTTTTTCTTTCTGAATGATGCTTCTTGTCCTAAGATGTCAATAATCAATATGCAAGAAATGAAATGATTTGAAAAAAATTATAATAGTTTTTTACATTTTTCTGATGATTTTCATGTATATTTTTCTTCAAAACCATAAATTTCAATGATGACCAATTAAGCAATGATTTCTCCCATATGATTGTAGATCCAATCTTTCAATTATTGCATTGGTAAATAGTGACAACAAATGTTGTTTTTCCAATCTGTGACCCTATCAGTTCACTCATCCCCTAAATTTTGAGTCAGAACATTCTGAAAAGTTTAATTTTCTAACCAAAATGCATGGTATCATTTGATCTTTCAAATATATCCTTGTTATGTATCAAACCTTCTTGCAATTTGGGAAACTCTTTAATTTTTTCACTATTGTTGGATAAAGAAAATATGGTCCAATTGACTTTCTTTACTTCTTGTTCAAGACATGTCAATTAGAGTCCTAACTAAGTCATTGATGCCACAATCATAGGTTAACTCAGTTGACTTATTTTGCAACTATGATCTACCTATGTGCATGGTGGTGTCTTAGAGTCTTCTTTGTGGTGTCAAAACAGCTGGAGTTTTGAGGTACAATTTTCATGTGAATGTGTTTTGCTGAAAAGACATTTCCATTTATCCAATGATCTGCAGCTTGCAAAAGAGCACTGAGCTGTTCTTTTCTAAATACACAATACAGACAATCACTTAAACAGAATCTTTTTGACAGGAAAACTAAAGCTAAATACACAATTGTACCTCATTTTAGATTTTAGATATAACCTCATGGGCACGTCTAATGCTCTTATGGCTGGAATGTGGGATCTGGTCACAACGCTGGAGTTTGCTCGGGAGCATGACTCGTGAACAATGTGGCGATCATCATTTGTATTATAGAATGATCCAACAATAGCGTCTTTGGTGCGACAAAGATTGGGAAGTGCACATAGTTCATATTTACACGGAGGCTAACATGGTAGCGGATTGAATGGCTAAAAATGCTCATTAATATCTTTTTAGAGTTCATTCGTTCCTTCCCTCCTTTTAGATCGAAGAGAGTTTAATTGTTGCGTGGCGTTATGTGTTGCGTAGTGTTAGAGTTTAGTTTCTTGTTTTAGGCCTAACGGCCCTCCTTTAAATAAAAAAAAAGTGGAAAAGTTCATACTTATATATAATAGTAATATTTAGAAGGAAATTTAAGAGTGAGGCCGGAGACCATGCTCGCCCTCTCTGTATTTGTCTCTATTAATAAGATTACTTTAATAAATATAAAAAGTAATTATTTAGTAATTTTTTTTTATGATAAGATTATATTTTTTTCCTTTTATTTGGTCATATGATAAGATGATATTTTAATAATCTTAAACACTTAATGAGTAAGATTATCTCACAAAACAAAACTCCAAGAATGTGAATATGATGATGTGAATGAACTAAAGTAAAACAATAAAATGAGTAACACCCAAAAAAACATCATCAACTTCCGCTAACGCAACCCAAACAAACAAACAAACAAACAAACCTAGTACATTACACACTCTTCTTGTTCCTTATTTAACACAAAATTCACAACACAACACAACACACACCCTTTTGTACTTTGTGTCTTTTATACCTTAAAAACTCTCAAAAAAGTGTTCTTTTTTTCATTTCATGATGGAACAACCAAACTCATCATCATTATCACAACTCATAGTTTCTCTTGAACAAGCTACTTTCATGGCAAAACAACTATCATCTTCATCTTCAAATTCAAATTCAACCAATCCAACCTATCTCAATCAAATCCATTCTTCTTTGCATCAAGCACACAATCATCTCACTGCCTTTCTTTCCACCCTTCAATCCCCTCCGGTGCAGGAAAACTCTGTCTCTTCTGCCAATGGAGCAGCCCCTATGCAGCTGGAAGATGATGATGATGATGATGATGATGAAGAGACTTCAAAGTGTACAATTGACAGAGTTGAGCAGAAATTAAAGGATTGTTTCATCAAAAACAAGCGACCAAAACGGCCATTGTCACCGTCTGCGGTGGCACGGGTGGAGGAGAAACGGTTTTCCAATGATGGGTTTGTTAAGGATTATGATCAACATGCTATGAAATTGAGGGCATTGGACCTTGTGTATCAGTTTCATGGCTGATGAGTGATGAATGATGATGATGATGATGATGTATTTTGTTTGTGGTTTTAATTCTTTGTCTTGTTACAGAAATTTTAAATTTTTTGTTTGTTTAGGACTAGGAAGATTAAGTTTTGTTGATGATTAATTATTATTATTAAGAATGGAATGGAAGAAGATTTGGGATGTATTGTAGAGTAAGGTCAGGCTGCATAAATTAAATAAGTGTCATGTAATGTTATGTTATGCTAATTCTTTGCTGATATTCTTTTGGTTGCATATACTATAAGATAGCATTTCTGTTATTTTTTTCTTTGTGGTAATTGTCTTTGTGATTTCGTCAATTAAAAATACAAGACTTCGAATCACGGTTGCATTGCAATACTTGTTATTGTAGATATTTGCAATCAAATACAATTGACGAGACTGTAATTGTGGTCGTAAAGACAAAAAAAAAAAACTTTTAGTTGCAGAGGTCACAATCATGGTTGCGAAGTGTTTTTTATAACCTTGGCTACAGGTGCCTTTGATGGCAGTGAAACTTACAAGATTATACACAACCTAGTACAAATGGTGCAGTGCAGGGTATGAACCTAATATCTCTATTATTTATGAATATTATGCTCCTACTGTGATACATTAGTTGAAGAAAGCTGTTGGGATTCTAATATATTTCTCAACCTAAGATGTCATCATGACTCTCAATACTTTGGTTCTCTGTTTGAATCATGTATCTGCTGCAACAAAGAGCTTTGTGACTGTGGGAATCTTCGGGACCTTCTGCTAATAGAGTTTGGCCTTCAATTCAACAGAAATGCAAACTGCTACTCTTTGGTAATCAAGTTATGCAGTTTTACAAAATCATCCAATGTAAGTTCTTCAGGCCTTGACTGTAAACATCAGAAGAACAGATGAGTCAGCAAAATCATTGAGAAATAATATCAGAACAAATGAAATTCAGTGAGTCGGGGTATAAAGCAGAATAAAAATAACAAAGAATAGCACACGCCACATGTGAATACTGACACACGCGAATACTGGAAATGACACCGAGACATTGACATTGATATATTTTAAAAAACCATTTCATTAAATGTGATCACATGCGTCATTGTCGGACACCGACCCATGTTAGACACCGGACACCTCTTCAATAAGAAGTGTTGCTGCTATAGTGCACGGTGATAACTTACAGTACTTAGAAGACCTATGCTTTCTAAAGCTTCTTCTATCTCAACGGATGTGCATATGTGCTGAAGTGACTTGCGTATCATCTTACGCTTCTCGTTGAATGCTGAATTAACCTGCAAGTATATAGAAATGAACTGTGACTGAAAAATAGTGGAAGAGGTGTTGTGTATGTGTGTGACATTATCTTAGTTTAGAGTAGCTTGGAAGCTAACATGATCAGTAGTAGTCTAGTAGAAAATAAAATTTTCAATTAATGCACAATAGGTATTTGAGTGATGAAACTAAAATCCTTCGGAACTCAGTGCATGACAATGTAGGATGGAGAAAGGGAAGCTACCATTGCAAAGAAGCTTTTACTCGATGAAACTTGGGGATATTCTGATGGTTTCTTCAGTTTGAATGAGACAACGGCTGCGTCAACCTAGACAAACATGAAAATGAATCAGTCTGAACTCTGTTGCTACCCACAAAATCTACTGTCATGTAATAAAAAGCCAATAACCATATTTCCTGTCTTTTTAAGGATCTAGTACTGACATTCTTTCTTCCTTTTTTTTTTACAGTTAAATAAAATGGTTTTCTTTACTTTCATTACCAGTAATGGCTTTCACTTCTTGAAAAACAGTGTTCCCGAGGCGTAGCTAAAGTGGTTGAGCTGAGACACCCGGAGGAGTTTGAGTATTAGGTCAAGGGTTCAAATTAAAGTTACTTCATGGGAATCACCTACTTTTTCGGTTTGTATTATATCTCATACACGGCACGGTATCAAATTACAACTCCCAATGTAAATGATTCATAAGCCGCTATGCTTTACAGTTTGTTTTAGATTTTAGTGAAAACAAAATGGGAAAAAACACTTCCCAATACACTTCTTACCAAACGAGGTATTCGTTGCATTAACTGGAATTTCATTCGATAACTTTTCAAAGCTAAAACAACCAGGCATTTGTGTTTGTTTTAGATTTATTATAGTAGCTAGTGACAAATATACATTCCGAAAGCCACAAGTTTCTCGCCTTCCTGAACTGACCTTTCAAAGCGTACAGTGTTTTTCTTTAATTTAATAAAACCACAAATATCTCTTGATTTCAAAATAATCATATATACAATTAATGTTTCTTGCATATATTAGATTATCCTAAAAGAATCACATGGAAAGCAAATTTTAAATGAGTTATTTAATCTGTTCTCAAGTGCATATAAAAACAAAATACCACTATCAATATCGTTCATGCACATATATATATCACTTACATTAGGCTGAGGGAAAAAATTTGTTCTTGAGACATTAAATTTGTACTCGGGATCTGAAAAGGTGAGTCAGGACTTCAGCATAAACTAAATTTGTTGTAAAGGATATCAAAATCTCTAGTTACACTTTAATGTATAATAACTTTTGAAGAAACCACATCAAAGCATTAAAATCCAAATTATTTTCACAATGATTTCTTTGAGTTACCATTCCTTGATTCATGAATGCCAACATAGGTTTAATTAGTTTTATTTGATTTACTAATATGAAAGCTTGTGACTATTGATTGTAAAAGGATAGGAACTGTCAATCAATATATGTCAACATAGCACTCAACTAGTATTATTTTTATGCACCTGAGTAGTAATTAACAAATATATTGATGGGACGATACTCAGGGGTCCGGAGTGATGGTTCTACCAAGCGCAGGGCAGTCTCCTCCTGCAATAATTTGATCTGTTTAGTCAGTAACTATTATTACATTAAGATTGTGAACTTTAAAAAGGAGGCCAATAGAAACTTGATATGAATACAATCAGTTACAATGTATCAGATATGAATATACTGTACACTAGACTAGTGAGAAATCGATTCTAACCTGAAGTAAGAGAACCACTTCTGAGAATATGTCACCCATTGGAAGTAGTAGTTTGATCACATCTGTACTGACATAGAACGGAATGTTGGCAACCACCTGCAAACAACATACCACTTCAGGATTTACAATAAATTACATAATCTTGCATAATTAGTTTGGCAGAGGAGAGCACCAAAATGTCATGGTTCAAATATTGCTACTTAATGTAGGACACATGAAGTTAAGCTGTCAAATGACTTTACATAGGTATATGCCATTCAGTTAAGTTAATGGCTATTGAGCAATTGCAGACAAATCTAGCAACTCATTTTGCTTAGTTACAAAAGAAAGGTCCAAACTAACCAACAACAATTGATCCTTTACACCAACCATAGTTCCCTCTGCTATAAGTGCAATTTGTAAGAATGGTGAGTGAATTTGAATGTTAAGGTTAAAAAACAACTAAAACTTGACAAATGACAAAATAATGGTGTATTTGTTGTTTAGTAGTTTATGGAACAGAATTCTCACTTTTGATCTTCTAGTATCTGAATCTATTTCCTTTGTGCTTCCAACCAATGATGATATATGAGAGCGCACATGACATTTGACAATATCCTCATTCAAAACCTGCAAGCATTTTATCAAAACCTAAAGAGCTATGGAGAAATCACAAGATGCCACATAAAATTGGTTGGATTCAATAGGAACTTGAGGAAAACGTATGGAACATAGCTAAAATAAACTTATCAGCAACTATAAATTGCATCTCAATTCTTATCAGCAAGAAGACTACAAGCAGGTCATATAAAGTTCAAAATCATCATGAGTTGTACCTTCAACTTTCCAGTGCTTGAAAATCTTTCACTCACGAGGGCAGCCATGTGTTTATCCTATATCCCATGAAAGCATAAACTTGAGTTCAAGTAAAACTAAACAAAGCAATGAAAAATCATCACTTAAACTCATAACAGATTTGAAAATTCTACACAACCTACACTGCAACCAATAATATTAAACAGAAATAAACAGACCAAAAATGATGACACGAATAAGCATATTTCCAATCATTCACATATGCAAACATGTACGATTAGATTTTCCATGTAGACAAATTGCGAAACTGCAAAGAAACAAACGATTCATTGAATGTTTGGCTGTATGACGGTGTCTACTAATGAAAACCTGCAAACCTTCTCAACCGCCAGAACAAAGGCACCAGAATTTATTAGAGTATTAGTCAAGGAACCAGTTCCCGGCCCAATTTCCAGCACCACATCACCTTCCCCAACACTAGCCACACCAACAAGTTGCTCATTTACATCAGAGTTCAGCATATAATTCTGCAAATCAAATAACACCCAAATTTAACTAACCATTTAAGCAAACTCATTTTAGACCATACACAACCAAATGAAGCCCTCAAATAATTTCCAGCAAAATCATCTCTAAATGATAAGAAAAAAAATCAGATTTTGGAATGCTAAAAAAGCACAATTCATGTCACAACAAAGCACCCCACCAACAAACAAAACATTGTGCTCAATAAAAATTCCCCAATGAAGTATGCAAGCAACATCCAAACACCAAAACATAAAAGGTCAAAATCGAATTTTGGAGTGCTTCGATAAACAACTTAATCAAGCCCTTATAGTATAAATGCTTATCGTATAAGTCATTTTTATGTATAAACTATTTTTATAACAAAAATAAAATAAAGCCAAACAGTTTCCGTACAAGTTATAAGTTGTTTTCATAAGCTAGCCTAGAGAAACCCAGAGGGTGTGGTTGAGCGGTTGGGGCTCATCCTCCCTTAACCAAAGGTCGAGGGTTTGATCCTCACTTTGGGTATGTTGCAGTTTTAAATCTCTGGGCCAGCTATCCCACCCTTTGAGGTGCCTCCAATCTAGCGAGGGATTAGTCACTGCGTTCGGCGGTGATACTCCAGTCTCGACCAAAAAATAAGCTAGCCTAGAGAGCTTAGATATAAGTTGAAACACCTTATGAACATGTGTTACATGTAAAGAGTCTCACAAGTGCTTATGTTAAGCAACAAGCACAAATAACTCAATTCAAACATCTCTAAGTACAAAGCAACACACACCCACCTCATGTTCGACAAAACTCCCCACAGAACACCCACCAAAATTTCACCACAAAACAATTAAAAAAAAAATGAAATTTAGAGTGTTGTTACAGGTTACAACACAATGGGTAATCTGAAATGTTCTCACCTGGCCAAGAGATTTTCTGGGGGATCTTCCTTTGGAGTTAAGAGCTTTGAGAGTGGCATGGTAATCATCTTTGTTTGGCGTTGAAGCTCTGTTGTTTCCACGCCCACAAGTTATGTATAATTTTCTCCTCCGTTCGGCGGCGCCGTTAGGATTTTGCGGCGGTAACTGTGGTTTGTGGCGGCAGTTGAAGATTGCGTTGTGAGATATTGGCGGGAGCGTTTGAAGATAACAGCATATGTGAGAAAGAGACGGAGACATGTTTTTTCAGTTGTTCGTTATTTCCGTTACAATATCCCTTCGAAATAAAGAACTGTTTTTTGTTTGTTTGAACCGGTATTCTATGCGTGCAATTGTAGAGATTAATTTTTCAAGCCGGTTAAAACTATAAAGAATGGTAAAAAAAATTTTCAAAAAATTTAACACCGCTGCATTTTCAAAGTTGATAAAAAAAAACTATTCATTATTGTATTTTTTGGATTGAACTGGGTATCCTCTGCGTACAACTACATAGATTAATCTTTCGAATCGAATAGAATCACAAAAGTGGTTAAAACTCTCCCTCAAAAAAATTTAACACTGCTCCATCATTATTGTATTTTTTTATTATTAAATTGACATTAAATCACTCTCTCACTCATAAGAATTAAGAAGAATAAGAATTATCATGAACTTTTTTTTTTTTGATTACGAATTATCATGAACTTCTAATTCTCATAATTATCATGAACTTTTAATTCTCATAAGAATAAGAATGATCCATATTTTTGTATCATGCACAATATCATTTCTACATCAATAGATCAAATTATTAAATCAAATGAGATATGATGATGTGTTTATTGTTCTGATGAGAATATGAGATCATGAGTTCTCTATAAAACAATTACACTAAAATATTTTGGCATCTTAAGGTCTTATTGCTATTGGTCAAAAGAAGTATTCAACTTCAAGACATAGATGGGATGAAACCCAATTCACATGATAAAATGCATACATAGGCTGATTTGTGGTCTAATAATATTAGACTATAAAAAATAATTAAATCCAATTTGTTATGAATATAATATAGTGGATGCTCATTAGTCTTGGCCCATGTCATAGGCCCATATAATCACTTATATATAGACACTATGTATGTAACCCTAATCTTAATGATAATGAGAAACTCTCTATTCTTTCCCTTACTTTTCTTTGCATCTCTATTGTTACTCTTGTTTTCATTAGTTTCACAACACGTTATCAGCACGAAACTCTACCACCACTACTTCTTTATTATTGCTAAGGTACATATAATCTCCTTTCATTTTTGTTACGTTAAAGTCATACTATTTTTGTTATACTTGGTGATTCAATATATATATATATATATATATATATATATATATATATATATATATATATATATATATATATATATATATATATGCTACACCAATACAAATTATGAGTAACAAAAATAAACATACAATTAATAGCATGAAACCAAATTGCTATACGAGATGCACGTTGTATCTGTTTAGTTAGTTACAAATTATGTAACTTTTAATTTTTTTTATTTGTTATATATTTGAAAATAAATATATTCATGCCTTCTTGAAAGATTACAAAGGAAAATTACTATAAGGAATTCCGGAAGAATTTCTATATATGTTATTATAATGAATTCCTGAAGAATTCCTATGTTATTATAATGAATTCCGGCAGAATTCATATTATGTTATTACGACGAATTCCTGAAGAATTCCTACATTATTATAATGAATTCCTGAAGAATTCAATAATCTTAGTTCCTCATGAACTTAGAAATTTAATCCATGAATTCCCGAAGAATTCAATAATATTAGTTCTTGATGAACTATAAATTTAATCTATGAATTCTCGAAGAATTCAATATATTTAGTTCCTGAAGAACTCAAACGAAAAATCAATTTTTTTCATCATGAATTCCGGAAGAATTCACTAATTTAGTTCTTGAAGAACTTACGAAGAATCATCATTTATTATAAATTTTTGACGAATTTCAATATACATGCATCCCTGAAGGATTGCAAAAGAGATTTTTATTATCATAAAGATGTATAAAGAACTTAGAAAAACCTCCATTTTTATCAATCATGAATTTTAGAAGAATTCAATAGTTAAGTTCCTGAAGAACTTATAAGAAAAAAAACTCAATTTTAATCATGAATTCTAGAAGAATTCAATGGTCTAGCTATGAAGAAATTTATTAAACTATAAAGATATTCACCTAACAGAATATCATATATTGAAACAAAGAATGAAGAGATGTCGAATATCTCTATATATTATGACACATGTTTTGAATAAAATAAGTGTAATGAAAAAGTTATAAACTAGAAGTTTATACTACACTTATAAATATACTAGTGCAATCGAAGCACAAATTATTGTAAACTAGAAGTTTACATTTATTGTTGGCAAGATTGATTGGGTCATCTCAAGTCTATTATGATGTGGAATTTTTTCTATGGATATTTATTGAAGAGCCAGAAGATTCAATCCAATAATTTTTATATATTACTAGTTCCCAAAAGAAATTGATAATTTGAGAATATGGACCATTTAGACACTTTGTGATTTGAATTGATGCATCAACTAAATTGGTCACATACATGTTTACTCACAACCAGAAGTTTGTGAGATTGTTTTCTCAAATAGTTTCAATAAGATCTCATTTTCTAAATCCTTAGAAAATATTTGATAAGTATCGTATATCAATTGAAATTGATAACGAATAGAATATGATCATACAAAAAAAAATGGACTTGAAGTTCCATTCTTTAGACGTCTAAAGTAATCACATGACTGATACTTATGAGATCATAACTTCTAATTTATATTTTGGGAACATACAAATATGATATTGGATTGCATCATGCCAACAAATTTTTATATAAATAAGTCTTCCCTAATTTATTTGAATTTTGGTTTATAAACCCAATTTCCGATATAAGCATTTTTGGATGTGTTGTGTACGTCACAATTGCTCCAATATAATGCATTTAATTTGGTCGTAAAAGAATGTTGGGAAAATAGATTTATAGCCCAGAAGGCTACTTCTCAAGTGATGAATTAATATTTCCAATATTAGGGGGAGAGAATAAGCAGCTGAAATATGAACCAGAAGTTCAAATGAATCACTTGAAATACAATATTATTAGTATCTCATCTTGATCCTCATATAAAATAGTTTGAACTAGAAGTTCAAAAGAAAATCATTTGCAAAGTTTATGAAATCAAATTTTAGCTGCTAATGCTCCAATCGAAATAGATGTTCCTGAAGAACAATTCTATATTGCAAATGAGTCCAACCACACTTGAAGTTTGGTGGGAAAATTGGTTCCAATTATAAAAATCCTCAAATAAGAAAAGGAGCTAAAATGAAAGATGACCAAGTGAGGATATGAAAACTCTAAAAGAGTATTGACATAATTGATTTTTCAGTTCCAGAAGAACTTATCAGGTACCTGAGATTTATGTAAATAAAGAGATCTCGAAAAATCATGTCATGAATGGAATACGATGGAACCAAAAGGAAGTAAACGTTGACGATATTCTTTTTCTTATGTATGATATAGCGCTATATATATGATAAGAGATGATGAGGATTATGGACCAAAGTCTATTGATAATTATAGACAACACAATGATTGTCTAAATGAAAAGTGTACTTTGTAAAGTGAAAGATTTTTGGACCAGTAGTCCGTACACCTGAAGATGTAAAAATAATGAGATACAAATCAATTTTGTGCGAATAGAAGTTTGATTTGTTATTGAAGAATATCAATAAAAGTTTACCATTGATTGAAGAATATCAATAAAAGTTTGATTTCTTACTTGATTAAGTTTAGTAACACTTGAACGGTTCAACTTATTGAAAGTGTTACAATATATTTATATGGATTATTTTATAGTGATGATTATATGAAACTCCCTGAAGGATTTCATTTCATGAGACATACTATTCAAACTATTGAATAGATGATTTAACAAAATGTATAAGTCTCATTGTTACTCAAACAATATATATGTATATTGTATACTAATTTTACTGAATATTTCCAAATGAGAAATATGTTATAGACATCATTTGTCAACTTTTAAGAAAGGATTTGGAAACAAGTTTGATGACATGAATGTAATCATAACTCCTGAAGAGTTTTGGAAAGTTGATATTTTATAGAAATCAAGATGAAATATGAAAGAATGATACATATTTGTTTGAGAAGACAAGTTGAATTATATTTTAGTGAATCATAAAGTTTATATCACAAATGTTTCTTATCAATTGTGTACTCTAATTATTCTAAATCATTAATTATGTTGATTTAGAGTTCGAGAAAATGATGATTCATTAGGTGGTCCAGAAGTACCACATCAAACACAATAATATTATCATAACTCTTGAAGAGCTTATGAAATTTGTTGAGTACAGAAAAATTTAAAATGAAATACATTCGATGATCAAAGTTGGTTTGACATTACAAACTTATTCCTTCAATGAGGTTTTGTGCATGAAGAAAATTATATATATCAAAGTGGTATTTTATCTTTGACAACATCAATAAACTTGAAGATATTGGAACAAAATCGAGCATATAATTTATATCTTGAAGATACGACAATATCATCCAAAAGTGGAAGTTTTAGCACTACATCAAGAAAGTTTAGAATATGATTTTATTGAGGTTTGTGATTCTACACATACAAGAAATTTGAAGAAGATAATATTGCATCAGCTGATTCAAGGAAGAGTATATCAAAGGAGATAAATCATATCTTTCTATAAAGTCTTCATCAAGTAAAGCTTTTGATCAACTACATAGAAGATTAATTGGTCTTATTCATCTCAGATATAATTGTCTTCATGAGGGGGAGATATAATTGTGTTCTGTACTCTTTTTCCCTTAACCATGGTTTTATCCCATTGGGTTTTCCTGATAAGGTTTTTAACGAGGCAGATTTAAACACAAAGGATGTTGTACTCTTTTTCCTTCACTAGAATTTTTTCCCACTGGGTTTTTTCTAGTAAAGGTTTTAACGAGGCATATCCTTAATGGACATCCAAGGGGGAGTGTTATGAATATAATATAGTGGATGCCCATTAGTCTTGGCCCATGTCATAGGTCCATATAATCACTTATATATAGACACTATGTATGTAACCCTAATCCTAATGATAATGAGAAACTCTCTATTCTTTCCCTTACACTCCTTTGCATCTCTATTGTTACTCTTGTTTTCATTAGTTTCACAACACAGTTTTCTTTTTTTCACATATAATTTTCATTTTTTCTTTTTGAGTAAATTTTTAGATGACTTCTAGTCATTCTAGATGTTTTCTAGTGGTGCACCACTAAGTCATTATAGTGACTAGTGGGAACTTATTATTTACATGTTAGTGTTTATTTTCTAATTCTTATGACGAATGTATAGTAGTTGATAATAAATCTTATTATGTAAGGATAGCCTATAAATAAGACTTTCTGAAGAATCATATTGAAGTAACTAGATGAGAGTATTCAAGAATATTAAGGAAGCTTCTAGACATCTATTAAAATAAGAGGAAAGTAGATACTAAAATATCTTAATTTTTTTAGGTTCTTTTAGTCATAGAAACTAAGTATCCATATCTCTAGATTTTTCTTTGTAATCAATGCTTCTAGATAATTCAATTATGTAATGTGAAGCTCTACAAGAGTAGTATAAATAGGGCTCATCCCTAAACATTTCTCATCAAGCAATAATCAAGAAATTAGAGTGTTCTCTCTTTTTTCTACTTGTCCCTGATCCACTCTCATATACTTCTCAAAACACAACTTAATATTAACAATTTGAGAGTTTTTCTATTGTGAGAACTTTTCCTTTATTCTTGAGATAAGAACTTTATAGTGTTGATTCTACCTGCAGGTCGTAATTAGGGTCGCACTTTGCTTGATAACTTTGGTTCTACCGGCAGGTCGCGGCTAGGGTCAAATTTCTTACCTTTTGATACCTTTGGTTCTACCAGCAAGTCATAGTTAGGGTCAAGTTCGTTACCTATTTTCAAGACTATCCCTGGCACTCTCGTATCATGTTCCAATGGTAAAAATCACATCATAGAATAAAAATTGATACAGAGACTAAAATCAAAATTCTACGTACATATAAGGACGAAAATGATGTTTAAGCCTTACTTTATTAGGTAACATAACAATGTACTCAAAGGTGATATGACTAAAAACACAGAATCTTCTCTTCCTCAAAGGTAAAAATGGACAAAAAAATGGTTCAAGAAGAGAGTGAGAGAGACAGCAAAACATAAACTGATGGCATTATTCTAACTAAAATTGTTAACTACACATACACACTAAATTGCCCTTGGTCATGATCACAAAAAGGGTCTGTTGTCACTGTTTCAACATTCAGTTAACCTGATAAGAGATCCAATGCTATTGCTCAAAGCATATATATACAATGCACACTAGTCAAACAAAAGGCGACGCCTCACAGATTTCGGAATATTAGGACTTGACGATTTTCTCTTCATTTTTGAGCCTCCACTGTCCGGGCTATCGCTTTTCTTGGATGATGACTCTTCTCCGAGTTTAGTGTTAAGTTTAGTTTTGGTTGTTGGGAAGAATTCTGTGATATTTAGCTGGACACCTTTTGAGTTTGGTGATGTCGACGACGTTTCATTTTCTTGAGATGTTGAGGATGTATTCTTTTTTCTTTTCGAATTCTTCAGTTCCTGCAAATTTAAATCATTTAGATATCGGCACAATGAGGTGCCTAAATCATGACCTTAAACTATTTTGAAATTCTTTTCATATAAACATACTTCCAACTTAGAAACAAAATAATTAATCACTTAAGTGGTTAATTGCGTCAGTTCGAGGCTAACCATTAGCATTCTTTTAACATTAATAACCAACATAAGTGGATAATAGAAGATCATAAGAAATAATAAACACACCTGTTCCTGCCAAAACCTTTTCACTACGTCCGGAAAAGCAGCCCCTACAAGGTCCATATTTTCATCTGTCAACAGAAAACTACATCCACCTTCTTCACAGATCTCAGGCGAATCACAATCGTTCAGTAGATCCACCGTTTCATCGAGCCCTATAGCATCTTGTTGCGTGCCAGATTGATTTGATGGAGTTTTAGAGGCAACGCTGCCCATTGCACGTTTCCACTTGACAACAAAGAACTGATATCCGTATCTCGTTTTCACACGTTTTAAAGAATCGAACTCAAACTGACCAAACAACAAATTATCTGTTGTAGTTGTAGCCATTTCTCTCAAAAAGATGGTGGACATCATAGGAAACATTATCCGTCGAATGTATGACGGATCCCAGTGCTGATGGAAGTTTAAAAAATCAATCAGGAGTTCAACTTGGGGTCGGTCCCATGAGATCTGAGGACCATCACTTGCTGCAAACAAAGTTATATAAGTATAGAATGAGTAACACAGAATACAATGATACACTTAAAACCTATGTTTTCAAAAACCTACAAATCATGGTTCGACTACTCTAAACCGCTTGAATCGGGATGAAACTGCGGTAAACCGCTTAAATAACTGAACAGTAGACAGTGCTGGTTCATGGTTCGCCCGATTCGATTTATAAAATGTTGCTTAAAAAATGTCGGTGATAATCTTCAGTTCGGTTCACGTACCAGAAAAGTAACCATTGTCATTGCATAAATACATATCAATGATTTCATCCTTTGGAAAATTTGGCTCCTTTGCAATCTTGTCACAAATTTTTGTGTGCCAATTTTCGATCCTTTTCTGCTCCTTATGTTTCCTATTCTGTTAATAATCAAATATCACATTAAGTGCTTTTGAAACTTATTAAAAAATGAAATAGCAAAAATCTATATTTTATTGACGTAGACATCTAGACATGTTTTAATTCAAACAATAATATAATTGAAAAAAATTAAAAACCATATGATGACAAATCAGACAGTGACAAATTGATATAGAAGCCATACCATACCACAAGAGACACAATCACATTTAAAACCTGCTGGTTTTTCCAGGCAACTTTCATTGTCATCTGTGACGCAAAATTTGCATGAGAACTTCGTATGATCTTTTTTGCTGCCTGGATGCCCACAGAATGAGCAGTGAGGTTGTTTCGTAATTGAGGAGCTTCCCTCAATATCCATATTGTCCTCAGATTTAATGTCGATAGGAATTTGAAAAGCATTCCCTCTGCCTATCTCATGTAATCTGCATTAAAGATCATCCAGTCAGGACCGCAAAGACCAGTTTTTGTACTCTCAAATTCACTCTGAAGGATTAATCCATACCTAGTTAATACATCATCTTCACTAAAAGCTTGAACAAAACGAAGAGCACTGTCAAGTCCGATCCCTTGAACGCCACTTAAATCGTGATCATTTCCGACCAAAAGAGAAATAGCTATTAAGTGTTTCCTCTTCAATCCAAGCCCAGCTTCAATATCTGACATATTGTAGCATTCAAATGGTTCCTACATGCAAAACAATTCTCAAACATGGTACAAAGAGGCAAAGAAACTAAGGCATGTCGGCTTTCCAAAATACAGGAAGGGGAGAGAAGGAATGCATGATGCAAATTAGAAAAAAGTATTACCAGAGGATCATTATATTTTTCTGGTTCAGTTATCTTGTAAGACAAATAAAAACCACTGATTGTTTTCTTATCGATCAAACCACCAAGTTCAGCTATACCTAAATTTATGAGGGTTGTATGCATGTTTTTTTGCGAGGCGGGAAACGGAATATATAATGAATTATAGTTGTAAAGAAAGCGTTGGAATCACATGGTTTTCATTTAATAATGCTATAGAATGTGACTTTGGCAAGATGAGGGCTCACAATGACTTTAAGATGAGTGCCAATAGAAGCCGTGGTAGGAAAAGACAGTTAAGAGAGCATTAGACAGTAAGTTTGTAAAACTTTCATGCAAATGTCTGACATTGTTATTTTGACTGTTGAGGAAAAAGAAGAAAATGGTACAATGATGTTCATTTATAGATATAATAATAACCGGAACAAAACTCAAAACTCAGGTTATCAGCCTATATTAGAATTAAGATTCATGAATCATGATACCATTTAGTATTTCGCAAAAGCCACGTGACATGAAAATCAATGGACTGGGCAAAGATGGATGCAAGTACCAAATTGAAACAAATCAAAATATTATACTACCGAGGGAAGTAATGGATTGTAAGGGAAATACAGTGAAGATGGTTACGTACTTTGGAATTGGGAGCGAAAGATTTTATAATGCATTTAGCCCCAAAGAGGAATGCATCACTGTCAGGTGTGATGCATGCATCTACATGACCTTCACTATTTAACTGAGCACAGAGTGCTTCAGCCTCTCCTTTAGCCTTCAGTACAGGAATCCCAAGTAGCTTAGCAAGTTCCTATCACCGATTAACAAGGAACTATAAGAAAAGACCGTCCAAAAAGCAACATATTGGTAACAACTGAATGCAAAAATAGAGTCGGCACAATAGTTTGTGTAGATAACAACAACTAAGGTGAAAGAATTATCACACCACACACTCTTGAACACATCTTGAAAAGGAACTGTTCCTCTCAGCTGAAACACCACCTTCAGGTACCGGCAAGCTACTCAATTCAATTCCAGATGACCGGAAAAATCTAGCAATCCTAGCTTGTGATTTCAACGGCGATGGAGTCCCATCAACAACAAACACGGGAAATGCTCCAAACTACAAAAGAAAACATTATATCATCATTAGACATCACTCACTCCATTCAAATACTACCAACAATAACAACTTCAATTTGAATTCATTAAGCCACAATTTCTGTTGAAACCATATTCAAACATAACGAAAAGCGTAATAATAACACATTTTCTAACAATCACATAACTAAACTAACCTAAACCAAACCAAACAATCTCTTAATTTTTCTCTTACATAATCAAAAGGGTTCCAAAAAAAATCAATTTTTACCCACAAAGAAGCTAAAATCATCAACATTTTGATCTATAACCCTCAATTGATGTTGAAACAAAAAAGGTAACAACACATTTTCCAACAATCATATAATTAAACCAACCCAAAACCAAACAATCACTTAACTAAACTAACATTTTTCTAAAACAACCAAAAGAGATAAAAAAAATCAAATTTTTCCACAAAGAAGCTAAACCCATCAACAATTTCATCACATTATAAACCATGCAACAAAATCTAAATCAAAGGAATAAGAAACAAAACCTTAGAAAACAGATTAATGGTACGGAAGAAAGTGAGTCTAAGGTGACGTTTATTGACATGGGTTTTGATAGCATTGTTATGCTGAACAATCCAAAACGATAAATCAACAGCAACTCGCTTGTTTCTCAAGAAATCAAAACCTTCATTGCGTGAATAGGGCTTCAACAAGTCCCAGAAATTACCACCAACACCCATTGATTGATTGTGTTTTCTGCTTAATAACGAAAATGGGTCAACGAAAACATCATCAAAATTATGTCTTGTTGTGAAACAGACAATGAAAGTGTTTGTTGGTGTGTTTAGGTTACGTTTTGGAAGAGAAGAAGACAGAGAGAGAGAGAGTGTTGAAATTGTTTGTGTTTTTTTTTTTGGAAGTGAAGCGTTGGAATTTAGCCGTTGGGGTGTTTTGTACCGTTACAAGATGAGAGATGAATGACTTCAAAACTCAAAAGCCCATTTTTTGGATTTGAGTGTAATAAGTTCACTGTTTAAGACAGAAAGGTTATGCTATTTGCACCCTAATTTTACTAAATTATTATGACACTCTATATATCTTTTAATCGATATCCGGCTCAAGTACTGACTAATATGAGGATACTAATTTCACCACCACACTCTATAATATTGTTTAGGCCAAATGCATCTAAAGATCTTTAATTTTAATGTTTGTGACAATTTGATATTTTAACCAACCAAATTGATCTTTTAAATTTGTAGTAGATTACATTGTGAGTATGACCTTGTAGAGGAGTAATGATGATGCAACCTATTACAAACTTGCATCACCAATTTGTTACTTAAAAGTGTAACAATGTAATCTATTACTAATACTAATTATTAATTTAAAAGATCAATTTATTACAAATGTTAAACTTCAAATGTTTATAAGAGATTAGTCGGTTTAATAGACCGGATAATAATGGTGGGAAAAAAAAATCACCTTCAAAATATAAGTAACCAAACAATAGGGCGAGAATAGGTCAGATCTCAGCCTAGCCTATATAGGCCTATGTTAGGTTAGACTGTTTTTATAGATATAGCAGGTCAAAAAAATTTTATAAGTCTATTTAGCTAAAAAAGTCAGGGTATATGTCATAACAAAATTCTTTTAAGCCTACTACTACTAGACCGGTCTATTTAAATAAATATTAAGATACAATACTATGTAAACAATTTTCCCACCAAATTAGTCCGCCTAAACCACTTGCTTGCTATAACATCCCGCTAAATCCCTGCCACTTCTTTCTTCATATAAAAAAATAATAATCTCGGTACTCATAACTCTCACTAATTAATTGCATAATAATCACAACTGTTTCCATTAATTAATTTTCACCAACAAAACAACTGTTTTTATTCCCAATTTATATTGTGGCCTTTTGCATCACATATAGTTATGTGTTTGTCAACATTTGTTTGATTATCCAATTAAGGGCTTTGACAATCTGACATGATTAGTTAAATGATTAAGTTGGTCACCTAGGTGATCTTTGACTATCACACGAAAGAGTTGAACTCATAACGATATTCAAAAGAATACTTCCTCCGGTCTCAAATTTAAGAAACAAAACAAAAACACATTTTTTTAGAAAGTGGATAAATGATAGAAAAAAATCATGTATTATCAATTTTATCCTTACTTTTTGGTAGTAGGTGACCTTTGATATTTTCAAAAGTAATCATTATAGGCTTTTATAAAAAAATTGAAAAGGTTAAGTTAAAGGTAAAATTGAAATAATGGTAATAAATATAATGATTGTAGTACATTTTTCTTATATTTGAGAGTAAAGAATAAAGCAACTTCAATTAATTGTGTTTTTAAGCCTACTACTTCTAAAATATGATGTGAAATATCAAAAATCAGTTTAATTTCATTGGTCAATTAGTTAATTAATATGAAATAAACTTTTAAACAGGCTAACAAAGTCAAACCATACTTTCCAAAAGTCATATCACATGCCTAAAAATCAAACCTATAAAAAACTACAGACCAAACTTAAACATTTAATTTTTCGACAAATCAATCTCAAACTTAACAAAACCTAACTCAATCTAACATATTCTCATTCTACCAAACATCTATCTAACCATTCACCTTCCACGCAATTTCGTAAATAGAGTTGATAATCTTTCTGTGTTTTTTTTTTGAAAGGTACACAACATGTGTTTTTAGTTTCCATTAAATTTGTAGAAAGATTATCAATCCCCTCTATTTCTGAAAAATTACTCTCAAGCATACATCTATAAATAGGTTTGTTATGCTAAATAGAATTTTTAATCATTTACAATATAAAAATAAAAGGTTGACTTTTTTTTTTGGTACGTAGACAAATCAATAATAAATCATTAAAAATCACACATATAAAATAGATAGATATTTATGTTTGAAACTTGAACATAGACGTCTGATTTATCAATTTTGACATTTTCTATTAGTTGATCTAAGACTTAAGATTTACTCCCTCTATTTTAAAATGAGTGTCGCTTGTTTGCACACATATTAAAGAATACAATCATGTTGTTAAAAGTAATAACATTTTTACTAAATTAACCATATTTTTTCCTTTGTTTTTTTAGAAATAGTGTATAAAGTAATAATTAGAGGGTATAATTGGAAAATGTTGCATTGAAAATTGAAAAATGACACTTATTTGAGCTAAAGTGACACTCATTTTAAAATGGAGGGAATATAAACTAATGTTTAATAATTATTTTCAATCGCTATTTTAATACATGTGAACTTTTAGAGCAACTTTATCAGCAGATCCTTAATTAGTTATTTTTTTAAGTTAAGTATCAGTTCTTAAAATTTTTCAGCGTTGGAGATGGCTGAGCTGACAATCCTTAGTACTTAAACTTAAGTATCAGATTCTTGGTTAAGGATTTTTCAACTTTTGATACTTAGATTATAATAACATTTTTTTTCTTTCTTTCCATCGACAGTCATGACCAAAAATTAAAATTCACAAAGAAAAAATTGCAGGGAACAAAAAATTCAGTATAGTAACAAAAAATTGCAGAGAAAAACACAGATCTGCAGAGAACAAAAAATTGCAAATAGAGAGATAAAGATGAAAAAAAAAAGATGAACAAAAAAAGAGATTAACAAAAAAGAGATGGATAGAAAAAAAATAAAGATCTAGTGAAAGAGATGAACAGATCGGCGGCAGCTATGAGGGGTGGCGATGTGACTGACAGAAGCTCTGGCGGCGGTGAAGTGGCGGCGCGGTGGTAGTTTTGGAAGAGGAAGAAAACGTGTTTGTTAGCCCATATTTTGGTTAAGTCAAAATATGCCCTAATTATTCTTTGAATATAATTACTAAACCTTTTAATTATTAATGATGCAATAAAGGTTAAAAGTGATATATTTAAATAATATTCTCATTTGAGAATATTTTAAGATCTCAGGAGATGGAAAATATTTACAAGTCTAGGAAATCAATCAAGACTTGGTTCGAGTTATCAAACAATTCGATTGGCATTCAAAGGTTACTCGAACTCGAAGACTATTCAGAGACTTAACATATTTCAGCATTTTCTGAAGATTCAAAATTCAAACCATTGCAACGTTTCATTCAAAAGTGGCAACTATTGGCATTTAGGAATGAAGATCAGATGGCAAGACACTTGTCAAATGGATGTTAGTTAGTCGTTACTAATTAGCCTTAGTTTTTATCTATAAATACTAGTTCATTTGATGTAATTAGCATCACAAATTAGTCATACTTACAAACCTTTAAACATTATGAGTACCCAAAGCGTTTCGAGCGAAAGGAATATACAAGGCAACAATGTATGATCTTGTGATCAAACTTTCTTAAGTTCAATGCAATTTACATTTCATGCAATTTACATGTTTTCATTTACATTCTTTGCCTTTTAATTCATTGGATTATTTACTTTTCTTGTCAATACGTACTCATTCTGAGTATTTTTACATTTCTTGTCAAGCAAGTCACAGTTTATTTACTTTCTTTTACTTTTTCAAATCAAACTTGTTCATTTACATTAATGAACATTGCTATTTTCAAACTTGAACAATAAATGCACAAACATGTCCCGAGATTCTCTAGTTGGTCTCTCAAGCATTGCAAACTAGCGGTTGTTTACCAAAAATCAGCGTAAACAAATTGGCACGCCCAGTGGGACTGGTTTTGTGCGTTTTATTTTCAAAATTTTCTCAAAAAATTTTCTTGAAAATTTTCTTGTGTTTTGGAAAGTTGTGTGTTGCTTTCAAAGAAATTACATTGTTTAGTGCATGCAATTGAGAAGCGGTAGAATAAAACCAGAGATGGTGAGACCTAGAGGCACTAACGCTAGTACAAGCAACAACAACAACAATAATAATGACAATAATAATGTCAATAACCAAAACACTCAAGATCCTGATGATGTTAACCCATTATTTGGGTATGTAAACGCTTCGAGCGCTGTGACAACATCAGCCACAGATGCAACATCTGTGGGGGCAACACAGGCAATCCCTGTGTCTTCCTCTATGCCCTCATTAACATCCAATGCTGCAACCACAATGGCTGAGAACACTTCGAGCATGCCTTTGCAAAGTATTGGTGGGGTTCCTCCCCAATTTTCAGGATCTTCATTTGACTTTCGAAGTCAATCAGGGGGTTTGTATCAACCCCAAAGATCTTATCCATATGGAATGCCTACAACCATGATGCACAATGTGTATTCACACCCTGCATTACAATCTGATAGGATAACAGTGAGGTCTCCCTTTCCACAAGGGCAAAATTCTAATAATACTAGAGTTCGAATGAACCAACCGGCCCTCACCACAGATTCACTTTTGTCTATGAGGCAACAAATGGATGAGAGTAACTATGATATGGTGAATTTACTCACTGAACAAATGGGTACAATAATTAACCCATTAATTCGAGATACAAATCAGACTTACCAAACCTTGGCTACCCAAATGGGTAGGATTGCTGATTTCTTTAGAGGGGCACAAGTGCCCATACATCAGCCACTTCAACCATTACAGGCCCCTAGGCCAAGGCCTGGACAAGTTGCTGACAATCGAATCGAGGAGGCTCGAGGTCAGCAGCAAGAACCACAAGTTGTTAACCAACCTGTACAAAGGAATGTTGAACCTGAAGTGGTGCTTGTTCATCGAAACCAAAATGCTGATGAGGTTTTGAGAAATGTTCAACATAATGATTTTGGGCAGAATAACTTAGCCAATTTGGTAGAGACCATCCTTGCCCAAAATGGTCTAAATGTAGGTTTACATAGACCCAACTTTGTGTCACCATTATCTGAATTTGTTTTGCAAACAGAAATACCAAGGTGATACAACAGAGTCTACAGTCGAACACATTGCTAGGTATTTGACTGAGGCTGGGGACATAGCAAATAATGAGAATTTGAGGATGAAGTATTTTCCCAATTCTCTAACAAAAAATGCTTTTACTTGGTTCACAACCTTACCCCCACATTCTGTATTTACTTGGACCCAACTCGAAAGGCTCTTTCATGAGCAATTCTACATGGGCCAAACAAAGATAAGTCTCAAAGAACTAGCAAGTGTTAGGCGTAAAACACCAGAATCTATTGATGATTATCTCAATAGGTTTAGGCTTCTTAAAGCCAGATGCTTCACTCAAGTTCCTGAACATGAATTGGTAGAAATGGCTGCTGGTGGCCTAGACTACTCGCTTCGAAAGAAATTAGATACCCAACATCTTAGAGACATGGCTCAACTGGCTGATAGGGTTAGACAGGTTGAAAGACTTAAAAATGAAAAGGCCAGGAATAGCAAGTTTCATAAGAAAGAGAAAGTAGCTTATGTAGGGAACTATGAAAGTGAAAGTGAATATGATCTAGAATTCGAGGAGGTTGATCAAAGTGAGATAGACTTGGCTGAATTAAAGCCAGGGCCTCCTTACACTTGTAAATTGTTAAAGCCCTCGAATGGCAAGAACCCCAATGAACCAAAGAATGATAAATATGTTGCTAAAACCTACACATTTGATGTTACCAAGTGTGATGAGATCTTTGATTTATTGGTCACTGATGGCCAAATAATTGTTCAAAAAGGATTAAAAGTTCCCTCATTAGAACAAAGAAAGAAAAGAGGTTACTGCAAATTTCATAATTTTTTGGGTCATAAAACTTCACATTGTGTTGTTTTCAGGGATTTGGTGCAGAAGGCATTAGATGAAGGGAGGCTAAAGTTTGACGAAAAAGCTAAGCAACCCATGAAAGTAGACACAGATCCCCTTCAAGTAGCGGAGACATCCTACGTTGAGCCGTTCGAATGTCTGATGATAGACGCGATGGAAGCATCCCCGGTTCGAGCCGTTACTGAAAGGGAGTATGCTGAGAAAATTAAAGTAGTCTATCCTCGAGTTGAAGAGGAACTCATCGATTTTCTCACCACGTGCAAGCTGAGCAACAAGGAAGTTATGCTGTGTCCTCGTTGCAGCGCTGTGTGTGACAAAGAGGCTACTGCAGGCCTTAAGAATGTTATGCCATATGTGGCTAACAAAAACAAATGGTCTACTGAGAGACCAAATAAGGGCAAGGCCATAAACCAAGGCCCTACCATTCATGACAGGATTGGAAGGAGACAAACATATGTTCCTTCTAATAGAGTGCCTGTTAACCAATGGTCATCTGGCCAACATCAGGCTTACCAGAAGCGAAGGATGGATGTTGGTGGCTCGAGTCAAGTTGCTTCGAGCAACAATGCTGAAAATAGGAAATTTTCCTATAATAACAACTATAAGGGAAAGAATCCTATGACTCGAACTCAATGGCGTAGGTATCAACGCCTTAAGAAGTTGGAGAGAGAAAACGCCCATGCTGGGGGCAGCTCCAACTCAATTGCCCATGCTGGGGGCAATAACAAAGTTGTTCATGCTGGGAACAACACCAAGATTGCTCATGCTGGGGGCAATCGAAACGATACAGGGAACAAGCAAGAATATGTTCCTAAGAAGGCTGAAAAAACCTTAATTATTGATGAAGGCTCTTCCTCGAAGAGGCTTGTTAAGGAAAGGATATCATTCCCTGATGACAATATGGAGGATGATATTCCTGATGAAGACTTGTTGGAGTCTGGTTCTGAGCCAGATTTTGATGTCTTGGTAAATGTGGTGTCAATATTACCAGGTGAATATGACGTGAGGTCCACTTCTGATCCTGAAGAAGAGTTTGTGGAACCTGAGTTAGAAGATTACACCCCTGTTTGTTACTTTGTAATGAATAATGGGTGCATTGAACAACAGAAGGCTGTATTCGAACAGCCTCACGAAGGGATGAAAAACCATCTCAAGCCTTTATACATCAAGGCTAAAGTGGGTGGTATTGGAGTGAACAAAGTCCTGGTGGATGGGGGTGCTGTAGTAAATCTAATGCCCCATTTCATGCTCAGGAAGTTGGGAATGTATGATACTGACATGCATTCACATAACATAGTTCTTTCGAACTATGAAGGAAAAAGTGGCAGGTCCTTAGGAGCCATACAAATGGATGTTGCAGTAGGCAGCACCATAAGGCCAACTCTCTTTATAGTTGTGCCTTCGAGGGCTAGCTTCAATCTACTCCTTGGGAGGGAATGGATTCATGGAGTAGGGGCAGTCCCTTCTACTTGCCATCAAAGGTTGATATTATGGAGGGAGGATAACATAGTAGAAAATATAGAGGCTGATCAGAGTTTCTATATGTCAGAGGTTGACCACATCACTAAGGCAACTTTTGATAAGCACTTAGCCTCCATAGCACCTTGGGGAGAAAGAGATAGTGGCTTTCGAGGAGCCAGTAATAATGTCTATCATTCAGTTAGACTCCATCCTACTCATGGATTCTGTTGGGAGAGGGAAGAAATTGATGATACCCCTCCTGAAGATGGAGTTATTCCACCATCTGGGTGGGATATAGAATACCTTGATGATGTCTAAGCCCTCTGCTTGGGCTAAAATAACGGCATTCGTTGCCGAAAGAAAGCTCGAAACGGCCTTAGAGGCTGTCAAGGAACAAAATATGGTTGAAGAAACCATTAAAGAAGACAATGGCAATATGTTGCCAAATGAGCAAAGGTTAGACTGCATCTATGATGATGAACCTTTAGGATTCGAGAAAGATCCTGTGAACTCGAATCCAAAGATGCAGGCTCAAGATCCTTTGCAAGAGGTAGATATTGGTGATGGCTTAATGAAAAGGCCAACTTACATAAGTGCCAATCTTGACCTCGAATTTAAAGCTAAAATGATTAACCTGCTTAAAGAATTCAAAGATTGTTTTGCATGGGATTACAATGAAATGCCAGGTTTAAGCAGGGAAATGGTGGAACATAGACTACCACTCAAGCCAGGGAAGAAGCCAATAAAGCAACTGCCAAGGAGATTCAACCCAGAGATTTTATCAAAAATCAAGAGTGAGATTGAAAGGCTATTAAAGAGTAAATTCATTCGAACCACAAGGTATGTTGAATGGTTAGCTAATATAGTTCCTGTTATTAAGAAAAATGGTAGCCTGAGAGTATGCATAGACTTTAGAGATTTAAATAATGCAACACCTAAGGATGAATACCCCATGCCAGTAGCAGAAATGCTAATTGATTCAGCAGCAGGGTTCGAATACTTGAGCATGTTAGATGGCTATTCTGGCTATAATCAAATTTTCATTGCTGAAGAGGATGTGGCTAAAACAGCGTTTTGATGCCCTGGGGCATTAGGGACTTATGAATGGATTGTTATGCCATTTGGCCTAAAAAATGCTGGAGCCACATATCAAAGAGCAATGAATCTTATCTTTCATGATTTTATTGATGCCTTTATGCAAGTATATATTGATGATATTGTTGTAAAATCCTCATCTAGTGATGATCATTTAAATCATCTTAGAAAATCATTTGAAAGAATGAGGAAATGTGGATTAAAAATGAATCCACTAAAATGTGCTTTTGGTGTACATGCAGGGGATTTCCTTTGTTTTGTGGTGCATAAAAAAGGCATTGAAATCAACCAAAATAAGACAAAGGCTATTATGGAGACTCAACCTCCAAGAACAAAGAAACAACTTCAATCTCTATTGGGAAAGATCAACTTTTTGAGAAGATTCATTTCGAATCTAAGTGGAAAAGCTCATCCTTTTTCTCCACTACTTAGAAAACAAAAAGGTGATCAATTTCATTGGGGGCAAGAACAACAGCAAGCGTTTGAAGACATCAAGAATTACTTGTCACATCCACCAACGCTAATGCCTCCCATTCGAAACAAAGCAATGAAGTTGTATATTTCAGCATCTGATTTAACTATTGGTAGCATGCTTGCCCAAGAAGATGAAAATGGTGTTGAGAAAGCTGTATATTATCTAAGTAGAGTATTAAATGATGCTGAAACTAGATATAGTGCTATAGAAAAGTTATGTTTGTGTTTATATTTCTCTTGTAACAAACTTAAGCATTATATTAAGCCTATTGAAGTTTATGTCTATTCTCATTTCGATATTATTAAACATATGCTTCAGAAACCTATTTTACATAGTAGAATTGGTAAATGGGCTTTGGCTCTAACTGAATACTCCTTAACCTATAAACCCTTAAGAGATAGAAAGGGTCAAATAGTGGCAGATTTCCTTGTTGATCATTCAATAATTGAAATGCCACTAAGTTATGTAGAAACCCAGCCTTGGATTTTATATTTCGATGGTTCCAAACATAAACATGGAACTGGAATTGGGATTTTGATAATTTCTCCAATCCAAATTCCTACTAAGTTTAATTATAAAATCAATGGGTTTTGTTCCAACAATGAGGCTGAATATGAAGCCTTGATTGCAGGTCTTGCCCTTTTAATTGACTTGGGGGCAAGAGATATTATTGTTAGAGGTGATTCAGAATTAGTGATTAAACAGTTGACAAAAGAATACAAATGTATCAAAGAACATTTGGCTAAGTACTTTGTAATTTCCACTAATTTGTTGGATCAGTTCGAATCCGTGCAATTCGAGCATATACCTAGATTACAAAATCAAGAAGCCAATGACTTGGCTCAAATAGCTTCTAGCTATAAAGTAACTCCTGAAAATCTCAACAAATTAATTGAGATTAGGGAAAAATTGGTTTTTAATGAACCTTTGTCTTCAAGCTTGTCAATGGAAAAACTTGTGGGGGCAGATTCACCACATAGTGATGAAAATGACTCGAACAAGGTCTTAGATGAAGAAAATGCTAACATTTTTACCATTGACAACTTGGTAGATGGAGATTGGAGGAAACCAATTGTGGAATATTTACAAGACCCTAATGGTCAGTATGATAGGAAGACCAAGTATAGGGCCTTAAGCTATGTTATAGTTGGAAATGAATTGTTCAAAAAGACAAGTGAAGGTGTTTTATTAAAATGCCTAAGTGAAGCAGAAGCTTTAATAGCTATTTCTGACATACATAGTGGAGCATGTGGTTCTCATCAAGCAGGCCACAAGATGAAATGGTTATTGTTTAGACAAGGCTTATATTGGCCTTCTATGTTAAAAAATTGCATAGATTTTGCCAAAGGATGCCAAGAATGCCAAAGGCATGCAGGAATACAACATGTACCTGCAAGTGAGTTACATTCTATAATAAAGCCATGGCCATTTAGGGGTTGGGCATTAGATTTGATTGGTGAGATTAAACCTGCTTCTTCTAAGAATCAACGTTACATTTTAGTAGGTATTGATTACTTTACAAAATGGATCGAAGCAGTGCCTCTACCTAATGTAGATCAAGAGGCAGTGATTAATTTCATTCAAAATCATATTATCTATAGATTTGGCATTCCAGAAACAATTACCACAGATCAAGGATCAGTGTTCACAGGAAGAAAAATGCAAGAATTCGCTAGTGAAATTGGTTTTAGATTGCATACTTCAACACCATATTATGCCCAAGCAAATGGTCAAGTTGAAGCTGCTAACAAAATAATCATTAATTTGATTAAAAAACACATTGCTCAAAAGCCAAGGAATTGGCATAAAACTTTAGATCAAGTTTTATGGGCATGTAGGAATTCCCCTAAAGAATCAACTAACTCTACACCATTTCGATTGACATATGGTCATGATGCTATTTTGCCTGTGGAAATTCATATGCAATCATTTCGAGTACAGAGGCAAATGGAAATACCAAGTGATAAGTATTGGGAAATGATGTTAGATGAATTGGTTGATTTGGATGAAGAAAGGTTACAAGCTTTAGAATATATGACTAGGCAAAAAGAAAGAGTTGCCAAAGCCTATAATAAAAGGGTAAAGTCAAAAGTTTTTAACTTAGGGGATTTAGTTTGGAAAGTTATCCTGCCTATGGATAAAAAGGATAGAGTCTTAGGCAAATGGTCCCCTCAATGGGAAGGCCTATTCAAAATTGTTCAAGTTTTTTCAAATGGTGCTTATGAAATCGAAGAGTTAAGTCCTGAGAAACATGTTTTAGGGATAAATGGTAAATATTTGAAAAAATATAAACCAGCTTTGCTCGAATTGAACATAAGTGCAGAATAAAACTTAGAACGAATAAAGACATGACAAATATGAAAGAAAATATTTTGCCACAGAAGGGCATTGTCAAATTACAACCAAAATGATTCGAGCAACATGATAATAAAAATTGTTCAAGTAGGACAAAAAGAGTTACAAAGATTCAGCTACATTTCGATACAAGGCATCCAGAGACATCTTCTCTGCCCTAATGACTCGTTTGTTATCTTCAAAAGCTTGGATTTCTGTTGCCACCACTTCAGAGTCATCTATAGCTCGAACCCCTTCTCTGCCTTTGGCATCAATTTCTGCTTGAACAGATTGAATCATTTCAGCTTCAATTGTTGCTTGGGTTTGTTGTTCTGCAACTATCTTCTCTTTGTATTCATCGATTTGACGGTAAAGATCCATTATGATAGCTTCCCAAGCAGCAATGTTGTTCTTACAAGCGTCGAGTCTAGGCGCCTGGGCTTCAGTAGCTTTGGTTCGAATGACAGAGACCTCATGGTTTAGCCCAGCAGCTTTAGCTATCAAGTCGTCATAGGCAGATATTTGAACATTGAGCCTAGCTTCGTTTTCCCTCTCCTTTTGCACTACCTTGACATATTGATCAATCAGGCTTTCCAATTGCATGACTTTACACAAGGTAAGAGTATCAGTGTGAGAATTGTGCAATTTCTTCAGGAAAGCCAAGTACTCAAAAGCTTTCGAAGGGTTGGTTTCGAGTACATCCAATACATTCTGCATCCCAAAATCTGTTTTCAATCTGTTAAGTAAGGAATCTTGCCTTACAGTAGCATTAATAGTAGCAGTGGAGGGATGAGATGTGCCATCAGTTTTCTCACTCGAAGTCTGAGATTGAGACTTGGATTGCAGAAGAAGATTGAGGGCAACTGCTGGGTCAGTCTTGTGAATTTTAGCAAATGCTTCCTCAGGGACTCCAATGCTAGCTGACAACCTCGAAGTAGAAGACTCTGAAAGCAACTCAGGTCCACCAGCCTTAGCCTCCTCAATCTTAGTATCGTCTTCGATTTCATCTTCTTCCTCTGATTCAGATTCAATAGATTCACTCGAATCGCCTTTGCTAGGAGTTGGAGTTGGCAACTTTGTCTCAGCCTCACCTGTCCAACCAACTGGTCCTGTTTCCCTTTCGAATATAACGTTTGCTTCAGCTTGAGTCATATACACAGGGGGACCAATGTCAGGTTGAAGATCAGGTTGGGCACTCGAATTGACCTGGAAGTGGAAATACTTACACAATTAAATGCTACCGGGATCGAAATGTTGAATATATTGGCAAGGAATTTTAAGAAAAAAATGGTTACCTGGCCATATTTAGCTCCAATGTACTTCTCCATTGGGGAAGGACTCCTATTCCTCCCAGCAGAAGTCTCACTAGCAGTGTTATTCTAAAAAAAAAAAGAGAGAAAAGAAAGTGTAAAGATTGAGAAATTGGTTAACATGTTCATTCGAGCACATGAATTAGGAAATGACTTACCTTGTTATTTTCAACCTCGGTTAACTTTTCTGTTTCCTCGAGAGCAGGAGTTGGAGAAATTTGTTCCAGCACTGGAGAAAGTGGAGGATTGCCTTGATCAGTTGCGTGAATGACCTTCTCAGCATTGTCCTCATCTTCCACAGTAAGGTCATGATCCACTCGAGCAGTACTAGTGGTATCAGACTTAGAAGATCTGGAAGGCTTGGAATGCCCTTTCTTCTTCTTTTTCTTCTTCGGTTCTTTCACCACTGTGGAGTCTTCTGATGCTTTCTCAGTGTCTTCCTCCTCTTCCTGTCTCTTGCTCGATTCAACATTCGAAGAACTAGTCTTCTTACTGTTGTGACTCTTGGGTTTTTTGGATTGTTGGGGTGCAATACCTGCTGCAACTGTATGGCCTTGTGCACTATTATCCTCTTGGGTAATATGCTTGTGCTTCCTTTTCAGGGGTCTTTCAGGTTCAGTTTCCTACAACAGGAGTAAAAAACATAAGAATGATAAAGCATGAAGAAGGGAAAACTTAGTAAAATAATAGGTATTCAAATGACTAACTTCATCTTCATGGATTATTATATGTGGGAGTTGATTTTCTTTAGAAGGCCTAGCAATGCTAGTAGTGTGTTTCTCTCTCATTATCTAGCGCAAATGTAGAAGAAAAAAGTGTTTAAGCATGGCTCGAATCGAAGGAAAAGGTGAGAAGTTTTACCTTATCTGTTTTTGCTTTGGTTCTGGTTTCCTCCCTCCTTCTTTCTTCTTCATCAGCTTGCCTCATATCCTCATCATCAGCCAGGTGAATGCCTCTATTACTTTTAGGCTTTATCGTTCGAGAAGCAGGCTGTGATGGTCCTCCAGTTACTTCTTTCCCTAAAAAAGATGACAAATCAGAATTCGAATAAGGGAAATGTAAGACAAACTATTTGGCATCAATGGCTAAAACAACGTACCTTTATTCTTGTGTTGTTCTTGTATGTCATGGATTTGCTGCCTTATAAACCCACTGTTCAGCCTGATAATGTTTGATCGAACATCACCAACAATGTATTTATTGTAGTGATTGTCCCACCAGTTGTAGAATTTTTCAGTGCAATAGTAGGAGTGGTTGAACTCGATGGGGTTGACATTGTAAGCAAAATTGGCCATCCTTTTGAGATATTTGGTAAAAAGATCTTTGGAAACTTCATTACCAATGACCATGTTCTTTTCTCCTTCGAACAGACTCTTGGGGTACAATTGAGATAACCCAAACTGCCTCGAGACCAAGTTTGGTTGGTACCCAACCAAGACTAAGTGGTTCGATTTGGACCCAATCCTGTAACTAAGGACGGTTGGGTGCAAGTAGTGCTGCCATAACTCGTTTACATCATCAGCATTATCTGGGTTGTTGGCTGGGAACTCATCCTGTAGCCAAGCTGGTCCTACCCTTCTGTTAACGAATGGGGCGTGATGTGGTAGGAATTTGTTGAAATTAAGGAAAATCTTCATGTACTTAATGAAGAGTTCTTGAGGATCAGTCTCATTCGAGCTGGAAGTTAGTACAGCCAACCTAACTCCCTCGATCGAACGGTTGTTCACATCATCCTTGAATTTTTTGGGGATCTTTAGTCTCATTTCCCTAGTAAAAGTGGCATTTAGCCACAATTGCAGGAGCCAGAGTGGTCCTGAGACTGGGAATGGTGCTCCATCTTTGGATTTCTTCAAGTTATCACATAATTCGCCCATTGATTCATATAAAACGCCCAAGAGCAGACGACTAAGTGAAAAACCATGACCCTCATGAATTTGAATTGCCAGAGGAATGTACATTTGAGTCACTTGAAGTGATCTCGAACAAAAGACATATTGGCATAACCACAAGGTTAGAAAAGCCACATGTTCCTCAGCAGATACCTCGCCTTCATCCTGATGCTCCTCGATGAATTTGGAGAAAGCTGCAGCATTGAGTTTAAAATAAACATTTTCACTCGATTTGGCTGGATCGAAAGTCTCACCTTCTGGTCTCAATCCAGTAATTGCTGCTACATCGAGTAAAGTTGGGGTCATCATTCCACAAGGAAAGTGAAAGGTGTGGGTGCTCCTCTCATAAAACATCATAGCAGCTGTCAGCATTTCATAATGATAAGCTGGGCCAAACTTTGACAGTTGGATAATATCATAGATTCCTGAGCGTTGCCAAAAAGAACCCCAATCCTTCTCGACTCGAGCAAGCCATTCGATATAAGCTGAATTATTGCAATTTGGAGCTGACCTCCACATGTTATGGGGCTTTCGAAGAAAAGCAAAATTGAAAGGGTCAGTACTAAAGATTTTTGGTTCGCATGTTTTGCGCATGGGAAAAAACTCAGAAATTGAGGGTTTTAGGGTGTTTTCGTCTGGGAATGGACCTCCAAACGCAAACACGTCATCAGCAATGGAAAAAGGAATTATCAATTCATCCTCCCAACGTGTTTGTTCGTCTTTAGTTCCATGTGGTTCAGGAACCACCTCAATATCATTAGCCTTGCGAATCGATTGATTCCATTTACCAGCAAAGGGAACGGGGATTAAATCTTGTTGTTCAGCCATTGAAATATGACGAGGAAGATGAACAGTGTAGTGAAAGATTTGATTTTTTACAGACCTGGTACAGAAAAGGGATCTGAAATTTGTTGGTTTAAATCAAACGCAGGTTCAATGTTCTAATCAAACAAACAGATTACAAAATGGTTTATGAGAAATGGAGAACGAGATCTGAGAAGTGAGTAAAGAATATGAAGAAGCTGAGTTAGGAAAAGTTGCAGAAAAGTGTTGAAATGGTGACCTATTGCTATTTATAGGGTTCGTTTTCAGCAGAATAAAATAATTGGAAAAGAAATTCGAAATTTCTTTCAACTTCCGCATTCGCCACGTGCCCCATGATGGCTGAAAAAGCGAAGTAGTGTCAGTAGTGGGAAACGCGCTGACGGTTATGATCATCATTACTGTCACGTGCCATTAAATGTGGAATAAAAAACGCCAAATTCTTTATTCGAATCACTCGAATCGAAATTGGCATTTTTTGGGGGCAATTTGTTAGCCCATATTTTGGTTAAGTCAAAATATGCCCTAATTATTCTTTGAATATAATTACTAAACCTTTTAATTATTAATGATGCAATAAAGGTTAAAAGTGATATATTTAAATAATATTCTCATTTGAGAATATTTTAAGATCTCAGGAGATGGAAAATATTTACAAGTCTAGGAAATCAATCAAGACTTGGTTCGAGTTATCAAACAATTCGATTGGCATTCAAAGGTTACTCGAACTCGAAGACTATTCAGAGACTTAACATATTTCAGCATTTTCTGAAGATTCAAAATTCAAACCATTGCAACGTTTCATTCAAAAGTGGCAACTATTGGCATTTAGGAATGAAGATCAGATGGCAAGACACTTGTCAAATGGATGTTAGTTAGTCGTTACTAATTAGCCTTAGTTTTTATCTATAAATACTAGTTCATTTGATGTAATTAGCATCACAAATTTCTCATACTTACAAACCTTTAAACATTCTGAGTACCCAAAGCGTTTCGAGCGAAAGGAATATACAAGGCAACAATGTATGATCTTGTGATCAAACTCTCTTAAGTTCAATGCAATTTACATTTCATGCAATTTACATGTTTTCATTTACATTCTTTGCCTTTTAATTCATTGGATTATTTACTTTTCTTGTCAATACGTACTCATTCTGAGTATTTTTACATTTCTTGTCAAGCAAGTCACAGTTTATTTACTTTCTTTTACTTTTTCAAATCAAACTTGTTCATTTACATTAATGAACATTGCTATTTTCAAACTTGAACAATAAATGCACAAACATGTCCCGAGATTCTCTAGTTGGTCTCTCAAGCATTGCAAACTAGCGGTTGTTTACCAAAAATCAGCGTAAACAGTGTTCTGCTATTGCATTGAATGAAAACGCGTTTCTTAACCCCAAAAAGAAAAACGTGTTTCTGCTTTCTATATTTTGTCCTTTTTTTTTACAGTTTTTTTCACTCTTTTGCCCAATATGACATAGTATTATGCAATGGACAAATTAATTTGCACGTTGTAAAAATTAAATAACATAATTATATCAGATTTTTACACTATAAATCTTGTACTTTTTTAACTCAATTCACTCCAACAAAATAATTTTACATGTTCAATAATGGATCCCTACAAAACTTATACGAATTTTTTGCAAAACCAGTCACCTCCTAACAATGAAAATTCTTCAAATCAACAAAATCTAATGCATCCACCACAACCACCATTCTATTTTCATAACCAACCACCTAGAAATAGTGAAAATTCCCACAACCCACAACTCAAATTCCTATATGTCTCAAGTTGGTAGTAGCAATGTTAGAGTTCCCAAAACACAATTTGAGCCAAATTTCTCTACACAAGTTAGTCTAGAAAATATTACAAGAAGAAGAAGAAGAAGAAGAAGAAGAAGAAGAAGACACTCATTCTAAGGGAAAACGGTCTGCGTTTTCTGATGCGGAAGATCTACTTCTTGTTCAATCATGGCTCAATGTCTCGAAAGATCCAATCTAGGGAAACGATCAAAAGTCAAATACGTTTTGGAAGAGGATCACTTCCAACTATAACAAGTATTAGGAGGCATCTTATCCTTTGAGGACGGTAGTTAAAGCAAAAGCTCGATTTTAAAAATTGAGTAAAACTATTCAGGTATTTGTCGGTTGCTACAAATCTGTTACCAATCCTCCCAAAAGCGGACACTCAGAGGCGGATATAGTAGATGAAACACTTGCATTGTATGTTTCAATTACCAAGACAAAATTTAAATCTCTAAAAGTGTGGCGCATCTTGAAAGAAGAATTATGCTGATGGGGCGTACATATCATCATCTAACCTGAGTACACCAATTGATTGTTCAAAATATGAGGCACAACAACCATCCATCGGCCCACCCACAAGGACAAAAGGCAGCAAAAAGAAAGGCCAAATCTAAAGAAGCAAATGCAACTTCTAACAACGATGATTTGGCGCTCGCAGAAGCCATTGCGAATGATAAAATTGATGTCATGAAGGTTGTCAATCTGGTCAAGTGCCATGAAATATTAACAAATGACACATCTCAATTAAAAGGTCACAAGTTTATGTGTAAAAGGATTATGAGTAATCTTGCTTGAAAATGTAATTTTATTAATCTTAGTTATTATTTATTGTGTACTAGATAATCATGTCATTTTATTTTCCTAGTTTTTATTGTGTACTAGATAATCATGTATTTTTTTGGATCGGATGAGTATATTCGAATAGGTGAAACTACTACAAATTTGTGTTTAGAGAGATTTGTAAAGGGGGTGACCGAGATATTTGGTCCTGAGTACATGAGAAGGCCAAACAACGACAATGTGAACGAAACATCTTATGATATGGGATATTATCTAGCAGATGGTATCTATCCGACGTGGGCTACGTTATTTGTCATGACTATCCAATGCCACAAGGACCGAAAAGACAATTATTTGCAAAAAGAGAAGAAGGAGCTAGAAAGGATGTTGAACGAGCATTTGAAGTACTCCAATCTCGATTTACGATTGTTCGTGGCCCTTCATTCAATTGGCACATGGATACCATGAAGAATATTATGTATGCATGCATCATAATATATAAGATGATTGTTGAAGATGAGCGCAATGAATACAATGATAATTTTAATTACAAACAAGTAGATAACAATTCAACTGTTCATGTATTCAATGGATTTTTCATCAATTTTACAACGTTGTTTGAAGAATAACACATGTACCCCAATAATGCAAAAAGGACGTAAATAATGCTTTTCACAATTTGAAGGACGAAAAGGACTCCTCGTAATGAAAGGACGCTAGCATGTGTTTTGGCAGTGAACTCAAAGTAAACGTGCTCATGCTAAACTCAATAAGCCGCCATCTTTATATAATTAACGTGTAAAATATATTTAATTCAGTTCAATATATTTAATTTTTGTAGATGCTTCAGTTATAAATTATACTAATCACGTTCAAAAATATATTTAATTATTCAATTTAATAGATGATTAATGTTGGAACAAAAGTGGTTCTGACGATTATCTGCTTAAGTTTTGATGATAACAAAGTATTAATGAACAATAGGGTATTTTAATATTTAATCTAAGTGTACAGGAACATTAGTGAAAAGTCAACAATGCACTGAAGCTTAGAAGTTCTGATGATGATCAGAAGCACCAAACGCGAGTTCTGATGATCTATCAGAAGGATGATCATCAGAAACATAAGTCATCAGAAGTACACAACACCAGAAGCTGTATTGGGAGTACAGACTTCTGAGATCAGTCTTGTGCTGGAAGTTTCATGAAAGGGAATCACATGTTGGCTTAGGGATTAACAACGGTCAAATTCAAATATGTGTGAAGGAAAATCAAAGCACGGTGTAATATTATCTTGGGAAGATAATATGTGCATTAGTCACTTTCGCATACCTCATTTGGACACACACAAAGCCTTAACCTGCAAAGTGAAGTCAACAAGTTTCCTTGTTGAGCTTAATCACATGTGACCACCTAGGAACTGCTCCAGCAAACAAAACAGCTTGACAACGGTCAAATTAGAAACGTCTCTATCTTGTCATATATATAGAGACCTCGAAGACATAGTCAAGTGTGGATTACAACTTGCAAACTGATCATATTCACAAGAGAGCAAACAGCGCTTCTGATATCAAACAGCCTTGCTTTATCACTTATCTTTCAATAGAATCTTGAGTGTAATTCTTGTGTTTAGTGTTGTAATTTGCCTTGAGTATTTGATTCTTATCAAGTACTCAAAGGCTCTCAAAAACAATATTTATCATCTAGTTTAGGAAGTCTCTTGTTAGAATACTTGAGCATTGTGGAAGTCTCTTACTAGTGAGTTTGAGCAAGTGTAACAAAAGTGTTTTTAGTGAACTCCCTTGGAAGTTCAAGGGGACTGGACTACTCTCAACTTGTGAGAGGAACCAGTATAAATTGCTTGTGTCTTTTCTCTCTCTCTACTCTCCTTTATTGTGTTATCCGCTGCTAAATCTGATAAGTTCGAAAGAACTTAGAAGAAGTTTTTTTAAACTATCCAAAACACAATTCAACCCCCCTTTCTTGTGTTTTTTGTACCTTCAATTGGTATCAGAGCCCGGTTGTCTTTAAGCCACTTAACAGTGAGACATAAAGATCTTGAAAAACACAAAACTCTAAGTCACTATGTCAGGTGAAACCGAATCCACATCTACTGGTGGTCCTGGTCAAAGAGCTCAGATTCCATATGACTATGACAATGAGAAGTCTGGGAACAATGGCAAGGCACCTAAGTTCAATGGTGATCCTGATAACTTCAGCTGGTGGAAATGGCAAATCTATCCTTACATCATAGCTGAAGATCCTAGTCTATGGGAAATGGTTGAGGAAGGTGTTAGCTTCCATCATTTGCTTGATGAAGATGGCAAAGTGTCAACAGCTGTAATCAAAACATTTACAGCTGATCAGAAGAAAGAATGGAAGAAGCATAGCAGAGCAAAAACCATTATGGCCAGCTGTATCACTCATGATGAATTTCTAAAACTAGGAAACAAGCAAAGTGCTAAAGGCATTTATGACTCTCTTTGTTCTCTATATGAAGGAAACCAACAAGTTAAAGAAGCAAGAGCTAACCTGTTGGTTCAGAAGTATGAGTTGTTTAAAATGAAGGACAATGAAAGTATTGAAGAGATGTACTCAAGATTTCAAATCCTAGTTGCTGGTCTTTCTGTGCTGAAGAAAAGTTATACACCTGCTGATCACGTGAAGAAAATTTTAAGAAGTTTACCTCCTAAGTGGAGACCCAAGGTCACTGCTATACAGGAAGCAAAGAATTTGAACACATTAACTCTGGAAGAGCTAACCAGCAATCTCATCAGTCATGAGATGGAGTTGGCTTCTGATGACATAAAGAAGAAATCAAAAGCTTCAACAACTGTATCTACTTCCAAGGCTCTAAAAGCCAAGGTAGTAGAGTCTAATGTTGAAGAATCTGTGGGAGAAGGTCCTGAAGACAACTCTGATGAAGAATTCTTTGCTCTAATGACAAGATTCAGAAAATGGGACAAATTTGTTGATAAGTCTGGTGGTAGAAAATTTAATTCAAAAGGCTCTGGAAGCAGAAGCTCAAACTACAAGGATAAGAAGGATGAATCTAAGAACACGTGCTTTAACTGCAAGAAACCTGGACATTTCATTGCTGATTGTCCAGATCTAAGCTCCAAAAATAAGGGAAGAAAGAGCAGTGTTAAAAACAATTTGAAGAAGAGTTTAATGGCTACTTTTGAGGATCTGGATAAATTATCAGATGATGAAGCAGATGATGAAGAAGCAAATCTGGCACTGATGGCTACAACTGCTTCTGACAATGATAATGACTCTGGAGATGAATCAGAAACAGATGACATTGATGAGGTAACTTCTAATATTCCTCATGAAAAGCTTTTACCTGCTCTTAGAGACACAATGAGACAATACATAAGCAAAATTAAAAGTGTCAAAAGTTTGAAAAATGATGTTAGCTTGCTTGTTAAGAGATTTGATCAACTTCAAGCTCAATATGATAAATCTGTTTTAAAAATACAAGAGCTTGAAAGTGGTTGTGCCTCTTGCAGCAAATCTCATGACGTGCATGAAGTTGCATTGCATGAATTTGTTAATCAAAATGTCAATAAGAGTAAGGTGGCTTCCATGATCTATAGCGCTACAAAGAACAAAGGTGAAGGACTTGGTTATTCAGCTTCTGATGATAAAGGACAACCAAGTTCATCAGTTTGCATTAGCAGAACTCCACCTCATTTGTATTCCACTTTTACACCAGCTACCGGTAGAGTTGAGAAGGTTGATCAAACCAAAGCCTTGAATAAAGGCAAGTCTAAAGTTTCAGAAGTGAGAACTTCAGAAGCTAAGACCAGCACTTATTCAAAGCAGAAGCATGCTGAGGTCAGAATTCTAAAGAGACCAGAACCTAAGGCAACTAAGGTTCTGAGATCATCAGAAGCTAGCACCTCTAAAGCTAGGTTTGCTCAGCCAACTACAAACTCAGGCAAGAAGAAGTATGAACCAAAAAGGACTTTCAAAAATTCATACTTCAAGAAAGCCTACACTAACCCAAACGGACCCAACAAGTTGTGGGTACCAAAATCTGAGTTTGTTTGTCTTTCAGGTTTGCACACTAAGAAACAAGAAGCCAAGTACCTGGTACTTGGACAGTGGGTGTTCGCATCATATGACGGGCTAGAAGGATATGTTCCTCACCCTGACTCCCAAAGAGGGAGGGAGTGTAGGGTTTGGTGGGAACCAAAAAGGAAAGATAGTTGGTATTGGTACAGTTGGTAACTCCTCTGCCTCTATCTCTGATGTACTTTTTGTAGATGGACTATTTCATAATCTTCTGAGCATAAGCCAATTATGTGACAGTGGATATGAAGTAATGTTCAATAAGAATGCATGTACTGTAAGCAAAGCATCTGATAAATCCACTGTGTTTAGAGGAAAGAGACAAGGCAATATGTATAAAATAAATATCTTTGAATTAATGGAGCAAAATGTTTTATGCCTTCTGACAGTGAGTGATGAAAAATGGGTCTGGCACAAGAAACTTGGCCATGCTAATTGGAGATTAATTTCTAAACTTAGCAAGGACAACCTTGTAAGAGGCCTGCCTGAAATTAAATATCACTCAGAATCTCTTTGTGGAGCTTGTCAGAAGGGCAAGATTTTCAAAAGTTCTTTCAAAACTAAAAACTTTGTCTCTACCTCAAAACCACTAGAATTACTTCATATAGATTTATTTGGGCCTGTTAGCACAGCCTCAATAAATGGAAAGAAATATGGATTAGTCATTGTTGATGATTACTGTAGATGGACTTGGGTAAAGTTCCTAAGAACAAAGGATGAGACATATGAAGTGTTTAGCACCTTCTGCCTTCAAATACAAAATAAAAAGTTTTTAAAAATTATCAAAGTTAGAAGTGATCATGGTGGTGAATTTGAAAACGAACCTTTTGAACTTTTTTGTAATAAGCATGGAATTCTCCATGAGTTCTCATCTCCTAGAACTCCACAGCAAAATGGAGTTGTAGAGAGAAAGAACAGATCACTACAAGAAATGGCCAGAACCATGATGCATGAAACTAACTTGGCTAAATATTTTTGGGCAGAAGCTATAAACACTGCATGTTATATTCAAAATAGGATCTATATCAGACCTAAGTTGAATAAAACAGCATATGAATTGTTTAAAGGAAGAAAACCAAATCTCTCTTATTTTCATCAATTTGGTTGTACTTGTTACATTCTGAATAATAAGCTCCATCTAAAGAAATTTGACTCTAAAGCATTTAAGGGTATCTTTATTGGATACTCTGAACGCTCCAAGTCATACAGAGTGTATAATTCAGAAACTAAAACAGTTGAAGAATCTATGCATGTTAGATTTGACGACAAAGAGCCTGACAACAAAAAGTCAGAGCCTGTTAAAGAACATGCAGGTAGTGAAGAATCAGATGATGAATTCCCAGAAGTGGTTAGAAGAACAGAACAAGAACCTGTTACTATGTCAGAATCTACAATTGCTTCAGATGTAACAACTGCTTCTGAGAACAATGCTTCTGATGTTCACCTAGAAGTGCAGACAGATGAAGCTGAGTCTGATTCTGAAGAAGTTCCCAAGAGATCCTTCAAATATAAATCATCTCATCCAGAAGAACTAATCCTTGGCAACAAGGATAGTCCAAGGAAAACAAGATCAAGCTTTAGAAATGAAGAATCCCTGTTTGGTCTAATATCTCTTATTGAACCAAAAACTATTGATGAAGCTCTAAAAGATGATTCATGGATTCTAGCCATACAAGAAGAACTGAATCAGTTTGAAAGGAATGATGTCTGGAATCTGGTTCCGAAGCCTAAAGGGAAAAACATCATTGGAACAAAGTGGGTCTTCAGAAACAAATTAAATGAACAAGGAGAAGTAACTAGGAACAAGGCTAGACTTGTTGCACAAGGGTACAGTCAGCAAGAAGGAATTGACTATACAGAAACTTTTGCTCCAGTTGCAAGACTGGAAGCAATAAGGTTACTTCTATCCTATGCAGTTAATCATAATATAAAACTATATCAAATGGATGTTAAAAGTGCCTTTCTTAATGGTTTCATAACTGAAGAAGTATATGTCAAACAACCTCCTGGTTTTGAAAATATACAATTTCCTGAACATGTCTTTAGACTAAAGAAATCACTATATGGTCTCAAACAAGCTCCCAGAGCTTGGTATGATAGACTAAGTAATTTCTTAGTTGAAAATGGATTTGAAAAAGGAAAAGTTGACAATACCTTGTTTAGAAAAACATTAAAGAAAGACATTTTAATCATCCAAATTTATGTTGATGATATAATTTTTGGTTCAACTAATGCTACCTTGTGCAAGAGTTTTTCTAAGCTTATGCAGGATGGATTTGAAATGAGCATGATGGGATAACTAAAGTTCTTTCTTGGTATTCAAGTAAATCAAAAGGAGAATGGAACCTATATCCATCAATCCAAGTATACTAAGGAACTTCTGAAGAAATTCAATCTGGAAGAATGCAAACTAATGAACACTCCAATGCATCCCACATCAAGTCTAAGCTTGGATGACTCTGATGGAAAAGTTGACCAGAAGCAATACAAAGGTATGATTGGTTCACTTCTCTATCTGACTGCATCTAGACCTGATATTATGTACTCAGTATGCTTGTGTGCGAGATTTCAATCAGATCCTAGAGAATCTCATCTCACTGCTGTGAAGAGAATCTTTAGATATTTAAAAGGAACAACAAATCTTGGATTACTTTATCAGAAATCCAACAATTATCAACTCAATGGATTCTGTGATGCTGACTACGCAGGAGACAAATTAGAAAGAAAATCCACAAGTGGCATTTGTCAATTTGTTGGTGAAAACCTTGTCTCCTGGGGTAGTAAAAGACAATCTACCATAGCATTGTCTACAGCAGAAGCAGAATACATATCAGTTGCTAAATGTTGCACACAACTACTATGGATGAAATATCAATTAGAAGACTATCAAATTAGCAGTCACAGTATACCTTTGTACTGTGATAATACTGCAGCCATACATCTTTCCAAAAATCCGATTCTACATTCAAGGGCCAAACATATTGAAATAAAACATCACTTTATAAGAGACTACGTTCAGAAAGGTGTCATTGATATTAAGTTTGTTGAGACTGAAAATCAATGGGCTGACATATTTACAAAACCTTTAACAATTGAAAGATTTGATTTCATAAAGAAAAATCTGAACATGGTCCTTGCTTCTGATTAAGTTTGGTTCTGGAATGATAAAGCTTCTGAGATAGATCAGAAGAGATTGATGTCAGAAGCCTCTGGTAAAGACTTCTGATGACAAGTGCTTCTGATATAACTCAGAAGCTAATGTATGGTTCTGACACGGAAGTGGTAAAGGTTGTAACTTCTTTCTTTTCAACTGACACCCACTAACGCGTCAGTTATTAAAATATTCTCTAATGCACGTGTCTCTATGTGATTTGATGGGGAAGACAGTTTATGATGATTAAGTGCGGTTATCAATGCATAAAGTTAATTATCTTTTTCCCCCCTTTTTTGTGTGTACCTCGTTTTAAGGTTTTCAAAAACCTTTGGTTTTCTAAAAGCACTTTACACTCGCACACAAACACTTCACAACCTACACGCACTTTCATTCTCTCTCAGACTACAGAAATTTTCTTTCTCTCTCTCCAAACGATTAGCCTTACCAAAACCCTAACCTTCAACAATGGACTCTGAAACACAATCAATTCCTCCTCTTGTCAACATCTTCAAGGAGAGTGATCGTTTTCTGGAAGATACTGGGAATGTGTTAAGTTTTCCAGAAAAAGATCTAACCCTAACTACTGAGAAGTTGGTCGATTTCGAAAGCCAGGAGATAAATGGGTTTGATGTGAAATCGTTCTTCTCTGCGCAAGGATGGGACAGATACTTTGAGATTCTTAACGGAATCATCTACAAGGATCTGTGTACGCTATTTTGGATGAAGGCACAAGTGTACGATGATGTAATAGCTCAAGAAGAGGTTGATGCTATGATAAGAGACAATCCTGACCTAGAAGGAATAACACGAGAAGAAATGGGTCTGAGACCCTATGTTGGAAAAGAAATAAGGTCAGTGATACTTGGAACGTATATGGCTATAAGACCTGAACACATAGCCAAGATTCTCAACACTGGTATGGAAGGGAAAATTTTCACTCCAAAAGTTGCTGAGAAAGGAACTCAGTTTCCAAAAGAGATGATGGAACTGCTTTTTGATCCTGTTAAACTAAATGATTGGTACGAGAAGAAAGGGAAAGGCACAAAGCCTACCTCTGCTCAACTTCTTTCTTTGTACAACATTGTTTATCATGTTCTTATTTGCTCAATCTGGACGAGAGAAGGTGGTGTAGAGTACATGTCTCTTGACAGTGTCTCGTTTCTATATGCTATTGTAACTGGTCAGAAGGTAGACCTTGCTGGTTGTTTGTTTGAGCATTTGTGTGATGCAATTAAGAAGAGCAAAACAAAGAACAGAAGAGCAGTACATCATCCAAGACTGCTGTCTGAACTCTTTCATCAAAGCAAGTTCTTAGAAATGATTAAACAAATTGATTCTGAGTATGCTCAAATTCTGAGTGCACCTTACATAGTTGAAAAGAAGGTAATCAATGAGTTAACCTTGAGTCACAAGAAACTGGTAGAGAGCACTGCATTAATTCATCCAGCTCAGCCCCTGATTCAAAGCAAAAATTCTTTCATCTATAATGATGACTTTCCAATGATCTCTGAGGCTGATGCTGAGCATGTGATCCAAGTTATGATCCTAGATGCTGCTGCTAATGGGGTTTACATTGCTAGAGATGAAATTCCTTCAAAAGAAGTTTTTGAAGAAGCGTGTGAAAAAGCTGGTGTTGGTAAGAAGAAGAAAAGAAAGAGAGTGGTAAAGATAGACAAGCCTGCTGCCAAACCTCAACAAAGAAGAGGAAAGAAGCTTGTTGTTGAAGAACCTATTGTGGAAGATAGGACATTAAGGTCTGGTAGAACAATTCGTCTTGCCTCTGAGCAAGAGAATGAAGCAAAGGCTAGAGAAGCTGCTGAGCACAAGAGAAAGGCTGCAGAGATGCTGTCAAAGAAGGAAGGAAAGAGGATTCCTAAACTGATTCTGCCACCTAGCAGTGATGAATCCACTGATGATGAAAGACCTTTAACTCGGAGGAGAAAAACAGAAGGAAACACATCAGGTACACCTTCTAATCTCATTTATAATAAGTCTGTTGCTGATCATGATGTATCTGATAACCTGAATCCTAGGGTAGAAACCTTAATTGAGATACCTGTTGAGTCTGACTATGCTGAGCCAAATCCTCAACCTGGTGAAACCATTCCTGACTCATCACCAGATGATACTCTACCAATCAGAACAATGTTTAACAACTCACCCTTTGTTGTCCAACCATTGAATGTAGCAGATGCTTCTGTCATTCTTGAACAAGCTGTTGATCAGTCTCCTGTCATCACAGTGACCCCTGAATCAGATTATCAAACCCCTCACTCACCTCCACAAAATCAATCACCACCATCCACACAACCTGTAAATTCTGATACTCTGGTAACAAAACCATTCAACTTTACTGATGAAACACCTGTGTCTTCAAAAGATACATGCCCTGACCCTGAGCCAGTAATAACTCATCCACTTATCACTGAACCTGAAGAAACTAATCAACTAGAAAAAGTTGTTGATGAACCAGTGAGTGAACATGTTGTGGACAATGTTCAAGAAGTTGTTGTTGATGAAACAATTTCACAACCAACTGAAACCATCCCACGAACACTTCTATCTCCAGTCATTCACAATGTGTCTTCTGACTCATCATCATCTGAGTCAGAATCCTCAGAATCTTCATCATATTCATCAACTCTTCCGATGATCTCTAAGTTTGCCAAAACTCATGCTGAACCACTTGCTTTAGAAATCCCTCAACCTCCCACTGAACCAAACATTCATGACCTCATCTTTCACCAAGCCCTACCTTATGAGGCATTGATTGATAGAATCAATGACTTCTCAGTTGAACCATCCGTCCCGTTTTATGATCAGTTAACAGAACTAATTAGAAATGATGGTTACAAGGTAGAGTACTTTGCTTCAAAAATGAAAATAGTTCCTGATCAAGTTGCTTGGAAGATGGAGGAGCTGTCTGAATGTGTGACCAAGGTTGTACAAGCTATTTCAAGAAGGACTATCAGAAAGCTTGTGTTAGCCAAGAAAAGAAAGCTGGAGGAATTGGAGAAAGAAAGTGTTGCTCCCAAATGTCAAGTGTTTTTGCTCACAGACAAATCTCATGAAGAGATTGAAAGAAAAAAACGTGAAGAAGCTGCAAGGCGTGCTGCTGAATTAGAAGCTAAGCTAGCAGAAGAGGCTAGATTAGCAGAAGAGGCTAAGTTAGCAGAGGAGGCCCAGCTGGCAGAAGCAAGGTTAGCAGAAGCAGCTAAATCACCAGAAGTGGTACAATCTGAAGTAAGTCAAGATCCTTCTGTTGATGAGAAAATTGCTGCTATGGAAGCAAGACAAGAGGAAAGGTTTGCTAGATTGGAAGCAAAACAGGATGCTCAAGCTGCTGAGTTTTCTAGTATGAAGCACTCCTTGGATGTTATTCTAAGCCTACTACAGAACAAGCAAACCTAATCTTCTAATCACAAACCCTTAGGATTCTATGCACTACTTTATTTCTGGATAATTCTTGTTATTTGAAACTCAGTCTTTCCTTTTACTCAATTTATTAGTTTCTTTTAGATGCATGTGATTTACTTGCCTGGTATGTTTAGTAATAACTAGTTTTTTTTAATATGCATTATAAAGCCAGAAGTATCTCTAGTACGAATTAAAGATAACTTTTTATTGCAAATAGTAGAATTTAGAGTACATAAGAATTCTAAAGCTACTACTTAGAATCTAATTCAGACACGGCCGATCCTTCAGATGAAGAGGGTTCTTCTGGAGGAACATAAGTCTCCAGAAACCTTGCATAATCAGGATCTGTGCTTGTTGAGTCTGAAGCGGATGATGAGCCTTCAGCAGCTATAGGATCATATGTCCTCAAAAATTCTGCATAATCAGAATCAATCTCATCTGAATCTGTTGAAGAACAGATAGTGATTGGTTCTGACGGTTTTATCTTTGAACGAACTCTACAACTTCTTCTGAGTCGCCTAGATGAAGATGCTCCACCCTTTCCTTTACCATTTATTGGTCTTGGACTTGGTGGTTTCTTAGCTTTCTTCGTCTCTGCCAACTTCTTTCCATTGATATCTCTTCTATCCTTATCCATTTTCTTACCTTAATGAAAATATGGAAGTGTTGAGATACATGATATGGGCAGCGTTTTTATAGAGTTTTGTTTTTACTTGAGTCAGTCATGGTCAACAATGTCATTTATGACATAGTTGTAACCAATTCTTGACCTTATCTTTTTGAAACTTTTTCTTTGACTGCATTTATTTCACTTTATACCAAGTTTTTAACGAAAAGAAAAGCGGGTACATAGGTAAATAATAAAGGTCGAGAATGGATCAATTTTAATCCAAAAATGTTTATTACAAAAGTACAGTTCTGATTTCTATTCAGAATAGAAATTTGATCCTACACTCTCCTCCTTAATTATAAGCCTATCTCCTTCCAACACGAGACTAAGCCCTTTATCATCCTTTGGCTTCCTCTCCTTAGCTTTTGAGCGTGCAGTTGATTCCACTGATGTAGTTTTGCCATCTTCACGATTGGCTTCTGTTGATTTTCTATCAGCTGGATTCTTCTTTCTTGCACTCTCAGATGCTGTATCCAAAAAGATTCTAGTTTCTTTATTCATTGCTACTCTGAAAATGTTTTCTTGCAATGAATATGGTTTCTTCATGGTCATGTGCCTTTTATAGAATAATATGTGTTGTTTCTCAATACAAACCGCTTTCAATGACCAATTGTTTGCGTTGACTGTTTTTACTCTTCTCTTCTTTTCACGTAAATGTTTTTTGTTGATGACAAAAGGGGGAGAATGAGGAATTAATTTTTGGATGAAAAACTTAAATGCACTTTACTGAAACTGTCATTACATTTAAGTTTATGCCTTACGCAAACGTTTTTTTTATTGTGGGGAATATATGTTAAACTTGAAAGAATTGAACATATGATATTTCAAGAAAAAGTGCAATTTTTCTAGAAGTATCAGACTTAGGGGGAGAGCTTGCAAAACTCCTTTCCCAAGAGTCAAATATGTAAAAAATTAGTTCAAATTTCAAATATAATCTTAGACTGAACTTAATTAATCAATGTTTAACTCAGGGGGAGTGTGCAAAACTCATAAACCTGTTTTGAAACTTGATAAATTAATTCAACAACCATTGTAAATTGATACTTAGTTTGTCATCATCAAAAAGGGGGAGATTGTTGGAACAAAAGTGGTTCTGACGATTATCTGCTTAAGTTTTGATGATAACAAAGTATTAATGAACAATAGGGTATTTTAATATTTAATCTAAGTGTACAGGAACATTAGTGAAAAGTCAACAATGCACTGAAGCTTAGAAGTTTTGATGATGATCAGAAGCACCAAACGCGAGTTCTGATGATCTATCAGAAGGATGATCATCAGAAACATAAGTCATCAGAAGTACACAACACCAGAAGCTGTATTGGGAGTACAGACTTCTGAGATCAGTCTTGTGCTGGAAGTTTCATGAAAGAGAATCACATGTTGGCTTAGGGATTAACAACGGTCAAATTCAAATATGTGTGAAGGAAAATCAAAGCACGGTGTAATATTATCTTGGGAAGATAATATGTGCATTAGTCACTTTTGCATTACCTCATTTGGACACACACAAAGCCTTAACCTGCAAAGTGAAGTCAACAAGTTTCCTTGTTGAGCTTAATCACATGTGACCACCTAGGAACTGCTCCAGCAAACAAAACAGCATGACAACGGTCAAATTAGAAACGTCTCTATCTTGTCATATATATAGAGACCTCGAAGACATAGTCAAGTGTGGATTACAACTTGCAAACTGATCATATTCACAAGAGAGCAAACAGCGCTTCTGATAACAAACAGCCTTGCTTTATCACTTATCTTTCAATAGAATCTTGAGTGTAATTCTTGTGTTTAGTGTTGTAATTTGCCTTGAGTATTTGATTCTTATCAAGTACTCAAAGGTTCTCAAAAACAATATTTATCATCTAGTTTAGGAAGTCTCTTGTTAGAATACTTGAGCATTGTGGAAGTCTCTTACTAGTGAGTTTGAGCAAGTGTAACAAAAGTGTTTTTAGTGAACTCCCTTGGAAGTGCAAGGGGACTGGACTACTCTCAACTTGTGAGAGGAACCAGTATAAATTGCTTGTGTCTTTTCTCTCTCTCTACTCTCCTTTATTGTGTTATCCGCTGCTAAATCTGATAAGTTCGAAAGAACTTAGAAGAAGTTTTTTTAAACTATCCAAAACACAATTCAACCCCCCCTTCTTGTGTTTTTTGTACCTTCAATTAATTCAATTAATTAAATATAAAAATTAACTACAATTTTTAATGTAAATCTTAGTAAAGATCAGTTAAATAATTAACCATATTTTTACACATAGTTGTTTATTTTATTTTTTGTCTAGTAGCTTAGTAATATAATTTTACTCTTAAATAAATAAATGGGCATATCAGAGTTTAAACATCAGTTCCTATACTCAACTTTCATTCCATCATATTTAATTGACCTGCATCGTGTTGACTCAACTTTTGGTGGATAAATTTTTATGCATGCTTTTTTTGACAGAAAATTTTATCCAATTTGAAATATTGTATGTGTTTGTGTATTGATCTAACTATATATTTTTAGAAAGAAAAATAAAATCAACCAAAGTTGTTCCTTGGAACAAGGATCAGAAGTTTAAGAATGTAGAGCATCAATTAATGTTTGCGTCTTTGAGATACAACGTGATTGAAACGGAAAAGCACCGATCAAATTGTGGCCAAATGAGTATATATTCATAATCATATTGTTAACAATTAATTAGTGCGTTTGAAATGTGAATTTGCTTAATTTGGCATTTAGGTTCTTCTTTTTGCATCTTTCATTAGCTACTTTCGTGTGTTATATATGTGTGATGTGATTGTTTGAATTGAGTTTATCTATGAGTATAAAAGTTTTGTTAGATTGTTTGAAAGAGTTATAAAATAGTTTATGACATTGTTTATATATTGTTTTTAGTTTATTATTTTTATAGGTTCTTCAAAATAGTTTATGAAAATAACTATAACTTTTATTCGAAAATATCAAAAGTTATTGAAATATGTTGAGATTTATCAAGTATGAGTTAAGTCTCAGACTTGTTAATCTAATATCTTGAGGTTTTTGGATGAAAGAATGATGTCAAAGTTATTTGTGTGTTTGTCCACATTACTAAGGTTTTTGGATCGTCGAGTGTATAAATGTATTTAGACACCCTCAACTTTTAAGTTGGAATTTGGGATGAGATTTAAACTCATTTAACATGGTATAATAGTTGGTTTAACGATCTCAATGTAGAAATTGGTCTCAACCAGGCCCACGCTAAGTTGGGGAGGATGAGTGTTGAAGTAGTTTGAACTTGAAGTCTTACATTGCTCAGATTTATAAGTCATTAAATATATAGATGTGATATTTAGTAGAATCACATTAAATATAACTGAGTTTCAAATCCAATATACTCTATTTATTCAAATTTAAAAATAAAATTTATATCTATAAACTACTCAAATATTGAAAATAATAATAACATCAAGTTATTATAAGATTATATTTAACCATCTTTTTAATTATGTTCCTCCTAAAATCACCCAACCTATCTTCCTAGACCCCTCTCCTTCCCATTGCCTCCAACCTCCTTATGTCTCCCTCCCACTACCATTGTTAGGTGGTCTCACCTAGCCATGAAGTCTCAAATTTCAAATCCCTACTTCCCTATTGAGAATTTTTTTTTTAACCCCAACCTATTATTATATCATTATTTTCTTTTGGTCTAGGTAAGGGGTTAACTTCAAACCCTTGAAAAAGGTTTTGTCTTTGGAAATTTTCTTTGTTACAACAATTAAAAAAAATAAATCAATTTTATGGGAAAAATATTTGAGATTTTATTTTTATAAACAACAATTTGACTAAAGAAGTTTTTCCTATAAAAACAAAATATTGAATGAAAATGAATGGACATGTGTACCAACTTTGAGTAAAAGACAATTACTCAATCGGTCTCTAAAATGGAATTAGTTTATTGGAAAACATTCTGTTAATCCTTCAATATTTTTTGACTAATCCCTGGATTTATTTTTCGATGTTATCTTAGAAGAAACTTTTTATTTCTATTTATTTGTCATTTTGATAGTTTGAAATTATAATTTATCAATTATGTTATAATGTCACTTATAAAACTACGGAAAGAATTGTTAAATATGCTTGGATCTCAACCCCAAAAGCTAGTTTATAAGGTGAGGTCCGCCTCACATATTTATGCACTCGCCAGCCCGAGAACTTGAGCAATGTGAGACTTCAAACGAACTATAATAATACCATATTCAACACTCACCATCACGCTTAGCGTGAGTCTGGGTCAACAACTACAGATTCAACACTCACCTTCACACCTCGCATGGGGCTGGGTCAAACGTCCACATTGCAGTCTTTAACTTGGTTCTGATACCATGTTAAATATGTTTGGATCTCAACCCCAAAAGCTAGTTCATAGGGTGAGATTGCCCTCACATATTTATACATTCGACAACTCAAAAACTTAAGCAATATATGACTTCAAACAAACTCCGACAATACCATATTCAACATAATATATTTTGATAAATTTAAATACGTGGGATAAATTGAAAAAAATGTGCATTGGGGCCAACTGGCCAAGCTTTGAGTGACATGTAAATTGACAAGAATAGTATTTCTAATGTTGATTATGTTATTATTATAAAAAAAAATGTTGATTATGTTATTTTGAAAAGGATGGCCTTGTCCTGTTTAATAATACATATTATTTTTGTTATAATACCAAAAGAGCCCTCAACTGAACTAAATGTATTTGGTAAAAGAAATCTGTTTTTCTTACACTAAAAATGTGGATATTCTACAACTGAACATCAAAATCAGCATTAAAGTAAACACTAAAGGACCCTACCTAAATCATTCCTAAATACTCTCTAAAATAATCTCTATATAGGAGCATCAATATCTGCATGTAGTCCACATGACATAACTTCCTTTGTATTCGTGTAGCTGGCCTAACAAGTATTAAATAATTTGCTAATGAAAAATTAAAAAATATCATACGAATGTAGCTCAATTAATAGAGTAATATCTAAGAATTGAAGTTGGAATATAAATTTTATTACTTATTCATTTTTTTACTAAATTTTTTATTCATTTTTAAGAAGTAAAATTTAAGTCACTATATTATATAATAAAAAATTATATGTGTTTAAGTCCCAACAAATATACTAACTCATTTTTTCAATCTCGTAAAAATTTCCTTCACACATGTTTCGGCCCATATGTCAAAAACTCTCAAGTAAGAGTTTTAGGCTTCAAAATTGTGAACTAAGAAATACAATTTATTAGTTATAAATAACTTATTGAAATTTATTTTGGTTTAATTGGTTAAGATATAAGCTTCTTATGCCTCAAAAAAATAAAAATAAAAGCTTTTTATAAATGTTTTAGACCTAAAAAAATGTTACAACGACCTTAACTTTAAATGTCTTCCTTGTCGACTTCAACTCAACTGACAAATATCAAATTGATAAATATCGATATTTTAAGACTAAATATTGTCATAAAAATTTGAAATTAAAACCTCACAATTATTATATTTATATGAATATCACAGTAATTATCTCTTTTTCTTTTTTTGGTAAGTTTTATCTCTTTTTCTATTCCTCAAAAAATCTCTTTTTCTAAAAATAATAATAAAATAAACCCCTTCAAACTTTGGTCCTCCACAGACCAACACACCTCCCGTGAAGAAAACACGTATGCCAAAAAAACAAAATTAAATAGTTTTCCATTTTTCCATCAAAATATAAAGACTTTTTCAACCAAAATAAAAAAATTTCCTTTTTTAATGAAAATATCTAATATTTTCCTATATACTAGTAGTAACTAGTAAGCAAGAAAATTAAAGTTTCTATATACCTTTAAAGATTTGATCAAATCTAAAAAATCTAATTTCTTTTTTACCAGTATCTTTACGCGTAACAGTAAAGATATTTATTTTTCTTAATAATCGTAACCGTAGAGATTAATCACTTAAAATTTTAACTATATCGAAATCAAAAATCAAACTTAAAACTAATTATCTCATTTGAACTTAAAACTTTCATTAAGTTAGAGAAATATCAACTCATTATCTAATCTTAAGTTCTTAAACTTTGCTTAAATTATAATAAAACAAAAAGAAGATTTGATTAATCACCTTTGCGTGGAATTACCATTACACAAACACATTCACACCTTAAATTCTTTTGTAAGAAACACACAAACACACACACACTCTCTCTTTCTCACTCCTCATTTTCTCTCTCTAAAATTTCCATGCATAAAAATATGCTTCTTTAGTCTCTCATAAACCATTTTCTGCCACCAAAACTCTCTCTTCTTCTTCTTCTTTGCCAAAGTCAACATGCAAAAAAATTTAGCCTAAAATGCTTCTAATAATTTGAGCAACTTTAAGCTTCAAAAATACAATCTTTTTACAAAATTGAATTCTGGGTTGGTTTCAAAATCCAATTTTTTCATCTGGGTTTGTTCCAAATTTGAAGAAAAATAAAGGGTTGTAGTGAATGTTAATGAAAAGATGAAGAAAGAAGAACAAGGTCGTAGTTTGTTTGGAATTTCACTTTCTGATAGACCCAGATGGCAACAATTCCTCATTTGTTCATCTGGATTTTTCTTTGGATATCTTGTTAATGGTATTTGTGAGGTATAATATCTTTTTTTGTTTTCTTGAATTTTGTTTTGTTTTGTTTATGTAATCTTTGTTGTTTTTGTTTACAATTTCTTCAATTGAATTATGCTATAATATAAGACAAAATATAAAATAAAAAACAGAATTTTTGTGTTTTTTGTTTCTTTGTGTTTATGTGGAAGAGGTTAAGTTGGATTTTGTTTTGTTTGATTTTATTAATTTTGTTCATATTTTTAACCCCTTTTGTTCTTTCATAATCATTAGCTTAATAATTAATATTAATTTTCCAGGATTATGATTTATGACTATAGTTTGTAACGTCTCCAAGATTTCTTGTAGGGGACTTAATCACTTAATGACTTATACTTTATATTTTTATTTGTTTTTTTTTATTCTTATCTTAATTGTTTTTGTTTTATATATATGATGATATGAAGTCATTTTGTGTTAATCTGGAGTTCGGTCGGGAGATAAGTAAAGTCTGGCTAGCCAATGATTGTTTGAGTTAGAATTCGGACTCGAAATTAATGTGAAGTTATTAATCTGGAATTTGGTACTAATTGTTTTCTCATTTGCTTGATTTGATTTTCAGGAATATGTGTATAACAGGCTTCATTTTAGGTGAATTTCATAATTTGTTACTGTTTAATTTGTTACTAGTTTTTAGCTTAAAAGTGAAATTATTGATTTTGGTTTTTTGTTTCAGCTATGGTTGGTACTTCACATTTATTCAAGGATTTGTTTACCTATTTCTGATTTACCTCCAAGGTTTCACTAGCAAACAAATGGTGAATCCATGGAAAACTTATGTGAAGCTTTCTGCTGTACTCATGGGTTCACATGGCCTAACAAAGGGTTCTTTGGCTTTTCTTAATTACCCTGCACAGATCATGTTTAAATCCACAAAGGTAACTGAAAAAAAGCATAATAGCAAAACAGAAAACACTTACCTTTACTTTACCTGTTTTTGATGGATACTGTTTTCGATCGGTTATGTTTTGAAACACATGGAATCACACTTTCCATGCTTACATCAATTATTGAACAATGTTGTCAATCTCCAATCGCGGAAAATAACTGTTTGTTCAAGTTACGCATACTACAGCTCTGTAGCGTGACTATAGTTCTATTGAATAGCAGAACTTGAACAAATTGTTATTTTTCCATGATAAGCTAATTAGTACAAAATGTTGCGAAATAGCGGCTAATGGCTATAGCACTGCTGCATAGTGGAATTTGAAGAAAAACTGTTATTTTCTGTGATCCACAATTGACAATGCTGATTAGAAAACACTTCGTACTAAATTGCATATCGCAGAACAATAGTAGTTTCTCCAAATTATGCTATGCTTATTATCACTTAGTAATTGAGTGACTACAAATTAGCTGACATGTTTTATAGCTAAGTGGACATTGCGTATTCCAATATAATAGATCCAATTTTTATGTTATAGGTTCTGCCGGTGATGATAATGGGTGCCTTTATTCCTGGTCTGAGAAGGAAGTATCCAATTCATGAATATCTATCTGCAGTACTCTTGGTAGTTGGATTGATCTTATTCACACTAGCAGATGCACATACATCACCGAATTTCAGTGTTGTTGGTGTTGTTATGATAACCGGTGCTTTGGTTATGGATTCTTTTCTCGGAAATCTCCAAGAAGCAATCTTTACTATGAATCCTGATACCACACAGGTGATTTTCAATCACTTCCTAATCATCTGTTTGCTTTTCCAACAAGCATATGCATTTAATACCAATTTTTTTATCGTTTAAATCATTATAAAATTTCGACTACTGACGAAAAAAATGAACTTAGGATCTCAAATTTTGATATAAAGTGCATGTTTAGAGAATGAAGTTCTATTTTGATTGACTTTTTTGAGCTTATCTACTGACATAAGTACTTGTGAGACTGTTTGGAAGAGCTTACGAAAACAACTTATTTTAGCTTATTTCTATAAGTTACATGTTAACTTATGAAAACAACTTATAACACATAAGAAAAACTATTACACTCTATTTTATCTTTTGTTAGAGAAATAACTTATACACAAGTGCTTATGCATATAAATTTCTAATACTTTTTTTGTTGATAACACAGATGGAGATGCTCTTCTGCTCTACAGTAGTGGGATTACCTTTCTTAATCCCACCAATGCTTTTTACAGGAGAATTATTCAAAGCATGGACTTCATGTTCACAGGTAAATTTGGAATAAATACTAATAGCTCTTTTTTTCTTTCTTTCTACACTAATCTATTCTTCTGCTTTTCTTAATCAATAGAATCACACTTTTCTTGTCCTTGCAGCATCCCTATGTGTATGGTGTATTAGTCTTTGAAGCAATGGCTACATTTATAGGTCAAGTTTCTGTCCTCTCCCTCATTGCTCTTTTTGGTGCTGCCACCACAGCCATGGTAAATTACTATCACAAGCTATTCCTCATCTCAATGTCAGTTTGGACCATTTTACTGTGCCTAACTTTAATAAGTCACATATATGAAAAAACAAACACCTTGTGCATCATAAATGCTAGTATTAAATGATCATAAACACAGTTTTTTCCTCATTTCAATAGTACCTTATTAAATACTTGAATTTGAATTGGAAGTTGATTCATTTTTTCTTCACCCTCAAGTTCTTGAGGGAATGTGTCCTGATAACTCTGAGTTCGACCGAGAAGTAAATAAAGTTGTCTATCTTAAAAATTAGTCTTGCCATATTTATTTATTTTATGGTTTCAAATAACCCAATTGCGAAACTCACACACACACACACACACACACACGCTAAGTGTTGAGAAGTGGAAAATTGTCGGTTCAAACCCGTGCCCCAAAAAATCAAATGTTTTTGCACCTTTTATCATCTGAGTTGTACTTACACGGAATGCCATATCAATTTTTATCAACCTTTTAAGTTAAATCATTAAGTGGTGACATAAATGTGAAAATCAACACTATATATGATCAATTCTTGTCACATTATGTATCAATTCACATTATGTATCATTTCTTGTCACATTATGTATATGATGATATTAACTTATTTCATTTCATTGATTTCAATCACAGATAACAACAGCAAGAAAGGCAGTGACATTGCTTCTATCATACTTGATATTCACAAAACCATTAACAGAACAACATGGAAGTGGACTAATACTCATAGCTATGGGAATCACATTGAAGATGTTACCTGAAAACAAACCTATCATCACCAAGAAAGCCTCAAATTCTTCTTCAAGAATCAATAGTGCAAAATCTACTACTGGTGATGAAGAGTTGGGAGAACTACAGGATTCTGTAGGTGAAGATGATGAAAGAAGGCCCTTGGTCTAGCATAAATGCTATGTGAATGCAATTTTTATTTATTTTTTCTGTCAAAATTTAAAATTTAAATTTCATATTTTCTTTGTCATTTTATATCTTGTTAAAGGAAAAAGAAAAGAAGTAATTTGATTTTCAATATATAAATTTTTATTGAATGGCTTTTAGATATAAATTCATCTTGCATCTCTACATATATACTGTAAGAAGAGTGCTAGGAACAATGTAAATGTGACTAGTCACAATCATATTCATTACCAAAGGATTTGACCAATAAAGTTTATGTAAAAGCTACTACTATGAATTGAAACCTTGTAAAAGAATACTACCTATTAATTGAACAATTCTAGACTTGATCCAAATCATATACAAGTTTTTTTCTTAAAAGTTTTTCCTTAAAGTTTATGATGATACCACTTTGAGTTTCATACACTATTAATAATTGGCCGTATCAGAATAATTTTTGCATATTATCTGTAATGTCTCTATCGACTGAACTTAACTCACATTTTCCTATTATGAGATGTTAATTCTAAGATGAAGGGATCCAACTAAATTAGAATGTTTGTTGAGTTAAAAACAGATTATGCAATCGTGTGACTAAGATACTTATTTGTGCAAGTAGTTTACTACTTGTACACTTTACAGCTAGCTAGATATAACATGTAGAACGGTGGGCATGTGGTGATTCTAAAGAACGTGTCAACAACGTTCCGTTGAAACAGAAAACAAAAATCGTACTCATTGGCTACGTGTTTGTTCATGCAAACTCACACTTTCATTTTTATTATTTTACTTTTTGTCGAATAATTAAAGTCCCACTTTGATAATCGTAAACTAAAAGGAAAAATAGTTAAACATGAAATTGTGAGTGAAAACTGAAAACATTGCAAGTTTTTTTGCATAATTTACTACCTACACGACAAACTTCCCTTATTACTACTTTCATTAAACATAAGATCCCGTTTGACTATTACACGTATGTTAATACACAATTTTGATCATTAATATGTTTAATTATTTAGAGTAAAAATTATAAAAATTTAATATTTTGAAAATATTTAGCAAAACAAATCAAAAAAGATCTTATATGCTAATATTTACATCTATATATTATTAGAAAAATACGGTCAAAACATAATAGATAAATAATATAAATAAACGTTAGAGACCAATATGAAACTTTAAAATATTTGAAACTGAATTAAAACCTAAAATAAACATTTACGACTAAATATATAATTAAACTTTTATTTAAAGTTTTATATTGTTTTAATTTTGACCGTCAATTTAAGATCAGATAATTTGAATAAAAAACTATATATTTCAGTTAAAACAATTATAAGGGTTGATTTACAATCAAATGGATGATATTAAGTACATTTACATCGTGCTGCTTTAACTGCGGGGAATCTAATTTCCTGAAGATGACAATGGTAGAAAGAGTAAAAGTCAAATGAACCTTCAAGAAAAAAAAAATACAATTTGTTAATAATTCCACTATAAATTCATCCATTATAAATAAACTAGTAATTTATCTATTATATTTACTATTTTTTTTCAAACAAAACCTTACATAAAAGGCAATATGATTGAGATTGACAAGGAAGAAATTTTAACTGTTTTCTATAAACAAGTTATGCCATGATTGTGATTGAAGCTAATGTCTCTTGTTAAGAATTACTTCAACATAAAAGGCCATTTTGTTTTATGAATTATTGGAGGAAAATGGAATCTAGTGCAACAATGATGTTAATGGTACGTTGTTTTGTTGCACCATGTGTGTCCTATTCAAGGACAAATTATTTGAATTTGTAGTTTGTGCCGACATGATTTTCATGCATGGAATCAATGTGCATCTTTAAATATTTAAGCTGCGTTTGATTTGCTAAAAATTAGAATATTGGACATGACAATTTTTGTTGTACCATGTTTGATTTAAAAATTGGTTATTAGACTGAACAAAATAGACAGCAAGGGACATGACAAAATCAAGAATTTTTATCTTTCACTAAATCACAACACAACTTTTTGTCTACGGTACAACTATAAAAAATGCAAAAATATCATTGTTATTTTCAAATATAAAGAAAATTATCTCTCTATCTCTCTTCGATACAATTTTGTACCATCCTGTACAATTTATTTGTTATAGTTGACCAAATTACATACTTTAAAAGAATATATAAATTTCGTCAAAAAAATGTATAAATGAAAGAAAGAGAATATGATTTTTACAAAAATAGGCTACGTATTTACATCTATATTAGACAAAAAAATCAAGAATTTTTATCTTTCACTAAATCACAACACAACTTTTTGTCTACGGTACAACTATAAAAAATGCAAAAATATCATTGTTATTTTCAAATATAAAGAAAATTATCTCTCTATCTCTCTTCGATACAATTTTGTACCATCCTGTACAATTTATTTGTTATAGTTGACCAAATTACATACTTTAAAAGAATATATAAATTTCGTCAAAAAAATGTATAAATGAAAGAAAGAGAATATGATTTTTACAAAAATACCCTCTCTTATTATTGGTAGTAGACTTTAGAATACTAAAAAAAAAAAAAACCTTCTCTCTAAAAATACAAAAACCTCTGCCCTTCTCTCTAGACTTTTCCGCCGCCCCTAACCCCTTCATCCAAAATCACACCAATCACAATGTAAGACTAGAGATGGTGGTGCGAGGAGCGGCGGCTGGCCCTCCGCACCACCTTGTTTTGAGGTCTCCGGCACCGTTGCTTTCGTTTTCGCGTCAGATCTAGTTCGGATGTTTCTTTTTCGACGGCAACGGCGGTGGTTATGGCGGAGTTTTCGTGTTCTGTTCATGGTGTCCTGGTTCTCGGTGGTGGGGTGTGCTTCAGGCGGTGACTGTTCTGTTTTGGGTTTCCGGTGACAGTTCTGTTTTAGGTTGTTTCTAGCGGGAGTTGCTTAGTAGTCAATGGTGGTTTTCGGTGGTTCGTTTGCTGTGTTGCAGTTTTGGTTGTTTTGGGTTCGATTGGGTCTTGGGTGGCGAGATATGTTCTAGCCGGATCTCTTGGTTCATAGTTTGTAAGTTCAACTGCAAATTTATATGAATTTTAGAGCTTTTGTTTGGTATTAACATATGTGTGGTTTTGGTGGTTGTGGTGATTATTCTGTGTGTGAGAAATGTGGTATATGGTATGGTAATGTGGTGGGGTATGAGTGGTCTATTTGAGCGGTTTCAGATCCGATTGTACTGCGGTTACTCTATTATAAAGATGACGAAATAATTTCTCTGTTGGAATTTTGTGTTCGATTTATGTGGTTGCAGTGCGTGGTGGGTTGTTTTAAGGTACAATTGTAAGGTATGGGGCTTGAGTTCCACTTTGGAAGTATGGGATTCCATTTTGGAATTTATAAGACCTTTGAATTATGGGATTTCAAAGTTCTTATCAATTGTTTTCTTACTCGAATATTTTGGCTCATAAACTTGTGTAAGCGGACTGTGGATTCTTTAGTGGAGGTTTGTTTTGTTTTCAAATCTTTTGTGGTGAGTTGCTGATGGGTTGGGTTTGGATCTGCCGTTGTCTACGTAAGGTTAAGGACATATGTGTTTGGTTTTTCTAAATACTTGTTTCTCTGACCGCTCTCAAATCTGTTGAGATTTGCAAGATTCTTTTCGAGTCTATGATGGTCTCCAAATCTGTTGAGATTTGCAGAGTACTTGTATCTGGTTAACCTATACTATGTCGGTGGGGATTGTTTGGAAGTAGTCCATCAACTTAGTTGTGGTCTGTGTGGAGTTGAAGAGTGTGGTGGGATGTTTTAACCCAAGTGCAAGGTATGGGACTTGAGTCTCACATTGGAAGTATGGGATTCCGCTATGAGAGTTATAAGGTTTTGGACTATTCAACCGCAACAATTAGCTTTTATAGTGTGATTCAAGATATGGGACTTTAGTCCCACATTAGAAGTATGGGATTCTTCTGTGGAGTTTTAAAGCTTCGGGCTTTTCAACTATATTAGCTAGTTTTTGTGGTGTTTCTTTCAAAGTTTTTATCATTTGGTTTCAAAGCTGAGCACCATGTCTCTCAGCTGCAAGCATCTGGTATGTTGGGATTGGTTGGGTTGTCGTTGGAGTAGGACTAGGAGTTGGTATTGTTCTTGGTATTTTATCAAGCTTTTGTACTTTATCTCGCCATATGTATGTCTTATACTTATGGTTGAGTTTTATAATATATATATATATATATATATATATATATATATATATATATATATATTTGCTGATTCAAAAAAAAAAGAATACTAAAAATTAAGTAGATTTTAGAGTATTTATTTCTATCACTTAATTAATGATCGCTTTAAAGGCTAAAATAGAAAAAAATCAATAATATAAATAATATAGGTCATTTATTTTATGACAAACAATTTTGATAAGTAGGACATCTATTTTAGAACAGAGATGAAGTATAAATTATAAAGTATGCTCTTTACATATTCTCCTCTCCAAGGTTCTTTTGGTCTTTCAATTTTTATTTCTAACTCATCTTGGGGTGGATTGGGTTGTCGTTAGAGCTATACAAAAATCGGTCGGATGAATAGGTTGCGCTAATAGCCCACAAGCTTAGGTGGGTTAGACTTCAAAAAAATTAGTCTAAATGCACTCGGACTTTCTTGGTCCAAGTCTATATATATAGCTCTTTCGAGAATTGGGTTGCGCTGGGATAACCCATCAGGCTTTGCGTTGGTCCATTATCGGGAGATTTATGTCATTTTTGTAAAAATGATATCAATTAATATATAAAAGTTATAATTTAATTGAAAAGTTATAGAATGATATCAATTTCAGATAAATCTAAAATTATTTGATATGTTATTGAGACACATCAAAATAAAAGAGGTGAACGATTTATCATAATTTATTTTGATATCGTGATTGAGAAAATGATTATCATAATTAAAATAATTTTAAATTAAACTATTACATAATTAATTAACCTATTACAAATAAATAATAAAAAAAGTAAACGTTTCGATTAATGTTTATATATCTCATAAAAATAAGTTTCAGTATTATATGCAATCATTTATTGATTGATTTATTACAAACAAAAAAAAAAATTTAACATAAATTTAAATGTGACATGAATATATATAATTACTTCTGCCCAAAATTGAATAGTTATATATTTACACAATATACGAACAACAAAGTTTTATTTTTAAATAAGTTGTGATTATTAAATATATTAAAAGGATAGAGCAATATATATATATATATATATGTATATATATATATATATATATATATATATATATATATATATATAAATAAATAAATAAATATTTAGTCAAAAAATATCGTAATGCCTTTCAACTATTTTTTTTTCTTGGCTTTCAAGTGGTTCGAACACTCTTCCAATCGCAGTTGTGGTGATCAAACTGTAATCTTTTCTACCAAGTTCAGCGTCATTACCACTAAACCAACTACCGATTACTGCAAACTCAATAATTTTGCTATTACAATAATAATGTTTGTCTAACCCCCAAAGAAAAAAAAAACCCTTTTATTTCTCTATAATAAAACTGAGCATATCAGATGACCGATTATTCCAAAAGCTTAAGTTGTTAGGAAAGGTCACATCAATGATTTTATATTATTTCTAACACGCCGCCTCACGCAAGAGCCCATTGGGCTTGAAGCGTGTATAATACACAGGTCCACCTACCATATATTTAATATTTCACTTTTAATTAGAAAGTGAGGGGAGCGGGAATTGAACCTTAGACCACTTAATCATAGAGGCTCTGGTACCATAAAGAAACCTATAACAGAAACAAAACTGATACTTTTTATATTGTGTAGTGCACAAATATATACAAGAGGTCCATGCGTACATCTCCTAAGATTCAGCTATACAAATTAATATTCTTAAGACATTTCCTAAGTTAACGAGATTGACAGCTAGTATATGATTATTCATATCATACAACAATATCACATAATACTATTATGACAATATCACATAATTTGCATCCTAAAATAGTGATTATGTCATAATCACACATTGATATTGTCATTATCTCATTAGAGCATTTGTGGTGGCGGCAAATCATATATAATCCTTGCCTCTACGTCTCTCTTTTTTCTTGTGCAACAATCGCAATGTTGCCGTCGTCGTCTTCTTCTCGTCACCATGAATCCATTCCAACTGAAATCAATTAAAATCGATAATAAAAAAACATTCATAATATTAAAAAAAAATCAATTAAAATAAATGAGTTGAAATTGTGTCATGGAACTCATACCATTTTGACTATTCTACGAAAACTTTTTTTATTTTTGATGCATATGTAAACTTTTGTTCATAAAATATATAAAAATCAATAAATTTACGAACATATTTTTTTTCCCGTACATGACGCGGGCCGATATCCTAGTTACAATAATATTTGTCCAACCTCCAAAGAAAAAAACCCTTATATTTCCCTCTAAAACTCAGCATTTGTGGTGGCGGCAAATTATAATCCTTGCCACTACGTCTCTCTTCTTCTTGTGCAACAATGGCAATGTTGCCGTCGTCTTCTTCTCCTCACTATCGATCAATTCCAACTGAAGATAGGGTTAGCTCTCTTCCAGACTCAATCCTCTCTCACATTCTCTCTTTTCTTCCAATCAAATATTGCGTCGCCACAACCATCCTCTCTAAGAGTTGGCAAACATTATGGCTCTCACTTTTTGATCTCGACTTCCATCATGCCCAAACCTTCAAAAACTTCAACATCACCACCTTTCTTCCTCCGTCTCCATACAACAACGACATCATCGAAAACAACAAAAACGAAATTATTATCGAAGCTGGATTACAATATGGAACTGCTGAAACCCTTCACATGCTGGTTTACACATCCAAAGATAATCTACTTAAACTAACTCGTACTATTTTCACTTGCAGGAAACTCACTTTTCTCATGTTGAATAACCTATCTTTGAATTTCAATGATCTTCCTCCATTAGTGAATCTTCCTCTACTCAAAACTCTTCAATTAGGGAATGTGTTTTTCAATCCTGAAACCTATAGTTTCAAGTTTCTGTTAGGTTGTCCTATAATTGAGGAATTGAAAATTGATGATGACTTCTTTCTTGGCCAGATTTGTCATTAGAGCATCTATGTCTCATGATCATCTACCTATTTCTTTATCCTTGCTTTCTCAATTACAGATTCTCAGTGTCAAATCGGTATGATTCTTTCTCCTTGTTAATGTTATTCACATTGCATTCCAAAGGCATTTAAGAAAGATCTATTGGTTACTTATATTGTATTGTAGAAGATTCTAGAAATATGCATCCTATTTCAGGCACTAGTAATGTTTTCTCTTTGTAATTCATGCATGCAGATACGGCACATCTATATCCAAGTTCCCACTTTTCACAATCTAACTCAAATGGAGATATTCTTCTCTAACTTTAAGGGTAGAAGTTGGCGCGATAAGTGGAATTGGATGCTAGAAATGCCTCAACACACTCCCAAACTTCAGGATCTTACCATTCATGAGGTGTTTTTAAAGATAATTAATTGTTGATTTAATTTGTTACAAATACTTAATACTACCTCTACATATCTTAACTTTGTTGTTTTTTTCAATGGAAATTTACTTCAGGAGATGGAAGATGGAATTTGTGAGGACAATTGGCATGACCCACAAGTTGTTCCTGAATGCCTTTCAACTCAGCTTAAAACTTGCTCGATTATAGAATATAGAGGCAAAGAGAGTGAGTTTCAATTTCTACGATTTGTCAAATCCATGGACTTGTATGAAAAGTACCAGATGGTAAGAGAAATAATTAATAAGCTCTCAAGGTTCCCCGTTCCCATTATGTTTGATCGATAAAGTCTAGACCACATAACATAACATTTCGTACATGTTTAGTTTGTTTTTGGTAGATTCTTCTTAGGATTTTATGTGTTTTTAAGACGTTATCTTTTTCTTATTTTGTCCTCTATGTCATAGATTTTTAATTGTATATTGACTTTCATGAAATTAGAATTCTTTATAGCTTTTACAAATTAGAAAGAGATGGATGAAATATCTTTTGTATGGAATTCACTAGAACAGAAATTGATTGAATATGAATACATTGATAATTGACAAATTGTTCAATAGTAGAAAGATAGAAGAAGATCAAATACAAGACTTAACCATTATTCATCAATGCCAATGGTTGTCAACTCTCACCCTTTTTTATACAAACTCAAAGGACCTTTGATTCAGTTTTGCTAAGTTTATTCGTAACACTCTCAAATCTCAATTGATTATTATTGATATAAAATAATATTTATTTATTTATAAAAAGGATGTCACGTCTAAACTTAATTACATAATTTATTTCTTCTATTCAAATATACTCAGTGTAAATTAATGCTAGCATACTATAATGCTAAATTGATAATTAAAGCGTTTGAATAATTTAAATTGAAATTAAGTCTTTGCTAAAATAAAATACATAAATGAAAAAATCCTCATAAAATTTGAGATACTGAAAAATTAATCTAAGTAATTCCCTCGACGTCACGGTATCAGAGAGACTTTATAAGTAAGTACTGAAAGATAAACAAAGTGATGAACCAATTCTAAGGTTATTCTTTTTTCTAAAAGTCTACGATTGCACATCAAATGGTCAAACTAGAAGAGAATTAGTAATGATGTTTTAATAAAGTAGCTGAATAATAATAATAATAAAATACCAAATTAAAAAGGTGTATTTTGCATCCCATGAGCTTAGCTCAATTGGTTGGATATTGTGCACATTTGTGCAGGGACCGGGTTCGAACCCGGTATGCCCACTTATTCACCTTTAAAAAGGTGATTTTCAAGCCGCTAGGCTATCTGACCAAAAAAAAAAAGTGTATTTTGCACCTTATCTTCCTATTATACCATTTTTTTTTTTTTTTGGAATACATCTCCTAATTTTAATCTTCTAGTAAATTCATATTTTTTTTACACACTTTCTCTTTCTAAAAAAATTAAAACCACCCAAAAAAAATTTTAACAAAAACAAACAAACTTTGTTACCAAAATTTTAAGAAAATTGATATAATAGGCAAAATATAACTTAAATTGTCAAAACGATAAATAATTATAAACAAATATTTTTTTTTCTAAAACGACAAATAAAAAAAATGGATGAGCATTCAATACTAAAAAATCATGAGAGGTAGAGAGAGAGAGAGAGACGGTGGCTCTAGGGTTTGCCTAGGGCGGCCGCGCCGGTCTTTTTCGCCGGTAGAAAGCTTTCATGGGGGGGATAGGGATGCCGGCAGGGTGCCACAAAGGGGTGGGAACGAGGATGGATGGACCGTGGTGAGCCGACGACGGAGGAAAGCACATCGTCATGGAGATAGAGGACATCAATTTGAGCAATACCATGATTATTATAATAACGTTGGCTTTCCTGATTCACGAACGCGTTTCAATGGCAGGCGGTACCGGTATCGCACGCCCTCGGTCTCTGGTTTACGCCGTAAAGCAGGTAATTTACACTACTTCTCAGAGTATGGCAGCGATTCCTCACGACAGTTTGCACAGAATACACGACCGCGACTTGGTTTTCTTGCTCAGAATTTTGCTTTTCATTCGCGGCATGAGTCACGGCAGAGGGGTAGAGAAGAAAGGCTGCGGTATCGCGCGGGGCAGGTGGCTGAGCAGGAGTACGGTGATTTGCGGCCGGCGGGAGACGGTTTAGAGAAGGTAGAGGTTTCTAGGCCGGTGAGGGAAAGTCATGTTGCTAGTCGGCCGGTGGGGAAAGGTTTAGAGGAAGAAGTGATGAACAAACAAAGGTTCTGTAATGATGATGCAAATACACGTGTGAAAAGTAGGGGATGGGAGGATGTTAGTATATTGCATCACCAAGGTAGGAATAAAGGGAAAGATGTAACTAGTGGGCAACATGTTACTGTAATGCAAAAGGAAGGATACAAACAAGTAAATCCACGTGCCTTAGGTGGTATGAATGACCTTGTTGATGGAAGTGGGTATGTTTCCTTTTACTTTACAAATTTCCCGCCTCTTTTATCTATTTTTTACCTCCGAAAAGGTTTTGAGGTGTGCGGACTTTTGGAGGATGTGTACGTTGCGAAGTCGATGAATGCGTCTGGGAAACCTTACGGTTTTGTGCGTTTTTCAAAAGTTAAGAACATTGATAGGTTAGTTCAGGCGTTGAACAACGTTTGGTTTGGCCATTATCGTATTAGGGCGAGTGTGGCTAGATTTTCGCGCGACAAACCCAATGTTGGCGTGTTAAAAAAGGCGGAAGGGGTAGATCTTTCTAAGGGTGGTGGTGGTAAAAACCATGCTAAGGTAACAGTTGATGGGCCCGTCACCTCTGGCTCGGCTTCTGGTCCTAGGAAGTCGGTGAGAGTGGGGGAGGTCGATATTCCGGTAGGAAAAATAGCGGAGGTACCAGGGGGTAGCGGAATCAAGGATAGTCTAGGACAGGGAGTTTACATGCGAAAGTATTCTGTTAGGGAGGAGGAGGCCAAGTGGGCAGCTAGTGGAGTGGTAGCATCCGTGAGAAACGGCGAGGCGATACCGGTGGTCCAGCAACGTATTCTAGATGCGGGCTTCCCCAGTCTTATTGTGACACCTTTGGGAGCGGACCGTATCTTCATCCGTTGTGCATCATCTATGGATGCTTTTGCGACCTTGGAGGGAGCAAAAGAATTCTTTGGTTTGTTCCTGTCACATTGGGGGAGGTGGAACAATGAGATGGAGTCAGGTCGGAGAGGAGCGTGGGTGCGGCTTTATGGAATTCCCATTCACGCCTGGACTGAAGAGTTTTTTAAACTCTGTGTTTTTGAGTGTGGGAGGTATGTGCGGGCTGACAGCAGCACTTTAGATAAGGATAGATTGGATTATGCTAGGATCCTAATTGCTACGTCGGCTTTAGAAATTGTGAAGCTGACTGAGAGCTTAATAGTTGATGGGAAAAAGATAGAAATACAGATTATTGAAGAATGGGGCTTCGCGTTAGGGGAGGACGCGTGCTTGTTTGGGGAGGACAGTGACTCTGAGAAAGCCGTCTCAGATCACGAGTTTGTGTATGGTAATGAGGTGGATCATCATGTAGATGAAGGGGTGGTGGACAAGGTGGTGGAGAATTTAGCACACGAAATTATACCGTCTATACAGAGGGAGCCTACTCTCAGGAAAGTTCCCTCGCAGGCTACATCTTCTTCTGTTAGGTCTAGGGCGTGTGGGGAAAGTTGTTTAGGGGACAAAGGGGCGCAGGGGAATCAAAGGGTGGGCAGCAGTGGGGCAATGGATACAGGGTCTTCACAGCCTGATGGTGAGCCTATTGAGAACACCGGTGTCTCGAAGGATCGTCAACGGTATAAGTCTTGTCCTCCTTCCGTTGTGCGAACTTCGGTGTCTGGACCATGGAGTCTCGAATGGCTTCGTGAGCATCATACGGGGGTAGAGGGTATTCAGAGTGTGGAGAGGGGTAATGAAGAGGTTCCTTGTCCGAAAGCGGTGCAGCCAGTCAAGGGGTTAGGGGAGTTACCACCCCAGCCTGCTGTACGCCTCAAGAAGATAGCTAGGTTGCCTAGTCAAGATCGTCGGGAGGTATTAGGTGTTTTACGGCATCACGACCGCAAGGTTCACAAGGTCATTCCTCCGGTATCCTTATCAGAGGTTTCCTCCTCAGTTTCTGTCAATAACGACTGGCAGAATTGGGTGACGATGCAAGGGGGTGCCGTGGCAACTGAGAAAGACGTGGTGGGGTTTGGGCAGGCTCTAGGGATTCATGTTAAGGGGGATAATGGGAATATGTTCCATGTTTTGTCTAGGACTGGTCGCAGTAACAGTAAAGATATAGGCCACGCTAGGAGAGACGTAGACGTTGCGAGGGAGGGTGATAAATGAAGATACTATCTTGGAACATTAGAGGGTTGGGGGGGTTGGAGAAGCGTAAGGAGGTCCGTAGATTAGTTGGGGAGCAGAGGTCTTTTATTATATGTATACAAGAAACGAAACTGCAAGTTTGTGATGGAGCGATGGTGGCAAGTTTGTGGGGTTCTTCACCACACGATTTCTCTTTTCGCCCTTCGGTAGGGGCTTCAGGGGGTTTGTTGACTGTTTGGGATTCAGATGAGGTGGAAATGAGTACGACTGGTAGTCAGCCACATGTGTTGTGGTGCCAGGGTAGGTTTAAGAGGCTGGGTGAGACTTTTGTAGTGGCAAATGTTTATGCTCCATGTGACTTTGGAGCCAAGCAACAGTTGTGGGAGTCGATGTCTGCCCGTCTCCAACAGTGTGTAGGTGAGTCCTATTGTGTTTGTGGTGACTTTAATGCGGTCAGGGATACATCCGAACGCAGGTCTGTGCGAGTTGTCTCTTCTCCCTCTGACCATATTTCTTTTAATAAGTTCATCGAGGATAACTTTTTGGTTGATCTTCCCTTGAGCGGACGCAAGTATACTTGGTACAGAGGGGACGGGTTGTCGATGAGCAGGCTGGACAGATTCTTATTGTCTGAGGAATGGTGTCTGACATGGCCTGATTGTGTTCAATCGGCACAATTGAGAGGACTGTCGGATCATTGCCCCATTATCCTGACTGCTTCTGAGGAAGATTGGGGGCCACGGCCGTTGCGGATGTTGAAGTGTTGGGCAGATGTCCCGGGGTATCGAGAGTTTGTAAAAGAGAAATGGGGTGCTCTTCAGGTAGATGGGTGGGGAGGCCATGTCCTCAAGACAAAATTTAAGCTTATCAAATTGGCTTTGAAAGATTGGCATATCACTCATAGTCAAAACTTGCCTAGCAGGATTGATTCTTTGAAATCTCGCTTGGCCGAGTTGGATAAAAAAGGCGAAGAGACCACCCTATCTGCTGAGGAAGTTGAGGATTTACATGGGATTACTTCGGATATTCTTTCCTTATCTCGGTTGAATGTTAGTGTTTCATGGCAACAGTCACGGATTCAGTGGCTTAAGGAGGGGGATGCCAATTCCAAGTATTTCCATTCGCTTTTGTCAAACCGACGGAGGGGAAATGCCCTCAAGTCTATTCTGGTAGATGGGGTTCAATTGGACACTGTAGAGCCTATCAGGCAAGCTGTGTTTCATCATTTCGCCTCCCACTTCAAAGCAGGTAATGTTGAGAGACCGGGGGTAGATAACTTACAGTTTAAGAGTTTGAGTTGGGTTGAGGGCAATAACCTTATTAGGCCTTTTTCAGCTGAGGAGGTTAAAGCGGCGGTCTGGGATTGTGATAGTTTTAAGAGCCCAGGCCCAGATGGGGTTAATTTTGGGTTCATCAAAGACTTCTGGGGGGAGATGCAGGGTGATATTATGCGATTTATGTCAGAGTTTCATCGGAACGGGCGATTGACTAAGGGCTTGAACTCTACTTTTATTGCTTTGATCCCGAAAGTTGATAGCCCTCAGTGTCTTCATGACTTTAGGCCGATAGCTTTGGTAGGTAGCCTGTACAAAATCTTGGCTAAGGTTTTAGCAAATCGGTTGCGTCTAGTGGTAGGGCGTGTTGTCTCTGAGACCCAATCTGCATTTGTCAGTGACAGACAGATCCTTGATGGAATTCTCATCGCCAATGAAATAGTGGATGAGGCTCGAAGGCGTAAAAAAGAGCTGTTGTTATTCAAAGTGGACTTTGAGAAAGCGTACGATTCTGTGGATTGGGGTTACTTGGAAGCGGTGATGAGAAAAATGGTTTTTCCGCCATTGTGGAGGAAATGGATTAAGGAATGTGTTTCTACGGCGACAGCGTCTGTGTTGGTCAATGGAAGCCCAACAGAGGAGTTCCCACTGGAGAGAGGTTTGCGCCAGGGGGATCCTCTGTCTCCGTTCCTTTTCTTACTAGCGGCTGAGGGGTTACATGTGCTAATGAGCTCGCTGACAGAACAACAGTTGTTCACAGGTTATCAGGTGGGCGGGCAGGGGAGTACATCGGTATCTCATTTACAGTTTGCTGATGATACTCTTCTGCTTGGGGCTAAAAGTTGGGCCAATGTGCGAGCACTGCGGGCTGTCCTAATGCTTTTTGAGCTCATGTCGGGTTTGAAGGTGAATTTCCATAAAAGCATGCTTGTCGGGGTCAATATTCCGGATTACTGGTTAGTCGAGGCATCAAGTGCTTTGAGATGTAGAGTAGGTAAGATTCTGTTTGTTTATCTAGGCCTTGCTATAGGGGGTGATCCAAGACGGTTGGGTTTTTGGGAACCGGTGCTGTCTCGTGTTAAAAAGCGATTGTCTAGTTGGAAGAGTCGGTTCTTGTCTTATGGTGGTCGTTTGGTATTGCTCAAATCAGTTTTGACCTCTCTTCCTGTCTATGCACTTTCTTTCTTCAGAGCTCCCACAGGTATCATTTCTTCCCTTGACTCTATTTTGCGTACATTTTTTTGGGGGGTGGGGTGTGAGGATTCTAGGAAGGTTTCTTGGGTCAGTTGGACATCCATTTGTCGGAGTATGGAGCATGGAGGTTTGGGGGTTAAGCGGTTACGGGAATTTAACACTGCTCTTCTTGGGAAGTGGTGTTGGCGGCTGTTGGTAGATCAGGGGGGTTTATGGTTTCGGGTGTTGGAGGCTAGATATGGTGTGGAGGGTGGTCGGTTGCGTGATGGGGGGAGGAGTGGGTCGGCGTGGTGGCGGGCGATAGTGAAGATTAGGGATGGGGAGGGAGGGGCTGACGGAGGATGGTTTGCTGAGGGTGCTGTGCGGAGGGTTGGTCATGGGAGGGATACCTTCTTTTGGTTGGATCCTTGGTTGGGGGGTGTCTCGTTGAGGGTGCGCTTTGGTCGATTGTTTGATTTGACAGAGACCAAGCAGTGTTCTGTGGCTGAGATGTTCTCGCGAGGGTGGGGAGTAGGAGGGGGGCGTGGGAGTGGAGACGACCATTATGGGTGTGGGAGGAGGAGATGTTGGGGGAGTGTCAGGACTTATTACTTGATTGTCAGTTACAGGAGCAGGTGCCCGATGTCTGGCGTTGGAGTTTTGATCCAGAGATTGGGTATACAGTGCGAGGAGTCTATCAGCTTTTGACTACTCAGGAGGCGGTTCCGTTAGATGATACAGCAGACCTTATCTGGCATAGACACGTCCCTTCCAAAGTGTCTATTATGGCGTGGAGACTTCTTAGAGACAGGTTATCGACAAAGACAAATTTGGTTCGACGCGGCATTATTACTGTAGCGGATCAGTTTTGTGTTTCAGGTTGTGGTGGTAGCGAGACGGCTCAGCATCTTTTTTTCTCTTGCCAGGTTTTGGATCTTTGTGGACGCTGGTCAGGTCTTGGATTGGATTCGAGATGGTGGATCCTTCGGCTCCCACTGCTCATTTCCTACAGTTCACTTTTGCAGTAGGGGGTAGTCGGGGGAGGCGCTCGTTTATGCAGCTAATTTGGCTGGTTTGTGTTTGGGTGATTTGGACAGAGCGCAATCAGCGCCTCTTCAATAACTCGGCACATTCGATTTCTCATCTACTGGACCTGATTAAGCGGTATTCTTTCTGGTGGCTACGGGCACAGTATCCGGGGATAGGGGTTAATTTACATACTTGGTGGGTTAATCCCTTATTGTGTTTGGGTATATGATTTGTGATCGGCATGTGTATCTGATGATTTGGTTTGTAAACACTTTTGATATGGTCTAGCACACCTTGTGCTGGAGCGTGTCTTTTTCATCTATATATATATATATATATATCTCATTTTGGCTTGTTCAAAAAAAAAAAATGGATGAGCAAATCCTAAAAATTAAATATGCAAATGAATGATCGTGGATGAAGATCAAACCATAGCGATCAAACTACTAAAATAACTAAATAATGAACAAATTCAAGGCAGGTTGCTTGGTCAAGGCCAGAGTTGTGGACAGTTGTCTCAATGTAGATGGCAGCCTTTTAGATACAGCGAACGCAACAGGTTATAGCGGTCTCTTCGAAACAACAATGAAGATTTTTTTTGGGGTTTTTTATGGTTTAACAACTATCTAAAGTGTTCTTTTTGCAGAAATTAGTCATTTTACACGGATTACAGTTGTGTTGGGATAGTGGCTATCGTAAAGTGATTTGTTTTTCGGACTCGTTACAAGCTGTAATGTTAGTTCGTGATGGAGTCTCGGTCCACCACCGTTATGCTAATGAGATTCATTGCATTCGTAAGAGCAACATTACCGCAGGATCCTTAGCCACTTTTTAAGTACTAAGAATCAATTCTTAGAATCTGGCAGCGATGGAGTATGCTGAGCTGGCAAAAATTCTTACACAAAAATCTTTCATAGCTTGATACATAGATTAAAATAACCATTCTTTCTCTTTCATTCATCATTAAAAACAACCAGAAAATAGAGGGAAAATTAACAGAATTGCATCTAACAAAAATCAGGTTAAATCCATTAACAAAAAATAAGAAACTTTGTGAAGATTTGAAATATTAATATGCTTAACACACCTTGATCCATTTTTGTGGGATTTTAGCCTTTTTTATGTTTGAATTCGAATTTTAAACTTTAAATTTATGGTTTTTTTTTTCTCTCTTTACTCTTTATTCTTATAGAATCCTCCAAAAGAAAATTATATGTTGAAGTTATGATTTGAAAATTTGTAAATTATATACATAGATAAAAGATTTTTTTTTTACCAACATAAATAAAAGATAAAAAAGACAATAATGGAAAAATAGGATAAAAATTTAAATTATTAATTACTTAAAATTAAGATAAGGAAGTAGGAAATTTTTTGCCTTATAATGCATGATACAATTCATGCTAGTTATGACTATTGTAATGGTAAATGTTTGATTGATTAATCTAGCTTGAGTTTTAGTGCACAATACTACGTATATATCATTTGAGATTTGAGTCTAGTTTAGAATCATAATTTAATTTTTTTTTTTTAATTCATATTTTATTATTACGTTCTGTTTTACAATAAATCATGTTTTTCATCAATACATTGATTCTCATGCCATTGATATCAACATAGAAAGTAATTTATTTATGGAAGGGTGCACCCTATTTTAATAGGATTATGATTCTCTTAGGTTGAATTTTACTTGAGGGACACTTCTTAATGACTTTGACCGCATGCGATAGAGATAAATAAGTGGTTCGTTGAGGTACCATTTGATTTCTAGCGTATGTGGTAGAGATCATAAACGAATGGTTGAGATTATACTGCCGAAAAAGCGAAAATGCTCATTGCAAGAGATTTGTATCCGTTTTAACTTTTGTACTACACTTTGAATGTAGGGAATGTGTTGGTTCTTGGGTTTGCAAAGCTAGTAGATGTAATATCATTATATTAATGGGGTTTGGAGACATATATAGTGTTTGCTAGCTCTGAAATGGATGTGATAATTGAAGAAAGAAGAGTAACATATAATGGGATATTTTGAACAAAGAGTGTTAGTAAGATACTATCAATCTCTTGGAATGGACCACAATGAGTCAACCGTGGTAAATCAATAGGAAATAATTGTACCTTGTTTCAAATCATCACATATGTTTCGATAAACAACTTAGTTAAGTATTTTATTGAATAAGTGCTTACTATCATATTTTTTTTATGTATAATAAGTTATTTCTGCATCATATATTAAAACATAAAAGTAAAATTACTTCTATATATATATTGACTTATTTGAGCTTATCTAGCTAGCATAAACATGTATGAAACTGTTTGGGAAAACTTATGGAAACAAAAACAACTTATGACATGTTTTAAAGTTGTTTTCAGCTTATGTTTATAAGCTCTCCGAGATAGTACGTTTATGTAAAAAGAGTACAGTTTATATGAAAATAATTTGATTTTCTCTTTTGTTATAGAAATAGTTTATACATAAGCACCTTTTTTTTTATTTACTTATTATATGATAAGCACTCGTGCTTAATTAAGTTGGTTATTCAAACAAGACCGTAAGCTATTTTAAAAATGTTATTGAAATAAGTTGAAAACACCCAATAGATAAAACATGTCATAAATTGATTTCATAAGTTCTTCTAAATAGTCTCGCAAACAAACGCTCATGTAAGTAGATAGTTTCAAATAATTCAATTCAAATAAATCTGATCTTTATAATGAATAGGAAATGCCAAATTGCAAGGTAGTGAACATATTTACAAAATACAATCAATGACATACTAGTGGACCAAAGAATGGTAGCAGACCAAGAAGTAAAGTCATGGAAGAATGGCCTCGTCACATTTGCATCCTTCTTGATCTTTGGCTGTAGAGCTAATATTTCAAGAATCTATTAATGTATGCTAGGAAAAATCTAAAATGAGAAATAGTTTTTAAAACTAATTAGCATGTTTTTGTTTCTCAAGCAATGAGGGTCATAGACTTGACATTTTTAAGTTTACTACTAAATAGAAAATATTCCCATTCTCCTTCACTCTACAACAATGTAACAATATATAGGCTTTCATATCAATCGGTACGGATTGAACTTAGCTCCACCTTAAAATCATAGTTTAAAGGGGAGGGTTTGTCCACCAAAAATTCTCTATGCTCCTATAAACTCTCACAACAGGTTCATGACTCTTGATACAGATTACAAATTGGGTTCATGAAATCCTCCTTACACATGACGATAATAGATCTGCCACTAAAACTTAGTGTCCCAACAGTTCGTTTTTCTCGTTCAGTCTTGACGCTTAAGGATTAAATTCGCTCTGATGTTAATTGAGACGAGAAAATGGATTTGGGGATGAACCTATAAAATTCAAATCTTAAAATTTATGCACCATAAACCACATGGGATCCTTGTGCACAGTAGAAGTCACCTAAATTCCAATGGTTTAGAATAAATTCAATACCAAGCATAGTATTGAATAAAAAATTTAGAGAGAAAAAGATGTTGATTGATTATTATTAAATAAAATACCATGCTTAGTTAAATAAAATCTTAAAAGTTAAATTAGTTTATTTTAAAAAAAGTTAAATTAGTTCATCCAAATTAACACTAAAAAGAATCCAATTAAAAATCTTAAGAAAGAACACATTCTCGGTCCAAAGCTAATATCACCAAACCAAATGACATAAAGATAAAACTAATAATTCATAAAAATAAATAAAATAATACCATTTCCACTCCCATATTCTCTCGTATGTGTGTGCAACAACATAATTTCCAGTGCCGTCTCTTTACGCTCCAAATTTTTTTATCCAGTGGCAACGATTTTCATAAGAAGATGTAGAATCGACGGTCAGTATCATCCCACTGAAGCATTCAATGGTAGTTCACTCTATTCCCACCAACATCCCTTCTCATCTTGGTCTCAGGCTCCTCAGGTCAGCTTTAAATGTGGGAGATTTCAAGCGTGCCCACCAACTGTTTGATAATATTCCTCAACCAGATCCCACAACTTGTTCAACTCTCATTTCAGCTTTAACCACTCAAGGCCTTCCAAATGAGGCCATAAAAATCTATTCTTCGTTGCGGGCACGTGGGATTAAACCCCACAAGTCGGTTTTCTTGGTTGTTGCCAAGGCTTGTGCTGTTTCTGGTGATGCCTTGAGAGTCAAGGAAGTTCACGATGATGCGACTCGGTGTGGGGTGATGTCGGATGTTTTCGTTGGTAATGCATTGATTCATGCTTATGGTAAATGTAAATGTGTGGAGGGTGCAAGACGTGTTTTTGATGATTTGGTTGTTAGAGATGTGGTTACTTGGACCTCGTTGTCTTCGTGTTATGTTAAATGTGGATTTCCTCGGAAGGGTTTGAATATTTTTCGTGAAATGGGATGGAATAGGGTGAAAGCGAATCCGGTGACTGTTTCTAGCATTTTGCCTGCGTGTTCGGAGTTGAGAGATTTGAAATCGGGTAAGGCAATTCATGGATTTGCAGTGAGACATGGGATGGTAGAAAATGTGTTTGTTTGTAGTGCACTTGTGAGCTTGTATGCAAAATGTCTTATTGTAAGAGAAGCTCAAGCAGTATTTGATTTAATGCCTCATCGAGATGTTGTGTCTTGGAATGTAGTTTTAACAGCATATTTCACAAACAAAGAATATGAGAAGGGTTTATCCCTGTTTTTACAGATGAGCAGAGATGGAATCAAAGCAGATGAAGCTACATGGAATGCTGTTATTGGTGGATGCATGGAGAACGGACGAATAGAGGAGGCTGTGGAGACGCTTAGGAAGATGCAAAAAATGGGAATTAAACCTAATGAAATAACAATTAGTAGTATCTTACCGGCTTGCTCTTTTTCAGATAGCTTGAGAATGGGCAAGGAGATACACGGCTATGTCTTTAGGCATTGGAAAGTTGGGGACTTGACAAGCACAACAGCTCTATTATATATGTATGCTAAATGCGGCGACTTGAATCTTTCAAGAAATGTCTTCAATATGATGCGTAGAAAAGATGTTGTTGCTTGGAACACGATGATCATTGCAAATGCGATGCATGGGAATGGAAAAGAAGCGCTTTTTCTCTTTGATAAGATGCTACTATCAAGGGTCAAGCCCAATTCTGTTACTTTTACCGGTGTTCTATCTGGTTGTAGCCATTCAAGGCTAGTTGAGGAAGGAGTTCAGATATTCAATTCAATGGGTAAGGATCATCTTGTAGAACCTGATGCTAATCACTATTCATGTGTGGTTGATATCTATAGCCGTGCTGGTCGCCTCAACGAGGCCTACGAGTTTATACAGAGAATGCCTATTGAACCAACTGCTAGTGCTTGGGGAGCACTCCTTGGTGCTTGTAGGGTTTATAAGAATGTGGAGTTGGCGAAAATTTCAGCCAAGAAACTGTTTGAGATTGAGCCTAACAACCCTGGAAATTATGTTTCTTTATTCAACATTCTTGTTACTGCCAAATTGTGGAGTGAAGCTTCAAAAATCAGAATATTGATGAAAGAGAAAGGAATTACAAAAACACCAGGATGTAGTTGGCTTCAAGTGGGAAATAAAGTTCACACTTTTGTTGTTGGAGACAAAAGTAATATGGAAAGTGATAAAATCTATAAATTTTTGGATGAGTTGGTTGAGAAAATGAAAATGGCTGGATATAAGCCTGACACTGATTATGTTCTGCAAGATATTGCTCAAGAAGAAAAAGCTGAGAGTCTTTGTAACCATAGCGAGAAGCTTGCCGTTGCCTTTGGGATACTTAATTTGAACGGACAGACAACAATACGAGTTTTTAAGAATTTGAGAATATGCGGTGATTGTCACAATGCCATTAAGTATATGTCTAAGGTTGTTGGTGTAATGATTGTTGTCAGAGACTCCTTGAGGTTTCATCACTTCAAAAATGGAAATTGTTCTTGTAAAGACTTATGGTGATTATTTGAATCGGATTATTTGCTGATAAAGCTGGACTCAGAGATATGTAGCTCTCACTTGATGGAAAGACATTCCAACAGAACAAGAATTGTAGCTTATGGCTTCTATTGCATCAGTAGCTACTGATTTATTGGAATCTGTCTGTTAGAAACAGAACATTGCAATTAATATTCACCTTTCTGTGTTCTGATATACATGGCTTATTGCTTGCCAAATCAGGAAAATCTGCAGAATTGGTTATTTGAAAAAACACCTCTAACTGACCAAGTAAGGATTTATCCATCTTGATCTGATTTAAAACATCATTTAAGAAACATGTAATTTGAAAATAGATGTTTATTTATATTTTAAACATCATATCATATATCAAAATACATTAATATTAAGAAGCGTCAAATAATTTCTTTCATTATATAAAATTTTGCAGACTTGATATACTTCCAATCTTACTTCATTTGGAATTTATTCCTTAAGGCCACTTTTGGAGTTTGGCCAAGAGAACAATGCTGAAAAGTCTCTTGAAACTCTACAAAAGTTGCAATTTAAACCTGGAAAAGTGTTAAGGGAACGATATATTCTGTCTGATTTGTGTTCACAATAGCTTAGTGTTAATGATGTTCATGTTGATTCTGCAAATACAAATTGTTGTAAATGGCCTTTGGATAGATTTTAATTCTTTTTTTGATTCGAATTGGGTACAAATTGTAATACTGTCATGTACATATTGTAATACAATTGCACTTATTCTTGTGAAATACTAGTTTATGCAATTTGGTTTCTACAAGTAATATTGGTTATATATATGAAATGAAGGTAAGTTATTAAACTTAGTTGCTTACTTGATTATTTTTTAAGGTCTCTTTTACCAGACATTATACAAGCACACCACCACAAGGAGCTTTGTTCAGTTCTGGTGTTAGTATCCGGACAAGCTTCAAAGATGCTTGCAGGTAAACTGACATCTAACATCGCCAATCGTCAATTATGTTATTAGTCTTTATTCTTTAAATACACATTGTGTTGTCTTATATTCTTTCGTTGTATGAATGACTAGTATTAAGTATTAACCTAGAGAGTCTTTTCCTCTCACTAGTTCTATTTAATGTGTTCGCACTTTGCATTATAAATGGACCAATCACTTGTCTTTCAATTTCAGTGGGTTTATCAAAACTTCACCATATGAAACTTTATCATAATTACACAGCTCTAGAATCTAGTACATCAGAAAAAAGAAAGTCAAAGAACTGAAAATCACACCAATGATCAGATACCCTTTCACAACCATTGATTTTTTTTATTCTCATAAATTTTTGTTTTAATTTGATCAGACCAGAAAAAATCAGCGGAAAAGCGTACAGAAGATCAGACAGAAACTTCCCTTGCTTCTTCAACTTGACAGAAATTACCAAGTCAAAATGAAGTTGATGTTGAGAAGGATGTGGATGATGATTGTTCAATTGCAAATCAAACAGATAAAAACAGCCGAGGTAATTCCCGTTCAGATGGCGCTGATATCCCAAAAGGGAGGCCAATGTCTCCTTGAATTTTGTTGGAACTGGTGGTAATTAGAAGTTTGGTGTCATGGTACTGTTTGTTGCTGGTGTGATTTATCATAAGCTATAGTGAAGTCTTGGTCCAAGAGCTTGCAAATTCAATGAGGAAAGGCTGAGGTTTTGTGCTTATGGTTTGTGGTGAGGTTGGACTTTTTGAAGTGTTGTTGTCATTGGTTAAGAGATCCCTATCTTGGTGGAGGCTGGGCATGCCACATTTTTAGAGAGGGTCTGCTATTTATTTCCATACTGCAGAACACTGATTTGGTGTCATGTGTATTTTTTTTCTCCCTCAAAGTATTTCTTGTGTTTTGTGGGTGTTTTATCTTTAATAAAATTCAAACTCCGTATTTTTGAATTTAAAAGAACACATTTATATTCATTTTGCACCATCTAATGATAACTAATGTATTGATAACAAATGTTTAAAAGAATTGCTCAAGAAAATTCAAAATCTTTAGGCAACATTAGTTTGGTTCAACAAGAATAAGTTCTTCATGCTACTTATTTATCATTAAAAAAAACATTTTCACCCTCATTTAAGAGGGCATGCCAAATAGAGTGTAAGAATAATAAACGTGCCATACATTTTCAGAATCAATTTTCCACACTAAAGAATTAGAGCTGTTAATAACCCTTCCATTAATCAAGTAACTGCTAAAAAATGATTAAGGCCGAGAACGGAAATGGCAATGAGTAAAAACCTAACTTGGACTAAAATTGAGGTAACAAGAATATGACTTTACAATGTGACATGGTTATCAAGGAACACTCATGTCTTCGTTCATCGATAACTGCAGAGCATGTTCTGCTTCTTTCAAGAATAATCGAGTTAGCTGCTTTTGACCTCGCCTATATACTATAGCAGACCATTTGTTTCTAGTCATTAACTTTGTTTCCTCCGAGTCATTTGCCATTCTGCTCAAAGGAAATTAAGAAAAAAGTATTACAAAGACAAACAATATATTGTAGGAAAATTTAGTGTGAAATGCAAGTTTTTCTTTGGGTGAAAAATTATAATTATAGAAATCCAGCTTATGAAAACTTCTTATTGCTTACTGAATGCTGTCTTCCTGGCTATCAATAATAACGGCCTTCTTGAGCAACTCAGAGTCACTTTCCTCTGTACCAGAATGCTCTTCAAGATCCATTAACCTTAAATGCAGTCAAAATATGAAATCAATTAGGCGTCGCACACAAGATACATCAATGTTGACACTCTAATTTGTCCTTATTTTCTCATCAAGTGAAATGGCGCATCGGATATAAAAAAGAACATTCAACTTCATTTGCATAATCGAGTTGCAATCAAAAGCATGCAGCGTAGGATTACGACACCAAATATATTTTAGGGCTGTTAAGTAATTCCTATCACTCACTTGACATGAAGAAGATCAACTAGCACTTGTAAAGCTCCAGAATCACCGCAAACCTCCCATATTGCTGATTGGACGTCTGTATCTGATAATTGTCTCTCCCCTTCAGGTCCAACAAGCTTCATGAGAAAGAATAAAAATTTGTAATAATGTTGAATTATGATGAAATTAAAAATAAACAATTCAAATCAAAACATAATTGCCAGATCTATTTTGTCTTTGAAAGATAAATGCATCATACAATTTTCAGAGGCTATCCTGATGGCAAAAAGTAGAGTGTTCCATATCAATGGTCTGTTTGGATTGGCTAATTTTAGCTTATCATCTACTGGCATAACCAATTTATGATACGCACTTATGCTATAAGTGTTTTAGTGTTTAAGTAAGTTGTTTCTCGCATCACTTGCAGTAACCATGAAGAAAATTAATGTTGCATAGAAACTGTACCTCTTCTAGCATTGACGAAACCTTGAAAAGCTCATCCTCTTGCATGGCTATGGTCCTCAAGGTAGCCATAAATTTCTCAGGAAAAACAAGCTTGTTTGCATAAGATGGAATTTTGCGTTGACCACTCCAACTATAGTTGCAAACTCTGTTGCCTTTGTTATTTTCTCCACTGTTTTCGGCGCCTGATGGAAAAAATCCACTATCCAGCAGAGTTTTGGGTAAAAGGCATCTCATTTCAGCATTCTGTAAAACACAAACCAAAATAACAGGAAGTGAATATACAAATGGGGGGAGCTTAAAACAATACATAATATGAAATAGGTAAAATAAATCATATTCTACTTCTTAGAAGAGTCGCATAAAGTTGAAGATAAACTATTGGCATACCTGCACTTCAAGAAGCTGGCTTTTAGATTCTGAAAAAGAAATAGTATTTATTGCTTCTGTTGGATAATGAACCTGAGGGACAATAGAAACTGAATCATGACAACAGAAACAACTAAGGAATGGAAGTAATATGTTAAATAGAAATTTTAGTCTTCGTGCACCGGATACAAGTGCAAGCCATTACCATGAGGTAGTCATCTGTGTTACCGTCAATGACAAAACCATACAGATATAGAAGCTCCTGCAACAAGTGGAAAAATATGGAAACCATGTAACACTTGAAAACATATGAAATATATGAAAAAATAATAATTCCAATCATGGGACCATATAAAGTACCTCATTTCCCTTGTTGCCATAACTAATGGAAATTTCTCGACCAATTTGCAAGGGACTTTGAGCAGCTTTACAATCAAGAAAACAATGAATTAAAGGGGAATAATTTCATGAAATGTTACTTTATGAACCAAAATGAAATTAAGTTAGAAATTTAATATTAACTAGTAGAACATCAAATACACGTACAAGACTTAAAACGCACAAAAGAAATGTTACCAGAAAGAAGATACATCGAGACAGGAACTCCTGTTGTTAAGCCAGGTCCATCAACTTCCCATGTTGCTATTGGCTTCAGATCTGATTGGCCATGTAATTAATGTAAATCACATATTCTCACGAGGCATTTGATATATCAACCATAATATACCAAATATGGCAAAAAAAAAGTAATTTAGCTTGGCAAAAATCCAGACATGCATACACATAGTAAAGTGAAATATCAGAGCTTCAAGCAACAATTTACCATGGTTGCAAAAGTCAATGCCGGGGACAAGACCCTCAACCCATACAGTGTCTCCTTGCACTGTGCTATGTGTAGTTTCCTTGGTTAGATCGTCAGATATTGTAACTTGGCCTCCTGCAATAAAACCTCCTTACTTCAATGTCAAAGTTAACTAAAAATTTCAGAGAAATACTAAACAGTGACATGTCCTTTGGACACATCACACGATACAATATTTACAGGAGTCTAGTTAAGAAAATAAATGAGAGAGAAACTAACCTTTTTCATCAGCAGCTGGAGTGCAAGTCTGATGAACATTTTGCACCTCAGGAAATACATAAGAACGAGGCAATGGAATGTTCAAAGCACGGCTCCAAAATACTGAATTTGCCCTAGCATGAATGCAAGTTGGATATCATCCTCCAAGGATTTAGTTGATGTCATACTCATATATAAATTCACTATAGGTACATACCAAAGGAAATCTTCAAACGACACCTCACTGGAAAAAACAAGACACACAAGAGAATCTTTGTTAATGTGTCTTTAAAATTTAACTTAAATTTTAAAATTGCTGTTTCAAAATATTATCTAGAAAGCACATTTCAACTATGCACATACAACATTGTATAATCAGCCAAGTTAATTCTTAATACATTAATGGAGTTCATATAAACCATATTAATTAATATGATTGACATATACCATATATTAATCAAGTCAAACTTTAAGCTGTCAAAATTTCAATAGGTGTCAAACTATGTCAATTACAAATAAACAGCTTAAAACACGTACATCTCTGAATTTCCGTCAAGAGTCAAAAGTTTCTTCACTAAATCCTTCACTTTAGTTTCATACAAATTCAACAGGCTTTTCCTCTGCAAGATAAGATAGTTATCAAATACTGCTAAATACAATGGAAACAAGTTAACACCAGAAATGACATCTAGTTATAGTGAATTTATACATACCTGTAATTCAGTTGCACGGTACAATGTTGTTCCTCTTAGTTCTTGAAGTTCCTCTTCACTAAACCAAAGTGTATTTCCAAAAGTGGTTGGAAGCATATCAAAGTACCTGATGAAATTTCAGCATCTCCACAAGTGAGTGAAACTCCCAACACAATCTGTATTTCTAAACCATAAAGTAAGACAAAATAAACCATACATACGGCTTCCATAGAGAATCCTTACGCAAACGCTCCACCGTCAATAACAACATCATTAAGAGCCTGTCGTCTACATCTCCTTCTTCAAACAATGCTCTACATTCTGGTCCTAGAAATGGATCTTGCAACACCCTCATTGGAGTAATTGCTAACTCCAGTGGAACAACCAACAAAATCCCTTTTTTCAAAGAAAACAAAATTACTTTCTCTGTTTTCAAAAAGTAAGGCACAAAGCTATAAACATTATTCAATGTAAAAATTGTTTCACATAAGAACACTTGTGGCAATTAGTATCTCAAACTTTTGCTGTTTTATGAAAAATGACTTTTTTTTGCTTCAAAGGAAAGATGGGTATGAAGCTATTTGGATTGACTTATTTGAGCTTATTCATAGCCATAAGCATAACCACTTATGAGAATGTATGGAAGAGCTTTTGCAAACATTTTATGACATGTCCATAAGCTATTTTCAGTTTATTTCCATAAGCTCTCTAGTATAGCTTATGAACAGCTTATAATTTATATGAAAACAATTTGAATTTAATTTTTCTTTTATTATGGAAATAACTTACACATAAACACTTAAATTATAAGCCCCTATACTATAAGCGCTTAATGAAGTTATTTATCCAAACAAGACCTAAATCCAATATCCAATATAAATTATAACAACAAAAAGGCAGTAATAGAATTGCACATTATCTCAAATTCAAAACAACAACAACAACAACAACAAATAACTCTAATTCAAGCAAAATTCATTCATATTGATATTAGTACATTATTACCATCAGAAACATCTTTATCAGAAAATATGCCAAACCCTTTTCTGGAATCACAGTATTTGATATTGCAACCTCTTAGCTCCACCCCATTTGCCTGAATTCAAAACCAAATCAAAATTCAAAACTATACAAAGAAACCATTTTGAAAATTCAGCATAGAATCGTATGAAAGCTTAATATGTTAACCCCTTAGGCCTTAAACTATAAATAATGTTAAGAAACCTGTAGCCACTGCAAGAAAGTTTCGAGCTTTGCTTCCGGGTTCGCCATAGCTACTAATACTTCTTCAACTCTTGCTTTGTGTCTACTTTGAAGGTTTAAAGGGTTTATTATTATTTTTTACTATTTAAGTAGTAATTGAATTTTTATTTTTGAGGAATTGTAATTTTTTAATGTAAGTATGAGTATGAATTTGTGTAAAACCAAAAATAAGGGATATGATCGTCCAAAAGTCTTAGATAACTTAATTGACAAAAAATATCAAAATTATTAAATTAGATATTTATAATCTACTAATATAATAAAATTAATGGCTACCAAAATTCTTTATTTATTTTCATAAATTTTAATAAAGTTCTAAATTCTATCCTTATGTGTCAATTCTTTTTTCATTATCTTTTATTATTATTTTATTTATTTTATATTCTCTTTCTCACTTTTAAATTTTTTATTATTTCTCTTTCTACCACTCTTCTCTCTTACTTTTTTTATTATTTATTACTCTCTCTCTTCATTAATTTATTTTTTTCTAACTTTTTTTATTTTTTCTCTTTTAATTTAATATCAAATTTAAATCATACTGTATATCTTAATACAAAATTTTATTTTCATTTTATTTTTCCAATATATATTTTACATCTCTCTATTTATTATCTAATTTTTTTTCCATTATCTATTTAGTACTTTCACTCTCATTAATGAATATCCAACATTTTTATTAAGATTTTTATTTTTGGTATTAACCACCAGTTTAATCTGGTTCGGGGGTCAGTTCTGGCATCAAGTGGTTCCAGCCCCCTCCCGATCGCAGTTGCGGGGGATCGAACAGTGGTCCTCCCTACCAAGTTCAGCGCCAATCACCACTGAACCAACTAACGATTGGTTATTAAGATTTATTTTAATAACATATTATTGTTATGATTCATTATTAGTGTGGACTTAAAGATCGTTTTATTTGAATTTATATAATTGTGTGTTAGTCAATATTAATTAAAAATACGGGACAAATATTCTCATTGATAAATAAATAAAAATGTGACAAGATGAGTCTTTGTCACCCATAAAGTTATAAAAAACACAAGATGAATATTTGTCGCTGATAAACAAAAATTTAGTTCAAATGTGTTAAATATATATAGGGAATGCTAACATTTACCTATGTAGATCAAGGTTAGCAACTATGACCAACACAAAAAAAAAAAAAAAAAAGAATTACTCCGCGCCTCCCCCCCCCCCCCATTTTACTACGCGCGCTCCCCATCCCCCCCATTTTACTCCGCGCGCCCCCCACTCCTTTCTCCGCGCACCCCCCACCCGCCCCCCCCCTACACCCATTTTTTTTTAATTGTTTTTTTTTATTTTTTTTAAAGTAAAAAATAGTTTTTTATTCATTTGAAGTACATATTATAAGAATCTATGTTTGATGTCTATATAGTTTTATTTTGATTTAAATTGCATACTAAAATATACTATAAATATAGCTAATTTTTGACAATTAACATAAAAACTATGTATCAAATGATTTTGGCATATTATTAATATTTGTCAATAACAATAATAATTTCATTGTTCTTTTATTTTATTAGAAACCATAATATCTTGTATTAATATTTTTGGGGTATCGAAACCATTAGACCATTCTAATGGTTTCAGTTTATAACGTCTTAAAACCATTAAACAATGTTTACGGTTTCAAAGATCTATTTTATGATTTCAGTTATAATCATTATTTAAAATCATTTAACAATTATAATTTCATTGTTCTTTTACTTTATTAGAAACTAAATCATCTTGTATTAATATTTGACTCAATTTTTTCTATTTAGGGTATCGAAACCATTAGATCATACTAATGGTTTCAGTTTATAACGTCTTGAAACAATTAAACAATGCTTATGGTTTCAAAGATCTGTTTTATGATTTCAGTTATAATCATTATTTAAAACCATTTAACAATTATAATTTCATTGTTCTTTTACTTTATTAGAAATTAAATCATCTTGTATTAATATTTGACTCAATTTTTTCTATTTAGGGTATCGAAACCATTAGACCATACTAATGGTTTCAGTTTATAACGTCTTGAAACCATTAAACAATGTTTATGGTTTCAAAGATCTATTTTATGATTTCAGTTATAATCATTATTTAAAACCATTTGACAATTATAATTTTATTGTTTTTTTACTTTATTAGAAACTATATAATCATGTATTAATATTTGAAACAATTTTTTCTATTTAGTGTATCGAAACCATTAGACAATACTAATGGTTTCAGTTTATAACGTCTTGAAACCATTAAACAATGTTTATGGTTTCAAAGATCCATTATGAAATTATTCCACTCAAGGGGTGGGGGGCGCGCGTAGTAATTTGGAGGGGGTGGGGGGCACGCATAGTAAAATGGGAGGGGCGCGGAGTAAATTTTTTTTTTTTTTGTGTTGGTCATAGTTGCTAACATTGACCCACATGGTCAATGTTAGCATCCCCCTATATATATATATATAACACATTTAAATACAATATTTGAATAAATTCAACAAAATTAAAACAAAAATAAATATAAGCATATTTGAATTCAACATTTGAATACAACAAAAATATTTGTAAACACAAATATAAACATATAAAATTTTCAACCGGCACGGGACAATGTTAAAACAACTTTCCAAATATAAAATAAATAATTATTTTATTTAAATATTGTATTAATATTGATATTTAAAATATCATTTAATAATTTTTCTCAGTGTTAAAATAGCACTTAACGTCAAATATAATTAAAATAAATATATTTAACTAACATAGTTTAAAATTTCATTAAGAAAACTTAAAAATTTGTAAAAAGTGGACAAAATATATGTCACTCATATACTACTTCCGTCCCTGAATATAAGATCATGTTTGACCATTACATGTACGTCAATGCATAATTTTGATCACTAATATCTTTAATTATCTAGTAGTAAAAATTATAAAATTTGATATTTTGAAAGTACTCCTCAAAACAAATCAAACAAGATTTTATATGCTAATATTTACATCTATATATTATTAAAAAATACGGTCAAAACATATTACTACCTCCAATCCTTTTTACTTGTCGTTTTAGGAAGGAAAAAAAAAGACCAAAATAGGAGGAGCGTATTTTTGCACCTAAATTTCCTATCATACCCTTTTTTTTAAATATATATCATATTTTTAATCCACCAATAAATTCATACTTTGTCAAAAACATTATCTATTTCCAAAAAATTGCAACAAACTTTATTTAAAAACAAACAAAATTTGTATACAATAAAAAGATTATATTGTTTCAACAAAAAAATATTATACAAAATTTAGTCAATAAAATAAAATAAAAAGGAGGGTATAATAGGCAAAATAAAACCTAAATTGCCAAAACGACAAGTAAAAAGGAACAAATATTTTTTTCTAAGACGACAAGTAAAAAGGAACGGAGGTAGTAGATGAATAGTACAATTTTGTCAAACGAGATCTTATATTTAAGGACGGACGTAGTATAACATTAACAAGAAATAAATATTTGTCACTAATAAAAATATGAATAGTATATTTGTCACTTATATTTCGTCAAAAAAAATATATATATGAGATATAATAAATTTGCATCTACATATATAAAATTATAAAATCTACAATTGGATGAAATACAAATATTTTATTAAAACAACAGTTCAAATAATTATAAATTTTTCAAAATTTTATTATATCGACTTTATTTGACTATTAGTAATTAACACACCCGTGCATCGCACGAGTATTTTGCTAGTTGGATTTAAACTTTAGTCAAAAAAAAAAATTGGGTTTAAACTCACTTCACTTTGTATTTGAGTTTTCAATGGTTTTACTATTTATGTACAAAAAAAGTATTTTCTTTTATTTATTTAATAAAGGAAAGTATAGGCAATATGAATATATGATCATAATACTATCTCCGTTTCAAAACTATTATCTCATTAGAATTATGCACCTGGATTAAAAAACAACAAAGATTAACAAATTAAGTCTCTTTTACCCTTGCTTTATTAAAAAAGAGAAAATATATTTAATTGATACTTTAACTTTTGTAATGGTACAAATGATAAACTAACATTACTTTTACATTGATTTATGAAAAGAAAAATAATTTTAGGACAAAACTTAAAAGGTAGAAGAACAAAAATTTAGGATGGAGGAAATAATATTTATCACTACAACAGATATTTTGGAGAGTAAAAAAAATAGTATAAGATCTTCTTGGTGTATATGTTAGAATTTATGAAGCCCTGATACTTGATATGATACGGACACGATATGATACGAATACGGCGATAGGAGACAATTTTAAAATTTAAGATACGATACGGCTAGGATACTTCAATAAAAAATTAAATATATAAATACAAAATATATAAACATAACTAAAATTAAAAATAAAGAAACATTCACATTATTAAAATTATCAAAACAAATAAATTATATATCTTATATACTATCCAAAAAGCGAGTCATGCGCATCTCCACTAATAACCTATAATTTTGTCGCTCCTTTCATATATTCTTCATCTTTCTTTGATAAAAGTTGAAAATTTGTATGCACATTAACCAAATCATTAGCTCTTTTGGATCCATTTTATTTCTTTTCAAAAAATGGAGAAAATATAAACACTGAATACTTCTCTGATACGCATCGGGAAGTATCTGACAAGTATCACAGAAGTGTCGATTTTTTTAATTTATTTTAATAATTGGATACTTCCTCGATACGTATAAGGAAGTATCCGGAAGTATCTGACGCGTATCGGTATCGAATACGGTATCTGACACGATACTTGATCAATTTTGGAGTATCGGGGCTTTATAAGTTAGAACTTATCTATTCATTATAGTGATTAAAGTGCATTTGATATGTTAAAAAAATAAAGGATTAAAATTTCAGTTGTATTATATTTAATTTTACAATTGTTCCTGTAACAAGCAGAACCGGCCACAAATATTTAGAGGTTTTGTTCAAAATTAAAAAAAAATTAATAATTCTAAAACTATTGGTTTTAATTTTTCGTCTTAGTACGGTATATTGTTTTCTCATCTTATAGTGTGGTTTTTTTTTGTTTTACCGACTTAATATAGTGCATTGTTTTCCTATCTTATAGTGCGGTGAAGGATTAGTTTCAATTTGATGCGCAACACATTTTTTTTTGATAAGCTGATGCACAATACATTAATCGGGAGGCGTGGATACGATACTCCTTACGTTTCAATAATACAGTCTTATTTTTAGACAAATATAATTTATTATTTTATGTTATCAACATGGATGCCGCAAGCATGTTCGCGGTTTCATCCCTTTTGGTTGTGACTATTATGAATTTGTATTGCATCGATGTACTCTATCAATTTGAATAAATGATTATCTTTTATTTTTAGTAAAAAGAAACATAATTTGAAAAAACCATAAAGTATTTGTAAAACTTTAAAGATAAAAAAATTGATGTTTTTTTTTTATCCGTAGAGTGACAAACATCATATGATTTCAGTATTTTTTTCATTCTGTCAAAATAAAATAAAATTAAGTCTTATCGTCGTAAGTATTGTGTATTTTTATGTATATCTTTGTAGACTGTCCAGATAAATATAAAATAAACTAAGACCTTGTAAAGATACAATAAACTTTAAATAATTTTTATTGCTTTTTTTTTAAGGCCTATTAGAAAACAAATTATTCCTTCATTGATTCTTCGAAAGGACTAGTGGAACTTTGTTCAAACAAATAACCTTATACATGTAGCCATGTAGGTGTTTCTAATGATATAGAGAGGATACGTTGTCGTTGCCAAAATCATTGATGTGTGATGGTGAAAGGTAACGGGATTACCAAAGAGATGTGCAAACATCGTTTAATTAATGGATCGTGGATTTGGATAGTTTAGACAATCTAAATCGTTAAATTAAAGTATGATTGTCGTGACCAAATATTAGTTGGTGGTTGACGCTGGATTTAATAGAGAGAATCACGGTTTGATCTTCTGTAGCTGCGTTTGAAAAAGGACTGAAACCATTTGATGTTATAACTTACTTCAAATTCTAAACTGCTAAAACCCCTCTAAAAACCAAAGGATGAACGCCAAAAACAGTATGATTATTGTGAAAGAGCATTTACTAAGAGAGTAACTATGATTTGGTTTGCTTGTATATAGTGAATATAGTGAATTTCGTTGTCCTCTTTTACTTATTTATTTTGAAAACTCTAATTGATGACCACAAAAATTATTTATTTTATTTAAAAGTTTTGATCGAATACTATAAAAAAAATTAACAACAAAACGTCTTTTTATATTTCATCAAATTTCAATTCAATAACCACAACCCAAAATTATGTCTCTATGATTGTAACCTAGTTAGTTGGAACATTACAATATACAAGAATCAATATTCAAATACCAAAATTTTTGTTATTCACCCAATAAAAGATGAAATTTTAATCACTATATTAGTTCACAAAAATAAAAGTACAATTCGTAAAGTCAATTGCTCATAGATTAATTCCAAAACTTATAAAAATATACCAAAATTTGGCTAATTATTTTTTAAATAATGTATATAAGAGATGAAGATGTACTATATAGTTTGAATAAGTTACACTAAAATTAAAAAAAATAAATTAAATATACTCTGATAAAAAAAATGTTGTGTATTCATAAATAGATAACAGTGAAAAAAAGATTAAAAAAAAAGATGTTATATGGAATTAGAGCAAGAAACTAAACATTGAGAGAAATTTCTTCAAGATAGTCTTCTCTTGCATTTTTCACAAGCATCAATGATACTAGCCAAAAGAGTGATGAATTAAGACTCAAGAACGCCGCACCACCCATGACACCAGTCTTAGCAGTAGGACAAGCAGAGATGTTAGTGGGATAGAAATTGTGTCTCCAATGATATTGCTCTGTCACTGTTGGCCATAATATCATTCCTGCCGCCAACGTACTACTAGCCCTGAAATACACAAGACAAGTTAGTGTAAGTTTGGTTGAACAGAGGTGGAAGGATGAATATGAGCTATGTTTGGTTCGACGATAGGAGAGACAAATTTTACTAGAGTCGAAGTACAATTCTTTTTATACATCTAATATTTGTAAGTGTGTCAACCTTTGATTATCAAAGGAAGAATTCTAATAATCTAAAATTCGACCGTGAGATAAGTAAAAATTGATAAAAAGTTGTTTCTCTTTATAAATCGAATTTGAATCTCTCAAATAATTTGTTCTAAGAAAAAAAATATTAACTACTCGAGATCAAACCTCAAAAAAAAAACTACTCAAAGTTCAATTACTTTTTTTTATATATTTTTAATTTTCTTAATATCATCTTTGAATCTTTTTTCTAATATTCATTCACATTCACTTCTCACTAGTTAAAAATAACAAAACATATACGATTATACTTTCTGAACCCACAATCCACCAATTTAATTGTTTACTTGAGAACAAAATTATATACTAAATTATTGAATTATTCAAAGCTCATACCAATCTATGAGAAAATTTGCATGCATATAATTATTATATAATCTATGAAAATATTTCAAACTTTATAAAGCAATTATAAGAGTGTAGGATTTGGGAAACTTACAAAGCCAAGAAAAAGAATATGTACAAAGTTGATGAGTATTTGAACAAAGCTGATGGAGGAACTGGGGTCTTATTGTATGAATAAAATATGGATATCAATCCCATGAAAGATGATGCCAATAGAAACCCTAGAGAAGAATATCCAAATATAACCGTTGGATCATTTGGATATTTGCATATAATACCATCTTTCTCTTTTATGATGACTCCCATTGAAGGCTATAAAAAAAAACCAAAAGACAAAGAATAGTATTAAAATCAAATTATCATGGTTGCAAAAGTTGTAATTTATAGTAGAATTTTGAAGCAAAAATATGTACCTTTTTGTGTTCACCAACAATGCCAAGAATAAAAGAAATTACTCCAAGCATGGCCACGATGATGGACATCTTTTTCATGGTAAGCCTCATGATGTTGTTGTAGAGATAATATGAGTTTACAGTGATATTAACTTCTAAAGTATAAACTTAAATAGGATTATAATGAATTTATAGGTTTTCAATATGTTAGTTTCATTGGATTAGCTTAAATATCTTCATAAAGATATAGATATGTGTGTTTGTAACAAAAAAAATAATAGATTAGTGTGTTATATCAAAAAAATAATACGGTAAATAGATAGATGAATGTGTCGTTTTTTAAAATTTATCTTTTTTTTTTACACAAAAAATTAATTTTGTATCTCATTAAGTAGATAAGATTTTTTTTCTTGTAAAAAAATATGATAAGATTTTTCTTGGGTACAAGATAAATGATATATCGATAGATAATGTTTTTTAAAAGGCTTTTTCTTGTCTACCCCCTCAAGATTTGGGGGTATATACCCCCAATCACTTAAAAAAAATTAACCGATATAAATTTTTATAAAATACACCGTTAGATTAAAAGTTTATATCATATAGATCATTTGTGTAAAATTTCAGACAAATTTAAAATCATTTGATATGTTATCGAGATCCATCAAAATTAACAGTTTATATGATATCTTAAACACCGTTAATCTTTGTGTGTCTCAATAACATATCAAATGATTTTAGATTTGTCTGAAATTTTACACAAATGATCTATATGATATAAACTTTCAATCCAACGGTGTATTTTATAAAAAATTATATCGATTAAAACCTTTTGTATTGGTTGAGGGTATATACCTCCAAATCTTGTGGAGGTACACAAGTTGTCACCTTTTTAAAATTATTACTCCATGTTCCTTTTTAAGCGTAGTTATGGAATATTAATACTAGATTAAAAAAGTGAATTCTTTTACTTTTTTTTCTTTCTATTATACACTAATTTTAATCCACCAATAAATTCTTAATTTTTTTATGATATTTTCTCTTTCAAATAAATTTAATGGTATATTGTACCAAAAAAAAAGAACATGTTACTCCCTCCGTACCAAAATATATGTCGTTCTGAGAAAAAAATTTGTACCACAATATATGTCCTTTTACATTACCAATGAAGCATTTAATGCTCTTTTTCCTCTTATACCCTTAATTAATTATTTCTCTTTCTCCTTTCAATTCTATAATTTATCTCTCACATACCATTAATGAGGGATAATCTTGTAAACTAAACCATAATTTACCTTTTCCATACAATAATGATTACATTTCTTAATTTGTGTGATTTGGTCAAAACGATATATATTTTGGTACGGAGGTAGTATAATGTACCAAAAAAACAAATGTTTGTTACTATATGGTGATTTCTAAATATTCTGTATATAGCTTTAAAATTTTAATTCAATATTAAAATTATTCCAACTTCACACTAAAAAAAAAAGATGTATTTGTAAAACTTTAAAGATAAAAAAATGATGTATTTTTTTATCCGTCGAGTGACAAATATCATATAATTTCAGTATTATTAATTTTATCGGCATAAGTATTTAGACTATTTTTATGTATATCTTTGTAGTAGACTGTCCAAATAATTATAAAATAAACTAAGACCAACTTGTAAAGATGCAATAAACTTTAAATAATTTCTATTGCTTTTTTTTTGTTAAGGCCTATTTGAAAACAAATTATTCCTTCATTGATTCTTCGAAAGGACCAGTAGAACTTTGTTCAAACAAATAACCTTATACATATAGCCATCTAGCTAGGTGTTTCTAATGCCTCCAACTCCAAATATTTACAGGGGCCAGCATAAAAATAAAAATGTTTTGTACACTCGTGGTTGTCAATATTGTTATTATAAAGAGTACTATAACATTTTGTGATAGATTATTCATTTTTGGGAGTTGCATGATGAAATTACTTGTGGAAAAAGGAATGATACAGAAAGGATACGTTGTTGTTGCCAAACTCATTGATGTGTGATGGTGTAAGGTAATGGGATCACCAAAGAGATGTGCAAACATCGTTTAATTAATGGATCGTGGATTTGAACAGTTTAGACAATCTCAATCGTTAAATTAAAGTATGATTGTCGTGACCAAATATTAGTTGGTGGTTGACGCTGGATTTAATAAGGAGAATTGCGGTTCGATCATCTATAGCTGTGTTTGAGAACAAACTGAAACTACTTAATGTTAAAACTCGCTCCTAATTCTGAACTGCTGAGACTCCTCTAAAAATCAGAGGATGAAAGCCAAAAAAAAGTATGATTGTAGGGGAAGAGAAGAGCATTTGCTAAGAGAGTAAGAGAAGAGCATTTGTTAAGAGAGTAAGTATGGTTTGGTTTGCTTGTATCATGTGCACTATATCCAATTTCAATTGAATATAGGTGAATTTCGTTGTCCTCTTTTACTTATTTATTTTGAAAACTCAAATTGATGACCACAAAAATTATTTATATTATTTAAAAGTTTTGATCGAATATCATAAAAATATTTAACAACAAAACATCTTTTTATATTTCATCAAATTTCAATTCAATAAATACAACCCAAAAGTATGTCTCTATGATTGTAACCTAGTTAGTTGGAACATTACAATATACAAGAATCAATATTCAAATACCAAAATTTTCACTTATTCACTCAATTAAAAAATGAAATTTTAATCACTATATTAGTTCACAAAAAAAAAAAATACAATTCGTAAAGTCAATTGGTCATAGCATAATTCCAAGACTTATAAAAATATACCAAATTTTGGTCAATTATATTTTAAATGATATATATAAGAGATATGAGGATGTACTATATAGTTTGAATAAGTTACACTAAAATTAAATATACTCTGATAAAAAAAATTGTGTATTCATAAATAGATAACAATGAAAAAAAGATTAAAAGAAAAAAGATCTTATATGGAGCTAGAGTAAGAAACTAAACATTGATATGAATCTCGTCAAGATAGTCTTCTCTTGCATTTTTCACAAGCATCAATGATACTAGCCAAAAGAGAGATGAATTAAGACTCCAGAATGCCGCACCACCCATGACACCAGTCTTAGCAGTAGGACAAGCAGAGATGTTTGTGGAATAAAAATTGTGTCTCCAATGATGTTGCTCTGTCACTGTTGGCCATAATGTCATTCCTACAGCCAATGCACTACTAGCCCTGAAATACATAAGACAAGATAGTGCGAGTTTGGTTGAATAGAGGTCAGAGGGGGAAGGTTTTAAATATGAGCTATGTTTGGTTCGACAATAGGAGTTTGATTATCAAAGGAAAGATTCTAATAATCTAAAATTCGGCCGTGAGATAAGTAAAAACTAATAAAAAATTGTTTCTCTTCATAAATCGAATATGAATCTCTCAAATAATTTGTTCTAAAAAAATATTATTAACCACTCGAGTTCAAACCTAAAAAAAAAACTACTCAAAGTTCAATTACTTTTTTATATACATATGTTTTAATTTTTTTAATATCATCTTTGAATCTTTTTTCTAATATTCATTCACATTCACTTCTCATCAGTTAAAAATAAGTTAGATAACAAAACATATATGATTATACTTTCTGAACCCACAATCCACCAATTTAATTGTTTACTTGAGAAAAAAATTATATACTAAATTATTGAATTATATTCAAAGCTCATACTAATTTATGAGAAATTTTGCATGCACGTAATTATTATATAATCTATGAAAATATTTTAACCTTTATAAACAAATAAAAGCAATTATAAGAGTGTAGGATTTGGGAAACTTACAAAGCCAAGAAAAAAAATATGGTCAAAGTTGAGTATTTGAACAAAGCTGATGGAGGAACTGGGGTCTTATTGTATGAATAAAATATGGATAGCAATCCCATAAAAGATGATGCCAATAGAAACCCTAAAGAAGAATATCCAAATATAACCGTTGGATCATTTGGATATTTGCATATAATACCATCCTTCTCTTTTACGATGACTCCCATTGAAGGCTATAAAAAAAATCCAAAAGACAAAGAATAAGTATTAAAATCAAATTATCATGGTTATAAAAGTTGGAATTTAGTAGAATTTTGAAGCAAAAATATGTACCTTTTGGTGTTCACCAACAATGCCAAGAATAAAAGAAATCACTCCAAGCATGGCCACGATGATGGACATCTTTCTCATGGTAAACCTCATGATGTTGTAGAGATAATATGAGTTTACAGTGATGTTAACCTCTAAACTATAAACTTAAATAGGATTATAATGAATTTATAGTTTCATTGGATTAGCTTAAATATATTCATAAAGATAGATAAGTGTGTTTGTAACAAAAAAAAGATTAGTATGTTGTGTCCAAAAAAAAAAAGGTGGATAGATAGATAGCTTTGTTCGTTTTTTAAAATTTTATCTTTTTTTCTACACAAAATATTTAACTTTGTATCTCATTAAGTAGATAAGATTTTTTTCTTGTAAAAAAATATGATAAGATTTTTCTTGGGTACAAGATAAATGATATATCAATAGATAATGTTTTTTTGAAATATTACTCGTGTTCCTTTTTAAGTGTCGTTTTAAATATTAATACTAGATTAAAAAGGTAAATTTTTTTACTTTTATTTTCTTTCTATTATACCCTTGTTTTAATCCACAAATAAATTCTTATTTTTTTCTCACACTTTATCTTTCAAATAAATTTAATGTTATATTGTGCCAAAAAAAAATAATATGTTATAATGTACTAAAAAAAACAATTGTTAGTTACTACCTCCATTCCTTTTTACTTGTTGTTTTAGAAGAAAAAAAAGACCAAAATAGGTGAGTATATTTTTGCACCTAAATTACCTATCATGTCCTTTTTTAAATATATATCATATTTTCAATCCACCAATAAATTCATACTTTTTCACAAACATTATCTATTTCCAAAAAAATTGTAACAAACTTTTCTTAAAACAAACAAAATTTATATACAATAAAAAGATTATATTGTTTCAACAAAAAAATATTATGCAAAAATTTAGTCAATAAAATAAAATAGAAAAGAGGGTATAATAGACAAAATATAACCTGAATTACCAAAACGACAAGTAAAAAGGAACAAATATTTTTTTCTAAAACGACAAGTAAAAAAGAACGGAGGTAGTACTATATATCGATTTCTAAATATTCTGCACATATTTTTAATATTTTAATTCAATATAAAAATTATTCCAACTTCACACTATAAAAAAGTTAAGAAAAATTTGTTTAAATTTTAATATAACAAGAAACAAACTTTATTTTTCAAATATATACGATCAAGATAGTATTTTATTGAAAAAGATAAAGTTAATTGATAAATAGTATAATTGACAAATCATATCCTTGAAATATATAAGCGACACTTAATTAGAAACATTGAATCCGTTGTTTTGCGACACTTAGGCACTATTTGGTTCGGGGTTTTTGGAGGGGAGGGGAGGGAATATTTTAAATTTTTGTGTTTGGTTCAACTTTTTAACGAGGGGAAGGGAGATGAGCGAATAATTAATTTACTTTTTTATCCTTAATCATATAAACTCAAAATAAAGGTTAAATTATAATGGATATGTTACGCCAAACAAATATCTAAAGGAAACCAAAAAAAAAATCTAATGAGTAGAAAATCTAAAAAAAATTTGTTGTCAAAAAAATAAAACCTAAATTTTTAATATTCCAACAAGGATAATTTAGGATTTTAATAAAAAAGTGTGGGTAATTTTGTCAACATAATAATTTATACTTTCTCTTACTTCGCCTCCTTAAAAATCCCTCCCCTCCCCCTCGGTTGAACCAAACAGAGCCTTAAATAATTATAAAAAAGGAATTTTCTACGGTACATTTGAATAATTCAAGTGTACCGGTACATGAAGTCGTTAATTAATAAATTAACCGATTATTTTTATAAATTAAAAATACTATTAGTTAATTATCGTATTTTAGATTTTAGATATAATAATAGCATAAGAAAAAAATAAAATTTCATTGTTTATAATGATTATACTAATATTTTAACATTTTTTTAATAAAAAATTGAATATTGACTATTACGAAGAATAAAAGTTCAAAAATATCAAAATTTATATTTTTGACAATTTTGATTAATGATATTTGATTATTATAATGTTTTTAATGATAGAAAAATAATTTTTCTTAAAAAATAGTCATTTTATTGAAAAATTTGATGCTCATGGACCATTACATTAGAAATTATCTAATGTATCATAGAACCTGCCTGTAAAAAATTAGTAGTGAGACGAGACGAGCACAGTTACATACAGTTGCATTTCTAGTTTCCTCAGTACAATAAAATTGTCAACTTCGTCTAAATGTCACGGCTCAATTGATAGAAAATACCGAAATTATTAGGTTAGACATCTTAATTGGAGTTCAACTATTAAGATCATTTCATTTTATACATATGAGTTTATAATGACTTTGTCACTTCGTTATATATATCGTTGCGTATATGTACCCAAAAAAAATTGTCAACCTTAACCTTTGTATCTCTTGTGTTGTTACCTTAGAATTCACAATTGAGTACTGTGTGAGTGAGTGAACCTTTTGATACACGGACACAAGGTGGCGGGTACAACATTAACAACAACACTGCCACTTCAACACTTTTTGTCTTCTTTTTTGTTTTTCTCCTAATCTCAATGCCAACAATGCAAGTTAACAACATTCTTTAAGATTCACGCAACATCATCATCATCATTGTTCCCTTTTGTCATGTTGCGGTTGCCAAACGTTTCCCATAATTCTGTTCTCAGATCGGACTTACTCTATTGATCTGATTCAATCCCTTTTTCTGCTTCAACCCACAACTTGATCATTGAGATTTCAGAGGTATAAGGTCTTTTTGAATAATGGGTCATTGTCAATTTTTGATTTTTATAGTTTCTTTTATGTGGGGTTTTGGCACTGATTATATCCTTGTGATTAGATTGATGTTTAGTGCATTGTTAAGGCTATGTTTGTTTGTTTGGTTTTCAATTTTTTTTATTGATAGCTTTGGAATTTGTTGTAGAATTGGAAAAAGATGAGTTCTTTTTAGTGTTGCTGTGTATGTCAAATGTTTGGACTTTGAATATTTTGATTTTGGTTGGTCTTAACTATGATGTGGTGTAGCTTGCAGTTTATTGAAGAATTTGATTTGCTCCAATTGTAGTTGATGCTAAATTTTGAGTTTTTTATGTGGGATTCTTTGATTTTGTATGTATAGTGTGGGAGGCCTTTTCCTTGGTAGCTTAGGAAATGATCCATGAGTTTAAGGATATTGTAACAACCCAGCTTATATGTGCAGAATTGATTACTTACTCTAATGACTTACGAGTTTCTGGTTGGTTAGTACTTAGTAATAGTAATGCTGTAATTCAAGTAGTAAATCGTCAGTGTTAAGGTGTAAGCCTGTTGCACACGCTGTATACACAGAAGTTAAAGACACATCCTTAGCAACATACAAAGGCCAATGCGATGTTTGTAAGCATAATTTAGCCGAAGATGCTTAAATACAGCCAACTTGGTATTGTTTAAATGGAGATTTCTTACATCCATGAGTCAAGCTATGCTAGGATTGGTAATGGGATGGATTACATTTTGACAAATTTACCATGACGTAGGTGTTAATGAGCTATAAGCAAGAAGTTATGAAACTTTTCAAGCAAATTTAAACCAGTTTGGTTTGGGATTAAGTCCCTCAGGTTTTGTAGTCCTTTCCTTTTAGTCTTAATGCACTTTTTGACCAATTATTTTTTGTTTTGCAGAAGCAGACCTGAATGTCCTACAATAAAGTAGGGCTGTCTGATACAATGAAGAATATGATTTCACCTATTCAAAGTGCTGTGCCCTCTCCTACTTTTCTATGGAGGTTCAAGGTCTGTTAGTATATCATGTATAATTGACATAAGAATATTGTTGTGCTCTATGTTTTAATTGCAAGCTAGTCTTTTGTCGCGATGTTTGTTATAGTGTTGTTCCTTGGTGATGTTATACAAACTCAATGTAAAAACAAAAAAAATTATGGAAAATGATTTGTTTTTGTTCAGACTAAAATTTTACATACATTTAAGTATCAGATTGGTGTTATGTAATTGTATTTCTATCTTATGTTTGCATGTCTGCTTATAATTTATCTGTTATTTTTAACTACTAGTGTATATGAACCTCTTGCGTGCTCTTTTTTTTTCTTCAGGTGACACTCTTTCTGATATGGGCGCTTACTTGCTGTAAGGTTAATATCTATGATTGTCTACGTACAAGTGAACATTTCTTGAGAAATTTCCTCAACATTTACTTATCTATTTCATGCCAAATATTAACATTTTTCTGCTCTTGCATCAGATTAGTTGGGATTCTGTCATGAGAATGGATGCGAATTTGCGAGATCTTTTTTTATACGAGGCATTTTTGTATTACAACCCTCTCCTACTTGTGGTGAGTTGGGGGTTAATTCTAATTTTTATTTTTTATGCTGAGCACAGTTTTTGTGAAAACTTTGCTTGATGGTTTTTGCCGCTACTTTTACAGACTATTATGGTCTGGCTTTGGGGAGTGAATTTGTGGGTATTTTTACAATCCAATGTAAGCTATCCCAAGATTTTTGATCTTGATCAAAACCACCTTACTCACCGAGAGATATGGAAGGTAATCAAGTTCTTTGCCTTCGTTTATGAGAAAACATTATTCAATTTCAATGCTGAGTGCAAAAATGTTCAATGATTTTCTTGATTCTCGGTTTTGACAATAAATATTTCAACCTTGGACTTGTCTGTATCATGGAATTAACTTTGACTCTTTTGTTATTTTCAGTGTAGCACTTGGATGACAATCCTTGTCCCTACTAGCATGACTTCTTATCTCTATCTCTATTCTCATGGGGAAGTATCGTTGGCTGCATCTCAACCAGTTCAGTATCTGCTCTGTTCTTCTATTCATTTACTTTTTGTATAAACATTTGTTTTCCTTTTGATATATAAATATAACATGTAGATGTAATTTCATTATGTGTTGGTGCCGGCAGATGTAATTTCATGTAGAAGCTTGTGTCTTAGATTAATTGTTTAAGAAGGATGGAATGGAAGTAAAATTATCTTATATGCCAGCAAATGGACTGCTTTCTGTTTTTTTGAAACGGAATGGACTGCTTTTTGTGATCCTTTCTATGATAATCTTTTTCATCTGCCATATATTCTAACCATGTAATATATACATATTGCAGGTGCTTCTCTACATTTTTGTTGCAATGGTTTTGATATTTCCCTTCGATATTTTTTATTTGTCCTCTCGGTACTTCTTTTTGAGGACACTATTGCGGATAGCTCTCCCTTTGCAGGCAAGGTTCTAGACTATCATGCCAGATATCAAATTTTGAGTGTTTATCTGCATTTGGTTACTTTTGTAAAACACATGCAACTTCTCCAGTAGGTTCCTTTAAGTTTATTCATGTGAAGTTTGTAATCTGTTAGCCTCTAGTTTGGTTCAATGGTGTTGATAATATTTTAGGTGTAGTTTAGTTCATTAGATTCTGTAAGTTTGTTAATTGATTTTCTTATGGATTATATAAAGCTTATCATTTGGCTCACAAATAACAGTTCTTTTCTTCATACAGCCAATTTCATTTCCCGACTTTTTCTTGGCCGATATTTTAACCTCCATGGCAAAGGTACAGTACATTGCTCCAATTTTCTATTAACTTCATAATTGTTAATTTCTAAGTGCTAAGAAATTTGTATATTTTAGATAGTGATAGTCACCTTACTGCTCTGGCAAAAAACAATTATGAAAACCTTAGATCTGTAATATTTTCTGATGTATTTTGTGTTAAACTGCTAATAAACAATTCCTCATTATAGTTGTGGCTCCTAACTGTTCATTTCATTCAGGTGTTTTCAGATTTGGAGCGTTCAGTTTGTAGAATGGTAAACAGACAGGTATGGTTTAAATCAAACATGCCAAATTTTCTTTTATTGGTAGTAAATTGTCAATCTATATTCTATTAACGGTGTCCTCCCCCCGTTTTATGCCTATTTTCATTTTACTTTATTATGATAAACTTGGTAATACACTACAAATACATCAAAACTCTTTTCCATTCTTTCATCGGTTGCCTGTTTGGACTTTTGTATTTCCTTCCATATTTGTTCCATAATAGGGACTTGAATAAAACATTTTCATTTTTTATAATATGCAGGTTGCTACAATTGCTTGGTTTGAAGCTGATTCAGTTTGTGGTAGTCACTCAATTGCAATACCAATAGTTCTTGTTCTTCCTTATTTGTGGCGTTTATTGCAATGTCTTCGCCAATACAAAGATACCAAGGAAAAAAATTGTCTCTTCAATGGTAATTTCTCTTGGCAACTTTTCCCTCGGATCTCCTAAAAATGTAACATGGCCTGGACATGAAATCAGTGTTCAGTTTGACAAAATTTAGTTTCTATTTTAGTATTCTTAGATTTTGGACTTTAGGCTTAACTCAACTCCAAAGCTAGGTGAAGTGGTGAGAGTTAACACAATTACACAACCGTACTAGGACAAAAGTTTCCATATCATTTACATTTAAAGAACGCAAGTCTTTTTCATTTTGGCTTATTTTGAATAATGGTTGTGAACTTGTGATCACTGCAATTGCTTGATTTCCTTGCATTCTAACTCCGTTTGCACTTGTTTTCCAGCTTTAAAATATTCGACAGCAGTCCCGGTGGTTTTTCTTTCAGCCCTCAAATATCATGTCTTGCCTGAGAAATGGACAAACCTTTATCGGCCGCTGTGGCTTCTCTCAAGTGTCGTTAATTCACTCTATTCATTTTACTGGGATATAACCAGAGATTGGGATTTAAGGTACCAAATCCATCATCTTTCCCTTTCAGGTTTATAGTAACAAAATAGGTTTCCAAATGGAAAGTATTCACACTGATTTTTACTTTGTACTGAAATTTTTATTTCATTTCCTTGTCTCTCAGCGGCTTTTCGCGCATATTCAAGTTCAACAAACCAAGCCTAGTTTCCAACATGTTTTATGGACGGCAATGGGTAATAATCTGATTAATGCATCTTATCGCAACATATTTTCATTTGAACCAAATCTAAATTATGAGTTGCAGGTCTACTATTGGGTAATTGGAAGCAACCTTATTCTGCGTGGTTCGTGGACATACAAATTATCTGCTCATCTACGCCATAATTACCTGACAGTGTTCGGTATAACTCTGTTGGAGATGTTCCGGCGCTTCCAATGGGTGTTTTTTAGAGTTGAAAATGAATGGAACAAGATTACTCGGTCCGGTGTTCAACTAACAGAAATTCCAAGAGAGGAGGAGAAATTGCTAGGCTCAAACATTCATGATGTATAAAGAAACTCAGCCAAACCAAATTTTGCCAATGTCTTCATACCATCACTATTCACTAGGTCTGATTCAATTTTTTCAGCTAATTTTATTCTTGTAATCCCAAAGAGCATTTTCCTTCATGTATTTCCGGCCTACCGATACGAGGGAGTTTTCATGCATATGTGCATGCAAAGATGCTTGGGAAGAGACTATGTCAAACCATTTGTACTTGATGGAAGTCTCAGCAGCTCAATGAAGATGAAGAAACAAGTATGATGAGCTGCAACAAGTAGTACATGAGAACAATGGTGGCCATGGTGGATGGTGCTTTCATTTTTTCCCTCCCTTTTGTTTGTGGCTCCTTAGATTAGATTAGCATTTGTAACAATGCAAGATATGGACCTAAAAGCTTTGTTTGCTGGGTAAAAAAAATGTTAAATCAGGATACATATACACTTTTAATAAAAAAAACAATACGATACTAAATGGTACAATTATCTCTTACCATATGTTTATCCACTTTTCTAAAGATGCATAGCTATTGCAAAGGTTAAGCCTCAGCTTTGGTTTTGTGGATTTTTCTTGTATGCTTCAAAAGTCAAAGCAATGAATGGAGTGAAATATCTAGATGTGGAACTTGAAGGGCTTACAAGCCAAGTGAGAATTATGATATCATTTGTATCAAATGTAGAGACTAATCACTGTTCTAAAAGATGTTTTTCATATGCATCAACCTATTTGTTTGTCTCAAAATAAACTTAATACCACATTTTGGTCACAAGCCCTACATGAAAATTCACTCTAAAATGAAAAATTCAGCCTAACAATTTTAATATTAAGTTGACTTAGATTTTGTAGACTCTATTTCATAATTTTAGTAAACAAACACGAAACAATATTTGGTCATTTGAAATACATATATCAATGTTCACACGCCTAAAACACTAGCATAGAAAAAATATGCATCAACATTACACTTGAACTTTTTTGTGATCAATCTATGAACCTAACATGATTCCATTGTAGTCAGCCACATTTGAACCGTCCAATCAAGGTTGAAAGACCCATATATTTTAGAAAATTTAACCCACTCGAGTTGACCTGGTTGTATTAGCTTGAGACCTAAGAGTGTGCTTCTCTTTGAGGTCTCATGTTCAATTCTCACTAATGTCAATTAAGGTGGACTAGTTTAAATTCTTAAAAAAAAATAAGAAATCAACGGTTGACCCGACTCTCAAGATCCGACTCACATCCGACTAAATACTTCTATGTGTTGACAATTGTGTCTGTTTTAAGTCAGATGCAAGCCCATGTTCAACACCATAGTCACACAGTTTGCAATTCGCTTCAATGCGTGATACAAATTCAATTCGAGTATGCAGTATGCGACTCTCAAAGAATTCGATACACAGGGTATACATAGTCTGAACCATTTTCAAATTGAACCAAAGTTTAGGTCATTTTGCGTCCAAGTGTCCAACCTTACTCTCCAAGAAATTGAACCAAAGTTTAAAAAAAATCTCCTTTCCTCCTTAACCTACAACAAACTCCAATTCATATTCTAAACCATTTTCAAAATTTGAAGCTTTTTCATCATGCTGTTGAATCCAACCTATTTCACTACCATTCTCTTCACTTCTCTTCGCACTTCTTCATCTTCCACAACAACCTTCCTCCTTCTCTACCCATACACAACCTTCTTCGCTCAAACCCACCGCAAAAAGCTTCACAAAATCCCATCTTTCGACGACGCCGTTTCATCTTTCAACCACTTCCTCAACCTCCGTAACCCACCACCCATTCAAGCATTCAACAAGCTCTTGTCAACAATAATCAAACACAAACGCTACAACACCGTTGTTTCGCTGTATTCTAAGTTGGAACTGAAAGGAACGGTAAAACCCTCTCTTATCACTTTGAGTATATTGATGAATGGTTTTTCTCAATTGGGTCAAATGGGTTTTGGTTTTTCAGTTGTTGGGAAGATTATTAAGATGGGTTTTGTTTTAGATGTGAGAACGGTTACTACATTGATGAAAGGTTTGTGCTTGAAAGGTAGGGTTTTGGAAGCAGTTAATTTGCTTGATGATTTTGTTTCTAAAGGGTTTAGGTTTGATGAGGTTTGTTATGGGACAATTATTAATGGGTTGTGTAAAAATGGGAAAACTAGAGATGCTATTGAGTTGTTTCATAAGATGAAGAAGTTTAGGGTAAACCCTAATTTGATTATGTATAATACTGTTATTGATGGTCTTTGTAAACAAGGACTTATAGATGAGGCTTGTGGGTTGTGTTCTGAAATGGTTGCTAATGGTATTGATCTTGATGTTTATAGCTATAATTCTCTTATTCATGGTTTTTGTTCGGTTGGTCGGTTTGGAGCTGCGGGTAAGTTGCTTGATGAAATGGTTTTGCGGGGGAGTATTAATCCGGATGTGTATACTTTTAATATATTGATTGATGGTTTGTGTAAATTAGGAAGGGTTACGGAAGCTTATAATGTGGTTGCTGTGATGATTAAAAGAGGTAGAAAGCCGGATGTTGTTAGTTACAATGCTTTGATGAATGGTTATTGTTTGTTTGGAAGTTTGGATGAGGCTAAACAAGTGTTTGATAAGATGGTAGAGAGAGGTTCTTTGCCTAATGTTATTAGTTATTGTACTTTGATTAATGGATATTGCAAGGTTAAGATGGTGGATGAAGCTATGGGGCTATTAACAGAAATGCATAAGAAGAATTTAGTTCCGGATACTGTAACTTATAATTGTCTTCTTGATGGTTTGTCGAAATCGGGAAGAACATTGTACGAGTGGGACTTGGTTGAGGCCATGCGTGCTAGTGGACAACCACCTGATTTAATCACTTACAATGTATTGTTAAATGATTATTTAAAACATGAACAACTTGACAAGGCACTTGCATTGTTTCTGCACATTATTGAAATTGGGATTTCGCCAAACATACGCACATATAATATACTTCTTGATGGTCTTTGTAAAAGCGGAAGACTAAATTATGCAAAACAGGTTTTTCAAGTTCTTCTCACCAAAGACTGTCAACCAAATATTCGAACATATAACATTATGATCCATGGGCTTTGTAAAGAGGGATTTTTAGATGAAGCGGAGGCCTTCCTTTATAAAATGGTAGACAATAAGTGCCTCCCTAACTATATCACTTTTGATACCATTGTTCGTGCGATTTTGGTGAAATAATTGAAACTGTTGGGGTAAAAAACTTTCTTTAAGGAATGGTTGCTGGGAGGTTTATCGGAAAATGACATGACAATTGACAAGGTTAGATTTTTTTCTTTTCATATTCAAGTTTTTTTCAAACTATGAATGATTAGCAGATGCTTGTGTTGTGTCTTGCATCAAAGAAGTCAGATTAGTCAGTTGCCTGTAATAGAGTAGATAATAGAGTAATAGTCAAAAGCCAAACAAGGCCTTATTGTTGTAAAGGACTGTGCTGAGTCAGCACAATATCAACTGATCTAGATTCAGTATATAAACACCAAATACCAATCAAATACTAGAAAGGATTGATTTTACTTTTCCCTTATTTGCTCTTTGTTTCTATCTTGAATCTGCTTTCTTTCATTTTTGTGGGTGGGATTCCTCATTTAGTTTTCTATTGAATTGGTTTTAGAGCCAATTCTGCCACTGTTCTGGAGTAGCCATGCTTGGGTTAATATAAGTATTATTAATAATTCCATAACCATTTAACCAAACATTAGTTGGTCCAATGGTGATTGATGTTGGACTTGGTAGGGAGGACCATGGTTCGATCCCCCGCAACAATGCTTGGGAGGGGACCGGAACCCCTTGATGCCATAACTCGTCCCAAACCAGAGTAGTCGACCCAGTGGGCCAGATACTGGCGGTGAAAACAAAAATAGTAATTCCATAACCATTCTATTCATGAAAAAAAATTTAAAAGCTTTTTTGAGATGTGCCCTTGATTGAACTTGGACTGCGATATAGTTCAATTAAGTGTGGAAGCATACACATGCATGCTTCAAATAAAATTGATTTACATTATTATATTTTATTGGTCAAGTTTAATGCTTGGAAAATTTGCAAAAAGAATCAATTCTAATCTAGGATAACTGTTGATGAACTATGAACCAAGAGTTTACTGGTTAATATATTTTATATATGTGTACAAGAAAAGACATGTGTGTTTTGTGAATCAAGTATTTCATTTTGCTCCTTTTGATTCAAATGAAATTTATTTTGATGATATTCATTTCAAACTAACGGGTATTACCTTGATCTCGGTGTTGTTGGTAGGTTTGGTTACCACCTCAGAATCACAGAAGAGAAAAACTTGAATCTCTCATTCCTCTCAGTTTCAATTTTCAAATTCACTCACCCATCAACAGCTCCACAAAACAACAAACAAACCACACAAGGAAAACCCCTTTACTCTGCATCATTTCTAGGGATATCAACGTGGCAGGTATTATTCCCCCACTCTCCACTCCCATATTGCACACATTCTCTGATACCCTCCACGAGGAGTTTTTCTCACCTACCTCAGCCCCCGCAGATCCCCGCAAAGATCCTGTTAGCATAAAAAATAATTCAATTTTAGTAGTTCTACATGATTGTTAGGGGTGTGCTCCTAGTCGCCCTGGGTCTAGAGTCTCTTCAATGCCGTCGCTGCTCTTACCCTTTGCTAAAATAAAATAAAAAAAACTCAACAAAAAACGACCTTATATGCAAAACGACTCCCACTCCAAGAATGATACAATTTCCAAGATACCTCCTACTCTACCCTCTCTCTTTTTGTAACTACCTCATTTTCAAACTAACTATAACTGTTAGTTAGCTGTCACAATCAAAGAGTCACTTGAAGGTTGTTATCTTCTATGAATCTCCTATTTATTCTAATATAGACCTTTATTAATACGGGGTCGTTGCCTATCAAGCTCACTATCGGTCATATAAATTTTCCGGTCATTCTTATTGCAAGAAAATCATCTAAATAATCAATGGCATCGCATGCCATTGATGATCCCATGGTGTTGTTACATACTACAACTACTTTGTGTGAATCTCATGAGAAACCAATGAGATGTAATGTAACCTTCTTGATAGAGGAGGTGCTCCGACCAAAACTTAAGACAAAGGAAGGCGGTGGTCGCATGCTTTGTTGGGTCTTCTGTGGATAGATGGAACATGCAGTAAGTTGACGCTATGTAATTTGTGATTGTAGCCTTGTAGGGTAAAAGTAAAATGGAAATGAAGGTTACTTATATGCAACTAAACAACTCCAGCAATGGTAAACGTAAAATGGTAATGGAGTATATATCATATGCAGCTGAGGTTTCCTCAACTCCATCAATGCAAATTGATCCAGAAAAGTGAATTTTAATTATTCTCTTTATATTTATTCTTTTTGTTTTACCATCGCCAACATAATTTGTGGCTGTAGGATCAAAATAAATGGAAATGGGCAATACATCATATGCAACTGAAGTAAAATCTCCATCAATGGAAATTGAACCTCAAAAAAGTGAGTTTTTAATTTTTATTTTTGTTTTACCATCACCAACATAAGAATTACCATTATGGTGTATTTCCTTCTAACCTACCACTCTTAGTATTTTATTTTTATGTTCAGTGACTTAGTTTAAATGGTTGCAACATATCAAACCTTTTGATTGTCATGGTTTAGCATTTGTTTCTTTTTTCTTCAGTAGTGAATTCCTCAGAGGATATAATAACATCGTCTTATTCTCAGTTTGTAGGTTGATCTTCCTAGAGGAAAGAAGAAGGTGATGGTGAGTTGTGGATTCTGCGTTGAACAAGGACATAACCGAAGGCCCTGCTTCAAATCATTCAACAAAGCAGTTTGAAACATTATTAATATCCTGATTAGTTTGTGAGAATACTATCTATGTTCCATTGTTTGATAGTCCAATTCAGTTTCTAACAAAAATAAAAGACTCCGCCAAAAGTAGGCGGCGCTTAGCACGGTGAAGTAGATCTTTTTCACCATCATAGTTATTTTGTTATGGACCATTGATATAAGAATAAAAGTAGTCTGATGGCCATGATTTATGAACTGTGTTTTGAGAAAGTTTACAAACTCTATTTGTTGTAGTACCTTAATTTTGTACGGATAAATTGAAAATTTTGAAAATTACATGTGACAATTATATCACATTTACCATAATTTTTTTAGCTCTTTTTATTAAAATTTAAAACCCAAAAACATGTCTTTTACAAAGGCCATCTTCAACTATGGCCATTTCTTGTTTCTCAATTGCCTTTTCATGTTCCCATTTTGAGCACTAAACATCACAATCTCTGCATCATTACTGCTCTTATGTCACAATCTCATCACCTTACAATTTTGGCATTTTTCTCACCTTAACCCTAATTTGAGACCAATAGTAAATATAAACTTATTGATCAAATAGTAAATATAAACTTATACATGATAAAATATTTATCTCACTTGTGCCCCATAAATTTATGACTAGTGTGCAAAAACCAGATACATGAATATTTGGTTTTGATGTCCAACTAAGTTAAAGATACGTATCTGAACCTTACCTTACCTACCACTTACACACTCGGACAATCTTTGCCTAACAATTGAATCATGGAATAATATCTCCCACTGACATAATCTAGTGAAACTATTTGCAGAGAGATTAAATTTTGGATTTGCACATGCTAGTACATTTTTATTATGTAATAAACAACTTGAAACTTGAGAGTAGTTACCAAATTGCAATGAAATACAATTTTTCTTACAACTTTTAACGTGGAAAGTTTATTTTTTAAAATCAAATGAGCATGTGATATTATCTTTTTATAAATAATACATTATAAAGTTAATGTAATGCCACATTCTCTAACATATAAACAACATAATTATTATTGATTACAATAGATACAAAGTGGAACATAATATAAAATAAAAAACAATAAACAAATCAATCATCCATCAAATGAATGTTTAATGTATGTACCCCACAAACTACGGACAGCGGGACATAGATAACTTTATAAATTGTTGTTCAATTTCATAGCTTGTTGTTCAATTTGGCGTGCACACGAGGTTTTGAAAAAGTGATCGTTTGACAAACATGAATCTGTTCGGGAATTGTGAGTTACACAGATAGATTAGATTGTTCTGGATAAAATTAACCGTGGCAGCAACCTCTGAGAGAGAATTCTGATCATAGACGTATAATTTAATAAGTTGACTTTTCAATCAATTAAATTAAAATTATTTTTCTACCAATTAAATTAAAATTTATTGACAAGGAAGTGTTTTATTCCAAATGAAAGAAAAAGAAAAATATTAACGTAATGATAAATATAACATTATGATCTTTTTGTTTGAGAAAAAAAAAATATATAACATTATGATCAATAAAATTGAAATTGACATATATAAAAGGTTAGCTATATGGTAAATACTAGTAATTTGCTCAAAAGTGTAAATTTCAATCACATTCCAAGTTTACTTTCTTATAACAATCAAACTGAATTCAATGGTCTAATTCCTGTTCGGTATCCAAAGCATGCAATAAGAAATTACTTCTTCCATGTTTCTCAACTATTTTCATTTTTTTTTTACCTTTGTTATTACTTTTTGTTTAAATTTTTGAGGAGGTACTTAAAAAGCTTGTGCTGGTGAAGGTACTAAAAAAACTTGTGTTGGAAAATTCAATGATTATAATTATTACTATTTCATTAATGTGTGTGAAACTATCACTATAGTACCTCATTTCTTCTTCTTTTTTTACCAAAAAGTTATAGCTAAATCCTAAATAATATTTTAGGTACTTAAATTGATCAATAATTCAATATAAAACATAATTTAATGTTTAATGATCTATTAGACCAACTGTCATTAATTATACACAAAAATATACTTATAGCCAAATTATAATCCTATAATAAATAACATATGGGATAAAAATATTTTACAAGAGAATTTTTTTTTATTATTTACAAGAGAATATATTGATATCTATGAAAATATATATTAGTCTATCAAAATATATTATCACATAAGATATCATACGAGGTACAAAGATTTTACATAACAATATATCCAAGATAACTATGAATGGAAGGTAGATGAACAAACTAGATGCACTCCTAAATCTTTTTTTATTGCAAAACCAATCCTCTATAAACAACTACTTCCATAAATTTAGGAGACACAACATTCCTATACATACTCTTTAAAAGTAGTATTAAAAGATCAAAACTTAAATGCATTTTCATAGGTATTTTTTGTATGGTTCATAACATAAAATTCATTTTTATTTTGTGGTTATAACAAACTTTGAGAAAATCATAATTTTGTTATGTTAAAAATCATACAAATTAAAAAAGTATCTAAAAAATGTAAATTTTGTCCTTATTAAAATTATTTCAAAAATTTCATGTCGTAATAAAAAATAAGGGATAAATATATTTTTGATCCCTATATATAAATATACCAAATTTTAATTTTAGTCCTTCTAAAATTTTAATCAATAATACTATAATAAACAATTAAAGTGAAAATTGGGAAAGAGAATTTTTTTACTAATTAAAGTGATATTAATGATCAATTGAAATTGTAATGTCAAATTTTCACCACTTAATTAACATATTTCTCATAAATATTTTTGGTCTTGTTAAGACATACTCCCTCCGTTCCTTTTTTTAAGTGTCACAATTTTATTATATAAAATACTCACTCTGTCCCAAAATATAAGAGAAAAAAACTCAAACTTTTTGTCCCAAAATATAAGAGAAAAAGTCCTAACATTTATCTTTTCAAGAAAAGTTAACTCTCTCTCTTACCTTTTCTATAATTAACAACCAATAAAAATTGTTTTTACATATTCCCATATAACTTTTTTAAAAAAAAAAAACATACTCTCAATCATTATATTTTACTTTTTCTTAATAAGTGTGATTTTTATTTTTTTCTCTTACATTTTGGGACGGAATAAATAAATGTTAGTAAATAAGATGTTGTGCAATTTATCTCAATGAATAATTTTAAAATATATATTTTTTTATACAAATTTATAGATAATCAAAAAATTAGTCGTCAAAGTTATTCATCGACATATATGAAATAGTGAAACTTAAAAAAGAACGGAGTATAGATGAGTGCTTATTTTCAAAATATAATGTAATCTAATGCTAGCTGGTACATTAGTAGAGTTAATAAAATAGTAATAAGAGTGTCTAGAAATCATAGGAAAACTAGTAAAAAAATGTTGAAATTATTAGTTTGAACATTCATAGTTAAAGTTTAAATCTCCATCTTTCTATTTTATATGTGTAAGGTTTTAAATTTCAATAACTTATCATTTCATATCTATGTAAAAAAAATAGTAATAAAAGAGTGAAATGAACATATAACACATCTAATTACCAATAATTATGAACAAAAATATTAAAGGAACCAACCTGCATAAAGCCACTTTTGTACTCAGGACAAAAATATACCCACTACTGATTAAAAAGCTAAGGTTTGTGAATAATAATAATTATTCACAAAAATCATCATGGTTATCAAGAACGGACCCAGAGATTTTGAATAGTGAGGGCCTATATATAATAAAATTTGTAGTCGGTTGGATGAAAATGGTACACGACTAACGATAAAAGTGCATTGGTGCTAAATAAGGGTTTGAAATACTAGTTTTTTTTTATCAAATAGTTAGAATATAAATCCTTATAAATGATAAGTGAGAAATCTCGAATTTCAACTCTAATCTCTACATATTATAATATTTTATAACTTAACTATACTCACAAAGACAAAAATATGAGATTTATGGCACACAAAATTCACAAGAAATACGATTTATCCAAAAAATAAAGGGGAGAAATAAATAGTTTGCATATATTATTACTATATGCTAAGAAAATGTAAAATTATAGTGGCCCTCAATGTTGTTAACGTAGGTCCGTCCCTGATGGCGATTCTTACCATATCTATAAGTTCAAAGAGAGTTATGGATAGCATGTAAAAAAAAAATCACATTTATTAAAAAAACTAAAACATGGAAATTAGAAATATAGTTTTGTGAGTTTTTTTTAGAATAAGTGCATGAAAAAATGTTAAATCAATTTTGATTAGTTCGTTGTTGTTTTTGGAGAAAAGTGGAGAGAAAGAAAATTAAATGCACTTTATATTTAATTTTATAAGAATAAGAAGAAAAAAAAATTTGAAATCGGTTTTTTTCTTTATAATTTAGGACAAAAAATGCGAATTTCCCTTATCATTTAAAACGGAAGGAGTACTTTATATTGGAATCATCCTTATAGCAGATATAAGATCTTTTACAAAGAAACTGAAGTATGACCATATGTTATTACTTGAATTTATGTCATTCAAGAAATTTTAAGGATTATGTACTAATAAATGTTTTTTTTTAGGTATTATTTAAGACTATCTCCAGTAGTAAAATTTAAATGAGTATTTAAATAAGTACTTATATTTAAATAGGTACTTTTATTGGAGCAAAAGAAAAGGAGTACTTATATAGGTATTGTTTTGTTTCTTAAAAAAACACTAATTCTTATATTATTTTTGTAGAATCCATATATAATGATATAGAGCTATTGTTGGTGAGATATGTCATTTGCAAAACTCATTTAGAATTTTTTAAAAAAGTGATGGGTTGGAGCTTGGAGGACTTAAATACTTATTAAGTACTATTATTAAAAAATATAAATAAGTGATGTGTACAAATAAGACCCAATTAAAAACTCAAAAATGTAATTTCCCATTGTGGATGGTAATTAATAAGGGTACGTTGATCTGCTAAAAAAATAAGGGATTGGACAGGACAACTTATGTTGTACTGTGTTTGATTTTAAAACTGTTACTGGGACTGGACAAACTCGGGGTCAAGGTATTAAATAAAATCATATATTCTTGTCCCCCACAGAACCATGGGACAATTTTTTGTCCTCGGCACAACTTGTCTAAATCAACAAAATAACATTTTTTCTATCAAATACAATACAAGACAAAATTTGTTCAATACCGTTAATATTTATCCTGTGTTGTTCTGCCTTGTACTGTCATGTACTGTTCTGTCCAGTACTTTCATTTTGCAGATCAAACGAACCCTAAATGCTATTAAGTGATACTTTGAAGTTCACGTCACTCTCACCGGTATGGATTATTCTTTTGGTTTCTATATATCAACTACGATATCCATCATCTTCAGCTTAAGGAAGCTGCTTTTTAGATACTGATGAGCTGATCACTTTTGATTCGAGATCAGAGTTAAAATCTAGATGTATCATTTTGGATTGGGTTGGTGTTTCACTGATAGTTTGTAAGCTGTGGAGTGTCAAACTAAGAATGAGATTAGAAATTGACCTCTTTTATGTGGATTTTGTTTTGATTTTGTTCATCGGTGTTCTACATATATACAACACATTTATTCTATAGTTCTCTTTTTACTGGTTTCTGCTCATCTTGTGCGATATTTGGTTCTTATTAATAATATTTACCGTTAAAAAAAACATATAAAAAAAAGTTGTTTACATTAATCATCCATGTAAGATTAAGATTAATAATACTGATAATATTTACTATTATTAAACCATTTATACATGAATACTTAGTAATAAATAGAACAAATGGTCATTAAAAAAAAATAGAACAAATGGGTCATGAAATAAAATTGTAGTTAACCAGTGTCTACATCAGTAGTATCTACTATTCTTTTTCTACAATTTTATATGGCTTACATATGATATGATAATTTAAAATTTAGCCTTACATAATACTATTTCCGTTCTTATTTATATGAGAAATTTGACATTTTTAGATTCATTGACAATTTAATATATTTGCTCATTAAATAGACCAAATACATTAATTTTTTTAATAAATTTTAAAAAAAATCGTCTCTTATAGATATGAACAGAGACAGTTACCAAAGGATAAGCTACTTGTGCTAACAAGATGTGGTACCGATTTTGTCTTTTGTCTCTTACAAATTTAAAAGAATAATTTTTTATGCACCTGAATTACCTTACCTTTACTACCTCCGTCTCTAGTTATAAGACTCCGTTAACTAAATTACGAGAATTAAAAAAGTGGAAAGTAATAATAAATTTATTGTCAGTGAATGTTATTTTTACAAGTTTATCTCTTAAAAGAGAGTTTATTTATGTTTTATTATAATATTTATTGTAAAGTGTAGAAAAAAGAGGTAAAATAAGTATGAATATGTATGTAAAAATAATAATAAATGTCGTTAAAAATTAAAATAAAATCTTAACCTTAATAATATCCTTGGTTTTGGTGTCCAACAAAATTAAGGATACGAATCTGAACCTTACCTACCATTTACACACTCAGAAAATCTTTGCCTAACAATTGAATCGAGAAATAATACCTCCCCCACTCACATAATCTAGTGAAACTATTTGCAGAGAGATTAAATTTTGCATTTGCACATGCTCATGCATTTTTATTATATAAAAACAACTTGCAAGTACTTACCAAATTGTCATGAAATACATTTTTTACAACTTTTAATGTGGAAAGTTTATTTTTTAAAATCAAATGAGCATGTTATAACAATACATTATAAAGTTAATGACTCTTGTATGTGGAATGTTGAGTACTTTCATTAATTTATATCTTTCTCTTGCATAACTTTACATTATGAATTGGTTCTTTGGGTTCAATTATATAAAGTTATACAAATTGAAACTTAATAATGTAAGTAAAAGACAAATTACCTCAACTTTAAAAATGACCTATAATATTGAGTTTGTGTGTGTTGTATGAAGTAATATTTTAACCATTTTCCCAACTGGAGTTTTTAAGTCTTCCACTAATTAAAAACAAATTAATTGCTTGATTAATTTGTCTTTATGTTGCAGATTATATATATAGCCCTTGTTAGGCTCACACATGTGACTTAGGCTTTGTTTGGATGATGAGAGAAAGTTAAAGGAAAGAAAGTTAAAGGAAAGATTGTTAAAGGAAAGAAAGTGAGATGCAAGTGAGTAGAAAGTGAGATGATTTTGTAGTTGTTTGGTATTAATGAAAGTGAATGAAAAGTGAGAGGAAAGAAAGATCTATATCTATTAAATGACATAAATATCCCTATAATAAAATGATTTACATATTTATTTTTTATTTTTAAATAATATATTACTCTTAATAAAAATAAATGTACAAACATTAATACATTAACATATACTACATCAATGTAAATATTTATTTGTATATAAGTTATATATAAAAAATCAATTAATTGTATACCTAAAAAAAATGAAATAATTGAAAAACAAAAAAAGCAGCACATGAAGACAAGGGCTCTTTTGCCATTTCAATTTAATTCATCATCTTTCCTACTTTCTGCTCAATATTGGACGGAAGATTTTTTGACGTGGGACCCACTAAAATAAGGCATTCTTTCCTCCCTGCCAAAACAACCAAATGGTGGAAGCCCACTTTTCAAGATACTTTCTTTCCTTTGTGCTTTCCATCCCTTCACTTTCATTGGAACCAAACAGTGCCTTAATCTTTGCAAAGTCACAATTATCAAAACCAAAGTATTGAGTCTTTCATTTTCGCACTAATTGTAAACAAAAGGAATCAAATAAAAAGTTAAATCAGTTTTCATAAATTATATAGATATAGACTATCTTAAGTTAAAATAGAAGACATGAAAAAGATTAGATAATAATTTACATGAACTTCCATTTAATTTACATTTACATGGTTTATATTAGTGCTCTATTTACTACCACATTTGGAGTTTGGCAATCACATCTAAATAAATAACACATCAGCTTGAACACTCTTATCTATGTCTAAGTGGCCCACATTTATAGTGTAAAGAAATTAAATGCATAAATTGTTATTGTGGGAACAAGGGAGACCATGTATGCATATATTATTCACCATTGTGATATGAAAAGCAGAAAATTTCCTTGTAGACCATACAATTTGTGGATAAAAAAGAAGAAAGAAAAAAGACATGTGAAAAGGATGCAGTAGACAGGAACACCAGCATCTGCCACGTACAATATTGATCTATACAATTGGTTTTGTTTTTATTTAAGACAGAATGCAATCACAAATTGACACCTTAAACATATGAGATTCTATTTTTTATTTATTTTTGAAAGGTGAAACATATAAGATTCTGATGCTCCACTTTTTTTATCAATATTAAATTTTAAATTTTGAATTTTTGTTAATTTCAAATCTAAAATAAAAAATTTAAAATCTAAATTGTTAGATTTTAATTGAATGTTCTAAATGTGACGTCGACTAACTATAATATAGTCAGAGGACATTGATATATAATACTCAAACTTGATTTTATCTTAGAAGAGTTGATGCATTTTTTATATCATTTCACTCTTATTAAATGTATTTTAAAATTGATTGTATGAAGTAATAAAGTGGTAATTTTTCATTTAATTTTAGTGTAAAACTATTTACACCAACACTCTTTTAACTCTTTCGTTTTAAATTGGGAAAGCTTTTTATCAATTAAAGTGATAATAACGACCATTTTACTACTATATTTTAAGAAATTTGAACTTCGTCAATTGAAATAACATTCAAATTTTTACCACTTAATTGCCAATTTCTCATAAACATTTACTACTATGTTCTTTCTTAGGACATATATGAGTGTATATATTCAAAATGTAATTCTATTAGTTGGTTCATAAGTTGGGTTAATAAAATATAGGAGTGAAAGGAACAAATAACACATTTAATTACCAATAATTATGGACAAAAATATTTAAAGAACCAAGCTTGCATAAAGCCACTTTAAACTTAGGACAAAAAATACCCACTACTGATTAAAAAAGCCATGGTAATATGGTATTATTGACAAAAATCATCATGGTGATTCTTAGAATTCTATAAATTCAAAGAGAGCTATGGATAGCATGTAAACGTGGCCTTTTGTTTTTGTAAGAGCCAAGAGATTCCTTCTACTATTAATGGCTATCATGTGATGTCACTCACTTTGTTATATATCCAAACATGTTTGTAAACATTACCACTTTCACCTGTCACTAAACTTTCCTTATTTGTCTGTCTCATTTTTCCAACCAAAATTTTCTCCATTATTGAGCTCTGGTCCTTTGAAATTTCAGGTGATCATGAGTGACACTGATCATGGAATGTTATCTTCAATCTTCTTCTCTATTGGTAAGTCCAAGTAGTATCATACTCACTCTGGTCCTAAATATAAGAGAACTTTTACTTTTTAGGTTCATAGAATGATTGATGTATTTGGTTCATATTATAGTCCAAATACATCAATCATTTCATGAACCTAAAAAGTAAAAGTTCTCCTATATTTAGGACCGGAGGTAGTATCATTCATTTGCATACATTATAAAAATGCATATATGTTGATTTTCTATTTTTTCTGTTTTCCCCTTCTTTTTCATTTTCTACGTTGAAAAAAGTAAAAAGTAAAAATTATACTTTATATTGGAATTCTATGAATCTATGATCCTTATAGCAGCTATAACATCTTTACAAAGAATTGATGTCTATAATGAATAGTCTACGATGAACTCAACAGTAGATTCAATGTAATGAACACCCTTTTTAGATGTTATTAATTTACTCTAATTTCGAGGGAAGAGAAATCTTTTCAAAAAAGATAAAAATTAAAGACTAATATTTCATTGATTTTGATTGATAATTATTATATTCATAGTTGTTTTACATATAAGCTAGAAAGTGACATACTTCTAAAAACATATTCTACCTAAAGCTTATCTAAAACATTCTACAAACATAGTGACTAATTATACTAAAAAAAATCCTAAAAACTCTTATAATGACTCGTACTCTAAATTAGAATTAGACCTAACAACTCTACTAGGCTCATCTTAGACTATTCATTGTAATGTCATACAAGAAATGTTAAAGATGTACTAATAAATTATAAATGTTATTGTTCAAGTGATACTTTGAACTTTGAAGTTCATGTCACTCTCCCCATTATGGATTATTCTTTTGGTTTCTATATATCACAACAATACGAAAAAGTTGTTTACATACATCCATGATCCATGTAAGATTAAGATTAATAATATTAATTTTTACTGTTATTAAACCATTTATACATGAACACTGAGTCAAACATTTTGTCCTATATTGCAATTATAATATGTTACTAATTAATTAATAGAACAAATGGGTCAGGTCATGAAATAAAATTATAGTGAGTGTCTCACATCAATAGTATTTATTATTCTTTTTCTACAATTTTATATGGCTTACATAATATTTGATAATTTAAAACTTAGCCTTACATAATAGTGTAATACTAGCAATTACCAAACGATAAGCTACTTGTGGCAACAAGCTTTGTGGTACCAATTTTGCTTTGTCTCTTACATATATACACTTCTGAAAAGAAAGAACAATTTCGTATTCACACTGAATTACTAGTATTAACTATTAAGTACTCCTATTGAATATAACCAAGTTCTGCATCTGCAAAAATTATAACATCCGCAATATATTAAAAAAAAAAACAATTTGGATTGGTTTAGAAAGTTGGAAAATGCTAACCCTAAGAAAGTTTAAGAGGTCATGTGTCCAATTTTGATCTTAGGACACACAAGATACACTTGAGAGTTGATTTCACGTGTAAAGATTCACATGAGTATACAGTTAAGTACAAATTTTTTCTATACACAATAAGTCAATAACCAATATCAAAATCTGAGCAATTGGTTAAATTTCTTATCACCTGAATCAATCCATTATTGGTGAGTATTCTAAAATTCCAAATTATTCCAAGTCTTCTTATATATGTTTTCCATATTGTTTGATAAAATTCAATAAACAAAAATTAAATTTAACTGGATAGTGGATACCACAGCAATGGAAATAAATGACTAATAGGGGCAGGGCATCAAGGCTAAAGTAAAATTTACAAATGATGATCATAGATAAATAAATAAACATTGGGAAATTGAGAGTAAGAAACTAAATATTTCATATAGCAAATTAATATGAAAGAAAACATCAGATGAAAGTACCAAAAGGAAATTCAAAACAGGTACTACAATTCATAGATTACAATAATCCAATATCTCTAACAAAAGTTATACTCAACACACAACAAACAAAGATGTGGCCATGCCATCTATTGCTTAAGTTCGGCTTTCTTTTTCTGCCAAAGGCGATCAATACCACTGTCGGCATCTCCCTGAAAATAAGAAAGGCAGAACATGAAAACTTAACCTAAGAAATGCAAATCGTAAAAACTAAATCATCAAGGTGTGTCTATATAACATCAAAGTATGTTCAAGAGCTGCCAAAAATCAGAATACAATATTGTACAAAAAGCATGTCCAACACGAATATAAAGGCTAAATAAATATTTATTTCAACCTTAGTCCCCAACTTAATTATTTTTAACCCTGCATTAACTAACATACATATCATAATTTAGTCACTCACAAGAAACTAAAAACACATATTTCAATATGCACCTAAAGAATGAAAAATTAAAAACCATGGCAAGTTGCATTTTAACAATTGATAGTATTTTGTAATACAAAAGTTGATCATAGCTACTTTCACTTCAACTTTTTAACTTTCACATACTCTTCTTTAGACAGAAGATTATAAATATAAGCATGGACACTGACACGCCGAAACAGATATTTTTTTTGAAAAATTGATATAATTCAATATAATTGTAAGTGTCGGTGTCTGTGTCTGACGTGTGACATGACACATGTCAGACACCGGGACACACCTAATCTAAGAAGTGTCAGAGCTTCATAGATACAAATTAAACACCTGGAACCCAACCCCAAAAAATGTATTTTTTTTAATTAATAAAGGTAAAAATATCAACACTACAACAAAAATTCAAAAATAAACCCAAAACAATATAAAATCCTAATTAACCATTAAATACACAAAAATGAAGAAAAAATTATACTAAACCCTAATTAACGTTCCTAAATCAATACAAATGTAGCAACAACAATGAAAAAATTACAAAAAAGTACCTGTGCACGAACATAGCCACAAAGGGCAAAAGTGGAAAAGTGGCCATTGTAGACACCGTTCTCATCCAAATGACCGATGTTGATCTGAACCGAAGCGTGATCTTTCGCAGTTATCAATCTGTTTGTAGCAGAACTGAAACAAGATCGAAAAAAAAAAGTTATAAATCGAAAACCGAATCAACGAATAAGAATGAAAAAGAGAAGAAGAAGAGAGATTATGAAAGTGTTTACCATTTCCTAGGAATGTAGAGCTCGGTGATTTGACCTTCGTCGTTCTGCATTTTTAGGGTTTGGTATGAATCGCCTTCACAAGAAATGCTCTGAATTGGGAATTTGGGACGAAGTTTTGATTGAAAAAAACGATAAATAAATCGCTTAAACCCTAAATTCGTTTTGATGTATGGGCCGGGTTTTTTACAACGGCCCAATTTAATATAATGGGCTAAGTCAATTATATATCAACAAAACTTTATTTATTTATTATGTTAAATGTCATAAGCAACCTTTACTCATTTTTATATATAAAAAAAAAAGAGTTGTAACAAAAAAAAAATCACTTTTGATACGTAGATGAAATGACAAAACCATCATAAAAAGACACAATGTGCTGAGAACCCAATCATGGAAATCAAACCTAATAATTTTGACATTTTTTATCGGTTAAACTAAAACTCCTGAAATATAATTACAACTTATTCACTTTAAGAAAACAAAATTTTGACTATCAAATAATTTGACAATGAAAAGTTATAGTAACTTTTTTTTATGTAAATTTCATGTAGATGTTCAATTATATTTCAATATGTTGATTTACATAAAATTTAATTGAAATAAATACTTTAAATTTCATGTAGATGCTTAATTTTATTTCACTTTTGAATTGGACATCACCTCTTTACTTAATTTTTTTAAATCAAAAGTAAAAAAATAAAGTAGATCAAAAGCAAGTGACAAAAAAGAGTAAGTGACAAAGTATATCACCAAAAGCAATCTTGGAAATTGTTTGAATTGGAAAAAAATTGAAATTACAACTCTAAAAAATTGTTTTGTTGATCTATCAAAGTATATAATAAGCATAATTGCTAGGTGTCAACTTGTAAGAGTGTTCATGGTCCTACTCAGCAGGGTCATGGTTAAAAACACCAACCCTCCAAGGACACAAACATTCTCTCCTTATTACTTTGTTAACTTCCACTAATGAATGTGTTGTGTTCTAAACAAAATTAATATTTGCTAAACTCACTTTTGCATATACTAAATACCATTTTCATCATCTACATATGTAAATTTACCCTTTCACCCCTTTTCATATGAATGTTTTGAATTTCTGAGTTGAAAAGAGTGACACTCTCACTTTACAAGTCGATATTCTCACGATGAATTAGGCTCAAATATACTAACATTTAGTACACAAATGTTTTGGATTAGCATATTCTACATTGTTTAGCATTTAAATTTTCAAATATATTGTCTTTTATGGTGAGTGTTTTCTATCTTCTACTTTGATATTGATACTAATGAATCTTAGTAATCATAGGAGGAAAAGTGGTTGATTAAGTGACAACATTCATTGAAACGTGAAAATTATGTCAAAAAAATTATACATTATCATTTATAACTAACTTTGTTTTTTTATATTTGTCCCATTTTCAATGCTAGTATATGTTTTCCTTATAGTGTAGTACTATTCATAATTGAGCTAAGCTAATTTGATTTCAGCTACCAAAAAGATTGAAGTTTTGGCCTTAAAGAAGAGAGATACTACCAGTTATTAACAGGTTTCTGCTTCTATTTAAATAGATTATTGAACCTTGTTGAATAGCTTGAAAATATTGGTTGAGAGAATATGGTTGCTTTTGGCAAGAAGTTGAGAGAATCACAGATTCAAGAATGGAAAGGGTACATTATTCATGTTTTCCTCTTATGATACTTGTGTACCAAAGTTAGAAATTGTTTGTTTTAATTCTAGTAATACATGCTTTAACTTTTTTTTCTAGATATTACATTAACTATAAGTTTATGAAGAAGAAAGTCAAGAGATATACAGAACAAATTGAGGTTGGAGCTCAAAATCGCCATAATGTACTCCGAGACTTTTCAATGCTGCTAGATAATCAGGTTAATACACCTAAGGATGTGTTTAGATTGGTGGTACATTTATTTAATACTACCTTTGTTCCGTTTTATAGACCAAATACATCAGTTATTCAATAAATCTAAAAAGTGAATTGTCTCTTATAAGGAACGGAGGTAGTAGTAACATACTATTGTATACCGTTCCATATTACTTTTTCAATTGAAAGATAATTATGTATCATTGAAGATAAGAAATCAAGTACATGAGGAAAAAATTAAGTCTTGCTTGCTCTTGAATTTCAGATAGAAAAAATTGTGTTGTTTTTGCTTGAGCAACAAGGAATACTTGCGCGAAGGCTGACTCATATTGGACAAGATCACCAAAAACTTCTACAGCAGCCAGATAGTTCAACAGTATCTGAAATCCAAGAAGCTTATAGAGAAGTTGGAAGAGATCTTTTAAGGCTTCTTAATTTTGTGGAAATGAATTCTACTGGTTTGAGAAAGATCTTGAAGAAGTTTGATAAGCGATTCTGCTATAAATTCACTGACTATTATGTCAAGACACGCGCAAATCATCCTTATTCTCAGCTAAGACAGATTCTAAGGCATGTGGTAATGTTTCTATTCCTTGCGACCATATTTTCCAAATTACAATACTAATTTTACAAAATGTAACGTCGAATTTTGTATTAGCTTTCTTTTATGTGTTCTTTGTTTGTTTGAAGAAGTATATGAAATTGTTTCATTGCAGGGAATTGGTGCTGTTGTGGGCGTCTTGTCTCATAATCTTGCAGACCTTCAAGACTTACAACAATGTCAAGGAAGCTATATTTCTATATATGATCAACCTTATTATGCTCATCAAGTTAGTTTTTCATTCATTGTTTACATCAAACTGTTAACCATTTAGTCTTAGACCAGATACATTAGTTATTCAATGAAACTAAAAAGTTAATTGTCTCTTATAAAAAGGAACCGAGATAGTACAGAATATATAGGACAACATACTATGAATGTCATTAACCACAATTGCATTGCAGTTAGGTTATTTTTGTAGTTTTGGTTTACTCATAAGTAACCACTACTAATGAGGATCTCCTTATGATTTGTCTTGAAGGATCCAATTCTTGAATCTATCAAAGTAGCTACATACAGATTATCCAACTCAACAAGTTTCCTTCAATTTTTGGGAAGACATGCTTTTATCATGAAACAAGAGGAGTTATCACCATCTCCATCTGAAGAAATTACCATTGATGAAAGATATCATTTTATGTCACTTCTTTTGAACTTGGCAAGCACATTTTTGTATATGGTCAATACGTACATTGTTGTACCTACGGCCGACAATTACTCTTTGAACCTTGGAGCTGCTGCAAGTGTTTGTGGTGTCGTCATCGGTTCAATGGCTGTTGCACAGGTCTTCGCTTCTGTTTATTTCAGTGCGTGGTCAAACCGATCATATCTAAGACCTCTAATATTCAGTACCATTGTTCTTCTAATTGGAAACATCATGTATGCAATGGCCTATGATCTCAACTCAGTAGTAGTTCTTCTAATGGGACGCCTTTTTTGCGGGTAAGTAAAGTTACACTTATTACTCTCGAAAATTCATACTTTCCATAAACTTTTCAGAACATGATTATAATGTATTTTTCCTATCTTATTAGTAAAGCATAGTAACTTCAGATTCTGGTATACTATAGGTTTAAAAATTGTTTAGACTGTCACAATTATAAAAATTTAAAAATTGTCGATGCATATACTATGTTGTCATGTGTCAACAATGTTTCAGGCTAGGCTCTGCAAGGGCTGTGAATAGGCGTTATATCAGTGACTGTGTACCGCTGAAACTTCGGATGCAAGCATCAGCAGGTTTTGTTAGTGCAAGTGCTTTAGGAATGGCTTGTGGTCCAGCTATGGCTTGTTTGTTACAAACTGATTTTAGGATTTATAAGTTGACAATGAACCAAGATACATTACCTGGTTGGGTAATGGCTATTGCTTGGCTAGTTTATTTACTTTGGTTGTGCCTTTGTTTCAAAGAACCAGGAAATCTTTTGGCTTATGAAGATGAAACTGGTATGTGAGAAATGTTCCATGTATTTATTTCGCTATATGATGTCATTTTTATATGATTTCGTTTTGGTATGTCAGTTAGGTTCAGTTCAGTTTGTGAACTATTCGTCACAGTATGTTGTGGTTCGGTTTGATTTAACAATTCAGCTCAGTTTTCGGTTCATTTTAATCAGTCATAATATTTGATTTGGTTTTGTTTTTCTTCTTTTTCAAAAGTCTTAGTTATAAGTTAATAATAGAAATTTGGTAACGTTTACTTCACAAAAATCAGTCCGGTTCGAAAAAGTGCAACTCAATTTTTTGTAAAGGTAACTTTGGTTCGAAACCTATAAATCGGTGCACTGAACCTTTATACCAGTTCGGTTCGAAAAAGCACAATTCAATTTTACATTTTCTTTTTCTTTCTAAATGCATAGGACACCAAGAAGTACATATTGAAGTGGAGAATGGGCTTACACAACCATTGATAATGAATTCAGAAGCAAAGAATCAAGATGAAGATGGAGAAGAAGAAAAAGACGACGACGAAGAAATTTATGATAAAATTGAAGCTCAGAAACCTGTTACTTCTATTGTGCTAGCATATAAGCTGCTTACTCCATCAGTAAAGGTAAGGCACCCTTTATGATTTTAATTTCATGCATTTAATTTAAATATTTTCTACATAATCTTGTTGCCTTGTGAACCTTATTCAGTGTGAATAATAATATGAAGCCTGATTCAATCATTTTTTGCACTAACAATGAATGTTTTTATTAGGTTCAATTATTTGTGTATTTTATGCTCAAGTATGCAATGGAGATAGTGCTTGCTGAATCAAGTCTTGTAACAGAATACTATTTTATTTGGTCAACCACCAAAGTAGCCATTTTCCTTGCATGCCTTGGTCTTACTGTTCTTCCTGTGAATATTGTTATTGGAAACTACATCAGCAACATTTTTGAAGAAAGGTAGACCTTTATGTACTGCTTCTGGCCCTATTTATAAGCACTTTTTGTCATTTTCGCATATATTAACGGCAAATATATTAAGAATCATATGTAGTGTATTTAATATGTATATATGCATATTTTGTGTCTAAACGTTACTATCTCCGCCAGATACAATAATTTTTTAAGGAATCTAAAAAATACATTTGTCTGTTATAAGGAACTGCGGTAGTACTAAAATATCATGTGTATAGACATGTCTCATGAGTTTGTCGAATAATTTTCACTTTTACTTTCTCAAATGTTAGATCTTTACTTGCTGGTTGGTTTGTATTTGCAGGCAAGTTCTACTAACATCAGAAATCATGGTTTGCATTGGCCTACTCCTAAGCTTTCATATATTAATTCCTTATTCAGTAATTCAATATGTTGGATCAGCCCTTATCACATTTGTGTCTGCTGAAGTTCTTGAAGGTAATTTATTCTCATAACACACCCTAAATATTTATGTTTGCTATGATGGCTAAGAACAAAGAAATTTAATGAAGTTTGCTCCTTGAACATGGCCTCATATTTATGTTTGCTTGATCAATCTAGGAGTTAACCTTTCACTTATGTCAAAAATGATGTCGTCGAGGCTTTCTCGTGGAACCTTCAATGGAGGATTACTATCAACTGAAGCCGGAACTCTAGCTCGAGTAATTGCTGATGTTACAATAACAGTTTCAGGGTATTTTAGTGAAAGTAAACTACTGAATACTACTTTACTCCCTGCACTCCTCATCTGCATCTCATCCATTGCTGCTACTTGCTGCACCTACAACTCTCTCTATTAGTATAACAGTAGTTACTAGTTACCACTTTCATAAAAAACTGAAACGTGTATCTGCAAACATTTAGACATATTTGGTCAAGGTTTTCAGTGTTATTTTTTATCCTGTATGTAGGAGAATATGTAGCTTCAAGTGGATCTATTGGAATTGGCTAAATGTTTTTGCACGAGAAAAACATCTCTTTAATGAAACATAGGTTTATCTCAATGTACTTTGTCATATCATATTGGACAAAATAATTTCATAGGAGCTTCAAACTTCACCTTCGTCGTCCAATACAATTTTCATCCATTAGGTTGATAGTTAACATATTATTGCTTGTGCCATAGCTTGAAATTCAATGTCAATGTGTAATTAGACAGCAACTACATTTTGTTTCTAACTTTTTTGTGTGACAAAATTTTGACAATTTTGACAACGTACAATATCTTAAAAGTTAACCTTCTGCCGATCACCAAACTTGTATATCCGGCATTGGAATTAAGAGAGAGAGATAGAGAGGAAGGAGAGGATCCAAGTCGTATCCATTTCTATATTAAGTCGGATGTGGATTCTCTCTTTCACCATGCTCCCCTTCCCTCTCATAATTTAAAAATAAATATATAATCAAGAGAGATTGAGAGAGAGAGAGAGAGAGAGAGAGAGAGAGAGAGTTAGGAGAGGATCCATTTGCAAACAGCCACAGGTATAGAAAGATAACTACATGTGGGAATAGTAGAAGGCAGTTGCTTGCTTTGCAACTCTCAACATTAGAGCTCACTCATGTGTGATCAGTCATGCTAGGAAACATTCACTCCTTTACAATAATTGCTTTGGGTGGAGAGAAACGTTAATGTTTTTGATGCAAAAATGGTAACTTATGCAAATGCATTGGGTTGAATGTTTCTTGAGCCAAAGTTCAAGCAAGCCTGAAAGGTTTTAAGTAGCTCATTTGTTAAGACTAAGACTAATATCATGAGAGACTTACTTCTCCCTTTAGAAATTTATAGTGGCTTCTACACTTGCATTTTACACAAGTATAATGAAGTAACTTCACTTGCTATATTTAGGATACACACAAGAGGGGGCAAGAAGATGGATGAGGTAAGTTGGGTTGCCATTAATCCTAAGTTCAAAAAAGAAGAAATGAGAAGAACCTAAATGGGTGAGTTAAAGAGTTTGCTACTTGCTTTAGGGATTAGTGATATACTTTTACCTTCATGTTTGGGTGTTGTCAAGTTCAGGATAGGAAAATATGATTCATCAGTGATAATGATCTTTGAAATTTGCTTGAAAGTGTCGTGACAGTGCTCATATTCTGTGAGACAACTATGCTAAGCAAAAACTCGTTTTAATTGCACTCTTGTTAATCTTAGTCATATTTACAAGAGTGCAATTCAAGCAAGATTTTGCGTAGTATAGTTTGCTCACTGAATCCGAGCACTGTCACAGCACATTCAAGCAAACTCGAAAGATCATTGTCATTGATGAATTCAACACCATGCTTTCCTACCCAAAAATTTACAACATCCGTAAAAGTATATCACTAATCCTTAAAGCAAGTAGGCTAGGCAACTCTCTAACTCACTCATCACGGTTCTGCTCATTTCCTCCTTTCTGAACGTGAGCTACATTAACCCTTCCACGCTTGCTTGAACTTTGGCTCAAGCAACACCTGCCTTCAACCCAATACATTTACATGAGTTCCCATTTTGTATCAGCAACATTAATGTTCCTCTCCACCCAAAGCAATTGTTGTAAAAAAAGTGAATGTTTCTTAGCATGATTATTGATAACAGAAGAATGAGTTTTGATGTTGAGAGTTGCAAAGCAAGAAACTATCTTCTATTCTTGCCTGCCTTCTACTTCTCCTACATGTAGTTCCGTTTCTATATTTGTTTATGTGTCAAGTCGGATGTGGATCCTCTCCTTCACCATTCTCTCATTCCCTCTCCTAACTATTTATCTCTCTCTCTCTCTCTCTCTCTCTCTCTTAATTTCATTGTCTCTCATCATTTAAAAATAAAAATACAATAATGAAGAGAGAGAGAGAGAGAGAGAGTTAGGAGAGGGAATGAGAGAATAGTGAATGAGATGATCCATTTGCATGTTTTCATCGTCCAACTTTGGCCCTTTATGAATTACAAACCTCTCCCTAGTGTGGCTTTGAGATATTATAATCCTTCAATAATGAAGAAGAAGCTAGTAAAATTCCTTCAAGTAATTTAGTAAAAACTCAAATTCATTTTTATTTTTATAAAATAAAATAAATAAAATAATCCAAACAATAGTCCATAGATAGATCACAGAATTGGAGGAACAAGTAAAAGTAGCTGAATTCCCATGAAAATCCCATTGTAAATGTATAACAGCATTTAATTTTTTACTAAGCTTGTGGACTAATATATGAAAAACACTAGATTAAGCTTAAATTCCAATTGTAGCATGCAAAGTTTTCATTACTATCAATCTATATCAATTCACATTTCACTATTTCTAAGTCTTAAGCACAAGTTCTCAAACTAGCTTACTGCAAATTCGAGAAAATATTTTCACCGTATATTGCAGCATTGTTATTGTTAATAATAATATTTTCAAAACAACCCTAATTTATCAATTTCAAACTAAACTACGTTATCATAAAAATCACTACTCAAAATTCAAAACCAAACCCTAAATTCACTTGTACTCAAAATTAGGCAGAGGAGGAGCATGAAAAGTATCCTCCAAAATCTTAACCTCACTTGAATTCTTCTCTTCTTCCTTAACTCCACCAAACAATCCACCAAACCACGACGATTTCCCAGCATTATTATTCTCCGGCATCTGCTTCGTCTGCGGCGTCATACTCATATCCTCCATCATAACAGCCTCCTGAGCACTTGAAAACTTATTAAGCGCAATCCCCGCACCTTCGATACACGCAATAAAAACACCGCCAAACACTGCAGATTTACCAGAAGCAGCAAATCCCTTACGCATAGATAACAAACCACCAGTAAGAGCACCAGAAGCAATAGAATTCCATGGATCTTCTTTCTTCCTTATGTGAACAAGAGTACAGTCGAAGGAAGAGTATAGAGCACCCCAAACAGCGAAACTACCGCCGATTCGTGCTGCGTTGAGAGCGGCGGTTTGTGTTGCGCCGATTAAACGAGCGCCGTTGGGTGAATTGTAGAGACCTTTGAGGTAGTGGAAAGCGCCGCCGCCGATTAGTCCCATTGCGAACGCCGTGCCGGTGTCGTCGAAGATTTTGTTTGGACATGGCTCGCGTAAAGCGGTTGGTGTTGCCATGAGATTGGAACGGTGTGTTTCTGATTAGGGTTTTGGGTTTTGGTTTTGGAATGAATCGGAGTGAAAAAGGAGAATGAATTAAATATCGGAAATATCAAAATTTGATTTCTAATATAAAAAATATCCGATTAAATATTTGATTAGATATTTTTTAGGGACTAAAAACATAAAAAAGAATTTCTTGCCCATAGATTTTTAGTTCTATTAAAATTTAAAACTATATTGTGTTTGTTTCAAGGTTTTTAATTTTATTTTCAGGAATAACATTCCCAGGAAATAATAATAGGAATTTTAATTCTGGGTATTTTAAAAAAATAATGTTTGGTTAATGTTAATTACATTCCTAAGAATTATTGGTAAACATGGGTAAAATGGAAGTTATTAGAAGTTATTTAAAATTTATTCCTATGTTCATGGGAACTTTTCTTTCCCACCCATTTCCTTGGGAATAAAATGATGGGAATAAGAGAAGTTATTGGAAGTTATTTCATTCCAAGGAACCTTGATATCCATGAATAATTTTATATCAACTTTGTAACAAACATGGGTATCTCTATTCCTATCTATATATTCCCAGGAATATTATTTATAGACTTGAAACAAACACCTTGTTTAACCAACAACGCAGTGTGGCGATTATAAAAAAAAAACAATGCAGTGTAGCACAAGTGGTAGATACTTAGACTTTTTAACCAGTTGATCATGAGTTCGATTTGTGGTCAATGCATATGAAGAATCATTTGTTGGGAGAGATCAACCCTTTAAATTGATTTGTAGTTGCGTGTGGATGATAACTTTGATTTACAAAAAAAACTATATTTGTTTAATTATCGTTAAACTTATAAATTTTAGAATGATGTTTTATAGACATGTTTAAAATATTATATAAGGCTTATTTATCAAAATTTAAATTTTTTTAACATAATATGAAATTATTTCTGGCAAAACTTCAAACTAAAAGTAATCAAAATCATGATTTGGAAATCAAATGTTCTAACTTTCTCATTGCCTTCAAAAGCTGTCAAACCTAAAACAATAATAAAAGACCAAAAACTTATCTAACTTACAATTTTTTTTATGTATATAAATCATAAAACTTAAACCAAATAACATTATGCTTCCCATTCATCCATTTGTCACAACATCATAACTATAAAATATTGATCTGTTCATCTGTTGCACTGTTTGGTTACTTCTGTATATATTGATCTGATGCAGTGTATTGTTTAGCTTGATATATTGATCTGATGCAATGTTTGGTTAATTCTTTTGTGACTCAAACAATTTATAGCTTAATTTATTGATCTGATGCAGTATTTGACTACTTCTGCTGTGACTCAAACAAAGTATACTTCTGTTGTGACTCGAGCAAATTATAAATTTATGATTATATGCTGCTGCTACTAATGTCTAGAGTAACATTGGCAAATTTTGCAACACAGGAGTAACCATAAACTGCATCAGATCAATATATTATCATGACCTATAAGGGACCAATGTCTAGAGTAACATTGGCAAATTTTGCCTAAAGTTCTCTCATTGTGTATCCCACTTTGCTCCCTTCAAATATGCATATCTAGAACCAGTAGAAGGTATTTTACACCAAGACTGTTTAATTTTCAGATATTAGCATCTTCCACATGGTAGGGTATTCATGCTATAGACAAATTGTACAGCAACCACTTTTATATTACACCATATGCACTTGTACACCCAGTAAATTGTTTACAGATAATTCATAAGTTCAACAAATTTATAAGACCAAGACTGTTTTATATGCTAGAATATTAGTCTGGTACTGGATTACAATTTACATAGAATAAACTAAATTGTTTACAAAGTAAATTGCTAATTCTATTTAAATTGTACAAATAATTCATAAGTTCAACAAATTCTACAACTATTAACTTATAAATTCTTGGTGCCAAAGCTTTGTACTCTTCTTCACATGTCTATCTGCAAAAAATAGTTAGTATCCATAGTTAGTACCCATATTTCTTGTGCTCATGAGATTACTTCTCAACCCTCCTAGCTCGAATTACCCATAGTATCTAACTGTTAATAAATAAATAAATAAAATAAACAGTTCATAAATTATTCAACAATATTATACATATGTAAAGTTGAACACAAAAAATTATTATCTTATCAAATTTTACTCTACAAGGCAACTGAGTGTGAGTGGTCTCAGAAGCCTTGCCTTTCCGGATGGAAATATCATCGCGAACCTCTACTCACAATTTTATTACTCTATACTTGTGCACTTTTCACATATAGACCTATATCATTTGTGATACTTCTCTAGATATTGATCTCAACATATTCATATTCACAATAGTATGTCATACATTTTCTAACCATATTAGGTTCTGATTAACTATCCCTCAGTTTATCATTTAAGGGAAACTACACTCAAGAGAAAGAAGGAAATATTTTAACATCATTATTAATTCTTTGATCCTTTACAAATTATCTTTTGATCAATTTTTATTCTCTTTTTTTTTCCCTCTTCTTTAACTACATAAAGAATAGTCATACTTCCACTAGTAATTTATCAATTAAACTAACTACTAAATTCTAGAGAGTTGAAAGAGAACCTAAACTATGTCTTTCCTCCTGAACCGAACGCTTTGCATTCAAGAACAGAAGCCTTGTATCCTTCACAGGGACAAAACTTGCTCCCTGCATAACTTCACTACAATCTAAGGTAAAACTTGGTACCTATCTTCTCTCATATTCATCCTTGCAGACCATGAATGTAAATAACAGTCCAAAACATTTGTATAACAATGTTAGCACAAAGAAATATGGATATTATTTACTACATTATTGAGCTCTTTGATGAATAACCCAAAAAATGATTTTTTCCGTACGTGCATACTGAGCTCTATGCCAAAATTAAAGCCTATAATAAGAACTCACCTAGTTAATTTGATGAATAACCCAAAAAATGATGGAAAAAGGTGAAATTCAACATTCTCTTATTTTCCTCTTAATCTTCTTTGTTTCTTGTTTCTACTAAAAACCTTAGCTAATACCAGCCCAACTAGATGCAATTGCTTTCACAATAATTTTGGGTGGTCCTACATGCAATTTCTTCCACTTCATGTTTTGCTATATGTACTAGTTATCCTCAATTACTAAAAGGTCCCCTAATTGCTCGATAATTTTCTATCATGCCATTGACTTATTACCTCTTTGTCCTCACTCACTCTAGCCAATTGACTAACGTGTCCTTAAGTTTTTAATCAATTATATCATGCCATCAAGCCTTTAATACTAATACTAATTCTAATAAATCCTAAATTACTATTACTCCTTAATATCTTTAAGGACTCTTCCAATTAAGAACTAATTGGTATTCTAGGTTCTGGGAGGATGTTACAAGATTTCACTTAATGGTTCTGGCAATCTTTGAAATGGTAAAAAAATTGTAAAATAAATAAATAAAAAAGGTGAAGCAGTTCGGTTCATCATTAAACAATTAGGTTCTAAAAAAAAATGGTAAATAACAGTTTGGTTTGGCAAAAACAATGAACAGTCCTATTGAATATACTCTTCATTGCATATTGTTCAAGAAATCATTATATTTTTTACTTGACACAACTGTTATCATTATATAGAGCTATCAAAGTAATATGCCCAGCAGCATCCTAATCTACTTGTTTTCCACATAGGTATAAAAGCACCAACCCAACTAAATTCAATGATATTATGATGAGTAAAACAAGTTGGCAAAGCATTAACAAAAATGTCGATGAAGGTTTATTCTGTCGGTAAGAAGTTGGTTCATACCCTGCAAAGGTGTGGGTTTAACTCCCACTGCCGGCGTGAGGTTCTTTTTGGTGGAAGATTTGCAAGTACCTCTGTAAACGTTCTTTGAGCCTTGAGGCACGCCCTGACTTTGGTGAGGCTCCGGAACCCAACTCACCTGAACTTTTTAAATAAAGAAAAATACATTAACAAAAACACAAGAGGCAAAACCATAACAAACTCCAGAAATGGATTTGGTACAAATAATTTTTCATGCAATTTCAATCTCTTGGATTAGTTTATAACACAAGACTATGGTTTCACAAAGTTGTAATCTAGACCGTCTAGTAAAGATTTAAAGGCCAAATAATTAACTGTATAACTGTCTTTTTTGAACTGCGGCAGATTCTGATCCCTTTTAACTACTGATTTAGGAATAAAATAAACAATAATTTGTAACTATATAACTTTTAAACCTTACTTATTGGCAGGATTAGCAAACCCGAGTTCCTTGCGTAGCTGTTCATCAGGTTGCAAGCTGTCTGGAATGGCACCAAATATTCTTCGCGATATTTCAAACCCAGATGCTACATGATGTACATATGCTGATGCATCCTCTACTGACTGTTGAAAATTCATTGAAGTGGACATATAGTTTGAGGTAGTTCTTGATAATATCTTTCTCTCCAATGGTTTGTCGAGGTCAACAGCCTTAAGAAACCGTTCTGTGGCAGCCTCCCATGAAAGGTCATGTCTTTGAGCATCGGTAGGCTGGGTGGGCTCTTCGGAGAGTGCCTTCAGTGTGAGTTCAACGAATTCCTTGTGGTTATCATATGTCCAACAATTCGGGAACTGCTTGAAAAATTCATTTGAGCAATGGTCCGCGCACACAACAATTTTTCCCATTGCCAAAGCTTCTGCTGTTGTAGTGCAAACCACATCTGTTGTGCTTGGATTAATAAACAATTTGAAACTGCAGAACAGGAAATAAAGTGTTAAGCAGTAAAACATACAGGAGCATCTTATTATGAATTAAAAAAACCTTTAACACACCATTCAAACAAAAACAAAATACATAGTGTGAGCGATAAGTATGAAATTTACTCATGAAATAGATCATCAGCATGATCACGAGCTGGATGAACTCTAACTGTCATTTCCAGCTTCTTAGCAGCTTTTTGAACATCATCAGAGTCCTCTCCACTTCCAAACAAATCAAGCTCCAGATCGGCTAATTCCTTTTGATGATCTTTAAGAAGTTCGAGCAACTCTTTGTAGCCTTTGCTCCATATCATCTTTCCAATAAAATAGGCACCTTTGGTAAAAGCCTTGTCTCCATTCTCTTGTTGCTCTCTTTTCTTCTTGCCAATCTCAAGAAATTTTGGATTAACTCCATGAACGTTACAGACGATGGACTCAGGGTAATCCTGAGTTGCAGCAGATAGTCTGATTACCTGCAATCATGCAACTAATCAGTTCCAATAGAGCAAGCATGCAATGGTTGCAACAAGTTTATGATAGCTGTAATGTAACTATTATTTTCACAATTCACCATTAAGAACAAAGTTTCATTTCCCACTTCGGTGATATTTACTAATGAAACTTGAGAATGTAAAAGAGAATAACTTACCTTGTGACAATATATACCAACAACCCAGTTGTTTAAATATTTCAATAAAAATGCTTGTAGGTTTCCATTCTTCTCTCTCTTCACATATTCTAAATAATTTGTGTGTATAATTCCTATAACTAGCTTGAATTTAGTTTTCCATCTTTTCCCATGGTGATACCATGTCAGGTGCTCAGGCTCCTCTAGAACAGCAATATCTGCATCTTTGTCTGGGATAATTTCTGAAATATCACCAACGGCAAGAATGCTCCTTTTATCTCTAGAAAACTACATTGTAAGCATATCATAAATTAGCACTACTTACATAAAAGGTATCATGGCGTCAATTGGAAAACACTCAAGTCTCATAATTGCAAGTAAATGTAATATAAATAAGATAGAAATATAAAATATTATAACCGATAAATGGCGTAAACTATGCACCCAAGTATGTCATAGAAAATTGGTGGCCTAAAGTTGCAAGTTGCAAGTCCCCATTAAAAACCTCATTCATTAGCAAACTATTTTACTAAAATAACATTTGTTCCTTGATGGCAGGCACATTTTTGTGGTCTTGTGTGTGAGTTTACAATATTTCTTGTTATTGGAAAATGTAGAAACATTATGAGAATTTATCACCTTTCCCGCATAAAACTTTATGCTGAAACCAGATGCAAATCCAATTCTATCTTCAAGCCATTGGCGGATATATTTCTCTTGCTCGGCGGGAGAATCAAATGTAACATTGTTTGGATATACTACTTTTTGATCTTTCAAAGATAACCAAGGGATCACTAAGGTGACATTCCTTTCCCCAGCTTTGTAAAGATACGCCGCACGGAAGAGAGGGTTCACCGCTGTTCCGGTCAGCCATGGAAGGCTAGCAGTAGTAAAAATTGCAATATGTTGTTTCTGATCCATCTGTTTGTTGGATTTAAAAGATAAATCTCACGATACTTAAGAACTTCGTAGGAACATGAAAATCACCAGCGAAAAACAGCATCAGGAAAGGATAACTAACTGATCACTTTAACTGCAATAAATCACAAGTATTAACCTATGATTAGTTTTATTGATACTTGTTGTATATGCATTACAAAACCTTAAAAAACATTATAAATGAAAGCTGATGAATTTCATGCATAAAACACCAATTAGTACATATTACAAGTAACACAAAATGAAGCCTCGAGAATAATGTTTCAGGGGGGCACATTATAACATAGCATGATAACAACGAAACTGTTCTAGAAATAAAATAAAATGGCAATGTCATAGATAAATTATATCAGTCTTTCTTTGGAGATAAAATGGATTTAAGAATAGTGAAAAACATAGGAATAAGACTTTCTTTTCTTTATGAAAACGTAGGAAGAGCATTGCCCCAACTATACAGTTTTCCGTTCTTGAATGTGTAGCTCAGCGGTATAGGTTGGGACGAAGGAGTATAACGAAGAGCTTTGAGGTTCAATCTATGCAGCTAACGAAACCAAAATGGATCCTCTCATGTTTTTTCATCCCATAATCTATCATGTTTCAAATCTCCACCTTTAACTAACCTCACTCTCAAACCTTGGAGTATGCTCCTCACAAAGTCTCAGGTTTGATTTTCTCTGGTGCCGATTTCGGTGGGCTAGTCCATAGAGAGCAAATACTCTGGCTGTAAATGGAGCCCCCGCAAGTGGACGGTGGATTGAAGTTTGAACCCCTCGGAATAGTCGGTCCTTGGGCCGGATACCGAGTTTTCAAAACAAAAAAACACTAACCTCTCTCTCTCTCTCTCAAATTCTAAGTAAAGATCAAGATCTCACACATTATTATTTCCTAATGTTGGTTTCTAACATGACAGGATCCTAGTCCAAACAAATACAATACAATTCTTCCAAAGTCAACATACATTACATGTTCCAAATCATTAATCATGCAAAATTATCATCTTTCTGAATCAAACAAACTTACTCAACCAAATCTGACATACCCTTTAAACTTCTTTCTGTTAATTCAAACTTGAACACTCAAAAACTCAACTTTACAAACAAATATTACAAACAAAAGAGAGATAAAAAAGTAAAATAAAAAGAAAAAAAGTGGGAAAGGAAAAGAGTATATTACCTTGAAGGGAAGGAAGGAAAATAAGAAGATGGAATATTTTGTGAGTTTTTGGAGGAAGTAAACGGTGTCGTTTGGTGCACGAGTTTGATAATTGTTCTTCTACGAATCTATCTATGGAGACGGGGGAATGACCAATCTTTGATTCTTTTCTTTGAGTCAAAAATAAAGGAAACGACCAATCCAATTTTAGAATCATTAGTTATCCATAATTTTCTTGCAAAATTCTAAATAATTAATTCTCATGCAATGTGGGGAAAAGAAAACTGAAAAACAAAGTTTTTATTATAAAAAAAATATATATATAAAAAAAAGTCAATGATATGTTTTGTACACCTAAAAAATAATAAGTCGCTTCCATCAGGATTTGATCTCTGAATTTTTCTCTATGTAATTCACGTCCTTCAATTTTTACCACTTGAGTTATTCTATAGAGACAAAAGTCAATTATAATTATATTGTCACAACTGGCTAAATTCTGTAAAATAATATGAAAATTGTTCGATCAAATACATAATATTGTAGATGTAATATTAATCAATTTAAACTTTAAATATATGAAAATTTGTCAAAGTATCTTTGATATCTATTTAAGTAACATGATTACAAGACAGTAAATTTAAGTAGTTAATAAATTTCTTAAAGAAGATAATTTTGAGGGATCAAATTTGATTTATGTGTGGAATATATTTTTGGTTAAATTTTATTTATTTTATAGTTGAACTATGAATTAAAATTCATTCCCAAAACCTGAAGAATTTATATAAAAAAAATGAATTAAATTGATAGATTTTATATATTTTATAGATTAATTATCACAAATAAATCATGCTAATTAGTATTTTATAAGAGTAAATTAGTTTCTATGCTTTGTCAAAAGATAAAAATAAATAAATTGGTTTCTAAATCTAATCAATGAAAAAAATATAGGCAAAGTAAATAAAAACAGAAAACCGTCCACTCATAATCATGCTGTTGCAACAAACCATCCAATGAATTGAACGTTTGGTGCCATTTTCAGTGCTTTCCTTTCCACTTCTACTTTTTACTACGAAGAATCAAATACCCATCAAACCATTTCATCACATTTTTTGTAAGTACGAGGTAAAAATTTCACCTTTATCTTATAATTATATTAATATGTTATGTTTCCTTTAATCTTTGTAGCAAGTACTCAAAAGGGTCTTCAAGTAAAGGGATACCCTTATTTGTTTTGTTTTGTTTTGTTTTGTTTGTTTGCTTTATTCTTCATATTCTTCTGTTTGACAAAGTAGAAATCATAGAGTATTTGATTATGTGGCGTCAAAGAATGATTTTGGTTAAAAATGAGTTCAATGTAAAATTATTAATTAATGCTTGCATATATATAAATCACTTAAAAGTGAGCTCAACAATAAATTTTAGGATGAACTCGTGAACAATGTACATAATGATTGGATTTGGTGGCTAGTGGTGTTGGCTTGGGTCCTTGGAGTGTGCTCCTCACAAGGTCTCGGGATCGATTCCCTCTAGTGTCAATTTCGGTGGCCTAGTTCATACAGAGAAAACACTCTGGATTTAAATGGGGCCCCGCAAGTGGGCGGTAGGATTGGTCCTCTTGGATTAGTCTATCTTTGGGCTGGATACTGAGTTTTCAAAAACAATGATTTGAGGCAAATATGTTTCTAGAACGGTCAAAGATGTAAAAATAAATTTCATAGTTCTAGAATCATATTAGCCTCTCACAAAAGTCTACATTTGTTTAGAACTGAATAGTAGTATGTGAATGTGAGTTTCATTGTCTGTTTACATTTTTTGAGAGGTATCAACTATCGAGGCATCTGAAAATGCTGCATAGTGATTCAGAGGTTGCAGTTTTTAGTATATGTTTCAATTCAATCCATATGATTATATGCTGCAGAAGCCAGAGAGTGTTATTCGATCTCCATTTGCTATCCCTTATGAGTTTTCACATTTCACTCTGAAAGATTTATTTATGTCAATTGTATTTACTCTAGGATAAACTGTTTCTGTAGTTCTTTTGATGCTAATATTGTTATTTGTGTTTTTTCTTCTTGAATGGTTTGTAGTTGTGGTAGTTGAGGAGATGTTGGGTCACACTGGTCGACTATCCGAAGAACTGATATCATCAAAGGATCAAATACTAGCAGACCCTGTGTCTGAATTAGGTGATGATGAAGAAGAAAGTTGTTCAGAAGAGATACTTTACTCGACTTCTTTTGAAGAACTTGCAAGCAATAGTATTAAATATGATACAGTCATATGGCTTTCTATATCATTACTGCTGGTTTTAGCTTGGGGAATTGGCCTTTTGATGTTGATTTACCTTCCCTTTAGGAGATATGTACTCCGAAAGGATTTGTCTTCTCGCAGATTATATGTTACACATACTGAAATAGTTTACAAGGTAGAATATATGAATAGTTCTTCTGCATGTTCACAATGTTGTATGAAAAGTTTGATCCTGAAGTGATTTTTTCCTTCCCTTTCGTCCTTGGTAAAGGTGTCAAGGCCTTCTTTTATACCGCTTTGGAGGACCATAACAATTGAGAGGCGTGTACCTCTTCCTTTGGTGATTGATATTATTATTGAACAAGGTACTGATGCAGGTCTTACAAGATTATTTTCTTGCATCCTACTTTAACATCCTTTGTTTAATATAACCGTATTTTTCTTCTGTTTTTGCTTGAAATTGAGACACACACATACACATGCATATCCTCATACTTCATTAAGGCACAATGATTGTGCTTTATAGTCTGATTGGAAGTGCAAATAATAATATTTTTCCTAACTCTAAATTATAGTAAAACTAGAGTAAGCTATGAGATTAGGTTTATGACGGTCGCCTTGATAGTGGGCCTCGGCCTCCTATTCATGTATGCATAGATATGAGAGGGAGGCGGGGGGCACAAGGGTAGGATGAGGATTGACCTAAGAAGTATAGCAGAAGGTGTTATACGAGAAAAAGGCTATGTTTCTTATCCTTCGGACCAAAATTGTAACTTAATTGTTTCTTATAAATAAGCCCGGAGTGAGTATTGTTCACATTAATGCAAAGGTTAAAAGAGTTTAAATGGCCAAAATTGAGATTAGCTTCGACCAAATAGACATAACAAACCACATTTCATCTTCTATTTAAAGTTTAAAACCTTGTGTTATGATGTTTGTTATGCTGTCTTATATTTTTCAGTTTAACTAGTTTTCCTCATTTCTTTGTCAGGTTGTCTGCAATCTATATATGGTGTCCACACTCTTCGAGTTGATAGTATTGCTTATGGAAAGGCTGCTCCTGTAGATCAACTACAAGTTCAAGGAATTTCTGAACCCGATCTTTTGAGAAAGGTGTGAAACAAACTATGTTTCTCAACACAAGTTTGTATTGATAGAGTCTAAGATGTCAATATTCAATACCGCTCTTAAACATTACTATATTACTGTGGTTCTTTAACATTATACTACCGAAGTGTTAACAATGGAGGTGTCATCATCTTAAAATAATGCAATTACTTTGCAGGTGATCGTAACAGAAGCTTCAAAGATCTCAAGAGATTTTAGTAAAAGTTGGAAGCATGTTGCTCCAAGAATAGACGCGGAAAACATGGCTCGTATGCCAGCAACAACTGAGGGACCAATTGTCTTGAGATCACCATCTAAAAGTCATAAGGTAATAATAGAACCCCTCCATACATTCTAACAAAGAGCTTTTCCTAGTAACTAAAAGGTTTGAATTAGTGCTGGAAATTATACAACTTGTATAGTATGCCTTTAGGTTAGATGGTAGATTTTAAATGTGTTGATCAGCTTTGATACAAATGAATTTCGCAAGGTTTTTCTTTGCACATAAGAATGATAATTTCTTTAGAGAGAAAGAGAATTCATTATGATATTTTTCTGTTAAATTTCAAGCCATAAACAGATGGCAATAGTATCAAATGCATTGCTTGAATTTCCTTCATATAAACCTTTGTCTTGCACCACTAATCTGCAGATGATAGGCTCACCGCATTCTTCTTCAGTAGAGCGTAGAATAACCGGAGGATTGCTTCTTAATAAACTCGAAGAAGTCAACAAATCAGTAAAGGTTTGTATCTCATCTTAATAGAGTAATGATTCTATCGAAGAAGCTATTCATAGCATGCTCCTATCGAGTAATTTTTTGTTGTACAACAGAACAGCAGGCCTATAAACTGTGCTATTCAATTTTGTTTTTGACTATTTGCATACACACTTTAATTGTTTTTTCTTTTGTCTCCATAATAATGACCAGAGACTCGAGCGGCTTATTGAAAAGTCACACGGCTCCCCTGCCGCCAACTAAAGTGGCATACGCCAGCGCCCTGCAAGAAATGAGTTGTAGTTTCTTAGTCAGCTGTAATACCTTGTTTATAGTAATACCTTGTTAATATCTATGGAAATATCTATTGATGTTTGTAATTATTTTTGTCCTCATGAGTCACCCTTTTGATATATTGTATAGAATGATGGCTTAGGATTTAGGACTAGATGTTTGGAATCTCAAGTTGTGATTGCATATGTGGTCCATTTGATACACTAGCTACTGAGAGCCTCTTAATAAATATCAATACATATCACGTGTAGTTGTTTTATAAATACCCTATGTTAGATAATTTTTACCATTAGCTCAATTGATAGGAACGTTGCACGTAATATGTGGGGCTGAGGTTCGAACCTTGACCCCTAGATATAAAATGTGATGTCCTTGCCAACTGAGTTAAACTCAGGGGGAACAAATGCCTACTTATTTCATTCAACTTTTGTCCACTTCTATATTTTGGATAAATGCAATCAATGACAACCAACCACCTATTGGATATACTATGTAAGATATTAATTTGTGGTTACAATTACATGAAGAATCTATTCATCAAGATTTTTGGACTATACATCCAAAACTCATCAACACATTTAAGGATTACATTACATCATAACTCTTACCTTTTTGCACCTATCTTCACTTTCCTCTTGTTATAATCAAAATGGCTGCTTCTCTTCAAGCCCTTCATGGTTCTCTTCTAAGGTCCCAATTCCTAGGCCAAGATAATCACTTCCCTCTCATAACAAAACATCAAAGAAAACCAATTACTTGTCAACCACCACGTGCTGAATTCAACATACTAAAAATTATGGGAGGAAGAGGATTATGCAATGGAGAAAAAGGACTTGAAAAAGAGCTTAAAAGGAAGGTTGAAATAGAGGAAACATCATCATCAAATGAGAAAGTGCAAGAAAACTCAGATGGGCCAGAAAAGTTGGCTAGTAGTGATGATATTGTTGAAGTTTCAAAAGATGGTTTTGAGAAGGAATTGATGGGGCTAACTGGTGGGTTTCCTGGTGGTGAAAAAGGGTTGATCAAGTTCATTGAGAAAAATCCACCTAAGAAATCTTCTCATGACACTTTCAACTTGAAAGAAAGTGATCAAACCATTCTTGAAAAATCCAAAACATCATAGTTCAACTTTGTTTCTGTCCACTTTTATTTGATGTATATGTTTTCCTATCTGATTCTTTGACAATTCAAACTTGGATGAGGTTTGTTTCTGATGAGGTGAGACTATATTTTTGTGGAGAGTAATGCTTTTTTTTTCTTCTTTTTTTCAAGTATCTATATATCTATATATGAAGATGTAGCTTAGTTAACAATTTAATGCATGTTAGTAGTTTCTTAATTTCAAAGTTCAATGTTCAAACTAGTATGTTATATTTTTCATATCATTGTTCACTCCATAGCTGCAATTAGAATGAAATTAGGCTTCACTTGAAGATTGAAATTAATTGATTATTTTTTAACTTATACTAAATTCTTCGGTTAGAAAATATTACTCCAGTATTAAATATAAGTGAAAGATAAACTGTATTTAATCTAAACTTGAATCAAATACAATTTGAGTTTTGTTTATATTTTAGATAATGACACAAAACATTGACACATTGTTGGTCAATTCTATGATGAATTATAGCCACACAAAAAGAATGTGATTTCTTCACAACATGTGCTTAGTTAGAGGCATCACGCATCAAAATTGCATCAACATATTTATTGGACACATGTGCTAATTATATAATATGATTGGTTCGAGTGGTAAGAAAATTGCAACAACATCTTTATTAGACACTTCAATATGGTCATCATGATATGATCATTGTTCTTGTGCGTATGAAGAAAATTTGATTGCAAGAAAATATTCTATATCCTGTCCATGAATATTAATCATTAATCATAAACTATACAATTGTGAATTTGTGATACTAATTATGACCTAAATAACATTGTTATGGTTGTTGAATGAAAATATTCTATATCTTGTCAATGATTAATCATAACTGTACAAATTAAAGTTTTAAGATGCCACAAAACTTTAATGATACCTTCTATGTATTTAATAGTAGTTTTTTTTTTTTTTTTTTTTTTTTTTTTACATATGAATAGAAGGTAATCGGCTAACAAGCTGCGCCGCTACCCCTTTTTGGATTGCAAAACTCATTCTTTTAAAAACAACATCCATAGACCTAGGAGAAACAATGTTGCTATGCATGACCTTTTGAACTCTATTTAAAAGATCCACAGCCTCTGGAGCTAGAAAACCAAAAGTGTCAAATGCAAATGGTATAAAAGCATGTTGATTATCCGAACATGCTTTTCCGTGTTTAGCAACTTTGCTTGAAGCAGCTTTGAGGGCCGCTTGTCCCACAATGAAATCGTGAGTCCTCAATCCTACAAGTGGAGAAACCCCAGTCAAGTCTACGCACGCATGTTTTCCTCCGACCCATCCATACACCAAAATGTCTGCTGGCCTAAGTGCCGATCTTCCTTCTTGTGGGTCAGTCAAAAATCATCTGAAAATATAAGATCTACGTCGAGTTTTTTGATGTTTCGGTTTTAGTACTGACGTGATTACTTATCAATTGTACGAAAATTAAAATTCTAGAATCCACAAAAATTGTAGAAATGAAAACAATTAACATCTCTGCCATTTGTGAAAGTTTTCTTTTTGTTTTTTTGACTAAAAAGTTTTCTTTTTGTGAAAGTTAAAATAACTACATTGTATAAAATGGTAATTTTTTTAAATATATCAAGAGTATTAACTGAGTGGATTTGTAGTTTGACTAGATTAATTGTGAGGGAGAATATCTCTAAAAATAAGTGATATGCTTATTACCATTACTATAATCATAGAATATAATAAAGCAAAAGTAGTTATTTGGCAAGTATGACATTTGTCATCTAATGAAAGTTCTTACTATTTTAAAACTTTCTATTATTAGAATTATTTCCTTAATTATCTTTTTATTTAATTTTTTATTATTTAATTTGTTAATTGCTTTATTTTGAATTATTAATTTAAATTTAAATTCACATTATTATTTGTATATTGGGAGAAGAAAGATTCGTGTGTTTTCAATGTTTTCATGGGAAAGTACACTTTCTCTTAACCAATGCAAGTCAAAACAAGGAAGAGAGAGAGAGATACATCCACTACTAATGCATCCTTGAATATCCTCTCTTTTTTTATTCATTTGTCATGTGAAAAATACAAACGATTAGTTTTTTTTTCATCCACTTTTTTAGATTTTTCATCTATAAATAAGAATACATTTCATTTATTCTGAATTGACACTTTTTTTCTTCCAAAGTTTGTTTATCGTGTGTATTTCTTCTTTTCGCCCTCTTTACGTAACCACCGTTTTCAATGAGTGAGATCAATTATATTCTTAATTTTGACTTTGCAATTAGCTCTCCAAAGAAATCCTGAATATAGTTGTTTGAGTTGTGTGATTGTGATATTGCAAATTTATTTGTTCTTCCTATTGTGAGGGTGAACCTATAATTTTGGGTCATTATTTATTAGTGTGTACGATTTCAATATATTAGACCTTTTAGATAGAGTTATTTTATCACCATATCTAAAAGTAAATCATTATATTGATCAAGTTGTTCACCGGCAAGAAGAAATATATCAAATTTGTATTCTCATGGTCACATGTATATGGTAATAAACAATGAAGAATAATTATAGTTGTGTTGCAATGATTTTACTAATAATAACAATATGAGTATTTTTGTTCAAAAATGGGTTATACCATACTATTCAAACTCGCATTGTTGTCTTACTTTTTGTTGTTGTATTTTTATAGATTATATTTTTCCAAAACATTTTCTAAAAAAATTAAATTAGTTTAAGAAAATTTAAAATATGTCCTATCAAATATTTTATTTTTAATTTAAGAAAATTTCCCCGTGCACGCACGGGTACACACACTAGTATGTCTATAAATTAGGAAGAACCCTAAAAAATTTCTATATATCATTAACAAAAAAGAAAAAATGGCACCCACAACATATTTATCATTGATGCTCATTATATCATTGATCAATATTTCTCACGCCATTTCACCAACATCAAGCTCCAACTTATACGAAAGTATATGTAAAGAACCTCTTCAACTAAAAGACTTCGAACAACGTTGTTTGAAACTTTTAAAACCCTACCCTCAAATTATTTCGGCCAAAGATTATCTTACTTTTACCAACCTATTTTTAAATACGGTGGCAATAGAGAAGGCAACAAAAGCAAAGCAACAAATGAAAGAAATTATGAAGAAATATCCTTCTTCTAAAGTCATCAAAGAATGTTTCCTTTATTACAATACAGTGCTTGGTGAGTTAAAAATTGCTTATGGTGAAGAACCGGGAACTATAAGCTTGGATGTTATTTATGCTAATGATGCACTTGTTGCATGTGATCATAGTTTATCTTTTTTTTTTTTTTTTTTAATAGCAAATTTTATTAAGCAACTCGAGAACGAGGAGTACAAGAGTAGCAAAATACAACGGGACTTAAAGTCCAAAAAACTAAAACAACAACAACGGCACACCTCGGCCCAAAAAAAAGAAAAACTACATGGGCGAGAACAACAACCAAATCAACGTGAGATACAATCCCCCGGATCCCACTTCCACTCATAGAACAAGCAAGGATGCATCTTCAATCGGGCCAAGCTCCACTTCCAACTCAACACTTTAATATCATCAACCAACTCATAAGGGTTATACACACTATTGGCAAAGATAGTATTATTTCTAGCTTTCCAAATAGTCCATATAGTTGCGTGCCAAACCAACATAAAACCTTTTCGGATCTTTTCCGTCCTCGCCACACTTCTAAACATTTCAAAGAGAACAAGGGGATTATGAGGAAGGACGATTAAAACCCCCAACCACCGAAAAATCTCATACCACACCAAGATAGCATTTGGACAATGAAGGAAAAGATGAACGGAAGTCTCCACAACACCCACACATCCCACACAATTTCTAGATGCCCCGGGAGCAAGAATATGGCGAAAATCAAGGTTAATCCTAGTAGGAATCCTAATGAAAAGATTGTCAATATTTCTTCCATTTCTGTGATCAATTATGAGATGTATTTAGTTGTTGGTATTGCATTTGCATCCAGTTCCAAAATTCCTAATAATTAAATAAATAAATAATTCCTTAAATTTCGGTTTATGTGAATTCGCTCTTCTTTCATTTTCTTTTTCCATATTGTACTTGATTTTATCTACTCAAAAATATTATTTAGAATGAATATAAGAGTTAGGATTTTCATATAGAAATAATTTTTAGTCAGATTTTATTTATCTCACGGTTGAATATTAACTTATCAACATCTCAATTCTTAAAATCAAAAGATTAATACAAAAGAAAACTAGAATCTGTTGACATTAAGAATGCATTTGATCTGGTAAAAAATAATGAATTGGACATGACAAGTCTTGTTGTACTGCGTTTGATTGTAAAACTTTTTCAGGGACTGGACAAATTGGGTGGCAAGGGACAGGACAAAAATATAAATTATTGTTCTCCATTAAACCACAACACAATTTTTTGTCCATAGTACAAGTGGACTAAAATAATAAAATACATTTTTTTTCCACCAAACATTGTATAAAACAAAAAATTATACAATATCATAAAAGTTTATACTGTATTGTTTTATCTTGTGTTGTGCTGTTTTATTCTTTAACAGATCAAGCGCGTGTCGAAACTAGTTGTTCATTTTCTTTAATATAAACGATAATCTTTGTTCACATGAATAATTATGAGTTTTTTAGAGTAAAATCTTTCAAATGAATTTATCAATTTTTCAAGAGAAGTAAATTTTCGATCCCAATAAACATCTCAAATTTTGTGTTTAATGCTATACATTTTTTTAAAAACTTTTAACACCTTAAATATTTTTTGTCGCAACTTTTAGTCCTACTTTTAATCAAACTTTTCTATATTTTCACATTTTTGAATGATCTTTAATATTCATGTTGATAATATTATAGTAACATCTACAAAAATTTAGAATATTTTAAATTGGAAGCATATAAAATTCATCCTGGTCCAGTCCACAAATTGGAGGTAGTATAGTCCCTTCATATTTGATGAAATTGGAGGTGTATAAGGCCCGTTTGTTTCTGCTTTAAAAAAAATAGATTTTTTTGTGTTAACTAATTTTGTGTAAAAAAATATTTATAAAGAAATTTTTTATAAAAATTTCAGATGAAAATTTAGTTTGAATAGTTATTTTAGATATTTTAACATTTTATAGAAAAAAAATTTAGATATCAACATTTCAAAAAATTATTTAATTTTGAAACTATTTCAAATAGATTTTCATAAAAATCATTTTTGAAATACTAATTTTTTTAAAAATTGAGATTTTGACTATGTTTTGATCTTCAATAATATATGTTAATGTTATATGATGTCCAAATTAGTGTTTCAATTTAAGAAAAACGAATATAAAAAACTTGTAATATTTTAGAAAGCGGTTTTATAAAATCTATTTTTAAAAATACAAAGAAAAATCTATTTTTTTTAAAGTTGAAACAAATGCACCCATAATCTTACTAATTGGTGACACACTAAGACAATATGCAATACATTATTTAGCAGATTATTATATTTTTCAAAAGCACAAAATAATATTTCCTCCGTTTTAAAATGAGTCTAGCTTTTAGTGTTTTTACACACATTAAAGAATGTAATTATTCTGTTAAAAGTAATAAAAAATTATTAAATTAATCTTACTTTTTTCTTTGTTTTCTTGGAAGTATAAAGTAGTATAATTAGTGTGTATAATTGGAAAATGTTACATTGAGAATTGAAAAACGACATCCATTTTGAAATAAAAATTTTAAACTAAAGCAACGCTCATTTTGAAACGGAGTAATTACATATTAGCTATGAAGCCCAAATACTTGATACGATACTATACAGATACGGTAATACGGGAAAATTTTAAAATTTAAGATATGATACGGCTATGATACTTCAATAAAAAATTAAATATATAAATACAAAATATTTAAAACATAACCAAAATTGATAATAAAGAAACATTCGCATTATTAAAATTATCAAAACAAGTAAATTATATATCTTAAATATTATCCAAAAAGTGAGTCATGCGTATCTCCGCTAATGTCCTATAACGTTTTCGCTCCTTTCATATATTCTTCATTTTACTTTGACAAAAGTTGAAAATCTTTTGGATCCATTTCATTTCTTTTCAAAGAATGGATAAAATATAAACATTGGATACTTCTTTGATACTTATCGAGAAATATCACAGAAATGTCGGATTTTTTTTATTTAAAAAATAAAATTTAATTATTGAATACTTCCCCGATACGTATATAAAGAAATATCGGGAAGTATATGACGCATATCGGTATTGAATAAGGTATCTGACATGATACTTGATCAATTTTAGAGTATGAGAACTTCGTAGCATATTAATATTATTTTTATAAAATTATTTTTCCTCAATGTTATCTTTTCCCTACGATAAGTCTCTGTGGTCAGTCTCACACTAGATTTCACCTCAGGTATAACACTTCTTCGTTCTCATTCTTCACTTCATTTCCAATCCCAATTCCCAACCCAATTGTGCAAAATCGAATCAAATTAGGGTTCCGATTGTCACATTTTAAAATTCACAACCAAAAAAATGGGAGGTGGTGGAGCAGATCACGGCCACGGCGACCATGGAGGAGATTTCAGGAACAAAGTTTGGACTATGACTGGTGGCCCTAACTGTCGCCCTAAACACTGGAAACGCAACACCGCCATCGCCATGTTCGGTGTCTTCCTCGTCTGTATCCCAATCTTCAAACTCTCCGCTAAACTCGAGGTATCTCTCTCTCTTTCTCAATCCAATTCCTTTTCTTTTATTTCTCGATATCATGAACATTTTTGGTGAATTTTAGTGTTTTTGTGTTATATATTTGATTAATTTTTGATGATATGTTTTCATTGTTCACAAATGAGGAATTGGATAATGGATTAATAATTTGATCGAATTTTATTGTTGTGTTGTTGTTGTTTGATGAACTTAGGAATATTTTTGGCCAATGTTAATGATGATCTGAGCAAGATTGTTGTGAATGTTTACTTTGAGATTTGAAAATGTTTACCTTTCAATATGTGGTATTTATCGACGACTGTGTGTTTAGAAAATGTGGTTCTGAATTGCTATGTAGTGACAACTGTATGCGCCTGCAAGTGAAACGGGAAGTTAGATTTGCGTTGATAAATGAGATTGGATTCCATGATATAAGTCTATGGTGTTCTAGATGTCATATGTGGTTCTTAGAAGTTAAAATTGGTGATTCTTGAAACTTGCCCGGGCTCTGGCCAAAAATGTTGGTATTTTTAGGGGTGAGTTTAGGTCAAAATTGAGATTTTTAGGGGTTAGTTTAGTGAAAATCTGAGATGTTTTTGTTCAAAACTGAGATTTTGGCCAGACTTTATAAATTCTCTGGCTCCGCCACTAGTTTGCATTTGTGTTAGGAATGAATAAGAGATTAATTTGTTTCCTATCTATTCCTTTATGTCCATTTTATTATTCCTTAATTTATGCCTATCTAGTAAGTTCTTTTATTAGTTTAGTGTGATTCCTGGAATGATGAGTCGGAAATGAACTTTAAGATACTTTGCATGGATGTCAATGAAGGGTTGAATGGAGTGAATGATTCTTCTCTAGCTTGTCTGATGGAAGGGTTACATTTTATTTCAATTTTCTTTGTTTTTCACATTTATCAAGGGACTGTTTAGGCTATTCTCTGGTGGAATTTTTCCTGATGTATTGGTACTGCTTTCCTGTTCGGTCATTGTAGCTTTAGCTATGTGTGGACTTACTGTTCTAGAACATTGATTTTGTCATGGGGTTTTACTTTGAGTTTTGGTAGAGGTAGACCCGTATTGGCACATAAAAGTATATGAAATGTAAGTTTAGTGAGTACACAAAATTTAGCTTAGATGTGAAAATTGGAGAATATACCATACCTCTAGTCCCATGGTTTAAGTATAAGTAATTTGGTACAATTGGGAGATGGAGACATGTTAATTAAAGGATCCAAGCTGGGTGGATGAAATGGAGAAAGTGGAATTCGCATTAAAAATATCAATCTTAAAGGAAAATTTTACTGAACAGTGATATGTAATAGTAATATGGAATTGAATATTGGGCAATAAAGAGGAAACAAGAAAGTAAGTTTAATGTTGCAGATGAGTGGGCATACAAAACAAGGTAGGAACATGAATCAAATTGTTACAGAGGGAATTGAGGGTTCTCCAATTGTACAAAAGACGAGTGTCCCATTTTTGGTCATATGTGGAGAGGACTCATAGAAACAGTTGAAGCACGAAGGGATCACCAAAAATTCATGTCAAACCATTACGAGAATTTAAGTTGTCTATCTTTTGACATTATTAATGATAGGGCATTATGATTGTTTTTGAACCATGTAGTCGTTCTCACCTAGTGAGATTTGAGATTTTTCGTTAGACGGGTCAAGCACACTTTTACAAATCTATGATAAACGGTGGATTTATTGAATTTAAAATTTTCAAATGGTGTAAACTGTTTTCTCCAATGTCATTGTTTGCTTTTATTGGTTCTGTTCACATTGTCTCTGTGTGAGAGAAAATGTTTTTTGTTTTAAATTTGTAAGTCCTAACAAATAGATCCGCCCACCACTTTTTTATTTGATAATAATGAGGATTGAAGAATTTAGCCTCATCTTCTAGGAATATTTTGGCAAGTCTTAATCAGTATACCTGCCTATGTCATGATCAGTATACCTGCCGATGTAGAGTGTAAAACTTTTGAGTTAAGTTAAATATGTGTTTCATCCCTATAAAATTGGAAAATCTTGATGTTGGTCCCTATAAGTTTTAAATAAGTTGTCTTGATACAAAAACGATCAGCTTATTTAGTCCTTAGCGAGGAACAAACTAAACATACTTTGGAATTATAAAATATGACCTTGGAAATAAAATTTCTCATATAAGAGATTTGTCAAATTCAAAAGAACATTATTTCATATTATATGTTTGTCGGTATTGTCTATCATGTAACCCTTATACTGTCTTTTTTTTCCGAAGAAGGAGATAAGTTAGGCTCTTATTCATGTGTGATATATGTAGCTGCAGAGTGTAAATTAATTTCAAATAGAATTTAGGTTGAAACAATTGGAGTGTAATAGCTGAATAAGTCCTTGTTCTGAGCAAGGATTGTGTATATTGGTGTCTGCAATTGTTGCACTGTCTCAAAACTGCAACATACATTTGGGCGAGATGGTGTTAGGAACCCAAGCATTGAATTCCAAAGAAGTTACTATTTTATTAGAAATAGGATCAGATAGGATAGAATAGGAGAGAATCTCTCCTCAAGGATTTCCCTCTTCACAATAGAGAATACTATAATCACAATTGCAATATTCGAAATTACTACTATAGTACTATCTAACTAATCCAAATAATTAACTAACCTCTCTAACAACTCATAACTACTTTAACTACTCTAGTTTCCCCTTATCCTCACTGCTTTTTCCAAAGGAGATATTGGGCTCTTATTCATGTGTGATAAATTAGTCTCTTATTCAAATAGAGTGTAGGTTGAAACAATTGGAGTGCAATAGTTGAGTAGGGCCTTGTTCTGAGCAGGGATTGTGTCTATTGGTACTGTGCTGCAATTGTACTCTTCCAAAAAGAGTTCCCTGCAACATAAATTTGGGCAAGATGTGCAATTGTGTCTCATCTTTGCGGTTGAAAATAACAACAATCATCTGCCATAAATTTTTATATATTATGTTTTCTTTTTTGGTGTAGTTTAATGTTGTTTACTAGCATTTTACCAGAAATTGTACGTATTATATTGGCTAACAGTATCTTTTTAATCCTTTCTTCAGCAACGACCACATCACCCGGTTCGCCCAATCCCTTCCCAAATGTGGTGCAAGAACTTTGGAACCAAAGACTACAAAGACTATGAATAATCTGGAACTATCTATTATACATCATCACTGGTGTGGGTGTTCAAATCTTGTCAAACAAAATTTCCTTGTTATGAACAGCTTTAAAAGAGTTTCTGCTGTCAATGTTATGTAAGACTTTGTGTAGGATCATTGTAATAGACATCCTTTTCATTCATGGCTACATTGGCTTTAACTTGAAAGCTGAAGAAATTTTAAATAAGATGCTAATGCCTGGATTCTTTTTGAGAGTTTGTTCAAACTGGCATTACTAGTTACTATATAGTAATTGATGTTTTTATCAATTTTTTCATACACCTTATGGTTTATAGGCCCTCGGACTCTGTCGTATAGTTCAACTTTTTAGCAATTACATGTTTATTATTATAGAATTAAGGCAACAAGGTAAAATTTATATTGTAAGATGAGTTATTTTGAAGGATTAATATTAGATTAATTCCTTTCACCAAAAAAAATATTAGATTAATTCCAACAATGTATACTATGAGAAAAAGAATCATTTCTAAAGTGAAAAAGAATCATATGCTGTAAAATATTAAACCGGTGGTAATGACCAATTGCCAAGTTATTCAATGTGCTGAAAGTTCTAACACAATGGAATGTGCAGATTTGGTTCCAATTTCCACATAATTTTAGAAGGTTTAAAAATCTAACTCCATCCATTGCATTTGATTGGAATCAAATTCTATGATTGTCAGCTAAATTCATCCATTCCCCATGTCTTTTATCATTCTCTTTACTATGAGAAGAGAAAAATGGATTTTATTCTAAGAACAAATTCTTTTTTTTTTCAAAATCAAATTTATATGTATGGAATATATTCCAAAAATAGTATATTCGTGTTGTTTGAGAGTCTCTCACTCAGTCACTTGTCTGTGGTTTATAACCAACCCCTGTTTTGCAAGTGTTTCTATTTAGTGATTAGTGATATATTCCTTAATTTTTTGACCATCTATTGTGGACACGGCATATTCTTAAAACTTCATTGTTGCAAAGTTAAATAATGTGTTCTATTTAGGGGTTATTGGATTGGGATTTCGAGGGATTATTTTGACAAAAAAGTCTTGAAGATTTTAAAAGACTTTGTGGAATTATATTAATTTTGTGAGATTTTGAGAGACTTTTTTTAAAAGATATTTTACAATCAAGATTATTATTTTTTTTTTGACAAAAACAATCAAGATTTTTAACACAGAATTTTGTGAGATTTTGTGGGATTATAAAAAAAAAAAAGTCTTGATGAAAAATCTTCATTGAATAACAACGGATTTTGTGGGATTGAAAAAAAAACAAAAAAAGTCTTGATTGAATAACACAAGACTTTTAAAATCCATTAAAATCCCTCAAAATTCATTAAAATCCCTCAAAATCTTAATTGAATAACCCCTTAGTGATGATTCGTAAAAATTACAATTATTTTTTTAAAAAACTTATATTATAACAATTTGAAAAATTATGATGATTCATCCTAATTTTAATAATATGGGAATAAATTAAATGTTAATATGTGCCCTTAAGATAAAATGAACAGTTTCAAAATTTAGAAGAAACAAAAATGAACAGATGAGAATTCAATTCCTTATGTTGGTCAGCATAATAGGCATGAGCTTGATAGTGATATAATATGTCCAAAATTGTTAATCTAGACCAAAAAGTAATCAAAGTATACTTTGAAAAGTATCATAATATTTTAAGATGAGACAGGGAAATGTCTCATAGGCCATAGCCCTATGGATCAATGCTTAAAAAGAATGATAATAGTATTACTTGTTCTCACCATTAAAAAGTTTATCCTATATATTATAAAAAAAAAGTTTATCCAACTAGTGTCTGTTCAATAAAAACTAAAAAGTACGGAAAAAGAATTAGTCTATTAAAATTACTAATTTAAGTTATTGAATTTTATCTTTACCCAATAAAACATCAATTAAGTCACAATCAAACTCAGTCAAAAAAATATGAATGAGAATGATCATAAAAGTCAACTTACAAGTTAGCGATATTGGTCATTGTTAAAGTTTTGAGCATCATATAGACGGTAAAAACACTTTTTCATTTACGTATTTTTTTGTTTTTATTTAAATAGTTTAATCGTTAGAATTTAGTAATTTACTCATTTACGTATGTTAAATATAGAAAAATAAAAAATTCAAGACTTGAACTTCATGCCGATGCAGTAATGCATTTCTTTACTACAAAGGAGTTGAAGTTTGAACTAGTGACCTCTAATAAACTACTCAAATATCTCTCCATTAGACCAAATTTAGTGGCTTAAATTTTTCTGCATTTAGTATGTATTTCTTCTGCTAGGTACTCTTTAATAATGCCAAAAGAGAAAATAATTGATCGAACATTGCAATATGCTAGTATTACATGTAATGAAAAAAAATAATTAAAGCTTAGTTAAAGATAGGGGTGGAAATAGGCCAGACCGAGTTAGACTTTGTCAAACTTGAGCCTGGTTTATTAAAAAATTAAAGGCTTAAGTCTGGTTTGTAACTTGTTATAGGCTTGATTTTTAGGCCTGCGGCCTGACCTTCAGAAAGTCTGGCCTGACCCGTTAGCCTGTTTAAAAGCTTATTTCTCATGAATTTTTTTAAATAAGTAATCATTTTTATATTTAAATAGACTAATCAACTAATTCACCAATAAGATTAAAATTCCTTTTATATTTCACATAATACTTTAGAGAATTTAACTATATAATTATCAAATTGTAATTTAAAAACGAATCTTAATTCTGAAAGCTACTCTAAATAGAATTTAAGAATAAATTCTAAAATTATTATTTTAAATATCAATCTAAATTTAGAATCTAAATTTAAAAATAAAAAATGTCCTTTCTTGTTCCATATGCTACCACATCGTTATACTACCTCATAATAAAAATCACTGCCAATAGTAGAAAATAATTATCTTAGTACATTTTTCCATGATTATTTGCATGAAAAAGAAAGAAAAAATATCAATGATAGAAAGAAAAAAAACTACCTTTTTTCTATAATAAAATGTACATGTCATGATTTGATTGGATGCGTAAAATAATTTTACACTGATGCATATAAATTAAATTCTATTTTTTTAAAAGATTATTATATTATATATGAGAGAAATTGTCCTTGATAAAAAAATTAAATAACTATTAAACGCAGAATAAATTTTGTCAATAAGATTTTAAAATAACTATTTTATACGAGACAAATTTTCACTGATAAAAATATAAAAGGAAAATAAATTATTTACACAATCGAGTATCTGTGCGTCGCACGGATATTTTACTAGTATTCTTTAAATTCAGTTCATATAATGAGATTATTTTTGTTTTATGTCAAAATATATGAGTTTTTTTTTATGTGTAATGGTGATGTGATTTTCTACACTTGCAAATTATACATCCAATTACATCACATGACTAAGCTTATTTATAAGTTAAATGTAAATACAATTACAAGTGTTATTAAATTAAATTTATGGTACTCCCTCCGTCCCAAAATGTAAGCAAATTTGACTTTTTAGGTACATTTGACTATTGATGTATTTGGTCCATAATATGAGCTAGATACATCAATAGTCAAATGTACCTAAAAAATCAAATTTACTTACATTTTGGGACGGAGGGAGTATTTTCTATCTTTAACTAGGAGTGGGAATAGGTCATGCCGGCCTACAGGGGCCTATGGCCTAGCTTATATAGGCTCAGGCCAGGTCAGACCGTTTTCTTAAATAGGTCAGGCCAAGGTTCTTTTATAGGTCAGGCTACAGGCCATTGAAAAAGCCTATAAAGTCTATTAGACCGGCCTATTTAGATAAATATTTGTAATATTTTTATTATTTTTATTATTGAATATTAAATATTTAATTTTGAACTAAATTTTAATTCCACAAATTTTACAATAAACTAATTTTTTTGCATATATAAATATATTACTATAAATTAGAATTGAAACTTAAAATATACGGTACAATATTTAACAAAAAAATACATATCGTATAATTTCTCCAAGTACAAACTCGCAAATAAAATAAAATAAAAAATCATATCATATAAGTCAATCAACTTCATACTACCATAAGATTTTTTCTTTTTAATTTTTAACTTTTTTTAGCCAACATACAACCATAAGTATTCTAATATAAAATGAAGGCTTAAACATATATTTGGTCTCTGTATGTACACCAATTTTTTGTTTTAGTTCCTGTATCGAAAATTTTGACAAAATAGTCCCTGTATCGCGCTTTTTTTTTTTTACGTTGGTCCCTGCCGTCCAATTTCATCTAAGTGGCAAACGTTTTGCCACCTGGACCCTGCCACATGGCCAAAAAATGTTGCTGACTGGATTAGAGGGACCAAAACCAAAAAATTGAACTGAATACAGGAACTAAAACCAAAAAATTGAACTGAATGCTAGAGAGACTAAAACCAAAAAATTAAACTAATTGCAAAATGACACATTTAAACTCTAAATCCTTAAATTGAAATTTGTTTCTTTACTCTTCTCTTCTCATCAACCTTTCAACAGAGAGACTCATTGCTAAAAAAGATTATCCTGATGATTTCCCTTTCAACGATCCCGATCAACAACCGCCCAACCGTGGTGGTTTTCTCGACGCGCTTTCTGATCACATTGTCAACATTTGCAATGTCTCTCATAATTTCATCAAAAAAACTCATTCAAATGGGGCGCAATGATCTACGCAAAATTATTTTTGCCATGAAAGTTGATTTATGAGAAGAGAAGAGTGGAGAAATAAATTTCAATTTAGGGATTTAGAGTTTAAATGGGTCATTTTGCAATTAGTTTAATTTTTTGGTTTTAGTCCCTCTAGCATTCAGTTCAATTTTTTTGTTTTAGTTCCTGTCTTCAGTTCAATTTTTTGGTTTTGGTCCCTCTAGCATTCCACGTGGCAGGGTCCAGGTGGCAAAACGTTTGCCACTTGGATGAAATTGGACTGCAGGGATCAATGTCAAAAAAAAAAGTGCGATACAGAGATTATTTTGTCAAAATTTTCGATACAGGGACTAAAACGAAAAATTAGTGTACATACAGAGACGAAATGTATGTTTAAACCTAAAATGAAAACACACTACCATAAGTTATCTGTTTGACAATTTTTTTTTTTTTTGGTACATTCTGTTTGACAATTTTTTTTACATATAAAAATAGGTTTGACAATTTTTTTTACATATAAAAAAAAGTTTGACATTTTATTTTAAAAGCGAATATTAATACAAATACTCCTACTAAATTATCACTAATGACAATTGAAAGAAAAACGTGAACTAAAAAAAGAAAGAAAAAAAAAAGTGAAAGAAAAGGTGGCTTCTAAGGTGAGGGCTCTATTAAGTCCCTCACCGGTGAGACATTAGAAATTCACCGTTAAATCTATTCAACGGTGCAGATTAAATAAAATTCAAAATAAGAACATCAAAATATTTTTACACACAATCTTGCCCCTTTCATCTCTAAAACTGTTCCAGCCCCGGAACTTCTACTTGTTGGTGATTCCACTAGACAGGATTTGGAAAATCAAATAATCAAAAAATGTTAAACCTTTTCACGATTCTGCTTAATGAGAAATCAAAGGAATATCATGTTTTAAAAATAAAACCTATGTTAAAACTTTTAGGAACATTCATGGACCATGGTGTAGAAATAACCAACTTTTCTTTCTTGAATCAAATCTCTCTCTTTCTCTTGCTTCATTATACCCTTCAGCACCACACAATGCTATGAAAACTGTTTTTATTCTTATCACAAAAAAACTGTTTCTATTCATTAGTTTTTTTTCTTTCTTTTAGATCTTGGCATAGAACTTCGATTTTTAACGGTCAAGAAAAAAATATATAAAATTGAATTATCACAATTGAAATAAACATCGTTGGAGAAGAGGAGAGGAGAGAAGAACAAGGTTGTGTGCGTTGATGTTTAGATTGGAACAATTTTAGAGATGAAAGAGATGAATGGGGCAAGATTGTGTGTAAAAATATTTTGATACTCTTATTTTGAATTTTATTTAATCTGCACCATTAAATAGATCTAACGGTGAATTTCTAATGCCTCACCGGTGAGGGACTTAATAGAGCCCTCACCTTAGAAGCCACCCGAAAGAAAAACGTGAAAAAGAAAACGATAGTGCAATATTGTAATGATTTATTACCACACTGACCCTACTATTCTCTACCCGTATCTCACCGGTCAGTTTTCTCACTCACATTTCAACTCTGCCCGAATCCTAATCGGGCAGCACCTGCAACAACTGATTCAAACTGTTTCTTCTTAGAAACGCGCACACCCACACGCTCGCACACTCTGAAGAGAGAGAGAGAAAGCTTCTTTCTCACCCTATAAATTCTCGCTCTCTTTCTCTCTCTCTCTCTCTTTCTGGTAACACCTACCTCAATTCTCACCTACAAAATTTTCTTCACATTTTTTTTATATTTAATAACAATAATGTGGAAGCTTACGCGATTCGCCGCGTCGTCACGACGGCGGTTTTTCTCGACGGCGATTCCTGCTCCGTGTATGGTTCATAAACGCGGTGCTGATATTCTTCATGATCCTTGGTTCAACAAGGTTACGTTCATTCTTTATCTTATCTTCCTATTCAAACTTCACTAGTTTTCAGTTAGAGTTAGTGTCGTTGGTTCTAACTCTGTTTCTCTATTCTTTTTTCGGCTCTGCATTTTCATTTTTATTTTTTATTTAATTATTTTTTACGTTCTTGTGTTGATTGTTTTGGTTTACTTGACGTCATTCATGTGAGCGAGGAGAATAGTAACTGCATTCGACGATGAATATTCTAGTCTCGACAAAAAAAAAATATTATTTTGGAATTTAGATATTTGCCTTGAAATTATTATATATACTTGTGATGTACATGACTGACTACATGTTGAAGCTAATTAAATTGAGATTATTTTGTTTAGAAATCCTAGCTCAACTGGCTGAAAATACTAAAATTGCTAGGCTGGACGTACATGGCTGGGGTTCGATCCCTGGTCACTCCACTTTGTGTGTGTGAGTTTATGATAGCTTTGTCATTTTATCCATGTACCCAAAAAAAATTGAGATTATTTTTAATGTCTCTTACTTATTGATGCTCTCATATTATAAATGGTGGTAGTTTTAACTTAATTTGGATAAATGCTGAATGTGACAATGTGTTATAATATGCTTCTTATTGTTGTGAAAGGGTCAGAGTTTTGGTTACCTTTAAGCAATGTTTGAATTCTGAGTTTTATGAATGAAAAAATAGGGATTGGGAAAGCTCTACTCTTTATGTGTCCATCCAACTTAATTCGGATTAGTTTAGGTTCGATGTGATTTCGGTCCTGGATACGAGGATTTAGATAAAAAATTATTTATTATTAGTGTGAAATTTATAGTTTTTGATGCCTGTTCTTAATCATTGTTTTGGATCCTGAAAACCTCTATTTTTGTTTTTGAATTCTCGAAATGTAGGATACTGGGTTTCCCTTAACTGAAAGAGATCGTTTGGGGCTACGAGGTCTCCTTCCTCCTCGTATCATTTCATTTCAAGATCAATACGATCGTTTTAGTAAGTTTTATGCTTAAACTTCTTATTACTATATGCATCTATGCATCTAGTGTGACTATCCTCATGTTGATTTTTAACTTTTAATGTTTGATGGCCATAACATATTATGTTAATTTTATAGTGAACTCATATAGATCATTGGAGAAGAATACCCATGGCCAATCGGATAAAGTTGTCTCGTTATCCAAATGGAGGATCTTAAATAGACTGCATGACAGGAACGAGACTCTGTATTATAGAGTAAGTTTGATGATAAAATTTTGTTGTTACTTGTTAATGTTAGAAAATAGAGTAGTATTTATTCTTAAGTGATTCTTATATGTTGTTACCTTTCATTCTCTTCAGGCTCTTATGGATAACATCAAAGAATTTGCTCCAATAATCTATACTCCTACAGTTGGGTTAGTGTGTCAAAATTATTGTGGGTTATTTAGACGCCCACGTGGAATGTATTTTAGTGCCAAAGATAAAGGAGAGATGATGTCAATGATCTATAACTGGCCATCTCCTCAGGTATTGAATTGATCTTGGTTAATACTATATCCATTTTCTTTTTGTTCACAATTGAAATGGAAGTGACCTTTATCTTTTCACTCTTCCCTTCTAAGGGTTGGAACAGCTACATAGTAAGTTTAGTTAAGTTTGTGAGGATGTTGCATTTTTATTATGGATCCATTTAGTTTCACCAAACATTTTTTGTTTTGTTAGTGGCATTGAGGAATTTTGTTGGACATGTAACTTGCTATAATTTGTTTTTATATATCGCAAATATACAGAGCTAGAGTAAGGTGTATGTAGGTATTGGGTTTAAAAATAGAGGGGAGATAGATGAAAATAGGAAAATCTAGAGGAAGTTAGTTTGTTTTATTCTTCTTTCTTTATTAAAAGATGTTCTTTGGTATTGTATAAATTGCTACTCATTTTAAATTTTTTATAGAACTTCTTCAATGATTTAGGTGATTAGCTCCGAATCTTTTGATTTCATTTCTTATCACTTTATATGACTACAATGGTAAATGTCCCAGTTACTGGATGCAGTGTTATGCGACTTTATGCCTTGTTGAAATTTAGTTTTTGGTTCATCAAGTAACAAACTTGTTCCTGGCTTGCATTATTCATCTGTTATTATTGGTCTTAATCATCTTGTTTCTTTGTTTCAGGTAGACATGATTGTCTTGACAGATGGTAGTCGTATTCTTGGGTTAGGCGACCTTGGAGTTCAAGGCATTGGAATACCTATAGGAAAACTTGATATGTATGTTGCAGCTGCTGGTATCAATCCACAAAAAGTATGTGTTTCTTTTCCCTTACATTATTTATGTATCTTTAATTTCCCATCAACTTGTGTGCTCTGCATGATTTTTAATTTATTTATTACAAATTTAAAATGATTGGTTTTGCTTAATATGTTTAAATTTTTTTATTCATTTTTAACTCAACTTGGTAAAGGCCGGTAACTCTTGTTTAACTTATGCTGTATGCTTATTTCAAACTGTGGCAGATACTTCCAGTCATGCTAGATGTTGGCACAAACAATCAAAAGCTACTTGATGATCGCCTTTGTGAGTAAAATTCATCCTGTTAAAAATTTGTTTGCTTGTTTCTATTGTTGTATTGTCTCATCTTTCATTTTCTGGGGACATATTTGCTTTATAAATTGAGGAAGATTTCATGTTTTTCAGCATTAGATTACGTGGTTGCATTTAAATAGTAAATAAATAATGGTTCTGTCATTGTTGTTGGTTAGGACTTAGTACATCTGTCTAACTTCTGCTCCAAGAACTTTGATGTATTGGAGTGGGAATTATTCAGTTACTTTGACATTTTTGGTCTCTTGAGCATGCAGCAAACAAACATGTTAATTCCTCCTTGTTTACAGAATGAAAGTTACGGTATTCTAACATGATTTTCATGTAACAGATTTAGGACTTCGACAACCTAGGTTGGAAGGTGAAGAGTATCTGGCGATTGTGGATGAATTCATGGAAGCTGTTCACGCACGATGGCCTAAGGCTATTGTGCAGGTTTGTAGTTCTTTTAGAAAATGTTGGTCTTGATGTTTAATTAGTATTTGGCTGATAATGACTAATTTTATCAGTTTGAGGATTTCCAAATGAAGTGGGCTTTTGAAACCCTAGAAAGATATCGCCACAGTTTTTGCATGTTTAATGATGATATACAGGTGATAAAGCGATATATTTTGTTAATGTTGAAAATGTTCAAGCAGTTAAATAATGCACTGTGTTCTTGAAGTAACTATTAAAATGTTGATTTCCCATCATATTTACTGTTCAATAGGGCACAGCTGGTGTTGCACTTGCTGGACTACTGGGAACTGTAAGAGCCCAAGGTCGACCGTTGTCTGATTTTGTGAAACAAAAGATAGTTATGGTTGGAGCTGGCAGGTAATCGTAAAACCAATTGTGATGTAATCCTTATTTGTGTCCTTTTTGTTTAATTGTTCTATCACACTCCTTGTTACCACTGCTTTCTGCCTAACATGGCTGCCAAAATACTGTCTTGTTATGCCTTACATGATTTTTTTTTCTGACTTGCAGCGCAGGGCTTGGGGTTCTTAACATGGCTGTCCAGGCAGTTTCAAGGATGTCAGGGTGCAGTGAAACCGATGCTAAACGTCAATTTTACTTAATTGATAAAGATGTATGCTTTCAATGTCTTTACTTGCACAGTTTGTTTTGTTAGTGCTTCAAGTTGCAGCATCCAAGCCATAATCATCATGGTTCTATATATTGTTGTAATCCAAATATTCTGTCTTCATTTATAATTTTGATGGCATGATAAATATATGCTCTTTCTGTCGTTGATATGATACATATTTAAGTTGGTAAGTAATGACGTAATTCCCAAATTCAGGGTCTTATCACGACAGAAAGGAGTAATATAGATGCAGCTGCAGTTCCATTTGCTAAGAATCCAAGAGATCTTGAAGGGCTCTCAGAGGGTGCTAGTATCATTGAAGTGGTAATGTTACTGAATTTGTTTGAGGAAAACTCCATTTCCTTTAGTATGTTATTTATGGACAAAACTAACTATGATATTGTAAACAAATATGTTTATATAAGAAGACACTTATATAATGCTAATCTAAATACATGGATACTTATTCATCTGCCTGTTTTAATTATTGATGCCAATTATCTTTAGGTTAAGAAGGTTAAGCCACATGTGCTGCTTGGATTGTCTGGGGTTGGTGGTGTTTTTAATGAGCAGGTTATTACCTTTTATAATACCGTTTTGACAATGTCTTCTTCCTCAGTGAATTATATTCAACAATTAAATGCAATAGACATATTTGAAAGTGTTTTGTTTAGACACCTTTGGACTTTGCGTCATGCATTTTACAGTAATTGGGTTTCTTTATATTAATGGTTGGGATTCAACTCAGGTTCTTAAGGCAATGAGAGAATCTGCTTCAACAAAACCTGCTATCTTTGCCATGTCTAATCCCACTATGAAAGGTTTTTTTGTACAAGGCTTATTCAGCATTCACAGTTGCTTGATAATGTCCATGTTTCTCATTTTGATATTTTTTGTTGTTATTTTTACAGCTGAATGTACTGCTATCGATGCATTTAAACATGCTGGAGAAGACATAGTGTTCGCAAGTGGAAGCCCTTTTGATAATGTAGATCTTGGTAATTACCTCTTAATAAGTTTTTTTGGCTTCGAAGTAGACGTGGAGATATATAGGATATGCACTTTGTTGGTTCAAAGTTTGGTTGATTTGTTCAGTATCATATTTTACCTTTAAATTAATTTTTGTGCAGGAAATGGAAGAGTTGGCTATGTAAATCAAGCCAACAACATGTACCTGTTCCCAGGGTAGGGGTGGGCTTATATATTTTCATGAATCATGCCTCTGATAGTAATTTTCGGGGTAATTATTATTGTAACCTTCCATTTCAGGATTGGCTTGGGATCACTTCTGTCTGGTGCTCATCATATAACAGATGGAATGTTGCAGGCAGCATCCGAATGGTATACTCTCGCCCCAGTGGTAGTTTAGAAAACTATCCTGTTTAATGTTTGTAGAACTTGGTATAAGGCATCGAAATTGAGCACCGAGTTTCTAACCTTCTCTTACGTGTTTTCAAATCATTTTGTATGAAAAGCTTATTGATATTTTTATTTTTGAGATCAATTATGCATTTTGACTACCCTTTTGATGAGATGCCACCCAACGCCTTTTAAATATATTACTAACATCCTGTCATCCTCACAGCCTTGCTTCATACATGACAGAGGAAGATATCAAAAAAGGAATCTTGTATCCATGCATTGATAGGTATTGTTTCTTTGATTGTGATCATTTGATTTATCATTTATCCAAGTCTGGTATCATGTAACACTACAACGTTTGGAAACAAAACTATGTTTTATTATATTTTTGAAGAAAATGTTTACTCAAATTTTTAAAAGAAACAATGGTGTTTGCATGGATAATGAATGTATATGATTGTGTGTGGAAGCTAACAAATTACTTCTACTTTTGCACTGCAGTATACGACATGTTACAGCAGAGGTTGGGGCTGCTGTGCTACGTGCAGCAATTGCTGAAGGGATGGCTGACGGACACGGGGGTATTGGGTCCAAAGAATTTGAACATATGTCAAAAGTATGGAAACTTTCAGATTATTCACCAATCATGCATTGCATATTCTTGTTTAGTGGACTGGTATAATGTGTATCCAATCAGGGGAGTGTGAACCAAACAAGATTAGAAACAGTCCATTGCCAAATTGACCAAATCACTTATTTTATGCTATATATGGTTCTTATATGTCAGTGCTACCCTGGTTTTACTGATATTCTGCTGCTGCTAACTCATTGTTGTTTGCTTTGGCTGCATTGCAGGAGGATACTGTGGAGTATGTCCGAAGAAATATGTGGTACCCTGAGTATTCTCCCCTTGTTCATGAAAAATGAACTTTCTGTGATGGCCTTGCATTATTCATATCTCAAAGTGTGTTATCCAAGCCAAGTACTATTTTTGGTTTTGAATCACCGCAAGCAATTCATGATTGACAAGGTTTAGAGAGTTGAAGGTCGATGTAACGACAAGGGAAAACAAATGTGTTTATTTATTGGAGCCGTAAATGTTGATGTAATGACGTTTTGATTTAATATTTCTTGATTTTTTTCTTTGGGAAGCTCATCACCACAAGCATTATAGAGTAGACAGTTCTTTAACACCAGAAGAAGAAAAAAAGATAGTTGTTTAGTTCTATTTCTCTGTAATAGTGACTGGTGAGGTGCATTGGGGTGGATCCTTTCATTGTTAACCACTAACGAGTGATTAGAAAACCGTGCAGTACACCGATTCTTGTAACACTAGTATTATTTAAGTTAATAAAAAAAAATCTTCGAAAAATTAACCTATATGTTGAGAATTAAATGTGACTGTGAAAGATGAAATCTCAAATTAATAACGGATTGAGTAAAGAGTAAAGACAATACATGTACCAAAAAAGAAGAGAAAAGACAATACAAATCATTAGTCAAAAATTGCTCGCTAGATTGGAGCCGCCTTAATGGGTGGCATAACTGATCAAGGATTTAAAATTGCTCCATACTCACAGTGAGGAACAAACCCTCAACCCTTGGTTAAAGGAGGATGAACCCCAACCGCTCAACCACACCCTTTGGTTAGAGGAAGAATTTTATAGAGAATAGGATATGGAGAAAAATATAATAATAATAATTAAAAAAAAACACAGAGTGTTTTTATTCAAAATGTTCTTTGTGTTTTACGGGATTAGTCTCTAAAATTTAAATATGTTATGTTTGACGTTGGACAAGCATTGTGACAATTTTTTCTCATATGTTTGATACAAACAAAAAACAATAGCTTTAAAGATTATAAAAATAATCAAATTAAATATTATTTTCATTACACAAATTAAATATTTTTGATAGAATAAAAATATTTATAAAAATAATATCATACGAGCAAAAATGTATCAAGAACAATGAACAATAATACAAACAAATTTATAGGCGGCCAATTTTTTGAGAAATCTATACTTTTAATTATTTATATTTATAATACATTATTCACCCTTTTCTTTACATTCCCTCAAAATTCATTTTGAACATCATTCTTGCTCTGGAGCAAAGGATTTGATAGCAGAAAAAATCCTCTTCTCTTTTTATTTTGCAGTGCAATCTCAGCCTTCTATTTAATTATCATTGCAACTTTAATTTTTTTTATTTAAAGATGTTGACCGGATATCCAATTGCACATGAGAAAATCCAGTTTGATGTGACCTGTTAGTATTACTTCACTGCACGGTAGTACTCTCACTTGATATGGCCTATATATATATATATATATATATATATATAGTCATACTCATATAGTTATGTTAGTAAAAAAAAAGTCATATAATTATGATTAACAATGAGAAAATAAGTAATGAGAGTATTATCCATATAAAATATATCACATATAATATCAGTTAACGTCCAAACACAAAACCTCCCATCATTATTAGTGGTATCAAGAGCCCAAGTTCATACTCAGTCCTATGATAATGATTATGATGAAGACGAAAAGGAAAAATCAAGTTGAAAACAAATGCAATTTGGTTAATAGACAAAAATAAATAACCCACAAGTAAATCGTGTTAACATGAAATATGCTCATATATTATGTAGATACATCATGTGTATATGAAATAATATGTTATGTATTATATGGATATGAAGATAAACAATAACTCATAATCAATAACAATAACTCACAAATACATCTTCTTTAATTGTTTAAAAAAATACATTTAAATATGTGGTGACAACCTGTGTACCCCATAAGATTTGGGGGTATATACCCTCAATCATTATAAAAAGTTTTAAGCGATATAATTTTTTATAAAATATATCGTTCGATTGAAAATTTATATCATATAGATCATTTGTGTAAAATTTCAGACAAATCTAAAATTATTTGATATGTTATCGAGACACATAAAGATTAACGGTGTTTATGAAATCACAGAAACTGTTAATTTTGATGCGTCTCATTAACATATCAAATGATTTTAGATTTGTCTGAAAGTTTACACAAATGATCTATATGATATAAACTTGTAATCCAACGGTGTATTTTATAAAAAATTATATCGGTTAAATTTTTTTTAAGTGATTGGGGGTAAATACCCCCAAATCTTGAGGGGGTAGATAAGAAAAAGCCTAAATATGTTCATGTATTATATAATCAATAACTTATAACCAACGCATGAATGTATCATATATATGAACATGAAGATGTATAGAATAACAACTTTCATGACAACTTACGGTTACAACTCATTTGTATGTGGATGAAGAACAACAAAAATAAACTCAAATCTCAAATTGGATGCATAAAAGATATTCAGTCAAGGATAAATGTTGAAGAAAAAAAAAATCAACTCAAATCTTGGATACAGTACAAAGGATATTCAGTCAAGGGGTGTTAAAAATATTATGCCTAAATATTTTTTTAAGATTTATATTTAAATATATTTTAGATTTATATTGATAATAAGAGTTGAGGGACATATGAGTTAGGTATGGAGAGGTCGGAAGCAATTTATCTTTCCGATATATAAAAAAAACTTTAATAAAAGGATATATTTAAGATATCAATAGGATTTAAGTTTTATATTTTTGTTTAAAATTTTAGAATTTGTTTGTTATTTAAAGATATGTATGATTTTTTTTTAGAGCAAGGGATATGTATGATTTAAAAATAAATATTTGTAGCTTTATATATATAATAACCATACAGTTTTTTTTTTGGTATGGATAATAACCATACTGTTAGGATTTTTTTTTTTTTGATAATGCATACTGTTAGGATTAAAGTAATGAGAAAGTTAGACATTACAATATTCTTCATATAAAATATATCCTATATAATTTTCGGGCACAAACACAAAACTCTCATAGTGGTATACTAAATGTTCTAACTATGGATTTCATTCTCGTTACTTTTGTTTTTTCATAAAAAAATATAATTTGATGACTTTTGTATTTTGAAAATAAGGGAGAAATTTATGTTTGGTTTGGCAGGGTTTGGTAGAATCATTATAACACATAATTTTGTTGAAGTTATAAAAATGTAGTTTTTGACAAATTATAGTGGTTCACCTCAACTCTTACAATTTCACATCAATTAAAAAAAATGACACAAAAATGTGTATTGCTAAATTGCCAGGGTAGTAAAGTGTCACATATGGTCTACGGTAGACTAATACTTAAAAATTGTTTAAAATTACGATTGATCGATGCCACCATTTTATATAGAAATTTAGTTATGCATAATCTTATAAGTTACAAGCAGTGACCTGATCAATGTTGATTCAACAAAAACAAGAGAAAACGAATATAAGTTGGATTTTGAGGCTCCAAAATTCGTTTTTTTGTTTGTTTGTAAAATAACACTGATTAGATCATCTCATTGTAAGGAGCAACAGTTGATTGAGAGCAACTAACTCAAACTTTTGAGGTGGCTGAAATTTGCTTAAGAACAAACTACTATGGTGGTAAGGAAACAACTGAGGCAATTCTTTCCCAAGATTGTTAATGTTTCCTCTCAAGGAAGGTTATTAAAGATACAACCAAAAGTACTAATAATTTTTTTGAATGATTCACCAATTTAGTTTCTGAAATTGTAAGCGTTACCAAAATAATCCCTCTTTTAAGTTAACAGAATTTCAAAATAATTTTAAATATGAAAATTTTCAATCATATTATTAGTTTGTGTTTGGATTGTCGGTGAGTTTGTTAAAATCACGGTGACACTATGATTTTGTTGAAATTATAAAAAATTGCAATGATTTATTGTAATTCTTTTAATCTCACCATTAATTCAAAAATGCACTTAATCTCAATAGAAAAGAATGTGCTTTGCTGATATTTTTACCAACTTGCACTATCAAATAAAGTTAAGGACCCCCAAAATATTAACCTTGAAATTCCAATGACTTCTAATTGCCGTCTAAAATATCCAAATCCAAAAGGAAAATGATCACCTAGGCCAAATATGACCTTGGAATAATGAGTTCATGACAGTAATATTATCATAGTTAATTAATTTTCTTACTCTAATTTCCTTAAGCTATTCTCAGTTGTGAATTTCTCTATAACATTTCAATCTTTCCTTAATCAGTTTTTGTGTAAACGGCAATTGATTCCAATTATACAATTTTTAAAACCATAATAACATGACATTGTAACCAACTAACACAAAATTATATTTTGAAAGGTTTATTCATTTTGATGGTACTATATAAGGGACAAGCTTGTACTAAATAGGTGCTAATTATACAAAAAATTTGAATTCATCAATCACATACGTTTCAATAACTTTAGAAAACTATCACCTCATAATTGTTGCCTAATGGGGGAAGAAGCAAAAAGGTACATTTTTTGGTTTAATTGAAGTCATTTATATACATAAACCTCAAATACTTACCAACACAACCTAACACAAATAATTGATATTTGGGTCATTTAACTACTTGGTCAAGAGTTTGATTTTGCTTATGTGTATGGAAAAATATTTGTTGGGAGAACTCAATTCTTTAAATATATATCAGTTATCTCGAGGGCATGTTAGGCTCTTCAATTGCACGCGGATGATACATTTGATTTTAAAAGTTAAAAACAAATACTTATAACAACATAATTGATTTTTACTTTAATGAAACTTCTTCTTAGGTATGCTGTTGTGACTGGAGCAAACAAGGGAATTGGTTATGGAATATGTAAGAAATTGGCTTCAAGTGGTGTTGTGGTTGTGTTAACAGCTAGAAATGAAGAGAGGGGCTTGGAAGCTGTAGAAAGACTCAAAAAAGATTTTGATCTCTCTGACTTTGTGGTTTTTCATCAGCTTGATGTGGATGATCCTGCTAGTGTTGCAACCTTAGCTTCTTTCATTAAAACCATGTTTGGGAAACTTGATATATTGGTAAGAATTCATAATTGTTTCTTACTTTTAACAACAAACAAAATTAGATGCACTTTTAGTGTAGAAATAATTTTTTTGAAGCATGGACACCAGATACAACAGTGACACTGAAATGTAGACACCAACAATAATTTGAAAAGATCACATGTATCAGTGTCATGTTAGTATCAGACACGCCTTCAACTTAAAGTGCCGGTGTTACATTATTTAGTGACATATACATATCTTGTATGTTGTTACACATATTATTCCCCAAGCTACAAGACATCTTGAAATTGGGTATGAAGGAAAAAGAGTACCTATCCTAACTAAAGAACAAAAAATATAAATTTTCACCATTTTCATATCTATGCAGGTGAATAATGCAGGTGTTGCTGGGGGCAAATTATTAAATGGTGATGCTCTACTTAGAAAGGTTGGTTTGCTTCCATTCCAATTACAAAAAATAATAAACACTTTGTTAAAATTTTATTTGTTACCTCTGATATATGATAGAGGGCTAATAGGTGAATAATACTATATTAATTTATTGTAGAGAAATGGAGCAAATATTCATTGGAAGGAAGTAGGGTATGAAACCTATGATTTAGCTGAAAAATGTTTGAAAACAAACTTTTATGGTGTAGAAAGAGTAACTGAAGCTCTTATTCCCCTTCTCCAGCTATCCACTTCTCCAACAATTGTCAACATTTCTTCTAGACAAGGACTCTTGAAGGTAACAATCAGCTCTTTTATAAATTATAATATTTTTAGAATATGACCATAAATTTCTCGAAAATTGATGTCTCTAGTCTTCTCTTTCATGTTTTTCATCTTGTGCTGATCTCAGTCGTTCATCTATCAATTAATATCATTAACTGCATGTGATAGACTGAGATGAGTGGCTGAGATTGCATAACATTAGTTTGTCAATAGAGAGGATCAAAATCCGAATTTCTCAAGTCTCAATAGTCTGTCAAGTCAGAGATCAGTCGTTGAGTTAATTGAAAGTCTTAGAATTTAACGACTGAGTTCTAGTCAGATGGACTATAGAGACACGGGACGATATTCACTCTAATAATAATGATTATTATGTTTTGATTGTTTCAGAATATATCAAATGAGTGGGCTAGAAAAGTGTTAAGTGACATTGATAACCTAACAAATGAAAAAATAGATGAAGTGCTCAAAGAGTTTGAGAAAGATTACATAAAAGGATCACTAGAAATCAAAGGTTGGCCAACTTTTGCTTCTGCTTATACAATGTCAAAAGCAGCTTTAAATGCTTACACAAGATTAATGGCAAAGAAGTATCCTCATTTTCACATAAACTCTGTCTGTCCTGGCTTTGTGAAGACTGATATTAATCACAATACTGGAGTCTTAAGCATTGATGAAGGTGTTGAAACTCCTTTAATGTTAGCACTTTTGGCTAATAATGCTCCTTCTGGTTGTTTCTTTAATAAGGGTGAAGTAGTATCCTTTTGATCATGTAAATAAAAGTGCTTAATCAGTTTATGAAAGAGACTTGAGTCGTATTAATTAATTAGAAGTCATTCTGGCAAAACTCCGTGAATCTAGCTCAGTTGGTAGGATATTGTACGCTATGTGTAGGGACTGAGGTTCGAATATCAATACGTCAACTTATTCACCTTATAGAGTAGAATTCTAGCCACACTAGGCTACAAGATTAAAAAAATGACATAAAAATGTGTATTGCTATTTCGATATAATAAATGAAATTGTCAAGGTGGTCTACGGTTGACTAATACTTGAAAATTGTTCAAAACTTTGATTAATCAATGCCACCACTTTAAGTAGAATTTATTTTACGTAGATGAAATAACAAATGCATCATAAACACACACACAAAATGAATGAACTGGAGATTAAACTCTAATTATGAATGTTCGGCCTAACAATTTCAACATTTTCTATCAATTGAACTAGAACTTCTGGACAAGTAGAAATTTAGTTCTCCACATTCTTATAGGCAGTGACCTAATCAATGTTGATTTAACAAGAATAGGAGAAAATGAAAATATCCAATGACTTGTAATTGCCGTCTAAAATATCCAAATCCAAAAGGAAAAGGAAAATTATCACCTAAGGCCAAATATGACCTTGGAATAATGACAGTAATATAATCATAGTACATTTAATAATTAATTTTCTTACTCTAATTTCCTTAAGCTATTCTCAGTAGCGATTTTCTCTATGACATTTCAATCTTTCCTTAATCAATATTTATGTAAACGACAATTGATTCCAGTTATAGTACAGTACAATTTTAAAAACCATAATAACATATGACATTGTAAGTTGTAACCAACTAACACACATTTATATTTTAAAAGGTTTCTTCATTTTGATGGTACTATATATATAAGGGACAAGCTTGTAATAAATAGGTGCTAATACAACAAATTTAAATTTATCAATCACATACATTTCAATCACTTTATAAAAACTATCACCTCATAATTCTTGCATAATGGGGGAAGAAGCAAAAAGGTACATTTTTTTTGTTTAATTGAAGTCTTTTTATTCATAAAACCCAAATACTTACCAACATAACGTGACATAAATAGTAGATATTTGAGTCATTTAACCATTTGGTCAAGAGTTTGATCTTGTTGATGCGTACGAAAAAATATTTATTGGAAGAAATCAACTCCTTAATTAAATATTTGTTACTTCGAGAGGATTAGTCTCTTCAGTTGCACGCATATGATACATTTGATTTAAAAAAAAAACCCAAATACTTTATAACAACATAGTTGATCTTTACTTTAATGAAATTTCTTCTTAGGTATGCTGTTGTAACAGGAGCAAATAAGGGAATTGGTTATGGAATATGTAAGAAATTGGCTTCAAGTGGTGTTGTGGTTGTGTTAACAGCAAGAAATGAAGAGAGAGGCTTGGAAGCTGTAGAAAGACTCAAAAAAGAGTTTGATCTCTCTGACTTTTTTTCATCAGCTTGATGTGGATGATCCTGCTAGTGTTGCAACCTTAGCTTCTTTCATTAAAACCATGTTTGGGAAACTTGATATCTTGGTATGAATTCATGATAGTTTCTAACATTTGGTGTAGAAATAAATGTTTTGAAGCACTGACACAATTATCGACACCAGATACAACAATGACACTGATACGTCGACATCAAGAAGTCTAACATCAGATGTAAGATGACCTAGACATGAGTTTATAAGTAGAGACAATATTCACCTTACAAGTCAGTTTTGTAGGGTTGAGTTAGACCCAACCCAAATTCTAACAATAGTCACATGTGTCAGTGTCGTGTTAGTCCAGAGCTACGTAGTGTTTTACATTACATAGTAAATTATGCATAGTAAATTATTGTCACATTACATAGACCCAACCCAAATTCTATTGTTTAATGATAATTATTGTCACATTACATAGTAAATTATGCATCTTGTATGTTGTCATTGTCACACATTATTCACCAAGCTACAAAAAATCTTGAAATTAGGTATGAAGCAAAAAGAGTACCTACCCTAACTAAAGAACAAAAATAAATTCACCATTTTTATATCTATGCAGGTGAATAATGCAGGTGTTGCTGGGGGCAAAATATTAAATGGTGATGCTCTAGTTAGAAAGGTTGGTTTACTTCCCTTCCAATTACAAAAAATAATAATTACTTTGATTAAAAATAATAATATGATAGAGGACTAATAAAAAAAAATACCATATTAATTTATTTGTAGAGATATGGAGCAGATATTGATTGGAAACAAGTAGGCTATGGAACCTATGATTTAGCTGAAAAATGTTTAAAAACAAACTTTTATGGTGTAGAAAGAGTAACTGAAGCTCTTATTCCCCTCCTCCAGCTATCAACTTCTCCAAAAATTGTCAACATTTCCTCTAGAGCAGGACTCTTGAAGGTAACAAATTAGCATATGTTTTTCATTGTACGCTGATCTTAGTCGTTCATCTATCAATAAATATCACTGACTGAATGTGATAGACCGAGATGAGTGGTTAAGATTGTACAACATTATTTTGCTACCAAAGAGAATCCATATCCGAATTTCTCATGTCTTTATAGTCCGTCTGATTAGAGATCGGTCGTTGAGTTAATTAAAATAACGACTGAGTTCTAGTCAGGTGGACTATAGAGACACGAGACGATCCTAAGTCTCAATAATTGTGATATGTTATTACTATTATTTGAATTTTTCAGAATATATCAAATGAGTGGGCTAGAAAAGTGTTTAGTGACATTGAAAACCTAACAAAGGAAAAAATAGATGAAGTGCTCAAAGAGTTTGAGAAAGATTACATAAAAGGATCACTAGAGATCAAAGATTGGCCAACTTTTGCTCCTGCTTATACAATGTCAAAAGCAGCTTTAAATGCTTACACAAGAATAATGGCCAAGAAATATCCTCATTTTCACATAAACTGTGTTTGTCCTGGCTTTGTGAAGACTGATATTAATCACAATACTGGAGACTTGAGCATTGATGAAGGTGTTGAAACTCCATTAATGTTAGCACTTTTGCCAAATAATGCTCCTTCTGGTTGTTTCTTTAATAAGGGTGAAGTAATATCCTTTTGATCATGTAAATAAAAGTGCTTAATCAGTTTGTGCAAGACATACACTTAGTGATATTAATTAATTAGAAGTCATTTCCAACAAAACTTATGCCAAATGGTGTACCCTTTCTTGTCTTTGTTCTTTTAATAGGAATAATAATAAGTTGCCATGATTCTAGCTCAAAATATTAAGTTTGTTTGAGTGTGCATTTATCAAACAATAATAATTTGTTGAAATAATCTTCATTTTAATGAGTTTGAATTGATGTGATTTATGTGCTAAGGCTTTTTGGTTTTCACTCTCTTTGGCTCTTAAGGGAAGGGGTCCTAGTAGTCTAGAGTTCGACCGTGAAGTAAGTAAAGTCTGGCAAAAAATTTATTCCACTCTTAAATTGAAACTGGGTTCTCTCAAAATCCGTCCTTATGTGTGAAGGTTTTACTCTAATAGTAAGCTTAATGTGATCTTATAAAAAACGATGAGACATAATCTATTCTTCATGATTTGAGAGTATTTATTTTACTGAACCACTAAAAATAATTTTTAGACTCAATTTTATTGTTTAATTCGTTTTTATAAGAATGTATCGAAATATAAATAATTTTACATTAACTTTGTCTAGCTATAATCAAAGATATATTTTACTACTAAAATCAAGTTTGATCAAGACAAAATCAATTTTTATTTCCAGCAATTATGAGCTAAGTGATTGTGAATTTCCACTTGAATAAAAAAAATGAATTTCCACTTATTGTAAGAAAACTTGGGCCTAGTGTGTGAACTAAGACAATGAAGTGAAGTTGCTAACAAGTTACTTTTCTACTTAAAGCCAAAAGTAGTGTAACTGCTTATTACTGCATCATGATTCATTGAAACTTCCCCTTTGGCCTAATGCACGCAACATTTAGCTTTTGAAAATCCTTCAAAAACTTTTCCTTACCTCAATAATTGTACTTGCCAAACATGCCTCTAACTCTAAGTCTAGGATAATAACAAGCTCTTTCCCAATTTAGTAATTTTGTTTGAATTTATTCTCTTTTCTTTGTTATTCTTCAAAGTTACTAATAGTTCGTTAACTATTAAATATAGATTTGGACGCAAATATCAAATATGACACACGCAAGAACATTGTGACACAATTCATGTTTAAAATATAGAACATTTAGACGTCACACGTTATTTATTTACGTGTCTGTGTGGGTAGTTAACGATAACGTGTCAAATGGTTAAGTTAAGAATTAAAATTACTATAATAACCTTCTAAAAATAAAGTTATGATAATGATAAGAACGAATTAACTCTAGGATAATGAGGTATTTGAGAAGTTTCAGTCTAATCTCTTGACGCATGTTCAAGACGTGTCTATTATGTATTTGAAAAGTTTCGACATAGCCTCCCACAGTCCCACGCATATAAGGTGTGTCTAAGAAGTTTTGTTGTCTAAAATTGGAGAATTGTTACTTTTTGTAAAAGATAATAAATTTTGTGACCTTTTATTTGGATATAATTTTATTGTAATTTGTATATATTTGGTATGAATTCAGGAATTTTTCTTTGCATAAAAAACAAAAATATCCACTTTTTACTTCATGCAGAGGTTTCAACTCTTCTTAAAGATGCAAAATCAAGCCATGTAAAATTTATTGATGTAGATAGACTATAAAGTACAGACATCAGACAACAATACAAATATTGACATGTCGACACATAAAAATTTAGGAAATTAACATATGTTTTTTTTTTGACTCAAGGAAAATAACATATATTATTATAATCTTAATTGTCGGAGTTAAATACCGACATATATCCTATATCATGACAATCTAATTTGAAAAGTGTCATTGTTTCATAGGTTGTCGAGAAGATATATCCAAGTTAAATAAAAGTTAGAAAATGCACAATCCTCTTCAAATATTAACCTTTAAAAATGACACGCTCATGTTCATATTTTTTATATTGTATCTCCCCATCGATAATGCTTTGTCTAACATGAAATAATTAAACAAGTGATGCACGGTGTATAAATTGTGAATAACACTATAACGAATATAAATTTTATAAAATTAATGTTGAAATGAAAGGTTATTTTATATAAATTATTTATAAATTTAAAATTATATAATGTATAATTGAGAACCATCAAAATTAATAATTTATTTTTTTCTTACAAAGATTAATAATTTATGAGTTTTTTTTTTTGATGTAGAGTTTATATTAAATACCATTAATTTTTTTTTACCAATAATACTGTTAATTTTGATGGACTTAATTTATGGGAGTAGTTATGATGCATAAGCTTTTTCCTTATGCACCGTGCATAAACAATGAAAATTGTTTAATACACCTTCCAAATTTCTAGTGCACCCCCAGCCAAATTGCTTAGTGCACCCCCCAAATTTCTTGCGCACCCCCAATTTGGGGGGTGTGTTAGAAATTTAGGGGGTGCACTAAGCAATATAGTTGGAGGTGTATTAGAAATTTAGGGGGTGCACTAAGCAATATGAAATATTTATGCACGGTGCATAAGCATAAGCATGATTTATGCACGATAACTTGTGCCCTTAATTTATGAGTTTTTTTTACCATTATTAAAATTTATATAAATCAAGATAAATTTTATAAAAATTATAGAAGACTTGATTAACTATTTCACTAGCTTGAAAATCACCTTTTAAAGGTGAATAAGTGGGCATACCGGGTTTGAATCTCGTCCCTACACAAATGTGCACAATGTCCAACTAATTGAGCTAAGCTCATGGGACGAGTGTTTCTTACGTTAGAACTTAGAAGTCACACACAAACAAATTTGTAAAAAAATTCTCCGAATATCCTAAAACTTTCACGTGTTTTTCCACTTGAATTGAATCTTCTCTTCCACTGTTTCTTTTCTTTCACACACAGATCTCACTCTATATAAACCCCATTCAAGATCCCATTTTCTTCAATCTCATTTCCACACTCTCCTCCCAAGTAATTCTCCTAAATTCTATTTCTTCATTTCCATCGCTTCATTATTCAAAAGTTTCAATCTTTTCCCCAATTTGCATAATTCAACAACTGGGTTATATTTCTTTGCTAAAGGGTGTCTTCAAATTTCTCAAAATATTCAATTTTCTTTGTTACCCAACTTCTACATTTTCTTATACTATTCACAAAGTTCAACTTTTTTATGCTTTTAATATTTTATGTACTTGTTCATTCTGAATTTTTTTTCTTTCTTGGTTGTTTGATGAAGCAAAATGCTTTATGGGTGTTTTTTTATTTTCAAGTAAGAACATATTTTTGCTTGAAATTTGATGAAAAGGTTTAAATTTTTTTGCAGGTTTGAGTGCTTGATTGATTAACAAGTTATAATGGCTGCCCTTAAACCTGGTGTGATTGCTTTGTTTGATGTTGATGGGACTCTTACTGCTCCTAGGAAGGTAATTGATTCTTTTTGAGATAATGTTATTTTGTTGCAATCAATGTAGTAGCGGCGATTTTATATGGTTCATACTTCTTATCAGATCTATTGTTTGTTAAGCAGTATTTTCTGTAGCAGAATTTGAACAAATCGCTATCATTTTGCGATATGCTATTTAGTAGAAAGTATTGTTAAATAATGGTTATAGATATTAGATAGTAGTATGATGGAATTTGAATAAACTGTTATTTTCCGCGTCCCCAATTGGCAAAATTGTTGTTAAGTCACCTGATGTTACTCATCATAAAATGCTGTGATTTCTCCTTGTTGAGCAAAACTAGAAAATGTGGATTTACTATTTTTAATTGTTTGGATTTTGAACACATCTATTTACTGTTGCTTACTCAATTGCTAGGGTGCTACTCCAGAGATGTTAAAATTCATTCAAGAACTACGAAAGGTATGTTATTCGGAAAAAAATTTCTTCTTATATTACATGTATTTCATTTGTTGATGTCTTTTGTCTCCAACTTCCATCCACCCCATAATGCATATACATGTTCTTAATTTTTTTTCCTGCTGTTTATGTTGTTGAATCTGGCCTTGTTTGGTCACACAGATTGTAACAGTTGGAGTTGTTGGGGGTTCTGATCTTGTAAAGATATCTGAGCAACTTGGCCAGACAGGTTAGCTATAAGTAGCTCTTTGGTTTCTAATGCTGCGGTGTATAAAACATGTGTATCGAGCCACTTTGTTAAATTTGATTTTGGTCTTTATTTTCATTACTAGTTATTTCCATCTTATGTTTCTTTTTTCTCAATCTTATTTGTTGTATTCTGAACTCCAAAATTGAATGAAATTATCTGTGCTAATCTAAGCTGATAATTATTGCTATGTTTCTCTTTTACATTCCCTTTTTTCTTCTTCCTTTCTGATCTTTGAAAAGACATAAATCTTATCTTGAATTTTGAAATTGCTGTTGCAGTTACCAATGACTATGATTATGTATTTTCTGAGAATGGTCTTGTGGCTCATAAGCAAGGAAAACTCATTGGAACTCAGGTACCCAACACAAGCTCAATCCTTCATAAAATTAATCAATTTGCCTTGACCAGGGATCTATTTTAGTAGATTTCTGTTATTCGCTATGTTGAACACAACTAGTGGAACCATGCTGTGACTTGTAACTGAAGCAGTCATTATAAAAACTTTTATAAAGGCATTTTCTTATGTATATAAATGAAATTATAGCGTTAACTCCTATATAAATGAAATTATAGCGTAAATATTTTGTCTAGAAGTCATGATGAGTTGTGAATTTCCTTCTTTTCAGAGTATGAAGACGTTTGTTGGGGACGAAAAGCTCAAGGTAAGGCCTATATTTCCATTTCTTTTCAAGACATCTTATTTTGAAGATATGTCAATAAAGGAGACTATACTTTAAATAATGTGTTAATATATAAAAAGACACTTTCTATCAACAAACTTCCTGTTAAATATCATGATTAATCAATAATGACAGAGGGTATTTTGCAGGAATTTATTAATTTTACCCTTCATTACATTGCTGACTTGGATATCCCTATTAAGAGGTTAGTGATATTCAGCGTATAATCACATTGTTATAGTAAACTGTTTAATCCTAATCGATTTAAGAATATTTTCAGGGGAACATTTATAGAGTTCCGTAGTGGGATGCTGAATGTGTCACCAATTGGACGAAACTGTAGCCAAGAAGAAAGAGATGAATTTGAGAAGTATGACAAGGTGGTTATTTTTTCTTTTACCATTTCACAAGAACTCTTTAATAATTTGAAATGCTAAGGGTATACTTTTATCCTGAAAATTTTCAATATGAGATTTCAGGTTCAGAACATTCGCTCAACAATGGTTTCTATACTTCGTGAGAAGTTTGCTCATCTTAACTTGACATTTTCCATTGGAGGGCAGATAAGCTTTGATGTAAGTGATGATCTTCATAATGATATGGCAAATTTATTTTTTTGGTTGGTGATAGGACAGCAGATCTCAATTTAAATATGTGTACTCTACAGGTTTTCCCTCAAGGTTGGGACAAAACATACTGCTTGAGATACCTTGATGGTTTCAATGAAATCCACTTTTTTGGTGACAAAACTTACGAGGTTAGTCCATAAGTTTATTTTGCAGTACTTGTTTGAACTGTCAACTATGAAATCAACATTTTGTTACATTTTCTACCTCCCTGCATTTGAATGCAAGCAAAAAAAATTATTTTATAGAGTCGTTATATTTGCTTGTCTTTCATCCACTAGTTTGACATACAATCATTTTCATGAAAATCGTGCAAATGAATTGGAGCGGAAACTGTTTATAATGAGAATATGTGTGGCGATTTAATTTAGTTACTGCACTTTTTTATATTTAAACGTGCACTCTTCATTTTAGAGGAGAGACTTTGAAGATAATTAATAACATAATGATGAAATATCAGCTCTAAAACTTTTGTTGGTTTAGGACAATTCCTCACTTTGCAAGACATTTATCATTTTTATTTTTCTGCTTGATTTCTAGCTTCGTTAACCATTGTATAGAGATAGTAGCCGCAATAAATTAACTAATTACCTAAACTTTTTTCATTTTCACTGAGCAGGGTGGAAATGACCATGAAATCTATGAATCTGAACGGACTATTGGTCACACAGGTAAAAAATCAAATGAATACAAGTTAAGACTTTTGCAACTCTAAATTGGTCACATATGGAGCAGCTCTAAATTGTATCATCATATGGGGAAGCTTTTGATTTCTTTGCAATAGATAAACTAAAAACCAAATGAATGGAAGTTAAAAACTGTTGTCCATGCAAACCTTACGCATTAATATTGATTGTTTTTTCAGTTACCAGCCCTGAAGATACCATAAAGCAGTGTAAATCTCTGTTCCTGGGAAATTAAGATTTTCGCAGCAGCATGTCATTACTGATACTGAAACATCATGGAGCAATATTTGACAGAGAAGATCACAGGCTTCAAATATAATTTGTGATTGTATTTTTATCATATTTTTTTGAGGCAATTGTATTTGTATAATAGTACTTCACATTTTGGATTCAATAAGAAGCTTATCATTCAATTAAATTTGATCTCAATGCAGTAAATTTAATCAATAAGAAACTTTTCCATTTTTGGGCATACAATTAATTTTATTTAACTTGTATCATCATTCATGAAAATGACTGAATTTTAGTTTCATGAGGAAAGTTTTGATGTCTAAGAACCAAATCAATACAAGTTAAGACTTTTGCAACAACGTACCATTGTGAGAACAACATGGTTTACAGACTGTGTTGTTAGAACTTAACATTTGGGATTTAATAATAAGCTCGTCATTCAATTAGATTTGATCTTGAGTCAATAATTTGATACTTCTCATAATACATATTCAGATTTCTGCAATTAGAATATCTCGCATTGCCACAATCAAGAAATATAGATCGTTAGATCAAGAGTGTCGAATCCATATTGATACTGTGAGTTGGTGTTAGCGGCCAACACTCGGTGGGAATTAGTCCCATATCGGATAGATAGGATTCTTGATAAGAGTTTATAAAAAGGGAGCACTCCTCACCTTACAAGCCGGTTTTGTAAGGATGAGTTAGGCCTCGATATTCGTGACAGGAAACATATAGTTGTGCACACACGTTTTTCTTTATAACCCAAGAGCATGAAAGAAAAACAAATGAGCAAGACCTACACTTGGACACACTTGCACTCAGAAACATGACAAGCCAAAGTAACTAGATCAATAAGCTTTTTGAGTAATAAATTCTTCATTAAATTAAAACCTTTTGCCACAAACACATCTACTTAGAGCTCTAATATACCTAAATAGTAATGAGTTGTGTACTCTCAAGTACACATGGAGGGGGGTGTTTTATAACATCATCCGTGAAATATTGTTCTTTTCCCCTACTTTTTATCAAAGTAGCACAAAATCATAAAGGCAAAATCCAAGACTCCCCTAAACAAAAATTGATGGCTCATAATGATACACATCCTTTCGTTAGATTACTCAAAACTGTTTATTCTCTTTGCAGAACTGAGTGTATTTTGCAGAAGCATTGCAATGGTCATTGGACCAACTCCTCCAGGAACAGGTGTAACAGCAGAGGCAACTTTTATGGCTTCTTCATAACAAACATCTCCAACCAATTTATAACCTCGGGGGCTACTTGGATCCTGTCACAAACACACAAAAAGGCAATGGTAAAACAACCTTCATATCAAAATTTAAGCATCAAATATGAAATTTGTTCATCCTACAAACACTGCCGAGAGAGAGCCTAACAGCATACAATAAACAAGACCTTGAAATAAATCTACTCACATCTACTGGGTTGATTCCGACATCAATAATGACTGCACCAGGTTTTATCCAGTTTCCCCTAACCATGTTTGGTTGTCCAACAGCAGCGATGATGATATCTGCCTGTCTTATGATCTCTTCAGGGTTACTGGTCCTGGAATGGACAACACTGACAGTAGCATCTTCTCTCTGGTAACATAAGAGACATATAAAGGAATGAGTGGAAATGTATTTGTTTGAAGCAAAAGGAAAGGAGAAAACATTCATACTCAAATAAAACTAGTTTTGAACTACTAACAAAAGTTTACTAAGTTTGGCACATTGAAATATTACTTGTAGCAAGAGAGCAGCTGGCATTCCGACGATATTACTCCGACCGATCACAACAGCCCTCTTTCCTTTAATAGAAATGCCATATCTGTGGAGTAGTTCAATGCATCCCTTAGGTGTACACGGAACAAACAGGGGTTCTCTACCTCGCATAGCAAGTCGGCCAATATTCAATGGATGAAAACCATCTACATCCTTCTCGATTCTAACAGCATTCAACACATTTTGTTCATTCATATGCTGTCACAAGACCAATGAAAATTAATCAAACTTTAGAATATGAATTAAAGTTAGTGTAGGTGGCAGTAAACTTGTTACATTCATAAGTTATTGTTGAGAATCTCATTTCTCATATTGTATTTCTTCTAACTGTATTATATTTTTCTGTTATTAAATGGTCTCCTTTATGCATGCTTCTCGTGCACTTTGTTTTTTCATCTTTTTTCCAATATAAATAGAGTTTGATTACTTTTTTTGATTACTTTTTTGCCTAATCTGATGTTCCTTTTTATCCTGCATTTTTAAAATACAATCTGAGTGTCCAATCCGATTATAATCAATTGCTCTCAACTGTGTTTGTTATAATGCATATCAGTGTATGATACAGTAATCTAATAAAGTTAGCATAGGTCAGAAGTTAGAAACTAGCCTTTTGAAAGGTTCACTCTGTCATGCCAAGTATAATCAATGTTGAGAAAATTGAGATTCTACCTAGGATCGAGAGGAGGTTCAGAGATCGTAACTCGAGGATCGTATCACAGATCACATGATCCTAACATAGCGCAAAATTGTACTTACATGCCTAAAAGACATGGCCTAAAAAGTGTTCATAAGTGGGAGGGATCCTTCATTTTAAAAGTTGGCTAAGTGGGGTTGAGTTAGGCCTAACTCAAGTTCTAATATGGTACTAGAGCCTATCTAATATATATTGGGTCACTCAAGAGTCGAGTCACCCTCGAATGAGATATAACCTGAAAGGTGTTTGTAAGTGGGAGAAATATCTTACCTTACAAGTCAGTTTTGTGAGGATGAGTTAAACCCCACTTAAATTCTAATATGGTATCAAACAATCATAACTTGTCTAAGATCAGTTGAGCAACCCATTATTAGGCCACTAAGGTTGCGCTTCAGGTGTCTAGTCTTGAGCGTGAGAGGGTGTGTAGAGTCTCACATTGGATAGATACAGCATGAGAAAATGTATATAAATGGGAGACATCACACACCTTACAAGCCAATTTTATGGGGTTGAGTTACACCCAAGAATTTATAAGTCAGAATACTTTTTCCTAGTCAAATAATCTGAATGATTGTATTATTATATACAAATGAATATGTATAACTATATATACAAGGGAAGGGGACCTCAGTGGAATTCCTCAAGTGCAGTAGCAGATTTAATAACAATTAAACAATATACACAATCTCAAGAGGAACACAGACACACACGCAAACTAACAGAGAATAAAGCAAATTAAAAATTCACAATTATAATTACAATTAACAGCCCTAGAAAGAAAATGAAGTTAGAGATTTAGAGTCATACAGATGGTAAAGGTAGTTGAACAAGAATGCCATGAACTGAAGGATCATCGTTGTAGCCTGAAATATAGTTCAAAACTTCTTCTTCTGTGGTATCTGCAGGCAAATTTACTTCCAAGGAATTTATTCCAACAGATTCACAAGCCTTCTTCTTGTTACGCACATAAGTAGCAGAGTCCTTTCTATCTCCAACAAGGATGACAGCTAACCCCGGAATCACACCCACGGCTTCTTTCATCCTGGAGACTTCAATTGCTATCTCATCTCTGATTTGCTTTGCCACTGCTTTTCCATCAATCACCTTAGCAGAAGCTTCAGTAGCACTAGCAGCTGCATACAGCACATGGAAACATAAACATAGGTTAACAATAGACACATGAAAACGAACATGAAACGTGAATACACATATACATATATAGGCACTGAAAAAAATGAGTATAGAGTAACTCATGACTCATGAACCTACAATATGAAACTTACAACCGATGACAACAAGTTAACAACAGGCTAATGGCTAAAAGAACAAAATAACCATTCAAGAAACAAAATCCCTTTCATACAAAAGACATCTTAAACCATCATATAAAAATAAAGGACACCTTAAACCGACGCCAACTGCGGCCAAACCGACATAGATGCAATGTCCCAAAACCACTCATAATTTCAAAACAAAAAAACTTAAGTGCTCCATTTCAAATTTTGGAACAAAGATAATGCATAATTACAGATAGTGCTGTCAAATAGAGACACTATGTAAAAACAAGATAATAGACGCAATTCACAAGACCTACAACAACAAAAAAAGACCCTATTTTGTTCACGTAAAAGTAATAACAATGATAAAAATAACAATACCCAGAAGCTAAAAAGTGAAGAGGAGTTGAGAATAAGAGAAAAGGTGAGAGCTTTATACCGATGGTAACAACACGGGATGACGGGGGAGAGGAGCGGATGGTGAAGAAACGGAGAGAGGCGGGACCCACATGAATGGGGTGGCGGGTGCGGAGGAGAAGGAGAGAAGTGGTTGAAGAAGGAGGATTGAAAATAGAAGAAGCCATTATTACAGTGTGATTGTTCTTCTTCCTCTTGAAACAGTGATTGAGTAGTAATAATACTAATGTATAGGGTTTGGTTAATTGTGCAATGTTTTCTTTTTCTTGTTTTGTTTTTAAGGAACACAAACCACAAACATAAGAATAAGAATGATTCCGCTTGGCACTACAAATTGTGAGATTTTAGTTGTTCTTCAAAAGACATGTATATATTCCTTTTACTTTTCCAAAGATTAATATTGTGTTGTGTACTTGTGTTTGTTCACTGGTTTTTAATAAAGAAAGTGTGGGAGTCTGGAGTTCTAGTTCAACCGATAAAAAATGTCGAAATTATCGAAATTATTATGATGAATTGTTTATGATTAAAGTTCGATTCTGGTCACTTTAATTTGTGTGTGTGAGTTTATGATAGTTTGACAATTTCATCTGTATACCCAAAAAAAAAAGTGTGGGAGGGTTTACCTTCTTTGTTTTCGAATTTGATAGGGTTTGGATAATTAAGACTAATTCAATTATTCAATGAATCTAAGGGTATGTTTGGTTGGGTGAAAAAAAAAATATGAAGGAAAGAAAATACAAAAATAAACAATGTCATTCATCAAAAATTTACTTTTACTTATAGTACCAATTTTTAGTTAAGATAAAAAATTGGATTCCAACCCTATATTTGATCAAGTGTGATTATCCTATTCACTTCATTTCCACATGAACTTGTATTGTATTTTTATATTTTTCATTAATAAAAAATTTTAAAAAATTATAATAGCATCGTTTTAACAATCTGGTTTTTTTAAACAAAAAGTAGGGCGAACGACTTATTTAATACTCGCATTAAAAATAAAAATAAACAAGGGAATATAATTTTAAAATTGTTGAAGGGTTTTTAAATTTAGAGGGCTGAAAATATAACTCTAATACAAATGGAGCAGGTTAAGGGATGAGTTACTAGTATCCCCCCTATTAAAGTTACAACAGCAAGTTCAATAGTCTTTATCCAGTCTTCTGCCTTTTAAAGTCTGGATGTATGTTTGCAGCATTGTATGAATCTAACTTATCAAATTTGGCAATGCAATCTTTCATCCTTTGCAAGACTATTGGCATAGCAACGCCATTGCTTGAGATTTTTTCATTTAGTAGTTTTAGTTTCTCAGCAGCTACTGGATCTTCTGGTCCAGATGAGCTTTCCTCTCTAGAAATGTTTTGTTCCGAAGCAACTGCAAAGTGTACAGTTTAAATAAGGTCAACAAATCAAATACATTGTAGAAAAAAAAACTACATATATTGCATCTTGAGAGAGTTTAATAAAGTGTAACACATATAGATCCAGTCCTAACCACCAAATGGCACAAGATCATTTCCGATACCGATATAGTGAGTCACGGTAACAATAACAGTGGGCAATATGCATACAGAAAAACAAATGCATGCACTTCGATTTAAAAAAAGGTAGCAGGAAAGATGAAAAACACATCAGTGATAGAGGGAATGGAAAACAAGTGGCTAAACATACAATTTGACAAATTATAATCAGTGAGGTCTACCAAATACTTTAAAAACAGAACTTGTTTTCATTTACATGACAATATTCAAAATGCACTTTGATTTTCGAATAAGTTTGAACAATCACTAGTCACTACAAGTAACAACAACAATAACAATCAAAAGTCTTATGTAATTAGATGGGGTCAACTATATATGAACCATCCTTATAGGCACCATACCATTAACAAATTATGCCTAGATGCGAGTTTTAGTTTACAATTGAGAAAAGTTATAAATTGTATCTCATCATCACTCAACTTAATGGAAAGTTTTAAAGTCGGGAAGACAGGTAAGAAATATTGCTTCAGAAAAAACAAAGGGAAAGAACATATTACTTAGAGTTAGAGTACTAACTGATATGCAGGGTTACTTTTAAGAAATGAAAATATAATTCAAATGATAATTTTAGTTTACTTGTCACATAGAAGATTAAAATCATAACAGATAATTTTAAACACAACAATGTATATATGCATTACCAACTCAAGAAACTACAGGCACATAAACCATATGAAATTTAATAAATCCTGAGCATGATAGTATTCTTAGTGAAAATGACAACAAACATATAGATTTCTAGTAACAGTGACAATAAAGGGTTTCCTATAAAGCACAAACACTGACACGGGGACACAAGACACGACGCGGACACTAACACATCGACAGGGATAATTTTTTTGAAAAACTGATATAAATTCAATGTAATTGTAAGTGTCGGTGTCTGACACGACACATGTCCGACACCGGGACACACCTAATCTAAAGAGTGTCGGAGCTTCATAGATATGTTCTAATCTAAAGCCATTCCTATTTGACATCACAATCAACCAAAACATACAATAATTCATGTTCTTAATATGGAGCTATTGCAAGACCAACAACCAGATTTAAGCAATCTAAAACAACAATTTTTGGTTCATCCAATCAAATTTTTTATATTATATTTTTCCAAAACATGAAGAAACAAAAAATTCAATTTTTTGGTGACCCATGAAAGGGAAAAGAAAAAAACCCTAGAAAATAGAAAGGGCTAGTTACTACCTGAAACGAGTTGCGGAAGAAAGGGTCTTTGAGCAGCGAGAACCGAAAGGAAGATGGATTTGAACTGATCCGGAAGAGTTGATCGGTATTCTAGAATCTTCTGCCCCATTTCCTTCAACTCAGACTCTAACCTCTCCAACTCCGAATCCAAATCTTCGCATTCATTGGTTTTCGACGTTTCCGGAACCATATTCGAATTCAAATATTCTGCGTTTTCTGTGTTGAAGTTAAAGAACAACAACGAAGAAAATATTTGAATGGTTCGTCGGAGATTGCAAAGGAATTCCGTTAGGTGATATATGGAAGTGAAGTGAGTGAAGCTATGGAGCGCATGTGTACAAAAACATGCTCCCTCTCTTCCGAATCAATCTTGACATTTATTTTAACCGTATTTTATAAAGTGTTAAAAATGTTTTTGACTTTTATAAATATATTAAATTTTAGTTTTAATCTTTTAAAAAAATTTGTTCGATTTTTAGATTTTATAAAAGTTTTAATTATCATTTTTAATAAAATTTTTAATTTATATTTTGAGTTTATAAGATTAGGGGTAAAAAATAAATTAAACTATAATGGATATATTACGTCAAAAAAATCTAATGGACATATAACTAAAAAAAAATCTAATGAGTAAAAAACCTAAATTCTTTTGTTGTAAAAAAATAACCTTAAATTTTATTGTATTTTGGTCGAGACCAGGGCATCCACCGTCGAATGCAATGACTATTTTCCTCGCTAGATTGGAGGTGATTTTTTTATGTGATAGGACAGATGGCGCAGAGATTTAAAGTTGCACCAAACATAAAAAATTTGAACCAAAAAAATTGATAAGTTGAACCAAACATAAAAAATTAAAAAGTCACCTCTCCCCTCCTCTATAAAACCCTCCAACCAAAAATAGACCCTTAAAATAAGGGACCAAAAAGCTAAATTATAAAATAGGGGATAAAAAGTTCAAAAATATCAAAATAGGATACCAAAAATGCATATTTCAACTTTTTTTTTTATGTTCTACTTTGTATCTGTTTTAATTAATAGTTCTGTTTATTTCTTAGAGATCATGACGATAAATTCACATATGAACTTAACTAAATTGACAATAAATTTTCAGTCTACAGTTTAGATGACAATATGGACTATTATTGCTGCAAAACAATCACAATATCAGACACTTGACCATTCATCATGTAGCTTAACATTCCAAGTGTAGCTTAATGTTCCAATTTTAAGTTAATTTAGTTTTTAGAAAATGTGTATTCCTCTGTTCCACGGAGCTTGTCCGTTCTACAAATCATGTTAGTCTCACGGAGCTTGGATCTCTGAAACTAAAAATCTTGGAATTTTGGGAGTAAAAATAACAAAACGTCTTACATTGTTGACTGCATTCATAAATCGATCATTAATATCAACCACATCTTTGTGATTCATATTGGTTTTGTTCCTCAGCATCAGAGACTTTCTAGATCATCTTTACGAAATATTTATCAACTTGTCTTTCTCAAAAGTCAAAAACTATGGCAGTAATTTTTTTTTAGTTTGGTTATTATATTTTTTAGGTCAAGACTATGGTAGTAATTTTGATTACATAATAATCTAACATTTTTTTTGGTAAGATAATAATTTAACATTAAAATTAATATAAAAAATTAATATAAAAATAAATATGTATATTGGAAAAAAAGTTTAAATTATAGTTGAGAAAAAAGATTTAGATTATAAATATCAATATTGGGAAAAAAAAAAAAGGTTTAAAGAACTAAATAATTAGAATACTAAAATATTGATCTCCGAGATATTACAAAACATTAATTCTCCTTAATAATATAATTAGTAGAAATATAGATACAATTGTAGAAGTTACAAAATAATAGTTCTCCATAATAATATATAAGTAGAAATAAATATCACTACAAAAATTACAAAATACAAGTTTTCGTATTAATATATTTGCACAAATACATTGTCAAAAAAAAATATTTGCACAAATATAGATCCCTAAAGAAATTAGAAAGAAAAAGAGTAGGCCCCATATATATTAGGAAAAAACGTAGGTGCATTTTTGTAAGTATTTTTCGTATATGTGGTTTTTAACATAAAATTTACTTTTTATGATTATAACAAATTTTGTAAAAATCATAGATTTGGTGAAATTATGGCGAGTTAGGATAAAAACCACACGAAAAGCACTTAAGTTTTTCCTATATATTAATGTATGAGTATTGAATAAATATATTTTGGTAGATATTACAAAAAAAAAAAAAAACCTCTTGTTAATATATGATTAAAAACAATATAATAATAAGTCATGTATTATTCACCAACAAAAAAATAAGTCATGTATTAATATATCGATATTCATAAAAACATGTAATAGTATATGACATGACATAAATACATGTCACTGTATAAAATACTCCCTCTCCATCTCGTAAGTTTATTTCAAGTTTTAAGTTGATCTTTCACCTTTTAAACATTTCATATTAATGTATAAGTTAGTTTTTTCCGTCAATTTTATCATTAACACCGTTTTAATTCGACATGTGTTCAAGTGTCCATGTGTCTGTCCACATACGTAAACCGTTTGCCACATGTCACTAAGGGACCAATATGAAATATTTAAAACGTAAGGACCAACTTGAAACCTAAAATAAATATGTACAGGACCAAATGTGTAATTAAACCTATAATTTTTCATAGAAGAAAATTAAAAATATTAATGATTCAAATTACAAATATAAGTCACTTTAAGAAAAAAGTTTGTACCAAAATATAAGTCACTTTACAATACTAATGAAACATTTAATATTATTTTTCTTATGATACCCTTAATTATTTATTACTCTATCTTTTTTTACTTCTTCAATTTATCTTTCTCATACCATTGATGAACGACAATTTTGTAAACTAGCTCAAAATTTCTCTTTTCTATACAACATTAATTACATTTCTTAATTTGTGTGATATGAGTAAAACGACTTATATTTTAGTGTAAAAGTAGAATTCATTAATATTGATATGCGTAAGAGACATTTATTTTAGGAAGTATTATATAACAAACACATATTAATTTCATTAAAAGACGTAAAACATAAAAACATGAGTAATTTAAATAAAAGAAAAATTAAATTATAAATGTGTTATATATATTTTTTCTTTTATTATTCGTGTTTTTGTATATATTTATGTAGATGGTCGAGAATACTTTAAAATTTAAAGTGTATTACCAATGGAAAGAATGTGATCAACCTTCAAAAACTAAATGGGCAAGTTTGGTGGTTTTGGGTTGCGTGGAAGCAACTAGTCTTGAATCATTATTATGACAAATTTTAGTGTTATTGATCACGGCATCGTCACAATTTTAGTGTTGGCAAATCAATTTAATCTCATATATAGACAAATAATTCTTTTTGTCACCTTTCTATGCAAAGGATTACCTTTCTTTCATGAAATTATGATCCCTATCAAAATGGAACTGCAATGCTCTCTTTATAAATATTTTTCCATTTAACTCATCTCGATCACACTTCTACAACCCCTCCTTGTATTTGCAATTGAAATAACACCTCTATTGAATTTGAGAATTGCTTCTTCTGTTAGAAATTAGATCAAGCTTAACTTAATCCAACAATATCGGCTTATAAGTAACACACCCCATCACACCCATCATCGTTGTTACTAAAACCACCAGCCACCTTTCCTTGCTACTCAAGGAAGCTAAGGTGTAGCTAAGGTTAATGTAGTCTTAAAGGTGGCTGATGATTTAGTAACAATGATGTGGTGTAAAATATTGCAGATGAATTTGCTCGTAGATCGGTTAATTTTGGTGTGAGCTTGTAGGTTTTTAGATGAATCTTCTGAGTTTCCGAGATTTTTGTGCAATCGAATTGTACACAAATTACGACTTCTTATCTTCTTTAAACTCAAAATTAAAATCACAAGTTATCAACAATCCTACAACCCCGAATCCAAATAAATTCATGTATCTTGAATTTAATGTCCTTAATAAATTCATAAATCATCACCACCGCAATCATCATCACTCCAAATCCAAATAGTAAAATGTTATGTAGTGACCTTCCGTGGTTACTATTGGTTGCTGCTGTTTATTGTTGTTGCAAGAATCACCATAACCACAAAATTCCTAAATATCCAGAGAATAAATCAAATTAAAACATGCAATGAATTGAAATGATTATGATTGAAGCATAGTGGAAGCATTAGGGTTGAATATATTTTGTGTTGGTGTTGTTGGGGTTTGAAGGAATCATTAAATTCAATATGTGAGTTTATTTGGATTTGGGGTTTTAGGATTGTTGATAATTTGGAATTTTTATTTTTAATAAGGTGAACCTTCTTTGTTTGATTAAAGAATATGATAAAAATTTGTTTAAGGAAGAAGATGAAGATATGAAGAAATTGATGAACATATTCATCAAAATTATGAGTTTTATTTAATTATTTTAAAAAAAGGGTATATATTAAAATTTAAAAATCAGGATTTTTTTAATAAAAAAGTGAGAGAAAAGGGGTTCAAATGTGAATATTATAAAAGATAAAGGATCTAAATAAGAAAAAGAAAAGATAAATGACTAAATTTTTTTTGGATATAGATAAATGACTAAAATATTATAAATAAATAAATAAAACAAGTGACCGAAATATTACAAATAAAAGATAAAGTATCATTACTAAAAAAATATAAAAAAAGTACCAAAATGTTAAAAAAAAAGAAGATAAAAGACCCGCAATGAATTTTTGCCTAAATACATTAATGCAAAAAGGTTATAAGGTGTTTTTGATTTGCTGAAAAATAAGAATAATTTTCCTTCCACCCCAACACTTAACTCTTCACCCCTACAAACAATTTAATATACCTATTTTACCCTTATTATTATTTCACTTCACCCCTGCTTGACTAAAGTGTTTTGGTAGATGAACAAAGTGTTCATTTAATTAAATTTTTGGAACAATTTCAACAGCTTCAACTTCAAGCTTTCTCCAAATATGAGCATCGGTTGAAATGTGTCGTCATCTAGAAGAAGCTTTCCAAATGATGTCCCTAATCTTGATACAGTAGCAAACAAGGATCTTACCCTCGAAAACGACAATTCCCTATGGAAAATTCAACTAAGGATAATCAATAACCATGACTTTCCATCATGATGGGAGAAACTCATTTGAAGCGCTTACTTTTCAAGTATTATGGCATCATAAAATCTTGTAGAACTATCCATAAAACCAGCTGCAAACTGTGCCCCATGAACATAAAAGTAAAAGAAAATCCCATCAAATATGCAACCCAAAGTTGTGGGCATTCAACTGGAAAATGAACAACCCATGTGCTGAGCTTCAAAATTCAAGTGCTCCCAATATTAATTAAATGAACACTCTACCGGAACACTTTATTCAGTTGTTCCGGTTTGAATTTTTGTTGGAACACTTTCCCGGAACACTTATTCAACTGTTCCGGTTTGTAAATTTTAGAATCCAATTTTTAAGTTTTCCGGTTTGAGTAAATGTAAGGGTGAAGTGAAGTGATAAAAAGGGTAAAATGAGAATATTGATTTGTTTGTAGGGGTGGGAGGGAAGTTTTTCGAAAAATAAAGTAGAAGGCTAGACAATTTGTGTTGTAGTCTGTTTGATTTTGTGTCTGTTTTACACATGACATTGAAATTTTTGTAAATTGCTAAATCATAACACAACTCTTTGTCTTCCGTACAAGTTGTCAAAAATATAAAAAATCTTGTGTCTATCAAACATATTATAACATAAAAAATTGTCCATTTTTTAAAAGTTTGTCTTGTGTTATAGTTTTAGTAATTATCTTTTTGACAAAAATATAGTTAACCTTTTTTCCATCAAACATCTTACAACATAAAAAATTGTCCATTCTTTAAGAGTGTGTCTTGTATCATATAGTAATTATCTTCTGCAGATCAAAGAAACACAATATAGGGGTGGAACAAGGGAAAATACATGTTGGACAAAACTTATATGTAGTTCTACATGTACTGTTTTCGAGGATAAGTTTCCATTAAAGGTAAGTCTAGGAAACTCGACACCAACAAAGGGAAGCTAAAACTGCAAAACATGAATAGAGAAGATGAAGAATCAAATGTTAAACTTACTATTGAAGAGTCATGAACTGATATACAACTTGCAAGTATTTAAGAGACTATATAGTTGACCATTGACCTAGCACTCTCAACCGTGTCTTCTTCATCTATTGCAATAATTGCTTATGATTGAAACTCCATGTATAAAGTAAAACATTTGCATTATGAAAGCTAGTCTTTGTGGTGGTTTAACCCACGAACATTCATGAAAAATCATGAAAATATTCATGTCTTTGTATTATTGTGGACTTTGGTATTGGAAAAGATGATGATTGCATCAACATAAGAAACGGGCTGAGGAACAAATTGAAGACTGTGTTGTGTAATTTCTGCAAGGAAAAGCTTTATATTCATGGAGGAGGTGGTGCAGCTGACCGTGGAGAAGAGACAGGGAAGTAAGAGAGAAGAGATGATGTGACTTCATTTTATAGATAAAGAAATTGGAGAATGAAAAAATTACAAAAATGGGACACACTGTCTTTCAAGAAAACCGAGGCGAATAAAACATCGCCAACAGCATATACAACAGTAACAACACAGATATTATTCTTGACAGAATTTTGACATCTTTTGGAGCCAAAATTTTCAGGCTTAAGAGAAAAAGACGACAATGAGACGTGAAACTATTGCATCTGATTCTATCCCGCTATATTTCTGTACATAATTGAACTTACAATCTGCTATACAACCTTTTTCTCACAATTATTTCCCTTTTCTCTAACCATTATTTTCTTCTGCCTTCTACTTTGTATATGTCAGGTAATCTTCATACTGCTAGTGTCCCTTCAGAGACTTGGGTCTCATCTAAATCTATTGAATCTGGGGATTGAGATTTGGATTTGCTCATAATTCTAGTATATCCATAACCAAGAGAACTTCCACTTTCTTCACACAACTGCATAAATAGAACAAGAACAAAATACATTCATTTATACATCAACTATACACGAGTGATTTGAGTATTACATGATTTTGAATTAGTTTGAAAGAGTAAATCTCTAAAACTTAATCTATACTAATAATATCAATTTGATCCTTGATATCATTAGTATTTTAAAATAGTCTCTTAACATTAAAATTGTCCGATCACATTTGTCCTTTTTATCAGTCAATTTAGTCATTGAAAATGTCTAGCAAGGACTAATGTGATTGAGAAATTTAATTTGGAGATAATTCAGAAACACTTTAGCTCCAGGAACCAAGTGGACAAAGCCCTACTATTTCAAGAACTAGATTGGTTATTCAGAATGCATACCTCTGTAAGCTCAGCAAGATGTCGGCATCTAAATTCATTTATAGTCGCTGAAATCTCTGATGCGGGGAGTTTAGCCTAAAAAAATAAAGAATGCTTAAAAGTTGAAAGTCAACCATCTCCATGCTATATTAGTCTCATATATTCAAATAAGCTAGTAACCAAAACATTTTCTTTGAATGCATAGATTCTTACAAGGCCTACATTAAACATCACCTGTCTTGCTCATTTCATTTTTGCTTTTTTCATATTTTTTATGTAAGACAGCTATTGTTGTTCTAGTAAATTATTATGAGAAGGGAAGTTTTCAGCTTACATAACCAATATTTCATCACAAGAAGAAACGATCATGATATTTTATTTCTTAACATGTCATGATTAAATAAACTTAGATCCTCTTCAGCTGTACAGCACATCCAGCCAAATCCACATCATTGAATCAAAATCTTATCATGATCTAATGGTCAAGATTTGAATGCACTGATTGTAGAGGATTCTATTAGAGCATTGGATGAAATTTGATTTACCTGAGCAAGCACAGCAGCTGCTAGTTGAAGGCTTGGTTCTAAGGTCTCTGGGACCACCTGCAAATGACAAAATTCTACAGTAAGCATTCCACTAATAGCTGGTTTTGCTTTTAATTTGCTATAAAAAAGCAAGAATTAAGAGCGTGACTCTTTTCCAACAGTTTTAGAATTTTCCCATATGGCAACTAAAATATGAATACTAGAAATAGGTATGAAAATTTACCGCAGTAGCTCCAGCCTTCTCTAAATTCAATCCATGATCAACATCATGGGCACGAACAAATGTCTTCACATTCGGGAAGTACTTGCTTAGAGCCCAAACTGTTCTATAATTTGCTCCAGGCGTATCTAGAGTTATAGCTGCAGCACATGCCCTTTCAGCCCCGACCTTATGTAGGACCTAGTCATCCATTAAAAAGAAAATCAGATAACAACAAGTTTGTGACACATGTACCCAAGTCATGCATATTACCTCTCGACTGCCGGCATCTCCAAAGTACACAGGGAGATCCAGGGCCCGCCCAACTGCCACTCTATCACTGTTAATATTGGCAAATATGGATAGCAGTTAGTTTATCACCTTCTGTTTCCTATCCAAAATTACACAGTCATCAAGGGAAATTGGAAGATTTATTCCTATAAACCTTTAAACGGGGGCCAAAGGCCTAAATTGAACTCAAACAGGCTTAAAACTAAAGAGTATCTATTATCTAAATTACTCCTATTATAAAAAAAAAAAAAAAAAAATTTAGATATAAAAGTATTAAAAAGTGTTGAAGATATGTGTTTAAGATTAAAAGGATGAGAAAAATAATAAGAATTTTGCATATTATCGATAATAACTTGATACTGACTTGGTGCAAAAGGTTAAAGATGGATGATCCTAATCCTAAATAAATAGGGAAATTGTAATAAACTAATCCCAAGAGATAAAATAAGATACTCTAAGCTTAAAAACCTAGAAATAGACATCAAATCATTCATCCATACACCAATCACAATAAAATGATAGAAAATTCAATTAGGTTGTGTTCTTACCTTCTCACATCTAGTGCAACAAATGGAATAAGTCGCTCAGAAAGTAGTTGCGCAATGATCTGAAAGAAACATAGGTAAACTCCTGCACACTTATGTAAACTACTTAATCAAACCAAAATATAGAGAATATACCTGGCCAACTCGTCCAAATCCACAAATAATGATATGATCTTGCAGATCATCTGTCTGTAAAAGATGACATCCAAAAATAAGTCAACTACTAAATTTTTATGTAAATTCCAAATAAATAAAAAATGTAAATGGCAAAACTACACGGGTAACTGCATCCACTGTATACTAATGGAGTAGAAAACGCAGGAAAAGAAAAACAAGTTTATTGTGTAACTAAAAGAACATAAAACCCAAAACATTCAAGTGGAAGAAACAAGTGTTCCGTATATATAAAAGCACGAAAATTATCAAAATTTCCCTTCAAAACTATCGAAGACATAATTTATGCAACCAAAAACAGTTCAAGTGGAAGACTTCTTATTCCTATAAAACACAGTAAACAATCAACTTGTAAGAATGGTGGGGGTTCAGTTTACCCGTAGTAGAGCCCAATCGTGGACTCTAAGCTATGAAGCACGGACACGTGTAGACCCAAGCATAGACTCTAACATCCGTACAACACGTGTCGGATAACTCAGATGAATGACCACAAAAAAACTTTTTTTTTTTTTGCTTCGACAAAGCAATGACGATCGAAATAGGGAGTTAAGGGTATTGAATTTTATCACATATCTTTTCAATAAAAGAACATAGGTATCGATGTCAGTGTCCAGTGTTTTTTATATTAGCAATGTCAATGTGCATGTGCTGTGTCAGATGTCTATGTGAGTGCTTCATAGATTCTAAGGCTAAAATTTTTTATGACCAAGAAATGTAAGATTTTACCTCACTTTCTACAGGTAATAAACTTCTAACATCATGCTGCTCGAAACGGGAAGCAATCAGCTGGCCTCCTGCAGCTAGCCATGGAGTGATGGCCATTGAAATACCCACAACAAGAAACAGCAAAGAAGATAGCTGGGAAGACATTATGCCCTGCAGAAATGTCGATTAGCAAAAAGTAATAGTCTTTTTACTGATTATCAAAGAAAACTAAACTTCTTAGCAGCTACTAATACACAAATTTTTACACTTACAAAGATGATCAATTATAAAAAAAAAACTAAAGGCAATGTTTGGCACTCTGACCAGCACTTGTCTGGCTTATTATTTTACATTAATATAAAGATCTAGGAGCAATATAGTATTAGTAAAACACAGATTGGTAAGGACAACTGTATTTCAAGAACAAAAACCTGATTAACAGCTTCACCAAAAGCCACAAATGCAAATTCTCCACCAGGAGCAAGAAGAAGACCAGCTCTTAAAGCAGGAATGAGGGAGATCCCAAAAATTTTACCCATCAAAGAAACTAAGATAGTCTTGCCGCATATTAAGAGTGCAAGTGTCCCCGTGACGACAGGGAAGTTTGAAACAAAAAGTTTTGGATCGATTGACATTCCAACCTGAAAAATCACAAAATATAATTGCTATTAATTACACGAACCACATATTGAAATATTATCCAGTGTACTGTTGTCTTTTTCAGAAGAGAACATATAACACAAAATCAACCCTACTCTTTGAGCAAAATTAAAAATTGCATCCTATCCACTGACTACCAGATTGATAGTACAACAGATATGTATGTATCTAGTATCCAGTTATCCACCACTTCCTGTTTCATCTCTAATGCATGATTCCTCAAGTGGTCAATTCATTTCTTTTGACTATTCCTATAAGAACAATTCACATATAGGTAGTTGATGAGATGGTTTTGAATTGCAGTTTTTAACCACAATTACATGTGCAATGTTGCAGTATTGATGGACTCCAGTACTCCACACCACAATTGTTGTCACATCAATAGTAATGGTATGCAACTATTGACATCACAATGAATTTGTAACAATAGTTCAAATTGAAAATGCATGTTTGTCACATGAACAAATAAAATAAAACAACTAATAAATTTGTGAATTTTTATATTCAGCACCGACCGTCATAAAGAAGAGCCCCAAAAGAAGGCCACGGTATGGAGCAATATCAGATTCAACTTGCAAGGAAAATTCAGTTTCTGCCAGTAGTAAACCAGCCAAAAATGCTCCCAATGCCATGGAAAGTCCTGCCTGTTTCAAGAAAAATGGAAAATATGTCAAGGCCAAGTTAATGGACACAAAAATAATGAACTTAAACCTAATGTTCTGAGCATCAGACCAGTAATCAAACCAGGCTATGGTTTAATGGTCTAACTCTAACACAAAGGTGCACGCGCACACACACATTGTTATCAGGCAAAATCCCTGGATTTTGCTCACCCTTAACGATTCAAATCCTGAATAGAATCCTAAAGTATGCAAAATCCCAGTAAAATTGCAAAATCCAAGTAAAATCGCACAGAATCCTAAGTATGCAAAATCCAAGTAGATAGCGCATTAGTGATCTGATGTAGCATCTAGGCTTTAAGTATTTTCATTTAAATTTAAGATTTGGGACTTGGTTGTTTTATGCCTGTTTTAATATTTAGCATCTAGGTTTTGAGTACTTGAACTTTATAATATATATTTAATATTATATAAGAAGAATCCATCGACTTTGGTTGCGATTTTCGATTTTGCTATCTTGCTTTCCCCTTTCGATTCTACAAAATTAATTGAGTAGAATCCATCGATTTTGGTTGCGATTTTATGTTTTGCAGCCTACTATCCTCCTTTGATTTAAAGCAAACTCGCGATTCTAACAACCTTTCCAATTATAGAGGCATGACCCTAGTTCTCTAGTTACAATAATGAAGGCTTGACTAGATTAACTATTGGAGTAGTACACAGGCTTTACTGGAGCAGTTCGCATTGAGCTGGTCCGAACAGTTAATTCAGTTTTCAGAGTAGTGCTTATACCAAACCAAACAGTCAAACCTTGGCTAGCTTTCTCATTTTCTAAATTATTCTAAGATAATAATATTACAGTCAAACAATTTCTTCTATAATGAACAAAAACAATAGAAGAAACTCTTCAGCCAGTCAAAAACCTAAAGAAAGGATGAAAAGGAAAGCAATAGGATAATCACATACCCGGGCAGTAAGAAGACTGGTCCCAAGAATAACAAGAAGTGTATTGGCTGAGAATATTTCAGCATTTTGATTTTCTGCAACTTGCTTGTATATTGGCCGAAGGAGCTGTTAAGAAGAAGAAGATGAAACTCAGTACAAAGGCAACACTATATCTGCAAATGAAGTATCACCATCCAAAGCCTTCCTACTGAACCCCGAAAGAATATCACTTATCCATTGAACCAATTGCTTTTTTATATGTTTTATCATTAGGATCCGGAATGGCTGCAGCATTCAATCTACTAACACAAGGCACAAAAACTATAAAGAAACTTCCATCAGGGCCTCATAGTTCGACCATTATAAACAACTAGGTACATTATTGCAACCGGTTGAATGGCCGCAGCATTCAATCCACTAACACAACGCACAAAAATTATAAAGAAACTTCCATCAGGACCTCATAGTTCAACCGTTATAAACAACTAAGTACATTATTGCAATTGGTTGGTAAGTTCCGTCACACATGATTAGTTTAATATCTAAGGGTGCTTCACAGGGGCATATATAGCATGCGAAACTATAGAATTGATGGTCTAGCTTTATGTGCGATATGCGTGTGCTTTGAAAAGCACTTGAATCAAATAGAATCAAATATTAGTATATGACACAAAAACAAAATAGATACAGCAGTTCATGAGGACAAGAAAAAGTGATATTTCCTTCTTTAAGATTATGTAATAATAACTCAAAGTCGTACTGATGAGACCACACATGTCAATTTTGAAAACCACTTACCAATCGTCCCCCTGCAATTATGGCAGTAATGGCAACTGCTGCCTTTACAGCTGCCAGTCCAAGAGCTTCAGCAATGGCTTGAAAACCAACCTGAAAACAGAGACTGTCTCTTTTATGCATGACAAACTAAATAATTGAATTTTTCATGTCATAAATCTTCTCAGTCTTCAGTGAGGTTTGTGCAACTTAATAATATTAAAAAATCAAAACAGCTAAACTTCAAGACAGCAATATTATCTGCCTATCAGAAATAAGTATTATACAACAAGGGAGTGTCTAGCCTATCAGAAATAAGTATTTTACGACAAGGGAGTGCCTAGAAAAATCTTACCCCTCCTTTGGAAGAATTGGGTGAAATAAGAGGTATGAGTATTAGCAAGACTACGACAGCCAAATCCTGAATAGAAACAAAGAGTAAAACAAGTTTTGGGTCAAAATATTGCAACGCCAATTAAAAAAATATATGAAAGGCATCCAGAGCTAATAAAAAACAGGCGAAATCAGAAATTTTAAATTCACACAACAATTGTCCAGATAGAGCAACAACTTGCAAGATACTTGTTGAGGATCTCGACAGAATCATAATTATTAATCTTTCTTATATTAAGGACCGGAGGGAGTAATTAACAATATTCATATGACTTAAGCAAGACTTTGAGGGTGCAGAGTGGCCCAACACTGCTCTCTAATCTAAGAAATAAACAAATGCACCCTCTTTTTACCCCATCAGCCTACCCTCCTCAATAATTTTTTCCTTTCAGAAAAGGGTAGCAATCACACCTCCTACTTCCAATTGATGTAGCCGCTGCTTCAGCAACCCCCAAAATCTAGAAACCACAGTTCCTCCTTTTTCTCTTCCGCACTTGACGCCCTCTCTCACCCACATGCAACCGCCTCCCCTCTTTTGATTGCTTCTGTTTCATCTTTACCCACAGGATCCAAACTCCCATAGTAGCTAATACAGAAGATATCACAGCGACCACTTCCACTTTTCTCTCACTCTACAGTCACGGCCCAAAAGCACACAAGAAGTTGTGATTTTCATCTAACACCAAAATGTGACTCAAAGAACCCTAGATAGAAGCAACCTGCAGCACCGAGGCGCAACACCATGATAGCACCGCTATTGTACCCTGCTAATAAACTAGTACATAATACAAAATAACATACTAAATAAAAAGCTTGATGGGAAGATATGTAAATGTGCACAGCCATCTACCCCCAACATTCAACAGCAGATGATGATTTTTAGTTTTGCAGTTTAATTCTTGAATCTTGATCATTAGGTAGACCCTTGTTTATCATGTCATAAACCAACTCTCTCATAACATGGTACTGGCATAGAGAATAAGTATGTATGTAAAATGATAGTCTATGCAAACTGAAAAGTGCAATGATATTGATATGATCACTCAAATAACCTATCCTGCAACTATGAGATCCTGTTTAGCTTATCCGGAAGGTACAGGTACAGGCAATGGTATGGGGTATTAAAACAAATACATATGCCAGTCACAAGACAAAGTTCAGCCAGCTATGTTTCACAAGAATTTAATTTTCTGCAAAATTTAGTACATCATTTGACGAGAATTTTCTTTTCAGCATCCAGAAAGATGGGTAAGATGTAAAATTACCTGAAAAAGTAAAACAGAAAATGTAGCTCGCCCATGCCGTGATGTGCTCTCGCCTCTTTCCTGCAACACCTGTAAAACAAGTTCACTGAAACTATTAAAGCATGGCACACTCCCAGGAAAATATATAATATAGATAGAATGTACAGTGTCTTTTCCAATTTGATATCAAGATAGCTTCATTGTATATATTTACTCATCAGTACCTTACAATAAAAGTATAAAAGTATTTGATACAATTTACAAATACAATCATTTAATAACAAATGCAAGCTACAAGAAAATTGTTAGCATTTACTTACAAAGTTACAAAAAATAAATCTTACAATTAATTGTTTTTAAAAGGTTGACGAGAGGTGTAAAATAACATTTTACAATTAACTCTATTAAAAAGGTTAACAAGAATTGTAAAATAAATAGAAACAAAACGCATAGTTTCATGCATGTTAAAAATAAGCCTATATTAATTCTATCTATGTTATGTTCGTAAATGCTATACTTATCTACTTTATATAAAAATTATATTGCTTCTCCCAAGTCATTGGTCGAGATTAAGTTGGCTCTTCAAAGTAGTTAGTGAATATTTACATAGTGATGTGATGTTTTTATTTGATTATTTCTTTCCATGAAACAATTTTTTTTCCAAGAATATGGATTTTCTATTCAATGAAGTTATAGTATCATACAAAAAGGTTAGTCAGCATTAGCCTGAGAGGGAATGTTACATGATAAAAGTATAACTTTTAGGAGTAATATCTAAGTAAAGTATCTTAGGTTATCTTATTCTTAGGACTGGTTTCCATATGATTTAATATTCATTATAATTATAATGCATCGTTTCCTTATTTTATTAGGATATGGAGTCTTGTATATTAATAAATAAGGCTCAGAGTTTAGTTTTTATATCGAGTTAAGATAGACATATATAGATAAAGGATATCAATTCTGGTTGATGTTCCTACTTTCTAGATATGTGTATGTATGTTATTGAACTTGAACAGGTTAAATTGAAATGAATTTTACTGAAACATTGAAAGCCTAATGCCAAAATTATAAACACGATTTTAGCAGAATTCTATTCTTAGGCTGGCCAGGCTAAATGGGTGTTGTTAATCTGGGCATTGATCGCCATGCCAAGAAACGGAAAGCAAAGATATTAAACTGACAAGTGTGTGAAGGTATACCACAAAGTCAGAGATGAAATCCCCTTCAAAAATAAAAAATAATTTATAAGCAGACAGTGATTTGGTTATAAACCTGCAGAACAACAGCAGTGGATGATAAAGCCAGGCCATTCCCGATGACAATAGCAGCAGGGCCAGGTAGGCCACAGATATAATGAGCCACCAAGCCAACAACTGCAGCAGTTGCCAAAACCTGCATTTGTTATAGTTACACATGCTATGAATTGTCAGGTAATACACTACTAGATTATAACAAAAAATAGTTTGAGGTGAACAATAATAACAAGGATGGAAGATGGAGATTCCCAATTACCTGCGCAGAACCTAATCCAAAAACATATTTCTTCATAGAACTGAGCCTTTCAACAGAGAGCTAAAACAACAAAGCAGTTCAAATCTTCAATTTAACTCTTGATTAGTTGATAATGGTGATGTTCAAAGTTAAGGTAGAACAAGAACTTATAGGAAACCCCACCTCCAGGCCAATATTGAATAAAAGGAAAACAACTCCAAATTCAGCTATTGCTTTTGTCGCATGAACATGACGAATGATGGAGAGACCATAAGGTCCAATTAATATACCAGCAGCCAAGTAGCCAAGAACAGGACTACCTAAACATTGTTGCAAGATGGAGATCATAGCATCAGAACAATGAAATGTGAATTTAGGACAAATAATTTTATTATGCACAGTTTTAAAAGAAATTTAACACATCCAGATAATGGTTATAACCTTCTGACAAAAGAACCAATTTACAATTAAAGTAAAAAAAAAACCTTAAATGTAACAGTTTCATATTGTCACAACAAATAGTTTACACAGTCTGACCAAACCAGACAGTCAGAACAGGTAAACCATGAACCAGTCCACTGGTAGGTCTGATAAGGCATCAGAAACTATGGAGTTTGGTGCCTAATCACATTCTTTCTAAAACATCTAGTCCTAGACAAGCAACTTTGTTAATACTATGAATGATGGACTATGTTCAATTCAACACTCAGAAATCATGGAAACCAAAGTTACCTCCAGGGATTTTTTGAAATATTGGCACAAATATAACACTTGCAAGTAATAACCAGAGCATGTCAAAGAGGGAGGCTTCTTCCTCATTCACCTGGGATAAATATTTTACAATGCAGTCAGATAAATTTTATAAAATTGAGCATCAGATTAAGAGAAAAGAATGAAGAAAAGCAAACCTCTTGTTGAGGTAACGATGCAATGATTTTCTTAATTTTCTTGGGGATTTTCTGGAGTTTTCTAAATAGAGGCTTTGCATTAGAAGACAAATCTTCAGCACTGGTCACAATAACATCTGACTGTTGAAGGAGCTGAGCATTTTTCTCTGCTCTATTGGCATAGACGGCAGCTCTGAAATAAAAAAACCCACCATATATTCATTGTATAAAACCATTACATATAAATTTAGTGGCAAGAAGGCACAATATAGTTTCCTTTAAAATTTATTGAGCAACTCAATTAAAGGAGACATATATCATGATATCTGAGATATCCCTCTGTTCCTCGATGTTCTGAATCATATTGATCAGAAATATTAAAAAAGTCATCCTAATATTTAGAAATTTTGTAATAGATAACAATAAAAGAATAAGATATAGGAAAATTATACAGACCCTGCTCCCATTAACAATAACCCAAGAACTAGCTTGGGCAACTGCTTCTTTGCGGACAATATGAGGCCTTGGAAAACTGATGCTGGTGTGGACTCAGCCTCCTCTTCAGGAAAAGAAAAGAACGATGCAGAAAAGAATCGAGATGACTTTTTCAATAAAGCTTTGGGAGCAAATGGTGAACTATCTTTAGTCAAATCTTTCTGTGTTTCCTGCTTTTTTGTTTGGACGGCGTTCTCATTATCACTTACATAATCAGATTGTGCCGTGTCTTCTGAAATTTGGATGGTTTTTTCAGATTCTGTTTCAGGTGATAACTTGGCAAGCAAAGATGCATCACCAATTGTGGTCAAATCTTTGTCTGTACCAACTGTGGCATCATCAGAAAAACTTTCTACCACGTTTTCCTCCTCAGAAACAAGTACATCATCTTGAACTTGTATAGTTTCTACAGTGTCAGCATTCAAATTTGTAAAAGACTTATCAGCTCTCTGTAAAGCAATCTCAGCATCATTCACACGTTGTGTAACCTCGAGTTCAAATGCAACAGCTTGCTCCGCTAAAAGCATTATGTTTGTAACATCCTCCTCAGCTTTCACTGCATTCAGCTGTGCCTTTTCAGCAATTTCTTGCAATTTGATAGCTTCGTTCTGCAACTCCTCCTTTTTATTTTGCAAGCGCCTCAACTCTACCTCACAATTTGCCAAATTTTCTTGGCATTCCTTTATATCTTCTTGTGCAACAAAAAGTGTGCTCTCCTTCTCTGTTAAGTCCTTATCGCCCTCACTCTCATTAGAACCTTCATGCACTTCTTTAGCTGCCTCTAAAGACTCTATGGCTACCTGAAGTCTTGCCTCAGCTAATGAAAGAGCCATTGTAGCATTTTGGACAGCCTCTTTGGCCAAATGTTCTTCATTCGCAACTTTTTGAATGGTGTCAAGGGTAGAATTAACATCATCCAAAGATCGGGCTGCTTCATCATGCAAAAAGATGGCGGTCTCTGATATTTTTTTAACTTTCTCCTCAAACATAGTACTATTTATTTGTGCAACTTCTAGCTCTTTCAAGGCCTTTTGCAATAGTTCTTTCAATTCATCGACACTTTTAACATCTACTCCTATTTCCTTCCCTCCTTCTTCCACTGTCACATCCAATTCAACACTAGCTATAGGTACAACCGCTGCATCCTCACCCGAACCTTCCACATAATCAACATTGCGGCCATTGCCATTAACATAAGCTAAAGAATCATCACCCTGGCACTTCAACCAAATGACTCTGGATCCCATAAGAAATCTCTCATTCTTACATAGCATACTTCTCTTCGTGTTCAAAACTTTAAACTCACCACCAGAAACCACTTTTGAATCATTCCAATTAGCAGAAACACAACTAACTTTATTCTCCACACTAAAACGCAATCTCGAAACACTTTTTCCCAAAAAACCACAACCATAACTTCTCCTAAAGTCAAAACAACCTACTTGACCTACATATTTTTGTCTGTAACTACTCCCCACGCCTACGTGTAAAATTCTCGACTGTGGCAAACTACAACCTATATCCATATTCATATTCCTCAACCTCGCGCAACGCAACACTCAACACAAACAATTTCACCCAACCAATCACCAATTCATCAAAAACCTAATGAAAAAAAAAAAGAAAAAAAATCAGAAATGCATGAAAATTCATTCAAAGCAAAATAACTCACTAAAATTTATAATACATCAATCAATAACAAAAGTACAAAACCAAAACCGTAAGCGAATCTATCAAAACTGAAAAATTCAGTTACAAGTTACAACAACATTTTCTAATGCATTTTTCCGTAACTAATCAGAAATGAATCCAAAGACGAGGCAAAAAATAATTCAAAATAAAAAAATTAAAAATAAATAAATAATCAAATCTAACAAATTTTCAACATTCATTCATTCATTCTACAAATTATTCACTGAGCTCGGTGAGAAAACGATATTGAAACAAATTCAGTTGCAAGTAGTGCTCGATTGATCGAGAAATGTAGACAGAGAAAATATGAAGTGAAGAATGAATCGACGTAGTGCTCGAAGTTCAGAGCTAAGTTCAACGAAATCTAGGAAACAGAACAAAAACGGAACTCGCAACTCGCTTAAGAAATGGAACAAGAACGCACCTAAGACTACTAGGAAACACCAACGACGGCGGCGATTGCAATACACGACGGCGGTTAGGCAGTTAGCCGGTGAGAGAAACTGCCGGCGGTTAGACGATACGAACGAGGACGACGGCCGCTGCTTAATGCTACTTTGCTCAGAAATTTTGCAATAAGCCAGCGACTTTTTTTTTTTCTGTCAGAACTAGTGAACTCTCTGAAACATTTTTTTATATGTAATAATTAATAATAATTAATTTTTTCAAATAAATGTAATAATGGAAATTAATTTATGAGATTAATAATATTAATATTGTCAATAATAAGTCAAAAACTATATAAAGATATGGTATTGTTTGTCTTTTTGATGGTGAATGACATATTTTTTATTTTGGAAATACCTACAAAAACGGCCATTGGGTATATGAGGGGATATTCCTAAGCTTTTTTGTCTTAGTCTATGTTTGATTTTTAAAAGAAATAATGAAAAACTAAAAGAAGAAAGAAAAAAATGAAAAGATTTTTGGGGTTTTTTTGGTAAAAAAGGTTAACGTATTTTTTTTAATTATTGTATTATTGTATTAACTAATAATAAAGCAAGCAATATACTAATAATAAAGCAAGCAATAAATTATTGTATTATTGTTACTAAAGAGTGTGATTGAGCGATTGAAGTTCATCCTTCTTTAACTAAGGTCAAGAGTTCGATCCTCACCATGGATATGGAGCAGCTTTAAATTCTTGGGCTAGTTATCTCATCCATCGAAGTGCCTCCAATCTAGCGAGGGATTAATCACTGCGTTCGGGGGTAGATACCCCGGTCTCGACAAAAAAAATGACATGGGAAGCGTAGGAGGAGAAATGTAACAACAACATCAACAATAAATAGCAAGATAACTAATATGTAAGAGCATCTTTAGTAGGAGTAAATTAAGTAGGTAAACTAAGTTATTTTTTGTGAGTTCAAAGTGATTTGTAAGATTTAAAAACTTTCTAGTTGATTTGAGTAGTTTTTACTTTAACGGAGTTGTTTATAAATAATCCAAACTTGTCCCCACATATTTATATTTAGTATGATGAAATATGTATTAAAATGATATATAAACAATAACAATTTATGATTCAACAAAAAAAAAATGGTAGTTAACTTTCACTAAATAATTATCTTGAACTAATATTTAGTGCATCCACTTTCCACATCATCTTCACTTTAATGATGATCCACTAATAGTTGTCTTACTTAAACTTGTTAGCAACTAGCACTATAGTTGCTCTAAGGAGGAACACCTTTTGATTCCACAATTGTGTTTGAGAGAAGATTTGAACCCTTAATGTTATAACTTGACTCGAATTCTGAATTACTATGAGCTATTTTCTCAGGAACCATAGATGAAAAAATAAATAGTAGAGATAATTTTCTCCGTTTCAAGTCTTTTTTTTTAAGTTAAGATGTCAAAAGTGGTAAATTTTTAAAATAAAAATTAATATGTTCACTTTTGAGAATTTCAATACACATAAAACAAAGATCAAATGATCCACGACCAACTAAAAATCTCGACATCACAACTCCATCCAAAATCTTAAAATAATTGGTAAATATGTCATATATCTTGTATATCCAATATTTAACTCAATGTGAAACTAATCACTTGCACTTGAACCCAACAATAATCACCACAAAACCAAATTCATGTCATAGCAGGAACACTTTAGACTTATTGGACCCTGCCACAACAAATACTCCAAATATATGCTAAGCAAACAAATTCATAAAATTAAACCAAAACTGAAAATTTCATAAAATTAATTCTAACCTCTCCAACTATATGCTTAGAAAACTAATGTTTAAAAACCTTTGGTTGTATTATGACAACTTCTATCTAGAAATCCAAAATTTTCACTCATATAGCCATTACAATAATAACTACTGTCTATCTGGTCTTGGGAGCTTTAGACAATTTTTTCTTTCTTTTCTTCACAACCTTGGGGACTTTGGTTTTCCTTGCTTCTCTTTTCTCCTCTTTCACCTTCTTTTTATTTTCTTTCCTAGCTTCTTTTCGAGCAGCTTTCTTCTCAAGAGGAGTAAATAAATCACGTTCGAAAGACAAAATCTTTTCAGAATCACTACCGTTATCTTCATCCTCACCGGATTGAGACCTAACGCTTTTGTGAAGAACATAGAATAGTACAAGAACCAGCACGCGGAACACCGCGGTAGATAGAAATTCACAAATTAGAGATGCTGCATCACCTTCTAAAAGGTTAGATTCACCATCAGAGATGACATGTGAATCTTCTATAATATTTGTGTCACTTTCAGAAGATGAAATCTCTTCATAACCACTTTCATTATCTTTGTCCTCGCCGGATTGATACTCGGCATCACCTTCTAAGAGATTAGATTCTCCATCAGAAATTACATGTGAATCTTCTATAGTATTAGGTTTCTGCCTTTTCTGATCTTTAAGTCCAGTAATCGTCTGATAACACAAATCTACAATCTCTTTACCACTCATTTTCTTAACATCAACTAGTTTTGTTGCAATGTAATCCTATAACAAGTTTTCAAGAAAATAAACATGTCAGAATGGAGAGAAAAAATTAATGTGCTAGATAGAAAATAAACCAATATGAATTATATATTTTTATTATCTATCTATATAAATTGACAATAAACTACAGCAGTGATATAATATCTAAATGGATATACTGATTATACTCAATTAGTAATGTTATTAAAATCACTATCTTAATCGTGGGATTGCACAATTTTACAAGTTACCTTCGCAAAGTCTGCGGTCTCATCATCTATAGATGCATCTCCTCTTGCCAAAATTTGTTGTTGCACCTGGAAAATGTTGAAGACGATAAACATATGTTTAAAGTTGTTCAGAGAATGTAAACAATGACAAACTAATGACAAATACCTCTTCCAAATAACTATCAACAGCATAATCGGCAATGGGTGCATCAAAAATAAAAACAAACAGTTCTATGATTGTCATGACACCTGCTCCACGCTTTTTAAAGAAATCCTGCAAGTAAAACCAGTACACAACTACTTAAAATCAAGAAACTCAAGAGACATGTAATTTAGAGATAGTGCCTAGGAGAACTTACAGATACGTGAATACAGTCATCAATCAGAAACTCAAGAGCGTGAGGATGGTCACAGTCAACAGCTTGAGAAACATCAATAATATGCAAGTGACCCTTATAAATAAAGAACAAATAAGTAAACTATTTACAGAGAGAATTTAGTGACTAAAATATAAACACCCAAAGGAGTATTCACCTCGTAATAAAGTATATTATATTCACTGAGGTCACCATGCACTAATCTGCACTTCTGATATAATGTCCGCATTGTACGAATTATCTGAAACACAAATGCTTATAACATCAGCCTCAAAAATTGGCATAATAGAGTAAACCTAAGCACCTATAGAATTTAGAAAGGTATAAGAAATGCGTGAGAAGTGTTTCCATGAAGAATCCTTAAACGATACCCTAAGATAGTGTAGACTTCTAAATTGCTTTAATCACACAATTGAGCTTTTAGCAGTGTAGACAATTGCAGGCGGAAGAGAAAAACTGTTTGTTAAAATTCCGCTATGCACCAGTGTTACATTGTGCAACTAAACCTGCTAATATCCGCTATTTAACAACACATACTAAATAGTAAATAGCATATCATGAAACAATAGAAATTTCTTGAACTACACGGTAGCACTAGCACTATAGCTGCTATTTGACAACTATGGCTTTTAGTAACCATTCAAGATAAAAGGCTTCTGAGGACCGGATACAGGAACCATATAATAAGGCATCCCAACAACATACTATCAAAGAAACCTGCTGAAGGGCAAATTTTTAACTTCTAAACCATGCTAACTTTACTAGACTGTTGTATCGCACACCTCAACATAGCCTTTATGTAGCTTCTTTAAAGATAAATATGTGTCTTTGAGAAGAGGAGCGGGACAATCCTTCTTTCCTGCATGAATAAAAATAAACAAGAATGAGATGATATGCTACAACAAGAAATTGGAATTTTCTAGGACTGATGATGCATTTGATCAATATTGAACCATGCATTACTTTACTTTTCATCTTTCTTTTTTAATCAATATTGTGTTTGTTATATATATACATGGGTATTCAATACAACACACAATTGAGAGCAATTGATTATAATGGAAAATCAGATTGTATCAAAATGCAGGATAAAAGCAGTACCAATAAACTCCATAACCAGGACATTTTGCTTCTGAAGATATGGAGTAGGGCACCTAATGTTTTCTTCCTTTATCCTGCACTCCAATATAGACAAGGAGAAAGAAAGAACAGCTCAGGAAAAAAGGTAATCAAGCTCTTTTTATATTGGAAAAATATGAAAGAACAAACTAAGTGCTCGGGGATCATACATAAAGGAAAACATTTAACAACAGAAAACTATAATTCGGTATTTTGATTGATACTGTAATTTAGCATGCTACATTTTTTTATTATTTTGATTGATAGTTTAATTTAGTATACCAAATTTTAATGCAGCAATATCTTAAATGTTTTCAGTTAAGTACATGTCCAACAGAAAGAAAAAAAGGAAAGTAAAAGGACAAAATGCAAACCTCAAAAGATTCCTCATTTCCTTTTTTGCCCATGTTCTCATCATTTTTCTGGGATTAGACCCGCAGTACTCACGTTCAAACCGGCGTTCGCCTTCCACATATTTACGTCTATTATTCCTGATATCAATCAGATCATAAAAGTCAGTTCATAAAATAAGAGATTATAGTAGCATATGTAATTCTTAATATTTCAGCATTCAAGATAATATGTAGTGACAGAAGTTAGAACAATCTAATACTCACAGTATACTTACTTAAATTCCATAACAGATGTTTTGTATATTTTAATTGCAAGAAGTTCTTGACCATCAGATGTCGTTGCACGATAAACATTTGCCTGTTAGAAAATAGAAAGAGAATAACAATCAGAAATATGATACTCCCTCCGGTCCTTATAATAAGAAGAAATTGACTTTTTAGATTCATGGAATGTTTGATGTATCTAGTTCATAATATAGTCCAGATACATAAAACATTCCATGAATCTATAAAGCAAATTTCTTCTTATAATAAGGACCTTTGGGAGTAATAAATAGAATCAATTATCCACACGAAGTCCCTGTTATAAAACCTTAATCACAAGATCACAAAAAAACAACTACTCTGAAACATGTAAATAAAAGCTTCTGGTGCATGACATACTTCTTTTCCAGTTGAAATGCATCCTTTGATTTCTTTAAACACACCTTTGTTCTCCATCTTATATAAAACCATGCGCGTTCTGCGATCAATTGCCTAGGGGAATTTTATCATTAGTTGCATATTGAAAATGAATAAGATAAACAAAGAAGCCTTAAGTAAGACCTATTAAAAAGGCAAATCCTAACCAATGCTCCACTAAGGAGTAAAAATTAGAAAGATTTTATTGAATATACCGATTTTTTTTTCCCAATAAAATTGTTATATTTATTTATTTGATTTCTTAACCAATGCCTCAATGCAAGACAAAATCAAAATTTTGGTACTAAATTTTGTTTACATTCTCAACAGTGGCACGGTCTGCTTTATCAGTAGTTCTAGTTTTACCAATGGCCGTGTCTCTCACACTTCTACGAATCGCTGTTGTCACCGTGTTAGACATGCCAATATTCATTCCTCCTTCCCATTCCTGCAACAGCAATAACTGACTTAGCTTAAAACTATAACCAAACAACAAATTCCACAGAACACATAAATACACAAATCACCCCACAACTGAAAAATCAAACCAATCCATTTAAGAGACACATCACACATTCGAAAGTCAATACCGTAAGTCACAAGGCAAAGACCACACACATACAAAAACAGCTACAACAACACAAAAAAAAACTATTTTTAACAGATGAATTAATAACAAGAGTAACCCCTTTAAATGTAAGGTAACAATAATACTAATAAAATTGAAATTAGCATCTTTTATAAAAACGGTACCCTTAACTTTGTTTGTTGTGCAAGCTAATGGCATAAAATAAAGAAAGAGGTGAAAAAAAAGAAGATTGTGAAGAATGGAACCTCTAATAGAGGAGCACGAATCTTCGGAGAGGGGTTCTGGTAGTGATGTGAGAGAGGTTGAAGGACGGAAGAGTGAGAATGGTGACCACCATGAGCATTAGGACGCCATGGAGAAGAGAACGATTCTTCTATGGAGTCATTTTTTGAATTCAATGTATCATCATCTTCTTCTTCTTCTTCTTCTTCTTCTTCTTCTTCTTCTTCTTCTTCTTCATGTATGTGTTGTTGGACCTCGATGGGCATTGTTATGGTGTTTGAGCGTCCAAAAATACCAGTTAGGGAGCAAAGCAAAATGGTGACGGCGGTAGTAATAATAAACCACAACTCATTTGTTACTGAATAACTGAAGCCCTATTTTTTTACTAATAAATAAGTGGATCCCGCAAATTTTTTTACTACATAGGAAATATAAATTTCTCCCTCTACCCAATTTAGGTTACCCTTGAGCTATTATACAGGACATACGATCCCGTAACGCAATTGAGATTGCAGTGGACAGGTGGTGAAAAATAAAATTTTTACCAATATACGAAGAGGATACAAATTTTAGGCTGACTTTTTTCTTCCAAAAATACCCTTCAAATAATTTCTATTTCATTTTAAAAATTACAACATTTAATAGCCCCATAATAATATGGTTATTCTTCAAACAATCTCATTTTTCAATTCCTTCTTCATCAAATAATAGAGAAAGACAAAAGAGAGTCAAAATAATGAAAAAATATGAGAAGTCGTGTGTGTTGTACATCAAATAGTATTGAATCTCATATTTCTATTCAAAGTCTTTTTCTATGCTATAAATTTTATTGATTTATATTATTTATCCAATTCAATTTTAATTATGAATTATTATGACATTGGTGATTGTAAAATTTTCGTTCTATTGTTTCCAATTTTTGTTTTTAGTGTTTGATTATGGATGATTTGTGTGCAATTTGCATATATCTCTACCACAATATCATCTTGCTTTCTTTATGCACTCACTCATTTTATTTTATTTTTGTGTAGATAAATGTAGATATGTTTATGGGTGGCTTTGATGAAAATGATGTTGTTGATGATGATGGTTTCAAGGAAGAGTTTCTCTGCACTTTTGGTTCCGAATATTTTGATATTGTTGGATTGTGCTGCCACATTGATGAAGAACATTCGGTCGAAGCAAAAAATGGAGTATCATATCAAACACTAAAACATAATGTAAACATCTAAACACATCATTTTTTTCCGAGTAACGTGTCATGCATGAGTTTCAATGAGAGTTAGTTTATCTTTTATTCAATTATTATTATGGTTTAAATTTTCTATTTAACCAAACAATATCTATTATCATGTTTTTTATTCTTCATTTTTTTTTCTTCAATTTTTATTTCTATTCCCTTGCTTATGTTTTCTAATTTTCATTTTTCTTCCTATGATTTTGTGTTTCATCCATTAGTTTGCTAAAAATTAAAAACTATGATTTTACTATTTATTCTTGGTCCTTTTTAGTTCCTTACTTTCATCCCTGTACATATTCTATTGTAATGTTATGATTCTTATAAGGTCAATCTTACACTCTAGACCCACACTTATCAAATGTTAATTAGTTAGTCTAATAGTGATTGACAAAGATTTAATAAGGAGACCACAATTCAATATCTCACAACTACATTAGAGAGGGCATTGGAACAGTTGATGTCAAAACTCGCCCCAAACTCTAGACCACTATAAGGCTCACTTTCCTTAGTGAAATTCTATCACTAAGAGATGCAATGCATGTTCTTTTTTATCTATTTGCATTTATGCAAAAAAATTAATTTACTTTGTCAAAACAAACCATAAAATTCCACTTATTTGCAAGCAATCAACATTGTGAAGATGGAAGACAAACCATAAAATTTACTTTTTTGCGTTTGTGTTTTTTATTTTTCTATTTTTATTCAAAATTTTCTTTCTCTTTGTTTAAATGTCATCATGTATGTAGAATTTATGGACATACTTCAAAGATGAAGATTGAAGACGTATATTAAATTTTTTTTTTTGGTACATATTAAATTTTTGTTTTATTAATTTTAATGTGACTTTGTTTATAGTTTAATCTACAAACCGACACGAAGTTAATATATTACTGCTTCACATTACTTACAAAAAAAGGAAGGAAACGAAATGCACCATCGAGAGAAATATTTTCAATTCAATTTCTATTTTCTTCATTGACGGGCTTGACAAAATTTAGCGTACATACATGAACAAAAATGATACTTAAACCTAAAATAAACAATGTGAGAAAAGTTATAATCATCTTCAACATATAAGTTATCATAAGAAAAATAAATATCATACAAACGGGCACGGAAGGCCCGCTAGTCATGAATAAAGAAAATATAATTATACATTGTTTAAAAATAATTATTTCAATTCAAATTTTAAAAAGATTGATTATACAAAAAATTAAAAAAGATCAAGTTTTTTTTTTCGATTTGTGGCTCATACGTGATCATCGACATTGAGTTCAAGAACATCGATACAATAGTCGGACACCACACTCTTACCTAAAATTTTAAGACCATGAGTTTATGGGTCCTTGTATCGAAAGTCCTCCTGACAAAGATGGTCAGGCGGCGGGTTCCGGTTGGTGCAGTGACACAACGACAGTACAAGTGAAAATACGTGGTTGGAAAAATTTCCGCTTGAGGGGGAGCATAATGAATTAAAGGTCTCACAGTTTAGGGGGAGATTGTTGTGGTAAAGTGTGGGTTAAGTCTCACATTTCTTAGAAAAATGGAGATTGAACGCTTTATAAGTGGGAGAAACCATAAACTCATTGTCTTAAGTTTTTGGTAAGAGTGTGGTGTTCAACTCAGTTATATCGATGTTTTTAAACCCAATATAGATGATTCCCAAGATTGTCCCCTCGTGACCCAACAAATCTATTTGCTTTTTGTTGCAGAGAACTCCCATAATCCGTTGTTGTTGATTCTACGCTCCAACTATTCTACATTCCATCTCTACCATGACTTGAACGCCTAAAATTTATGGTAGAGATGTGATATCCCAATCTCTTCGGTGGCCTTGAATCATTAGTTTGTTGTTGCTCCCGGTGTTCCACCAACACTTTAAATACACTTTAGGCTTTAGGTATAAGGTATTTACATGATATCATGAATTTCATTGTCAAAATAGTGTCCCTAATTGCACTTTTGTTTTTCTCTGCTACCTCAATTAAACTTGAAAGACAAACAGTATTAAATTAAAGTATATTCCTTTACTATTATACAAATTACTATTACATGGTATAGTGAAATCACTGCAGGAGAATAATAACCTCCAACAAAATGAATACAAGAATTAAATATACATTGTACAAATTGAAAAACTTTGTCTGAATATATACATAAATAAACCTCTCAAATTAGCTTACAACTAATTTGTAAACAAATGTTAGATACTGAAATTCAATCAAAAGGAAGTGGAAGCAATTCAAGTTGCCTGTGGTTCATCAGCCTTTTCTTCTGTCTTTTCCTCAGTTTCTTCATCTTCTTCTGGCTTTGGTGGTTCTTCATCAGCAGCTTCTGCAGCTGGTTCTTCATCGGCTGGTTCAGCTGCTTCAGGAGGTGGAGTTACATTCTTTTTGTTTGCTTGAGCAGCTTGAAGTACATGATTGTAGTTTCCTTTCTCCATGAAAAGCTGTTGAAAATGGTGCCTACAATAAAGGACACCATCTAGGGCAGCATAGGAAGAATGTGTAAGGTGACAACCTGCATGAGCACACCTAAAACAATTCTTGTGGTAGCATTCCCCTTCCAATGTCATCTATTTCACAAACCAAAAGTTTATAATTAGTCCGGTACAATCAAAATATAGTGATCGGGAGTACTGTTAGCAACAAACTCTTTTAACACATTTTTCGTGAGATATTCTGCCTACATGGTTGAAAATTGAAACAATCTCGCTATTTTGTGAGCGACTCCTAATAAATCATGCGAGTCTCAGATAAATTTAGTGGGACCTATATGAATTTTATCTAATACAGTAGAATGTGTTGGAAAGAGGGTGTGTTGTTTCCTATGTAACATCGATGCTTCAAATGGAAGGTGTATCTGTTGTCTGATACATGACGATGTCCTACACTGACACATTCAATTATACACTTTCTCAAATTATTACTAGTGTCAACGTGTCAGACTATGTCCGCGTCAGTGTTAGTGCTTCATGATGGTATGTTATAAATTATAATGAAATTGAGTTTGATGATGTTACAAACCTTTTCCAAAGGATAGACTGTTTTGGTGCAAACTGAACATTTGTCTAGAGTTCCACTGAACATAGAGGACAATTTGCTGGGAGCCCTATTCTGCAAATGAAGAACATTATAACTGATATGTTAGAAAGAGTAAAGAACAGTACTTAAGCTCACTCAAAATCATGGTTTTAAATTGCGTCCGCATTATAAAAGATTTCAAGGCTTCTATAACAGCTTTAAATTGCAATTTAGATTACATTTTCGCGCATTTTGCTGCAATATAAATTGTGCAGTGTAACCGCGACCGCAGTTTAAAACCACGTTCAAAATGTAACACTTATGTTTAGGTTGGATAGTGAACATACCATTGATTCATTTTGTCTCTCAGAAGCCTTTGCTGCCATAATTTAGCCATGAAAACAACATCATATGTTAGCGAAGTCAACACAGTGACAAATCATGTCAAAAATGTGCTCAACAAACAAGAATATTGTAACTGAACAAACGTAGAAAAAATAACTGATAACAGAAGATGTCTTCATCTTACCTGTTTGAAAGTTCTTGCTGAAATTGCCAGATTCTTTGAAAAGCTGTTCAAAATGTGGCTTACAATAGAGGACACCATCCATTGAGGAGTAGGTGCTCATCTGACCAACATATGAAACCCAACTTAGACACAAATTTAAATTACTCATTAATGTATTTCTTTCTTTCTATGTATCAAATCATATCAAAATGCCAACTTGGCCTAATAATTTCATATATGGAATTCAATAATGTGTTAGATGCCGATGCATGTAATCAATTATGGATTCGATTTCAGTCTTGAGAATGCTATAAAGTTCTTGAGGACGAGCTTGGTCGCCCATATTGTAGGTCCTACATGTACAAAGGATTAGTCTCTACAATTGCGCGCAAAGAATACCCGATTTATCTAAAAGGCCAACTATTGATGCTAAATTCAACTATATAATAACAAGAACTAGAAAATGATAAAGAAGCATGTTATCGAAAACATACCGTAAGATAACCCTTGCAGTGACTGCATTTGAAGCAACTTTTATGGTAAGGTATACCTTCAAGAGTTAATAAATCAACAACATAAACAGTTTTATCACAAGCCTTGCATTTATCAAGAGTTCCTGTGAATGACATTTTGTTGTTTCTTTATATTTTTTCTCAAAAAAATGACAAAAAAAACAAAGCTCAAAAATCTTTATTTTTTGTGTTTTGTTTTTCCTTTAACACAGGATCTAAAGATAAGAAAAAATAGGACACATTACTTCATGCACCTCATGATTAATACGAGATTGAATAAAGAAAGGTCTTTGATATGTCTAAGGAAATTAGCTTATATCAGATTATGGAAGATTTGATTGCAGTGGTAAATAATTGACAAGTGATTAGAGACCTCAGAATATTAAGGAAATGATGTAAAAATAATATGTTGTGATTTGTGGATAAAAACTTGTTGTTTGGAGTGAAAATAGGTTTGTCTCTGACCATTTCAACAACTGGAAATAATTGTGTATCTATAACAAAAATAACTCATTTCAACTTTTTCTTTCTCTTTTCTTGCATTTAAATTTGTCAAATACAATGAGTCTTAGAATTTCATAATTAATAACCAGTCAAAATATCATGAATAATATGTTGAACCTACCTAGTTCACAGTTCACACAGTGATATAGCTCTATATTGTAGGCTCAAAAGCAGGCTTGCTAATGAGACAACCTCCCTTAGGCCTCATATATTTTTATGCCTCAGTATAAATTTCACTAACTAATTTTACTACTAAGTTTTTGGTAAATTAATATATCATTGTTCGCGTGTAATCGTAAAGACTAATTCCATAAGGTAATTATAATTTATTTAAAAGGTTGATATCTCTTAACAAATATTTTTTTATAGCACTGATCAAGGATTAAAGCTCTAGATTTTAGACCAAATGGTTAAGAATCCAAATATTTATCATTTTTTTTTGACGCACAAGTATTTATCACTTGCTGGTAATTTATTAATACTAATTACTTTATTAAAATTATTATAATCAATAATGTGAATAAGTGAATATGTATTTAATATTTACTTGTGGGTACCAAATGTTAGTTAGTCTGATGGTGATTGTCTGATTGGCGCTCTATTTGATAGGGACGATCATGGTTCGATCTCCGCAACTGTGTTTGAGAGGGGACTGAAATCACTTGATGACAGAACTCACATGAACTCTAAACTACTAGGTCTCCCTTTCCTTAACAACAAGAGGTTGAAAACTAAAAACAACAATATTTACTTCTATGTTGTTTAAGTATTATAATAAATTATTAGACTTAAAACACCTTCAATTTTGATATTGTTAATTTCTAAGGGTTATATTAACATGTGCTCAAAAAATACATATTAAAACATCTAAATATACAAATTTTACATAATAATATAAAAGTTTTAGTATTTAAAAAATTAAATGTACAAATTCTAATAAAACACAAGTCAAAATAAAAGTTCTAATAAAATAGTATTTTTATTTTTAACTTAATTAATGTATGTTGCTGCATATGTTGGCAATCTCCAATAGATTTACATTTTTCTATTAAAAAAAGCAATTGTAAACATCTTTTATACCGGATTTCATTTTGAAAAGCAAATGCTGCCATTGACTTGATTTCCATTTTGTTAGAGGTGGAAATAATTTTTCATTAATTAGAAGAAGATGTAAAACTAGCAGAATTAATTACAGAGGACGGTAACTAGAGAGTTTGGAACTACTTCCATCCACATTTTAGTACCAACATTTCTAGAGAAATAAGCTAAATCATAAACTACATGATTAGTGACGCCTAACATGAGTCACAACTACTCTATCTAATTGTTCAATAAGTAGTTTACAATCATGATTTCCATATTATCAACTATCAATCTTGAAATTAGTTTCTAATAGTTAGGATAGTTATGTTATATATGGGAGGTGTTGAATTCACAACTCCTAACAAATTCAAGTTACTCGAATTTGTACTCATGAATTTTGAGTCTGTAGTTAAATTATGGCTTTTATTGTATTCTATAAATATTCATCAAAATTTTGTGTTGAATTTGTAGTTTGTACCGAAATGATTTTTATGCACAATGGAACCAATGTGAATCTTTCAATATTATTAAAACTTAATTCAACAATAAGCTAATGTTTCATTAAAAAAAAAAAATAAGCTAATGTTTCACGTGTTGAACCACCATGATTTATATTATTAAATAACAAAAATTTTATATTTTAATAACAAGTTGAGATGGCCGAGTTGGTCTAAGGCGCCAGATTAAGGTTCTGGTCCGAAAGGGCGTGGGTTCAAATCCCACTCTCAACAAATATACATTTTTTACTCATTATACTTTTGTTGTTGTTATATATCATTAAATTTTTTGACATAATATATTCATTATAGTTTAATCCTTATTTTTAGTTTATAAAATTAAGGATAAAAAATAAATTATTTCTCCCCTCCCCCTCGTTAAAAAATTGAACCAAACATAAAGTTTTAAAATTTCCCCTCTCCTCTCCTCCAAATCCCCGAACCAAACAGGATCTTAAAGTGTGTGAAATGGTCAACTGGGATAAATATTACGGGAGGGAGGGAGTAGTTTGTTTGAAGCAACATTGTTAAATTATTTGTGTGGTTGATGTAGTTATTTTATTGTGAGTAATACTCTGGTGGAATGTAATTTTTTTTTATATAATTTATAAGTTAAATATATAAATTTTAATATATACAAAAAAAATTAAGTTGTAATAAACATATGTTTGATTAAAAAGAAAATAAGTTACATAACTTGAACACCTTGAATGGACTTGAAAATATTTTGTATACAATATAATTTGTATATCTAACTTATAAAATATAATTTTTGAAAAATATATATAATAAAATATCAGTGAGACAATATAAATTTAAAAGAAAGAAGAAGAAAGAGAGACAACACAAAAGAGCAAACCAAATAAGAAGTGAGACAACATATAGAAAAAATATGACAACGTAATCGAGAGAAAAGTATATTGATGTACAAAAATATGAAAATATATATAACAACCAAATAATTATAAATTATTACCTCCGTCCCTAATTATAAGACCTTATTAACTAAACTACATAAATTAAGAAAGTGAATAGTATTAATAAATTTATTGTTAGTGAATGTTGTTTTTACAAGTTTATCTCTTAAGAGAGATAATATGTTTTATCATAGTATTTATTGTAAAGTGTAGAAAATGAGATAAAATTATTAATAGTATGTATATAAAGAAATAATAAATGTAGTTGAAAATTTAAACAGTGTCTTATAAAAAGGACAAAGAATTTTTTTAGTAGAGTCTTATACTTAGAGGGCGAAGGTAGTATATATATATATGACCGTGTACTTTTGGTATGTTTCTGAACATAACAAACTAATTTATTCAAACTCATGATTTCTTTTAAAGTTTGTTATAACTACAAAAATTGAATATTACGTGGAGAAAATACTATGAAATGCAAAAAAAATCTCAAAAGAAAATCCAATATCTTCAAGAAAAAAAATGTATGAATAAGGAATCTTATAGTAGCAAAATAAAAAAACAACCACAGAGCTGCAAACTATTACAAATATTTAACACACCGTTTAAATATATAAATAAATCAATATCATCATATATACACATATACTTATATTTTTAAGATTTCAGAAGGTGTGATTGAGCGGTTGGAACTCATTCTTCCTTAACCAAGATCGAGGTTCGATCCTCGCCTTAGGTACATAGCAACTTTAAATCTCTGGGTCAGTTGACCCACCTTTTAAAGTGTCTTCAATTCAACGAAAGAAATAGTCACTGCATTCGATAATGGACACCCTGATTTTAAAAAAAATACTTATATTTAATAAAAAAATTGGGACGGATCACGCCATGCCGAACCCGCAGCTCCAACCAGTGAGTATGCATATTTATTGTCTCATTATTGGAATCAATAATGAATGAAGAAATGTGTTTAATTTTGTAGCTAGTTTATTTTTCATTTCAAGTGTAAAAAATATAGGGTCATAGTTTTGATATTATGATATACTAGCGGGCCAAACGGGCACGTTCCGTGCCCGTTTGTGTGATACTTATTTATGTTATTAATAGTTAGTTTTTGAAAAACAACAAATTAAGTCGCAAACATAAAAGTTAGAGAGATAGAAATTATAGAAGTTAATAATAATATTAAAAAAATTATAGAATTTAAATTTTAAAAATATAGCCGTTAAGGGCGTTTTAGGTATTATTGAAAAAGGCTACACCAAACAAAAGTTTTCCCTTTATTATATGTATAAATACATTTAACATTCTATCAATAAGTGTTTCATTGGTTCAAAAACAACCCATAAGAGCGTCTTTAACGATAACAACTAAAATAGATAAACTAAGTTATTTTTTGTGGAATTAAAATGTCACGTAAAATTTAAAAAATGTATAATTGATGTAAATTATTTTACTTTATTCATAATTGTTTATAAATCAATGTTTCAAACACTTGTATAGAGAAGTGTTTTTTTTTTGACAAAGACTTGTATAGAAGTGTTAAAAAATAACTTATAGACACTTAATTATTTGTCTTTTTTCGGATGAAGATTATATTTGAACTTTTTTTTGTCTAGGATTATAGTTGACCTTTATTATAGAAATGAAATTCTTATTCTTTTTAAATACTAATTTTAATTCAAATTTTAATCATTTTCAAGATCAATTTGATAAGATTGATTTAAGAAATAAATTTGATTTATTTGATTGAAACTTAAAAATAGTACTTAAAATCAATTATTTAATCATGCAAAGAAGAATAAAATTGTAATTAAAGAGTTAAATAAAATATGAAATTGAAAGATAAAAAGCTTGATTAATAAAACCATGGATTTGGCCATGTGAGCTTAGCTTGGTTCGTTGAGACATCGTACGTAATATGCATGGACCGAAATTGAACTTCATACGTCCATTTATTCACTTTTAATGGACGAAATTCTAGTCATTAGACTACTCTGACCAAAAAATAGATTTCCATTTAAATTGAGAATTACTCTATGTGAATATAAACATTTGCAATGCAATTAGAAATCCATAATTAGCACAGTAATTTTAAATCAATGGTTCAAACACTTGCATGGCTTGTGCTCATAAATTTCATAACTTAAAAATGTTAGGACCACCATGATTCATGGAACTTTTCTAGATAATACAATATATAAAATTCAATAACACATTAACATTCCTCTTTCTCTGTTTCTCTCTGTTTTGCTCTGTTTCTGTGTTGCGTCTCTGTCTTATAATTCCAATAAAAATGGCAGAGACGCAAGTAAAAGCAGAATCATCTGGTTCAGCTCCAATTGAGGTACCAATGAAAGAAATTGTACCAAAAAATACTTCTGAAATTGCTAAGGTTGTTGAGGAACCTAAAGCTGTTGCTGTAGCTGTGCCTGAGAGTGAGTTTCATTTGCATGCTCATGTTTTGTTATTTTCTTTATCTTATCACTGTTTTTCAATGAAAAGAATTTGTGGGTTGTCATCAAAATATGATTTTTATTGGTTTTGTACTAGTATCTATGGATGTTGAATAGTTTTTGAACAAAAAGTTGATACTTTTTAACTTCTTCTAAATTCCAATGATTCATTCAATTTTGGTATGATCATGTGACCCTCATCAATGTTTGACCTAATTGTTTTTTTGCCATTTTTTGCGCGGTTAAAATAGTCTAGTGGAGAAACTCACACACTTTAAGCGTATAGTGCGGAAATATGAAGAATAATATATTTGAATTCATATCTAATACATCAAATGTTTCTGCAGCTACTAACTGAATTGTATTTATAAGAACACTTTTATATTTTATCCTTCTCCTATAATTGTTTTTTGATATTAAGAAAACCAGTATAAATGTATAATAAGTTATAATTTGTTATGTACCAAAAAAAAAGTTATAATTTGTTACATTTAATTTAGTTTAATACTTAAAATATGTACAATGTTGGTGTTACAAATTTTAAACTCTCCTTTTGACTTAGTTTGATACTTTGATTCATTTCACGTCATTTGTTAAATTTGCAAATTTTATTGTTACCAAGAAGTAAACATTACAATTTTTTTGTTTTTTGGATTACAGAGACACCAGTTCTAGCAAAGAAATTAAGCTCAAAAGGAGGATCACATAATAGGGGTTAGTGTTGATGACATTTTGGTATTTAAGTTTACATTGTCTTCATAACCAATTGACTTAATGTGTATTTTTTTGCCATATTACAGATATTGCTCTAGCAGATGTTGCCAAAGAAAAAAAATTATCTTATGTGAAAGCATGGGAAAAGAGTGAAAAAACCAAAGCAGATAACAAGTAAGACTATTTCATGTGTTTTGGCATTTTAAATCAAGTCACATTGCAAAAACAATTATTTTTACAAATTTCCAATGTTGTTTTGATGGTTGGTTTTTTTTTTTTATCTATCTCTATATTCTTTGTATTCTTAATCTAAACTTTGAAAATGATTTAATTTGTTAATAGAGCTCAAAAGCACATCTCTTCCATTTCTGCATGGGAAAACAGCAAGAAGGCATCTCTTGAAGCTGAGCTCAAAAAAATGGAGGTAACACATCTGATTTTCAAGTATTTATGTTATTAACTGTCTAATTAAGATTGGTCGATTTAAAGTTTAAAATCGGATCTTAGTTTTTAAGAAAATCAAAATATACTTTTATTTAAAGTCGTCTTATATCAATCAGACAGTCACAGATCACTAACTGCATAGGATTCACATCCGTCTTATACACATAGATTTTACATCTAAATTCGGCAACAATTTAATGTTGATGTATCAAGTGTGAGTTAAAAGTTCTACATTAGATGAAAAGCTAGATATTGAAAACGTAGAAGTAAAATGACTCGTATACCTAATATATTAAAGTTTTGACTTAAGATTTGGTGTCCAACTCACTTACGTAATTGTTAATTGTTTAAAGCTAAATGTAATGATACCGAGGCTGGACCCTTCAAGTAAATAAGTGAAGAATCTTGTATTCGAACTCCGACCCTTGCATATTGCAATGTCACTGCACATACATGCATCTTTTATATACAATACAAATCATAACTAACAAATTAATACATGAACAGGAGCAACTAGAGAAAAAGAAAGCAAGATATGGTGAAATAATGAAAAATAAGATAGCCTTAGTTCACAGGGAAGCAGAGGAGAAAAGGGCAGTGATTGAAGCCAAAAGAGGTGAAGAAGTTCTTAGGGTAGAGGAAATGGCTGCAAAATACCGTGCAACCGGAACCACTCCAAAGAAAACCATTGGATGTTTTTGATCATTTTGCTTTTTTCCAAAATAATTTCTTAGTTGCAGATTATTTTGTCTATATAGTTCTTTGACATCAATATTTCTGTGTTGAAAAAAACACAAAGAAATTAAAATTGTCCAAAGAATAGACAGAAGTTTGTTAAGCCTCTTGTAGAACATTGGCATTAGTTGAGTCCTTGGTTTTATTTTAAGGGCCATGCTTGCTTACTAGTGCCTCAAAGTTACTAGTTAAGAAAAAAGAATGTAAATTTTGTATTCTTGAGTTTAATTAGTATGCTCCATGAGTTTAATTATTCTAATGAGAAATGACATTTTTATAGTTTATACAATAACCATCTAGTTTAGTGTAAAAATTTGATGTCAAAATTTTGTGTACAAATAACAAACTCATTCCTAATTAAGGCTAAGGTTGGAATTAAAAATCCTCAATGTCACCAATGTTAAACAACCACTAATCAATCCCAAAAGACAAACAAAATTCATTCTCATACAAAACACCAAACAGAATGCTACATGATACTACAAATAACATAGATATACACAACCAGAAAAGAAAATTTAGCAAGAGAAATTTAGAGTAGAAAAATATGAAATTCTTCTCTAATTCTGCCATGAAATTCCGTAAGTCGTAACAAGAATTAGAAAATATTTCATTTTTTTCGGCCTCTAACTAGTAGTGACGAATGCTTAAAGAGAAAAGGCAAAAGAGTTTTCCAAGAAGCTCATGTCATTGTTCATAGGAAAATCAAACAAGAGCTGCAAAGCAGTGTCTGATGAATCTTCCATGTCATTAGAGCTTGATGAATCAGATCCATGAATAACATCTTCAGCACAAAACTCGGTGTTTTTCCACTCAAACTCTTCTTTAACACTATTGCTTAATGGATTATTTGAGGCTAACTCTGCTGTAATAGAGTCACATTTGTTGGAAGATAATGATCCTGCAGAAATAGGACTGTGACAGCAACTAGTATTTTTGTTAACGTTGCGAAATGCATCACCAACTTCAGAGTTCCATATGCGGAGAAAGTAATCCGAAGAAGAATCAGCTTTTGCAATGGAATTAGAATTGTTACTGTTGTTGTTGAAGTGTGATGATTCTATGGAGAGTCTTGCTTCTGCTTCAAGCCTTGCACTCTCCCATTGAGCCATGTGACGTGTTGAATTCGATGCGTGTGACTTGTGATTGGGGTAACTTGTTGACGAAGATACTGGCTCATGTGTTTTTGGATCAATCCCCATGCTTTTCAGACGTTTTTTCAAATGCGTGTTCCAAAAGTTCTTTATTTCATTGTCTGTTCTTCCTGGTAACTGCGATGCAATTGCAGCCCACCTGAAACGTTGTTACATTTTTTGAAAAATTATTGTTATTAATTAGTCAATTCAAAGAATGCATCCAACTAGCTAGACTTAATGATCGTGGATTTTTTTGTTTAAAAAAAGTTTACAACTGTCATCTTTGCCACGACATCTAAGTATTTGATGACTCCGCAGCTGTGATCGAGGACACGTCAGCAGCATTTACAGGACTAACTCTCAACATGTTTGTAGGCCTAAATTGAGTTGGATGAAAATATGTGCTATATGACAACTTAGTAACATTTATGTATGCCATTTACTCCTAATCATTTTATGTAAACATTTTTTGTAAAAGTTTTAGTGAAGGTTTGGTTCGCTTTATGTTCGTGACACTCCTAATCATTTAAGTGCAATTTTCTACAATATCAAAGTTCGTGTCACGAGTGCGACTGCAATTAAAAATCATATTTTATGATAAAAAAAACTTTATAGATAATCTATAGAGATCTAAAAGGTCTTTAACAGTCACAAAATGAGTGCATCTCATGAAAACAGCAAAGTTAACAAATTTTGAAGAGAGTGGATGTAGATAGCACATTTACTGATTTACACATATTCATTCATCCTTTGTTGATTTTATGCACAGAAAGAGGATTCAAAATTTGATGGATTTTGTGAGAGATGAGACAAAAAATGGATAGATAAACATAAATATAATAGTATTTTAAAGAAAATGTATGAATTGAAACCAAGGTTAATTAAATGCTGAAATGTTTTACCTATTTCCAAGGATAGCATGAAGCTGTATGACTAGTTTTTCTTCATCAGGAGTAAAGGGCCCACGTTTAATGTCAGGTCTGAGATAGTTGGTCCACCTAAGTCTGCAACTCTTACCACAACGAAGAAGACCTGAAAAGTTAAATTAAATTAATCTCTAGTAAGCCTTTAATTAATGTCTCTTGTTTGACAAACAGAATAAAATACTACTATCAATTATTCTTGTTTAGTTTGCTTCTTTGTCAATGGTTATTAATTGAGTCCAAAGTAAAACTTAGGACAAAAAAAGTGTCCAAAGTAAATGAGTCATGGTTTGCCATGTGGCTATCTGGTCTACAATTGAAATCTACTAGAGTAATGAACTAACATACCAACATTATATTATTCCGAGTGAAACCGGACTTGGATCATGTAAGTTATGTTTCATGTTCGAGCCGCGTAGATAGAATAAAAATGTCGTTGAGAAGAGAGACTTCACTAAAGTTGGTTAGTCAGGTTTTTATAATAGAAATTAGTTATTGACGAAGTTGGTAGATATTTTGCGCCAATAACTTAGCACTTAAGAAAATAAAATTTTGATGAGTAATATAATGGTCCAAGCTAAGCTAGCAAGGCATTAAATTTGTCTGCTACTTCAAATCATTTTGCTATTGACATATTCCTGTCCTTTTAACTAGTAAGAACTCAAGAAAAAAGAAGAATGGGACACAAGGAGTTATGAGTGATAGCTTCCTCTTCACATGTTCAACTGTTCTTAAATAGGTAAGTGATGTGTTAGTGTCACCAAAAAATAGCAACTACCATGGATGTATGTAAAACCAAAGATATATAGGAACTTTCTTCCCCTTCACTCCATGGCCCCACTTTTTCTCTAAACTTAATGGTCAAAATATGCCACCATTTTTGACTGACACAAGATTCATACTCTAAGTTACTTAAAAACATGGATTGTAGTTGATTCCAAAGAAAAGTTAAGAGTGCTCTATGAAATATTTTTCACATTGAAAAAGTTTAATCAATAACATATTTAGTTACTTAAATTTGTAGTGAAGACATAAAAGAATCTATAAATGTCTGATTAGATTGCTATAACTTTATATGCTCTAAAATCTAAATCCTTAATACATATTAGGATTGAAGTTAAATTTAGTAGAATCACGATGTTTTACTATAAGTTTGACAAAATAGGCACTTTGAAATTGTTCAAAGTCATTGTGATTTTGTCAAACTCGTTGCATGTTTAGTATTACGGCTAGTTTGTCAGTATCACACTGAATCAGCAGGATTTTGCAAAAGCTATACATCTAGCTTTTGCCAGCTTTTTGCAAAATCGCCGATTCAATGTTATGTGATTCTAACATATTCATCGTAATATTAAAACATATGTAGTCACCAACAATCCAAAAAACTGCACTTAGCAAGTAAAATACTAGCAAAAAAAGAAAGAAAAAGGATGAAAAAACCTGTGATCTTGGGGAGAGAACGCCAGCTTCCATGACCACCATTTTTCTTGATATAGTTAGCAAGAATTTCATCCTCTTCAGCAGTCCAAGGTCCTTTCTTCAAACCCTTCTTATCACAACATGGTGTCCTTCCCATTCTCTCTTCAATATTCTCAAAAACCAAAACACATTAATAAAGAAAAGTTGACAAGAAAAAAAAAATGCAGAATTTGTAGCAACAGGTTTTCAACACTAAAGAAACAGGTACAAAGACTCAAAAGTAATGTGAGAATGTGATATAATAATAAATAGGGAAGAACATGGATTTGTGAAAAAGTTGAATGTGTGTGTGTGTGATCTGAGGTGGCAATATTATTGGATAGGGGCATGCATGAATATTATCAACTTGGCTTTAATAGCAATAAATGCATGTTCTGTAGCATTTGGTGAAGTTGCATCATCATTGAGACAAAAAATTTGCTGAAACAATGAAAGAGATTTTGCAATATTTTTGGTTTTTCATTTAACACAGAAGTAGTAAGAGAGAGTAGTCAAGATGATAGTGATTGCATTAATGGCAGAGACAGAACAACTATGGAATGCATTTATATTGGATTCTCTTGCAGAAAAGTCAGCGTAAGATTGAAAACCAACACAGACAGTTAAAAGAGAGAAGGACATTAGCATTAATGGAGGGTGAGCAATTATTAATGGTTTGTACAGTGACACACCAGGAAATCAATACTTGAGTATACCATGTGCAATGGCCCCGGTGACGGTGCTCGTGATCATTGTCCACTACTTATATACACATTTTCAAATTATATTTCATTCAATGTGAAACTCTTGATATAAAAGCTATGTTTGGTATAATAACAGTGAGTATGCCAAAAATACGGTGATCCACTATGATTTTGCAGAAGCCACATCCTGTAATTTTGAAAAATCACGATGGTCATCGTGATCCTGACGTTACACCGTAATACAAACATACACTAACTCTCGTGTTCAAGAACTAAAACATTCAAAGTGTGATCTACGTGGTCCGAAAATAGGGACCAATAGAGGATGACCGATGGATCTTGGATAGACTTTGTAGTTTGTACCATTTTACAATTTGAATTAGGTTTTTGTATATACATAGAATGTTCTTACCAATTGAGTTATACTCACAGACAAAATGGAGGTATTTTAATCCATATTTTACACTAATGATACTATGTTAACTACTTTATCTATATGTATGAAAACATTAATGTGTTTAAAAGTTCATAATTTACAATAGAGTGATCATAACATATATATTGAACATGTATGAATAGAAATAAAAGTTCACAAAATCACTTAATTATAATACAAAAATACAAATTCCAAATTCAACTATATCAAGCATCTGACCATGTGATATCAAGGCCACCCCATTGATTTTGAGGCACACCTAAGGCTTCCCATACCGCCTTGGAGGCATCAACTATGTTGTTGCGACATGGAGGTTGGTAATCATGGTCTTTGTCACATCCCATTGTAGAGTCACACTCATCAACCACCATGGCCACCACGCTTCTTCCGTTTGCACTCACTGTAATGTTATGGAGACATCTACTCTTGTTATCGAACCATCCAGTAGAAAGTGCAACAACCGGAGTATCATCTGAATGGTATTGATTGTCACAATAAGAAGGACCACCTCCGTCACCACCTTTTTGAAAACTATTAAGTGTGAGATACGCCTTAGTGGGAGTAGATACTGGTGGTGAACATTCATAAGTTGTATACATTTGTCCTTGTACGCAACAATCTGAATCATTCTCTTGATTGCATTGCCCGGAAGGAGCCTCTTTTCCACTGATTCGACCACTTGGTCGGCATTGTTGGGCTTCAGAATACACACTAGTTAAAATGAGAGTAATCAATAAAAGGACAAAAGTTTTGGAGCAAAAACTCTTCATTGTATCTATGAAATTCTCTTCTTTTTTTTTGTTAATTGATTGATGCATATAAACTAAGATTTTAATGTATATATATAGAGTAAGTAAACTACTTCTGATGGTAAAGCAAATCGGTTGTCAATGAAATAACAGGATTAAAAGGAAAATGTTAGTTTTTTGGGTCAATGCAATGAGTCCTAACTTGTCATGTTTAGTTCAAATAACAACTAAAAGAATATATTAATATAATACTAATAGTTGATTCTTAAATCAAATAAGTTTTGCTGGTAGGGGAAAGCATATAGGTTAATTACTAATTGCCAAAACAAAAGTCTTCAATCTTCATATTTCTTTGAATTGATTTTAAGAATATTTTAAGTACATGTATACAAACTAACTATCTATCTTGATTAATATTTTGTTTGTTTTGTCATGGAGACAGCACCTTTGTTTTTCACAAGTCTTTGGTTTGATTCTACTTATTCATGTTAATAGGATTCTCAAACATTAATAAAGAACTAATTAATTTGTTGCATACTGATATCTCGAAACGAGATTTTCGGCCATTGATTTGAGATTAGTCAGTTCACATTTTACCTTCACAAAATCAACTTTAAGTAAGCTACGTCATTGATTCAAGATTGGACGGCGAAAATTAATTACCGTGTCACACATTTAATATGTGGAATCCAAACCCTGATATTTATATTGTATGCATTTTAATAAGCCACCAAATCATCTTTGATCAATAGTTTAAAAGCCTTAAAAAGAACAAAATGAAAGATTATGTAGTTGTAATTGGCTTAACAAGGTAGTATTACACAACAGGATAGAACACATACCTTTGACCCAAAATCTAACTTCTATATATCTTTTTTTTTTTTTGCTTGTTATTACAAAGCCAGCCAAATTACTTTACAAACAAAGAGGAATTCTCTATATATACCCACTTAAATCTCCTCCAAAATATCACACATTAAGAACATCAAAGAGCATAAACATAAACTTGCATAGAAAAAATGAACTCCAAAGCTTCTTTTATTTTGTTTGCTACTCTCATTTTAACAAATTGTGTACACTCTCAAGCCCAGAATTGTCGCCCAAGCGGTAGAATTGAAGGAAAGAATGCTCCTCCAGGACAATGTAATCAAGAGAATGATTCTGATTGTTGTGTACAAGGAAAAATGTACACAACTTATGAATGTTCTCCACCGGTGTCTACTTACACGAAAGCATATCTCACTCTTAATAGTTTCCAAAGCGGTGGAGATGGAGGTGGTCCTTCAGAATGTGATAATCAGTATCATTCAGATGATACTCCTGTTGTTGCACTTTCTACCGGATGGTTCAACCACGAGAGCAGATGCCTCAAAAATATTACCATCAATGCTAATGGGAAAAGTGTGGTGGCCATGGTTGTGGATGAATGTGACTCAACTGAGGGGTGTGATAAAGATCATGATTATCAACCACCTTGTCAAAACAACATTGTAGATGCTTCCAAGGCTGTGTGGGAAGCCTTAGGTGTGCCTCAAGGTCAATGGGGTGGCCTTGACATTACATGGTCAGATGCTTAATATGTTTGTATTTCTATGGTTTAATTTAGTGTTATTTTGTACTTTTATTTCTCATCATGTGTATCATATACTTATTGTGACCAATTCTGTTATAAATTAAGAAAATTCAGTACATGCTTTTATTGATAGAGCTTAAATCCCAAATTAGATATTTGTCTTTATATGATCAATGCTCCAATTTATATCTCTGTGTCATTGCAATCACCTATACTCCTAGTTAGCTTGTTGCATAAATAAGCAAAGATTTCAAAAACTTTACTACCCTAGTACTACAAATTTGTTTGAATTTCAAGTTATTTTTATGTATGTAATTAAATTAATCATGTTTCTAATCAAAATTTCATGGGATGCTTTCTAGCTCCATTGCTTATGCAGTATTAAGGGATCAGTGATCCAATGATCCTTCTTAAATTACTTTCCTTAAACATTGTCAAAAGATCATTGAGAGACTTAGGTGATTTTTTTAAATGGAGTGCACAGACAATTTGAATATTTATAAAAAATGACTGATAGGTAAATTTTTATTCTTCAGTTTTGGAGTAAATACTCATTTTGGTCCTTAATTGTGTTCGACGTTGTCACTACAATTCTCAAATGTCACTTTTGTTAGTAATTTTATGGACCAAATTGACTAACATACGACATTTTCGATGACTAAGATAAATTTAACTAATGAAGTACAAATTTCAGGATCGAAATGACTAACTAAACACATCTTCTATTTTAATATATTAACTAGCATTAGACCCGCGCATTGCGCGGTTGCAAGTTAATTTGTTTAATTAAGTTATTTTGTGTCAAATTGTAAATAAATTTTAAATAAGACATATGTGAATAGTAGTATTATTATTTAAGAAAATTAATTATATTATTTGATCGATACACATGATGACTACTTAAAAATACCTAATATCTCAAAATAAAAATAGAAAGCAAAAAAGGATGCTATAAAATAAGAAAGCAAATGAAAAAGGAAGAGATTCACATGACTAAATTTTATTGACAATTTCTTGAAAGAACTAATAGTCTTCAAAGATCTTGTAATTTACAGCCTTTGTATAACTAAAATGTGTGGACCAAAGTTATTTATCCTGCAATGAACCTAAAATCAATAATGCAAGGAAAAACATTACTCAGAGAAGCTTCAAATTTCATGTTGAACTATTAATATTAAGTGATGCATGCTACTCCTACAACTAATCCTTAACTATTATAAGAATATGTGATAAAAATTGAAAATGAAGAGAAAGTGGCCTAAAGACCTAGCCTGCAAAGGAACCAAACCAACAAACACATGTTAGAAAAAAAAAATTGAAAAAGTAAAGTGAGTAATATCAACTATTTATGAATAATACATAATGTAGGTGTAGATAGAATAAATCACAGGTTGTTGAAATATCATTGAACTCTTTTCATTATAAAACTACTCATTTTTAGAAGTCAAATCTCATGTTGTGTATGAAACAATAGAATGCTTAAAAGTTATAACTTTGAATACATCTCTCCATTTTATTCGGATATTAATATATCTATTAGAAAGATTATGAAGAATACCCCACACAATACAACAAACAGAGTCTGAATTATCTAAAAACGGTAATTTCGTATCTCATTAAGATATTAATATATGAAAAGAAAATCTCATGACACATTACCCGTTGAGAACTATGAAGTCCGGACACGACACGGACACGAACACCGGACACGGACACCGGACACGGGACAATGTAAAAAAACTTAGGACACGGACACGGCTATATATTAATAAAATAAAGCAATTTGTGAGCATAATTTATAAAATAGTCTAATGAGAAGCATAATTTATGTTTATTTAAACTTTGTACTTTCAATCAACCATAGAAATGATCCATCAAAACAGTTTGAATACTTTCAATTTAAGAAAATTATCTAAAATGTGCTGGATAGGTGTCGTCCGGGTGTCGTACGAGTGTCGGTGTCCGACACGTGTCTGACACGACGACACCCCCTACTTTAGCCGTGTCGGAGCTTCATAGGTTGAGAATGGCAAAAGTCTTTGAACATTAGGGGTGAACATATCAGTGGAACTGTGAAAGTTCTACTCAATGCCTTCAAAGAGAAATATGTGATAGAGTCATTTCATTTGAATTTTGATTGCATAGTTAAATTTGTTGTCTCTTTGATTCATATAATGTTTGTAAACAATTTACATTTATTATATTTGAAACAAAGTGGGAAAAAAATGTGAATTTGAATGAAGTGAGGAAAATACTTACAATTCAATGAAGGCATATTAAGAAATGGGGAGCCAATGAAGTGCAAGAAGAAACATGTTGGTGTGCCCTCAAAGGTTAGGAATTGGAGGAGCTAAAATGATAAATGATAAAATTAACATATAAAGTTTTGAATTGTAAGTGAAAGCTTGAACTAATTCTAGATTGGAGTCTTTGATTTAGATCTTGGTTTGTGTTGTATAGAAGCATCAATGAAAAATGAAGTATAGAAGCATAATATAAGATGGTGAGCTGAAATTGCAGCAACGTATTAATGAGCAGAAGTTATAAATATATTAATTGTACAATAATTGGTTTTGAATGGGGGATTGAATTGGTTGAAGAGAGAGACGGATAACAGCAAAGTTGAAAGCAATTTTGCAATATAAAGAGTGACACATAGGATTTTTAATGATGTGGCAAAAATAATATCACTTGGCAAAATAATGATGATGTGTCAAGTAAATAATTTGGGACTCTATTTTAATATATAAAATAGATTTTAAGCCTCCAATTTGTCTATTGACATGTGTCCTTTTACTCTCCACCTATGCATCAAGTGCCAAGTCAGCTCAAAATCCTAGGTGTCATATTTCATTGTTGTTTTCTTCTCTTCTCATTGTATCTCATATTATTATTGTTATAGGACTCTTAATCCGTAGATTCCTTCTTCTATCCTTCTTCTATTCTCCTAATCCCTAGATTCTTACATTCCAAACCCATTCATTCCTTACTTTAATACTAATCCCAATTTCCAAATCCCCTTATAACATTAAAACCTACGTTCTTCTATTGTAATCCCTTTGAGTTCTTACCACCAGTGCCACGATTCTAAAGGCGCACAATCTTTGTCCAGACTTATATCTCCTTCAATTCCTTTAATCTTATTCCCAATTTCTTACTAACTTCTTCGCCGCATAGCTATGTCATTCGAGATCGAGGTTGTTGAGAGGGTTCAATCCCGCCGCGATCACCAATTGACGCATCATCTTCCGTTTGGTGGTGAAGTTTCCAAAGATAGCCTCTGGAACGGCATGTATACTGCGACGGCTTATGTCAGTCTCGCCTACTTTCGTGTCTCTCAATCAACAAATGTCGTCGATGACCATTGTCTCAACGTAAGTTTCACTTTATGTAATTGTTGTGCAATTTGGGTTCTCCTCTTTTATGTTGCCTTGAAATTGATAATTGATTTGTTTTCTTTTAACCTATTTCATTCTTATTATGTTTTGTTCAAAATTATTGATGGGATCAGGGTGTTTATACTTACAATTAATAACATCTATGTATGTATCCATTTTTTTACTTACAAATATTCACATGCGATTTGATGGCTAACTCTATTTTAAGTTTGAAACCATTGTGTGTCAAGTTGAGTATTTCAAGTGAGTTCATATTTGGAAATTGACACAAGTCACCATCTAGTAAATTGAAACTAAGATCAAGGTGCATTAACCGATCATTATTCTTTGAGAATTGATTTATTGGCGTGAAAAAGTTTTGAGAGGGGTTCAAAAATGATAATGAATTCATTGTTTCAATTAACCAATTGGGCAATCTCCAATTTCTTACTAACTTATTCGCCGCATAGCTATGTCATTCGAGATCGAGGTTGTTGAGGGGGTTCAATCCCGCCGCGATCACCAATTGACGCATCATCTTCCGTTTGGTGGTGAAGTTTCCAAAGATAGCCTCTGGAACGGCATGTATATTGCGACGGCTTATGTCAGTCTCACCTCCTTTCATGTCTCTCAATCAACAAATGTCGTCGATGACCATTGTCTCAACGTAAGTTTCACTTTATGTAATTGTTGTGCAATTTGGGTTCTCCTCTTTTATGTTGCCTTGAAATTGATAATTGATTTGTTTTCTTTTAACCTATTTCATTCTTATTATGTTTTGTTCAAAATTATTGATGGGGTCAGGGTGTTTATACTTACAATTAATAACATCTATGTATGTATCCATTTTTTTACTTACAAATATTCACATGCGATTTGATGGCTAACTCTATTTTAAGTTTGAAACCATTGTGTGTCAAGTTGAGTATTTCAAGTGAGTTCATATTTGGAAATTGACACAAGTCACCATCCAGTAAATTGAAACTAAGATCAAGGTGCATTAACCGATCATTATTCTTTGAGAATTGATTTATTGGCGTGAAAAAGTTTTGAGAGAGGTTCAAAAATGATAATGAATCCATTGTTTCAATTAACCAATTGGGCAATCTTCCACTAAGTTCGTTATTGGATATATTAGGAGACTCCTAACTTGAGAGCTTTTCTGATAATTTGAGAAACTTAATCAAACTCACATAAGACAAGCCCAATTCTCTTAATTGAGAAAGTTGTAATTGAAATGGGTTCAAACTTTAGTGATAACTAAAGTTTAACCCGCGCGTTGCGCGGATAAACATTAACATGTCAGTAAGTTCAAATAAGTTATAGAGTTTTTAGAATCAAATTTATATAAAGATTTACATATTTGTTCAACTTGATAGAACACTTTGTATATCTCAAAGTTATATATGTTTTGTAGATTAGGAGATTAGGAGATACCATAAATCTCACTGGTAAGTGTTCTTACAATACACACTTCAAATCAAGATTATTATCATATGCTTACATGACAATATTTTTCCTTTTTGCATTTTAGATATCATTGAAATACTTCTTGTAGTTGGACATGATGAACATGTTTATGTCAAAGACAAGCCTACAAAAATACTCAGGCTTGAACTTAAAATGCAAGAGTACAACTTCATATATAGTAAATAAAAATTATGCAACAACATATTTTGCTTTTAATTAGGTTGAACAGTTCACTTTATTTTTTGTAGGGGTCAAATGATCAAGATCACTTTATATATGGAGGAATATAGCTACTGATTTTCAGCAGCTATTACTCCATCACAAGGACAGGGAAGGCTCAAGGTTGTGGCAATAACATATCTACAACAGTTAAAAAATCTAGAGGTAGTCGACATAACTAAAAGAGGTCAAAAAAATATGTTTCGTATACTTTCAATTCTTCATGTAAATGAATATTCCCCTTATGTACCATTGATTTTTTATTTATTATTTTAACCATCCACACATGTCAGTTTATATAATTCCTTCAACATATTTCACCACCTATCAATTAAGTCTTTATTTAAAATATTAATATTATCTATTATTTTTCATAAATATTAACAATACTATTATCATTTATTTTTGGTAGTCTTTATTTACAACTTCTCACAAAATTATTTAAAATTAACTCGCAGCCGCGCAACGCGCGGGTCTCATGCTAGTATTTTGTTGTTTTTTAGTTTTGATATATTCAAGGATTGTTGAAACAAAGCCTCACACATCAAGACTCATGTACCATTATTCATTGACACCAAAGAGGAAAAGGAAAAAAAATCAATGGTACTAAAATTAATACAAGTTCCTATGCACTATGAACAGAGAGGAAGGTTTTCACATTTGACACAAGATAAACTATTTGAGATACATGATGACACTCTGTCATTACGTAATTTTCATGGTAATTTCATGTATAATTGAGTTCAGAGCAGCACTATACAGCAAGAAAAGAGAAGAAAAATACACAAGTGACAAACAGGCTGAAATCGTGTCACGATTGTATAAATCGTGTCACGATCACAAGACAGTAGCTGGCGCTGAAATTTTGAACTGAATCGTCTCACGATTGTTGTAATCGTGTCACGATGGCGCGCGCAGAAGTTTTCCTATTTAAGTTGAAGCCTGCTATATTTTTGAGGGTTACGAATTTTGGAGAGAAAGTGCGATTTCGACATCAGAGACTGAAGAAAGAGGCGATTACATCAACTCTTATTCATTCATATGTATGCTTTAATTCTTTCCTTGATTATGATATTTGTAAACTCAATCATGAGTAACTAAATCTCATAGAGATTAGGTCTTGAGATGATTCTGATGAACCCTAATTGAAACATGTTGCTGTGAAACTCTATTCTACATGAATATATATCTAGTTTTATTCAATTCAATTGTTCTTAATGCTTTTTATAAACTGATCACTTATAACATGAATTCGTGAGAATGAATGACTACTGACCATAGCTTTCAACTTAGACCTAATTGAATTGTTCAAATAAACATGGTTAGTCTAGGGATGGATAATCGTTTGTTTGTGATAATAAGTTAACGTTCTTAAAACCTTCGAAGAATATTAGATCACCTAAGGGATTAGGGACTGTAATCTGAGAAGCGGGTCCTAAGTCAAGGGATTGATTAGGGCTATTTTGTTAACTATCGTAAAACTAGAGAAGTATTCATAAGGAATAGGTGCAGTGTACCAATTAGGGGAACTCAGATGAATCGAAAGACCTAGTCTCATCTCTCTCTTAATTTTCAAAACAATCGTTACTTTTTGTTAACTGAAACTTTATGCAAACACTCCCCCCTTGTTATTTAAATTTACATTCTAAATTGAATACAATTGTTCTGTTGAGATTGAAACAATCCCTGTGGATACGAATTTAATTATTACTTAACGACGAGTTTAGTTCACTTGCTAAAATTGTCATAATACATTTAGGATAAACTTGTGCAGATTTTTATAACTACAAGTATAATGAAAAGTTGATAGTTTACATCTGAAAGAAAATATATATTATACATACATTAAAGGTAAAAATGAAAAAGAAAACTTACATACTAATGTATAATATGATACATAAAAGATGATAAATAAATTAACTTTCCAAAACACTTGATATACTACATGAAACACACACTTACTATATTTTCATACCATATAACATCAAACATCAGACCATGTAATGTCCAATCCACCCCATTGACCATGAGGCACACCTAAAGCTTCCCACACAGCCTTGGACGCATCAACAATGTTGTTTGGACAAGGAGGTTGATAATCATGATCTTCATCACACCCCTTTGTGGAGTCACACTCATCAACAACCTTGGCCACCACACTTCTCCCATTCGCACTGATTTTAATGTTTTTAAGGCACCTACTCTCGTGGTTGAACCATCCGGTGGAAAGTGCCACAACTGGAGTGTCATCTGAATGATACTGATTATCACATTCTGAAGGGCCACCTCCATCTCCACCTTTTTGAAAACTATTAAGCGTGAGATATGCTTTAGTATGAGTAGATATTGATGGTGAGCATTCATAAGTTGTGTACATTTTTCCTTGTACACAACAATCTGAGTCATTCTCTTTGTTGCATTGTCCAGGTGGGGCTTTTTCTCCTTCAATTCTACCACTTGGACGACATTGTTGCGCCTCAGAGTGCAACAAATTTGTGATAATTAGAAAAACTAGAAAAAGAAAGGATGCTTTTGAGCAAAAACTCTTCATAGTGTCTATTTAGTTGTGTTTTTCTCCTTAATTAGTGTTTGAGTGCTTGATATTCATGGATTGGATTCTCAAAGGGTATATATAGAGATTATAATTGGCACATCTAGTAAATAATTTGGTTATGTTGTCCACAACTGCAATGTAGGATTGTAACATTTTTGTGGTCAAATAATTAGTTTTACAACTTGACTAGTTATTTGGTTAGTTTTCAAACTTTATTATATTTGATTTTGTGGGCTTTCAATAAAAAAAATGATAAAAACAACAGACATACACTCATACAGATCAATTAGTTCTTTATTAAATTGTTTTAATAGCCTATATTAAATTGAATATTAGGTTTTGTCTAATGTGTACAAGTCGTTATTCATGTCTTTCAAGGTGCATAAGTTACTCATAACATTATAATGAATACGAATTTTATAAAATTTACTCTTTGATTAAAAGATTATATCATATAGATCTTCCATATAAAATTTTAAATAAATATTAAGAGTAAGAAAACTTCTTCTCATGGTAAAGCAAATCAGTTGTCTATGAAATAACAAGATTAAAAGGAAAATGTTAGTTTTTGGGGTCAAGGCAATGAGTCCTAACTTGTCATGTTTAGTCCTAATAACAACTACAAGAAGTATATAACACTAATAGTTGATTTATGCATCCTTAAGTTTTGCTGGTTGAGGAAAGCATATAGTTTAATAACTAACTGCCAAAACAAAAGTCTTCATTATTCAGCTTTCTTTGAATTGGTTTTAAGAATATTTTAAGTACATGTATACAAAACTAACTATCTTTCTTGATTAATTTTATTTGTTTCTCATAATAGCTTTATTTTTATTAAGTCTTTGGTCTGATTTTCTTTATTCATGTTAATTCAATAGGGCCCTGCAAACATATTAATAAGGAACTAATTAATCTGTTGTAAATTGTAAAATATTCCCTACATTAAAAAATACACACATTATTTAATCTCGGCCATTGATTTGAGATTAGTCACCTCACATTATACTTCATAATATAATCTTTAAATAATTTATGTTATTGGTTCGAGATTGGACGGCTGAAATTAATTACTGTGTCACACATTTTATACTTGGAATCCAAATCCTCATACTAAATTATATGCATTTTATTAAGCCATCATCTTATAGTAGTTTTAAAAAACAAAATGAAAGATTCTGCATACAAGTTAGAACACAAATTATTCTATGACCTCAAAAGTGTTGTACTTGTCATTTGGTCTAAACACAAGGATGGAACACATACATTTGACACAAAATTTAACTTAAGCGGAGAGAAGTTCTCTATATATAGCAACTAAAATCTCTCCCAAAGCATCAAACACTAAGAAAAACAACAGGAGAAATATAGAGTTGAATAGACACAATGAAGAGATTTTGCCCCAAAGCTTCTTTTATTTTGTTGGTCGTTACTATTATTTTAACAAGTTGTGTCTACTCTGAAGCTCAAAGTTGCCGTCCAAGCGGTCGAATTGAAGGAAAGAATGCTCCTCCCGGACAATGTAATCAAGAGAACGATTCTGATTGTTGTGTACAAGGAAAAATGTACACAACTTACGAATGTTCTCCACCAGTGTCTACTTACACGAAAGCATATCTCACTCTTAATAGTTTCCAAAGCGGTGGAGATGGAGGTGGTCCTTCAGAATGTGATAATCGGTATCATTCAGATGATACTCCTGTTGTTGCACTTTCTACCGGATGGTTCAACCACGAGAGCAGATGCCTCAAAAATATTACCATTAATGCTAATGGGAAAAGTGTGGTGGCCATGGTTGTGGATGAGTGTGACTCAACAGAGGGGTGTGATGAAGATCATGATTATCAACCACCTTGTCAAAACAACATTGTAGATGCTTCCAAGGCTGTGTGGGAAGCCTTAGGTGTGCCTAAAGGTCAATGGGGTGGCCTTGACATTACATGGTCAGATGCTTGATATAGTATGACTTGAAACCCATGTTTATATGTCTTTGGTTTAACTTAGTGATATTCTGTAATTATATATTTCTCATCGTGTGTGTCATATATTTGTTGTGACCATTCTGTTATAAACTAAGAAATACAGTACATACATTTATTGATAGAGTGAGCTTATATCCTATAAATTAAATATTTTCCCTTATATTATCAAAACTACATGTGCTCCTTACTAAACAGTGTTGCCAGAACAGGAAGTTTATATCAAAACTATGGATAGTAGTCTCAATAGGATAGCTCAAATGGTAAAAACTGAAGGACATATGAGTTAGGTAAAGAAAGATCCATTGATCAATTTTTGAAGAGAGCAATTTACCTTTCCGTTGTTAAAAAAAAAAATACTATGGATAGGGAGGCAATTCTAATTCTAATATTTATACCAGGGTTGCCACGGTACCGGTACCCGGTACTGGTACGGGTACGGGGTACGGCATTTTTAAAAAAACTAAGGTACGGGTACTTTTTTTTTTTTTTTTTTAATATAATTATATAAATAAAATAATAAAAACATACTTTTAAAACACTTGATTAAACATAAAAAGTACCACACTTTAAAAGTAATTAAAATTGTTCAAAAACATCAAAACAATCATATCAAATTAAGAAACAAATTGCTCAAAAAAATATTATTTTACAGTTGTTTCTTGCAACTCTAGGTTAATACTGTTTTTATAAGCAAATAAAATATATTTTTCTGACAAAATATTTCTAAAAAAATATGAAAAAAAAAAACAATTTTTTTAATTGTAATAGCCGTTGGAGTACCCGGTAAGTACCCAACTAGTACCCAAACCAAAAAAATAAAATAAAAAAAGGGTGCGGCGTCGGTGCGTACCCATTTAGTACCGGGTGCGTACCGGTACCCGGTACCGGTACTCTCCTTAAAACGAAGTACCCGTGCATCACTGATTTATACATGTGGAAATAAGTGTTAAATTTCTTAGGTTTTTTTTTATGTGGATAACAATAACAAATATTTACTTATTTTGCTATCAAAACAAACCATGAGTAGGCTATCAAAAAGAAATTAACATTAATTTCTTAAATTTTAATTGCACCATGTTAGTAATAGTATAGACTATAAAGTAGTACTATGAGGGAGGTCAGGAATTCCAATTTTTGCTACTAATATTTCTCTATAAAAATATGAACATTGTTATTTAGTAAGAAAGATTTAAACAAAAGAAGAATCTATAAAAATAGGAAATTTGACCAATCAAAAATCGGTTAACCATACATGATAGAGAGAGTGGTTATAATGTAAGTATTAAATGTTGTCACACAAGCAAAAAAATAAATACTAAATAACATTTTCCTAAAAGTATCCATGTATATATCATAATAATCAAACAATAATCCTAAAAAGTATATATATGATAAAAAATCTTACTAAATTCTTACTATCTTCTATCATAATAATCAAACAATGATGGGTTAACTAAGTTGTTTTCTACACTATCACATAATGGGTAGGGGATGTTAAGTTGTTTTTCTACAGAACCAAATAAGTTTATTTTAGAGCCTAAAACAAAATGTTGTCGATCAACAAACTAGCATCAAATATATTACTACCCAAAGAAATTACTCAAATTATGGATAAAACTTCACCACAGTGACACAAGCAAACATAGTACGAACATTTAAAATTCCCATTGGAACAAGAAAATCTGTGTGAACCCACACTGACAAATCAAAGATTCAAATGACATAAAGGAATAGCCAATATGATGCAAGGAAGTCATCACAGTAGGGCACATTCCTAAACAGTTTACCAACGAAAATGGGAAAGTCTAGAGTAATAACAGTAACTAACAACCACATTATTTGCGAATGCAATCCACAGAAAACCCAAATGGGGACCAACATATCTCTGGCATTTAAAAACCCATTATTAAACTTCAGGTCCTAATTATGTTTCAGGGCTCTTAAAAGCAGAAATTAACAACGAAACGAACAACAAAGGGATCTAACAATACCCTAACTTCCATATTGTATCCTTGTGCAGAGCATTCACACCTGCTTGCGCGGCAGTCACATCAAGCTGTAAAACAGATACATACACATCAATCAGCAAGAGTAACAACAGCAACTACATAAATGAATCCTAGTCGACAAGGCAGTATAAAAGAATAAATGTAAGGTGCACAAGTAAAAGTATATTTAATTGGAATCAAAAAACCATTTAGTTGGATAAATTTTGGCTTGGCTTAGTTCTTACAGAGAAATGGAAATTAATTTGACTTTTCCAAATGGGGGTGCATTTAGTAGAGGAAGAGTGCAACTATACCGGTTCATCGGGAAATCAATGATTGAGATTTAAATGACTATATAGTTTGTTAATTTAATCCCATTGATTCTTCGATGAACGGTCGCAATGCATATGCACCCCATCATTATAGAGGGAAGCCAAATGGAAAGACTTCTCTATTTTATAGTATAAAAGAAACAGAGAAAAGTAGAGCCAATTTATTTATAATGAAACGAACTAGCAGACAGATGCAAATAAACATATTTATTTTCATTCTTAGATAACAAAACATCACACAAACAACATTGGCCATCATCATAAATATCAAAGGAAAATACTTCCTACCACTCACCATTGCTATTCACCACAGATGAGGATACAATACAACCAAGCTATTTACCACCAGTCACCGACAATATATTGCCTGATCAATGAACGGCGGAATTTGTTTTATTTCAGTGCCAAGTTCTTGTTCAATCCTATACCTGGACAACATAGATGGAAACGCATCAGAAATCTGCACCAAGTAGCTATGAAATTCATATCTAACAGAAATACTTACAAATTGAAGCGATCCTCATAAGTTATCAAGTTCACTGCTAAACCAAGGTGTCCAAACCTGCCTGATCGACCAACCTGCATATCAACAGAACATCAATGAAAACACACAAAGAGAGTCATTATCAATGGTAGGGAAGAAGGCAGAAATCAAACATACCCTGTGCAGATATGTTTCTGAGTTCTTAGGAAAGTCAAAATTAATAACAACATTCACTGCTTGGATATCTATTCCTCTAGTGAAAAGATCTGTTTCAAAATGAGAAGAAAACAAAAGGTTAATCATCAGTTGAAACAATAATAAAAATCTTATCTAACAAGCTTAATTGAGCAGTTATATGAAACAGACAATTTATAACACACATCATCACTCAAAATATCATCATTGCATCAATGAATTATATTAATCATTAATATCAATTATGCAACCATTTGCTTTTAAAACTGATTTCTAAAAAATGAAAGGATATCGTATTAGAAAATAAAGGAAATACAGATCAGAAACAGTCAGATATTTAAGAAAGTCGTAGTAGATACAAAGAAACACTCAAAATCATCTATAGCAGGAAGCTTAACTGCCGCCATTAACTTACCAGTACAAACAAGATTCCTGCAGGCACCATTGCGGAAGTCGTGAAAAACTCTATTACGGTGGTCTTGCAACATCTTAGCATGGATATAGAAACATGAATACCCTAGTTCTGTGATTTTCTTGGCAAGGAGTTCAACCCGATTCACCGAGTTGCAAAAGATGATTGACTGGTTTATTTGCAGCTGTAATAGAAGCATTATTACTATCATATTCAAATCTCGCAAATAAGAAAATCTACAATATGTTGGCATGAACAGCATATACCTTGGAGAAAAGAGTGTTTAGGCAGTGGACTTTCTGCCTCTCCTCCACAAATGCATAAAATTGCGTAATACCCTTCAGAGTTAGCTCATCCATAAGGTTAATGATATACGGCTTACGAAGATATCTATCATTGAAGTCCTTTACAGTAACAGGAAATGTAGCTGAAAACATTAGGATTTGACGGTTGGAGGGAAGAAATTGAATAAGCTGCTCTATTGACGGTTGGAACTCCTGGGAGAGAAGTTTATCGGCCTGAGACAGAAACAGAAAGAGAAAATGTTTATCAAAGGTGAAGATGTTCAGCTATCCGTTTACAACATAAAGCAGAGATGCAATATACAGAGTTGAAGCATCTGCTACAAAGTTCAAAACACAACTTAGAAAAGGATAGAAATTCCTTAACCTAGCAGACCAGACAAAAACAATAGAAACATAGATCAGACAACATCAAACATTCCTTACTATCATAGTACGTCGTCATCAAATAAACAATATTATGCTTCTCTACAAAAACTATACAAATTAGTGAATTTCACGTAAACTGTCATTACCTCATCCATGACAAGCATAGAACAATCTTTCAGAACGCAGACTCCCTTCTTTGCCAGATCCAATATTCTTCCCGGAGTACCAACTAGCAGATGGACAGGTTGATACAAACGCATGATGTCATCTTTCAGGCTGGTGCCACCTGTTGTGACCATAACTTGAATTTGCAAATGCTTTCCAAGCTCTTTGCACACTTGAGATGTTTGCAAAGCCAATTCTCGTGTTGGAACCAGTATAACAACTGCATGACAGGACAAAGCAAAAGGCAATGGTCAAAACATGGAACCTAAAATTGATTCTTTACTATAAAAAATAAAACTAGACACAAAAATAACTAAAAACAATGAAAAATGCATCAATACAGCAAAGCATATTCTTTGCTATTTTCAATTAACTTTGGCAACCAGCAGCAAAATACTATCTGCCCATTTGTTATGAAACAAAATAAGAGAAGACTCGGTAGGCCATAACACAATTTTGTCAAGTAATTATCTATGAATAATAAATGAACAATTGATAACATGAACAAGGAACAATTAATGGATACACAAAAGACTATAGTAGCCGCACATAACTTATAGTACATTCGTCGCATGTTAGTATTCTTAAAAGCATTCATGTTCCATGCCTAAAACAATAGTAAGTTATCCAATAAAAATAAGTTTGTTTAAAGGAATTTCCAAATCCAGGAACAAATTACTCCCAAACCTAATTATCAATTTGGTCAAAATGCTGAAAACAAATATGTAGTCAAACTTGTTCTCTTGGAATATTCACAAAAAGGATATTGCAAAATAGCTGGACATGACCTATTAAAAAAAACCAATTCCTTTTTCTTTTTCAAATTTAATAAGAAAACACTGCTGAGCGATGAGTCATAACAATTAACAAAGGCATAATTATCTTAACTAGACTTCGGAGCATCGTGTAAACAAAGAGAAGGAAACCCACCTTGAATAATATTATTATCTTGATCAATTTTTTCCAATGCAGGAATGCAAAACGCAGCTGTTTTGCCTGTTCCATTTTTAGCCCTAGCAAGAATGTCACTACCAGTAAGGGCAATTGGAATGCTTTCTTCTTGGATTGGGGATGGCCTTTCAAATCCCTTCTCATATATTCCCATTAGCAGCTCACGCTTCAAAAAGTAATCCTCAAACTCATTTCCTTTAGTTGCTGTCACGTCCTGGGGTAGAAAAATTATCAAAAGGTCAAGACTAATACAATATTTAAATGAATAACCTCCAGATGATAACATTTATCGGGCAATTCAGACCTTTAAAAGGATATTATGAATATCTGTGGAAATATAGCCACAGACAGAATCTAGCACTTAACTTAGGATGCAAAATTTATTCTTAAAAATAATAATAATAATATTTGAAGATGAGAATGAGTAGAATCTGAGATTATTTCCTTGATTTCTAGACATGTAAGAAATTATTAATATTTAAGGAGGTTGCAATTTGACAAGCATGTTAATAATTTAAATTCCAAAGTCTTAATTGTCTAACAACTGAAAAATGTCATAGTAAATCAAATGTCTGATATAGCACTGAGCACAGGCCATAGCGTACTAAAATGACATGAATCAACAAAATGAAACCTAAGACCTATGCAGAGAATCAACTCCAACAAAAGATGTGTACTGTTCTGTACAAAATCAAATATCTCATTTCTCAAACAAAATATATGCCCAAAACATAATGCATATTTTACATAAACAATCACTTGAAATCAATGTGTGTGTGTGTGTGTGTGTGTGTGTGTGTGAGAGAGAGAGAGAGAGAGAGAGAGAGAGTAGCTTTTAATTGGTCAGAATCATACCTCTGTCCTATAGCGTGTATCAGCTGGTGGAATCTTCAGTCTTGCCTTCCAATCTTGTGAACTAACAAATGAAATCAATTGAGTAAAAAATTAGAAGACATTATTTTCTCAGGTAATAACAGTCACATTAGCTCTATCAGGCAGTAAATAAAATTATTGAATCATACATGTTTTCAAACCTTTCCCAAACTCATAATAGAGCAAAAATCAATCCATACCGTACTAGATTTGCAACAACAAGGCAATAGAAATTGGTTATAGACATCATCAACTCAATTTCACATTAGAGATTAACAATAAAACAAAAATCAATGCAATTTTGGTTTAGGCTAGACAGCTAGTTTTGGTAAGCAAAGCATCTGAAATTTAGCACCTAGAACCACATTAAACACAATCAAGCATTAAGGTTCACTGCTTCAAATTAGAGTTTCAACAACCATTTACAAACCATGATAATAACTTTCAAAATTCAAAATCATCTAAAGTTCTTGATTACATGAAGAAAAAAAGATCTAATTTGATTCTTAACTAGATATAAAATGAAAATAAATTCACAAGTCACTGCACTCTAAGACAAGAAAATTCAGTAAACCACAGTTGAAGCTACATATCATACGATATAATATAATTACCCTCAACAGTTACATATCATCCGATAAACATACTTAGGCAAACAATCACTCACAAACAAATAGATAACCATCGAAAAGCTGTCAACATCATGCCCTAATATCAAAAATTCAACAACACAGCCATACAAACTATATTCATTATTCCCATCAAATTGCATATGTTGCTTAACACAAACACATACAAATCCTAACTACAAGACAACCACAAACAAATGTACAAGTGCATATACACACAAAACTAATCTAGTTATGCCTCAAAACAAGAATCAAAAGAGTAGAGAGTACCCAGTGTCATTTGCTTCAGACTGTACAGTCTTCTCAACCTCCTCAACATTGTTGGTGTCAGTAGTACCACCCAACTGGTTCCTTCTCAGCCACTGTTGTTGTTGCTGCTGATACTGATGATTCTGCTGCTGGTATTGTTGTGGATGCTGATTGTGCATCATGTGCCTCTGCACATACTGTTGTTGTTGTTGATGTGGCCTCTGTTGATACCCGGTGTTCGAGTTCAAACCCCCACCATTACCACCACCACCATTACCACCACCACCCCCGCCTCGACCGAACCCAATCCCAGGTGGATATCTCGCTCTATTGTTGTTCATCTTAGCAAAAAATTTCTACCCAAAAAGAATGTACAAGAAACTAATCTCAACTAACAAACTAGGGTTTCTTCTGGGTCACTGAAACAAGAACTAAATCCGAACCCCTAAAACGACGATTTCTCAAAATGGGGTTACGATTAAAACCTAAACTAACGAAATCTGATAAGAAAAATATGAAATTTGTAATGGTATCATACAACTACAAGATCCCCAAAAAAATTGGGTAGGGTTTCGATTTTGACCGAAATTGAGAGATGAAATAGGTTATTTGTACAGATCTACAGATAATTGAGGGTTTGAATTTGACTAGGGTTGATTCGAGGAGTGATTTGTTGAAGGAAATCGAAGAGATAGAAAAATTGATTTTGAAATTGAAAGGGTTAGGGTTTCAGTGAGTGTTGTTTGATTTTTGTAGAACCATTTGGAAATTGTGTTTCTCTAAATCGCTTGTTGGAGTAATGGACTGGGTTTGTTTTTGTTTTTCTAACACTGTTTTGGGCAATGACTAATTTTTTGATGTAATAGAAAGAAAAAAATGAAATAAATAATAGAGTATTTGTTTAATAATTACTAGTATATTTTTTTAAGAAATAAATTTGAATATTTGTTTAACAATTTTATTTTTTTAAGAAATAAATTTGGATTTTTTTCGACGGAAGTTTATTAATTATTTGAATTTTTGGTTATTTTCTATATTTAAAATAATGATATTTACTTTATTAGTAACGCAAGACGCAGGTGTAGATATAAAATAATAATTTTAATATATTATTATTGATTTAATTTGACTAATATTTGATTTGACTAATATTTTTTGATTTTCTTATTATTTACAAAAAAATAATTGTTTTTGTAAATTTAGTTTAGTTGATAGAAACATTACACACAATATATAAATAATAGAATTTAAATCTTGATACGTCAATTTATGCACGTTGAATTCAAGTCATTAGGCTTTCTATAAAGAAAACCACAAACATAAAAAGTATTTACTTTACAAAAAAACTAGGCATCATCAGTGAATAGAAGATATATACACTTACACTATTTTTGGGTTTTTTACCATCAATTTAATCTGGTTCGGAGGTCAAATTTGATATCAAGTGGTTCCAATCTCCTTCTGATCGCAGTTGCAGAAGATCGAACTGTAGTTCTCCCTATCAAATTCAACGTCAATCACCACTAAACCAACTAACAATTAACATGTACACTTACACTTGATAACACATTCATGACATTCCAAAGTATTCAAACACCTTTGTAAAAAAAAACATATTCAAACACCCATATCCACCTTGTCACAAACTTTTTTTTGAGATGAAACTTAAAAGCAAGCTTACATCATTGAGAATGGTGCATCCATCGCCATAATATTATATTTTTTTTATTATATTTTATTATAAGAGATAATATGTTTTTTTTATATTCATTCAAAATTTAATATATTTAATTTACATTATAAATCAGATACATTATTTTTTAAATAAAATCTAAAAAATATACAGTCTCTGATAATAAAAAACAGAGGTAGTATCTAACAAGAAACTATATTTTTTTAGCATTCAACACAATAATTAACTAAACCCTCAAAAAATGAGAAACTTGAGGGTATGACAATAAATTTTCATAAGGAAGAGAATATTTGTGCGTAGTAACTGTATAGTAATTAACAGGTACTCTCTCTGTTTCATAATAAGTGTCATTCTAGTAAAAAGCTCTACTACCAAAGTAGTGGAGTTTGTATTTTGTTTTTCCATTTCTAACTTTATATAAATTATACTCTCTCTCTAATAATAAATTTTCTATTTTATGGAAATTCTAAATTTGAGTTAATGAGAGAAGGTTATTTTTGACAACTTATAGCTTTAATTCATCAAATGACACTTAAAAATAAACAAATTTTTATTGTTAGAATGACACTTATTTTAAAAACGGATGGAGATACACTTGTGTTCCAACTAGTTTAGAATGGAAATTTGCAAAGGATATTTGTGGAAGATTGAAATTATTCAATGGTATCGTTGAACTCATTTCTGGCACTAAGTATCCTATTGCCAACATGTTTTTTCCTAAGATTTGTAAGATCAAATTGGCAATATCTGATTTGATTGATTCCACCAATAAATCGATTTAAGATGATGCAAAAATTTGATAAATATTGGAGTGACACACATGATATTACGGGAGTAATGTCTTGGAGTTTTATTATGAAAAATTGTATGAACGAGATTGTGTTGAGCAAGTTTGGAGGATACAACAATTGTGTTATGACTCATAAATTAATTGTTGATTATCAATTGAAGTTCAATCAAGACACTTGTGGTGACTCGTCAATGTTGGAAGCTAGCTAGTTGTGTGGCTAATGATGGTTTAGATGATTATGAAGCATATGTTCCGAAGAAAAAAAAAAGCTAAAACTTCATTAGTTAGAACTGAGTTGTATCATTATTTGGGAGAGGAAGTTATGCCGAAAAGTCCTAATTTTAATATTCTATTGTGGTGGAAATTGAATGGCATCAAAATATCTAACACTTCAAACAATTGCAAAAGATTTAGCACTTCATTAGTTAGCTTTTCCCAGCATCAATATAATCGAACTAGAAAAGAAAAAAAAAAATAAAAACAATTGCTAAAATTTTTTTTGAGTTAGTTTTTTTTTTCGAGATCAGAGTGTCTACTGCCAAACGTAATGACTATTTCTCTCGTAGATTAGACCTTAAAAAATGAGATTGTTAGCTTAAAGATCTAAAGTTGCTCCATATTAAAAGCGATGATCAAACCTTCGACCATTGAGTAATAGAGAATGAGCCCATGGTTAAGAGATAGCTAGTTGAAAACTTGATTAAACTTACTTGAAAACAAAATATCGAAGAAGATTCTATTTGGCCAAGTATCAATATAAATAAAAGGAAAATGCTAAATGTCACAACAAAGTCAATTAAGAATTCTTCACTAATACGTGTCATCTCGCATGAATTAATTTTCAAACCGATTTATTTTAAAAGAATTTATTACTAATTGACTTTGTTGTGACATTTAGCATTTGTCATTTGAGCTAGAACTTTTAGACACTTAAAATTATTTTTTAACTATCAAAACTCATTAAGGATATGTTTGGAACGACAGATTTTGATGCGAGAGAACTTAAGGGAAGAGAAATACAAGAGAAATGGACAATTTCTTCTGATTGGCAGAGAGAAGAGATAGGGAAGAGAGAACAAAAATGGTGGGACCCACTAGCTTTTTGTTTCTCCTCTGATATGCGAAGAAACTCGATAGAGAAGACCCATTTTGTGCACTTTCCGAAAATACCCCTGTCTTCCTTACTTCACTTTTTGTCTTATGCTTACTATGGGCCAAAAGCTACAACTCAACACAGAACACCAACCTTTGCAGAAAAATAAATAAATCAGATCAGCCATGGAAGTCACCACAGATGATGATGTTGGCTTTGTATTGAGACTTATGGCATACCTTGTATTGTTTCTCAATAAGATAAATTTGAGAAAGATATACAACACACAAAAAGCCCAATTTACAATTTGTTTTGTGGTGGTAAGAATCAAATGAATCTGGCCTAGGTTTGAGTGAGTGAGAGTTGAATAAAATTGTTAAACCCATGGATTTATTTTGTAATCAAATAAATAACCGTGTAAAAATTTGGGTATTTTTTTTTACTAAGCAAATATTAACGGTATATTGGTCTTTTTATAAAATAACAACACTTCTCTCTTTTCTATTTCTCTTCTCTTTCTCTTATACCAAACAATCATTTAAATCTACTCTATTTCTCTCATATTTCTCTCTTCCTATACTCTCTCTTACATATTTCTCTCTTCTCAATCTCTCTCCACAACCGATCACACCCTAAATTCGTTCTTCCTCGTCTTTCACTCTTATTGATTTCTTCATCTTCTTCATTATTGATTTATGATATTGATAGAGACATCTAGAAATATATTAAGATCATGTCTAATGCAATAAAACTTATTGTTGTTGTTTTATTCTATTCATTCTCATCATCTGAGTTCATCTATGATTAGCATATGCTTCATACTAGCTAGAGACGCCTATGTAATTTAAAGTTAGCATAATGATTAGATGATGGGTTTGAAGTTTCAACTGAGCGATGTTAGTATAACCTAATGATTAAAGCAGTTCTGATTAGAGTAGCCTAGTTACAATAATCAAAACAATTATCAGATTTTGAGATTTTGAAGATTTGAAAATTTTATTTGAAGATTTGGATTTTTTGGAAAAAAGTTAAATTTTTATAATTTTAGAAAAAAATATTATGGCTTATGTTTAATTTGAAGTTTGTTGAAAATATAGATTCAATTGATGTATCTAATTATCTATGAATGAGATGAAGAAGAAAGGAGGTAGAAGGAAGAAGATGAAGAAATAAAAAAATAATTTAGTTGGTGATGATGCACAGTTAGTTAGATATATATGATGGATATTCAAAATCCAATTAATGCCTTTTTTTTCACAACAAGATAAAATGGTTAAAAATTAAAATTAAAAAATTTGTTGAGATCTATGATAAAATGGTTAATATTAAAAAATGTGTTCACTTTTAATGATTCAATAAAAATTCATCAACAACAACACATTGAAAAACGATAAACACTCCAAATGCATCGAAATAAAAAATCATCATAAGCAATAACACACACTCGTCAACCATATACAATGCTTTAATGTCATAGTCATCGATTTTTTGTGATGGTCATCAGACATGCGAAGACGAACAAGAGACAAAAATAATCTCAAGGATTTTCAGTACAAGTACTAAATTCTCTCAACCACAAATCTAAAAAATCTCAAGGTTTGTATAATTAGATAGTATCATGTTTCTTTCTTGTGTTAGTTTCCAAAATATCTCTATACATATCAAAAGATGTTTTGAAAACAAAAATGTTAAAATCTTATACAAAACTGAACAAGATCATATTAATATTGGTAAACTATACGAGGTAGGTTATAAGTTTGTTAATATCCTTTTGATGCAATTGTAGATATTGTTTTGGTAAATTGAGGGTTAAAATTATCTTTTCGAAAGGCCGGGAAGTGTTTTTCTTAACAAGATTAAAAATGAGGTTCAACCCAACACTATTTATGTTTTTAAACATAACAAACTAACTTGACAATGATGAATAAAGGACTAACTTAAAGCACAAAACAAATATAGTGTATGTGTGATTCAGCTTCCATGTCTCATAAAATCTTTGAGAAATTAAGTTAGCTGCAAGAGAGAAAGATATGAATTTTTTTGAGAAAATATGAATGTAAGAGAGATATAGGGAATTGGATTAAGTACAGTTGAGACTTGAGACTGCAGTTGGTGCAGTCAACTACTTAGAACTATTTGATAAAAATCAGACGTTTCAGTAACCAATTTTTTTTTTGTACAAATCAATTTATATTAGTGTATCTTCCCTCCTTAATCTTCTCTTCGTCGGCAACCAAATTTTGTTTGTACAAACCAATTTTATTATTCTTGTTTTTTTTTACTAAAATTTTATTATTCTTGTTATTATATTAGTGTATGAAAAAAAATTCACATCATATATACTCTTCTTCTCTTCGTTTTTTATTAAATTAAACTACTATTTAGTCTGACAATATATACTACAAGTATTATTTAATTTTAATATATGATAATACATTTTTTTTACCAATAAGATAGTGTTGTTTTTGTAGAATAAGATAGTGTTTTTTTTTGTAGAATAAGATAGTGGCTTTGGCTACTTGTCGATCTTTTTTAATTGGTTGAATTGATTAGAAAATGTATGATATTAAGATTTTATAAATAAAGGGTATAATTGGAATAAAAAAGTTATAACTCATTCCATTCCGTTCACTTTCCAAACAATGGAGTGGGAAATTTGTTCCGCTCCATCATAAAATATCCAAACAATGGAATGGATCTATGTTCCATTCCGTTCTGTTCCATTCCATTCCGTTCTATTCCATTCCGCTCTGCTCCATTCTATACCATCAATTCAAACAGACCCTTAAGACTGCGTGCAGTTGAGATTTAAGACTGCATGCAGTTGATGCAGTCAACTACTTAGAACTATTTGAATGCACCGAACCTAGATCCGAGCCGAGATATAGACTTAAATAGGAGATGGGATCAAGAGGATCCAATCCAGATCCTTGGCCTAAAAATGTGTACTAGCAACAAAGTCTAAATATGGAACAAAATTTACATTTATATGTTGTGCAGACTGCATAGAACTCCAACAAAACATGTTGACTCACCAATGAACATAGGTGGAACAAACAAAGCTAGCTCATCAAAATTGATAAATAAAATGCACACAAAATACAAATATTTGAAAAGTATTAACTAGAAAGAAAGAGTTTTGTATCAATTATTATTTTAATAAGATTTTTATCAGTCACATCAATCAATCAAATACAAAGAGACAAGTAAACTGACAGAAATTCTGAATCTCACCAGAAAGAAATTAGTACTAAGTAGTAGCTATAAAAAAAAAGTAAAACAATTCAGTTGAAGAGCTTCAGGTCAATTTTCTTTCCAAGTGGTAATAAATTTTTCATGGTTTCATAGCGGGATTAACTAGTACTGAAGGATGAAAGTGAATAGTGAAGAGAACATTTATGGAGCATCTCATAACTATGTAAGTTATAAACTTGAAGTCCCACTATGTGGCTTTGAAAATCATACTTTTTAACTACATAGTTCATAATTGCTCTGAATTAATTCGTCTGATGATCCATTTTGATTCTTGTTCCCTTGGAAGTCTGATATGATATGGTAAAGCGATTATGTCATTTACATGCTATGAACCGGGGAATCGAGGTGCAATTCATTGACTGAAGGTAGGATGTATGATGTATCACGCATATTTGCTTTTTTAATAGTTGTATCATAATATGATTGCAGGTTTTGCACAAAAGTTAACCTTTATTTTCTTCTACCTAGGGTTTTGCTGCTTAATGTTGTTGGCGTGTGCCTGGTCCTACCTACCTCCTTCCTGCATGTATGCTTTGTTGAGGCATGGTGTAGTGTTTTAGACTTTTTTGACCGGTAGGGTTAGATGTTAAAAGACGTGATACTATTGTTTATGTGTTTAGTTGAATGTTATGGTTAATGGTTAATTGTGAAATGCTGTGTGTATGTTGATGTGTTACTTACTAGGTAAATGAGTACGTTTGACCAACAAAAAAATGAGTATTTTTTAAAGATATTTTCTTTTCTATCAATTAAGAAAATATAATATAATAAATAAATGTTGGTTATCAAAACTATCAAAAAAATAAAATTTTACTTTTTCAAAAAAATTATTACTCAGCCATATTGAATTTCTTTTAATGAAAATATGTAAAAAATAATACTATAATATTTAAAAGCGCTTGTCTAACTTGAGCAATATTGCACATGTTAATATAAAATACACAAGTTACAATTAGGGGAAGAAATAGGTCAGGCCGAGTTAGGCTTTGTCAAGCCTGAGCCTGGCCTGTTATAGGCTTGAGTTTTAGGCCTGGCCTATATGAAAAGTCTGACCTGGTCTATTAGCCTGTTTAAAAGCCTATTTCATATGTAAATAGGCTAATCAATTATATTGATATGTAAATAGACTAATCTATTTATTGACCAATGAGATTAAACTCTCTTTTAGTATATCATATCATACTTTAGAGAATTTTACTATATATACACCATATTTTAATTCTAGTTTATAACAATACATTTATATATGCAAAAGAATTAATTCATTATAAAATTTTTAAAATTATAATTTTGGTCAAAGTTCAATATTTAATATTAAATGACAAAAGTTATAAAATATTATTAATATTTATTTAAATAGGTCGGTCTAGTAGGCTTAGAAGGCTTTTATTATGGCATGTAGCCCGACCTTTTTAACTAAATAGGCTTGTAAAAAGGTTTTGGCCTACTCTATTTAAAAAAACGGTCTGACCTAGGCTGAGCCAATATATGTCAGGCCGTAGACCCCTATAGGCGGCCTGACCTATTCTCACCCCTAATTACGATACAACCTTATTATTTTTAATTTCTTAACAAGTGTGAATATGCAAATGATATAAAAGCCCTATTTAAAAACAATGAAAAATTAGCTGGCAAATAATTTTTTTTATTCATAAAATTGTTGATTTTTGTAATATCAAGTGAATTAATTTTTAACTACTCTATTCTCAAAGATTTTATGTTCAATACCCTTTTCACAAAACTTATATGCATTTCTGTAGATACTTTTTGTATGGTTCTTAACATAATAAAATATGATTTCTCTAAATTCATGATTTTCTTAAAGTTTGTTATAACCACAAAAAATAAATTTATGTTAAGAATCATACGAAAAATACATAAATAAACACACCTAATTTTTTTCCTTTTAAAACACATAAAATATATTATTTTTTTAGGATGGGTCATAGCTCAACCATGCCACCCTTAATTCCGCCATTGCTGCTGTTAAAAAAACAAAAAAATACATCTTTGAGTCGTGACATGCATTGCAACTTGCAAAATTATAAGAAACAGTACACTACGCCATAAAAGTACTATCAATACTTTTTCATCTTCTCTAAAATGTATTTACAACAAAAATAAAAGAAAAGGTTAAGAACCAAAATGACTATTTTACCTTCGATAATGAACTCACAGAAACAATTTTTAAAGAGACGTTATTTTACCAAACTCAAAAACACAATAACTTTGAATCATCGAAAATTAAAAAATTAGGTCCAAACAAAAACAAAGCAGAAACAAATATTAGATTTAAAGAATAGTGTAACTATTATTTTATTGTTAAATCTAAATTAACAAAAAAAGAATAACAAAATTTAAATATCACCACTTTTCTAGTTGCATGGATTGTTTCGGCGAGGCAAATATGTCTAATGAATTACATGAGTTTATTGACATCCAAAACCTAATTTAAACTACTAAATAAGAAAGAAAATGATAATTTAACGATGAAATTAAAGTTTACTAAAATAAATTAAAGGGTTAGAAGAAAAATTGCAAACATTTCTCTATAAAATAGTATTGTTTTTGTGTTAAAAGTTGTATAACAAGTTCCGTGAACTTAGCTCAGTTGATTAGATATTTGTGTGTAATGTGCAATGATTAGAGTTCAAACTTTGATATACTTTTATTTATTCACCGTGAAATTTTAGCTCTATGCTACGTGACAAAAAAAAAGTTTTATAACAAAGAATTTTTTTTTTGTTAAAATTTCAAATAAAAAAAATTAGTTTAAATATTTAATTGTAAAAAAGGTTAAGAAAAATTGCTATACATGAAGCACTTCTCTATAAAAAAAGGATAATGTGGTGTGTTTGTTTTAGTTTTTTCTATAAATGGTTTTATAGTGTATTGTTTTTGTGTTAAAAGTTTTATAACAAGTCTCGTGAGTTTATCTCAGTTGGTTGACCATTTGTATATAATGTGCAGGTATTAGAGTTCGATCTCTGATATATCTACTTATTCATCGTGAAATTCTAGTCAATAGACTACCTGACAAAAAAAATTATAACAGAGAATTATTTTATTAAAATTTCAAATAAAAAAATTAGTTTAAATAGTTTATCTTAAAATATCATTTTAAATATCTCATCGTTTATTTTGTTACAAACTATTTTGAATAAGATCGAGGGTTCGATCCTCGCCTTGAGCACGAAGCAACTTTAAATCTCTGAGCCAGCTATTCCATCCTTTAAAGTGCCTCTAATCTAGCGAGAGGAATAGTCACTGAGTTCGACGGTAGAAACCCTAGTCGACAAAAAAAATATATTTTGAATCATAAAATTTCAAAACAATCTCTAAAGAATAAGCTATTATAAACAGTTAGTCATCATACAATACAGTAAAAACAAAAATAGATATTTGGCAAGTTTGTCATTTGTCATCTATTCATGATGTTTACTACTTTAAAAATTGCTATTAATAGTAATATTTCCTTAATTATTTTTTTATTCAATTTTTAATTATTTAATTCAATATACTTTAATCATATTTTTATTGTATAAGTGTTATTGGTCTAATCCACTGTTTCGTTCCAAGAAATCTGTAATGAATACACCAATTGATATTTCCAAGTTTTCTAATCCATCACCTTTTTTCTATTAGTATTAATTACAAATTATATTTCCGAGTTTATTGTTGCATTTTCAATCTGATGCATTCCTTCTTCTTTAAGTTTCTCATGTATAAATAGATCCATTTGTTCTACTTTAATTTACAATTTGCGTATTGATTTTTTTTTATTCTCATTTTTTGTTTTGTTCTTTCATTTTCCTTGATTTTCTGTACGTATTTCATTCCTTTTGTTTTATGTATTTGAATACCATCAATATATAATCTGGGTATTTAAAATATGGATGAGAGTATGGATGTTCTTTCTAGGAGGTTTTTTGTTTTTATGGGGGGAATTCAAACCTTCTCAATATGTGCTAATAGTTTCCTCTAATCATCTTTCTCTTAGCATATTTTGAATTTTTTTTTTATTGTACATTTTCTTTGACAAATATAATTTGTACATTATTTATATAAAATTTTCTTTTTATTGGACATTTTTTTTACAAATATAATTTGTACATCATTTCCCTTCAGTATTGTGTGACAATTCTCTATTTCTATCTCTCGCTCTTTTGCTTATGTTTCCAAATCTTCATCTATATTATAAATATTTTTATCTTGATTCCATGAAGAGATGCATTACATGTCAATAGAAAGTGAATATCCATACATTCTTAAAAATATAGATAAATTTAGCAATGATCCACTACATGACTGCAACTTTAAAGGTACAACGAGGGAAGTTCGAAAAGCTTAATGCATAGAAAATTTGATCTTAATTCATTATTTGGGTTTAATTGGCCATTTTGTTTTTTGTATATATACAAGCAAACAAAATAATTAGTTAAGGCTTATGCTAAATTATGTCTAAGATTTAACCTAAAATCATTCTGTCTTGAAAGATAGTACATATAATTTTCTGAAAATGAAATGAACTATTTCTTATATGGATGCTACTTCATATGGTTCACGATTCTCTATATTAAAAAAAACACATGAGGATAAATTGCCCTTAGGGGACTTATTAACTTATTCTTAATCTAGAAACATGGGAATACAAAAGATGCTAATTAAAATGTATTTATTTTAAAACTATACAAAACTTAATACTATGATGTTCTGTTGTGATTTAACCTTAATTTAAAAGTTTTTTTTTTTTAATTTAGTGTATCATGTGTGTGATGATAGGTTGAAATTTACACATACTCCTTTTTTTTTTAATTTAGTTCAAACGATGCCTAAACAACATATTTCTTCCAATTTATGTAGTATCTTAATTATTTCTATATTTTAAATTAAATATAAAATTTTAATAAAAAAAATATGTTTAAAATTTTTTTAAGTATTTTTTAATTCAATTTTAAGAAAACTTTTTACCGTGCTGGCACGGGTATACACACGCAATATAATGAAAACACTTGATAAAATACAAGGATAATTGCTATTGGAATGACTAAAAAGTTGGTTCGTCGATTCTCGTAGAACACCTTTTCGCACCAACCATCATTATCCTTTGGCTAAAACATCATTTTAATCCTTGTATATACGCGAAATTTTAGTTTTAGTTTTTATATCAATTATATTTTTGTTTTAAATAAGTCATTGAATCAATCAAATTTTTTGATTTTAGTCCATAAAACAAAAATCCGCAGGAAAATTCGTATGAAAATCTGCAGGTAATTTGCGAATTTTCCTACGGATTTTAGTTTTAGGGACCAAAAGCAAAAATTTGTTGATTCAATGACTTATTTAAAACAAAAATTGATACAAAGACTAAAACCAAAATTTCGCACACATACCGAGACTAAAATGATATTTAAGCCTTATCCTTTTATATAATATAAAAAATTAGGTATTTTATTGAAAAACTTCCCTTTATAGATAAAATCTCCATTGGTGGATATTCTTTTTTTGAAAAGAATTCCTCGTACTATAGTCACCTTTTCTTAAAAAGGATCATTAAATTATTATGGAAAGTATCTTTTTTAACGGTGGAAACAAACATGAGAAAATTATATTGACTACAAAAGTAAAATTAAATGGGTAAGCTAAGCTTCAAGGCTCTAAAAGTATTTACAGAGATATTTTATTACCTTTTAAAGAGATCCTTATGAATCATATGACATAGTGAATTTACCACAATGAGTCAATTTAATTTGAATTTTCATTTTTTTGTGGTATAAGAGTCAATTTAATTTAATCCTGTGCATTTGAAAGGAAGTGTGATTATATTATTGTATTTTAATTTTATAAGTATTTCATTTTTAACTAGTTCCTTCAATTTTTCGTCAAAAAAAACTAATTCCCTCTATTTAAAGTTTATTAGAGAAAAGTTCCCCCAACCCTAAAAAGAATATGTATATGATTGTTTAATGTTTAATAATATATCAATAAAAGATTTTTATAAAAAAAAATCAATAAACGATAAGCATACTTTTTATTTTAGTCATCAGACGCCGACTTCTTGACTCATACATCTCTTCTAAAAGGCTTTCGTGACCTTCTTAAGAACGACGCGATGAAGACTTTCTTTCCTCCAGAATAGTTTTTTCTTTTTTCTTTCTTTAGCTTCCTTACCAAAAAATACACATAACAAAAAGAACAATAAAAATGTGTATAAAATAAAAAATCTGAATCTCTAAATAAATAATATGATTATTTAATAATCAGTAAAAGACATACTTTTTCTTTAGTAAAATAAATAAATATATGCATGCACATTACATATAACAAAAAGAACAATAAAAATCTATAAAATAACGTCAAAAAATATTATAAAAAAAAATCTGAATCTCTTAAGTCTTAAATAAACATTCTGAGGACCGTGGTGGACTCCTTTAGTGAGTCGTTGAATTTGGGTTAACATGGTGAATAGATGGAGTATATTGATCATACTTTTTTTCTTCATCTATGTTTTTATTATAATTGGTTGGAACACTCACATCAACCGATTTTATCATGTAAGTTTATCTTCAATTCCTTCATCATTTTTGTCATTGATGTTTATTTAATTAATACTTACATCAATCAATATTAATTCTCTTAATTATGCTTATTTCATGCCCACCATTTTTGTATATCAATGTTTATTATATTTGTGTCAATTGAAGCTTAATTATTAATTCATTGGTTGTCTTTTTTTTTCTAAACAAAATGATGGTAGTATGAAAAAGAAGATGAATTTAATACCGTCTATGATTAAATAATAAAATTAAGAGATGATTCATTTTTAATGTCCGAATAAAGTTTTATGGTCATGGAACATTAATATGTTGTTGTATCAAACGTTCCCCGTTCTTCTCAATTGTTTCACACACAAAAAAGAGAATACAAGGGTCTCTAAAACAAAATTTCTTTCATGTTTTAAATTTCCACCATTAACAAAAAATTTCCCATTAATTCCAAAACACTCCTCATCAGAATTAGATTACTCTGATGGTGAGGCTAGAAGCCGTTACAGCGATGACAGTATGTGCAAAACATATTAATATTCTGACGTTCAAGCCAGTAACAATATCAAGGTAGAGTGAAAAATAGAAAATGATAGAATCATACATTGACGCGAAAGTTTTTATGCTTAAATAGACAGAGCAGATGTAAATGCTTTTGCGACTCCTGACAAGGAATGCAATCTTCGTTGAGATCAGTTTAATGGCTCTGAGACGTTGAGAGTGTGGATCAGTTGTGTTGTTGTATGGACTCGCTCACCCACCAGTGTGAATTTCGCATGATTTAGGCACGACATGTAGAGTAAAATTGAATAAAATTTATACCGTTAAGACGGTTGGTATTGAGCCTTGACCCGGTTCAAAACTACTCCTTCTTTATATGCTGAAGGTCAATATCTTTCACATTATTCCCTCATTTTAATTTCAACGTAACAGAATCTGGAAAGAATCATATCCAATTAATTTTTTCTCATAAAATCTTGGCGATTAATTTATTTGTGTTAGTGGTTCGATCAATAAAAAAAAATGAGTTCTAAGATAAACCCTTTGATTCCTCCGGTGAGATTGTCACGGGAGACAATACATACCCAAGAGGATCCTAATACAAAAATAACGGTTATGTCTATATTTTAGATATGTCAAAACTCTAGTTCACTCAAATAAATAAATCGTAAATAGCGCCGGTTTATAGTTTTAAGTTTTAACCAATTAAATTTCAGTTCGGTTTTTAAAACATTGCTTGGTCATATATAATTTCTCATATGCACCAAACATTAACAAGTGATAACACAATTATTTTTCTTCTTGTCTTTGATCAGTTCAACACAACAGGCACTTCTCCAACCAAACCAATCAAATTCATCAAAAGGCAACAAACCCAATTCACACTAAACTGCTTCAATGGAAATCAAACAAGTACATGCCCATATGATCATTCCATAATTCAAACATTACATCAAGATCAAGACTCATCAACATGTCCAGAGCACTTCAAATGGATTCATGAAGATCTAAAACCATGGAAGAATTCAGGAATCACAAGGGAAATGATGGACAGAGGAAAAAACATTTCACAACTTAGAATTGTGATTAAAAAAGGAAAAGCTTATGTAGAAGCTTATGGAGAAACATATCAAACAAGAGATCTGTTTACTGTATGGGGAATAGTACAACTTTTAAGGTTGTACCCTGGTAGAGTACCAGATTTGGAGCTATTGTTTGAGACTGGTGATAAGACTGTGTTGGATAAGCAAAAGTTTCAAGGACCACAAGCTGTGACACCACCTCCTATTTTTAGTTATTGTGGACAAAATGATGCTCTTGATATTGTCTTTCCTGATTGGTCCTTTTGGGGTTGGTAAGTTAGGCTTCTACATTCATTTATTAATAGTCTTGGTGCACGTTTGAATTGACGGTGAATTTGACAGACACAAGTCTAAAATGTAGTTTTTGTTTAAAAATAATGATATTGTGATTCTGTGAAAGTTACCGTTAATTCAAACATGTACTCGACTGATATTGTCGAGAATCTCTAAGTTAATTTGGGCACAAGATTTTGTTTAAATGTATTTTCCGTGGAGTAAACCATCAATTTAGTTTCTGACTTTGTAAAACATTTTTAAATGAGTCTCAAGTTAATGTGTCAATATAGTCCGGTATTTAATTAGCCACTTACTATCAATTAAGTTCTTATATTTTAATAATTTACTATCGATTACTATCAATTTAATCCTTAACATACTTTCAAAAGGATTAATATGAATAAAATTTGAGAAAGTTTGTAACCTTTCTGAAATATTTATATAGGAGAGTGTTCTATAAAATCAGAGACTAATTTGACAGGTTACTCATTTTTTGTGACAAAATTTTGTTTGAATCTGAAGGGCGGAGACTGGAATAAGACCTTGGGAGAAAGTGTTGAAGGGCATACAAGAAAGCAACAAGAAGATGAAATGGAAGGATAGGATACCCTATGCTTTTTGGAAAGGAAACACACATGTGTCCTTAGCAAGGTATAAGCTTAGGGCGTGTAATACCACAGAAGAACATGATTGGAATGCTCATATATATTCAGTGGTAAATATATAATTTATCAAATGAATATTATTATCAAATGTTTCATAAAAACTTGATATTCATATTAATGAATATTGTTTGTTTTTAGCACTGGAGTAAGGAAATTCATCAAGGGTTCAAGGGCACAAAATTAGAAGATCAATGTACCCACAGGTAATTATTAAGTATCTAATAATTTTTTTTCATGTCTTTTTTTTTAACTTATTGTTGTAATTTATTACAATTCACGATATCACACGATCTAAATTGTACGATAACAATATTAGTTGAAATGATCTCGTGTTGTACTTTAAAATCAAATGGCTAAGATAAAAAAACAGCGTGACGGAGTTACCGCAACAAATCTAAATCTGACTTATTGCCTTAGATTTGTCACCAAGTAAATTGTTACTTTTCATGTTAAGGTACAAGATTTATCTTGAAGGGGTATCATGGTCAGTGAGTGAAAAATATATAATAGCATGTGACTCAATGACCTTGTTCATAAAGCCTACATATTATGATTTCTTTTCAAGAAGCTTAGTACCTTACAAGCACTTCTGGCCCATCAGCAAGCAAAACATGTGTGAAGATATTAAGCATGCTGTAGATTGGGGCAATACTCATCCAGATAAGGTAAATCTATATTTTCCTTCCACCATCATAGTCTATTATCTGTTAAAATAAAATGTCAGAGAAAATAGGCAAAATCATCCTTCAATTTTCACTCATCAATTAAATTAGTCTCTGATTTATTCGAAATAATTAAAACGTCCGTAATTTGCAAAAGTTGAATCAAGTCAGTTCTTTTGTTAAAACGGAACGGAATGACTGATTTGATACAACCTTCGCAAATTCATGAACATTTTAACTATTTCGAATAATTCAAGGACTAACTTGATGAGTGAAAAATCATGGACGGTTTTTCCTATTTACTCAAAATGTTACTAATATATAGTTTTTTTGACAAATTATACTTTTTTTCTACATGATTCAACAGGCAGAAGCTATTGGCAGAGAAGGTACAAGGTTCATTGAGGAGAATATAAAGATGAAGTTAGTGTATGATTACATGTTACATCTATTGACTGAATATGCAAAGCTCTTGAGATTTGAACCAATCATACATCCACAAGCTGTTGAGGTTTGTTCTGAAAATTTGGCATGTTCAAAGCATGGTATATGGAAGGAGTTTATGATTGAGTCCATGGTTAAGTCACCAAGTGACACACCTCCATGTATAATATAAGTAAGATATGAAAGATTAATTAGCCTATTTTCATGAACATGTTATATCGTAGCATTATTTTAAACAAGAACATTTATTTAAATTAATTAATATTTATTGGTATTTGTTATTTTTTTATTTTATTTGTGTGAGAAGTTTTGACTTGGTCTTATTTTTGGTGAATTTTATGGACTTGATTTTTAAGAATATTTGATATATTGAACACAAATTTAAACACTTTGATATGGTTAATCGATTTTGAGACGAATACTTATCTAATTCAAAGATAAAACTACTCTTAGTTTAGTTCAATTATATTTATAGATGATTAATTAAAAAATCTGATATGATCCAATTTTATGCGATTTAATTTGAATCGATTTTCGGATATTCAAATGAAATTACAAATTGTAATTTTCTTATATGAGCCAAAATGCATATGTATGCTTCACTTTTTTCTTTTATGCTCACAAATCAATTTTCATTCATATGCTCTCCGAGTACCCGTTGTATACAATTGACGATATTTTAGCATTTATACCCTTACAAAAACTAAAACATTTATTAAATGGATTTTATCTTTTTTAATAAAATAAGGTTAAAAATGACTTAACTTATCAATATTATTTCTTGCGTAAAAAAAAATCAATATTATTTCTTGATCCACGTGCAAAATTCTAAAAGGATCAAAGTTTTCGAACGGAGGGAGTAAGCTTCAAGGTGTTTGTCAATAAAAGTGGAGTAAACTTACACTAGTACATTATAATTAATATTACACATGCATCAAATCTAATTAGATCGTATCACGTTTCTTTCTTGTGTTATAATACGAAGAGACAAGTAAACTCACAGAAATTCTGAATCTCACCAGAAAGAAATTAGTACTAAGTATTACCTCCGTCCCAATATATAAGACATATTTTAACTAAATGACACTATTCACTCATCTTGTTTTGACCGTATTTTTTTCTTCATAATTTACATATGTAAATATTAGTATATAAGATTTTGTTTAATTTGTTTTGATGAGTATTTTCAAGATATCAAATTTTTATTAATGCACAATTAAAGATATTATTGATCAAAATTGTGCATTGACGAGCGTGCAACAGTCAAAATGGTTTTATATTTTGGAATGGAGGTAGTAGTAGCTAAAAGTAAACTCACCCACATAACACAACATATCACGTGAAAGTAATACTAAATAGTAGCTAGTAGCTACAAGATATTATATCACTGTGAGTCACATTAAGGTAAACTCACCCAGACAAAAAAAAAATTAAAACAATTCCGTTGATGAACTCCATGTTGAGTTTTTTAGTTTAATCAACCTTTTAATGGTTTCACAGCGGGTATGAACTTGAATTGCAGATCCTATTGAAGAGGAAAGAGAGCTATATTGGGGCGGTTCTTAGCCATGTAAAATACAAACTTAAACTCACTCCGTGGCCTTAATATTCTGGCTTTTGATATATTCCAAAGTGAGAAATTCATTTGTCACAGGGTCTTCCCAGTTATCCTCCTTATTTGAAAATTGGAAATCCTCCTTCAATAACATGGAAAAAAAAATAGAACTTTGTGTCAAAAAGCTGCAATCTAGCTAACAAATAGAAGCAATTATCGTATATAAAATCTTTGTAGAGGCTTTGAAACTAAGAACTTGAGACATACAAGTTGCATTGAAGCTTGACACACACACACACTCTTTATACTTTATAGTGTGAAAAATGAAAGGAAGAGTCTACCTGCTGAATGGTGAAATATGGGTAATCCCCCTACTATACACATTGCCAACAACAAATAGGTAACTTTTGCAAGGTCATTATTTTAATTGTTTTATTTTAACTCCATTTAGATATAATCCTCCAACTACACAATCTAAATGGCAAAAAATTACAGGTGTCATGTTTTAAATCATACAACTTAGAAATCAAAGCTTCATTAAAAAACAAATTTTTTACTTCTTATAGAATATAATTTGAATTAGACCAATCAAAATGCATTGTTCTCAAAATATGTTATGAAGGGCCACATTTCATTAAGGCCCACCCAGCCCAAACAAACATGAGACAAAAACAAAATCCTTTGGAGTAGTTTCCTTTCCTGTTACTGTCATATTTTCTTCAACACCTTCCAAAAACTTTTGGTTTCCTGAAATCCATTTCAAATTATCACTCTCTTCAATCTCATCTCATAATTCACTTTCTCATGAATTTCAAATTTCAATTCTTCTCTCTTCAAATCTCTCATCCTCTCAAACCAAAAAGTCATTCAAATGTTTGGAATTAATTCTCCATCAACTAATTCATTAGTTTTATATTTTGAATGTTTAAGTTTATGTTTAAAAATTAGATTAGATTTTCTTCGCACTCAAATCCTTCTTTCAAATTCATCTATTTCACCTTCAACTCTCACTCTTTATTTTAGTTCCTTTCTCTTTTGAAATCTCTAATTTTCTTCAATTGTATTTCTAATCCTCTTTTACTTTTGTTTTTGGTAATCTCATATTTCAATTTCGATGACCGAAACTTTCGGCAACAACCGAGTAGTGATTTTGAATGCAAGCAATGGAAGGAACCATGTATCCACCGCAACACACCGTCGGAACCACCACGGACAAGGACACACCATTAAAATCAATTGAAGAGGTATTATTATTATTTTATTTTTAAAAATTGTTGACTTCATGTTTATTGTTAACGGTGAGACCTTCAAAATACACAATTGAAGAATTCTATTCGTTTTTATTATTTTTCCAATTGAATATGTGTTCCTACTTCTGCTCTTATTGTTCATTATGCTGATTTTGTTGATTCTTTAGTGCAGTTATTTTGTTCATTTTGAAAGTTAGATCCTTTACTGCTGAAAAAAGGCAGACAACTGGGTAAAAGCTTAACTTTTCATGTTTTTTGATCACACTGTAGTTTCAAATTTGATTGTAACAAAAGTGTGCTGAAATATTGGTTAAAGTTGTTGAAAATTGAAATATACTGCCTTTTATCATGTAAATGTGTCATTTCAATACAAGGTATTTTAATATCAATATTGCACTTCTAATTTGATAGGCCATAATTGCTCATTTCCAACAAATGATTATACTTTGATTTTTAATATGTTTTATTTCTCCTTCTCTCAGGCTTACTTTGATTTCTATTTTTTATATATAATTATTATTAGTTAGTTCTCTTCTAATTTCTAGGAGATTATGATCTCAACAACAAATGAATATACAAATCTTTAGCAGTTGAAGCATTTGCTCATTTCATCCTCTCTTTTTAATTCGTTTTTATGTTAGATGGAAGGAACCCTACACCTGCAACGAACACCGTCGGAACCATCATTCACAAGGACACACCGTTGGAACCAATTCAAGAGGTATTTTTTTCTTCTTATACCCAAATCTTTTATGTTATGTTATTTGCTTTAAAACTGACTTGAAACTTTCATTTTTAAAGACCAAAACATGTTTTCAATCATGAAATGTTTATGGCTTTTTAAGTTTAGGTGCTAAGTAAACTATATTTTTGTTCATCTTTATTTTTGAAGGATTTACTTGACTAATTAGAAGCCATTTGCAAATTATCGTGTTTAGAATCTTTTATGAGTATCTAACTTGGGTTTTATTTGTCTGAATGATTCAATGTTGTATCTTTACTCTATTGTTAAATTGTTTTGTTCCTTTTGTACTCTTTTGCTAACAAGTTCCTTCTTTAAAATGGACTTACATGCATACTACATAATTTTGTCAAGATTCTTTTATTGTTGAGCAACTAGGCAAGTTTGTTATTGAATGAATGGTTTTATTGTTGAATTAAACAGGTATATTGCTATGTCTACTGCAACCAGGTCTTCTTGAGTATCTAATCTATGTTTCAGAACCGATATTTGTGAAAATTTCAAATAGGTTTAACTATTGGTAGAGCCACTTTTATTAGTAGACTATTTTTGTAACTAAGGAGTGATAAAGAGTCGTAGGAAGGTTGCAAGAAAAGTCTATTTGGTAGAAAGTGAGTTGCATAACTCTGAGTGGTAAATTTGTAATGAATTGAAATATTATTTATTTTAATTTTTACAAGTTTATGTAATTTGAAGGATTTGACACTTTTCCACTTGCAAAAATGTCTTCATCTATGAATGTAGATTGATTTTGTTTATGTGAATGAGAATGATTTTGTTAAGATTTCCGTCATTTCTAAGTTTTTCATGTTTTGATTTGTTTTAGAGTGATTTTGTTACATCTTAATTTTATCCATTAGCTTTATTTCATCCCCTACCAGTTCTATAGTGACAACAATTAGTTGATTGCATAATAATTTTCACACAAGTCACGGTGTTTTAGGTTTTATTTCATCTAAAAAGTTTGTGATTTTAAATTTTGTAATAAATATATAATTAAGATATTTTTTCATTCCATCTCCAAATATACGAGGGCTTATTAGAATAGTGCTTTCGGTACTTCAATTATTTGGAAAACTTAACAACAATCACTATAACGTTATATTCACTATTTTTTTATTTTTTTTATCACATATTAATTATTAATATATGTATTCACAAAAGACCTAATCATATTACTAAAAAAACAATATTTTTAAAAATAATTTCTCCCCGTGCGTAACGCACGGGTACTATAACTAGTATGGGGACAGTTATCTACTACTACTATAAGAAAGTAATTTTATAGATAATCAATTTTCTTATAATAGTAGTAGATTACTTTCTTATCCTTTCTTCAAATATTTGAAATTAATTTCTTTTGAGAATAATTTAGTCATTTTGTAATTTTACTTTTTATTTTTTATTATTTTAATCTCTCTCTTTCTTACTTTTTAAATTTTTTATTATATTTTCTCTTTCTACTTATCTTCTCTCTTACCTTTTTTCATTTTTTATTATTTTCACTTTCTATTTCTTTTTCCTCTAACTTTTCAACTTTTTTTTTTTATTTTTTCACTACCAATTTTTTTATGTAAAAGATTACAATAACTTATGATGTCAAAAATAAGATAAAATTACTACTACTACTATAAAAAATTTCGTTACATCCAATTTTTTCTAATTAATCTTAATAAAAATGATTAACTCATTTATATATCGACATTTTATTTTCTCATTATTGATTTTGTAATTGATTCATTAATAAATAAGATTTTTCTTTATGTTCAATTTTTCACTTAGTTTTCAATTTTTATTTTCACTATCAACTTTTCTTATATGCAAGATTACTACTATTATGATTTTAGTCAAAATAAATTACTATTTACTAATTCTTTCTACTACTACTATGGTATCAAAAAAAGATTACTACTACTATAAAATTTTCATTTACAATCACCAATTTTGTATACCGACAATTCATTTTTTCATTATTAATTTTGAAACTAATTCATTAATAATTGATTGATAATAAACTTTTCTCAACTTTGAATAAAAATAATTCATTTCTCAAGTACTTTTATATAAACAAGTGTGGTGCAAATATTAACAAATATTTTTATATAAAATAAAAAAGTATTTTATAGAAATACCACATTATGGTATTGTAAAAATATTCAACATTTTTTTTATGGTATTAGGGCCTAAATTTTTTTCCGACAATATATAAATACATAAATCCACGTTGAATGTGGTACAAATATTTAAAACATAGAAATACTAAATTAACTTTCTTGATTTAAAATTTCCAAATTTTTATCAAATAAACCACCAAATTATAGAAGCAAGATTTTTATAAGCACAAATACAAATTGTTATAATTTAGGCACACTCACAGATGATGAAAAATATAAAAAGAAATATTATTATATAAAAAATGATATTGACCGTTTAATTATTTCCTTTTATATTTTTTAATTATTTGTGATTGTGCATAAATTAAAATGATTTGTATTTGTGTCTATAGAAGTCTTTCTCTCAAATTAATCCCGACTTTGTAAGGTAATCTTAAATAGGTCCCTAACTTTATAAATATTTTAAAAAGGTCCATGATTTTATTAAACTGTTAAATTTGTTCATATGTTTAATCACTTACTATCAATTAAGTCCCTATATTTTAGAACTTACTATCAATTTAAATTTAACACTAATAAGGACATTTTTCAAATATTCGCTAAGTATATAAAATTCACAACGGGTGTGATACATATATTTAAACGTATTTTTCGACATAAAATAAACAAGATTTTACTAAAAATAGTAAACATATTCACATATTTTTCGCTTATAAAATAGTCATGAGTTTTCAAAATTTTATTATATCGACTTTCTGACATCGGTATTTATTATTTAAATTTTTTTCTTCATAGATATAAACACTTACAACTTGGAATGAGTACGGTGCAAATATTTAACGGTGTTTTGCATGTAAAATATTTTTTTTGAAGAGACACTACACTAATATTAATATTTTGAAAAAAGTAATGCATTTTATATTTTTTATCATTCTCACATTAGTACATTTTTTAAGCATCTCATTCTGGTACATAAAACTACAACGGGCACGGTGGTAACATATAACTGTATTTTGCATATAAAATAATGAAATAATTAATATAAACAATATATATTAATGTTGAAATATTTTTGAAATATAATAATGAGTTTTTTAAATTTTATTATAATGACTTTCTCATATCAGTAATATTTTTAAGCATCTCAAATCAGTACATATATTTAACAAACACAGGTAAATAAAATATGCAACAGGCACATTGTTACTACAATTTTTGTATAATTACAGTAATGATGCACGGGTCTTTTAAGCATCTCAAATCAGTACAATTTTTGTTTATTAATTAATTTAATAATAAAAATGTTAAATATTTTACAATATTATCATTATAATTCATTTTGTATAATTACAGTAATGATGCACGGGTCTTTTACTAGTGGAGTAAATCGACAATCCACATCCACTTTTGTTTTTGGATCCGAGCCTATGTAATAGAATGTCAAAGTGAGCTAGTTAGCAATTTAGGTTATATTTTGTGAATTATACCCTCCTTCCTACTTGCTCTGTCCCAAAATAAGTGTCCTACTTGCCAAAATTGTTTGTCCCAAAATAAGTGTCCTATATTATTTATAACATTGATTTTTCCTATTTTGTCCCTTAAAACAATCATTAGGTGAGAGGAAAGGTACACTCAAAGATCTACTTTTTAGTATTCCAATGTCTACTACCAATAAAAAGAGAGAATATTTTAGTAAAAGTCATATTCTCTCTCTCTCTCTCTCTCATTTACACATTTTTCTTAAAGTGTGTGATTTAGTCAATTGTGACACTTAAAATGGGACGGAGGGAGTAATTTTTTTTGTAACAAAGTTTTCTTTTTTTTTTAAAAAGTTTGTTACAATTTTTTTTTTGTGGTTTTAATTTTTTGAAAAGAAAAATTGTGTGTGCTAAAAATTAGGAGTTTATTGGTGAATTAAAATTAGGATATATATTCCAAAAACGAGAGAGGGTATAATAGAAAGATAAGATGCAAAAATACATCCCTAATTTGATCTTTTTTTCTAAAACGACAAATAAAAAGGAACGACAGGAGTAATAAATACTTCAAGTTTAAGTAAATACCTTCAAAAATTATAAAAATTATAATACTCAAATGAATATTTTTTTTTACCAACAAAAAAAAAGTATTTTTGAATGATATTTTCTTTCTATCATTCAAAATAGTATAAAAAATAAATGTTGCCAAAACTATCAAGAAAATAAAATATTACCTTTTTTTAAAAAAGTATTAGTCAGCACATTTTTTTTAATGAAAATATGTGAGAAATTTTTAAAAGGGTTTGTCTAACAAGTGCGGTATTACACATGTTTTTTTTTGGACGCAAATATTACACATGTTAAAGCAACTAAAATAATAATTTTGTATTGAAAAACAACAATTATTACTTATTAAAAAGTTATACATTTAATTAATATAAAATACACAAGTTCTAATACACCTTACTATTTTGAATTTCTTAACAAGTGCAGATTTGTAAATGATAGAAAAATCATATTTAAAAACAATGAAATAAAATAGTTGACAAATAAATTTTTTTATTCATAAAAGTGTGTTAATTTATGTGCATCTCATGTTCAAGCCCTTTTTCACAAAATGTATGTGCATTTCTTTAAGTACTTTTTCGTATGGTTCTTAACATAACAAACTACAAAAAATTCATGATTTTCTTAAAGTTTGTTATAACCACAAAAACTTTTTTTCTACATGATTCAACAGGCAGAAGCTATTGGCAAAGAAGGTACAAGGTTCATTGAAGAGAAAGTAAAGATGAAATTAGTATATGATTACATGTTACATCTATTGACTGAATCTGCAAAGCTCTTGAGATTTGAACCAATACATCCACAAGCTGTTGAGGTTTGTTCTGAAAATTTGGCATGTTCCAAGCATGGTATATGGAAGGAGTTTATGGTTGAGTCCATGGTTAAGTCACCAAGTGACACACCTCCATGTACAATATAAATAAACTATGAAAGGCTAATTAGCCTATTTTTGTTATGAACATAGTATTATATTGTAGCATTTTTTTAAATAAGAAACAGAACATTAATCAAATATTTGTTGGTGTTTGTTATATTTTTTATTTGTGAGAAGTTTTGACTTGGTCTTATATTTTTGGTGAATTTATAGACTTAATGTTTTGTAAGAATATTTGATATATTGGAAAATGCAGAAAATTGTTAGATCAAAAGTCCATTATAAATATTCAAATCTCGATTTTTAACTTTATACGTGTGAGTTTTGTAGGTGAATAATAAGAAGTAGAAATCCATCACTATACTAGCCGGCCCTATTTTTCTCTTCCTCCTCTCCATCCTTTCTCTTCATCTCCTTCCTTTGTTCATCCTATAGGGGGTGGTTTTAGGTTATTTTTGGCCTAAAATCACCCCCTCTACTTTTGTTTTTTATTCTCTTTTCATATAAATAAGTGGTTTTCACATATATACCACGTTTTTCTTGTGTTTTTTGTTAATTTCGTTGTGTTGTTCGTCGTCTTGTACGGCGTTGTGTTGTTCGTCATCTTGTGCGGCGTCGTGTTGTTCGTCGTCTTGTGCGGCGCTTTTGATTTCCCGTATTATTGCGGTGTTCATTTGATTCTTCTTGGAAGATCGGCTTCAGTCAATTACAGACAACTAATGATTTAGGCATCAACGTTGCAGATCCGGAGACAGAGATATTCCGGTGACTTTAAGTTTCTCATATTATTTTTAGTAGGCATTTTGCCGTTATATGTTATTAACTTGGATGCTGTGAGTTTGTTTGCAGATTCATCATTTACGTTTTTAGCAATGTTGAATGTAATTGTATTTGATGTATTCTATCCATTTGAATGAATGAATATCATTTTATTTTTGTCAAAAAAAATGGAACATTACTCAACATTAAAAGTTCAACTTTGTTCAAGAAAACATGCATGATTGCAAATAGAGGATAGGTTGACTATAAAATTTATAGTAGTAACTTTTTGAGTCATGCATGATTGCTGCAATAATAGAATAATTAAAAAGGCTTAAACTACTCTCAAGATAGGAGCATGACGACTTGCAAATATTTTTGTGTAAAGTCTTTGTTTAAGACATGCAAATGATCCCTCAACCATGATCTTTTCTATCATGGTACCGCCAAGTAAAATGATCACGAGTTTTTTAAGATTGTTAATGGTTAAAAGGAAACTACCATTCAACAAGTAGATAAAGTGTTTGAATGTCAAAATTAAATTTTCTTTTTTTTTTTACAAATTAGTAATTACTACGTACATGGTACTTTTCTTCCGAGGACTATTAGTAATTAGTTAATTAGACATAAGTCTTATAAATTAGAACAAGACAAAGAGGAGGACATTGGATGAGTACAACATTGACTTTTCATATAACTTGACTAAAAATATTGTTACCTAACTTTATAGTTTATTATTAATTAATATTATAATGAGTTTTGTGTATTTGGGTTTCAAGTTTTTCTAATATTTATAACATCACAGACAAATCAAAATGATCTCCAGGTTTAAGACTCATCAATATTAACGGTTTATACGTTTTTGTTGAATATCATTAAATTTAATATGTCTCAATAAAATATTAAATAATTATAAAAAATTTTATGAGCAATTTATATGATATAAACTTTCAATCAAACAATAAATTTTATAAATTTGTATCTGTTGTAACGTTATTGCGCGGTGTAACATTTCCCTATTTGGAATCATTTTTTTTTTGTTTTTACCGCCAGTTTAATCTAGTTTGGGGTCAGTTCTGACATGCATCAAGTGATTTCAGCCCTCTCCTAATCGCAGTTGCGGGGGATCGAACCATAATCCTCCATATCAAGTTCAGCACCAATCATCACTGAATCAACTAACTATAACTATTGATCTATATGGAATCATTTGATCATTAGCTTAGGGGAGACAAAAAAAAAAGTGAAGCTAAGACCGAGGTTAATGTTGTTGTCTTACTTAAACATAAGAACAGGAGAGAAACACAACTCAAAACATACATAAACGGACATTCTCATTCTCACAACAACATGTTCAATTTTTAATCTCTCTTTCTGAGCAAAATAATAGTATGAAAATGGCAAGTCAAACTATGTCATTTTCACTCGTTTTCATTTTCAACAACTCTCTCTCTTAAACATATTTCAGAACAGAACCATCCCAGAAGCAACAACCCAATTCTATATCTTCTTCCTTTTCCTTAGCTTCTTATTTATTAGTAACTTCATTTCTACGTTACACATTCCCTCTCTATCCTATCTCAAAAAGACCCTTGTTTTTTGTTTCTCACTTGCTGGTTTTTCTCTTCTTTCTTTCTCCTCCATAGGTACGTTATATCTTCCTTATAATCTATCATCTTCTTCTTCATCGCCCCTTTCAACCTGTTGATGAGTTTTTATATATTTTTTTTGGTTTGATTTTATGTTTAATAAGCTAGCTAAAATGTTTGACTTTTGAGTACTTGTTGTAAATATAGTCTTCAAAGTTTGAGTTTTTGGAACAAATTGAACTAGTTTTGGTTTTGGATTTATGTCTTTTCTGAAGGTTAACAAGGAGTCCATGTTTTTTCCTTTCACATTTTAGTGTGTAAAAAAGGTTTATTTTTTTTATTCTTGTCTTGCCTTTTTGTAACTAAGACATACTTGTGGGATTGGTTACTTTTTGGTCCACTTTTCTGTTCCAAATCTTCTTCTTTCTTGCTTGTGTTTGATGGCTTGCTTGCTTTCCAAGACTAATTTCAACCCCTTTTTTTTAACTTATGTTTCTTCCTTCTCTATGATTGAAAAAACTGAATAATAATTTTCAGATTATTACTCTTACAAAAATTGGAGATCAACTTAAATTTCAATACCTTCATGTTATAAGTCAAACCACAAACATATCTGTTATTAAGTAAATATATATCATGTTTATTTGATGAATGAAATTTCAATTGTACACAAAAGTGTTCAAGAGAAAGTGGTGACCATGAATTTTGTACTTCATGTTTCTTTTTTTCTTCTTTTGCAATTAAACATAATTTTTCTTCCAAGGTTATATGTTTCACAAAGTAGCTATAATTCTGCTAAAATTGGCATCTTTGACTTTATTAATGTGAAAACATAAAGAAATTGTTACAACTAGGCTGTTAATTTTCCTCTCTAATACTATATTGTTACAAGTTACAACAAGGTTGTTGAAGTTTATATTTGATACAATATTTATTACTCTTGAATCTTATTTATTTGTTTTCAATTTTCAGGTACTTTTCAATGACCAGTCTCAAGCTAGGTGTAGAAGTTGTTGGTGCTCATGACCTTGTGGCCAAAGATGGACAAGGATCATCTACTACTTTTGTAGAACTTGAATTTGATGATCAGAAATTTCGTACAACGACTAAAAATAAAGATCTTAGTCCAATTTGGAATGAGATTTTTTACTTCAACATTACAGATCCAAGCAAGTTACCAAACCTCAATCTTGATGCTTGCATTTACCACTATAACAGTAAAAGCAATGGCTCCAAAGTCGCACTTGGTAAGGTTAGGCTCACCGGAACGTCATTTGTTGGATATTCTGATGCTGTTATATTACACTATCCTCTTGAAAAGAAAGGCATTTTTTCACGCACAAAAGGCGAACTTGGTTTGAAGGTATTCATTGTAGACGATCCTTCTTTAAGAGCCTCAAACCCTCTTCCTGCTATGCAAGAACCCTTTGTCAACAATGGATTCAATAGTACAGATGAAGGTCTTAAACAAGATCAAATACCGGCGTCATTTACAAATGAAATCCTCAACAATGTGTTTAAGAAGAAAAATGAGTCAGAAGTGCACACATTTCACAACCTTCCTAAATCAAATGATGGAAAGGAAAAGAAATCAAATGTTGGGATGCATGAGATGAAAACTGGACAGTCTGCAACGAAAGTTGTTAAAGCGTTTGCAGGTGCAGCGGACTATGGAGTGAAAGAGACAAGTCCTTCTCTTGGAGGTGGAAAAGTTGTTGGTGGAAGAGTTCTTCGAGGAACCAATAAACCGCCTAGCAGCACCTATGACCTTGTAGAACCAATGGAGTACCTTTTCGTACGAGTTGTGAAAGCTCGCGACCTTCCGAGGATGGATTTGACCGGTAGTCTTGATCCTTATGTGCTGGTCAGGGTTGGAAACTTCACAGGTACTACCAGACACTTTGAGAAAAACCAAAACCCTGAATGGAATCAGGTGTTTGCATTTGCCAAGGAGAATGAACAAGCAACTACTCTTGACGTTGTTGTCAAAGACAAGGATACAATACATGATGATCTTGTTGGAATTGTGAGGTTTGATTTGTATGATGTTCCTGAGCGCGTTCCGCCTAATAGTCCTTTGGCTCCTCAGTGGTACAGAATTGTGAACAAAAAAGGCGAAATGATGAATACTGGAGAGATAATGCTTGCTGTCTGGAGAGGAACACAAGCTGATGAGGCTTTTTCAGATGCTTGGCATTCTGATTCAATGTCCCCTACCGGAAGCTTTACAGCTAACTATGCTCAGATTCGGTCCAAAGTCTACACTTCGCCAAGATTATGGTACCTACGCGTGAAAGTGATTGAGGCGCAAGACTTGGTTTCACCAGACAACAAGTCTAGAGCTCTGGACGCTTATGTTAAGGTGCAACATGGTAACCAAGTTGTCAAGACAAAGCCGGTTCAATCAAGGATCAATAACCCACGGTGGGATCATAATATGCTTTTTGTTGCTGCTGAACCTTTTGAAGAACATTTGATCATTACAGTTGAAGATAAGAATGAGATCATTGGCAATGTTGTTGTTCCTTTGAACACAATTGACAAGCGCGCTGACGATCGAAACATCCGTACTCGTTGGTATCCGCTTTCATGGTCCATGTCATCAGCAATGGAAGAGGGAGAAAGGAAAATTAAAGACAAGAACAAGGACAATAAAAAGTTCGCGAGTCGAATCCATGTTAGTGTCTATCTTGATGGTGGATACCATGTGCTAGATGAATCAACTTATTACAGTAGTGATCTTAGGCCTACTTCAAGACAACTTTGGAAGAAGGCAATTGGTGTATTGGAACTTGGCATTTTGAATGCTGATGTACAACCAACCAAAACTAGAGATGGAAGAGGGTTGTCTGATGCATACTGTGTAGCAAAATATGGTCACAAATGGGTGCGAACTCGAACGGTCGTTGGCAGTCTAAACCCGAAATTCAACGAGCAGTACACTTGGGAAGTTCATGATCCAGCCACAGTTCTCACCCTTGGTGTATTTGACAATGGACAACTTAACGATTCAAATGAAAGCAAAGATTCAAAGATCGGTAAGGTTCGGATAAGGCTCTCAACTTTGGAAACCGGTCGCATTTACACACATAATTATCCATTGTTGTCGCTGCAAAATTCCGGTCTCAAAAAGATGGGCGAGGTTCATTTAGCCATCCGTTTCTCATGCACCTCATTTACCAACATGATTAATTTGTATTTCAAACCGCATTTACCGAAGATGCACTACACAAAACCTCTCAACATATTCGAACAAGAAAAAATGAGATACCAAGCTATGATCATTGTTGCAGCTAGACTTGGCAGGACAGAACCACCTCTTAGAAAAGAAGTGGTCGAGTACATGTCTGATACAGACTCTCATCTATGGAGCATGAGAAAAAGCAAGGCGAATATAAACCGTCTGAAGTCAGTTTTTTCGGGACTAATATCAGTTGGAAGTTGGTTAATGGAAATTTCAACATGGAAAAATTCTGTCACAACAGTATTAGTCCACATTCTTTACATGATGCTTGTTTGTTTCCCAGAACTCATTCTACCAACAACATTCCTCTACATGTTCGTAATAGGTATGTGGAAATGGAGGTTTCGCCCGAGATACCCTCCTCACATGGACACTAGACTCTCTTGTGCTGACTTGACAAGTCCAGACGAGTTCGATGAGGAGTTTGATCCGTTTCCAACGAAAAAAAGCCAGGATATAGTTCGTTGGAGGTACGATCGATTAAGGAGTTTTGCAGGGAGGGTTCAAAGTGTTGTAGGAGACATAGCAACACAAGGCGAACGGCTACACGCACTACTAAACTGGAGGGATCCTCGTGCAACGGCGATATTCATGGTGTTTTCTTTTGTGGCTGCAATAGTTTTGTATGTGATACCTACACAATTAGTGTTTCTTTCAGCTGGATTTTACTTAATGAGGCACCCTAAGTTAAGGGGTAAGTTACCACCTGCACCAGTTAATTTCTTCAGAAGGTTACCTGCTCTTACTGATAGTATGTTGTAAATTGAACCTTTTGTTTGTTTTTTGAAGTGTTTGTACAAAATCAATGGTTGTTTGATGTCACTTGAGTCATTATATTACAGTGGATATAAATGTACACATGACATGATGTTGAAAATTGCAATGTCACATGTTTTTATATTTTGATTTTGATTGTAAACTTGGCTTACAGTTATAAAAAATGAAAGAAAATTGGAAGCCACAAATCATCTAGTGTAGGCGTGTAGCCTGAAATAGTGAAATGTCAACTGAACATTTTATTGAAGAGCAAGGAACATTCTTTATTATCCTTTTCACCACGTTACTTTCTTTTTTATTTTAAAAAAAAAGTTATTTGGTAAAAAAGATAATAAATAATTTAAATTTCAAGTCTTATTTTTAAAAGGATTTTCAACTCAAACCAATAATACTAGAAAGAAATTAAATATTAAAATATTTTTTTTAAAGTTATGCATTCAACGTCTTCAAAGTTTTTTATTTTTTTTCCAAAAAAAATTCGTCTTTTATTTGCTTTCTGAGTTTTTAACAATCATTTGTGCGACACACATTAGCAAATATTTTATATTTTATGTTATTAAAATTAAACTCCATAATTCTAATAAAAAAATAAAGAAAATTACATTCTTGTAATAAAAATTTACGAATAATATTTATAGGCTCTATTTAGACAAAAGAATGGAGCATAAGTAATAATTTTTTTATACATTAGAAAAGAAAAGTAAAATGAAGTAAAAAGGACTAAATAAATCAGGTTTGAGGGTGAGCAACACAACACTTGATCCTAAAGCATCAGCTAATAAAACATGACTAAGTTGAGGAGAACAATTATGTCAAATTGTTAGAGAGGCATCTGAGATAACATTCTTCCTACTTGACAAACCAAATTTTTGAATTTTATAATTTTTTTGATGCTTACAACATTCTTCCTACTTGGCAAACCAAATTTTTGAATTTTATAATTTTTTTGATGCTTACCATTTGCAATTATATAATCTCATTCAATAACCACGTTGTTTATACCTTGATCCATCGTTAAACAAAAATCATTGTAAATGACATGGAGCTCACTAATTGCTAAATTATTTTATAACGGTTGAACTTATAATTCATAGTTTGTACGAAATAAACTATTTAATTGAATTTATAATATTTGGTAAGATTAACAGTTAATATGAAGTTACATAAAAAAAATAGTATATTTAATTAATATATAATCTTTTTCAAGCAAAATAATATGTGTAAAACTGAAGAAAAAAAATTAATTAAATTTTTAACTAATTAAATTAATTTATCAAATTAAATTTGCTATTATAAAAAAAAATGCCAAATTTGATATTAAATTTACATTATGTCAAAAGTAAAAAAATAATTGCGTAAAAAAAAAAAGTTAAACAAAATTGAATCAATAAGCACAAAATTTCACATTTTCAAATTGAATCCCTAGCCAGCTTGTTCACTTCCGTTTAAGACAACAAGTTAGTACCACTGCCGCCACCCGCCACCACTGAACTCAACTCGACCTCAACCGGAAACGCTGCCGGAGTCGGTCATCGTAGCAACGAAGGCAGCGTGACAAAGCCATTAATCCTGGTTATTAATCCTTGCTTGAACCAGATTTTGTGAGTTTTAATCAATATTTAAACAATTTAATCTTGTTAATTTGTTTCTAGGATTTAGTTAGGGTTTAGGGTTTAGCTCTCTCGTATCATTCTTGTGTGTCGCTAACAATAGCTAATCAATAGTGCAGTTTGATTTTATCAATTTCATGGAGATGAATAGACCTGACGGAAGAAATCCAAATCAACTCAGACCCTTAGCTTGCTCTCATTCTGTCCTACATCGAGCACACGGCTCGGCCACATGGGCTCAAGGTGAAACAAAAGTCCTTGCTGCAGTTTATGGACCTAAAGCCGGAACTAAAAAGAACGAAAATCCTGAAAAAGCTTCCATTGAAGTTATTTGGAAACCTAATACAGGACACATTGGTCAAGCTGATAGAGAGTATGAAATGATTTTGAAGAAAACGTTGGAAAGTATCTGTATTCGTACTATTTATCCGAATACCACCACTTCTGTTATAGTCCAGGCGAGTGAAATACAGATTGCCTCTAGTGAAAAATATTTCATTTGTAACATTTAGGGTCTGAAGTCTGAACATTCTTTGTTTCTAATGCAGGTTGTTCATGATGATGGTGCTGTATCCTATATAAACATTCAATTTTAATATATGATCTATGTAGTTTTAGTTTGTAGTAGTAAAGTTCATTTTTTTTTAGTTCAATTCAATGTTTTCAATTGGCTAGAATAGAAGAGATGGATAGACCCAAACGTTAGATGGTCTAGTGGTAATTGGCATTGGACTTGGTAGGGAGGACCACAGTTTGATTCCTCGCAACTGCTTTTGGGAGGGGACTGAAACCACTCGATGCTAGAACTCGGCCCAGTGGGCCGGATACTGGTGTTGAAAACCAAAAAAAGAAGAGATGGATAGTAGTTTGTAGTAGTAACATTCATTTTTTTAATTCAATTCTTTGTTAAAATTTCAATGTTTTTCAATTGGCCAAAATAGCAGAGATGGATAGAATTTGTGTTTTTACCTGCATTTCTATGGTTAATCGGTTTCTTCAGTTTTTTAGCTTAAGGTTCAATTTGTGATTGTTGAAATGGGTGCTTGACATTAAAGAGGTATTAAAGTGATTTAGTTCACCTCGCAGCTCAACTCTAGACTACTAGGGCTGTTCCTCTAGGAACCAGAGGGTTAATACCAAAAAAAGTAGTGATTTAGTTCTGAGGCAAGTTCTATGTTCTATCTTTTTAGGACCGTGGAAGGAACAAAATAGGTTTATCACTAATTCCATATTGTTTATGGCTTTATGCACTCTAGTTGATTTTTTGTTCTGTTTATCTTGAGCAGTGGAGATCTGATGAGATTAAATTAATATTTGATAAATATGCTTCTGGATCGTTTGCTTCTTTTTCTTGACTTAATATTTAGCTTCTTCCATGTGCAATAAACGCAGCATGTGCTGCACTCGTCGATGCCGGAATTCCCCTAAAACATCTTGCTGGTAGTAGAGACATGGTGGTTTTTTTTTTTGGTTACTTCTAAGATTTCATTTTGTTAAGAAATAATTGTTTCTTTTTCTTGTTTTTGCAGTTGCAATATGTTGTTCTGTAACAGATAATAATTGTATTATATTGGACCCTTCCAAACAAGAAGAGAAGGTTTGTTCGTATATTCGTTTTTGGTCAATTTTAAAGCATTATTTTATTTTCACCTTATGTATAGTGAATTCAGTCGGATAAACAATATTTGGTCTGCATTAACCACATTTACGATGAAGTGTTCTAAATACCCCGTGGATAATAGTTGAAATATTTAAATATTCTTCTCTACGTGGTGGGTGCCTCTGTATGGGGCATTGCACTAGAGATTCTTACTATTCTAAAATCTACTTGTGTCAGTTGTGTGGTAAGCTACAGTTGTGAGTTATTCGTTAACTGCATGATGAGTTTCTTTAGTGATGAAATTCTGCTATTGACATGTAACTTCATGACTCTATATCATATGCTCTGATTTAAATTTTTTAAAAGCTCATTAGTACCATAGGCATTCACTTATCCATTTCATAATTTTTGTGAAATATAAATCTTCCCTATGTAACACATTTTTGCATACCGAAAATAGTTGGCTTCCTAATTGAGTTAGATAATTGCATGTGTATTTACTGTGAGGTCTCCCGTGATCCTGTCTATGATACTCGTACAATTAAAATATTTAAAAGTTTCACCAATACTCGACGGTGTACATGAAGCTAACTAATTGGATTCTGGGGTAGGATTATGCATCAAATTGATAACACATGGTCTAATGCAGCCCTACATATATTATTTTCCATAAACGTGGAATAGTTGTTTATGTCTTTATACCCCGGTGGTTTCAACAAATTCATAAATTGGAGATCTTGATCTTGTATTGCTTGTTCGCAATTCTAATTCAGTGCATTTTTGTTTTATGGCAGAAAGCGAAAGCATTTGCCTATTTAGTTTTTCCAAATACAACTGTTTCTGTCGTGCCAGAGAAATCACAGCAAGCGGGCAGTGAACCGATGGCGCATGGAATCATCACATCTGTTACACATGGTGCTATGTCAGGTATTCTGCTACCTTCCTTCAATACTATCTTTCTAGTTTGTGCTTCAATAGAAATGTTGATGCCAAGTGTTCCATGTGTTTCTATTTCCCCAATCAATGGCCTAATTCTCTAGCACATGATTGCACAGTGTCGTAATGTAGGTTTATTTTTCTAATGTGATATAGACATATAGTAATTAATTTCCTGTTTAATTTTCTTTTAGTGGATGATTATCTTCATTGCCTAGAACGAGGGCGTGCCACAACTCAAAGGTTGTCTGAATTTTTGAGGAAGAACATTGAGCCAAAATCTACCCGTGAGGCATCTAAAGCTGGATGATTTCCAAACATTTTGAATGTAGTTTACCTGTATCTAATTTTTCCCGTACAAGGGTTGAAGAAGACAGAATTTCTTTATAGGACAAGTATGTGACATATTTGCTCCATGCCTGTTAACTCTCTAAATTTCTGATCAGTTTTGTAGCTCTACAACATCTTAAATGAAATTTCTATTACAATGATAAAGATAAGATTTTATTTATCTGATTATAAAATTGCCAAGTCAGACTATTCTTTCATGGTCTCTTCATTACCTACTGTGTTGGAGCTAGCTTTTTTGTGCTTTATTTTGCTGCATAATTCTGAGAGGGAGTAATCATTTTACTGGTGTACTGTGCTTTTTTGTGCTTTTTTTGTGCTTTATTTTTTGAGCTAACTTTGTAGCATGTGTTTTACCTCATGTATTCAATCTGTTTCATTGCAAGCTTAAGATTTGGTAGTAGCATAAGCATATATGTGAAGGTTGGATAAGAAGTTTTTCTTATAGTGGCAAGCTGTCATTATTCTATAGATCCCAACAGTGGCACTGGCATGATTAAGTTGGCCAGTGTCTCTATAGCAATTTGTTGCTTGCTGCTTCAGTTCTGCTGTCTTGTGTGCCCGATGTGGTCTGTTTGGTGAAATTGTGTTGGTATAGATAGGAGTTTTGGTTATCTTTTCCTGTCAAGTTTATTTGGATGGGTGGCATGTTGAGGCATGTTCAGATTATGATCAATTTTGTTTTTTGGCATGGAGTATCACTAGTAGGTTTTGTTTGCTGTCAATTGAAAGCAATATCAGTACAGTGCAAATTATCAAGTTTGGATTTATGTTGGATTGGGTTGTGGCATTAGGTGCTTTAAAGTCTTTAGCTTTTGAATTGGAATGACATTTCAAGTTTGGATGAGAAATCCTCGAGAATGAGAACCAAAGAGCTTTAGTTTAACAAAGTTCTCATTCTTTACTTAATATAGAACGGCTGGGCCAAATTACAACGGAATAAAAATAAAAGCGTGAGAGTTAATTTCTGTAGTTTATTTGAAAGATAACTCAACACGAAGAAAAAATGAAGTTATTTTATTGCCGATTTGATGAATTAAGCAATCGATTTGAAGAAAACTAATGATTTTTTTTGGTTACAAAACTAATGATTTAATAAAGAAATTTAATTATATTAACTTAAAGAACATAGATGGCTAGATGCCTAAGTTAGTAAAAGGAGATAGAAAAACAAAGAACATAGATGTCCTTGTGAGCTGTGTAGGGGCCGAACTTCAAACTTTTGTATGCCCACTTATTCAATTTATTTGGTAGAGATATTGTACGTAATGTGGAAGGATCTAACCCACTTATTCACCTTTAAGAGTGAAATTATAACTACTAAACTATCTGACAAAAAAATAAAGAACATTATATAATAGATTATTAAATTATTAAGAGGATAAACAAAATTTTAGTTAAATAAGGTGAGAATAAAATTGTAAAGGATCCCGGCGAGTTTAGATCAGTTGTTAAACGACATTGTTTGATAATACAACGACCGACATTGTTTGATAATACAAGGACCGAGTTCGAATCGTTGTATACTCATTTATCTGTATACGAATATTAGAGGTCCGAAGAAAGAAAGACCAATAATAATCTGAGTCCAAATATGGCCCGGCCCATACAAAATCAGTACACAATAAACCCTAAATCACAGTCTCAAAACCGAACATAGATAACACCTTCACATTTCATCATCGTTCCTCCCTCAGTCGCAAAAATGGGACGAGTGATTCGTGCTCAACGTAAGGGAGCAGGTTCAGTTTTCAAATCCCACACTCACCACCGCAAAGGCCCCGCTCGTTTCCGCAGTCTCGACTTCGGAGAACGTAACGGTTACCTCAAAGGTGTCGTCACCGACGTCATCCACGATCCCGGTCGCGGTGCACCTCTCGCCAAAGTCACCTTCCGTCATCCATTCCGTTACAAGAAGCAGAACGAGCTTTTTGTTGCTGCTGAAGGTTTATACACCGGTCAGTTTATTTACTGCGGTAAAAAAGCGACGCTAGTTGTTGGTAATGTTCTTCCGTTGAGATCTATTCCTGAAGGAGCTGTGATTTGTAACGTTGAAGGTCATGTTGGTGATCGCGGTGTTTTTGCTAGAGCTTCTGGTGATTACGCTATTGTTATTAGTCATAATCCTGATAACGATACTTCTAGGTATTGTACTCTCTTTTTTGCTTTTGAAAATGGTTATAGTTATTTGATGTTAGGGTTTATGAGTATTGGGTAATTAGTATAAACAATAATGTTTGATAATATTTTGTGGATTGGTTTAGATTTTTATATTATATTTGTAGAAATGATTGATCTGGTTTGTTATTGTTACATTATCATTCTAATTAGATTTGTAATTTGTTTAATATTATAGTTAGGTTATGATTTATTAAGTTCTATATAATTGATTAGTTCTTTAAATGTGTTGTATGTTCATTGTTTAATCTTAGGTGAAAAAAGTGAAATTGATTCAGTGCTGTAGCCAAATTATGCATTTCATTTTGCTAAGTTGAATTTTGAACTTGATTTGTGCTTTGTACTGTGAATTGGTTGATCTCAATGCAGAAACGTACTTAATTGTGCAATAGCATACAATCTGATGCTAAAAAAGCCTATATTTGTATTTTTAACTCAAACTAGTTCTCAAAAGTATTTGTCTTGATGACTAAGTTGAAGGGAAATATACTAAGATATTTGGGCTAAGCTTAAGTTTTGAGGAAATGATTACATCAATGTTACATCTTTAGGATGTTGTTTCATTATTTAGTTGTATATAATCGAACATGAATAGTAATTTTTCTTGATGTTTAAATTGAAGGGAACTCTATATAGCACTTTTGACTAATTTTGTGTTTTGAGTAAATGAGATCATCAATGTTACATCTTTAGGATTTTGTTTCGTTACTTAGTTGTATATAATTGAACTTGAATAGTGATGTTTCTTGATGATTAAATTTATGGGAACTATATACAACACCTTTAACTAATTTTGTGTTTTGAGGAAATGAAATCTTCAATGTTACATCTTTAGTATTATATTTCATTGCTTATTTGTAGTGTTGTACATAGTTGAACTTAAACAGTAATGTTGATTTGGGGTTAAATTGAAGTTAAAATATACAGGGATTTTGACTAATTGTTTAATTTGTATGTTCTGAGGAAATTAAATCATCAATGTTACTACCTCCGTTCCTTTTTACTTGTCGTTTTAGAAAAAAATATTTGTTCCTTTTTACTTGTCGTTTGGGCAATTTATGTTATATTTTGCCTATTATATCCTCCTCTTATTTTATTTTATTGACTAAATTTTATATAATGTTGTTTTGTTGAAACAATATAATCTTTTTATTGTATACAAATTTTGTTTGTTTTTCAATAAAGTTTGTTACAATATTTATGGAAATAGATAATGTTTGTGAAAAAGTATGAATTTATTGGTGGATTAAAAATATGATATATATTTAAAAAAGGGCATAATAGGAAAATAAGGTGCAAAAATACATTCTCCTATTTTGGTCTTTTTTTCCTAAAACGACAAGTAAAAAGGAACGGAGGTAGTACATCTTAAGGATTTTGTTTTATTACTTAGTTGTATATAACTGAATTTGAATAGTAATGTTGAATTGGGCTTGTTACAGGATCAAGCTTCCTTCTGGTGCAAAGAAGATCGTGCCAAGTGACTGTAGGGCTATGATTGGGCAAGTTGCCGGTGGTGGTAGAACTGAGAAACCAATGTTGAAAGCTGGTAATGCTTACCACAAGTTTAGAGTGAAGAGAAACTGCTGGCCTAAGGTCCGTGGTGTTGCTATGAATCCAGTTGAGCATCCCCACGGAGGAGGTAATCACCAGCATATTGGTCATGCAAGTACCGTCAGACGTGATGCTCCTCCCGGACAGAAGGTTGGTCTCATTGCTGCCAAGAGGACTGGTCGTCTCAGGGGTCAAGCTGCCGCCAGTGCTGCTAAAGCTGATAAATAAGAAGTTCAGATTGTTAGAACTTTGCATTATCGCTTGGTTTCCATTTTTGTTACTTGTTAAACTGTTTGTTATTAACCTTTTTCACAGGCTTATTAGTATATCCAAACAATGGAGATTACGACATGTCATTTTATGCTGTTTTTATTTTTGACTAAATTGGAGTTTTTATGATATATCTTAACGAGTTCTTGTTGAAAATTTTGATTGTTTTTATTTTAGAATTTTTTTTCAAGACCAAAAATAAAGTATTTCAATAAACAGCATTGAATTTGCACAAGGTAAGGGATTTTAGTCCTTTAACAATTGGTCTTAAGTTCCATCTTGTGTATGAGACGAGAATATTCATAATAGTCCTTGAAAACACTTGGTTCTTACACTCATTATGCTTGGAGAAATGGAGTGAGATAACTCTGGATACGTACTCGACCTAAACTACGTAAGATCCACAAACCCATTATCAAATAACTTGACACATTACTCTAATACAAGTGACCTCTTATGGCAAGGGAACATGCAATTTTACAGGTACAACCTACATGATGACATTACAATGAAGGAGAGATTTCCAACCATTTGTGGTCATGATCAAGGATAATCCCCAGTACTCCACCTATGTATAGAGATGTTGTATGCAAATCCTATAATGAACAACTTTAAAGACCAAGAAAATCCATATCAAGACACAATACACACTCAATGAGCTGATTTTTTTTTTTTGGTGGTAATGAGGGACAAAATCCAAAAAATATAAATTACATAGTGATTAAACGAGCGGTGGTAATTCCCATAATATCAACAACTACATATAGTAGGACAATTTTCATAAAATAAACTTCCATGTCCCATTGAACAACTATAATTAGTTAAGGTATCTTCGCGGCACGAATAGTGAACAACCACTTCCCATTTCAATGCTATAAGATGACGAATGTGTTCCACCAACGATCTTTCAATGTTGCTACCCTTATTTTCAGAATTCAGAGCCTTCACAATTACAACAAGGAGTCAACATTAACCTCCACCTTTCGAAAATTAAGTCTCATATCATACTTAAGGCCTTTAAGACGAATAAGTGACTGTATCCAGATTTGAAATTCAGTCCCTACATTATCATGTCATGTCTCTACCATCTAAACTATGCTCACAACAACAAATAATATTATGTTTTTTGTACAGGCGAAATGACAAGTTATTGGAAATTCACTCGCACATAAAATAGAGTAACCAGAGATCGAACCCGAAGCCCCAACAAAGAAGTCCAGCCGAACAATTTCTACATTTTCTACTCATTGAGCAACAACTTCTGGGCAAACAATAATAAATATAAAATAAAATGGAAAACAAAACAAAAAAAAAGAGTCCAAGTTAAAGAGACCCGGCCCATACACAAGACCCGATACTACACAATAAAACCCTAATTTCCATCTACAAAACCAAACCTCTTCCATCTTCACCATTTTCCCTACAGAGCCGCCGCACATTCAACAATGGGGCGTGTCATTCGTGCTCAACGTAAGGGAGCAGGCTCCGTCTTCAAATCCCACACTCACCACCGCAAAGGCCCCGCTCGTTTCCGCAGTCTCGACTTCGGCGAACGCAACGGTTACCTAAAAGGCGTCGTCACCGACGTCATCCACGATCCCGGTCGCGGTGCACCTCTCGCCAAAGTAACTTTCCGCCATCCATTCCGTTACAAGAAGCAGAACGAGCTTTTTGTTGCTGCTGAAGGTTTATACACCGGTCAATTCATTTACTGCGGTAAAAAAGCTACTCTCGTTGTTGGTAATGTTCTTCCGTTGAGATCTATTCCCGAAGGAGCTGTGATTTGTAACGTTGAAGGTCATGTTGGTGATCGCGGTGTTTTTGCCAGAGCTTCTGGTGATTACGCTATTGTTATCAGTCATAATCCTGATAATGATACCTCTAGGTATTTTTTTCTTTCTAATTTGTTTTAGTTTTTGAGAATTGATATGATTATTTGAAGTTAGGGTTTATTAGTTTTGATGAATTATCATAAATTGTGTTTTGAATATTTTGGGATTAATCTAAGTACATTTGTGTAGTATTATAGTTAGGTTAGTTCTCTTAAGTATGTGTAGTATGTTAAATTTTAGGTGAAAAAATTTAATTGATTTCATGCTGTATTGAAATGATGAATTTCATTTTGCTAAGTTTTATTTTATCCTAACTTGTGCATCTTGAACCGTTAACTGTTTGATCTCAATCCAGAAAATATTTGATTTTGGTAATACATACAATCTGATTCAAAAGATTCACATTAACGTAACTCTATTTAGCTCTGAATTGTATGTGTTTTGATGACTAAATTGAAGGAAAATGTATATTGGGATGTTGGCTAATTTTATTTTTTGACGAAATGAAATATTTAATGTTTACATTTTTTGGATTTTGTTTCATTATTTAGTTGTATATAATTGAATTTGAATAGTAATGTTGAAATTGAAGTGAAATGTATATTAGGGATTTTGGCTTATTTTGTGTTTTGATAAAATGATATCTTTAATGTTACATTTTTAGGATTTTGTTTCGTTATTTAGTTGTATATAATTGAATTTGAATAGTAATGTTGAATTGGGTTTGTTGTTTGTTACAGGATCAAGCTTCCATCTGGTGCAAAGAAGATCGTGCCAAGTGATTGCAGGGCTATGATTGGGCAAGTTGCCGGTGGTGGTAGAACTGAGAAGCCAATGTTGAAAGCTGGTAATGCTTACCACAAGTTTAGAGTTAAGAGAAACTGCTGGCCTAAGGTTCGTGGTGTTGCTATGAATCCAGTTGAGCATCCCCACGGAGGAGGTAATCACCAGCATATTGGTCATGCAAGTACCGTCAGACGTGATGCTCCTCCCGGACAGAAGGTTGGTCTCATTGCTGCCAAGAGGACTGGTCGTCTTAGGGGTCAAGCTGCTGCCAGTGCTGCTAAGGCTGATAAATAAGCAGTTTAGATTGTTAGAATTTTGCATTACTGTTTGGATTGCAATTTTGTTTCTTGTTAAACAGTTTCTGTCTTGTTTTGATAATCATTTCCCCCAAAAATTATGGAGCTTTTGTTAGACATCATTTTATGTAATGGTTTTCATCTATCATTGTGTTTCTTTGCTTACTTATTTATCAATTGTTTTGAATTGCTAAAATGCTTTCTTACAACATGAGTTATATCGTTGTTTCCAACCAATGATGTTTCTTGTGAAACTGCTTCAATCTTGTCTTGGGAGCCAAATACCATTCAATGATAGAAACTTTGTACAATTTGATGACTGTAGTTTATATCGTTGAATGGCTACATTGTCCAACTTGAACTATTGTTATGATGTTGAAGTTTGATCTTGATGGTACTTTGTTTTGTTTGGGCAAGTTTACCAAGTTTTTGTGTGTTCTTATATGAAATTAAAACATAGATTATTGTGCAATTTGTTTTGGGTGATTTTCATTTTACAATAGTTCTATGCAATTTTCAAACAGTACTACAAATGACTTATTATTGTCATATCAAAAGGTGACTCTGTTCACATTTTAAAACCATGGACAATGTATTGAATTTTCTTTATTTACAACAGAATGATCACTGGTAACAACGTACACATGATAATACACATAATATGAGAAATAAAAACACACAATATCACATAATTTTTACAACACAAAAACACAAACATGCATTTTATCTTCTACAATCAAACATCTGACCATGTAATGTCAAGGCCACCCCATTGATTTTTAGGCACACCCAAAGCTTCCCACACAGCCTTTGAGGCATCAACAATGTTGTTTGGACAAGGAGGCTGGTAATCATGATCTTCATCACACCCCTTTGTCGAGTCACACTCATCCACAACCTTGGCTACCACACTTCTCCCATTTGCACTAATTTTAATGTTGTTAAGGCACCTACTCCTGTGGTTGAACCATCCCGTAGAAAGTGCAACGACTGGAGTGTCATCGGAATGATATTGATTATCGCACTCTGAAGGGCCACCTCCATCTCCACCTTTCTCGAAACTATTAAGTGTGAGATATGCCTTAGTATGAATAGACACCGATGGTGAACATTCATAAGTTGTATACAATTTTCCTTGTACACAACAATCAGAGTCATTCTCCTTGTTGCATTGTCCTGATGGAGCTTTCTTTCCCCTAATTCTGCCGTTTGGACGACACTTTTGAGCTTCAGAATAAATGCAACTTGTTAAAACAAGAGTAATCAATAAAAGAAAAGAAACTTTGGGGCAAAAACTATTCATTTTGTCTATGCAAATCTATGTTTCTTCTCTTAGTTCTTTGTGTTTGATGCTATGATGGAACTTTTAGTAGGGTATATATATTGGAAACTTACGGTTTGTAATGTAAGTGGAGGTTAGTTTTTGGGTCAAGGGAATGAGTTCTATCCTGCCGTGCTCAGCTCAAATGACAACTACCACTATATAGGAGTGTTTTTGAGGTCAAAAGAACAAAATTTATACTACCTAGCTTGTTTAGCCTTTAACAACTAAAATTTCTAGAATTAATTTTTATGCTTTCAATTTAAACTATTTATGAAATTGAGTGAAAAGTGATGGTCTTCATTTATTAAGCAAAACTTTTTCCTATCGTAATTTTAGAATTATGAATCTACAAGATTCATTTTCAATCTCTTATATTTATGTCTACGACTAATTCAATTTTCTAATTTTGTTTTGTATAATAATATATGTTGGAAGATGTCAATATTTTAAATCAATCTCAATTTTTCAAGAAATTAGTCTTTATATTTGCGCATATAGTTATTTTTTTTATTTTTTTTTTATCTAACTTCTTTGGCATCATATTTACACAAAGAAATGCAGTGACAACAATATGAAACATGAAGTCCACAATTTATTCTATCATAAAAAAAGTCCACAATTTCTTCATAATAGTAATTTTTATTTTTAAAAGTGTTTCAAAAACCTTTTCATCCAATCAAAGAACAAGACACAACCATCGACATGTTTTTTAGTTTTTTCCTTAGTAAATTGAAGACAAAAAAAGTATGCTCATTTCAGATACTTTGATACATATGAAGTATAAACTCATGATGAGTCAATGTAGTTATTTTATAAAAGAAACAAAAAACAGAATAAATCTCACCACTTTACCCTTTAATAAGGTATACGGTACGTAGTTTAGTTAAAAAAATTGTGTAACAAACTATAGTATACGGTAATGGTAGTTTATTAATAAACAAGACAAGGTATACATATTGTTCTTTTTTTTGACAAAGTATATATATATTGTTGTTTGTTAAATAATTTTCTTCTCAATAAACCAACTTAAGAAACTTCCACTTATTGCATCAAACACTAAAAAAACAACAAAAAGTATAAATTGTTTAATGTGGGCACGCACACACATAGAGCAACTTTAGTGCAAACAACTAAAATAAGTGAACTAAGTTGTTTTTTGTGGGGTCAAAGTGTCATGTAGGATTTAAGAAATTCTTAATTGATTTAGATAGTTTTTATTTCAATGATGTTTATAAAAAACTAATACTTGACCCCACATATATTAAAAAAATATAAAATAGTGATTTTATATATTTGAAACAACGATAGTTTATGATTAAAAAAAAAACAATGATAGTTGCTATTAACTATATAGCTACCATGCACTAATATTTAGCAAACCAACTTGCCATGTCACAACATCTTTAATGCAAGTAGCTATTAATGTATGGTATTTATAAAGAATTTGGCAATAGATAACTTGCACTAAAGTTTCTCTAATAAAGGTCAAAATGAAAATGGTCAAAATGTGTGTTGGATTCAAGTATGAGTGGTTAATCTCGTATCGGATAAATTGTTGAACATGTAAGAGAAATAATTGATATATATATATAATGTTTTGAAGTTTTTTTGGTGGAAATGTGGGGTCTTATTTTCTTGTAGTCCTGAAACATCAATTTGTTGTTGCTCTTGACATTCTCAGACTCTTCATTACTGTTATGAAAGCCGCGAATAGGCTACCGTGGAAGGTATTTTCCGCGATCAACAGTACTTTGTTATGGGAATGTGTTATTGAGAGGTTTGTAAAAACTTAAAACAGTCTTGTTTCAAGGCTTGAATTGAACTGGATTTCAAGACAATAGTAGATGGCATCTATTTTGAATGATTGGAAGCATTCCTTAAGTCAATTACCAAAATTTAGTTTATTTGCAGATAAACAAACTATGTTGCTCATTTGTTAGCAAGGGGCGTCTAGCTAGATTGTACGTTAGTCAACGGTATTTTGATTATGTTCGTTAACACATTGCTATTGTTTCTAATATTTTAAATGAAATGAGTTGAGTTTGTTGGTATAAATAAATATAATCATGATCTTGATCAATTTGTAGTGTATCCTCATTTTAAAATTATTTTACACCGATAATGCATATATTTTAATCTCCTCATGAACGAAGACTACATAAATGTATTTGCAATAAACTCGATGAGAACACTGCTTAGTACTTATCTTGAACTGATTTGTGCCTTTTACAAGTAACAGAAATGCACAAACCCAAAACCACAATGAATACTAAAATTCCAACAATCAAACCAACAAAAATTTCAACTCGGTACGATTTTGTCTTCCTGTGAGCCTCTGTGCAATATGATACTACATGCTGATGCTTCACACTTCAAGGTAAACAGTTACTGACACATTGCTTGGAGAAGAAGGCAAGCCTCCAACTAACCTATGGTACTTTTGATGTATATAAAAAAACTAATATTGTGGATTTGTGGTCCCATAGGTGATTTTGGATTAGTCCACTCAAGATGTTGAATCCTAAATTATCAAATAATTTGAACTTCAAACATATTAGCAAATATGAGGTCTAAGGCCATGAATCATGTTACTTATAAATCATTATTTATAGGTACAGATCAATATCACTAAAGGGACAATTTGGAGTATTGCTGTAAAGAAAAATATCACTAAAGAAAAATATAAATAAAAGTATGTACTATGTATTGTATTTTCTTAATTTATAGTAACATAATGATCACAACAAGTATATATACATATATGATGAGAAATATAAATACAGAACATGACTAAAATTAATCAATAGAAACACAAACAATGATTTCAACTTATATACAATATCAAGCATCTGACCATGTAATGTCAAGGCCACCCCATTGTTCTTTAGGAACATTTAAAGCTTTCCACACAGCCTTGGAAGCATCAACAATGTTGTTTGGACAAGGAGGTTGGTAATCATGTTCTTCATCACATCCCTTTGTTGAGTCACACTCATCAACAACCATGGCCACTACACTTCTTCCATTAGCACTGATTGTAATGTTTTTGAGGCACCTACTCATGTGATTGAACCATCCGGTGGAAAGTGCAACCACTGGAGTGTCGTCGGAATGATACCTCTTGTCACATTCTGAAGGGCCACCCCCGTCTCCACCCTTTTGAAAACTATTAAGCGTGAGATATGCCTTAGTGTGAGTAGACACTGATGGAGAACATTCATAAGTTGTGTACATCTTTCCTCGTACACAACAATCAGAATCGTTCTCTTGATTGCATTGTCCTGGAGGAGCTTTCTTTCCTCTAATTGCACCGTTTGGACGACACTTTTGAGCTTCAGAGTGGACAAAACCTGTTAAAATTAGAGTAATAGCCAACAAAAGAAAAGAAGCTTTGGGGCAAAATATTTTCATTTTGTTTATGCTATTCTATGTTTATCCTCTTTATTCTTTTTCTTAATGTTTGATGCTTTGGGGGAGATTTAAATGAGTATATATAGAGAACTCCTCCGTTTCTAAAACAACTTGGTTTGCTTTGTAATAACAAGCAAAAGAAGAAAAAAATATTTAGAAGTTAGATTTTGGGTCAAAGGTATGAATAAATAAAATCAGACAACGTAGGGAAGTGAAATTCCGATTCATATTTCAGTCATGCAATATATATTTTGAACACTAACCAGAAATTTGTTATTATTTTATTGTATTAAAAGTTAAACAAGTGATCTAATACACATAAAGTTATATACTAGCTTTTTGTCTCTTCATTGTGACAAATAACAACAAAATGTAATTTTTTTTCATGTCTTAACATATTATTCCTGCTTTGTTTCTTACATGAAATTGTCAATAGCCTGAAAAAAACAATAAATATGAAAGGCCTAACTATGAGGAAAGAAAACAGAACCGCGGATTAAAGGTACATTCAAAATTGGAAACTAGTACAATGGTATCAGCCTATAATAACTATGAGAAAAGTACAAATCATTAAAATAGTTTGAAATTTGCGTAGAAACAGTCATTATACAAATCATTCACAACCTGTTGACGGTCACTTTTAAAGATTACTCTTGCGATTTGTATATCTTATACTCCTTATTTTGTTGTTCCACTTTCTTCTCTTGAAAGAGTTAGCCTTGGCATTCTTCACAGGTTGTTTCTCAAAATTATCTTCTTTTGAATTGGCAAGGGGATCAGTGGGTGGCTTGTACACAGCAGCAGCAGCTTGTTTGTTTTTCCTTCTCCTTCTCTTTCCCCTTTTCTTTTTCTTTTCCGGAAAGAAGAACTTATCGAAAATGCTAGTGCTCAAGGGCTTCCCCTCAGCACGAGCCTTGATAAACGCATCAATAGTAGCATCAAACTCAGGCAATTGGTATTTGGGATTGGGAAAATACTGTAGGTAGGCCGGTTTGAAGATTGATTAATTAATATATATGCATGCACTCACAAAGATTGAACAATTAAGTAATGAATAAACTATAAATGAAGAAGACAGAAAATACCTCGTAGGCGAAGAAGAAAAAGAAAACGGCGCGTGTAGGAAGAAGAAGGAATGATCACGACTAAAACCTTAGAACCAACCAACCAAACAAGTATATAAATCAATCAACCATATTGGACTGGTTACAAAAAAGCCCGGCACATGTAGATATTTGTGGAGATATTTTAGTAACTTATTTATAAAATTGACATTCCTAAACAGTCCTCCACATCCAGCAATGGCGTTCTCCATCTTTGCAGCTCCCATAGGTGTTGAGTCGGATCCAACCAGTCAAAGGATATGTCCATTGAATTGCTCTCATTCATGATGTTGTCCAGGATCCCTCAAGATTTTGGTGTTCTTATCTTTAACGACATTACACCATAGAGTTAGAGTGTTAGCTTAGCTCCACATCTGAGGTTTTAAAAAACGGTCTGTTACCGCAAAACGGCAGCGACAAAATGGTTTTGGCAGCCACAGTTATTGTTTTTCTTCGTTTTTATAGAGTGAAAAATAACATCATATCGAAACTTTTAGCTAAAAAATATTTTTTTTTACTACAAATATGAACAGAGATTATATAGGATTATCTCCTTTTAGCTGTTTCCCTAGTTCAAAACTTTATATCTCTTAATTTAAGTTATTAAACCTATATAATAGTAAAAATGAGTTTAATAAGAGTTGTGCGATACTGTGATTAAAATTCACACCGCGACAACCGCAATTCGTAAGGCGACATCCGTAAAAGTAGAAACCGCGAAATTCTTAACGCGACCGCTTTTTAAAACCTTTCTGCCAAGTTTCATTAGACATCCAATTGAAATCAAGATTTGGATGGATCAATGGTTGTTGACTATTGTTTAAGGGCTTGCCATGGTGGCATATTTACGAATTGATTATGTATCATTTTGAATGACATGATCAACGGAATATCTATACAGTTTGCAAACATTACCACATTTGAAATATTGCAGTCATATCATAAGGTGACACAATGCACATTTTAGAATCATAAAAAATATACTGAATTTTTTTAATATATAACAGAATGATCACCGGTAACAACATACTGTATACACAATAATACACATAATATGAGATATAAAAGTACACAATATCACATAATTTTTACAACACAAAAACACAAGCATGCATTTCATCTTCTACAATCAAACATCTGACCATGTAATGTCAAGGCCACCCCATTGTTCTTTAGGCACACCTAAAGCTTCCCAGACTGCCTTGGAAGCATCAACAATGTTGTTTGGACAAGGAGGCTGATAATCATGATCTTCATCACACCCCTTTCTTGAGTCACACTCATCAACAACCTTGGCCACCACACTTCTCCCATTCGCACTGATTTTAATGTTTTTAAGGCACCTACTCTTGTGGTTGAACCATCCCGTAGAAAGTGCAACGACTGGAGTGTCATCGGAATGATACTGATTATCGCACTCTGAAGGGCCACCTCCATCTCCACCTTTCTCGAAACTATTAAGTGTGAGATATGCCTTAGTATGAGTAGACACCGACGGTGAACATTCATAAGTTGTATACAATTTTCCTTGTACACAACAATCAGAGTCATTCTCCGTGTTGCAGTGTCCTGATGGAGCTTTCTTTCCCTTGATTCTACCGTTTGGACGACACTTTTGAGCTTCAGAATACACACAACTTGTTAAAACAAGAGTAATCAATAAAAGAAAAGAAACTTTGGGGCAAAAGCTATTCATTTTGCCTATGCAAGTCTATGTTTCTTCTTAGTTCTTCTTCTTCTTGGTGTTTGATGCTATGATGGAGCTTTTAGTAAGGTATATATATATATATATATATATATATATATATATATATATATATATATATATATATATATGAAATTTACAGCTTGTAATGTAAGTGGAGGTTAGTTTTTGGGTCAAGGCAATGAATTTTATCCTACCATGTTTACCTCAAATGTCTACTACCACAACATAGGATTACTTTTGAGGTCAAAAGAATTTTTTTTTAAGTTACCTAGCTTGTTTGGCCTATAACAACTGAAATTTCTAGTATTTTAACTTTTATGCTTATTGTTTAATAATTTCTCCAACTTTAATACTGCCAAAAAGAAATTCTCCAACCTTAATATTAGGCCAGTTTTAAAATGAAACATCAACCAAGGCTAATGATGTTATTTACTCATGACCATTGAATTGATCACAACTTTATGCATACAAAACCTTTACCTGTTAATTAAAGAAAATAAATGATTTAATACTAGTTAATTAGTGTTCAAGTTTAATTAACATAAACATTGCATGATTGGAATAAGAATTTTACTTCCCCACGTCTCAGGCCATTGCCTCAAACAATTAAATAAATAACTAATTGATATGTATGTTGTTTTTATCATTTTTTTTTTATTGCAACTCACTACTACTAATCAAGTTGTAGTTGTCATTATCCAAACAAAGTAATGTAAAATTAATTCTTTGACCTTAAAAATGTTAAAATCCTAACTTTGCAGTTGTGAACAACATAACCAAATTATTTACTAGATGTGCCAATTATAATCTCTATATATACCCTTTAAGAATCCAATACATACATAACAAACACTCAAACACAAACTAAGGAGAAGAACACAACTAAATACACAAAATGAAGAGTTTTTGCTCAAAAGCATCCTTTCTTTTCCTAGTTTTTCTAATTATCACAAATTTGTTGCACTCTGAAGCGCAACAATGTCGTCCAAGTGGTAGAATTAAAGGAGAAAAAGCCCCACCCGGACAATGCAACAAGGAGAACGACTCTGATTGCTGCGTACAAGGAAAAATGTACACAACTTATGAATGCTCGCCACCAGTATCTACTAACACTAAAGCATATCTCACACTTAATAGTTTTCAAAAAGGTGGCGATGGAGGTGGCCCTTCAGAATGTGATAATCAGTATCATTCAGATGACACTCCAGTTGTTGCACTTTCCACGGGATGGTTCAACCACGAGAGTAGGTGCCTTAAAAACATTAAAATCAGTGCGAATGGGAGAAGTGTGGTGGCCAAGGTTGTTGATGAGTGTGACTCAACAAAGGGGTGTGATGAAGATCATGATTATCAGCCTCCTTGTCCAAACAACATTGTTGATGCTTCCAAGGCAGTCTGGGAAGCTTTAGGTGTGCCTCATGGTCAATGGGGTGGATTGGACATTACATGGTCCGATGCTTGATATTATATGTTATGAAAATATAGTATGTGTGTGTATATCATTATCAAGTGTTTTGGTGAGTTTATTTGTGCATCTTTTTTATGTATCATATTATACATCAGTATGTAAGTTTTCTTTTTTACCATTAATGTATACAAGTTTTTTTTTTCAGATGTAAACTATCAACTTTCATTATGTTTTTGGTTATAAAATTTGCAATAGTTCCATATTTATAGTTTGAATTGACTCACTTTATATTTGATATGTGAAACATAACAATCACAATCGTAATTCACTTCGAAGTTTTAACCACCTTCAAGTTCCTGCTGCAATGGAAAAATACCGACCAAGGAGAAATCCTTCTGTGAGATTGTCTAAGTTTTATTTCCTGTTTGTTATACTTCATATTTACCTTCACAGATTTATCCTGTTTGTTATACTCATCTATAATTTTGCAGCCATACAAAGAACACAATATTTGAAAACCTTGCATCAATTTTTATTTATAAAATTAGCATGTTTCCAGACCTGCTAAGGGTTATGGCCCTTAAATGTGTGAGGCTTTGTTTCAACAGTCCTTGAATATACCAAAACTAAAAACATACATATATCTGTATTTAGTCAGTCATTTTGATCATCGAATTTCTACTTCATCTGTTATCTGGTCAATGAACGTGTCTTCTGTTAGTCAATTTGGTCTATAAAATTACTAACAAAAGTGACATTTTAGAACAAGTTTGTAAGTCAATACATACATTCAATAACTATAGTGACAATGCCGAACACATTTAGGACCAAAATGACTATTTACTCCAGAACCAGATGATAAAAGTTTGCCTATCAGTAACTTTTTATAAATATTCAAATTGTGTGTGCATGCACTGATTTTTCTTTTGTTCAAAATTTGGAATCTGAAGATTTTTTGCTCATAGAATTTCAATTTAAAAAGACCTATGTCTTTCAATTTATACTCTTAACAATAAAAAGCATGTACTGAATTTTCTTAATTATATAACAGAATGATCACAACAAGTATATGATACATACACATAATATGAGTAATAAAAGCACAAAATAACACTAAATTAAACCATACAAAAATACAAACATATCAAGCATCTGACCATGTAATGTCAAGGCCACCCCATTGACCTTGAGGCACACCTAAGGCTTCCCACACAGCCTTGGAAGCATCTACAATGTTGTTTTGACAAGGTGGTTGATAATCATGATCTTTATCACACCCCTCAGTTGAGTCACACTCATCCACAACCATGGCCACCACACTTTTCCCATTAGCATTGATGGTAATGTTTTTGAGGCATCTGCTCTCGTGGTTGAACCATCCGGTAGAAAGTGCAACAACGGGAGTATCATCCGAATGATACTGATTATCACATTCTGAAGGGCCCCCACCATCTCCACCGCTTTGGAAACTATTAAGAGTGAGATATGCTTTCGTGTAAGTAGACACCGGTGGAGAACATTCATAAGTTGTGTACATTTTTCCTTGTACACAACAATCAGAATCGTTCTCTTGATTACATTGTCCTGGAGGAGCATTCTTTCCTTCAATTCGACCGCTTGGACGGCAACTTTGAGCTTCAGAGTACACAAAACTTGTTGAAATAATAGTAATGACCAACAAAATACAAGAAGCTTTGGGGCAAAATATCTTCATTTTGTCTATTCAACTCTATATTTCTCCTCTTTGTTGTTTTATTTCTTAGTGTTTGATGTTTTGAGAGAGATTTTAGTTGCTATATATAGAGAGAAATCCTCTCTGCTTTAAAGTATATTGGTTGGCTTTGTAAGAACTAGCAAAAGAAAAGTTGAATAGAAGTTAAATTTTGTGTCAAATGTATGTGACACTTTTGAGGTCAAAGAATAATTTGTGTTCTAACTTGTATGCAGAATCTTCCATTTTGTTTTTTTTAAGACTTTTAAACTACTGACCAAAGATGATGCCTTATTAAAATGCATACAATTTCGTATGAGGATTTGGATTCCGTGTTTTAAATGTGTGACGCGGTAATTAATTTTAGTCGTTCAATCTCTAATCAATGACATAAATTATTTAAAGATGATATAATGAAGTGTAATGTGAGCTGACTAATCTCAAATCAATGACCGAGATCAAATAATATGTACATTTTTTAATGTAGATAATCTTTTATAACAGATTAATTAGTTCCTTATTCCTGACCAAAAAAAAATTAGTTCCTTATTAATATGTTTTTGCAAGGCCCTATTGAATTAACATGAATAATGAAAATCAGACCAAAAGACTTGGTAAAAACAAAGCTATTGTCTCTATGAGAAACAAATAAAATATTAATCAAGAAAGATAGTTTGTAAACATGTACTTAAAATATTCTTAAAATCAATTCAAAGAAAGCTGAACAGTGAAGACTTTTGTTTTGGCAGTTAGTTAGTATTAAACTGTATGATTTCCTCAACCAGCAAAACTTTAGGATTCATAAATCAACTATTAGTATTATATACTTCTAAATAATTTGTTGTTATTTGGATTAAACTTGACAAGGTAGGACTCTTTGCCTTGACCCCAAAAACTAACGTTTTCCTTTTAATCTTGTTATTTCATAGACAACTGATTTGCTTTACCAAATAACTAGTCAAGTTGTAAAACTAATTATTTGATCACAAAAATGTTAAAATCCTACATTGCAGTTGTGGACAACATAACCAAATTATTTACTAGATGTGCCAATTATAATCTCTATATATACCCTTTGAGAATCCAATCCATGAATATCAAGCACTCAAACACTAATTAAGGAGAAAAACACAACTAAATAGACACTATGAAGAGTTTTTGCTCAAAAGCATCCTTTCTTTTTCTTGTTTTTCTAATTATCACAAATTTGTTGCACTCTGAGGCGCAACAGTGTCGTCCAAGTGGTAGAATTAAAGGAGAAAAAGCCCCACCCGGACAATGCAACAAGGAGAACGACTCTGATTGCTGCGTACAAGGAAAAATGTACACAACTTATGAATGCTCGCCACCAGTATCTACTAACACTAAAGCATATCTCACACTTAATAGTTTTCAAAAAGGTGGAGATGGAGGTGGCCCTTCTGAATGTGATAATCAGTATCATTCAGATGACACTCCAGTTGTTGCACTTTCCACCGGATGGTTCAACCACGAGAGTAGGTGCCTTAAAAACATTAAAATCAGTGCGAATGGGAGAAGTGTGGTGGCCAAGGTTGTTGATGAGTGTGACTCCACAAAGGGGTGTGATGAAGATCATGATTATCAACCTCCTTGTCCAAACAACATTGTTGATGCTTCCAAGGCTGTGTGGGAAGCTTTAGGTGTGCCACATGGTCAATGGGGTGGATTGGACATTACATGGTCTGATGTTTGATGTTATATATGTTATGAAAATATAGTATGTGTGTGTTTCATGTAGTATATTAAGTGTATTGGTGAGTTTATATTTATTTGTTTATCATCTTTTATGTGTCATATTATACATCAGTAAGTTTTTTTTTTTACCATTAATATATATAAATTTTCTATCAGATGTAAACTAACAACTTTCATTATGCTTTTGGTATTAAAAATTTGCACTAGTTCCATATTTGGAGTTTGAGTTGCTTCACTCTGTATTTGATATGTGAAAATGAATAATGGTACATGAGTCTTGATGGGATGAACTTAATTGAATATTCACCATACATTGACAAGATACATTATAAAAGTGCATTTACAAAATTCAATAATTATCTTGTAGAGAAATTCATTAGTTAAATTGTAGTGTGTATTTCTCTTCTTTTTTTTTGTGTTTCAAAGAAAATATGAAACTTCAGTCCTTTATGAAATGGAATCAACGTTTTTTTATTTAAGCCTATTTCTTCATTCAAGTGACACATTATTTGGAATCCTTTTGGCCCTTAAATGTGTGATGCATTGTTATAACAGTCCTTGAATGTTCACTTTGTAAGTCATTTTGGTACTTGAATGTGCACTTCATTATTTATCTTAGTCACAAACGTGTCTTCCGTTAGTCAATTTAGTCCATAAAATTACTAACAAAAGAGAAATTTAGAGATGTGTTTGTAATTTGAATGCATTCAGAAACTATAATGATAACACTTAATGCATTACGGACCAAAATGACTATTCATACACATCCCTTGGGACTTAAAAACTTATCTATCAGTCACTTTATATAGATATTCAAGTTGTGTGTGCTGTGTGCATGTACTCCATTTTCCTTTTGTTCAAAATTTGGAATCTGAAGAATTTTGTTCATAGAATTTCAACTTAACAAAGTAGCCAAGCCTCACATATGATCTTTTGACAATGTTTAAGAGTACATATAGAGGAAAGTGATTTAGGAGGGATCATTGGAATCACTGATCCATTAATATTACATAATCATTGGAGCTAGAAAGCATCTCATGAAACTTTGATTAATTACATACATAATAACTTGAAATTCAAACAAATTTATAGTAATAGGGTAGTTAAGTTTTTGAAATTTTTGCTTATTTGTGCATCCCCTAAAGCTTTGATTAATTATATTGTGGTGATTGCAATGACACAAAGATATAATTTTGGGCATTGATCATATAAAGACAAATATCTAATTTAGGATTTAAGCTCTATCAATAAAAGCATGTACTGTATGTTCTTAATTTATAACAGAACTAGAATAAGACCCGCGCGATGCGCGGCAATTTTCAAAACTTTGATAGAACAATTTTTGATAGAAAATGATTATGAATTGGAATCAATGTTAGTAAGGCTAAAATATTTAAGTTTTACTCCTTATCAAGACCTTTATTTTTAGTTTTTATAAATAAACATGATATACCAAAATATTGGTTTGATTCAAAACCTTCTTTGGAGTGGCACCAAGTATCTCATTGTAATATATATGATGGCCTATCAAACTATAAAAATAGTATGAAGTCTCAATGCAGCCAAAGTTCTTGAGTGAAAGATATATCTACTCCATCGACCTAGAACGTGCAAGAAATATTCTCATTGTCACAAAGTCGTTTAACACATTAAAGAATAAATCTATAGAAAATGAAAAATAGTTAATAACTGAAGAACGAAATTAGAAAGTGAAATGGAAAGGGGATTACATTAGAAAATTTTCAATTTGATCTTCATATAACGGGTCTAATTGTATTTTAACAAAAATAAGATGATAGAACCACGACGCTCAATGCATCATGAACAACTTAAATTAATTTAGGGAGTATAACTTACAAAAATAAAGAGGCAGAGTATGAGATACAAGCTCTATTTTATAATCATAATACATGATAATTAATTGGATTTGGCTTTGACAATTTTTTATATTTGAAGTGTTTGTTCCGATAATTTGATTTGGTATTTCATGTATGGTCAAAATAAAATAGAAAACACACCTTTGTACTCTAAAGTTTAATATTCCAGTTTACATATGAAGTATGGACAATATGTGAGATAAATCCAAGTTCATATATAGGATTTCTCTAAATACCTATAAGATGAATTAGGGGAAAAAAATTCTAAATTGTAAAAGAAGTGAGAGTGTCGTGATCCTTACATTTTGCGGCTTGAATACAATGGTTGCTTATTGATTCGACAATACTACATATGGCCTTTTAATATGACATAGGCCAACTTGAATTTCAACCATATATAAAACGCTATTATCTATCTCAATCTTAGCTTATTAGTTTGAGAAATCTATAGTATACCAATGACTATGAGCTTTACATGAAGAATAATTGAAACATGTAAAAAATAAAACAATTGTAAAAATGAAAAATAATGCAGGAGGAAGAAATATTAGTTTAGTTTGCTAACTGATCACTTGCTAGTTAAATGTGGTGTTGTGTAAATCAATGTGAGTACGTTATAAATTATAACAATGAAGAATAATAGATGCAGATGAATTGGTGAGGAATATGAAAGGGTATAATAAAGAGCTACAATAGAGTTTTTCCTCCATTAAAATTAGAGTGACACATAGGATATTTTGTACACATGGCAACAATTGAGTTATGTGGCTTATAGAATGTTGAGTTGGCATCACCAAAACTTGAGACTCTAATTTAATAAATTAAAATAGATTGGTCACAATAAGTATATGATACACATAATGAGAAATAAAAGTACACACATAATGAGAAATAAAAGTACAAAATAACACTAAATTAAACCATAGAAATGCAAACATATCAAGCATCTGACCATGTAATGTCAAGGCCACCCCATTGACCTTGAGGCACACCTAAGGCTTCCCACACAGCCTTGGAAGCATCAACAATGTTGTTTTGACAAGGTGGTTGGTAATCATGATCTTTATCACACCCCTCAGTTGAGTCACACTCATCCACAACCATGGCCACCACACTTTTCCCATTAGCATTGATGGTAATGTTTTTGAGGCATCTGCTCTCGTGGTTGAACCATCCGGTAGAAAGTGCAACAACAGGAGTATCATCTGAATGATACTGATTATCACATTCTGAAGGACCACCTCCATCTCCACCGCTTTGGAAACTATTAAGAGTGAGATATGCTTTCGTGTAAGTAGACACTGGTGGAGAACATTCATAAGTTGTGTACATTTTTCCTTGTACACAACAATCAGAATCATTCTCTTGATTACATTGTCCTGGAGGAGCGTTCTTTCCTTCAATTCTACCGCTTGGACGACAAATCTGAGCTTCAGAGTACACACAACTTGTTAAAATAAGAGTAATGACCAACAAAATAAAAGAAGCTTTGGGGCAAAATCTCTTCATTGTGTCTATTCAACTCTATATTTCTCCTCTTTGTTGTTTATCTTAGTGTTTGATGCTTTGGGGGAGAATTTAGTTGGTATATATAGAGAACTTCTCTATGCTTTAAAGTATGTTGGTTGGCTTTGTAATAACAAGCAAAAGTAAAGGCTGCATAGAAGTTAAATTTTGTGTCAAGTACAACACTATAGGATCACTTTTGAGGTCAAAGAACAATCTGTGTACTACCTTGTATGCAGAATCTTTCATTTTGTTCTTTTTAAGGCTTGTTAAACTATTGACCAAAGATGATGGCTTATTAAAATGCATACAATTTCGTATGAGGATTTGGATTCCATGTATTAAATGTGTGACGCGGTAACTAATTTTAGTCGTCCAATCTCGAATCAATGTCATGAATTATTTTAAGATGATATTATGAAGTGTAATGTGAACTGAGTAATCTCAAATCAATGGCCGAGATCAAATAATATGTGTATATTTTTTAATGTAGAGAATGTTTTACAACAGATTAATTAGTTCCTTATTAAAGAAAATCAGACCAAAGACTTAATAAAAACAAAGCTATTGTCTCTATGAAGAAACAAATAAAATATTAATCAAGAAAGATAGCTAGTTTGTAATCATGTACTTAAAATAGTGTTAAACTATTTTTGGCAGTTAGTAATTAAACTATTAGTGTTATATATACTTTTTGTAGTTGTTATTGAATTGGAATAAACATGACAAATTAGGACTCATTGCCTTGACACCAAAAACTAACATTTTCCTTTTAATCTCGTTATTTCATAGACAACCGATTTCTCACTCTTCATATTTTTTAAAATTTTATATGAAAGATCTATATGTGGCAATTAATTCTATATACTACCTTTATGTGTTTGATTTGCTTCACTTTAGCTTTGATGTATGAAACATAACAATCACAATCTTAATTATTATTTTTATATAAGACAATCTTAATTTTTTTTATATGGTCCTTGTTGAATTCTTCTAAAAATGACTTGGCTTGTAACAATCACAAAAATTTGCCATCAGAGGTTGCAAAAGTTTGTGCTTATGTAAATTTGTGTAAACCTCGTATTTCTGCTAGACGAATCTCTCTAGTTGAATAGAATTGTCGAATGGACAACAAAACTCTACTCAATTTTGACACTTGCATTTTGAAGAAATGGACTCAAACTTAAGACTTTTGATTAAGCTAGAAGAAACATAAACCACCATCTCATTCAAACGCTCTTATGTGCCCGGACACCATATTGCAAATATAAACTACTTCACTAATGCATTCTCAACCATTCAATTAAAAAAACACATAAAATTATTTGTCATAATTAATGTTTCAAAACAACATAAAACATCTAGCCCAAGTTATTTTTTTCAAAAAGGGCATAAAAAGTATGATTACCAATCAAGAGGAGCATGAAACCTTCAAATTCCTCACAGCTACAAAAATACATGAGAACAGCCCCAAGTGAAATCATGGGTGGAAGATGATAGCTAAGTGAGATTTATCAATTGCAAAACTCAGCTTGCACTACTCTACTGTTGGTACTTTCCATTCTGTCATCACTCTACTAAATCAAAATTAGAGATGAGTGACCATGAGACTGAAATATATACACAGTTCGCGTCAACCACGCATTAAATCAATGTCAGGATGAGAGTTACGCATTTCCATCGGACGCGATGCTGCTGACCAGGGACTTAAAGACGATGTTGGAGTCAGATTTTGGTTCGGTGAAATGCTATTCAGTGCACTTGTATTATGAGCTCCTTGATGAACTGATTCCACAGCACCTTCGGCGTCTTCCGAGCTTTCCTTTTTCTTGTTCTTTGCATTTAATCTACCCCATAGAAAGGTCCCAACCATCACCTACAGTCATGACTTTCATGTTTAGTACGTAGCTGGAAAATTATATATGATTTTAATTGTGTAAAGTTCATTTAGACCGATACTCAATCATACTCAGCATATCATTTCCCTCAACAAAAAAACAAACTTGTAAGATTATTAAAATTGTTTAACTTGAATCATAACTACTTCTAAAGCAACGCATATGATTGATCGACAATATAAAATTTTAACATTAATAGTGTGTCAAAATTAAACTCATTAGACATGTTTCAAAATAGGTATAAACTTATTTTTGGTCCTTCCAAATATACCACATTTTATTTTTAGTATCAGTAAACAAAAAATATTGTTTTAAGCCTGACAAATATACTTTATTTTTTGCTTTTGGTCCTTCTTGTTTCTTTTAGTCCCTGAAACATTTTCTTAACGTTTGAATTGATCCTTGTAATATGTAGAACACTTGATTTTAGTCACTCCATTGCTGACTACATAAGAACTAAAATGAACATTGCAAGGACTAATTCCAACGTGAACAAATTTTAAAGAGACAAACAGCAAGAACCAAAAGCAAAAATTTTACATTTCCAAAGATTAAAAACAAAAAAAATTTACAGTCACTGAAAGCAAAAAGTATAATATTTGCAGGGACCAAAAACATATTTAAACCTGTAAAATAACATTATGATTTATGGTAGCGCTAAAAACGTTACCCTTGTAGGAGATGAAGCAATTAGCTGCCCAGCAACTCGTCCACCAAAGACGCGGCCATCAGGACTAGAAAGCATAACACTTATCCCACCAGCTCGGTCCCGTACGCTGCCATTCTCAGTTGGCAATAAAGAGCCTGACAAGCTCAGGATCTCAAAATGTCCCTAACAAAGTCAAAACCAAGCCGACAATTAAAAATATACATAAAAATAAATATATAAACAACTTTAAAATGTCAGAGAGTGGTGGATGTAGAGAAAGAAGTAAAAGCAATTCAAACTTGAGAAGGTACTCAATAATGCCAAAATATAGAATCGGTGATTATGACTAAAGCTAAGATAGTATACACAAGAATGACTCAAAAAGTCAAAATGTTTCAATGGCACAAATTTCATGTTTAAACTATACAACTAAGTTTCAGCTAGCATGGCATTGTAGAATAGCTACAACACATGTTCATAGACTCGCATATAGAACAATCTGAAAAGTAGCCACAATATATTCTTAAATTGCAATACTTATACAAGTCTTAACATGAATAGAAATAATAAGGCATTCTTCCAACAACTGCATTTTGTTAATCAATCATATTAACTCTAATTAACACCATTCCATATGCCATAAACATCAATTTCGTACGAACCTGTAAGTGTTTCCAAATGAAATTAACACAATAACAGTAAGAGAGTGTTCATACCTCATATTGGACAGTGCCGCCTGAACTTGAAGGCTGACCCAGTGTTACGGCTGAAACACTGCCGAAACCAGACATCACACATAAAGCCTTAGCCCGCACCTGAGACAATGCTATGACTTTCGATGAAATGTCCTGCAGGAAGAAAAAAAAATCAAAAGTGCAATTCTCCAATATTTACATAAATGCCACAACATTTGGCAAAAACTTGAAATGAGTCAAACAACCATGAAATAAAATCATTATGACTATAAGTAACATAAAAGAATTAACTGAAATCAGGTCATTTTCCTTTTTAAGAGGAAAACAGTATATATGAAAATCTGTTCGTTATTTAGTTTTAACTCCAAGTAAATAAAAATAACATAAAAATCGATAGAAATTCAGAAGTTAATAGTTTTTTAAATAGGTATAAATATAAGGATTCTTATGTTTTAGGGGTCATCTTGTAGTAGTTGTACTAACTAGTACTTCACTAAGAATGATAGATGCAAATAGGATTATTATATAATATCTTTCTGACTTCTAAGTCTCAAAAAAACATAATATCATTCAGATTCAGATTCCTGTTTTCTCTCTTTTCCATATACTTTCCTAGCAAATTTAACAACATATAAATCCAAAACAAAAGATAAATCTAAATTGCTAATAAAAAACTAACTTACTTCACCACTGGCAACATTGACGACATAAGGAGTGAATCCCATCCCAGCCGAACCAGACATCAACTCACCTGACAATAAGTAACCACTAAAAACATCACAAAGTGCAGATGAAGAACTTAGCAAACATGTGTTGTTATGATAAATTTAAGAATCATCATATGTTGTCATGATAAAATTCTTGTTATTTTATAATTTATATGCATATTGGAGCCATTGCATCTTTTAATATCACACACACACAGACACACACACACACACATGTATGGCATGCTGTGCACATACAGTATGCTTGGTTAGGAACATTTAATCTGTCAACATTGATAAAATAATTTTCAATAGCTTGATTACTATAATCTGGTGCAGTAACTAATGAATCAGGTAACATTGTTTTCTGTCTATATAATCCTACAATTGCGGAAAGGTGTCATGGTATATATAGATGAACATTTAAATCATAATTGTCCGATTTAATTGTACTAAGATTTCCTTTCATTCATAATTAAAACTGAAAAAATGCATCTCTCTTGGAGATCAGCAAAACTTTAAATTCAAGAAAATTGATATACATTCAAACATAAATGCCATTCTCATGCGTGAATGCAGCCACAACTCTATTCTACACCACCTTGCCATGTGTGGGAGAGGCTAGGCACTGTTCCGCACTGAACCAACTCTATCACGCAGCCCAGACCACTATGGAGAACATAGGAATCAATCAAACCAGTCAAAAATCACCGATGAAGAACCGGTATAAACCATTGTTTTTGTTTTTTATTAATTTTTTTTGTGATTAAAAAATCAATTCATACTAAAACAATAATTTAACATAATAAAACTTCAATGTCAAGTTAAAAGCACAACATATGACATTCAGTAATAAATGAAAATTATTATTTAGTTCTTAATATTGAGTTTTATTTTTTCTTACAAGATTTAGATTATGATCATTTTATGTTCATTTGTATTTTTCTCTCAATATCTTACAAAATCTTACAGCTTTATACTAAAATTAGTTAAATTATTAGTTAACATGTTCTATAATACTAAAAATATATAGAGCACGTTGGTTTAAGCTTATCAAAAAAGTGATTTTAAAGTTGTGTGAAAAAGTGGTTTATTTCTTAGAGTTTATATGTAACACAAACTATTTCAGTATTTCTTGTTGGGTTATTATAATTATTGAGAAAAAAAAAACATTTTCTTAATAAAAAAAGTAGTTGCAATTACAGCTTTTTCAGAAGCTACTTTGATTAACTTTCAAAGTAATAAGAAATATGATGTTGTTAAAAGTTCAAATAAACACTCCAAAATCTTTCAAAAGTGAGACCATTTATTTCAGCTTTTTCATAAAATATGCTTTTATTTTGAGAACAAAACCACTTATTGAAGATGTTTATTTAAGATTTAGAAAAAACAATAATAAAATCCCTTTAGAAAATGTCTATTTAGGCTATAGAAAAAACATCAAAATTTTAAAATAGTTTCTGAAGAAAAGCTTTAATAACTACCTTTTAAAATAAAGTAAAGTAAAAAATGATTTTTAAAATTGTAACCAAACAAAAAATAGCTTCTGCTTTATATAAAATGTCTAAAAAACAAATCATTTTTATACACAACCTTAAACCATCGGACCCTGACTTTGTTTCAAAATAAGTTAATTTTATGAAAATGAAAAATACTGTAAGAAACAGGCTCATAGTTAAACTAGTTAACCGTAACTATTGTTTTCGCCAATGTCATTACCAATTTGAAAAATTGCTTCAAATTACATACACACCATTCATGTATCAAACAATAATCATTATTAAGTATTAACACAACAAACTAGAAATTGTAATAGAGGATTACCAAAAGAAGCCAATTGTTGTTTCTTCCCACTCCCAGGAGGACGCCCTCTCCCTCGTTTCGGGCCTCCATGTGTCACGGTTCCGGGGTTACTAGATGGTGTTGGACTTTGACTCAGTGCTAATGACACAACTCTATCAGCACCATATTTCCTCGGCCTTCCTCTCTTTCTTTTCACAGTCTCTCCAGATGGTACCCCGGTAGGACCACTCACATTGACACCTTGAGATGAAATTGCTGAAGATTCTAAGGGTAATGTGGATCCAATGTTACTACCACCACCAATGCTGGATTGAAACGGTAGATTGGGATTAGACAGTTGGTTATAACTCGGCGAAACATGTAACTCAGGTTGTGCTCCAGAACCAGCTAGTGCTCTCTGATGCATATAGTAAGATGCAGAACCGGGTAACGCCATATGGTCCCCGGGTAACGCCATTCGGCAATGATCCATGTATTTACTTCAAAACGCCTTCTTTCACAAGCAACTTTGACCTCCGATATTCAAATACACTTAATACCTATGACCAAGCTCTGTTCACAAATAGAGTATAACGACAATTAACCATCCATATATTAGAATTTCATAAAATATATGATATTCAATAACAAATAACCAACAAAAGTCTCAAGTCAAAGTGCTTAAGCCTTAAATTAGTACTATTTGTAACTGTAGTTAGAGAAATAATCCTTCAAATTAAAATAGGATAGCTTCTAGCAGATAAAGTTTCTCCTTGATAGCAATATATTAACATACATATAAAAGAAAGTGAAAGGACACAAGACTAAATGGTACCCACAAATGTAGAAGACAAGACAGCCATAAAGTAGAAGATAAATTAGAGATAAAGATGGAAAGCCAAGGCATCCACACAAATAAGGAACCTCTATCCAATAATAACATGTAAATGTTTAACAGAAGACAAAAAGAGAAACTATATCACATCTTACCAAACTAATGAAGCACTAACACAGACACAACCACTAGCAATAATTTTAAAAAATGAAAGCAACCGATTGAATGTAACCACATGTGTCAGTGTCGGACATCAGACACACTTTTAATATGTAGTGTTGTTGCTACATATACAACTAAAAAAACTGTTACATGTTGAACATGGTAAGGTCCACTCTTATCAGCACCAACTATAAACCTTAAACACAAAGCAATTTCAAAAGTAGCCATATATATGATATACCCATTAAAGCTAAAACTCAACCTTCCATAACAACACTAACAAAATCAACAACCCAAAAACAGAAAAGTAGACATAAATACATGAAACAATTACTTCAAGCCAATGCCATAAAAAGCTCAAAAACCCAGTTCCAAAAAAAGTAACATAAAATTCCATAGCACAACAAAGGTACCTAAAAATAACAAACACACAAACAAATATATAAACGTCAGCCATGATGTTTCTGACATAAAAAGATACAAACTTTGGTAAATTGGGCTATGAATTAGAACAAAATTCAACACCCCAAATACATGAAAGAGGAAATGTAACATGCAGATAACATAAAAAACAATGAGAAACGAAGAGAAATCATACATACATTTTTAGAAATATCAAAAGGGTATGCAGTTGCACATCACCAATTTCACCTATGAACAAATTGAAGCTAAAAAGCTATGATTTTTCTTTACTTTGAGAAGAGTGATAGAAAGAAAAAACCACAGTGAAAGTGCAAAGAACGAAAATTTTACTGAGCAACCATGGAGAAAGAGAGAGAAAGAGAAAAAGGGTTATTATTAAAATGAAAAGGGGTTATAGAAAAATGGGAAAAGAATAGATTTTGTTTGTGAGTGTCTCTATATGAATATGAGTGTAGTGTATGAGCTGCAGAAAAAAGTGCTTATCTGGTTGCATAAAATTCTAGGGCTATGGTTAGTTTCTCTCTCTAAAAAAGAAGGGTTTGTTTGTTTGTTTGTTTGTTTTTTTGCAAAGAGTTTTTCTCTCTCTTGTTTGGGTTGCGATATCGGTGATTCTGATGCTGTGTGTTTGATGTTTCTGGGATTTAGGAAAGGGGTTTGAGAAGCAAACAGAAAAAACACTTTTTGTTTTGTTTTGTTTGTTTTGGTTTTGGATAATACTCAATATTTTATATTTTTGTTACTATCAAAAAAAATATATATATTGTTGAATAATCGAGATTTTTTTTTGTCGGGTATACATTGTCGAACACAGTTATTAATTTCTTGTTAGATTGAAGGCATTTTAAAGGAGGGATGGCTGACTTAGAAATTTAAAGTTATTTCATATCCAAGGTAAAGATTGACCCATTGATTATTGGTTAAGGGAGATCGATTATTGGTTAAGGGAGGATGAGTTTCAACCGCTTAACAATACTCTCTGGGTTAAATAGGATAAAGAAATGGTGTATTCATATATATATATATATATATATATATATATATATATATATATATATATATTGACAAAATTACATCATTGGTCCTTAATCTTTTTCATTTGTAACAAATTTGTCATTTTTCTTTTATATATAACAAATTGGTTCTTTATCTTTTTTATTTGTAACAAATTGACATTTTATCTTTTTTTGTAATAAATTGATTTTTATCTTTTTCATTTATAACAAATTAGTCTTTTATCTTTATTAACATTTGCACCGTAGTGCATCTTATTTGTATCAAATAATATAAGATAAAGGACCAAAGGTGCAAACGTTACTAAAGATAAATGACCAATTTGTTACAAAAAAAATAAATGACCAATTTGTTACAAATAAAAAAGATAAAGGACCAATTTGTTGTAAATGAAAAAGATAAAGGTCCAATTTATTACAAATAAAAGATAAAAGACTAATTTTGTTATAAATGAAAATATTTTAATTGGTATCACTCTTATAAGAGATCAAATTAATTTACTTTCGGATATAACAAAAAAAAAAAAGAGATCAAATTAATTTAAGAGGTTTTGTCCACAAAAAGGTGAGTCAAAAAAAAAATTAGAGTTAACTTTGACATGATAAAAATAATTAAATTATCAAAGTAGTACAAATTTATATTGATAATTGATAAAAATAATTAAATAATTTATTTTTGTTAAAAAATGATTAAATAATTTACTACTAGTAGTAAATAAAAAAATAAAAATTTGGGGATTGTCAAAAGAAAAAGAAAATATTTGTCTCAATCCACGCGCCATGTAGGATCCGATCAATATTCTGTTGCAAGTGCAACCCTCCCACAGTCCCACTAACGATAGGGTTGCCTTCAATTTCACTGGCCTACATCACCCAAAATATCTCTCAAATCTTCAAGAATCTATGCTTATATTCTACTACACAAAATCTATTACAACATTTCTATTAACATAAATATTCAATTAATAAGATTTGATCTAATTGTTATGTCGGATGTCGATGATTGAAGTTCGATTTTTAGTCACTTGAATTTATAATAGTTTTATTATTTTATCTTTTATCATAAAAATTGATCTAATAATAAAAAGATTCATTACCAACAATGAATTGGTCAAAATGATAAGAGTCTTAACCTTTTAAACATGTTGTCAATGGTTCGATTTCTAACTCATGCGTATGGAGAAAATTCGGTTAGGAGAGAATAACCCAACTTTTTATGCTCACAGGTTCCCTGTCGGAGAATAGTCATCGCGGTAAATTCAATAAGCCCACATATTTGACTATAATGAAGTGTCCGGAATATTCATGTCTTCGGATCTTTAGCATTGATGACACCAAAGTCATTGATTGATTATACACTTGATCGAACTTAATCTTTCAACCTGAAATAAACAAATATTGCACTAAGATGAGATAACAAAATACACCGCACTATCGCAGGAAATCAAAACAAAAAAGTCGCATTATAAGATGACGAAATCACAAAAAATACAAGAAACACTAAAAATATGAGAAAATCACACTTATTTAACAAACATAGAAAGAAAAAATAATTTGAAAAAGGTGATTTTAGGCCTAAACGGCTAAATTACTATTTATCCCCCCTCTCCCGTAACCCCCCCTCCACCCCATTCTCACCACCCTCACCCACTTTCTCCCTCTCACACTCACCCTTACCCCACCCTCCCACTTTCTCTCCACTCAACCTCATTCACATCCCCTCATATACTTTTTAACCTCACCACTTTAACACTCACATATCCCAAATTTATCATTTTATTCTATTTTTAAAATTACCTCCTTCACACCCTCATCTCTCTTAGATTCTTCTTCTTTCCACACATCTCAATTTTCTTCTCCTTTTGTCACACAAATTTTCATTATTCAATGTGTTTAATTGTGTTTTGATTGTTGTTTTTATAGCGCCCACTATATGTTCGATGAAATTCCCCAACCAATGTTAATTCTTAGAACACATTGATTTTTGGCATTATAAATTGTGTAGAGAAGAGGTACAACTTTGCATTGTCCAATGAGCTCTACTCAAATAGGAGGCTTTCATTGTCCTTTCCGGGAGTTCCATTGTTGTTCGGACGGTAGGGACGGGAGTAAGGGTTTTTCTCGTATGGTGTCTCATATTAAGACGCTACACCTCTCTAGTGACGAACGGAAAAGTACGTTACGAGAAGCCATTGCAAATGATTTGGGGTTATTTGTGGCATTGGAGGAGTCTTTGAAGGTGTTCGAACAATGGTTGTGTGGTTCTTGTATGCGTATTCATGCTTTGAAGCGGCAATGTCATCATTCCGATGGCTCGGTCCATGTTACTTTTGAGTCAGGAAAGGTTGTGAGTCACATTATAGGTATTTTAAAACCATCTTCAACGGATCCTGGTACTTCTGGTGCAAACGAAGGATTGGTTTTGGACACTATGTTGTTAGAGAGAGTCCTTCAAACACCTATTTCCACTGTGAAGAGTATACCTCCTAGTTGTCGCCTAGCTTTCTCTCAAGCATTGAAAGAGACTCTTTATAGAGTGGTCGCAGAGCCGACTTCAGTTAGCGCTTGGGTTAAATTGTTGCTTCTTCCTCGGTGTACTTTACAGGTGGTCAAGCCTCAGACCAGGAGTGATCGTAGGTCTGGAAATAGGAAGTCCTTGCAACAACATCACATTTTAGATTGTCTGGCTACTTGGAGAGAAACAGATGGGCTCGCCAAGTTGGTTGATAGCATGTTGAGAAATTCTGGCCATGAGGGGAGAGGGTCTGAGAGTGATAATATTGAGGAGGGCAACAAACAATTGAACACTAACATCAAGCAATGTCTCCGCAAGGTTGCCGATGGGCACTTCACAGCGGCAGTGAAGGTGTTGGGGTCTTCTGGAGTGGCACCTTATAATGAAAGCACAATAAAAGTTTTGGAAGATAAACACCCATATAGGCCGTCTCCCTGTGTGTCGACCACTATGTTTTCTGAAGCTCCACTCGTGGTTGGAGTTGACAGTGTTTTCAACTGTATTAAATCGTTTCCTAAAGGGACCTCATGTGGTAGAGATGGTTTGCGTGCCCAACACTTATTAGATGCTCTCTGTGGAGAAGGTTCAGCAGCGGCAAGAGATCTTTTAGATGCTATCACCCCAGTGGTTAATTTATGGCTAGGAGGAAGATGTCCCAGGGGGTTATCTGAGTTTGTCGCTTCTGCACCCTTGACACCGTTGTTAAAACCTGATGGAGGGATACGCCCCATTGCTGTAGGTACTATTTGGAGACGTTTGGTATCAAAGGTTGCCATGAAAGGTGTCAGTAAAGATATGGTTAAATATTTGAATGACTTTCAATTTGGGGTGGGAATATCAGGTGGTGCAGAGGCTATTTTGCACAGTGCTAACAGAGTAATGAGCCAGCGACATGGAGATGGTTCATTGACTATGCTCACAGTAGATTTCTCGAATGCTTTCAACATGGTTGACAGGTCAGCACTTCTACATGAGGTCAGGGTGAGATGTCCATCTATTTCCTTATGGGTTGAATTTCTATATGGTCAGGCAGCAAGGTTGTACCTTGGAGATGGACATATTATGTCAGCCACTGGAGTGCAACAAGGAGATCCATTGGGACCACTTCTTTTCGCTCTTGTGTTACACCCTCTTATTCATAAGATTAGAGACTCTTGTGAGTTGCTTCTTCATGCTTGGTATCTTGATGATGGGACTATCATAGGCGATTCAAGGGAAGTTGCTAAAGCACTTGATATCATTCGAGAGACAGGCCCTAGTTTAGGTCTGTTAGAGCTATTGAGTTAATGCACCTTCTTCCCAAGCTAAGGGACCCCCAGAGTGAACTTCTTCTACTCCGGTCTTGCATGGGCATCGCAAAATTATTTTTCGGCCTTAGGACGTGCCAACCAATTCACATGGAGAAGGCGGCTATTCTGTTTGATAAAGAGCTGCGAGGGGCAATTGAAGATATTGTGGTTGGTGGAGGACCTTATTTTGGGGACTTTCAATGGAGGTTGGCATCTTTACCAATTAAAGCTGGAGGGTTAGGTTTATACTCAGCAGTAGAGGCCGCCTCATATGCTTTTGTTGCTTCTAGGGCCCAGTCTTGGGTATTGCAGGATCATATTTTGAGAGACAGCGGAGTATGTGGTATGGACTCTGATTTTGAGCACGCTTTGAATGTGTTTCATGATACGATTCCGACTTTTGATGTTAGCAGTTTCACTAGCAAGGACACCGTCCCCCCTAAACCTCAACATGTTTTGGCGAGTGCTCTGTTTAGTAAAATTGTTCAGGACATGGAAGTCACCTTCGACATGACACCAAGACAGAAAGCAGTTTTTGGGTGTTTGCGGGCTGCTCATGCTCAGGATTTTCTTTTAGCTATCCCCATTGATGGGTTAGGCCAGCATATGTCGCCGGTAGAGTATCGTACCATCCTACGATATCGCCTCATGATTCCTTTATTTCCTATTGATGAAGTGTGTCCAGTTTGTCGTAAGGCGTGTTTGGACTCTTTCGGGGAACATGCAGTTCATTGTAAGGAACTTCCAGGCTTCAAATATAGGCATGACTTTGTGAGAGATGTCCTTTATGATATATTTAGACGGGCGGGAGTATCGGTAAAGAAAGAGGCGCCTGTGAACTTTTTAACTGACCCACAAGAAGGAAGATCGACACTTAGGCCAGCAGACATTTTGGTGTATGGATGGGTCGGAGGAAAACATGCGTGCGTAGACTTGACTGGGGTTTCTCCACTTGTAGGATTGAGGACTCACGATTTCATTGTGGGACAAGCGGCCCTCAAAGCTGCTTCAAGCAAAGTTGCTAAACACGGAAAAGCATGTTCGGATAATCAACATGCTTTTATACCATTTGCATTTGACACTTTTGGTTTTCTAGCTCCAGAGGCTGTGGATCTTTTAAATAGAGTTCAAAAGGTCATGCATAGCAACATTGTTTCTCCTAGGTCTATGGATGTTGTTTTTAAAAGAATGAGTTTTGCAATCCAAAAAGGGGTAGCGGCGCAGCTTGTTAGCCGATTACCTTCTATTCATATGTAATTAACATTTTATCTAAAGATGAAATAATATTTTTAATTAAGTTGTTGATTTTACTTTTGTCTCTTAAATTTTTTTTTCTTCTTAGCCTTGCTTTTAGGATAAATGGATCTTAATAAATTGTAGTACTCTTTATCAAGATCCGTCTCAATCACTGACCAACTAACATTTGTTGTTTCTTAAATAATTTTTGCTCTTCTTAGATTCTTTAATTGTATACTAGTACACGGGATTATTTTCTTTTTTAATATTATTTTTAATTTATTCTTAATTATTATTTGATTACTTCATTTTATTATTCAATAATAATTTGAGATATTATATCTTATGAGTTGTTTAAAAATAAATTGTTGGAGTAAATATATTTTTTACAGATATTTTTTTAAATCACAAAACTCTCACATTTTTTCGCCAAAAACAAAACTCACATTCAGCGAATTTTAGGGGGGTGTATTCAATTAAGATTTCAAAGGATTTTAAAAGACTTTTTTTATCATAAAATAATCTTATGGTATTCAATCAAGACTTTTATAAAATTTAAGAAAATCCGTTGGTGTTCAATCAAGACAATTAAGATTTTTTTTTCAAGGCAACGAAATCTAGCTGTATTCGATTGAAATTTCTCAAGACTTCTAAAATGTCTCTTGTTATTCAAAAATATCAAGATTTTAATGGATTCTTTGATGGAAAGGATTTTGAGAGACTTTTTAGTTAAAAATACAAAGAAAACACTTTCTTAACAATCTCACCAAAATTCATGAGATTTCATGAAACTCTTGTTTATTTTATTTTTTTTATTATTATATATCATCCTTCATCAACTATCATAATATTTAACATCCTTATCAATTTTTATCGTCTTTCATTGTTATCTCCTTATTTGTATTTCCTCTCTTCACTCTTTTCCTCCCTATCCCCCCACCCCCCCGCTCACTCTGTATCTTATGTTTTTCCTTTTTTTTTTTGTCTAAATATCTATTGTTTTTATTTCTTGTGCTATACTCCCTCCGGCCTTAAATATAAGCAACTTTCACTTTTTTAGATACATTAAATAACTAATGTATCTAGTCTACAATATAAGTTTGATACATTAATTATTCAATGTATCTAAAAAGGTGAAAGTTGCTTATATTTAAGACCGGAGGGAGTATATTATTATTATTATTATTATTATTATTATTAATATATGTTTTTTTTCTTCTAAATTCCTATTGTTATTGTTTCATTTTATGTTTGGATTCATTGAATCCTTCAAAATTGTAAAAATTTGTAATATATTTTGAAATCTTAAAAATGTGAATTATAATCTTACCAAATCCCACAAAATCTTGTGTTAAGAATCTTGATTGTAAAAAGTCTTTTACAAAAAGTCTTTTAAAATCCCACAAAATCAATATAATCCCACAAAGTCTTTTAAAACCTTCAAGACTTTTTTCAATAAAATTGTCTTTCAAAATCCCAATCCAATACACCCCACTTAATGTTTATTATAGATTTATTCAACTTAATTTCATCAAACTACATTTTTTTTAAATACAATGTAAAATAAAATATATTTTTTCATCATATTTTCATCTTATTTCGTTGTAATCCATATATAAATTAAAAAAAAATACATAGAAATAGACAACCTTGCATATCACGAAACACCCACATTTTTTCGTCAACTGAATTTCATCAAACTACATGTTTTTATAAATACAGTGTAAATTAACATATATTTTCCCATCAATCTCTCACTTTGTTTCAACTTGGTTAGTAGTAATCTAGATGTAAATTTTTAGAACAAAAAAAATTCACATAAATAGACAACCTTGCATATCACACAACTCACATTTTTTCGTTTCTAGTCCTCATTGAAATTACAAAAAAGATAGTGTCGTGTATTAATATATGAGTATAAATATTGATCATCGTATAAATTATAAAATCAAAAGACACTCATATTAATAAGAGTGTTAATATAAGTCATATTATAAAAAATAGGTTTTCCGTATTAATATGTGTATAAATATTTAAGTTCCTATTAAAAAAAGTCTTTCGTCTCGTATTAATAAATTTTGTATTAAAACATTCGTAGAAATATAATTCCGTAAAAACTAAAAAAAAATCGTACATGAGTATAAATATAGCACCTGTAGAAATTACAAAAAAAAATAGTCCTCTTATTAATATATGGGTAGAAATATAACTCCTCATAGAAATATACGTTCTCGTAAAATTACAAAAAAAAAATCTCTAGAGAGTGATCTCCCAAATTCTCGTATTAATATATGGTTTTTATTTTTAAATTACGTGACATTCATTTTATATTGATTTTATTTAAATATGAAAAATAATACTCTAGAGAGTGATCTATCACTTTCCGTTCTCAACAATATGATATTTTCTCTCCCGTCATCGTTGAAATTATTAAAAGAAATATAAACCTTGTATGATATATGAATATAAATCACGTGTAAATTAAAAAAAAAAAAAATAGGCACTTGTATTATTATATTAGTATAAATATTTATCCCGTGTAAATTACAAAAAAAAATTATATTAATATAAGTGTAAAATATTTTTCATAAGCAATAAAATAAAATATCATAAAATTGCTTCAAAAAAAATCATAAAAATATAGTTTTAGTTGTTGGTGGAATCGAACTGTGTATCTTATACTAAATTTTGTTCGTGAGAGAGACATATATGACACACATAAACTTTGATTCATTATAAAATGTTTTGTGAAATTTTGTTCATGAGAGAGACCTCCGTAAAAATAAATCATAGATGACACCCAACATTCTTTCATCTTGTTTCAGCATATTTCGCAGAAATTCACATTTAAATTTGAAGAACAACCAAAAAAAATACAAAGAAACAGAAATTCATGCATACTACACAGTCAATCATTTTCCTTCATTTATTGTAGATTTATTCAACTAAATCTCATCAAATTACATTTTTTTTTTTAAAAATATAGTGTAAATTAAGATGTATTCTCACACTATTCTTCCACTTTGTTTCATAGTAATCCACATATAAATTTCAACAAAAAATGCAAATATACAGACAACCTTGCATATCACAAAATTCTCATATTTTTTTCTTCGGAAAATAACTCTTTCATATTCAGTGATCTTCCTACGTTTATTGTAGATTTATTCAAGTTAATCCAACCAAACTATATTTTTTAAATACAATGTAAATTAAGATGTTTTTTTCCTCGTTATCTCATCTTCTTTTTTCAACTTGTTTAGTAATAATCAACATATAAATTTCAAGAAAAAAATACAAACTAATAGACAATTTTGCATATCACAAAACTCCCACATTTTTTGTCAAAAAAAAATTCACATTTAGTTATCTTCCTACATTTATTATAGATTTGTTCATCTGAATATAATCAAACAACTTTTTTTGTTAAATTTAAGATATCTCTTTTCCCATCATTCTCTCACCTTGTTTCAACTTGTTTCATAGTAATCCACATATATATTTCCAAAACAAAATAATAAAATAAAAAAATAGACAATCTTGAATAGTACAAAACACTTTTTTTTGTCAAAAAAAAAAAAACTTTCATATTCAGTAATGTTCCTACGTTTATTATAGATTTATTCAACTGAATTTCATAAGACTACATATTTTTATTCATTGATAAGTTTGGTGTATCACTTGTATTTCAATAAACTAATTCGCCACTGTTTTTTTTTGTTAGAATTAAGTGTCAAAAATCGTTCCATGATATTGTAGAACTATTTCATATAATATTTTTTTGTGATTCAGAACAATTTTCTTTAATAGAGCGTTTATGTTAAAGTTTTAGAATTGAACTACCTTTATAATAGAGTTTTTAAAAAAACATTTATTCTAGATTTATTCAACTGAATCTCATCAAACTATATATATTTTTTATAAATTTTTTATAAACCTCACTATTTTATTTTTGTTATAAATTAAGTGTTAAAATCGTCTGTTAATATTTTATAAAATTTTGATATGAAAAAATTTTATGATTTAAAATTATTATTTTTTGTTACAAATTAAAAAATAAGTGATTTTGACATTAAATAATTTAAAGATTATCTTTTAGAGATTTTACAAAAATATAGAATTTATTTTGTGTTTGTTTACCTTTATAAAAGTTCCTTTTTATATATAAAAAGTTTAACTTGTTTGAATGCAACCATATAAAAGTGATTTTGTATGACCAAATTATCATAAAGAACATCCAAATATAATATATCATATAAAATAAATATATCCTAACAAATTTCTAAATTTTTTGTATGAAATTTTGTAACACTTATTTTCTCTTTCTCTAAAAAATCTATATAAAAATGTTAATAATACCACCTTCAGATTTTTAGCAATTTTTAGATTATTTTTAGATCTGATTATTTTTTATAGCTATAACAAACATATGTTATTTTATAAAAAGTTATATTTTTTAAAAAATAAGTAATAATTTTTAAAAAAAAAATATAACAAACGGTCACAATATGTCTCTTAATCCTTACAAAAAACAATATGTCTCTCAATTGATATTCGCTCCGTTCCTTTTTATTTGTCATTTTTAGAAAAAAAAGAAAAAAGATCAAATTAGGAAGGTGTATTTTTGCACCTTATTTTCCTATTATACCCTTCTTTTTAAAATATATATCCTAAGTTTAATCCCCCAATAAATTTTGATTTTTTTTTTGCACACACACTTTCTCTTTCCTTTTTTTTGGTACATAGGAAGATACACACTTTCTCTTTCAAAAAAACTAAAACTACCAAATAAAAAATTGTAACAAACTTTTATTTTTTGGTGCAAAATTTATAACAAACTTTATGTAAAAAAAAAACAAACAAACTTTGTTAAAAAAAAATTAGAAAGAAAGGTATAATAGGTAAAATATAACCTAAATTGTCAAAACGACAAATAATTAGAAACAAATATTTTTTAGAAAACGACAAATAAAAAGGAATGAAGAGAGTATTAAAGCACATTTGAAAATAATCAAAATGTATTACCGAAAACAATATATGTCACCAAACAAATTTATGATTAATTCTATCAATGTGAGTAATAATTCTTAATAATCAATAAGTGAAAACATCGGTCTATTAAACTAAATGACAAAATTGAGTAAAATTGTCAATAAAAAAGTGCATAATAATGCATTAAAATTAAACAATGGAAATCTGTTGTTTGACGATCATAAATTTGTCTAATCTTTCTTAATTTTTATATTGGTCTTCATATATTTGGTTGTAGATAAATCAGCTTCATCAGGATAAGCTCTCTTAACTGATATACCATCAACTTGTCTACGACATCTAAAGCAGTTCTATCTTTGACCTTCTTCTCTACTGTTTCATCTAACTTTGTTATAAGATCTTGAGAATCACACTTGTAAAATATTGAATATATAAAGTATGAATTGCACAGATAAAAATTAGAAAAATATAAAGTATGAATTATGATAAAAAATTAGAAATATACAGTATGAAACTTATTAGTACACAAAATTATTAATAGTATCATAGTAATAAGTCAAGAAGAAAAAGTTAATCTATAGATTTAATAAGTTAAGATGAAATAGTTAATCTATGAAAATTGATTTTTTAAATGAAAATTTTAGGTGCTTACCATAGAACTACTTTTGATGTATGTCTTTGACACTGCTTGCATTAGTACTCTGTGTCATGATCTTCTTATATATTATGTTTTGACACAACTGATACCACCAAACACCATCATCAATATATTTGATTTCAACCATGAGTATAAGCATTGATTCATACAATTTATTCACAGTGATATTTGTCAAAGTGTTTTAGTAAAAGAAATAATAATAATAATAATAATAATAATAATAAAATACTCATAAATTGTAAAAGAAAATTGTCTTACTTGTTGACATTCTAGAAGTGTCTCAATATTTCTTATAGGTGTGATTTTAAGTAGATCGTGATGGAAAACTTTGTAGATGAACTGAAACTTGTATAAGAGAATCATTCTTTTCATAAGTTCTAAAAAAATTGAAAGGAAAAATTAATAAACAATTACATATATGCATAACTGAAAATTTTCTTAAATGTAATTTATAATTGATATAATAAAAGAATAATACATCAATTTTAACGTCGCAACATCGAGAACTCTGGATTAAACATGAGCCACGAACAGTCTAAACTGATGTTTAAATTCTTTGACCATAAATGTCATGTGTTTCTCAGATGAATGTGTTTTTTATATATAGTTAAATTATATTCGGACTTGTTATGCTAGAGTGGAAACAAATTAAGTTGTTGTTATCCGTAAAATATTATTTTTTGTTGTTATCCATAATTTTTATTTTAATTGTTTAAGTTAATTAAAAAAATCTTTACAAAAAAAAATTAGTGAAACTCTAATTGAATAACACCTAAGCAAATTTTTCTAAGAATGCAACCAAATTATGCTAAAAAAAATATCTAAAAAAAATATAAAAAAAATATTAGAGAAGCTCTAATTGAATGCCACGTAAGCAAATTTTCCTGAGAATGCACGAGAGAGCTCCGTGAACCTATCGTAATGTATATAATATAATATAATATATAATATAATAATAGAGATTTAATTTGGTCTTTTGCGTTAATTTTTTGTTTTTTATAATTCCTCTGTTTGGCCCAACTTATTTTCTACTTTTCTATTTTGCTTAAACGAAATAGAGGAGTATAGAATTGAATTTAGTCATATTTCTCCTTAAAAGTATTAGAGAAATAAAGTAAAAAAGTAAAAAATAAAGAGAAATAGAGTCAAACATAATTTTTTCTTTCTTTACTATTTTTAAGGAAAAGTAGAAAATAAGCCGGACCAAACAGAGCCTAAATTTTAACTTGAAATATATAAGGTGATCACATAGGTAATCCACCATAGATTTCAATAACTTTTTAAGTTTTGACTATTTAATCTTTAGTAAAAAAAATCATTAAATCTAACATAATAGTGCATTATCAATTTATCACCAATTAAATTTTTCCCTTTTTTTTTTTCATCTTCATCAACTTCTTCAAACAAATTAAACTATAAATTTTAAGAAGTAAAAAAAAAGCAATAAAAAATTTCAACCTAAAACACACCTGCTTCTATTTCCTTCCCTCTTTTCTTTCTAACATGAACATCATTTTTATTCATTATGTTAAAAAAATTGAATTTTTTTAATGCTAAAAGTAATTAAAAATATTTTTTAAAAATAAACTTGGTCGGTAAAATTGAACAATAGTAAAATTTAAAGTGTTAAAATAAAATAAATATGGATCTTTAAAAGATCAAAATTATATTTAAACCTAAATAAAAAATATAGTGACCGGCGTCTAACTTAATTAAGATATGATCACCTCAAAAATTGTGTGAGCACCAAACAAACTCTTTTTTTTTAACAAACTTAATAAATTAATAAATAATATACTTCTAATACTAGATCTTAGAAATACTAGATCGTAGAAACAATAGAACTAAGTTCAAATGCACTCTACTATTAGCAAACATATCATTATTAACGACCTTTTGAATCACTCTCAAATATAACACAATAAATTTCTAAGCTATTAGCTCAATATATGGCTTCCAAAAAAAACCACAACATTTAAAACAATTATTTTAGTTCTTCAAAGTATCACTCGTTGTTATAGTAGTTTATCAATCATAAAAGAAAAAATTGACTCCTTAAGTTTAACTTTTGTTAGTTTTAGTAGCCTCGGACAATATCTTTCATTTAATTTCTATATATATAGTTGTTCAAAAATTTCTATATATATAGTTCGTATCTCTTCGTCCATTCAAATCATTAAATATTCTCATATCTTTCAATTCTTTTAGATTGAGAGATCTCCCGAACTCTCAAGTTCAAATTACTAACTAGTGTTTTTAAAATAAATTAAATATAAATATATTTGCAAATATTTTTTGAACTCTAAATCTTCTAGTCTTGGTACACCATCCATTCTTCCTATATTTTTATTAGAAAAGAAAAATAGTCTATTCAAATTATAATAATAGTATATTATAGTGGTTTAATAATTTGTGTGCTGTTGTTGTTTTATTAGCCCTATCTTCTTAATATATACACTAAAAATTACAATTGATTTATTTTCTCGAGCAAAAATGCATGAATGATCATAAATGTTGTAATAGTTGTTAGATGCAAACTAAAAAGCAAAGACAGCTAGCTGCAAGCAACATTTTTCTATACTAACCGAAGCATCATTAGGTTAAAAATGATTCCATGAAACATCTAATTATCAAACCTTAAAGGGAATATATCAAAATATTTCAATTTCAATTATTTGTGTCAAAATACAAATCAAGGACAAAAGGGAAGAAATATTGATAATAAGCATTAATTAACTCTTTTGTTTACTAAAATTTATTGTGTTGACTTGAATTCTAAGAACATATGTTAAATTATTTAATAATAAAATTTCTGTGTTAAATACTTAAATTTATATTTAGGTTTTTGAATAATGGAATAAATGAATTCTAATAAAACATTTTTGATAAACTTAAGGTTGTTGTTGGTCCTTATCTTTAATTTCTTCAATCAAATACAGGAGATGCTTTTGTAGATAATGTATGTACACATGAACTCAAATATTGATTGAATGTGTATGATTTGACTTTATAAGTCCAATTACAGCCAATGACTACAAATAAATCCAAAATAGCACATTGCCGGTGGAATTCTAAGAAGAAGAAGAAAACACATTTTATTTCATGAAAATGGAAAGCATTTTAAAATTCAAATGAAACTTAATACGAAATGCAAAACAAATAAAAAGTTCTCACGATCTTAGTTCAATTGATAAAAATATTGTATATCATATACAAGAATAAAATTCAAATTACAGATACTTTATTTATTCATCTTAAGAGTGAAATGTCTAACTTATAAACTACTTAATCATAAAAAGTCACAACAAATAAAGTCTATTTATGTCAATAAATGTGTACCAATTTTTAAGATGATTTTTCTCAATAAACGACAGTATAGTGATATTCTGAGGACATAGATTTTTTTTTCTTTCTAAAGATGATTTTAGCAAACCAAGCAATTTGTGTCTGAAGAATTCAAAATATGGTACATTTTATGGTTGCATTCTGAAGTGCCTGTACCATCTTTTGAATTCTTCAAACATTTTGGAAAGGGGGTGGTGCGCTTGTGGGTTGTGGCGATTTCCTTCATGATTCTAATGGGAGGTGGATCAATGGATATACACGGAAGATTAAAGTTTGTGATGCTCGTCATGTAAAAATGTAAAATTTGTACATTAGTTGAAAAAACAATTTTAATATTTTTGTAAACATGATTAATGATTACTAATAGCTACGTACAAATTTAGGAGGATAATTTGTACAATTGTGCGATACATTCAAATGTTTCTCTCCTTGAATTTATACGTCAAAGTTAATCACACTTTGCCTATATTAGAGAGATATGTAATAAAAGAAAATCATCAATAAAAAAAAATGAAATCTATAAATTTTCATATTATGAACATTTTAATAATTTGCACAAACATATTCAAATGCATGCCTAAAAATATTTTGTTTAGTTTCTTAATTAATTATTTCTCCTAACATTTTTTTCTCTTTTGTACTTAAAAGTAAAATCACAATAAATATAGCCCCTTATGTCAACAACTAATTTTATAAAATTTGTATTCAATATCAAATTTCTTTTAATCCTTAATTTCATAGATCAATTTATCCTTAATATCTTTCAATAACTTTTATGAAAACAATGTGAGATTGTCCCCATTCTTTCAAATTTGATGGCACATAAGAATTGGTTTTAGATTGACAAACAGAATAATTGGTTTATTTATAGTTTTTTGGGTGCATTTTATATCATTTTATTAAATGCTAGTTTATACCAAAATGGAAAAGTCAATAAAATACACTTCTTAGCTTAGGCTTAAGTTAAACCCATCATCTCTATCTTCTTTATTCATCATTCTACTTTTCAATACAAATCTTCAATTCATCTCAATTCCATTTCTTTCTTCTCATCTAATTTTCTTCAAATAAAAAAAAAAATTGGGTTTTTAATATTTTACTTCATCTGGGCTGAGGAAATTTTTTTTGCTTCTGAGAAAAAAAAGGAAAATTTATTGATTTTCTGAGGAAAATTTTAAGTGGGGTTTGATTGAATTGAAGAAAAGACTTGAACTTTGCAGATTGCAAAACTTGTTTTTATAATTTTCTATGGAGAAAATGTGGATCTTGTAAAAAAAGGGATAAAATAACTAAAAAAGTGATTTTTTTGATCAGTTCCAGGTGGATCAACCTTTTTCCCTCAGATATAGGAGAAGAAGAAGCTTAAAAAGGTGAAGTAGCTTTTTTGACACTTTGAAAAAGTGTTTCTTTATTTAGTATTTATTTAGTTTTGAAAGTTAAATATAATACATTGAGTTGACTAAAAAAAGATATGTAAATAGATGATGAAATATTTTGGTTTCATAAGAAGTTAAATATTTAGCATTTGTGTGTTTATGATTTGCCCCACTTTGGTGAAATGCAGTTAAATGTTCATTTATGAATATATTTTTTTGGTTGGTTTTGGGGAGGGGGCTTTAAATGCTAAGATTTTAGTAGTAAGTTGTTAGGTTGTCACATTTAAGATTATCTTGAATTGGGGTATTTGAGATTGTAAGAATATGAGATCATCATTAATCCCACAAAGGAAAAAAGGATCTTATTTTCTTCTTTCTTCTTTCATCATTAATCCCACATAGGATCTTACATTTTTGCATTGTTGATGATGTTGTACTTTGTCCTCTCTTTATTTCTTGCAGAAGGTTAGTGATTCTTTTGCCATCTGAAAATTTAGTACTTAATCTATGGTTGATGCTATTTTAGCTGTTTGGCAATCACCTATGTAGCACTGACACTTCATATTGAAGGTGTCCTTGTTTCTGATGCGTGTCCAATACCGACACATTTGGTTACATTCAATTATTCTATTTCCTCAAATTATTATGTGTCGACATATCAATGTTGTGTGTGGTTTCTGTGTCAGTGCTTTCGAATCAAGGACCCGAGTCTTATTAATACTCGAAAGGGGACTACGATAAGAACTTTTCTTGCTGTTTTTTCCCTTTATCTTCACTCAACAAAACTTTCTGATATGATTTGCAGGTATTTGAGGCTGCAAACACAGTTAAATGAGCTTTGGTAGAGTCAATGTTTAGCTGAGTGGACTGAATGCTGTTTTTCGGTCGGATATATAAAAAGCAAATCTTCAAAAGTGGAAGAGGTTGTTGTTACTTGAATTTAGTTTAAGTGTATCAAAATGGGGATTCAGTGCTCCAGCCTGGTATCATGCTGTGTGGATTCACATGTTAAGACGTCTGATCTTGAAGTTCCGGATGTTGGTAGGTAAAAGTGATACAATGGTTGATACTGTAGTACATTCTGTATTGCTGAGTAAGCTATAATTGATTTTATGTTTACTGTGATGTTTGTTACAGAAAATGAGGATAAAGTTGAGGCTACTAATGGGCCTGCATTTCGTGAATTTACGTTGGAGCAACTTAATAATGCAACGTCTGGTTTTAATGTTGAGAATGTTGTTTCTGAACATGGTGAAAAGGCTCCAAATGTTGTTTATAAAGGGAAGATGGAGAATCAAACAAGGATTGTTGTTAAGAGGTTTAATAAAAGTGCTTGGCCTGATGCTCGGCAGTTTTTGGTAAATATTATCCTTTTCTTTTTAACCACTTATTTAAGCATACTCTTAATCTTTGAATTCTTCTTTTCAAGACCTTGCACTACACAAAATGTAGTTTCGAGCTTGAAATGCCATTCATGGGAAACGTGACTGTGCGCATAGTGATTAAAAGGTGACATAAATATGTTAGAACTTAGCAGTATGACTCCTATTAGTCAATAAAACGTTTAGGTTTGATTATTTTTTCTGAAGCTGAGGCACAAAGTTGTGCTGGTATGTTTTCCTTTACCCTCTCCTTTTCACTTTCACTTAATGAGAACAAATTTTGGTAACTGTAGGAGGAAGCTAGATCGGTTGGTCAGCTTCGTAACGATAGATTGGCAAATTTGCTTGGTTGTTGTTGTGAAGGCGAGGAGAGGTTGCTTGTGGCAGAATATATGCCCAACGAGACACTTGCAAAACACCTTTTTCACTGTAATAGCTCATTTTGTGCACATGTCATTCTTTTTAATTTTGGACATCATCAGATCAGTGTGAAGTAATGGTTTATCTTTTCTTGGTGTATAATATGAGATTAGTGCCTAAGCCATCACCATAGTTCAATCTTTTTTCATTTGAAAATTTGTAATGTTCTCCAATTTGTTTTGCATATAGTTATCAAACAGAAAGGGTGCTAACACTTTTTACAATAATTATTATCACATGACTTAACTTTTTTGTGATATTTCTGATTTTGTTTCATTTTGTGTTTGTAATTAGTTAGATTTTAATAAGTTTCAAAAACTTGATGTTAAATTTAAGAGTTCATTATGTTTTAGCCTCTCTATTTTGAGAACTGAGATCATGTTTCCTTTGCTACATTGTCATAATTGCATTGTTGAAGTGGTATACATGTCTATGTCAGGGGATGCACAGCCGATGAAATGGGCAATGCGACTCAGAGTTGTTCTACATCTTGCAGAAGCTCTAGAATACTGCACAAGCAATGGCCGTGCCCTTTATCACGATCTTAATGCATATAGAGTTCTATTTGACGAGGTCAGTTTTGTACTCCCCTTTGTTATTTACGTTTACCATAATTTGATTAATATAAATGATATGTTAAATTTACAGGAAGGTAATCCTAGGCTTTCAAGTTTTGGCCTAATGAAGAATAGTAGAGACGGGAAAAGTTATAGCACAAATTTAGCGTTTACCCCTCCAGAATATCTCAGAACTGGTGTGCCATATTTCTTTACTGTTAAGGTTTTTTAAATTCGATTGAAGAAAGTTATGATTCATTTAGAATTTCAAAATTGTTGCATGAACTCAAATATTGAGACTTAGGCATAATTGCGAAATTCCATGATCAACTATCGTGTGTTCTCTACTTGCATTATTTGCATCTGTTTACTTTTGATCTAGGGTTTCTGTTCTAAGTTCTAACATTTACATTTGTAAATATTTTGTTTTGTAGGGAGAGTAACACCAGAAAGTGTAATATATAGCTTCGGCACACTTTTGCTTGACCTTCTTAGTGGGAAGCATATTCCCCCCAGTCATGTAAGTCATCCTATTTCGGGGAAAATAACTCCATCTGTATTTTGTAAATCTTTATTAATGGTTACTAAATGCTATAAAATTTACAATTGCGAAGTTGAAGATAGCATAAATTTGACTTCATGTTTCATTTAGTTTCTTATATTTATATGTATACTTGCATACCTAATTTCAAAAAATTTGGAGCAGGCCCTTGATTTGATCCGCGACAGAAATATTCAGATGCTAACAGATTCTTGTCTGGAAGGACAATTTTCTGATGACGATGGAACTGAGTTGGTGCGCTTGGCATCTCGTTGTTTATCGTATGAACCTAGAGAACGGCCTAATACAAAGTCATTAGTGTCTGCTTTGGCTCCTCTTCAAAAAGAAACAGAGGTGTGCCTGTCTACTATTGCTGTTGTTTTGCTATTATTAGTATTACGTGATAGTAATTAGCGAAGCATCACTTCCTAGTTATAAGCCAAGCATCACTTCCTAGTTATAAGCTTGAAAAATACCACTACTTAGGCTCTCTTTTAGAGTCTAGGCAAAGACAAAATGTGATTACCGACTTTTCTATTAATTACTCCTTCAATCTCATATTGAGTGTCACATTTGGAATACTTGTATTAATTACATTTTTCCACTAATATACCCTTATTTATGGTATCTAAACTCACTTAACTACTCAGCAAACTACTATTAATAAGGGTACTTTAGTAAATGAAGCTAGTTTTATCATAGAAATTAATACGTACTCAAGGATTTTTGTAAGAAATGCGCTTATCCTTAAACGACACTTAATATGACTCGGAGGAAGTATATTTTCTTTATCATGATAAGATAGTCTTATGCATCTTTTGATTAGCCTAGCCTATTAGTTGTTTAGTTCTCCCAAATCAACGAGTCGTGGCTTTGTTCTTAGAAAATGGGACAGGGACTCTTCTGATATCATCATTCCAAACGAATTCATTAGGAATTTTTCAGCAACAGAGAAAATGTCCGCAGACACATCAAGCGGAATCTCAAAATTGAAATTTTTTTCAAAATATTCATACTCATAATGTAGCATATTTTCTGTTTTCCTACTTTTGCATATATTGGTGCACATATTAATGACATTCACGAAAAAACAAAACACAACTAATCAAACTTGGAATTTCCACTCCCGATTATTTTGTCTTACCAAAATTTATTCCTTCTAATTTCTTTCTAGGTTCCTTCCCACACATTGATGGGTATCCAACATAGTGGTACTACTCTTGCTTCTTTGACCCCACTTGGTGACGCATGTTCAAGAAAGGACTTGACTGCCATACATGAAGTTCTTGAAACTATTGGCTATAAAGATGACGATGGAGTGGCAAATGAGGTTTTAATCAGTTGCTACATTCTTTTAATTTATTTCTTCAAATATTAGATTATTTATTAATTTTATATTGCTTATGGTTCTTACTTTGTGCAGTGTATTTACTCACATGCGAACTATGAAATGATATACTGTCCATTTATGCTAACTCGTGCATTATTTTCCTGCCACTGTAGTTGTCTTTCCAAATGTGGACTGATCAAATGCAAGACTCACTAAATTGTAAGCAAAAAGGAGATGCCGCTTTCCGGCACAAAGACTTCAAACTTGCAATAGAGTGCTACACACAGGTAGATTTCTTTTTGTATTGGACTAATGGACAATTGCCATGCTATTTTTGTATTTCTAATCTTTTTGCATGTCACAAAATAGATCTCTTGTCAATATATTTTAGAACAACTATTCTATAATTTCTGGTTGATGCAGTGTTTTAAAAATTGAACTGAACTAGATGGTTCAACCGGCAGAACCTTAAACCGGCCTTTACTATAGTTAGGTTATTTCGGCGATTCAATCAAGGTTTCATCCTAGTTCAGGCGGTTTAAGGCTGTTGAACCATGACTGAGAGCTCTCGTCAGTTCGACATCTGTTTCGGTTTTTATAAACATTAGTTTAATGTGGGATTTTCGCAACGATGAATAATGCTTTTGATTTCCGACTAGAATTACACATCAATATGTTTATGCGGTTAGTCAATGAAGGAAGGATTCAGTAGCACTTTTGGATCCTTCCTATTTAGCAGTTAAATTTGACACTTGATTTGATTCTGTTTTAGCTAATTTGTCTAGTGAGAGTTTACTGTTTCACATGTAGTTCATTGATGCTGGAATAATGGTTTCTCCAACAGTCCATGCACGCCGCAGCTTGTGTTACCTCATTAACGACATGCCTCAAGAAGCAATGAACGATGCAATGCAAGCACAAGTAATTTCCCCTCTATGGCACATTGCGTCTTATCTTCAATCCGTTTCTTTGGCCGGACTAGGAATGACGAACGAAGCACAAGTTGCATTAACGGAGGGAACAACCCTGGAAACCAAAGGAAATGAAAAAAAGTGAAGAGTTTGTACAAAGTTTATCTATCGCCTTACTGCGTTGGTTACAAATCTCATCGTGTGTTTGAAAAATTCTTGAAGAAAGAAAGAATGATCGGATGAGTTGTATTGGTAAATGGTAACATCCCTCCCCCTTTTTATTGGGTAGGCTTGGATGTTGTTTGGTTTGGTTCCACAATGATTTGATTACTATAGCATGAACCTCAATATACTATTTATTTGTTTCCTCAAAAGGGAAAAAAAATGTGATAATGAAAAGTTCTGTTGTTCACAACTGATGTTGTGTTGGAATGCAGAACATTATTGTGTATTCATTTTTTATGTTTTTTTTTACTACCATACATGTTATAGTACTTTGAATGTAATTTTGATAAGTGTGGCATATGTCATGGTTCCATTAATAAACATAACACCACGTAGTATGGCTTGTTTGTTTGTTTGTTTTATGAGTAGGAATCAAACTCGGTACTTTGGGGTTTACGACATTCATGTTAGATAATAAGTTATTGGGTCTAAACTATTTAGCCCATTAGGTTTAGAGTCAATTAGGTTTTACTATAGAATAGAATGTCTTATAACTATTTGATATGTAACCTATTGGTATTCTAATGAAACCCTAGCACGTTTGTCTTTGTTATTCTCTCCTTGTTTCATCTCAGTATTGTTAACATGGTATCTAGAGCATGGTTTGATCCGCTTTGAAACACTTATTTGCTTCCGCTGTCGAGTTCTCAAAAATTTTGGGAACGAAATCGTGAATCTGAGTTTGTGGATTTTTGAATTACGGTTAGTTGTTTAATTAGCTTGATTTGATTATGTGGATTTCTTCTTTGATTGTTGATTTTATGGGTTCATAGCATTGGTTAATTAGTGGTGTACAAGAAGGATAATGTCGTTGTGAATCCGAGCTTTAGAACTCAAGCGGTGTTTAGTTTTATTAGTCTTTTGAGGCTCTTAATTTATGTGGCAAATTGTTGGATTTGAAAAAAAAAAGAAAAAATGTTACGGTTACTGTTTGGACTTTGGAATAATCAATTTGAAAATTGAAAAACAATTTTGTTTTAACAAATTGTTTATTACTTCTTTCTTGATGAGTTTCGAAATTATTGGGTGGAGATTTGTAAGGTTCATCCACGTTTTGGATTTTTGCAGCAGGAAAGGAGAAATAAGTTATGGGTCTTGTTAACTAGTGCCCTCAAGGCACTAGATAAGATTACTAAAAGAAGTAATATTTGCATTGAAAACCGTATTTTATTAGTTTAAAAAAGTAGAATGCACAAGTTCCAAGAGTTTATTTACCACTTTTGTATCCTTAACCATTGCCCTTAGGGCAATGTTTATCATTTTCCATAAGTTATCTATTGTCCATCCTTGAATTTGTTTTGACTTCGGTATTGAATTGGTTTAGTATGGAATTGTTTGGTTTGGTTCTTTCAATTAGTTTGGTTGATGTGTTTTTTGAACAGTTTGAATCGGTTCGTTCGGTGAGTTGAATACCCAAAATTTGCTTGTTGGATGAGTTAAGATATTGCTCACAATATGTTTGTTTGGTGAGTTTACTCACAATTTGTTTGTTGGGTGGGTGAAGACTCACAATTTGTTTGTTCGGTGGGTGAAAGCTCACAATCTGTTTGGTTGCACTTCTCCCTTTTGATTGTTCTGATTGCATTGCACTTCTCCCCCTTTTGATTCTTCTGATTGATTGCACTTCTCCCCCTTTTGATTCTTCTGATTGCATGGCACTTCTCCCTATTGATTTCTCTGATTGATTGCACTTCTCCCCCTTTTGGTTATTCTTCTGATTGCATTGCTTCTCCTACTGATTCATCTATTTGGTTTGATTGAAATTGTTAGTTTTGGATTGACTTGGTTATTGGTGATGGTTCGTGCTGCATCAGCTATGAAGACAAATTTACTTTAGTTGGTGCTCTCCATTGGTTTTCAGATTTAGTTTATTTCTCTGGGTTAACTTGTAACAAGCTTAAAGCTTAGTAAACTTCAGCTTGAGGGTTAGTATTAAAAGTTTATATTATTTAGTATGTTATTTTGTATTTTGTTTGACAAACTCACAATGTTTTTTGTTGATGCATTATGAGTTTGAGGGTAGGTGTTAGATAATAAGTTATTGGGTCTAAGCTATTTAGCCCATTAGGTTTAGAGTCAATTAGGTTTTACTATATAATGTCTTATAACTATTTGATATGTAAGCTATTGGTATTCTAATGAAACCCTAGCACGTTTGTCTTTGTTATTCTCTCCTTGTTTCATCTCAGTATTGTTAACAATTCACACACACTAATCAATTGTAGTAGACCTAGAGCGCGACGGAATCTAGTATAGTCCGTTGAAATTTGTCGTCGACATATTACATGGAAAATGGATGTGCCCAAAGGCTGGACAAGCTGGGCCACAACCTCGGGCCTTAGCCTCAGCCTTAAAATACTATATGTAGAAATGAAAATACTACTACGGGGTCGGGGAACATTAATTAATATAAACAATTAAACAAACATTTGACCAACATTATAAAAGAAATTACATTAATAATACAACTAGCACGCAATGTTTGAGGCCAAGGCTAGCATCTCCAATGGTGATACTACTTTGAATATCATATATCACTAAAAAGTGGTCTCTATAATGCCATATAATATTTATGCAACTCACATACATTTCTTTCCAATGGTGATATCACTTACATTAATAAGAAGTTGTCAATTCTATTTAATTTAATATACAACAATAAGTAATATTAATTGATAATACGGTATCTTAAATAAGGTACGGTATCATCAATTTTGATACCCTCTATGCCACGTCATGCAACTCCAATGATAAAGACAAATAAGATACAGATCATTAATCTATGATACTCTCTTTGATACCCTTATTGGAGATGCTCTAAATGACTTTGTCCAACATGAAATTTATTTAAATTACAATAGCTGATCAAGGTTCATTAATTTTAATGAACCTTTTTTTTTTTTGACTAATAATTTTAATGAACCTTAACTAGTACTTATAATTGTTGAGTTCTTTTTTCTTTTTCTGATTAAATACATCAATGCAATACAAATTTAAAATTGCTAAAATTAAATAAGATAAATATGAGAACAAACTTACAATATCCATGTTAATAATAAAAAACGGCAAATTGCATAAGTCAAGTCAGTGATGTCAAGGTATTATGTCCCAAAACATTTGCAAGACTTGGGATCTGAGTATTGTGTTGGATTACATGGTTGATAGCAAAAGTCAGTGATGTCAAGGCAACGGCACTTCAAAGGTAATGTCTTCAAACACCTACAAGATTTGCAAGCTGAGTGACATGTTGGTTTAAAATCATCACAAGAACACTGAGGAATTTGTGATTGTGCGCAAGCACATCTATCACAACAAGGTGGTGCATATGTTGTGTTCGATTCGACACCATTGGAAAGCACTTGAGGGGTGGTGGAGTTTGGTTCAAAGTGAGCATCAATAATAGTTGTGGCCAAAGCCAAGAGAAAAAATAACAAATCTATCTTCATCTTCAACTTCATTTTTTCAATTTTTTGGTTTGCTTCCTTAATTGTATATATAAGGATGCAAAGAATATACTATTGCATTGGCCAGCTAATTATAAATATACTATTAGTGGCAATTGCCTTACTTTGCTTCCTATTTATTTATGAATTCATATCTATGTCAATGTGTCATCATCTTGCACAAAAAATACTCCCTTTGATATCAAATTAACATAAATAAAATTGATGTATCTATTCTAAAACTCGAACACAGACTGACTAACTGTGTAGTACAAATTTTTGGTGGCTTATCAGTTTGCTATACGACGACTAATTGGATAATCTAGGAGAAATTTCATGAAATTTTTTTTATTCATGTGTTTTTTTTTTTTTGAAATGTGTTTCTTTATTTATTCTTCAATATTCATCAATTAATCTGCAACAGGTATAATGTTATAATTATAATTCAAGGATGTGCTTGCACCAACAAAATACATGTAAAATAACAATCAATAATATTTTAGAGTGTTTGACATTAGCCTAACATGGGTTGGTCGTTAGAATATAGAATGATAGTAGACTCATATATCTTAAATGAGTAGTTAGAAGTTTAATTAATCTCTTAGTGTATGAACATAGTGGCGGAGGGGTCAGAAATTTTTTAAAATCTGGATAAAATTTTAATAATTTTTTATTTAAGTTTTATACTGAAATTTTCAATTTTGAAAAAAATGTCAAATTTATCATAAATTAAATCTTAAAAAACTCATTTTTCACTTAAACTAACCATAAAAATACCAACATTTTTTTTACCGAATTTCAATTTTAAACAAAAAATATCAATTTTATCCTAAATTATTAACTTCTAAAAATCTTAATTTTCGCCTAAACTAACTCTAAAAATACAAAAAAATTACTCCTTCCGTCCCATTTTTCTCTCACCTAATGATTACTTTAAAAGATAAAATAGTAAAAATCAATGTTATAAATAATATAAGACATTTATTTTGGGACAAACAATTTTGGCAAATAGGACACTTATTTTGAGACGGAGAGAGTAATATTTTGGCACAACATGCAAATGTGTCCAACTAACATTTATTCATTCTTAATGGAAAACAAAGCCCAAATGACTTTGTCTAACATCATAGTAAATTGTACTCCCTCTATCCAAAATGTAAGAGAAAAAACAAAAATCACACTTATTAATAAAAAGTTAAATATAATGATTGGAAATATGTTTTTTTGAAAAAAGTTGTATGGAAAGATGTAAAAACAATTTTATTGGTTGTTGGTTATAGAAAAAGTAAGAGAGAGTAAACTTTTCTTGAAAAGATAAATGTTTGAACTTTTTCTCTTATATTTTAGAACAAAATTTTGAGTTTTTTTCTCTTACATTTTAGGACGGAGGGAGTAGTATTAAAACTAGCTTTATCTCATTAATTAATCTTCATGAGCCTTAGCCCCCTTAGCTAGCTATAGTAGTTGAGTTACATGGTTCATATTAAAAGTCATTGATATCAAGACAATCACACTTCAAAGGTAATGTCTCAAAACACCTACAAGATTTGCAAGCTGAGTGACATGTTGGTTTAACATCTTCACAACGACATTTAAGATGAAGTGATTCTACGCAAATACATGGCTAATACATTTATCACAACAAGGTTGTGTACATGGTGTTGTCGATTTGACTACCACTTGAGTGATGAGAGAGTTGTAGGAGAATTTCCAAAATATATTTGGAAGGTTGCAATGGTTAGTTTGAATTCTAATCAATATTGCTGAAAATTTTTTAAGGGTATGTCCCTTCATCAATTGACATAAGTTTCTCTATAAATAGAGACACTTTAGAGGCAGAAATAAGAGAAGAATGTCATACTTGTATGAATAAGATCTTGTCTAAAATATCTAAATCACTTCTTCTTTTCTCTAGTGCACGAGAGAAATCGAAGGAACTTTATTCTGTAAACTATCATTGACGATAAGCTTGATCAGTGGCGGAGCCAGAGAAAAAAATTCGGGTGGGCGACTGAATCATTTGTTTTTAGCCATCGTGATTTTATATTATCAGACTCGTTAATTATCATATTTCAGATGAATTTTTCAGCAAATTCATCTTCAATATAAACTAATCATGGAGTTTTTGAGAAAATCATCTCTCATCTTGTTACGTAGCTTTGTTTTTATAATTTTCATTGCTAAAAGACACATTTGGTTGTTGTTGTTGACACGGGAAGAGTCAAAACAAGTCGCAACACTTGATCAATCAATAGATACGAATTTGATTTACTTATTATTACTAGTACTACTACTTTTATACTTTTTTTTTTGGTACAAACTACTTTTATACTTGACATAGTTAAAAAATTATTTTTAACAAAAATAATCTAATATATAATAGTATGTGTATATATATAGTCTCTAACATAAATAATAATACATATACTAGTATATACTACTACTAGTACAAAAAATATTGAAATGAGTAGGGGGGCTGCAGCCCACCCCTGTCCTAACGTGGCTCCGCCACTGCGCTTGATATAAGTGTGCAATTCATATCAAGGATTCCAATAGTATTCTAATGGTGATTCGCCGGTTATCCTTTTTGCATCTGGTTTACATAAACTGGTGGGGGCGAATCGAACCTAAAGGTTAATGTTCCTACACGCTTTGGAATTTATGTGCAGTCATCATCATCATCATCTTCTTGTTCAAGTATTTGCAGCAGACCCCCAAAAATTGTTCCAACAATCTTTAGGTTTGATATATGATTAATTGTATCGCTGCAATTTTAAAAGAGAAGATGATTCTTGATCACTTTATAAAGTCAGAGATATTAGACTCTACGAGAGATAAGTATGTCATTACCCTTTCTCATTATTTATATGTTTGACGTTGATATTAAAAATGCTTGAATGCAAGTAATATGATAAGTGTTTGGTCATATAATGAATAACTTAGATAATGTAATAAAATTCTGGTATGTTTTGGGTGGTAATTCGGCAATGATAGATATATTACGTGAATCAAATATATAAACATGTCAATCTATGTATAATATTGAATTCTCCACAATGACATATGGTTCTGTTGATTTTGGTTTATGACGCTGTGGGTTTCTTCAAGTTATAAATAGTTTTCGAATTTAAATTTGTTTTAATGCATATATATGTGGCATCCTATCATGCATATATATTTGGAACTTATTGCCTTGCATCTTTATTACTTTTCGATTGTTAATCAAATTTGGAGAAACACCCGTTCAATTATTTTGCGATGTTCTGTCATCTGGTGAAGAAAAATTACACTGGTTCTTGAAATGGTTGTGACTGAAGCTACTTGCTATGATCAATTTTATGTTGATTTTAACAAATATTATTGAAGGAGAAATAAACACACATGTCAGTGAAAGGTACACAATTAATTTGTCTTGATATATAATATGCATGATATAGAACCTATTCAAGTATATGAATTTTGATAAGTATGAATAAGTTTGATTTATGAGACATGTTTTAATGTTGTCTTATTTTAATATAAAAGTAGTGTATATAACTTGTCATATAAGTATGAAATGCATATTATGATGTTTTTTGTGCAAGAAGTTCAAATTTACTATTGATGATCTCATATTATATGTACATGATAGATAATATGAAAGTTATTGTTGATTTCTTGCATTGGTTGGTATTTTGAAATTTTTGTAAATTGGTAAATGTTCATGAATGAAATTAAGTTATAGAAAATATAAATGATTTTGAATCATTGTTTATTTTTCTATTGTGATAATTATTTGAATTTATCATAGAGCATAATTATACATGAAACTTGATTTTGTGATTTAGAATTTATGATATATGTATTAGTTATGTGATAACTAATATGAAAAGGTTTCTATTAATAAATTCTAAAGTATTATTTTTTAAGTTCGTGTAGAATGTGTGTGTGACCCATGTTATGAAATTAAAGTTTGGTCATGAGAGATTTTTATGATCATGTTTAATGGTGTTATACATATTTAATGAAATGAGTGTATGATGTCATAGATACATTCAAGTGAAATGAGAACTTCAAATTGAAATGATTATTAAATATGTAATAACAAAGGAAGAATGACATAAAGTTTGGACATATGACACAATAGAATCAAATGACAAAAGTGTCATGGATTTTGTGATAGTTGGTTTAAACTATGAAGAATGAATTAAGAATATTCAAAGTTTGAATATTCAAAGGTATAAAGTTGAAAAGTCTTGTAATTCTTTGACGAAAGGATTGACAAGGATATGATGTTTTCGGTTATGATGGTTAAGTCATTGAAGACATCATTAGGGATGTGATACAAGCCCGTATTTAATTGATCACCAATGGTGGAAACTCAACTCACACTTGAGTAGCATCAAGTCTTGAGTTCAATGATGAAAGTACACTATTAGAGTGATTGAAGTACTTGACAATAATAACTACATCCCAAGGGGTAAAAGTACTTGGACCATAAGAATAAAGTGGTAGGATGAGATTTTTCTCTTAATAGACATATAAGCATATATTTGCTTGAATGCATAATTATGGGTGCATTTATGATATAGTCTACCTATATGAGAATGAAGTGTGGCCGCTTCAATGAGTTCAAGGGCTTGACTCTTAAATTCTCATGAAAAGGATACGAGACACAAGGCCTTACAATGTGTCATATTTATAATTCGATCAATGGTACCGAGATTTCATGTGTGAGTTATGCACACTTGTTCTAATGGATAGTTGGTTCAAAGCTTCTCTACCAATTTATTTGGGGATGAGTGAAAACTTAACTTACTAGGTAATTGTTCAAATCGTATGAGACCTTTACTGAAAACATGCGATTTCCGGAATAATGGATTTAGATATATTTTGAAAATGGTGGGGGATTGGGGGAGAATTTCCAAAATATATTTGGAAGGTTGCAATGGTTAGTTTGAATTCTAATCAACATTGCTAAAAACCTTTTAAGGGTATGTCCCTTCATCAATTGGGATACGTTTCTCTATAAATAGAGACACTTTAGAGGCAGAAACAAGAGAAGAATGTCATACTTGTATGAATAAGATCTTGTCTAAAATATCTAAATCACTTCTTCCTTTCTCTAGTGCACGAGAGAAATCGAAGGAACTTTATTCTGTAAACTATTATTGATGATACGCTTGATATAAGTGTGCAATTCATATCAAGGATTCCAATAGTATCCTGATGGTGATTCGCCGGTTATCCCTTTTGCATCTGGTTTACATAAACTGGTGGAGACGAATCGAACCTAAAGATTAGTGTTCCTACACACTTTAGAATTTATGTGCAGTCATCATCATCATCTTCTTATTTAAATATTTGCAGCAAACTCCCAAAAATTATTCCAACAAAAGTTTGGTTAACCGTGCATCAATAGTTATGGTCAAAGCTAAGAAAAAAAGTAACAAAGCTATCTTCATCTTCAACTCTAAATATTTTTCTTTCTTTCTCTCTTTATATATGTACGATGGATATCTTTTTCTTTCCTTAATTGTATATAGATCAAGATGAAATTGCATTTGTCTATTTATAGATATATCAAATTTTGAATTATTTATTATTTTTTTTTGACAAATTTTTTTGAATTATATAACTATCAAGTTATTAAAATTAATTAACTAATGTCTTACTTTGCTTCTAACTTATGCAGTATAATGTATGTATCCTATAATCCGTGTCACCGTCTTGCACAAAATACAAAACCTCATGTGTTGTCATTTTTTGCTAAACAACGATGGATAATCTTTATTTATAAGATGTTTCATGTCATTTTTTATGCTTCATTTCATCAATTAGTCACCCACGTGCATAATATTATAATAAAAGGATTTGCTTGCACGACACAATAACGTACATACATGCAGAATTTCAATCACTAAATAAAAGCATGTTGAAAATTCACGCAAAAATTAGAAAAATATAGATTTAAATTTGATCTGACATAATAATTTTGATATTTTTTAACTGTTATGTAGACATTAAACGATAATTTTATCATATCAACTAGCACATATATAAAGATTATAAAAAAGAAAAGAAAATTAATAAACAAGTACATTTTTTCTTAAAAGGTCGAAAGGATACAAAAGTGGAACTAAGACATTCAACCATGTTGCTACTTCAAGTCGTCCAAAAAGTATCTTAATAACGAAATATATTAGAGGAGGGATTCATTGACTCAAGGAGTAACTCTATATTGACTCCAGATCTGATATGAGTTACTCCGCTTAATATCTCATTATTCACAATGAATTTTACCGATCCAACCGTCCAATTAAAAGTTCTTATTGAATAGATGAACTCTACAAGTTTTTATGAAATTCTAAAATTATTTGATACATCATTAAGTAATTTCAAATGAACGTATAATAAATTTTTAAAAAACAAAGTAAATGTCAATGCTTGGATGACATAGCTACGAATTTCAGATTTCTATAAAAATGGGTGCCCTGGATCATTAATATATAATGATGATAATCAACGGTTGGATCGATAAAATTCATTGTGAATAATGAGATATTAAGCGGAGTAACTCATGTCAGAGTTACTCCTAGAGTCAACGGATCCCTCCTCAATATATTAAATTAAATAAGAATAAAATAATAAGATCTAGAGAAATCTAAAGTGTACTAAACCAAAATTCAGATGTAAAAATCTCTCTACCCCCATTAAAAATTTTAGGCTAAAATTTTACTAAGAAAAATTTAATAGAATAAAATTTTAATGAAGGAAAAAAGAGTGCAGAAATATAACAAAGATTCAAATATATACCACAAATTAAAATCAACATACTTGTATAAAGGTACACCCCCTAAATTTCTAACACACCCTAAATTGGGGGTGCATTAGAAATTTGGGGGGTGTACATGAGGGGTGTGCTAGAACACCCAAATTTCTAGCACACCCCTCATGTACACCCCCCAAATTTCTAATGCACCCCCAATTTAGGGTGTGTTAGAAATTTGGGGGGTGCACTAAACAATCTAGTTGGGGTGCATTAGAAATTTGGAGGGTGTGCTAAGTAATATGGAGTATTTATGCACGGTGCATAAACATTGGCTTATGCACCATAACTTGTGTCACCCAAACGTATTATGATTGAAAATAATTAAGAAAGAATCACATATATAAGGATATACTCTTATACTATGCTGACTCGTAACAGTCTCCTATGGATATGGATATATATTATATAATGCTGATAGTAACTTATAAGGAAAAAAATGCAACTTGTCACTTTTCTTCTTTTGACTCTCAATGCAACTTAGTTATCCCTTGGAAAATTACGTCTGTAAACTTTATTATATATATATATTCATAAAATCAAAGGCATATGCAATAAATAACAAAAGAAATTAGAAAAAGACCTATATAACCCCTGGGTTGCACTCTATAAATAGTTCAATGTAGTTGCATACTTCTTCACAGGGCAAATATATAATTAAAGATATACATAATAGTCAGAAACAGAAATTAAGAGTAAGAATGGAGTTGAACAAGAAGACAATTATGAAGTTAGCTTTGTTTCTTTTCCTGTTGGGATTCACCGTGACTGTCGATGCTCATTTCGATGAAACATCCTTCATAACTCAAGTTCTGTCCAATGATATCAAATCAACAACCAAAGCATGCTGTGATGCATGTCCTTGCACAAAATCAATCCCTCCTCAGTGTCGTTGTTCTGATATCGGAGAAACATGTCACTCAGCTTGCAAAACTTGCATTTGCACAAAATCTATTCCTCCACAGTGTCATTGTGCTGATATCACTAATTTCTGTTATCCAAAATGTAACTACTGATCCTAAGATGGAGCTTATTAAGTTTCAGTAATTATGTATGTACCATATGCATGTAATGAGACAAAGTCCCTTAGGCTTTGCTTTTTGTGTATGGAAATATGAAATAAATTAATAATTGGAATAAATTTTTTTACTTCTTGACCATGTAATTTGTTTAGATCAAACAACTAAAATTGTTATGTTCAATCATTTATTTTTTAGCACACTATTAAATCTAAACTTAAATATAAGCTTATTACTGAATTGAGGAAAAATTGCCACCAAGATTGATTTAATGATGAGGAATTAAGGTTGCATGTTTAAAATTATAGGTTCAAATCACATTTACTAAAAAATGAATTGGGAGAAAATGAAAAAGTGATGAGTAAAAATAATTTGAAAACACACACATTTTTTTAATCGGAGTTAGTAATTTCTTGCCACATTGATAATCTATATTTGGTATCACGGTATCAAACATATGCATAGTCATGTATAAAGAACATAAGGCATATATATATATATATATATATATATATATATATATATATATATATATATATATATATATATATATATATATATATATTTGATGAAGAAGTGAAACTACTATTTTATACAAGTATATGTTAATGGCAAAATGAATTTTAATACAAACATTTTATGACAAGCTTAAGGAAGGATCGGAAGTTGAATTCTGGTACATTTACTAATTTATTTTAAAATATAAACTTTAGCTACTAAACTATGTAACGAAATAAAATTAAATTAGAGACTAAATTAAATAATTTGAAAGGCAAAATATGTAAAACAAACACTTTTGCCCCTTGCAGTTTGGCAAAAACCAAACAGCAAACATGGCCAAAAAGTCATTTTTATTCCATTAATCACTTATTCATTCATGCCCATACACCCAAAACAGAGCCTAAGGGACTCTGTTTCATCACATAATATGCATGGTTACATTACATAGTTAATTACATTTTGGATAGCAGAAGTTAGTGACATCAGTACAACGACACTGAGGAGGAATAGACCTTGTACAGAGACAACTTTTGCAAGCAGAGTGGCATTTGTTTGCAATATCAGAACAACGACACTGAGGTGGAATTGATCTTGTGCAAGGGCAGGTATTACAGCAAGCTGAGGTTGTTGATTTCACATCTGCTTCACCATTGGAGAGCATTTGAGTGATGAAGGATGTTCGATCGAAACGAGCATCGACGTAAGTTGCAGTGAAGCCCAAGAGGAAAAGCAACAAAGCTAACTTCATCATCATTGTTGTATTTTTCTTAGACTTGTGAAGAAACATTCAGCCACAATATATATGAGTCTATATTTACTGAGGGGTTATCTTTATATGGTGAAATGAATGGATATCTTTCTAGTCATCAATAATTGAAAGGACACTAGCGTGATCCTCGTGTCTTATATTTCTTCTTTTTTTTTATTAAAAAACAACTATCTTCATTCATTCAAACTTATAAAACACATTTTGTCAAAATAAAAATTTATAAAATACATCAATCGAAATCATAATATATTCAAATTTTCTAAAAACTAAAAACAATGAATCGGCGAATAATTTTACCGCATCCAAGTTAATAGTATAAAATAGTCAAATAATAAAACCTACAATTGATATGACAAAATACAAATGTCCGAAATAGTCATGCTTCCTCGTGTCATATATTTATATTCAAGAAAAATGTTTTGTATACACTTTTGTAACAGTTGTTATAAATTGGTACAATCCTTTTCTTGATTTTTTATGGGTCTTATGTCTAATTTGAGAAAAGGCTCCATTGCACAATACAACGTAATTTTTTTTATAAACGATGAATGAATGAAACATAAATTAATTAGGATAGTTTATATTTCAACTATCATAGCATTTCAAATTACCAATATTTTAAAATTTTAGATGATTGTTTGTAATATGTGATTTCAGCAATTGATAGGAGAAATATAATCTAACTAAATAGGCAAAAGAAAATAAATAAACAAATAAATAAATAAATAAATAAAATGAAACCTTAACATTCAAAATCCAATGAAAATTTATCTAAGTTCGAAAAAAAAAGTTTGATATCGTGAGATAGATAATTCATCTAAAAAAGTGAAATTTTAACTAAAGTCGAATTCTAGAACATCCACTAATTCATCTAAAAAAGTGAAATTTTAACTATTAAAAAATCGTGACGAAAAAAATTAAATTAGAGACCAACTTAAATAACTTGAAAGGCAAAATATGTAAAACAAACACTTTTGACCCTACGTTTGGCAAAAACCAAACAGCAAATATGGCCAAAAAGTCATTTTTATTCTATTAATCACTTATTCATGCCCATACATAACATACAAACAAAACAGAGCCTAAGGGTCTCTTTTATTTTCATCACATATGCATGGTTACATTGCATAGTTAATCCTCACATTGTGGATTGCAGAAGTCAATGTTATCAGTACATTGACACCGTGGAGGATTAGACTTTGTACAAACACAACTTTTGCAATCAGAGTGACATCTGTCTCCAACATCAAAACAACGACACAGAGGTGGGATTGATCTTGTGCAAGCGCAGAAATTACAGCAATCTGAGGTTGTTGATTTCTCATCCGCTTTGCCATTGGAGACCATTTGAGCTATGAAGGATGTTTGATCGAAACGAGCATCGACATGAGTTGCTGTGAAACCTAAGAGAAAAAGCAACAAAGCTAACTTCATCATCATTGTTGTGTTCTTGTGAAGAAACAATGAACCACATGAGTGTATTTATAGAGGGGTTGTCTAATCTGTCTCCTGCATGTAATGGGAAATGGGAATGCACATTTCAATGCAAAATTAATATCAGGTTCATGTTTGCCAACGCACAATTTTAATCGTTAATATCTTTAATTATTTATCTTTGAAAATTATAAAAATTATATATTTTAAAAATATTCATCGGGATAAATCAAACAACATCTTACATGCTAATATTTACATTTATATATTAATAGAAAAATACCGTCAAAATAGAAAAATACGGTCAAAATAAATTATATGAATAGTGCAAATTAGTCAACTGTAACATTTATTTTAGAACGGAAGAAGTATCTAAATTTAATATCTACCAGTACACTGACAAGACAGCATTGCTGTATTTATTGAGGGGTTTATCTTATATGGTGAAATGAATGGATATCTGTAGTCATCAATAATTGAAAGGACACTGGCGTGATCCACTGATCCTCGTGTCCTATATATATATATTTTTTTGGTCTTGTTAACTAGTGTCCTCAATGCACTAGATAAGATTACTAAAAAAAGTAATATTTATATTGGAAATCGTGTTTTATTAATTTAGAAAAGTTGAATGCACAAGTTTCAAAAGTTTATTTACCACTTTTGCTTCCTTAACCATTGCCCTAAGGGCAATGTTTATCATTATCCTATTTTTTTTATTAAAAATCAACGATCTTCATTCATTCAAACTTATAAAATATATTTTGTCAAAATAAAAAATTTATAAAATACATCAATCGAAATTATAATATATTCAAATTTTCTAAAAATCAAAAACGATGAATCGACGAATAAGTTCACCGCATCCAAATTAATAGTATAAAACGGTCAAATAATAAAACCTACAATTGATATGATAAAATACAAATGTCAAAAATAGTCATGCTTCTTCGTGTCCTATATTTTTATTTTTTTTTGAAACCAACAAACTTAACACATTTCATTATTAATCAAAGTACTAATACAAGGAGGTATAAAATCAAAAAATCGGTGACAAGACCAAGAAATGGCTGCCCTTGCTAAGGTATGAGCCGCCATGTTCACTTGTCTCCTATATTTATATTCAAGAAAAATGTTTTGTATACACTTTTGTAATTGATGTTATAAGTTGGTACAATCCTTTTCTTGATTTTTTATGGGTCTTATGTCCAATTTGAGAAAAGGCCCTATTGCACAATACAACATAATTTTTTTATAAACGATCAATGAAACATTAACCTTGAGATGGCTTAACACCAAGTGCAGCATGATTTTAAAATCTAGGGTACATGGGTTAATATACCTGTAAAATACGTGAGTTTTGTAAGATTCCCCTGCAGAAAAAGATTGAGAATCCTCTTGGAATGTTAAATTTTTTGTAATACCCTTGAACTCAGTCAACCATATAATATACCTGCCGCAAAGCAGAACATCCGCAAAAAAAAACCGTCGCAAAATATAATTTTTAGCGAGGTTTTAAACCGCCGCAAAAAAAATCGCCACAAAATATAATTTTTGCGAGAGTTTTAAACCGTCGCAAAACTGAATCATAGGGTATTGTAAAAAATCGAATATTACAGGAGAGATTCTCAATTCTTTTTTTTACATAAGGTTATTGCAAAACTCGCACATTTTACGTGGAGTATTAATCCATTAGCCCTAAAATCTAACATATTACATCTCAAATAGTTATACTCAATCATTTATTTTTTAGCAGGTCAAATACACTTTTAAATTTTAACTAAAAAATAAGCTTATTTCAGGATTGGGGAAAAATGGCCACCAAGATTGTTCTAATGGTAAGGGATTAAGGTAGCATGTATAAAATTATATCCGTAAGACTAAGGTTTTTTGGCCTTCATGTGATGGAAATAAACTTCGTGAGTGATTATTTCCTTCGAACATTGGGAGACCGTCATTGGAAGTAAAATTGCTCGGGGGTGCTGTTAGTCTAGATAAATGTTTTATTGAAGGGGTGGCATGAAAAGAGCTGTCAGGGCTGTTGAATTGATGAATCTTCTTCCTAAGTTAAGAGACCCACAAAGTGAGCTTCTTTTACTTCGATCATGCCTTGGTATCTCCAAACTTTTTTTCGGCCTAAGGACGTGCCAACCAAATCACATGGAAAATGCATCTATTTTATTTGATAAAAGGTTGCGTGGTGCGGTTGAAGATATTGTGGTTGGTGGAGGCCCTTTCTTTGGGGACCTTCAATGGAGGATAGCTTCCTTACCTATTAAGGTTGGGGGGGTTAGGGTTGTACTCAACAGTAGAGGCAGCCTCATATGTTTTTCTAGCTTCCAGAGCTCAGTCTTGGGTGTTGCAAGATCATATATTGAGGAGTAGTGGAGTGTGTGGTATGGATTTAGATTTTGACCAAGCTTTGGATGGTTGTCGTGATATGATCCCAACTTTTGACTTTAGTAGTTTTACTAGCAAGGACACTGTCCCTTCTCAAGCCCAACATGTTCCAGGCTTCAAATACAAACATGACCTTGTCCGGGATGTCCTGTTTGATGTTTTTAAGCGCGCATGAGTGTCTGTGAAGAAAGAAGCGCCTGTTAAGTTCTTGCCTGACCCACTAGAGGGGAGATCTACACTGAGGCCGGCTGATGTTTTGGTGTACGGATGGGTAGGAGGGAAGCATGCATGTGTGGACCTGACTGGAGTTTCTCCATTGGTTGGATTGACACCGGAGAATTTTACTGTAAGACAGGCAGCCCTTAAAGCTACTTCAAGTAAAGTGCTCAAACATGAGAGGGCGTGTTCTGACAATCAACATGTGTTCATACCTTTTGCTTTTGACACTTTTGGATTCCTAGCACCACATGTTGTGGATATTTTGAAAAGAGTTCAAAAAATCATGCATAGCAATATAGTGTCGCCAAGGTCTCAAAATGTAGTTTTTAAAAGGATTGGTTTTGCCATCCAAAAAGGGGTAGCGGCGTAGCTTGTTGCCCGTTTACCTTCCATTCAAGTGTAATTATCTTACATATATATATATATATATATATATATATATATTCAAATTTTAAAAAAAATCTCATTTATTAAAAAAAAAGAAGTGAGAGAAACTGAAAAAGTGACGAATAAAAATAATTTGAAGGATCATGCTAACCAATGCACCTGGTGCACTATTTAAGTATACTATTTAAAGAAATTATGTATTCAAAAAGTTAAACAACACAATTTTTAATACGTCGATTTTATATATCTTTTAAAAAATTATATATAAACTTACTATTTAAAGGGCTTAATAATGAATGCACCAGATGCACTCTTTAGCATTTTCTTAATTTGAAAACGCGGAAGTCACAATCTAGTGACACATTTTTTAATCAAAATTAGTAATTTCTTTTCACATGCATGTTTTATATTGCAAATGTATTTGTATTACATGTTGGGTTATTTTAATATATTATTATGTGGCTAAATATCTTTACTAACTATATTAGTTATTTATTAATTAAGAGAATTGATTGATTAGTGATCAAATTGAATAAAAGACTAATTATATTTCTATTTTAATAATTAATTAGTTGTTAATTAATAGATATATGGATTCAATATGAATGAATGTTAAGACGATCCATTTTGGAATAATGAGAATTCTAATAAGTCATAACAAAGTCCCTTAGGCTTGGTTTTTTGTGTATGGAAATGGAATAAATTAATAATTAGAATAAAAAAAAATTAGATTAAACAAATGAAATTGTTATGTTTAATCATTTAGTTTTTAAACTTAAATATAAGCTTATTACTGAATTGGGAAAAATGGCCACCAAAATTGGACTAGTGGTGAAGCCATCTCAAGGTCAATGTAAAATAATTATTTTTTTCAGAAAATGTAGAAATTTTTTTGTAGAAATTCTAAAGGAAATCTAAAGTTTTTTTTCGTTTACTTATAATCACAAATTTTTATTTTCTTTCCATTGACTTCACTTTGCATATTGTATGTGATGTTCAAAAAATAGATTTTGAAAATAACTTTTCATTTTGAAGATAAAAAATAATTATTTTACTAAAATAAATTTTAGAAAAATCTGAAACAAACACAAGTAAAAAAAAAAAAAAAAGTGATTTTCTTTTAAAAAGTAGATTTTTTTGCAAAAATAAAAACTTAAACAAACAGGGCAATAATTATAGGTTCAAATCTCATTTACTAAAAAAAGAATAGGGAGAAAATGAAAAAGTGATGAATAAAAATAATTTGCAAACGCGCAAGTCACAATCTAATGACACATTTTATAACCGAAATTAGATACTTTTTGCCACATTCACAGTCTGTGTTTAGTATCATAGTAGTCGTAGATGTATCACTATTACGATAATCCACCGTGATTTTTAAAAAACTACATTTTATAACTTTTGCGCGTAATTCCGACATTTTTACTGTCATACCATTACCAATCATACATATAGTCAATAATTCGGCGCAATCGACTTCTCATTTGTTGGATTTGATCAAGCAGCATGTTTTTTGGTGGTTGAGGACTCAGTATGCAGGGACGGGAATTAACCTACATAGTTGGTGGGTGCACCCTTTATTGTGTTTGGGCATTTGATTTTTATCGCCTTGTTATTTTTTGGTTCTTAATGTAAACTTTGTCGACCTGTTCTAGTATACCTTGTACTAAGGGTTGACTTCTTTTTGGTATATATATATATATATATCATTTTGACTTGTTAAAAAAAATCATACGTATAGTCATGTTTAAAGAACATTAGCATGTATAGCAATGACGAAGTGAAAATAATACTAAGGGCAACATGAATTAATACCAACAGTGAAACAAATATTTTTATTTTGCAAAACTTAAGAATCAAATTCACTACTACATCTTGAACTCATTTATAAACCCAACAACCAAGTGATTTCTATCCTTACATTGAATTTGCAAATTTATTTATATTTAACATTTCACACATGATACATTGTAGTGTCAAAAGAAAAATAATACATTGTAGTGTAAAAAAAATAATTATTTCATACATTGCAACTTGACTCTTTTTTTTTGTTGACGCAACTTGACTCTCTTATACATGATACTTACGTGTTTTTATTGTTATTTACGATTTAAATAAACATTACTTTTTGAATTTTGTAGCCTTTGTTTTTATTAGAGTTTCATTTTAATATTTGAGCTTGACCTCCAAATTATATATTTGAGTCGAACTTGATACCAACTTCATGTCTGGTCCAGACGAGCTACACATGGATCTTAGAATGATAGTTTGTTGGGCTGAATTGTCAAGGAGAGGTTTATTAGATTAAGAAAATGGAGACTATAAAAGAGACACTTAAAAATTGAAGAAGGGGTCTAGAACATAAACAATGTGTGTTGTAATTTAGTAGCTTTATTATTTCCAAAGTGCTCTCACGCTAGAGAACAGCTCACTAACTTTGTAATTATGTGAACAAATACTAAGGGCTAATTGGTCGCACGAATACTATGATCATGAATCATGATTTTATCCAATTGTCATGATATGTAATACTACATCGTAGGCAAATTCTAATGTAAAAGACTTTGATAGATCTAGTACACAAGTCAATGACAATATTATAATAAATACGAATTTTACAAAGATATCACTAAATTAAGTTTATATTATATTGATCATTCATAATAATTTTAAAGAAATTAAAAATTATTTGACATAATATTGAGACACATTAAAATTAATGATTTATGAATTTTTGTAGAGGCTGTTTTTATTGAATTTTATTGATATGTTATTGATCGGTCTTATATATGAGTATGAAGAACGAAAGATAGCGATCGGTCTCCGTAAGTGGCAAGAGTTGAGAGACATGTGAATTAGATAGGGAAGATCCAAAGATCAATTTATGACACGGACAATTTATCTTTCTAATGTAAAGAAATATATATATAAAAAATCGTGGCGAAAAAAAATTAAATTAGAGACCAACTTGAATAACTTGAAAGGCAAAATATGTAAAACAAACACTTTTGACCCTTACGTTTGGCAAAAACCAAACAGCAAATATGGCCAAAAAGTCATTTTTATTCCATTAATCACTTATTCATGCCCATACATACAAACAAAACAGAGCCTAAGCGTCTCTGTTTCATCACATATGCATGGTTACATTGCATAGTTAATCCTCACATTGTGGATAGCAGAAGTTAGTGATATCAGTACAACGACACTGAGGAGGAATAGACCTTGTACAGAGACAACTTTTGCAATCAGAGTGACATTTGTTTCCAATATCAGAACAATGACACAGAGGTGGGAATGACCTTGTGCAAGGGCAGGCATTACAGCAAGCTGAGGTTGTTGATTTCTCATCCGCTTCGCCATTGGAGACCATTTGAGCTATGAAGGATGTTTGATCGAAACGAGCATCGACATGAGTTGCAGTGAAACCTAAGAGAAAAAGCAACAAAGCTAACTTCATCATCATTGTTGTGTTCTTGTGAAGAAACATTGAACCACATGAGTGTATTTATAGAGGGGTTGTATAGTATAGTATTGTATTATATTATATTATATCACAAAAACAATTAACAATTGAGAGTACTATACAATATCATGATCCTCGTGTCCTATAATTTCTTGTCTAATCTGTCTCCTGCATGTAATATAATGGGAAATGGGAATGCACACTTCAATGCAAAATTAATATCTAAATTTACTATCTACAGTACACTCACAAGACACATGTTAGTTTTGAATTCAGATTTAGTGTAGTCGGAAAGAGGTTACTGCACTTTATTCGGTCATATTTAGATTTTTTGATTAAAATTAGACGATTTAAATTTTTTATTACTTCCGTTTCTTTTTACTTGTCATTTTAGAAAGAAAAAAAAAAGACCAAAATAGGAGAGTGTTTTTTTGCACATAAATTTCCTATCATTCCCTTTTTTAAATATATATCATATTTTTAATCCACCAATAAATTCATACTTTTAAATATATTATCTGATTGACCTTTTTCGCGTCGGTGTTTATTGTTTGGAGGCGGACTGCGAGCTAAGACTTATCTGCCTAAGTTTTCATTCTACCGTGTTCCCATCAATTTTTGACTTGCACAACTGTTATTTGGATTCTGATGAGCTGATTACTTTTGATTTGAGATCGGGAGTTAGAGTCTAGTAACATCTTTATGGTTAGGGTTGATGGTCTTCTTTGGTGGTCTGGAGGCTGGCACTACTAGAAAAGTCTCATTTAGTGACCGAATTTTAAAATAATGACTTTAATAGAAGAAGTTCAAATAATGTATAAAGAAATCAATAACACAATGACCGAGATAAATAAAAATATTATTTTATTGATAGAAAGTACTAATAAAATAGCAGATTATACATTTAATAGAATTAGGAATGGACAAGTAGAAATTAGTAATATAAAAGAAACATTAAATAATATAAATATAGAAAATGAAGATGAATATATTCTAAAAATTAGAAAAATTCTTCAGCAATTAGAAAGCCTATTAGAAAATGAAGAAAGAAATAGGAATATAACAATAAAGGATTTAGAAGTATTATTAAATAAACCAGAAGAAATTAAACAATTAAATAAAATTGTTAAGAAAGAGATTTTAGAACCTTTAACTCCATCTATGTTAATTGAACCAATGTCATCATGGAGGGGATAAAATCTGAATATATGGAAGCATTAAGAAAATCTAATGACATTGAGGAAATTAGGCAATTAATGGAACAATTACAAATAATTGAAGAAGAAAATAAACAAATTAAAAGAGTAAATAAAATAGAAACTAAAGAAGAGAATGAGGAAGTAATTTTAAATTATAGCTCTTCAGAAGTAGGATCGGAATTCGGAGAAGAATCCGATTTTGATGAAATATTTATGGAAAAAGGAGAGTCAAGTAATTCTAAACCAAAAAGAAAACGAGAAGAAGGTTGGAATCCTCATAGTTCGTGGGAAAAATATGAGGATGAAACCATGAATCGTAAATGTTATGCTAAGAGTAATGGAAAATGGACTAAGGTCTCAGATGAATTTAAACCTTATTATGAAGAAAGTAAGTCTAGGAAATTACTTAACTTAGATTGTGTAAGAAATCCGGAAGAAATATTAGAAAGATGGTCAAATGATATGATTATGCTAATCGCGAATGATGAAAGATTTTCAAAAATTAATCTAATGGATATTAAGAATTTAATAGCATATAGAACAACTGGAAATGTACTTAAATACTTAACTAGTATTGAAGATGAAACTTGGCATCAATATGCTAGTATGGTACAAAATAATCAACAATTTACTAAATTAATAATGGAATTGATATATAAGGAATTTATAGGATTTAACATAATTGAACATAAAAATGAAGTAAATAAAAGACTACGAGAGAAGGCTCGTGACCATTTAAATAATATGCAAATATGTAATATGTGTGAGATAGATAGTTTTATTTGTGAATACAAAAAATACTACTATCAATTAGATAGAAAAGGGCAAGAAGTATATAAAGACATATTTATATCTAAATTACCATATCCCCTTAATGCTAGTATTAGAGACCTATGGAAAGATAGAACTAGTGAAATGGGAGATACACTGGCAGGAATTATACAAATCTTATATGATGAATTAAGAAAACAATGTCTTAATAGGGAAAAACTTAAACAACTAAATAGGGGTAGAACAGCACTTTGTTGTGATTTACCTGAATTAGAAAGACCTGGTAATTATGGCTGCAATAAGCGCATTAAGAAGAATTACAGAAGAAAACATAGATTAAAGAAAACTTACCCAAAAAAAAAAGTCTATAAAAATACTAGAAGAAAGTTTTTTAGAAAGAAAAGGCAAACACCTAGGAAATATTGCCCCAAAGGTAAAAAGAAATGTGTATGTTGGATATGTAATGTAGAAGGACATTATGCGAATGAATGTCCAACTAAGAAAGAAAAAGATCTTAAAGAAAAATCAAAATTAATAAAGAAAGTATATCAAATATATAACTTAGAACCTTTAGAAGATGAACTTAGTGATACTGATTGTAGTGTATATGAGTACATAGAAGACGAATCATCAGATGAATTATCTTCAGAAGAAACAGAATCTGAATAGTACATATATTAAAATTGTAGTTGAGAAAGAAAATAAGGAAACTGAAGCCTATATAGATACTGGAGCAAGTATTTGTATAGCTACAAAAGCATTGTTTAGTAAATGGGAAAGATTGGATAAACCATTAAAGATACAAATAGCGGATGGATCAATACATCCACTAAATTGGGTAGCTACAAGAATTACCTTAAGGATCCAAAACAAGTTATTTATGGTACCAACAGTATATCAACAAGAAACAGGATTAGATATGATAATAGGAAATAATTTTCTAAGATTATATGCACCATTTTGTCAATATCTAGAATATATTTCTATTAAAGCCCCATATATTAGAGGAAAACAAACAAAGGAAATCATAGATATTCCTATTATTCATTCCTCAGATACAATTTATTCTAAAAAGCAATCAGAGCTCCTCAAGCTAAAACGTGGTGAGATTGTAGAACTAGTTTGTAGAAAAATTAGACATGTTTTAATAAATTTAGAACCAGGAAGAAAAATCCCAGCTCATATTGAGGAATTACTAGATAAAGTATGTAGTGAAGACCCACTAGATCCAAAAATTAATAATAAAAATATGGAATTAGTTGAACTAAAATTAAAAGATCCCACAAAAGAAATTAAGTGTAAACCTATGATATATACAAAGCAAGATAGAGATGAATTTGCAGAAGATATTAAACAAATGTGCGAAAAAGGATTAATAAGGCCATCAAAGAGTAAACACTCTGCACCAGCCTTTTATGTTGAAAATCATAATGAAATAAAGAGAGGAAAAAGAAGAATGGTAATTAATTATAAGCAAATAAATGATGCAATGGAAGGAGATGCTTATTTTCTTCCAAGAAAGGATTTAATTATTGAAAGAGTAAGAAATATGCATTGGTTTAGTACATTTGATTGCAAATCAGGTTTCTATCAAATTAGATTAACTGAAGAATCTAAGGCGCTAACTGCCTTTAGTTGTCCTCAAGGTCAGTATGAATGGAATGTACTACCAATGGGTATGAAACAATCACCAGGTATTTTTCAAAGAAGAATGGATACTATTCTTAAAGATTTTAAGGACTTTTGTCTTATTTATATCGATGATATACTAGTCTTCTCTAATAAAGATCTAGACGATCACTTTAAGAAGGTAGAATTAGTTTTGACTAAGTGCCTTGATTATGGAGTAGTATTAAGTAAGAAGAAGGCTGTTATAGCTCAAAATAAAATTAATTATTTAGGATTAGAGATTGAGAAAGGAAAAATAATTATGCAAAAACATGTACTAGAAAAACTCCAAAATTTTCCATCTAAATTAAAAGATAAAAAGGAGTTACAAAGATTTTTGGGATTACTAACATATATATCAAATGAAGGTTTTATAAGAAATCTTGCAGGTGAAAGAAAATTACTTCAGCAAAAGCTGAAAAAGGATTCTATTTGGTCATGGACAGAAGAGGATGAAGCACTTATTACAAAATTAAAAATTTTATGTCAAGATCTTCCAGAATTATATCATCCAGCGGATGATGATTTAATTATTATTGAGACCGATGCATCTAATGAATGTTGGGGAGGTGTTATGAAAGCAAAACCTCCAGGACAAAAGAAAGAATTATTATGTAGATATATGTCAGGAACTTTTTCCAATAGCGAAATTAATTATCCAACCCATGAGAAAGAAACGTTAGCGTTAATCCGAATGTTAGAAAAACACCGGATATATGTATTAGATAAAGAATTTATTGTTAGAACTGACTCTACTTATGTTGCAGGTTTTAAAAATATAAATCACAAGGGAACATATAAGCAAGGTAGACTAATCAGATGGTAAATGAAATTAGCAGAATATAATTACTCAATCTCCCATATAAAAGGAGAAAAGAACGTGCTTGCTGATATACTATCCAGAGAATGGAACGAAATACACAAGAAATGATTAAAAAGCAAATAGAAATCAAAGAAGCACTTAAATCTCTTAAACAACAAGAGATAGAATTAATTGATAAGGAAATAGAAATACTAAAATCTCAAATCAAAGCAAAGAATCCCATTGAAGAAATTAAGATTGAAGAGCCTAAGAAATGGTATGTCATCTTCAATGGACCATTTCCAGGACTATATAATGACTGGCACAAAGCAGCACCACATTGTAAAAAAATATCGGAAATTATCCACAAATCATATACCACCAAAGAAGAAGCTGAGAATGCTTTAACTGAATATAATCTTGAAAAATCCAAGAAAGAAATATATCTTGGACCAGGAACTTTCTCTGATACAACTAAAAGTACTCCATCTGAAAGAAATACTATGAAGGTCTTAGGGAGAATACCCTCTTCCATAGACAATCTACCAATTAATTCTTTAGAGAAATGAATTTGTAACTCATGAAACTCATGTTCTCTTCTTGAAATAATTATTTAGAGAAAGTTCTTGGTCCAAGATATATTTCTTTCTTGGATTTTTCAAGATTATATTCAGTTAAAGCATTCTCAGCTTCTTCTTTGGTGGTATATGATTTGTGGATAATTCCCGATATTTTTTGACAATGTGGCGCTGCTTTGTGCCAGTCATTATATAGTCCTGGAAATGGTCCATTGAAGATGACATACCATTTCTTAGGCTCTTCAATCTTAATTTCTTCAATGGGATTCTTTGCTTTGATTTGAGATTTTAGTATTTCTATTTCCTTATCAATTAATTCTATCTCTTGTTGTTTAAGAGATTTAAGTGCTTCTTTGATTTCTATTTGCTTTTTAATCATTTCTTGTGTATTTCGTTCCATTCTCTGGATAGTATATCAGCAAGTACGTTCTTTTCTCCTTTTATATGGGAGATTGAGTAATTATATTCTGCTAATTTCATTTGCCATCTGATTAGTCTGCCTTGCTTATATGTTCCCTTGTGTTTTATATTTTTAAAACCTGCAACATAAGTAGAGTCAGTTCTAACAATAAATTCTTTATCTAATACATATATCCGGTGTTTTTCTAACATTCGGATTAACGCTAACGTTTCTTTTTCATGGGTTGGATAATTAATTTCGCTATTGGAAAAAGTTCCTGACATATATCTACATAATAATTCTTTCTTTTGTCCTGGAGGTTTTGCTTTCATAACACCTCCCCAACATTCATTAGATGCATCGGTCTCAATAATAATTAAATCATCATCCGCTGGATGATATAATTCTTGAAGATCTTGACATAAAATTTTTAATTTTGTAATAAGTGCTTCATCCTCTTCTGTCCATGACCAAATAGAATCCTTTTTCAGCTTTTGCTGAAGTAATTTTCTTTCACCCGCAAGATTTCTTATAAAACCTTCATTTGATATATATGTTAGTAATCCCAAAAATCTTTGTAACTCCTTTTTATCTTTTAATTTAGATGGAAAATTTTGGAGTTTTTCTAGTACATGTTTTTGCATAATTATTTTTCCTTTCTCAATCTCTAATCCTAAATAATTAATTTTATTTTGAGCTATAACAGCCTTCTTCTTACTTAATACTACTCCATAATCAAGGCACTTAGTCAAAACTAATTCTACCTTCTTAAAGTGGTCATCTAGATCTTTATTAGAGAAGACTAGTATATCATCGATATAAATAAGACAAAAGTCCTTAAAATCTTTAAGAATAGTATCCATTCTTCTTTGAAAAATACCTGGTGATTGTTTCATACCCATTGGTAGTACATTCCATTCATACTGACCTTGAGGACAACTAAAGGCAGTTAGCGCCTTAGATTCTTCAGTTAATCTAATTTGATAGAAACCTGATTTGCAATCAAATGTACTAAACCAATGCATATTTCTTACTCTTTCAATAATTAAATCCTTTCTTGGAAGAAAATAAGCATCTCCTTCCATTGCATCATTTATTTGCTTATAATTAATTACCATTCTTCTTTTTCCTCTCTTTATTTCATTATGATTTTCAACATAAAAGGCTGGTACAGAGTGTTTACTCTTTGATGGCCTTATTAATCCTTTTTCGCACATTTGTTTAATATCTTCTGCAAATTCATCTCTATCTTGCTTTGTATATATCATAGGTTTACACTTAATTTCTTTTGTGGGATCTTTTAATTTTAGTTCAACTAATTCCATATTTTTATTATTAATTTTTGTATCTAGTGGGTCTTCACTACATACTTTATCTAGTAATTCCTCAATATGAGCTGGGATTTTTCTTCTTGGTTCTAAATTTATTAAAACATGTCTAATTTTTCTACAAACTAGTTCTACAATCTCACCACGTTTTAGCTTGAGGAGCTCTGATTGCTTTTTAGAATAAATTGTATCTGAGGAATGAATAATAGGAATATCTATGATTTCCTTTGTTTGTTTTCCTCTAATATATGGGGCTTTAATAGAAATATATTCTAGATATTGACAAAATGGTGCATATAATCTTAGAAAATTATTTCCTATTATCATATCTAATCCTGTTTCTTGTTGATATACTGTTGGTACCATAAATAACTTGTTTTGGATCCTTAAGGTAATTCTTGTAGCTACCCAATTTAGTGGATGTATTGATCCATCCGCTATTTGTATCTTTAATGGTTTATCCAATCTTTCCCATTTACTAAACAATGCTTTTGTAGCTATACAAATACTTGCTCCAGTATCTATATAGGCTTCAGTTTCCTTATTTTCTTTCTCAACTACAATTTTAATATATGTACTATTCAGATTCTGTTTCTTCTGAAGATAATTCATCTGATGATTCGTCTTCTATGTACTCATATACACTACAATCAGTATCACTAAGTTCATCTTCTAAAGGTTCTAAGTTATATATTTGATATACTTTCTTTATTAATTTTAATTTTTCTTTAAGATCTTTTTCTTTCTTAGTTGGACATTCATTCGCATAATGTCCTTCTACATTACATATCCAACATACACATTTCTTTTTACCTTTGGGGCAATATTTCCTAGGTGTTTGCCTTTTCTTTCTAAAAAACTTTCTTCTAGTATTTTTATAGACTTTTTTTTTTGGGTAAGTTTTCTTTAATCTATGTTTTCTTCTGTAATTCTTCTTAATGCGCTTATTGCAGCCATAATTATCAGGTCTTTTTAATTCAGGTAAATCACAACAAAGTGTTGTTCTACCCCTATTTAGTTGTTTAAGTTTTTCCCTATTAAGACATTGTTTTCTTAATCTATCTATACTATATACAATTAGCAATAGAATTATAATGATCATATTAAATGCAAATGCATTCTAATGCCTTCTCTTATGAAAATTGCCACGTGGCACGTTATCACTAACCCACTTCTTTTTTTATTTTTTTGGCACAGCTGAACTATTACTAATTTTTTTGTATCCTGTTATAATGATCATTTTATGGCACGGCAATATTAATTTACACATTCAAATTATAACCATTAATTTATATAATATTTATTTAATTGTGTAAACAAAATTTACTTAAATTACTTGATTAATTTAAATAAATTAATAATTTATTTATTTATAAATATACATAATACTAAATATAAATTAAACATTAATTTATAATTTTAATTTGTATAATATTTATTTTAGTACTTTATAATGCACATAATATATAATTATTTTGTGTTTATATTCCTATTTAATTATTTTAAATATTATTTTAATCAATTATTTCAAAAAAATAAACGATTTTAAATTCGAAATCAAATTTTTTATATATAATTTCAAATATATTTATTTTACTTTTTAATTTTATTTTATATATCAATTAAAATAAATAAACGATTTTAAATTCACAAAATCTATTATTTTTATGTATAATTTCGTCATTGAATTATTTTAAAGAAAATAATTTTTTATTCTATTTATTCATTCCATACTCCAATCAAGTAACTAAGGTACAAATTTTTAATGCTCTTACTCACATTTTAATTATTTTTTTTTTGACAACTACTCACATTTGAATTTGAATTATTATGAATATAATAAAGCCAAAACGTAACATACTGTGTAATTATATCAAATTTACGACGTAATTGATATTAAAAATATTCAATTGATTATCAATCCTTTATTTGGTACAAAATGGATTATCTTTCCTAATCAATATATTGGTCAATGAGTTGTAAATAGAATTATTATTAAATTGCTATTATAAATATTTATTGAAATTGATTACCCCTAATTTATTGTCATTGTCATTTGTAACAAATCAGTTTCAGTATTTTAACATTTACATATTACTTATACTTATCACATATTCTCCACAGTCCATACTATATAAAGGCATACCCTACTTTTTTTTATTCCCTTTTTTATTTATTTATTTTTGATAGTGTAAATTTTTTCGTCTTTATTCTTTATTTTTTAATTTTTTAATTATTAATATTTGAAATTTGAAATATATGATAGAATATTATTTTAATATTTCATTTTATATTATAATTTTAGGTGATCATATCCATGTAATGGTTCGGATCGAAGACTGTAATTTACAAATTTGAAGAAAATAACTAAAGATGGTAATGATACTTTGTATCTAATTTTTGTGCTGCCTTGCATTTTAATTTGCTACTTTTATTATTTTTTTAGCAAATATTTGTCTCTCTGATTGAAATACGTGATAGTCATTTTATATTCTAAATAAAGTATTATATAAATTATATAAATTCTTAATAATTGAGACCGATTTCTAAAACTCTCTCGATGTGACATTATGGTATAATGCCTCATGCATTCTTCATTTGCGCATAGATGAAATTATTAGAAGTATATATTCTATACAACTAATTATATTCATGAAAACTTTGAATTTTACAAATAAATCCTTAATTTTCACAAAGCAATAAAATTATTTAGTTCCAACTATATATTTATTTATTTATAAATTCAATAATTTATCATCTTTTATGAATATTCCAGTAAGTTACATTATTTCTAAGGTACAAATCAAATACTTTTTTTTCCTGGAAGTAGAAGGAAAGCTCAAGTTCATTTGTGAATGGGAACCTTATACTGTATTGGTGCTTTATTTTTAAATAATCAAAGAACCAATATCTATTCATTTAGGGGGTGTTTGTTTTGCTACAAACTAAATTTTAAAGAATACGTGATCGGCATTATTTATTCCCATTATATTTGGTACACTTTCATACAAAATTGTTCCAAGCGCTAATTTTTTTTAAACTGTCTTATCCCCCTTATTATTCCCAGCGTAAAGGATGGTAATGATTTATTCCAAGCGGTTGAGATGAGTTTGTGCTTCTAAAATCCACTTCTGCCCTAAGTACTGCAAAGCCACATCTCTATATTCATGTGCCATGCATGTTGTACAATGGTATCTTAATAATTATAACATTTCATCAAAATCGGATTCTTCTCCGAATTCCGATCCTACTTCTGAAGAGCTATAATTTAAAATTACTTCCTCATTCTCTTCTTTAGTTTCTATTTTATTTACTCTTTTAATTTGTTTATTTTCTTCTTCAATTATTTGTAATTGTTCCATTAATTGCCTAATTTCTTCAATGTCATTAGATTTTCTTAATGCTTCCATATATTCAGATTTTATCCCCTCCATGATGACATTGGTTCAATTAACATAGATGGAGTTAAAGGTTCTAAAATCTCTTTCTTAACAATTTTATTTAATTGTTTAATTTCTTCTGGTTTATTTAATAATACTTCTAAATCCTTTATTGTTATATTCCTATTTCTTTCTTCATTTTCTAATAGGCTTTCTAATTGCTGAAGAATTTTTCTAATTTTTAGAATATATTCATCTTCATTTTCTATATTTATATTATTTAATGTTTCTTTTATATTACTAATTTCTACTTGTCCATTCCTAATTCTATTAAATGTATAATCTGCTATTTTATTAGTACTTTCTATCAATAAAATAATATTTTTATTTATCTCGGTCATTGTGTTATTGATTTCTTTATACATTATTTGAACTTCTTCTATTAAAGTCATTATTTTAAAATTCGGTCACTAAATGAGACTTTTCTAGTAGTGCCAGCCTCCAGACCACCAAAGAAGACCATCAACCCTAACCATAAAGATGTTACTAGACTCTAACTCCCGATCTCAAATCAAAAGTAATCAGCTCATCAGAATCCAAATAACAGTTGTGCAAGTCAAAAATTGATGGGAACACGGTAGAATGAAAACTTAGGCAGATAAGTCTTAGCTCGCAGTCCGCGTCCAAACAGTAAACACCGACGCGAAAAAGGTCAATCAGATACAAAAAAAACCTGCAAATCTCAGCAAATTTGGAAACCATCAGAGACTCAAAAATGAGTCATGAAAATCTCAACAAACTTATACGCGGTCAGAGAATCTCGTATCGTAGAAACCAATCGCACGCGGCATCAACCCCACACCGACGGCAGTACAATATTCAACACCTCCACGTCAGGACCTCATCACCACACACCCCCGCATCACCTCTATCTCTGAATCGTTAGTGCTGCCACCGTCACATCCATCTCATAACTGTCACAAACACCACATCTTTTATCACCTCCACCGCGGATCTGTGAACACCTCCAACGCAGATCCGCCATCACCAAACAGAGAACGCAAGAAACATCAAGCAGCAACAAGAAGAGGAAAATATAACACCATTTTCAAATATGTTGTGAACCAAAAACCACACAACAACAACACCACAACAATATCACAACACCTCCACCCACTACCACCACCACGACTCAACACCAATAACCCACCACCACGCCATCACCTCCGACCACCACCACCACCACCACGTCAACGAATCTCACCACCGCAACACCAAAAAACAACCCAATACCTCCAGATCTGCCACAACAGTGTCTCCATCCGCAATGACCACTCCAACAAAACCCACCACCGCAACTTCAGGACCTCAAAGAACCACTGGAACCACCACACCCGTTGAAAAACAGCGCCACCGGCGCTACCACTCCGTCGGACTCCAAAGAAGAAGAGCCGAACACAAACACGAAGAAGAAACATGACTTTATTGTTATTTACAATTTAAATAAATATGACTTTTTAAATTTTGTAGGCTTTGTTTTTATTAGTGTTCCATTTTATTATTTGAGCTTGACCTCCAAATTATTTGAGTCGAACTTGATACCAAACTTGATATCCGGTCTAGAACATTATTGTTACTTATATGGTTTTATCACAATGCTCATATAGAGACCGAAAGTCGAATTCTAGAACATTCACTAATTCATCTAAAAAAGTGAAATTTTAACTATTAAAAAACGTGACGAAAAAAATTAAATTAGAGACTAACTTAAATACCATTTTTTTTAATGAATAACTTAAATAATTTGAAAGGCAAAATTTGTAAAACAAACACTTTTGAGTTTTGACCCTACAGTTTGGCAAAATCCAAACAGCAAATATAAAAAGTCACTTTTATTCCCTTAATCACTTATTCGTGCCCATACATGCAAACAAAACAGAGCCTAAGGGACTTTGTTTCATCACATATGCATGGTTACATTACATAGTTAATCATCACATTGTGGATAGCAGAAGTTAGTGATATCAGTGCAATGACACTGTGGAGGATAAGACCTTGTACAAAGACAACTTTTGCAATCAGAGTGACATTTGTTTGCAATATCAGAACAACGACACTGAGGTGGGATTGATCTTGTGCAAAGGCAGACATTACAGCAAGCTGAGGTTGTTGATTTCACATCCGCTTCGCCATTGGAGACCATTTGAGCTATGAAGGATGTTTGATCGAAACGAGCATCGACATGAGTTGCAGTGAAACCTAAGAGAAAAAGCAACAAAGCTAACTTCATCATCATTGTTGTGTTCTTGTTCATCAACAACTCCATTAATTTGTATCTTATTTGACTTGTGAAGAATCATTGAACCACATGAGTCTATTTATGGAGGGGTTGTATTGTTGTATATTATATCACAAAAACAATTAACAATTGAGAGTACACAATAGCGTGATCCTCGTGTCCTATATTTAATTTCTTGTATAATCTCAGTCTCCTGCAATGGAAAATGGGAATGCATATTTCAATGCAAGACACATGTTAGTCTTGAGACTTGAATTCAGATTTAGGCCCTTGGTTCGCGGTTATTGCACGGAGGGGGTGAAATTTAAAAAAAATTATGTTTGGTTCGATGCGTTTGATCTGTTAAAAAATAAGGTAATAGACAGGATAAGTCCAATTGTACTGCGTTTGATTGTGAAACTATTTCAGGGACTGGACAAATCAGGTGACAAGGGACAGCACAAAAACAGAAATTTTTGTCCTCTACTAAACTACAGCACAACTTTTTGTCCACAGTACAAGTGGCTAAAATATCAAAATACATTTTTTTTCCACCAAACATCGTATTAAACAAAGAATTATTCAATATCATAAAAGTTTGTGTTGTGCTGTTTTATCTTGTGCTGTGCTGTTTTATCTTATGTTGTGTTGTCTAGTACTTGGTGTTTAACAGATCAAACGCACCCTTAATGAGAGAAGGGGAGGTGAAAAGAGAAGTAATTTACTTTTTTATCTTTAATCTTATTGTTAGAAATAATATAAAACCGTTGATGTGGCCTTTCCTAACAGCTTAAGCTTTTGGGATAATCGGTCATCTGACATGGTATCAAAGCCTCTATGACTAAAAGGTCTAGAGTTCGATTCCTGCTCCCCACACTTTCTAATTAAAAGTGGAATATTAAGCATATGATAGGTGGGCCTATGCATTATCCACGCTTCAAGCCCAATGGACTCTTGCGTGAGGGGCGTGTTAGAAATAATATAAAACCGTTGATGTTTTGCGTGAGGGGCGTGTTAGAAATAATATAAAACCGTTGATGTGGCCTTTCCTAACAGCTTAAGCTTTTGGGATAATTGGTCATCTGACACTTATAAACTCAAAATAAGAATTAAACTATAATAAATATATTATGTCAAAAAAATTTAAAAAGATATATAACCAAAATTTCACTTATAGCTCTAGACTCTATAGTTGATGATTCTTGTTGGTCGGCAGTGATCATATTTATTTGTGGTTATGATTATGAGTGTGTTCACTAATATTCTGAAATTTGAGTTTTTTTTTGGGTATGAATTTAGTTTCTAAGGTTAATTTTAACTTGTTTTATTTTATTTTTATAAAACAATGTTGCCTAAATGGGAGAGTGTTTGAGATTTTATTTTTTGTTTTGATTTTCTTTTTGTCAAGTAGTTTACTTGTTAGAATTTTACAATTTAAAAGTGAATAAGTTGGTGTACCAAAATTCAAATTTCGTTCGTGCATATTATATTTACAAATACTTTGCTTTGACAGTTTTTTTTATCAATTAATCTAGTGGTTAGAAATTCCACATTTAAGTGAATAAGTGAGGTGTCTAAAGTTCGAACTCTAACTCATGTATTTAAAATACAATGTTTTTACCAACTTAACTATGTTCACGGGAACACTTGTTTTGGTCTATATTGATTTATTAAATATTACTAGGTTGAGTACGATATATATATTGACTAGTTGACAGCTCCGTTTTCGATATTTCATGGGACTTAAGCCAAGTTTGAAAATATCACAATTTTTTATGAACGATGATGAATGAAATATAAATTAATTATGACAACTAACATCTTCCCTCAAGTGATCAATGTTTTGAAATCACAAATGATTGCTTGTAATACGCGATTTTACAATTGATAGGAGAGATATAATCTAGCTAAATAGGCAAAAGAGAATAAAAAAAAAATGAGATCTTAACATCGAAATTCAATAAAAATTTATTTAAGTTTGAAAAAAGTTTGTTGTTAAAATTTTTAAAGAAATTAAAATCATGATAATAATGTTTATAGAAAATTATTTAAGTTTGAAGCGCTTTTTCCTAACAACTTGTGGGTAGATTGGAAAATTTTGAATCTTCCTGGCGGTTGTGGCATAACTACAAATATAAATGTAGAGTTGCAACCGATCTTACATGGCTTCCAGATGACTTGGAATAATGGTTTTCGACATGTTGAGTGTGAATCGGATTGTCAATCAGTTTTGAATATTTTATTCAGGATGGAGTTCATATAACTCACCTTTACGCACCTGTGATTGATCTCATCAAGAGGTTCAGTGATTATCCTTGGCTCTTGTCTTTCCATCATTCCTTGAGGGAAGGTAATAGTTGTGCTGACTGGTTAGCTAAACATGGAGCAGGATTGAAGGGGGACAAAGTCTATTTGAGGCAGTGCCCAACTCCTCGTTCTACCTATCTTCTTGGTGATTCAATGGGATATCCTTCCCCCGAACTTAATTTTGTTGTTTTTGTTGTTTTTCTTTCTATTACATCAAAAAACCACAAATTAAAATATAAAAAAAAGTAGAAATACAATCAATCGCGGGATTCAATAATTGAAGAGAACAAATACAATTTTAGATTTTAATACAAGACAAAAAGAGATTATGTAGTTTAGATTTGCTTTTTTTTTTTACTTCTCAATTTTGTGTTTTGGCTAATGAAATTATATGTGAAAATGAAAGTGTTGAGGTGTGAAAAAATAATTATGTTAAGTTAGTAAAGAAAATATGAATTGACTCAAATCTAATAAATATTTGGTTCTTTTTTATATTTTTCAGTATACATACTCTATAAAAAAAACAAGTATCGCTACATACACTTCTAATATAAAAAAGTTTGGATCCTCTTACAAGTAAGGGCCGTCGGCGGTCGCATTCCGGACATATGCCAAGAGCCGGCCCTTAGTTGATCAATAAATATTGAACATCTCCCGATGAGCTTGTTTGAATAATGTAGTCTACAATTGCATACTACTCACTCCTTCCCGAAATATAAGGGGGAAAAATCATTTTTTTTTGTCCCAAAATATAAGGGAAAAAATCAATTTCAAGAATGTTTTTCCTTATTCTCATGAAATTAAATGTAAATTACATTTAATTTTTTCTGTCTCCACTTTTCTCTATAAACAACAACCAATCAAAATTGATTTTACATCTTTCCATGCACTTATTATAAGAAAAATCCCACAAAATCATATGTATAATTCTCATGTTTATGTTTTCTTAATAAGTGTGTGTGTGTTTTTTTTTTTTTCCTTATATTTCGGGACGGAGGGAGTATGATTTAGGGCTAATTGGTCACATGAATACTATGATCATGAATCATGATTTTATCCAATTGTTATGATATGCAGTAGTACTACATTATAGGCAAATTCTAATGTAAAAGACTTTGTTAGATCTTTTATGGTACACAAGTCATAATGAATACGAATTTTACAAATATATTTTTTCCTCTGATTATTATTAATACAGAAATGATATTTAGACAAATTTTGTCAACAAAAATATAACACTATTCACTTATACATATTTTTTCTTTTTTTATTAAATTAAAAGTCACACTCTCTCTCTCTCCCTCCTTACTCACCAACACCACCGTGCTCTCTCACTTCTCACCAATCCCACACTCTCTCCATCTATACTCACTACTCACGATCTCTCTTTCTCTCTCTCTCGTCTCTCGTCAATTCTGTTCAACACCAATCCACTACTCGCTCTCATCATCACCACCACCATCGATCATCTCCCCCCTCTCTTTGCAAACTTCTTTTTCGTTCAACATCACCGCTCGCTTGAAAAAGAGAAAGTAATTGATGAAGAAGAACACAATCCAAAGGAGCATCGAAGGAGTGTTAGGCGATTTATGCATTAGGTTTGATTTAATTTTCGTTTATTTCTGATTTGCTTTCTAGGGTTTGATCTCAAATCGATTGTTAATATGTTTACTGCAATGGGTTTGGACTGAGGGTTTATTTTATGGAGTATTTTACTTCTTGAAATAGATTTATGTTGATGTTTAGGTTCTTGAATTAGTTATAGATGACATGAACTTTGTGTAAAACAGTAGCTATATGCATCTTCATCAGCCTCGTCGTAGGCATCGACACAATATGGGGTCGCTACTTTGATCTAAGCGGAGTATGAAGAATGCGGCAACATCGTTCCCCTGACTGCATTGCGGTATGATTTCTATCTATTTTATCTGGTTAATCTACATTTTTGTTTAGATTTGTATCGTTCTCCATCTTTGATCAATTGGATTCACTGTTTTGCTCGATTTTGAATTTTAATATCCATAGTGGCATTTGTCTTAGAAATCTTAGGGTTTATAATAACAACAATCCTTTGTCAATTTGTGTCTTTAGTGATTTTACTGAAATATCATGTTATCTAATCTTCTTAATGTAATTCATCTTTATCTATGTTCAAAATAAGTAACTAAGCAATTTGGTTTTCCTATTAGTGTTTGGTCTTGTTATCTTGATTTGTGTAACTAACTTGTTCATATAATCTGGTACTAAATTGATACCTTACCCTGTTAGTTAGGATTTTAGATGATAATCATTAGAAAGTTACAAGGTTCAAGTGGATTTTAAAACTCAAACATATACAAGGTTCAAGTGGACTTAATTTGTTCATATAATTCTTTGGCACCAACAATTATTCCTCAAATCAGTAAACACAATAAACTACATCATCGGCAAGTTTCATTCATGGTACCTACCTTTTAATATGTTATTCTTTGACATAGGCTGAACCAAAGGCACAAATGGTACTTGTTACATGCACAATTTCTTCAAACAACAAGAATTGAAATGGTCAAGGTTAGTGAATATGCTTTGTTATTAGGGTAGAGTACTGTATACATAATGGTGATTGCCTCACTAGAATGCTTTGGTAGTTGATGTAGTTTTATTTACATGTCATTTTTTATTATCGTGCCATGTATAGGGTCTTGGTGCTTACTCCTCTTGCTTTTCTCTGCCAGCAGTATGTCTCAGAGTTTGTGACATGTGTGTTGAACAAGTAATATTTTATCTTAGTTAAAACTTTGGATGTATAATTTTAAATACTATGTTTAAGTACAATTCAATTAAAATTATACTTTCGTTGTTGATTACTATGTTTGGATTTTTATCAATTAATTTAGTGGTTTTGAGAATGAAAAAGGAACAATTAAAAAATCAGGAGGCTGGCCGTCATGGATTACCATATTGTTCTAAATCGTGATGTACAAGTGGTCTTGAATGAATATGTTTAATATTGATTTCCTCAACTTAATTTTATGTTTCTAGACTTAGACAAAACTAAAATTGTGTTCTTAGTTTGAGTTGTGGAGTAGTTTGTGCTCTTAGTTGAGGAGTTATGATTGTTAGAATGTTATTTATATGAAAAAAATTACATGATAAAACAGGGAACAATATGTGGTTAGTTATGTATTAATAAGTGGGTAGTTAATTCAAATATTTGGTTAATTTAAAAGTTTATGTCAAAAATTGGAAAGTTGACACCATGGAAGCTCCGACGCGGCAAGCAAGTGGCGAATCGGCGAACCCGACACGGTTCCGACGCGGATACGAGTCTGGTACGATCCGTGTCAGATCCGTTTTTGAGGTGTCGCCTTCACAAATTTTTTTTTGCAACAACCCGACACGGACGAGACGCCGCTTGAGCATGGTCTGACACAGCGCTTCCCAAAATCAGACACGCTCCAACCAAAAAACAAAACAAAAAAAAAATTAAAATATTAAGAGTGTTTGTGGTTGTCTCTTTCAATAATCTTTAGAAGGAATGCAAGGGTAATATGAACAGGTAATAAAGAATTTTGATGAATAAGAGCTAGCTTTTTGGATAGGATTTCCCTTTTGAGTTTGATATTCCTTTTGCAGGTTATTTTGTTCAATGCTTTGTTCGGATGCTAAACTCGACTCACACTGATTCAAGGATATTATTGATGAGGCTATAGCTTATGGTAAGAAAATTACTATCTTTTATTGGTGCAAATTTGAATTAGACATTTGCTCTAGCCCTAGCTTTCACTATTGGAAAAGATATGCATGTTTTTGAAATGCAAGATAGATCTGCAAAGCGAAAAGAAAAATGGGTGCAATTTACTTTTATCAGGGTGATTCAGAATATTAATTAAGAGGTGAATATTTCACCTGAGTTGTTTGACGGTTCCGTTATGTTTGTTTTCCGTTTTTCCTATATTTGCAGGAGAACTAGAACTAATTAAAGGAAAAGAAAGCCTACAAGAAATGGGTAAAGAATTTTTTTGAAACCAAGCCACCAACTAGAAGTTAGTTACACTCATGATAAGTTATTATGAGAGTTAGTTAGAGAGCTTGTACTCTATATATACTAGGATCACACTTTGTAATAGTTTAGCTTGTAATAACATGACTGATCAATGAATTAAATGTTATCTCTACTCTAAGATTTCAATACGGCCAACCAAAATAGTTCATCAACTCCTCAATTATATGAACGTAACTCCCCACATCTTTAATGACAACAATTTAAATAAATTTTACTGTTTTTTCACGTGTGACAGTTTACATTTGCCACACTTTGATTGTTTAAATGTGCTAAAGTTGAAAAAAAGTTAAAGGTGAATGATTTTTTAAATTTTGGAAGATTTTACACCAGTTAACCAAATTAGTTCATCAACGTCCCATATATATGAACATGACTCCCCACATTTGTAATAAGAATAAATTAAATGAATTTTACTCTTTCTTCATCTTCTTATTCTTCTTCATCTTCTTTGCCATTCCTCTCAACACTCAGACAATATCTAATCATGCAGATCATTAATTAGCTGAAGAAACTTTGCTAATTATAATGTGATTGAAGTATATGAGTTGGTTAACACAATGTATTTATATTAAAAAAAAATCATTAAGTGAGACATAATTTGGTGGGGAGTCATGTATTCATTCATGGTGTATTGGAGACATAATTTGGTTAAATAGTTTGAACATGACTCCCCATATTTGCAAAGACACTTGACACTAGGATTCGCCCGAACCGAATTAGTCGGCCAAGTGAACTGAAGTAACTTCACTATTTATTCGTTGGAAGATTTTATATCCGTTAACCAAAGTATTTCATCAACTCCCCACTTATATGAACACGAATCCCCACATCTGTAACGACAGTAATTTAAATGAATTTTATTGTTTTTTCACGCGTGACACTTTACATTGGGTACACTTTTGATTGTTTGAAGTTGGTAAAGTTAAAACAAAGTTAAAGGTGAATGATTTTCTAAATTTTGAAAGATTTTATATTGGTTAATCAAAGTAGTTCATCAACTCCCCACTTATATGATTATGACTCCCCACATCTCTAATGACAATAGTTTAAAAGCAATCTTACTGATTTTTCACGCATGACATTGTGCATGGGACACACTTATGATTTTTAGCAAATAATAAAGTTAAAACAAAATTAAATATGAAAGATTTTCATTGTATGAAAGATTTTATACCAATTAACCAAATATATGTGACAACGCCCCAATTATATGAACGTGACTCCCCACATTTGTAATGACCATAATTTAAAAGAACTTTGTTGTTTTTTTCACGCGTGAAATTGTACATGAGACACAATTTTGATTGTTTAATGATGATAAACTTAAAACAAAGTTAAAGGTGAATGATCTTTTAAACTTTAAAAGATTTTACACTGATTAACCAAAATAGTACATCAACTCCTCCATTTACTGTACTTGACTCCCCTCACATGTAATGACAATAATTTACGGGTGTGGGGAGTCAAGTTCATATAATTGGGAAGTTGATGAACTACTTTGGTTAACTAATGTAAAATATTTCAAAGTTTAAAAAATCATTCACCTTAACATTCTATAACTTTAAAATCTTCAAACAATCAGAAATGAATCTCATGTACAGTCCCACACGTGAAAAAATTAGTATGATTCCTTTAAATTATTGTCATTACAAGTGTAGGGAGTCAAGTTCATATAATTGGGGAGTTGATAAACTACTTTGGGTAACCGGTGTAAAATCTTTCAAAATTTAAAAAACCATTAATCATTATCCCACAATAAAAAAGTACATTTATGTATTAAACTCAATACCATCAGTATACACAATAAAAAAAATCCCTTTTTATTTTACAACACTAAACTAATTCTTACACTATTGTAGTATCATATTACACCAACATAGAAATACAGATGAATAATTGGAACTATGAACTGCATGTTCTGCATCAGTGCGCCAACTTCAACCTACAGTCTGTGTTTCCTGGCCAAATTCAGGAGTGTCAATTCCCGCATTTGTAAAAAAAGGAGAAGGAGAAGACGACCACGACTTCATTTTAAGGTACTGCTGCTTCACATGAGGAAAAAAAATAGTGAAAATACAAAACCAGTTGGGATCAAAAAATCAAAATTGAAGTACAAAATCAAGGAAAAAAAATAACACAACATCAATCTAACAAAAATACAAACTATGAACAGATATACTACTAAGAATGTATTCAATTGATTGTTTGGACATTCGATACTTCCATGCAATTAGGGAGGAAAATTTGCTCAAGAAGCAAGGAAATCCATCAAATAATTGATTGTTTCCAAGGTTAGAACTTGTAGCCGTAGGTGTTTGCAATTAGCTAAAGATTTTGAGAATGTAGCATTGTTCTACTACTAAGAACTAAATATCATCTCCTACACCATATAATGTTGCTCTCTTCACAAATCCCACAACACCTTCTTTTGACATGTTCACTGAACTGGGTCCAGTGCAATCAAGGGTCTTCAATAAATAATTGATACACATGATTTAGAAACCACTCCTCCCCTTTCTTCTTTTGTATTATAATAATAATAATAATAGCGACGATTACTCTTTCACATTGCACCATAATAATATGTAGTGGTTGTACATGAGGAATGTTGAGGTACTTTTGGACAACCACGTTATAATATTGTTATGGTCCAATGTAAAAGAGGGATTGTCGCTTCCATATCATGCCATTAGGCTCCATCGTAAAGCTTTTTAACTTATTATTATGCCATAAGATTGGTACAAGTGAGGGTTCCTAATATTAACACAACACTAATAGATATACTACATTGTAACTACAATTAGAGACGCAGTTTAATTACTGCAATACAGATTAACAACAGCTGCAAGGAACTCACCGTGGAACTTTAACACCAGACTATAAAATAATAGAACCATTACTAGTATATAAGAATCCATAGCATACAAAAACTAAATAGATACCACAATCCAATTTAGTAGAACAGAAAGGAAAGCCACATACTTTTGATATTAGAATCCAAGGTCCAAGATCTTCTAGCTATTGTTAAAATACACGCTGAAACTACAACTGATTGATAATTCAGCCTCGTTATCAAATTACCTAACTAGTTTGTTGATGCTGATGCCGATGTCGAAGTTGATTCTTGTTGCGGCACATGCAAAAAGTCTTCAAGAACACTAGTCAAGGTAAATTTTTTTGGCATCGACATTAGCCATTTAAATGGTGTTGCCTCAATTCTTAACTTTTGAGCTTCAGTCAGCTTCTCATTGATTTCCAAAAATAAACTTGATTTACATTCATTTCGGACACGCACCTTCAAAAAGAAACAAGGATTTACAAAGTTACTAAAATAGCAATCATATATCACGTTTGAATCGGAGCATAGTGAAAATACAAAACCAGTTGGGGTCAAAAAATCAAAATTAAAGTACAAAAACAAGGGAAAAAAATAACACAACATCACAACAACAACAACAGGCTCATAATTCTGCAGGTTCTACAAGTAACTGCAACCAATGATGCCTGGGAGACAACCAAACCAATCACCTAGCCATAAATAATAACATAGGTTCCTGATAGCATTCGTATAAGAGACAATGATTTGATTTGTTTTAGCCTCACCTTACAGTGTGATCCCAATATTAACATACAATTTTTAATGTCAAAACTGAACACGTGGAAATCAATACATGTGTGTGGGAAAAGAGAGCGGGAGATGATCCGTGGTGGTGATCGGTTTGACGAGAGACAACAGACAAGAGACGGAGAGAGTTGCACGCGTGTTGTGAGTAGGAGGGAGACAGCTTGTTTTTTTTTTTGGCTTTTAATAAAAAAGAAATAGGAAAAAAAGGTGTATATAAGTAAATAGTGTTATACTTTTGTTGTATTTTTGTTGACAAAATTTGTCTAAATATCATTTCTGTTATTAATATAAGAGGAAGAACACTTTTTAGATTTATAGAAAAACTAATGTATATAGTTTATATTATAGTCTAGATACATTACTCTTACAATGAACCAAGTGATTTGTCTCTTATATTAAAGACTAGAGGAAGTACTAAATTAAGTTTATATATATTGATATAATATTGAGACTCGTTAAAATTAACGATTTATGAATTTTGTAGAGGTTGTTTTTATTGAATTTTATTGATATGTTATTCAGTCTTATGAGTATGAAGAACGAACAGGGCCGGCTCTGGGCATAGGCCTGGAGTGCGACGGTCTAAGGCCCATGTTGATAAAGGGCCCAAATTTTTTTATATAGGGTGTATATAGTAATATTTATATTTTTATAGAAGGTATACATAGTAAAAAATACAAAAAATTCAAACATTATCAGATTCATTTGAGCCCAATAGTTCTTTATATTTTTTTACGAAGTCAATATAATTTATTTTTTACACCCCAAGCTTAGCATTTTCATTTTCACACCAAAATTTTATTAGCCAAAACACAAAACTGAGAAGTAAAACCTAAAACGCATAACCAAAACAAATCTCTTTTTGTCTTGCATTAAAATTTAAATTAGTTTTTTTTCTTCTCTTCAGCTATTGATCCCCACGATCAATTGTGTTTCTATTTTTTTTAATATTTCGACTTTTGAATTTGTTAAAAACTTTATTCTTTAGATTTTAATTTCTATAACGTTTTCAACAACAAATATTTGATTATCTATCTCACGATATCAAACAACAACAAATTTTCAAATTTAGATAATTTTTTATTGAATTTCGAGTATTAAGATCTCATTTATTTAAAATTATCGTTTGCCTAATTAACTAGATTATATTTCTCATACCAATTGCAGAAATAACGTATTACAAACAATAATCTTGAATTTCAAAATATTTGTGACTTGGGTGTTATCTTAATTGAGATATTTGTTGTCATAATTGATTCATATTTCATTGATCGTTTATAAAAAATTGTATTTTTTAAAAATCTAGCCTAAAGCCCATAAAATCTCAGAAACGGAACTGAGAACGAAAGATAGTGATCGGTCTTTGTAGGTTAGCTCAAGTGACAAAAATTGAGGGACATATCAGTTGAATATAGAAGGTACAGGGTTCAATTTATGGCAGAAATAATTTATCTTTCTAATGTAAAAAAATATAGTGATCACACCAAGGTGGAGCTGCTAAGGCTATCACAGAGACTATATGAAATTGCAATAATTTTAAGTTATAGATCAAACAAACTAAATTATTTCAAAGACAAAATTGGTAAAATCAAACACAATTGAACTGACCTTACAATTGGTCAAAAACAAACTGTATATATCACAAAATTATAACATTAACTTTTATTGCATTAATTAACTATTTATTCATTTCCATACACACAAAATAGAGCCTAAGGGGACTCTGTCTCATCATCATCATAGGCATGGTAGCTTACATAGTTATCAGTTACATTTTGGATAGCAGAAATCAGTAATATCATTACAATTACACTTTGCAGGAATAGACCTTGTACAAAGACAATTTTTGCAACTAGATGGACATGTTTTACCAACATCAAGACAACGACACTGAGGAGGGGTTGAATTTTTGCAAAAACAATCATTACAGCAAGCTGAGGTTGTTGATTTCACATCATAAATACTTGCATCAGTATCACCATTGGAGAGCACTTGAGTGATGAAGTATGTTCCGTCGAAACGAGCTTCGACATGAGTTGCAGTGAAGCTCAATAGGAAAAGTGACAGAGCTAGCTTCATCATCATTGTTGCCTTCTTGTTCATCAATTCCATTCTTGATTACTATCACTTTCTCACTTGTGTCTTTCTTTGAAGAGTCTCTCCCACTCACATATAAGATTTTAAGAGTCTCAACACTTACATGACAATGGAAACTAAAAGTAGTTTATACACGACATTCACATTTTTCAACCACCTTTTATAAAAAATAAAAAATAAAATTGTAAGGGCTCGTATGCGATTTAAAAAATAATACCAAAAAAATATCAACATATATATACATCCTTTAATTTCTTACACTTATTTAACACCCAATTTTGGATCCAGATTGTATATATGTAGTCAAAACTTCATGCAATCATGTATTCAAGAGAGATTTAGGTGTCCAATCAACTAATTAATTCTTATGTTTTAAACTGTTTCAAATATTTGAATCGACTGATTTTGATTGAACTGTCAGATCTCTCTTAACTGCATAAGTACATAAAGTTTTGACTGCATACAATCCAAATCTCTAATTTTATCTCCATCTCTCTCTTTCTATCACATCATTAACGTATTATGTTTAGTATCACGTGATTCTAACATATTCATGTGATACCAATTTTTTTCCGACAGGAGTGATACCAAATATAGGTAGTGTATTTTATTTTTTTGTTATGTGATGAGAAAAATTGATTTTAAGATAAAATGATTAATGTTTGAATATATTTATACAAAAGTTAGTTTAATAAAAAAAATTGAGTGTAAAAATTAATTATATAATTAAAAGTTACGATTTATAGCTTCAAGTAAAATTAATTATGGAAACAAAATCAATTCTACTTTTAAAAATCAAACAAGTCAAAATTAATTCACACTTTAATTAATTCTAATTCCTCTAAAATTGAAACGAAACATGTACCGATCCTAATTAGATGCGACATCTATGTTTTACTCCCCCGTCCCTTATTATAAGCTCCTCTGACTTATATCACACATATTAAGAAAAATTGGCAGAATAATTATTGTGTTTAGTTTGTGTGTGAATTTACCAAATTGTCTTTTATTTAACTTGACGTGTAACAATGCAAATCAGTAATAATAATTAAGAGTATGTGTGGAAGGAAAAAAAATAAATGTACCTAATAATTTGTGTAAGAGCTTATATTTATAAACTATACTACTTTTTTTGAAAGATACTTATAATTAAAAACGGATGAAGTAAAATATTTGAGCTTTTAGGACACAACTTGCGACAATTTTTTTTTGTTTTACTTGCGACAACTTGATAGTTCCAAAGCTCGTCTTTTGAATAATTGAATGTGATATTCTTTTAATCATTTCACAAACTTGTTAGTTCTAAACACATCTTTATAAGTAATGTCAAATATATTTATTTTAAAAAATTAATTGAATGTACATATCTTTGATCCGTGAGTTTTAGAACACAAGTTGTGACAACTTGATAGAAGCTCCCTAATTTAAAGAAATTTTTTGCTTATTTGATAACCAATTTGTTATGCATGTATATATTAACGATGAAATGAAAATACTATTTCATACACGTATAAATCAAATAGGAAATTAATTAATCAAAACAAACAATACAACAAACATTTTATTATCAACAACATCATAAAAGAAATTAACAATAATAAATAACAACACATATAGCTAGCAGGCAGTGTTTGAGACAAACAAACTGCATATCCAAGTACTAGCTATCTTTTATTCTAATTATTCATTAATTTTCCTAGTGGAAAACTTGTATATGCTTGTCTCATTAATTAATCTTAATGAGCCTTAATTAGCTATAATAGTTGAGTTATTACATGGTTCATAGCAAAAGTCAGTGACATCAAGACAATTACACTTCAAAGGTAATGTCTCAAAACATCTACAAGATTTGCAAGCTGCGTGACATGTTGGTTTAACATCATCACAAGTACATTCAGGAGGAAGTGATCTTGTACAAGTACATTTGTCACAACAAATTGCATTTGTTGTTGCTGCCAAACCCAAGAATAAAAGTAACAAAACTACCTTCATCTTCAAATCCATCTTAGTATGCTTATGATAGTTTTTTTGGTTACAATGTATATATGATGATTGATGATTGATATATTTTTTTTTTTTCCTTTGTATGATGATTGATGCAAATAATATTATTGCATTGGCCTATTTATAGATATAGATTACATAAAGTAAAAAAAGAAGATATATATTACATTTGGAATTTGGAATGAGGGCGGTTTAATTTATAACAACTAGTCATATGACTTATGACAATGTCTTACTTTGTGTGCTTCCTTTTATATATGAATAGATAGATTTTATGTGTCATCATCATTTTTTTATTCATATGAATTAGAGGATCTTACATGCATAATAAGCAACTATGCTGTTAAACTATATTATGATACATGTTAAACTACAATATATGCTGACTCACAATGGTTTTTTTTGGATAAAGTCATAAATCCAAGCAGACCTGGCTGCGTCAATTAAAACGGTTTTCAACCAAAAATTTGTGTTTGTTTAATTGGGTTTGGATGACAAAAAATGTAAATGTAATAGATAGATGTTTAGAAATGATTTGTTTTTTGGTACAACATATTTAAATGATTTTCCTTTTGTGTATAGGTGAAATAACAAAGTTATTATCATAGACTTATACATACAAAATGGAGTAAGTTAACAATTTTGACATTTTATATTAGTTGAACTAACTAAGACTTCTAGATCATGTTCAAATGACTTTGAATTCCAAGTGACCAAATCAAATGTTGTGATTAATTATTATATCTTTGATTTACTATTTTTTTTTTTGATAAATATTATATTCACTTTACATTTTTAAAGTGAATCATTCAAAAAATAAGCTATTAATTAATTATTTCTAGGAATTTTTATCAAAAAAAATGTTATTTCAAGGATTGAGCATATATACGTGACTTTGAAAAAATGTTATTTTCATAAATTTGTGATGGAATAACTTATTCTGCAATAACATTTTATTCTAAACTAACACACTGGTTTATAAATATTTCTTGTGTCTGACAAACGATCGAGGTTCATTATATTATCTCCGGTTTACATATAAGAGAAAAATTATTTTTTTAAATTCATTAAAAATCTAATGTATTTGGTCTACAATATGAACTAGATACGTTAGATTCTCAATAAACTTAAAATGTTAATTTTCTTTTATATTTAAAACCTGATGGAGTATCTATTAACTTCTCATATCTTGTTCAATTAAAGTCCGACAATATATGTATATATATTGACAAAAAGTCTATGTCTAGCACTTTTTAATTCAAATAATCAATTTCGAAGTATCATATTTGAAAAGTATCAAGAATTTACATGAGAATCATAGTTTACTAAACAATAAACATAATCTCAAAATTAGACGTTTGTTTATGCAATAATAGACATTGTTAATATACATATAGACGAAATGATAAACAATTAAAAATAAATACACATAAATGGTGGGACTCAATTCAAACTTCAATCATAAACATGTATGATTTTGATATTTTCTGGTAGTTGACGTAGGACGCATATTGATCCCTTCGCTCCCTTGTCCTGGCAGGGGCGGAGCCACGTTGAACCGAGGGGGTTCAACTGCACCCCCTGAACTTGAAAAAATTATGAATATATTTATGTATATTTTGCATGAAATTTATTTTTGCACCTACTCAAGAACTCAAGAGAAGAAAAGAACAAATAGAGAAATAGAGATTGAGAAGATACATGATGATAGCTAACAAAAAGAAAAGAAGCTCGCAGAAGAAAGATACAGGATAGGAGAGTTGCAGCTACAATGTGTTAGAGAAGACAATAGCATTTAGGGTTTTTCTAACTCATTTGGGCTTTTACTGTGGGCCACTTGTTAAATTGGGTACATATTTATGTTTGTGTGTTTACTTTAGTCCAAAACAAAACACTAACATATTGTTTTTTTTTTTTTTGACAATAACATATTGTTTTTGTTGTTGGCTTTAATGTTCTTTTTTTAGACTAAAGTTGGCTTTAATGTTATAAATTATTTAAAAAAAAAAATTTGACAAAATAAATTATTTAAAAAACTTATATAGTATTATTTTAGTTAAATTTATATTATGTATGTATAGATTTTTGATATATGGTCTCCAATTTTTGGTCCTTTTAAATTCAAGTACATAGACTAAGATAAATAAATATGGGTAAGTTAAATCATTTTTAACCCTATAAAATATAAAAAAATAGTAACAAAAACAATCAAATAGATATTGAATTAAGAACGATAGAAAAACGAACAAACGAGTATGTTATTATCTGTTTTCCTACTAATAAAATTTTTGTACCCCCTAGACCAGCTACTGGTCCTGGCTCTTTATCACAGTGTTCAGGAAGCTAACCAGCATTGTATTTCATCATCCATGAAGACTAAAAAGCACAAGTCGCTGTTGCTGCAACTCAGCAAACTCTTCATGCTCAAGCTCCCACAACTAGGAAGAGACCACTCCACGCTAATTCCGATATCAATTCCAACTACATCAAAATCCTTGCCATTGTTTGAGATCTTCGTCCCCAGTTTATCCAGGTACATCCTTCTACTACCCCATGTCACTAATGTTGTGGTAAAGTGTGAGTTAAGTCGCTTAGAAAAGTGGAGGTTGAACACTTTATAAGTGGTAGAACCCATAAATCCAATGCCTTAAGGTTTTGGGTAAGAGTGTGGTGTCCGACACTTATATCGTTGTTCTAGACCCAATGTGGATGATCCCCCGGCTGCCCCCTCGTGTCCCAACAACTAAATCCTCTCAAAATCTGCTCTTTTTTCATTGAATTTGAATATTTCGTTGTTTTCTTATCTGGGTTTCACTTGTTCATTATTTTATTATACTATTTCATTTTCATTTTAAAGTTTGCATGTGTGTGCTTACCAATGTTAGGGATTTTATTCTAGCTTTATAAAAATTTAATTTTTTTGCATGTATTTATTATACTAATTGAAAATAGTGAGTTGTAAGGAGTCCTCACAAGTTCTGAACCTTGTAAGATTATTAGGGTTTATCTGATCTCAGTATCTTATATCTAGAAATTTGCTTCCGATTTTGAGAGGATTTAGGGTAAATGGGGGTAGTAGTAGTAGTATGTAACTGGATAAATTGGGGACGAAGGTCTCGAACAAGTGCACGGATCTTGACGTAATTGGAATTGATATCGGAATTAGGGTCGCATGGTCTCTTCCTGCTTGTGGGAGCTTGAGCATGAAGAGTTTGCTGAGTTGCAGCAACAGCGACTTGTGCTTTTGGGTCTTCCATGGATGGATGATGAAATGCAATGCTAGTTAGCTTTCGGAACGATGTGGTTAACTTTATGGTGCGGGAGATCTTAGGCTAGACTAAGTTTGGATACTAGGATTGTTAGCTTCTTATTACTAGCTTGATATTGAATTGATTATTTTGGTATGATTCAAGGGAAATGATTGACAAGGTGAGGGAATTTGAGTGGGGTGTATTTTCTGCTGGCCTATCTAGTATGTGGCGGATTGGGGATCATTGTAACTGATCAGATCTAAGAACAGAATCTCACTTGTGAAGAGAGGTTGATGGAGAGAGTTGCTGGAATCCATGGAGTTGTCGCCAAAGAGCGGGGGTGTATCTGCAAAAGACACTCCGACGCTCAAGTTAGTAGAGAAATGATGTGGATTAGGGTTTTTGAAGATAAGAGAGGATACGTTGCTAGTAAGTGATGTGTTCCTTATATAGGCATGAGAGACACCATTAGGTTTGTCACCTAATTGTACCTTACCATGGAAATGGGCCTTTATTGAGCGTATTGGGCCGTTTGGCCGGTCTAGAACAGTAACCAACCTCAATGGAATGATTCACAAATATGCAGAGAGAAGGGATGAGTTCTGTCGCAAAGAGAGGAGCGGCGCTGCTAGCCTGCTAGGTTTTATTTTCTCCAATAAAACTTTTTTTAGGGTTAAGAAAAAGACCAAGATGTCCGAAAAACAAAGTAAATATAAGAGGTATTTTTGGGTTTTCATTTTGTCTTCAATGCCGCAGCTAATGCGGCTTCATTTTCTCGGGTTTGGGCCGCTAAAGCCACAACCCTTAAATGCACTGTCCAATTCTGTAGCGCCCTGCTTCCATTACACAACGCTACAATTGCGGTCACTACGGCTGCAATTATCAACAGATTTGTTGCCTATAAATGAAGAATCAACTAAGAAGAAGAAAGAAAAAACGAAAGAGATGGAGAAGATGTGCTTACGGCTGAAGTAGGAAGAAGAGGTTTAGGCTGCTACGGTCGCAATGTCCAATTCTTATATAGTACTAATTATTTACGGTCTCGATTATTTAATAAATAGAATTTATTATTTAAGCGTATATGTGATACTGTTATTCCATTTCTGGGATCAGCTTTCTAAGATTTACAACATAGCATATATTTATATTTATTATTGACAATGTTAAGTTAGTTGATCAAACTTACCTCAATTTTTAAATATAAAACATAATTGTTGAGATCCTCTACAAGATATGAAGGTGAATGATCTTGAAAACTTTAGAGAAACTAGTCCTTTTCGGCGTGGCATGGCTGGATACATGTTAAAATAATGTGCATGGAATAATTGACAATATGAAAGTATTATATATGATCGATTACATAGTACTTTTTGTTTCATTTCTCAATAGTAAATATCTGGTCATCTGCCTCCTGTGAGAATTTGTAAACCTATATCAACCCCTTTTGCTTTATTTATTGGTTCTCTTGGGCATTTGGATCCCAATTGTCTGATATGGTCTTGTGACAGTAAAGTTCATACTTCGGTGTTAAACTTATTAAAAATTCAATAATTTAGATGGCTATAAATTTGGTAAATTACAAAGATAATTCATTCATGTAACCCGTTCGTTTATTTTCATCAATGATTACCATTTACCTTGTGTTTTATGAACTTTCAAGAGTTTTTCTATGAAGCCGTTTTCTTTGAAGCTGATAAGAATATATATGTATTGAACTATTCTTTTTGTACTATAATAAGTACCTAACGATTGCTGTTTACTCTTGAAGGTACTCCAAACTCTTGACTACAAAAATTGCAAGGCTTCCCATGAAATTTGAGACAGTAAGTTGACCAAATTATCAAATCATAATTCAAGTGACATATATCTTTTATATTCCGACATATTGAAAATCAGTAGTAAATTTATGTCTGTTCATAGTTGGATGTGTTATGCTTACTGCATGTAACTAGAATCATGTTCCTGTTGATGACACCATCTATGTATCTAATATTTTGATTTTAACTTGTAATTGCAGGGCTGAAAGTTTTGCTGAAGGTATACAATGATATGAAAGCGGATGTAGTTTCTCTGAAGCAGCAACCTCAACGTTTCAAGTCTCCGGAGCAAACTCAGGTAGAGAAACCATTTGCGCGACAATTTGTGGGTGAAGACAGTCAGACATCGGGCACATATATTATTGGAGGATCTGCATTTGGCTGGAATTTCATCACTTTTCCAGCAATAGATTCTGTCTATTACGGTAGGACGAAGGAACAATTTCGATCACAAAGACAGAATAATCCTTTGGTGAGATAGCGCAATCAAGGACTTATTACCTGCGCAAACTGTCCATTTGAACATATATTCATTCAGCCAAATGTATAGTCATCAGTTTTTATAAACTTGCTATATTTTTTGAAGAGACTAGGCATTTTTTCTGCAATATTCTTACTAGTAAGTTACAAACTTCTCTTTTGAAGTCCTTGAGATTTTTGTTGGACTCAATCAATTGAGAGTGATATATTGTATGAAATGTTGCTCTTTAAATCTCAACTTTGTTATCTAGCCTTTCAATAATTTAATTTTGCTCCTCAGAACATTTTAGAAGATAACTTCCAAACGCGTTAGATTCTGGAAGATAACTTTTGAAACGGGTGTATTTGTCAATTTGCAGCTTTTTATACTTTCACTTCAACATTCAATCTCTATATCTCAAAAGCTCACTTTTTTTCAGATTTCTTGAATCTCAAATCAAGATTGTTTTATTACTGTAAAAGTTTTCTAGACAAGAAAAAAACCTTACTATATAGCAAAAGCATAGACATACACAAAGACATGCACAAATATACATAAACAACTCTCTCTCTGAAACATCATATCATAGTTATTGGAGTTTTGTTATTCTTAGTGAGCTTAAACTTCAGATTTCACATTACATGGTTCATAACAGAAGTTTGTATGATCCATACAACGACACTCCGGTGGAATTGAACTTTTACAAACACATAATATACACGGTGAATTGCAGGTGATTTCCGTAATATCTGCACAACGACACAAAGGAGGGATTGTGCTTGTGCAATAACAATCATCACAACATGATGTTGTTATCAAGTTGAGATTAAGGAGCAGTTGAGTGTTGAGGTAGTTTGGATCAAAATGAGCTTCAATTAGTGTTGCTGAAAACTCCAACAATAAAAGGAACAAAGTCACTTTCAACAATGTCTTGTTCAATTTCATCTCATTGTGTTCTCTTTTTTATTGTAATGTGGTCTGTTTATATATGTCTAGATTTGAAGGAATCTTGTTCGGCATTTGACGACAGTTTTTATGCTTTTCATAGTTTATTTTTGCTTTCATGCATTGTGTATTGAGAATAAAATTCTTAAATATCTATTGAAGATTTTAGATTTAGGGTCTTGTTAACTAGTGCCCTAAGAGCAATGGTTAAGGTTACTAAAAAAAGTAATAGTTATATTGGAAATTGTACTTATTGTTTTAGAAAAGTAAAAAACACAAATTTCGAGAAAATCTTTACTATTTTAGTGTCCGTTTGGCCCGGCTTATTTTCTACTTTTCTATTTAACTTAAACGAAATAGAGAAGTATAAAATTGAATTTAGTCATATTTCTCTTTAAAAGTATTAGAGAAATAAACTAAAAAATAAAAAAATAAAAAAAAAGTAGAATCAAACACATTTTTTTCCTACTTTACTATTTTTAAGGAGAAGAAAAAAAGTAGAAAAAAAACCCGGCCAAACGGGCACTAAGTATTCTTAACCATTGCCTTAAAGGCAATGTTTATCATTTTCCTTAGATTTATTATGTTCAGTGAAAAGAACAATTTTCAAATGATTTACACTAAAATTGCTCTGAAAGATTTACAACATTTTAAAATTGATTTTATTTACGTAACATACTTCTTTACAAACCTTTAAAATCATATGAATTACTGAACATTGAACAACAAATGTATACCCTAAATCTTTGTGACCTACGAATTACAAGAGATTCATTGTACCTAGTAACTTATGATGTCTCACTCAACTAGTCAAGACAATGACATTGCGTTTGATTCATAAAGTAGTAAGTACAGGACAGAATAGTACAGGACATGACAGAGCAGTACAGGACAAAATAAGATAGTACAGGACAAAATTATATCGAAGAGAGATAGGGAGATAATTTTTTAAAATTTGAAAATAAAAAGGGTATTTTCGTATTTTTTTATAGTTGTACTGTGGACAAAATATTGTCCTGTGGTTTAGTGAAGGACAAGCATCCATCAAATTATTCCATACATATCTAAATCAAATAATAAATTTTAGAATTTTACGTCGGAAAAGTATCAAGCAAATAAATACTTCACCGATTTAAAGAAATAGAGATAAATTCCAATTTTTTTTTAAAATTTTACATGATTAATCTATATGACAAACTTTCAATCCAACAATAAATTTTATAAAATTTGTATTTGTTATAATGTTATGAACAACTTATAAACTATCCAAACAAGTCATTGGACTCAAGTAGTTAATGAACTTCACTAAAAGGACAGATTTCAGGAGAACCCGAGTTCGATTCCTGGGTAGAAAAATTTCTTAGCTATGTTTTACTTATCTCGCGACCGAACTCTGGACTACTACGACCTTTTTCTTAAGAACCTGAGGGTAAAAATAAAAAATAAATTTTTTTTATACACTATCCAACACTTTTCTTGCTATTAGTACATGTTAGACATTGTCTCGTGTATATACTATCAACAATATAGTAAGACTGTCTACAATGGGCTTGTTGAAGCCTGGGTTCAACAAAAAATTTCATTCCAATCGGGTAGTTGAGTATGTGCTGGAGGAAAGAGTAGATAAAGAAACTAAGTCATGTTTAAGACTGACAGAAGAGACACGTGGAAGCAATTTAATGGTCGAAATTTGGCGCGTGCGCCTCATGCGGAGACAAGGCGCGTCGCCCAGCAGGGGACGCGGAGAGAGAAGATAACACGGATAAGTGGCGCCACGCGATTGGTTGGCCAGATTTTTATCTCATTTTATCTTTGAACTCAATTATTTCATTGCAAATTAATTTTTTATTTTTTCACCAAAATTCGTAATTTTTTTTCTCTATAAATACAGACTTGGTTCATTTGATTTGGACACAGAAAAAAATCCGAATTTCATTGAAAAAGTGGGTGTTGAAGGTAAGATTTGTTGTTTACCCATTGTGGGTAGTCTAAGAGTTATTTTCAAACACATCGATGAATCATTAAGGTCTATTTCACTAGAAACCATAAGGTGAAAAAAAAAATATTATCTTTTGTTGTACTATCAAATATTATCCATTTAATTAGTTCAATTCATGTTTATTTTATATTGTAGACAAAATAATAAATCATTTTTTTTTTACTGTAACAATCTTAACTCATTTCATTCATCACAATAGTTTCAATACATGATGGTATATAATCAAAATCTTGGCGACTAGCAAAAGATAACGCCGCTCTTGCTAACGAGTGAGCAACATTGTTGGCTTGTCTCCTAATAAAGCTTATCCTAAAGCTTGACAATAAACGTAAAGAATCATTACACACTGCTAACATAGCACCAAAATCAGTACGATAATTTAGTCTACCACTAATGCCATCTACCACTAGTTTGCAATCTAGTTCTATAATAACATTAATAAAGTCTAGATTTCGTAGCCAAGAAATAGCCTTTTTCAAACCCCATGCTTCTGCTTCGTGGGGAAGTGGATTACCATAATTCCAAATTGTATGAGCGCGGATAAAATTTCCTCTATCGTCTCTTAAACACATACCCGCTCCAAAACAGTTTTGCTCCTTAAAAATTGCCGCGTCAACATTACATTTGAGCATTCCTTGCGCCGGAGGTGTCCATAATGCGTGTACAGCTGATGCACTAGTGCTGCCTCTTCTTCCCGTGTCTTGAATATTGCTCACAGTGATTGTTTGTTGAGAAATAGCAACACTGCTGCTGCTGGTCTGCTGTGCATAATGCAAATCTTGAGCTGTTCTCCATTGAAAAATGATGTCACTTGCACGTTGTAGCGAAACAGATGGATGTTGTTCAATATCCTCCCATATCTTTTGGTTTCTTCTCTTCCAAATACACCACAAGGCAGCAACAAACAAGGTAATATTGTGTTGTGAGAGCAATTCTAAAAGAGAGAAAAATAAGGAAACAAAACCCTCTGCCGATTCAAACATGCTTTCAATTAAAGACCATAGCCCCGCTTCCTCCCAAATTTCTTGTGCCTTCACGCAACCAAAGAAAACATGCCAATCATTCTCAAAATTATTTTGACAATAAGCACAAGTATGAGGGCAATTTACACCCTTCCGTTGGAGTCTATATCTTGTTGGTAGACATTCTCTCGCCATTCTCCAAAGGAACACCTTCATTTTTTGTGGAATTTTTAAGTCCCAAATTTTCCTCCAATTTCCTTCAACTCTCAAACTTATATTGTCTACAAGATTTTCCATCGTGTAGAAGTAAGCGGATTTGACACTATACTCACCATTTCTTGAATGCTTCCAACTAGGCACATCTTCTTTCATATCACCAAATAGAGGAGTACGTAAAATGCATTGAGCATCTCTCTCATTGAAAGACTCCATAACTAGACTCCTCCTCCATTCTAGACCACCTTCCTCTATCAAATCCTTAACACACATACCCTCCGTTCCTAATATCATGGGGGTTGTGACATAAGAGTTTGTCTCATCTCTTAGCCAAGCGTCATGCCAAACTCTAATATTCTTCCCATCTCCCAACCGCCATCTTATGCCTCCCTTAACAATTACCTGTGAAGTGTGGATACTACGCCATATAAAACTTGGATTATGACCCAAATTGGCCTCCAAAAAATTCCCTCTTGGATAATATCTAGCTTTGAAGATCCTTGCCACTATAGTATCATGGTTGGTTGCTAATTTCCAACCTTGCTTCCCTAGCATTGCCAAGTTGAAACCATATAGATGTCGGAAACCCATGCCGCCGTGTTCCTTTCGCATTGTTAATTTATCCCAACTCAGCCAATTGATGCCTCTACCATTATTCCGATTCGATCCCCACCAAAACGAGTTTAGCATGCGTTGAATTTCTTCACCTAATGTTGTGGGGAGAAGAAATACACTCATGCAATATGTAGGAATTGATTGAGCCACCGATTTGATTAAAATTTCTCTTCCTGCCTTTGACAAATGCTTGCCTGACCAGTTCTGAATGCGCTGCCAGATGCGGTCCCTGATATAGTTGAAAACCGCCTTCTTTTTCCTACCCACCATAGATGGTAGGCCAAGATATTTATTTGACCCCATGTTCTCAGTTACCTGCAGAATGTTTTGTATTTTCTCCTTCATTTCATCTGATGTATTCTTGCTGAAGAAAATTTCTGACTTTTGCATGTTTATAGCTTGGCCTGATGCTTCCTCATATTTTTTAAGAGCTCCTGCCAGAAGGGTAGCTTCTCTTTCTTCAGCCCTGCAGAACAAAAAACAATCATCGGCAAATAAAAGGTGTGTTAGAATTGGTGCTCCTCTGCAGACTTTCACCCCATGGATTTCTCCACGAGATTCTAGTCTTTTCAAAAGGACCGAGAGACCCTCTGCACATATGATAAAAAGGTAGGGAGATAAAGGATCTCCTTGTCGGAGTCCTCTACCCGGTGTTTGCAAACCAACCATCTCTCCATTAACTTGCACATGATACTGCACACTTTCCATACACAAACCCATCCAATTAACCCATTTCTCATGATAGCCCATCTTCCTCATCATGTTTTGCACATAACGCCAATTAACTCTATCATAAGCCTTACTTATATCAATTTTCAAGGCCACCTCTCCTACTTTTCCCCTCGTTTTACATTTCATATGGTGCAAAATTTCGGAAGCTACCATCACATTGTCAATAATGGAACGATTTTCAACAAAAGCCGATTGTTCTTGAGAAATGCATTTTGGTAACAACAACTTTAATCTATTCGCCAACACCTTTGAGACAATTTTATAAAGTACATTACATAAGGAAATTGGCCTAAAATCTTTCATAGTGACAGGATTATCTTTTTTTGGTATAAGCACAATATTAGTTTCTACAACTTGCAAGGGAAAAGCACCTTGCTCCAACCACAACACCCCTGTCCTAAAAATTTCATCCCCGCTAATATCCCAAAATCTCTTGTAAAAAGCCGGGTTGAAGCCATCAGGACCCGGCGACTTATCTGAGTCCATTTGAAATAAAGCTATTCTGAATTCTTCCTTCACAAAAGGAGCCATCAACATAATATTATCTTGCTCAGTAATAGTTTCAGGCACGTAACTTAAGATCGAATCTGAGATACCTGTGTCATTGCTAAATAAAGTATCAAAATAAGTTTTTGCAATGTTGCACAAATCCTCCTGCTTCTCCATCATGTCCCCATTTTCCGATTGCAACTTCATTATCATATTGCGCTTCTTTCTTGTGCTTGCCATTGCATGAAAATTTTTTGTATTTGAGTCACCGCTTTGTAGCCAATGGATCTTTGCTCTTTGTCTCCAAAACGCATCTTCTTGGGATAATAAAAGACTCATTCTATTTCGTGTAGCCTTGTAGTCATCATGGAAAACTTCAGCCTCTCGCAAAGCTTCAAGTTCAGCCCGACATTTGTCAATGTCCTTTTTGAATTGTAACCGCATTTGTTTTCCCCATCTTTCAAGATCCTCCCTACATTGATTTAATTTTTCCAGCACCTCTAGGTCTCCCTCACGCCTCCATGAACTAGTAACAACATCTTGGAGTTCATTCTCATGCAACCATGCATTCTCAAACCGGAAGGATCGCTTCACAAATTTGTTATCACAATCGTACTAATTTAAAAGAATAGGTGAGTGATCCGACCTATCCGCTATTAAATTTGATAATTTTGAATTTGGGAATGCATCAATCCATCTCTGTGTAGCCATCGCCCTGTCTAATTTCTCCTCTACCATGTCAAGCTCCCCTCTATGTCGTACCCAAGTGAACGGATACCCTTGCAGAGGGATATCAATACAATCTTGTATTGCTTCTCGGAAACCACGAATTCTCCACGGTGGATGGTCTGTTTTGCTTCTCTTCTCTTCATTGGAAAGAATGTCGTTAAAGTCTCCCATGATACACCATGGAAGAGTGTTGTCTTGTGCTAGTGTTCGTAAAATGTCCCAAGAGTCTCTTCGTCTCTCACCATCCGGGATACCATAGAAACCCGTAAACCGCCAAGTTGGACTTTGTTGGTGATGAACTTCCATGTTGATGAAATGGGTGGAATAGTTGATCAAGTGTCCTTCGAAAGGGGATTTCCATAAACAAGCTAAACCTCCACTCCGACCAATTCTATCCACGGCAAAGGAACCGTCAAAACCCAACCGAACACGAACTTCCTCTATCTTATTTGCATGAACAAGAGTTTCACAAAGAAAAATGACATCCGGTTTGTACTTCCGGACGAGGTCACGTAAGGTAGGAACTGCACTCGGGTTGCCCAGGCCCTGACAGTTCCAGCTGAGAACACTCATTTGTCCCGGCAGGTCCGCTCGCCGGAACCCGCCGATAAAAAATTCTGCATCTGAGTACCATCCACACCTGCTGCCACGTGTGTTCCATTGTTCTTGTTGGCATTCTTGTCCACCATCATCTTATCTCTCCCATCATTGTTGTTAAATTGACATGATAAATGTGCATTATTCATTTTTCTTTTTTTCTCCTCAATAATGATATCAGAGTCATAACCTCCCCCATTTATTCCTTTACTACATGCCCCCTTCTCTCCTAATGATGCAGCCGTCCCCTCCCCAATAATTGGCTCCTTTATTTTTTGTCTGTTATGTCTTGGGATTAAAGTAGAAGGATTCTTCATTAATTCTGCCAGCAAATTCTTTGTAACCTCTTCTCTTTTCTCTTCAGCATTCAAAGTGGCATTTGATGAGCCATTAATGCTTGATGATGTCTGTCTCTCTCCTTGGTCAGGAGTTTTCCAGTTTTGCCCCTCCTCCCTTAGCCACCTTCCACCTCCACCGTCCCTAGGCTTCCTTGCCTCCACCCTCAACTCCGGTCCCCAATTTCTAGTTCCATCATCCACCTCTGCTGAGTACAAAAGATCACAGGTATCGTCTGTATGACCAAGTAATCCGCAATAATAACAAAACATTCCTAGCCTCTCATATTTGAAATGGACTTCCTGTGTTCCTCCTCCCGGCGCCTTTAAACGTTTGGTTTGCTTTAGCGGCCTCCTTACGTCGAGCATGACTCGAATTCGCATATATTTCCTCCAGAAATTCGAGTTGTTTTTCGCATCATACTCAAGAAATTCCCCCATCGATGCTGCAATTTTCTTTCCATTCTGTTCAGACATTGCTCCCGCCGGCACGTTGTAAACTTGTACCCAAAAAGGAACTGAGTACAAAGCCACTTGTTCGGGTTGGACTGCCTCCGCCATTGAACCTAGGACCAGCATATGCTTATTGAAGAACCATGGGCCTCTCTTCAAAACTCTCTGCACGTCTAAATGGTGATGGAATTGAAATACGAAAATTCCGGTATCCGTAGCCTTAACCGTAACTCCTCTAACTGGGCACCACACCCCAGCCATAGCAGTTTTCATAACATCAGTTCGGATAGGTCTGTTTGTGAGGAATCTTCCGGCAAAACACCATGCTGGATTTGCCTCTTTGTTCACTTCACTTGGTTCTCCAATCTCCACTTTTCATCATCCTCCTCTAACACTAGACGGTCAATGTGCTCCATGAGAAAAGAAAGTCTCTTAGAAAGGATTGTGCAATAAAATGTTACAGTATCGAAGTGCAAGTTTAGGATTGAAAATTTTGGTTTGCAAGCAAATCTGTATTGGTAATTGTTTGAAGTTTGGAATTGAAAGGTTTAGGTCTTCTCACTAAGGAGAGAGTATTAGCTTCTCACTAAGGAGAGAGTATTCAAGATGAATTTTAGTTAAGAATCATACATTTGTGACTAAAAAGAGTTAAGTATAATATTGGTCTCTATAAAATTAAATAATAAATCATTAAAAATTCATAGATTTATCAAAAAAAAAAATCACAGATATAAAGTGAAGATTAAAATTCGAACTCAAATAATAAATGTTTAATCCAATAATTTCGACATTTACTCTAAATTTACCTTTTTTTTTTTTTGGGTTATCATAATGTAAGGAAATTTTTACCACTATTAACAATAACTAATCTCTGTCAAAAAACTTATAGAAGATTCTTTTCTTGGGAGATTCATCCTTTTAAAACAGCTAAAAATTGAATCAAACTAAAGGTAGATTCATCGGTTCAGACAAACAATGAGTAAACCGTCATTTTGGTCTCTGAAAGTGTCACTCACTATCACATTAATCCTTGAATCAACAAAAATTATTAAAAACTCCTCAAATGTTAACTTTAATAGTCAAATTAGTCCAAAACTTGTTAATTTTAATGATGTGTCATATAATTAAGTTGATGTTGCATGCTGACTAGAATATTGCTTAATTTGTTGGATTTTTTATGTCCACTTACTTTTTATTTGAATTAGCATTAATTAAAAAAAACAAAGCAAATCTAACATTCATCCATCTAAATCTGTAAAACAAACCACCAAACCCAGGAATCTCATTTGTTTGATGCAGGACCATCTTTCGCCTTCTTTACCTCACCTCTATCTGTTTACCTTGGTATTGCAATGAGCTAACAACCTTCTTTAACTCATCTTTCACACTTGAATTTACTCTTCTCTCTTCAATTCTCTTCCATCTCCAAAACCCACTTCTAAATCAAGATGCTAGATACAAACAAAACAAGATCTATAAAATATCATATGGGAAGAAGAAAGATAGAGAGAGGAAGAAGGAAGATATTTTAACTCCAAATGTCTAGGTTTTAAATTTGGGCGGAAATTGTCCAAATGTCCAAATGAGTTTCTTTGTTTCAAATCTCCTCTTCTTTGCTTATTCTTGTTCTTGTTTCTTCACCAATGTCCATTTTGTTCCTTTTCCGTTGAACCAAACAAAGTATCAAAGATATGGGCTATCGTTTTTTAAATCTATTGTTGAGTATGAATAGTTATCAATTTGTTTCCCAGATTTTTTGGGGAATTTGTTTCCAAATTTGATTGATGTTGGGGTTGTTGTGTTCTTTTAAATGTTTTTTTGTTGAGTGTGAGTGATTGTCCCTTAAATTCGTAGAAAGGGCTTCTGATTTTGACATGAATTTGTTTTCCAGATTTTTAGATTTGGATAGTTGTTGGGTTTGTTGTGTTTTTCAGATTTTTAGATTTTTTTTTTCGTTTTTTTAAATTAAAGTTAGTTAAAATAAAAACTAAAAAATCCAAGAGATCAATAAAAAATCCAAGTCATTATGCAACATCAACATAATTATATGCCACATCATCATAAATTAACATTAATTTAATAATTTGGACTAAATTGACTAACAAAGTTAATATTCAAGGAGTTTTTAATAATTTTCATTAATTCAATGACTAATTTGACAGCGGGTGACGCTTTCGGGGACTAAAATGAGTGTTTACTCGACAAACAATTGCATTAGTGCATTACCCTATATAAATCAGTAAACAACACTTCATAAAAGCACCTGTTCCCTGCTCAGAAAAACCTAACCAGCTCCAGCATTCCATCATCATCATCCATGGAACAATCAAAAGCACCAGTCGATGTTAATTCCGAAATCAATTCCAAGTACATTAAGATCCGTGAAATTGTTCGGGATCTTCGTCCCGAGTTTATTCAGGTACTTACTTCTACTACCCCATCTCACTAAATCCTCTCAAAATCTGTTCTTTTTTCATCCAATTTCAATATCTTCTTGTTTTATTATCTGGGTTTCAATTCTTCATTATTTTACTATATCATACTGAAAAAATATAATTGAATTTTAAAGTTTGCATTAGTTTGCTTACCAATGTTAGGGATTTTATTCTAGCTTTATAAAAATGTCATTTTTTTTGTATGTTTTTATTATACTAATTGAAAATAGTTAGTTGTAAATAGTCCTCACAACTTCTTGACCTTGTAAGATTGTTAGGGTTTTTCTAATTTCTAGAAATTGCTTGGACTAGGGTTGTTTGATTTAGGGAAAATGGGGTAGTAGTATGTACCTGGATAAATTGTGGACGAAGGTCTCAAACTAGGGCACGAATCTTGAAGAAATTGGAATTTGAGTCGAGTGGTCTCTTCCTGCTTGTGGGAGCTTGAGTATGAAGAAGAGCATGCTGAGATGCAGCAACAGCCACATGTGCTGTTCGTTCTTCCATAGATGATGAAATGCAATGTTTGAGCTGAGGGAGATCGTAGGGTAGACTGCTAGACTGAGTTTGGATGCTTGGATTGTCAGCTTCTTGTTACTAGCTTGATAATGAATTGATTATTTCGGTATGATTCAAGGGAAATGATTGACAAGGTGAGGTAATTTGAGCAAGCGTGTTTTCTGGTGGCCTATGTATTGTGTGGCGGATTGGGCATTATTGCAACCAACCTCAATGGTATTGCGGTGAAGTGCGTGGTGGTATGACCTTAATGATATGATTCGCAAATAAATATGCGGAGGGAAGGGATGAGTTCTGTCGCAAAGAGAAGTGTGGGGCTGCTAGCCCTAGCCTGCTAGGTTTTATTTTCTGCAATCGGACTTTTTTGAGGGTTACAAAAAAGACCAGGATGTGCAAAATACAAAGTAAATATAAGGGGTATTTTTGGGTTTTCATTTTGTCTTCTATGCCGCGGCTAGTGCAGCTTCATTTTCTCGGGTTTGGGCCGTTAAAGCCGCAACCCTAAAATGCAGTGTCCAATTCTGTAGCGCCCTGCCTCCATTACACAAAGCTGCTATTGCGATAACTACCGCTGCAATTACCAACATAATTATCGCCTAGAAATGAAGTATCACCTAAGAAGAAGAAAGATAATTCGAACGAACCACATTTCATCATCTAGGAAGAGACCACTCGACCCTAATTCCGATATCAATTCCAATTACTTCAAGATCCGTGCCCTTGTTCGAGATCTCCGTCCCCTAATTATCGAGGTAAATACTACTACCCCATTTTCCATAAATCCTCTCAAAGTCTGTTCTTTTTACATGAAATTTGAATATGTTGTTGTTTTCTTATCTGGGTTTCACTTGTTCATTATTTTATTATACTATGATACATCTGTTCCTGAAAATATAATTGAATTTATACTCTTGTTAGGGATTTGAACTTTTTCATTTTCATTTTAAAGTATAGCATGTGTGTGCTTACCGGATTTTATTCTAGCTTTAAAATAACGTAATTTTTTTGTATGTATTATTAGACTAATTGAAAATAGTTGTAAGGAGTCCTCACAAGTTCTTGACCTTGTAAGATTGTTTGAGTTTTTCTAATCTCAGTATCTTATATCTAGAACTTGCTTGGACTAGGGTTGGGTTTAGGGAAAATGGGGTAGTAGTATGTACCTGGATAAAATGGGGACGAAGGTCTCGAACAATGGAACAAACCTTGACGTAATTGGAAATCAAATTAGAGTCGAGTGGTCTCTTCCTACTTGTGGGAGCTTGAGTAGGAAGAGCTTGCTGAGTTGCAGCAACAGCCACATGTGCTTTTGATTCTTCCATAGATAATGAAATGCAATGCTGGTTACCTTTTGGAAAAGGGAAGGGATGAGTTAGGTTGTGCACAATTAACTATGTTGTAAACATAAATGACACTAGATTTCGGACTTTCAGTTGGAACATAGTTAGGTTGTGCACATATAAATACAAAGTTTCCAACCAGCTCCTTCATGAATGAGGAACTGTTTCTCTCATTGGCTCTTTCCCTCTGTGACCCTTTTTTTTCTTCTTTGTTAATTATGAAACCGAATAGAAAATTCTTATATAGTACTAATTATTTTCGGTCTTCATTATTTAATAAATAGAATTTATTATTTTAACTTATATGTGATAGTGATACTGTTATTCCATTTTTGGGATTGGCTTTCTATGATTTGTTGGCATATATTTATATTTATTATTGACAATGTTAAGATAGGTGATCTCGCTTACCTCGATTTTAGTTATAAAATATGATTGATGAAATCCTCTATTAGATATGAAGGTGAACAATCTTGAAAACTTCAGAGAAACTAGATCCTTTTGGCATAATGGGTAGAATGTCCGTCAAAATATCAACTAGCTAAAACTCATAAAGAGGCTAATTAAAGAAGCCTCTCCCACAAAATAAATTGAAGGAAAAAGGAACCAGTCTTTCCTCGCCTATTAAGCCTGGATACTTCCAACTGGGTAAAGTATATCGGTGTTAAAAAGATGTACATGGAATAATTGACAATCTGAAAGTATTATATATGATTACATAGTACTCTTTTTTCGGCCCCATCCTTAAAATTTTGCTTGCTCCGCCACTGATTGCAAGTGTCTGATGGTCTTTTGACAGTAAAGTTCATACTTCAGTGTTGATAACTTATGAAAAATTCTATAATTTGGATGACTATAGATTTGTCAAATACAATAATGTAGATAATTCATTCATGTAACCTGTCCGCTTATTTTCATCTACCATTTACCTCATTTGTTATGAACTTTAAAGACAGTTTTTCTATGAAGTCGCTTTCTTTGAAGCTGATAAGTATATATATGTATTGAACTATTCTTTTAGTACTATAATAAGTGCCTAATGATTGTTGTTTAATCTTGAAGGTACTCCAAACTCCTGACTACAAAAATTGCAAGGCTTCCCAAGAAATTCGAGACAGTAAGTTGAGCAAATTATTAAATCATAATTTAAGTGACATACATCTGTTATACTTCTGTCATATTGAAAAACAGTACTAGTAAATTTATGTCTGTTTATATTTGGGCTGGCTTTGTCCACCGAATTTATTCGGAGTTGGATGTGTTATGCTGACTGCATAACTGGAATCATGTTCCTGTTGATGACACCATCTCCGTGTCTAAGATTTTGATTTTAACTTGTAATTGCAGAGCTGAAAGATTTGCTGAAGGTATACAATGATATGAAAGCGGATGTAGTTTCCTTGAAGCAGCAACCTCAACGTTTCAAGTCTCCGGAGCAAACTCAAGTAGAGAAAACATTTGCGCGACAATCTGTGGGTGAAGATAGTCAGACAGTGGGGGGCACATATGTTATTGGAGGATCTGCCTTTGGCTGGAATTTCATTACTTTTCCAGCCATGGATTCTGTCTATTACGGTAGGACGAAGGAACAATTTCGATCTCAAAACAAGACCGAGTAATCCTTTGGGGCCATGGCGCAATCAAGGACTTACTACATGTGCAAACTGTCCACTGGAAATAGTGAATCAGTTTCTATAAACTAGCTGTATTTTTTAAAGTCCTTTTTTTTCATCAACATTTAAAAATTCAGCTTGTGACTAGGCACATTTTATTTAATATATTTACTAGTAGTTGGACCTCATCTTGAAAGCAAATCATATGCTCTTTTTTTCATTAAATATTTAATGAAAAGGGAATTTTTTTTATATCTCATGCAAGTTATGTTACTCTTTTACCATGAACTCCTGTTATTTATTATTCCATAGAGGATGTTTTGGCTGCAATATGTGGAATTGATGCCCACAATAAGGCACAATGAAGGTAGGAGTTTATGGATGCACATGAGTCCACACTTTGATATGGCCTTACACTTTAATTTCATCACATGTTTCTTTCACTAAGCATTTCAATGTCATTAGTTAGAGGATCCATGTTATAATTGGAACCTGCAGGGTTTTGGAAGGTAACTTCCCAAATTTGCCAACATATGTTTTTTTAAAAGAATTATGGGTTTTGGAAGTTACGAACCGAACAGGGAGGTTGCAGAATTTGTTTGAAAGATGACTTCTGAAGTTGAGGTATACTGATAGCTGAATTCTTGAAAATTTTCTAGCCGTTGATGTGTTATACATTTTTATGTACAAAGAAAGCAAAAAGAAGTTACATGATATTGTATAATGAGCCTATTCTCAACATATTGTCTTAACACTGCTTTCTGGTCTTGACCTATATGGGTGTGCATTTTGGAAGATACGATTCAAAACTTACAATTTCGAAAGTTACCTTCCAAAACATGTATGAGGGTAACACTGGTGAAGAAAAAAAAACTAATAAATGAAACGTGTCTGAGCCCAGGTTCGAACTGGGGACCTCTAGTGTGTGAGACTAGCGTGATAACCAACTACACCACCCAGACAGCTGATACTGAAAACATCATTCTTTAGTACTATAACTCAAACCAAAAGGAAGTTGTAGCATGAAAGTATGAAACGATATTAAAGGAAGTTGTATAAAATATTCAAGCATGAAAAATAATTCGTTAATTTTGTTTTCCTTCAAAGAGAGTAGACTAGACATTATTGTCGGTTTCAAATCATAACACCAGAATAATACATCCCCTAGAACAAAAGAAAATGGCATTATAGTTCTTGTATAGAATTAAGGTGACTATATTCCAAAAAAGAAAAATGACTCTAAACAATTGAGAGTAACAAATTGAGCTAAACTCATAAATGTGACGAACTAAGATTCGATCAAATCTCATCAACAAGAGGTACTGCTTCGTCTCAAAATATAAAATTAATAAATAAGAAAATGATGTGTTTAATTAAAAATTTGAACAAAATATGTTAACTTTCTTTTATTAGATTATTTTTTTATATATTTTGAGACGAAGAACATAACTGTATTTATATATTTAGTGTATGACAATCATCAAATATGATTATATTCAATGAAATGAATAAGAAAATAGTATTAATATGACTATAGTCATACACTAAATATAATCATAGGTAAGGGATTTGCTCCCTTACCAAAAAATAAATTTTGTTTTTTTTTTTGGTAAGGGAGTAAAATACATATTTGTGTATATTGTACTTTTTTTCTGTTTTTCTTCCTTTATTATTATTATTATTATTATTATTATTATTATTATTATTATTATTATTATTATTATTATTAGATGACAAAACCAATCTTCATCCACAACCTCTCACATAAAATAGGAAATAGGAATGAAACTTTTGAAGAAAAAAATCAATACATCAAATATACAATCTCGTACACTTTCACTTGTCTAAAATGCAATATACAATCTGGAAAGAACAATTTTAAAAATGTAAAATAAATTAACACCATACTGTTATAATCTGAAAAGTTATATCTATAATCATTATATGAAATGATAAGAAATAATCACACAATTTCATACCTTGTTTTTTATTACTACATCCAATAGAGTCTGACTATACATATAATCATTTTTCAATAATCATCCTTCCTTCTATTCGATTTATTTTAACTTGGACAATATATAAGGGAATTTTTTAGCATATTTGTATAACCAATGATTTAATTGCTAATCCAACTTGTTATACAAGACTTGTAAAAAAAAAAAAAGAGAACTAAAAAGAAAACCACATGTCATGTGAATTTTCAGGTGTTCAAAACTTGTGAGTTTATATTTCTTATATTTCTTTTTGACAAAACTTCACAACTTAGAGTTGGTGGCTGATCTTTTGGGATTTTCCTTCCTCGCTAGGCTTTCTTGAACCAATGAAACAAGAAGCTGCAAGTCAACAATGGAAAAACTGAGACAAGCTGAATCAATGAAAAGAAAAAGGTCTTATGCGACATAAGTATAGAACACACGCAACACATGAAAAGGATGGAAAAGGCAAAGACTCGAAGCCCTTTCAGAATCGCACTGTGCTAAGAAAGATAGAAGTGATGTAATCCTTTACCTCTCCCTTTTGATTGAACATTCGGCCTGTACTGTAGCCACGCGCATTGAAAGCAGTAGGACTGAAGATCTGTAGAACAAATTCAGTTGGGTTGATTTACAATTTTGTGAAAATACTTTAAATTTAGGAAAAGTCACCCCACTTGACTAGTTAAGTAGTTATTGATATTTAAAATGTGGTCAATGAGTAACCACTTGTTGACTTAAAACTCTACTTGGATAGTTTAATTGTTCCTTATAAATTGTTTTACCAAGAATTTTGTCGTTGCATGTTGAGATTTTCCAAAATAATAGCACTCACCTCATATAGGACCCAGTCATCAGCTCTTAAAGGTCTGTGAAACCACATGCTGAAATAAAAATGTAAATAGAAACATCAAACAATAAGCTAGAAAGCTTGAAAACTTTCTAGGCATGCCATAACAAAAGGACGGTGATACTTACGAGTGGTCCAAACTCACAACACGCATCTTTAAACCCACCTGACGGTTGGGATTCACACTTACTTGAGCAAATATGAGATCAGAAGCAAATGCCACCACACACCTGCAATACAAACCAATCACAAAGATTATTTGATATAAGACCATGGATAAAGCAATAGTTGGTGTCGATGTGTATTAGAGTCACTTGTCCAAGTATGATCCTGCCTCCCCTATTCTTTTATGTGAGAGTTGAAATTCAGCAAAGTAAAATTGGCATGTGCATTGGTAAACCATAACCTCAACTCAAAGGGTTCTTGCTAAGGGAACTAGTTAGATATAACCAGTCATGTGTATTCACCTAATAACTCGCAACTTAAGCTTTTCGGATTTGGTTCTTGACATAGGTCCAACTAAGAGGCATATGCACAATAAAATGGAATTTTCCGCCATCTCCATTTTTACAGATTATTCAATCATTTTATTTCTCATAACAAAAGTTTTAATGACAACAAGCACAAGGCTCCTAGTTTAGTACTACGGTAAAATCCCTCCTAGTTCATGCAATTGCCAATTTCACTCAAGTAACCATTCAAAAACAGAATATCTAACAGTAAATAAAGGATATGTACCTATGCAAGGCCTGATCATCTGACAATTTTCCCTTTGCTCTAAACCAGTATCTCAAACTGCATTAAAATTTTAAACAAGTTTAGATAATATGTAGTACCATTAAGAATCCCTATATTGAGGCTATGTGAAAATAATTCACAGAGAGAGGAAGGAAAAGGATAGCTGCATTCCTAATGGCACACTCATGCTTTCCTTTCACTTCCTTCCAAATCTTTCATAAAAAATAGTATAAAATACTGGTATAAATAAATGTAAGCAAAAATTAGGACAGAACCTAGGAGGAGACTTGGTCTGATTTGTCGCAGGTCTAGGTTCACAGAACCGTATCTCTATGGGCCAGGGAATGAACTCAGCTGTAGCAACTTTGGCCCGGTAAGTTCTGAAGCAAATAAATTTTTAAATATGGCATAAACAAAGATCATATAGATGCACACAATTATCAGAGTTGAACTAAAGAAAACTATTGCATCAAGCAGGATAATAAATCTTACCTTGGAAGACGAGGGTCAGTAAGACGTTGCTCTCGTAACTCGTCCAATGATAAAAGCTATAACAGAGAACAAAATCTATTACTCCAAAACTCCTAGAATATTTAGCCTTTTTTTTTAATATAATTATATAACTTTATTACTTGCCTGGTCTGGGGCAGGGACAGATGGCATAGACACTTCCTGGTGTTGAAACCCTAATTCTTCTTTCTGCAGAATTAAGAAAATAACAAAATTAAATGTACCTTGAACGTAAAGTAGAATTTATCAACTAGTATTAGAGCATATATGCTAAAAAAACACGTACAAATCAAAATAAATCAGCTAAAGACAAAGCTACATCAACCATGTTACATTTTGTAATCATGAAAAACTGATACTCCAGCTACCCCGAGCTATATCTCACTAGATGGGGTTGAGATAACATAGATCAAACAACATCATAAACCCGTATCATGTTTTGAGCTCAAAGACAATCAGATTGCTTGCCTCTAAATATCTCTTAATGGTTTGACCTATAGTTTTTTCTGAAAAAACTGATGCAAAGGCGATACTCATAGATTTATATTCTTACTATTTAATTGATAATGCTAGACAGCATCTAACTTACTAATGGTTGATATTGCATCAAAGCATCTATTCCTATCAGGAATAAATCCAATCATACATAACAGTGTATATAAATGCCTAAAGCAGAAGATAGGGATGCCATTTTATAAGGTTGCAATATCTGGGTGGTCCTCCAAATGGCTTTTCATCTTTTAATTCCCAGCGGTAACTAGTCTGAAGTATTGAGTTAAAGGATATCTGCTTGTTTTCAATACTAAAATGTTGTTATTATACAATATATTCATTTAATGATGATAAGAAAATCAAGGTTGGCTCGATGGTTGGGATGGAAGAGTTCAGGAGGTTGAGGGTTCTATCCTTATCCACAAATAACACTAACATATACACCAGCATTTGTCATTCCAAAAAAAGGAGAAAATTCTAAGAAAATGCTTATATGAAACAAAAAGAGTGAATAATTTGACCTGGTCCACAAACCGCAAGTAAACAAATAAATAAAATTGACTGAATATTCAAGTAACAAAGAATGAGGATTACCTGAAATGAAGCCAGCAAAGTGAATATGATGTTTCCCTTTTGAATTGCATCCACTTTCCTCGTAGCAAAACTCTTTCCATCACGCATACGTGTAACTTTATATAGAATTGGTACTGGAATAGGAAAATGCGCACAATAAATAACATTTTAACAGTTATACACAAACAAATGAATTAGCAGTACTTGTAACTAATGAAACACAGACACCTGACATGACAACACTGCAAAAGTAATAAAATAGGATACCAACACCGATACAGTACTTGTATTATATATATTAATCAAATAAAATATGAACATCGTTTCAACTATCTGACCAATCCATTCATGAAAAGTTCAAATTTTGAATATAGCTATTTCACAACTTAGCTCAAAATTAGGTTCACTAGCATTATCTATTAGTTTCTCTTGTCTATCAGTGCCATTTAAGCAAATTATCTGTTAATTTCTTTTATCTATCAGTGCCATTTAAGTAAAATATGAGCAGTTGAAGCAATTCTACCAATACAAAGATGCACAACAGTAAAGAGAAGCTGGTAATGAAAATTGAGAAGTCGTGAGTGGGATTAGGCAAGAACTAAATTTTTAAACTGCCAACTAATACTATAATTACAGCCATTTGCAAAAGTAATTTATAAATAAAATACAAAAACACTTGCTTATACACAAAGCAATTTAACAGATAGATAGAGAAGTGAAAAATGGATTTTTAAAGAAAAGACAAGTGGAAAAAATAAACAGAAAAGGAAGTTACATTAGAGCACTGTCAATAAAGTTCAGTGACTAATTATGCTTACTGTTAAAATCCCCCGCGAGAAGAAAATACACATGCAAGCTATGAACAGATTTTAGACAATCGACAGACTTTGATGCTGCAGCCAAAGCCTGGGGATTACAAATTACGTCATTAGAAGTCAATCCTTAGAAAGTGCAATAAGAAGATAAAGAAATTTTATTATACCTGTCCAATTAGCTGTCCCCCAAACACCTTCCCAAATTTTGGAGCATCTGGTGGGGTTATTCCTTGAAAAATATCTACCTTCAAAAGAGAAAGAGCGGATAGATATAAGGCTTAATTAAACGAAATTTAGTGTTTTGCTACTCATTATCAAAGATAAACCAGGACATCAATTTTTCCTTCTCTAGTAACATATATCAATTATAATATATCACGTGTGTTACCGAGTACCTCTATTGGTTCCAAATGCAATATATGTTCTACAGGTGAGCATGTCTCAAGAGATTTTTCTGCACTCCAGATAGACTTTGGCTGCAACAGCATGGAGTGCTCGTGAGGCAGCACTAGACAGGACAGCTGACATAGCAAACAAAAAAATAGTTGCTCCAGGATTGAAAAAAAAACATTTTATTCACAAGTATATCATGTTGATATTGGGAGGCAGTATATGACAATAAACCAAAAAGGGGAACCTTAGTTAAAGCTACGACATCAGCATGGTGAACTGCATTTGATAAACCTGCAATTTGGAAGTTCACATTAGTCTTCTGTAATTAAATTTATTAAGCAATTTAAGGTAATATAACTCGTGCATAATGTAACAAGGAAACTCTAAACAAAAATATCAACAAAAAACAAACTATGCATATTAGACCAGTGAACCCTCGTTTGTATGACTACAGAAATTTTAACTAATTTCAATATTTCTAGTGCAGAATATTGTTGAAAATATAGGGGCATTCTTTATAACTGATCCTTTTCAAAGAAAATATTTCACATGCTTGCCTCATAATTTGATAACATTTTAAAGGGCGCATTGACTTTGTAAAAATGGACCATATAGAGTATGTTAAACAGTGTGATGCTAGCATTTCGCTTACAGAAATATTAGCATCTTGTTTTGTTTACAATTACCCATGCTAACATTTAAAATATGAATTATGTATTCTTAATTCAGATTTATATATCTGAATTATGTTTATACTAAAAATATTTGATCTTAGGAGATAGTTTCTAGATATACTGATATACTGTTAGGCTTTTGACTACCAAGAAACCTAACATATGCTAACAAACACAACTAACAATAACTATACCATGATGTCAGAAACACCAAACAAGCCCATGCCATTTGAAATGAAGGAAAAACACTTAAAAAGTAAAGAGCAGTTTTGAGCATAGCTGCATAAGAATGAAGGTAACAATTACCAAAACCAAAATAGTCGTATCTTTTCAGTTGAAACTCTAGATCCTTTTCATCATCAGCATGACCAGCTCCAATAACCTCAGCCTGCAAACCAGAAACTGAACGCTAAGCACAAAGCTGTAAAATTTTAACGAATAATATTGCATAAACAAAATCTTAAGTCTTAACACCCCATTCTCCATCATAAACATGGTCTTGTAATCGTACGATTTTACGATTAAAGTTAGACCTCTACATCTACATCGTGTAATCATGTAATCATAATTCATAATCATTAGACCTCTGCATCTCTACAAGCAGTCCAATGATATTTATAAACTACTATACTCCCTCTGGCTTAAAATATAATAAAAGAAGGAACTTTTTTGCTTATATTTAAGGATGGAAGGAAGTACTTTTGATTCTGAATTATGAAATATAACATGACCATACCTCTCCTTCCCAAATGAAGTAAAGACCCTCTCCAGGCTCTCCCTCACGAACAACATAGTCTCCCGGCTCTACACAAAGAACCAACCATTCAAGAATTTAAAACATTAATGCATTCAATAATTCATCAACCATCAATCCGTTAAATCAAAGATCTCTTCCTATGAATCACCGACATGGACACAGATAAAAAACATGTCACTTCCTATGATGTATGTCAGTGTCATGTCAGACAACATACCGGTCTTTAATCTATGTCGGTGACACTCCTCAATTTAGGTGTGTCCCGTTATCAACACATGTCTGTACAACACTGACACTTTTGAACTGTGATTACATTGAATTATATCATTTTCTCAATTTTTTATCGTGTTGACATTTCTGTGTTGTGTCTGGCGTCAGTGTCCTTTCTGTGTCCGTGCTTCATCAGTGCTACACCGAATTCTCTTCCAATCACCACAATAACAAAAAAAAAAAAAAAATACAAAGCTACTTACTTCATAAGCAAACATTTACTTCAAAAAAATGTCAACTCATAAAAAAATTCATTGCATAAAGTTGAATTAAACAACAAAACGAGATAAAAGAAATTAATAAAAATTGGATTAGTAATGAATTAGTTAGTACCATAGTTTTTGAGAATGACAAGTTGAGAAATGTTCCGTAAAGATGATCTAGGAAGTCTCTGAAGCAGAGGAACACAACCGAGAAACTCAAACACTGCAACAAACAAACAAAACAAGATCAAACAGAGTGATTAACCAAACCAAACCAAACCAAATGATCCAAACAGAATATGAAGAAATAAAAGGAAAGAAATATGGTCGGTGAAGATAACTAACCTTCTTCACTCGCCATTAGAGAATGTATTGTATTAAAGGATGATGATGATGATGAAATACGTTATAAAATAAAATGAATAAATTATCGTAGTGGAGTTAAAATTGAAATATTAATTTGATTCATAAGTGCACCGACGCTATAATATGTAGTGGACCTACAAAGTTCGAATCTCAAACTCTATTGACCCGTTTGTTTCGCCGGATAGAATAGAGATAAAATACGATAAAAAAATGAAAAAGGATATGATAGAATAATTTTGATAAATATTATCTTGTCATGTATCTAGTGTACACATGATAAAAAAAAATAGCATTATATTTATATGTAAATAGACTAATCAAATAATTAAACAATGAGATTAAACTCTCTTTTGACATTTCATATCATAGTTTAAAGGATTAAACTGTGACTTACCAATCTAAGAGAACAATGATTCTGCAATATTCTTTCTATTGTCTTCGATCTGAAATTGTTAAACCGACGGCAGATGATGAAGCTACCCAAAGGGTCGAACAGCAGAGCAGTAATTGACCCGCCAGTGTCAGAGGTGGTAACGTGACACAGTTGATCGCAACACCGGCATCCTAGGCTACATAGCGATTGGATGGTAGGGGTGAATGGAGGTGTGATTGAATTAACTTATAGCTTAAATCTTATAGTTTATAAGCTAAAAGACATGTTTGGTAACTAACATTTTATCAGTAGTTTATAGCTTATTTTACTAGTTTATAGCTTATTTTTCGAGTTAAATACCAAAATCTCCTTTGAAATTTCAAAATTTGATTGATATTTTACAATTTCAGAGGGTTATTTGTTTATTTTAAAATTTCAAGTGAGTATTTGACAAATTTTAAAATTTCAGGAGAATTTTGATATTTCGCCATGCAATTGGAGATGGTTACAATCTCATGGGTGTCATTCTGTATAACCTACAAAGAGTTCGAAACAAATTTCTAAAATCAAGTGATTCAAATTCCTTTCTAAACACAATTCGAACCACCAAACGAACTAAGGTTTCGTAAGCTCAGGGGATAATTGAATTTATTTATTTAATTTAAATACTAACATAATCTTTAAATGAATTTAATAAATTAATATAGCTAAAATAATAACTAAATTACTACATTGAAATATAAAATAAATCAATTTATGTTAAGCTTCTCTCATCTCCGCTAGCTTTAAGGGGGTGTATTGGATTGAGATTTTGAGTGATTATTTTGACAAAAAAAAATCTTGAAGATTTTAAAAGACTTTGTGGGATTATATTGATTCTGTGAGATTTTGAGAGACTTTTTTTAAAAAACTTTTTACAATCAAGATTTTTAACTCAGGATTTTGTGGGATTATAATAAAGACTTTTAAGATTTCAAAGTACTTTACAGATTTTTACGATTTCTAAGGATTAAATGAATTCAAACAAAAATAATTCAAATCTTTGAATAAAAAGAAACAATAACTATAGAATTTCAAATCTTTTAACAACAAAGTGATTCTATCTTCATGTTTTTTCTAAATAGTAGCATCTCTCCACATATCTGAACCTATACTAGTCCTCCATAAATTAGCATATGTTCGTTCCTGCTCCTCAGTTTGAACAATGGGTTCATAATTATTATCTTCGTAATTTGGTAGCACTGAAGATGAAGATGAAGGCTTGTCAATAGGTTCAACTAGGAATTCATCTGAACGACATTCTTTGCGAAGAAAATTATGAAGTCCTGCACATGCCAACACAAGCTATGCTTGTGTCTGGAGGTGCTGATTTAAAAAGTGTGAACCGTGATTTAAAAATACCAACTATCCTCTCAATCACATTTCTTAAGGATGCATTCCGAAGATTGAACAATTCTTTTTCATTTTCAGGATCATTACCCTGACCTGCAAAATCTTGTAGATAATATCGTACACTTTAATATCGGGCTAAATATTTGCGCCGATTAGGAAATCCACAATCCACCAAAAAATACTTACCTAATTACATAAACAATGCATATAAATGTACCAAAAAAAAATTAAACAATGCATATAAAATTATTATCAAAGTGAAAATAAACAAAACACAATTATAATTTAAAAAATAATGGTTTACCTTGTGGCACTTTAAGTCCATTCCTCCTTGTCAAAGCATCATTTAATAGTTTGGAATCATGTCTTGCTTCTGTTCAAGATTTTATAAAAGTTTGGAATACTAACAAGGTTTGCGTCAACAAAAAACTACTAGAAATTAACTAGAAAGACAAGGCTTGTTTGGTTTTAAAATTTATCAAAATCCCCCTTAATAATATGTTTTGCTTGCTTCAACTGAGAATTTATCAAGATGTACTATACCAAATTCAATATGTACTATGCTAACCATCTTGGGAAAGTACTATACCAAATTCAAGGGTTATTTCAAGGGGGATTTTGCTTGCGTCAACAACACTTCCTTCTTTAGTCAAAAAAAAAAACAACACTTCCTTCTAACCATTCTAACCATCTTTAATACATGATTAACTATTTTTTGATTATTTGGTATATAACGAATATGATTAACTACAGCTTAGAGTAACTATTCTTTAATTATTTGGTATATAACGATTAAAGTAACAACAAAACTGATTATTTGTCTTGCTTAGAGTAAAAACGATAAAATGATTAGAGGGTTAAGGGTGAATGTAGGTGTGATTGAATTAGCTTATAGCGCATCTTATCTTATATCAATATATACATGTAGTCGATCGCACCACCGTTTTGCCACCCCTACTCATAGGTAGTCGATCGCACCACCGTCATCCTAGGCTACATCGCGATTGGAGGGTTAAGGGTGAATGTAGGTGTGATTGAATTAGCTTATAGCGCATCTTATCTTATATCATCAATATCAATCATCAATCATCAATATATACATGTAAAGCAAGCTTGAGTTTGCTTATGTGTCAACCTAATAAAACTTCTCAATTTTCAACTTTCATTCTTAAACAAGTAATGTGATGATGTGTCATCTCTAAAAAGAACTTCTCACTTCTCACTTTGTATTCTATTAAAGCTAATAATTTAAATATATTCACATTCTTATGAAGAATAAATTTAGGAAGTGGAAACAATGCATTTTTTTATAAGAAAAATTAAAAACAAACAATAAATAAATATGACTAATGATATCAACTTAATAGAAAGAATACATGAGGTTAAGAATAAAAGTACCTATTTATTTACTAGAATAGAAACTAAACAACAGGAGTTACAAAATGAACCCGTTATATAACAAGAATAAAAATCAAACATGTGCAACTTAATGAAAATGAATAAATATGATCAATGAATAAGCATATTCCCTTCGTTTCCTTTATATAGGGTCAAACATTATAACATCCATTTACTTACCAAAATAATTACTACCTATTTGTTTTCTTACATTTTATATTCTTTTTTTTATAGCATAAAATCTCTCATTTTAACTAGAACATCTCACTTGAAATAGAAGATTTATTCATTCAAGCACAATGACAATGAATTTCTTTTGAGAAAGATTAAATCTTGGTTTGTTTAATATATATTTGATTTTTCTATGCATCATTTTAATTAATAATATTGTGATGACTTTAGTTTGATTTTCTTATGTTCATCAATTTGATTGACATATCTATATGTAAAGACTAAAGTATGATTTGTACTTTTGATTTCATGTAGGGAAATAATATTGAGGAACAAGCTATATATATGTAAAGGGAATGTTTTTTTCCTTCAAAATGATTTTGAGGTATGTCATCTTTATAATTTAGTTATCTATTATAAAAAAATTAAGTTTAAGCGATTGATAGGTTATGAGAGTTTGGTTGTTGAATGATAAAGATCTTGAGTTTAGTGATCTTGAATTGCCAGCCATTGTATGAATTATGGTAGATTTTTATTTTTGACGGTATAATTTAACTTATAAATAATTTGATGTGTGAGCTTGCTTTCATCCCTCACCACCTATTTGTTTCTTATATTCTAAATTCTTTTTTTCATAGCATAAACTCTCTCATTTTAATTAGAAGTTCTCACTTGAAATAAAAGACTTATTCGTTCAAGCACAATGACAATGAAATTTTTCGTAGAAAAATTAAATCTTGACTTGTTTAACATATATTTGTTTTTGCTACACATCATTTTAATAATGTTATGATGACTTTAATTTGAATTTTCTTATCTTCATTAATTAGAATTAGTTAATCTAAACACCTCTGCAACAAAGCTCAACCATTACGACAATAAGTAGTTTGTTTTCAAAGTTAAGTCAACGGCTTGAAAAGAATTATTTTTATTTAGCTCAACACCAAAAAAAATTGATATAAAACACAACGACATTTCCTTATTGCTTAAAAAGAGTTGATCAATTTAACGCGCCATCCCTATGACATAGATTATATTTTGAAAAAAAAAAAATTTTCAATGCATGAGCTTTACTAAAAAGTTTGAATTTACTTATATTTTTTCCTATATGGATATTCTATAATGTATGATTCAGTACTTTTGATTTCATGTAGGGAAAAAATATTGAGGAACAAATTATATGTAAAGGAAATGTTTTTATCCTTCAAAATGATTTTGAGGTATGTCATTTTTATAATTTATTTATTTATTATAAAAAATCAAGTTTAAGTGGTTGATAAGTTATGCGAGTTTGGTTGTTGAATGATCTTGAGTTAGTGATCTTGAATGGTCATTGTATGGATTGTGGTAGCTTTTTATTTTTTATGGTATAATTTAACCTATAAATAATTTGTTGTGTGAACTTGCTTCTATCCTTTCAATCAGAAAATATATCATTTATACATGAGATAGTCGGATCTTCGAAGATGAAAATAAAAAGAAATGTAGATAAACAATTAATTTTTATTATTTGCATTTCATTTGTTGACCATAGTTTTTTTTATGGAACTATTTTTATATGTTTCAAAGAGAATCTCACTTCTTATTGTAACGTTAAAAGTTTTTTTCTTCACATCATTTTTCATTTGCATCTCGAATGATTATAGGGAAATAATACTGAGGAACAACTTTTATGTAAATGAAAGGACGTCATTTTGATAAATTAATCATTTATAAAAATTCAAGTTTGAGTGGTTGACATGTTACGAGAGTTTGGTTGTTGAATGATCTCAAATTTAATGGTGTGAATGACTATTGTATGGATTTTGGTAGCTTTTGTTATTGATGATGAAATTTAACCTATAAATAATTTGTCGTGTGAGCTTGATTTCGTTCCTTCAACAACAAAATACATTGTTTATACATGGAAGAGTCAGATCTTCGAATATGAAAATAAATGAAATGTAGACAAACAATTAATATTATTTATCCTCTGCTTTTGATTTCTTGATCGTGATTTTTGTTTTTGCTACGCATCATTTTAATAATGTTGTGATTTGTACTTTTAATTTCACATAGGAAAATAATATTGAGGAATAAGCGATATGTAAAGGAAAGGTTTTTGCCCTTCAAAATGATCTTGATTTATGTCATTTTTATAATTTAATCATTTATAAAAAATAAAGTTTGAGTCATTATATTGGTAGATTATGAGAGTGGTTGTTGAATGATCTTGAGTTTAATGGTAGTTGTATAGATTGTGGTAGATTTTTTTATTATTGATGGTAGAATGTAACCTATAAATAGTTTTGTTGTGTGAGCTTGCTTTTTTTGTTCCTTTAATCAGAAAATACACCATTTATATATGATAGAGTTAGATTTTCGAAAATGAAAAGGAAAAAAATGCAGGTAAATTGTAAATTATTTCCTTTATCTTCTACTTCAATTTGAGCATTTTTTTTTCTTTCTTTTTTTCTTTGCTAAAAAATATATACTTGAACTCATCAAGAATGTGATCTTTGTTAGTGTCTCATTTTCATATTCTACAAGTTCTCTTTAAATGCTATTAGTATCGGAGAATTTTGAATGGCTAGGATAGCTGACACTCATATCCATTATATGAATTATGGATTTTGATTTTTGTTTTTTTTAAATCTAACTGTTGGCACACATAATTCTCGATGTCATGAAAATTATAGAGCATATCATAGCTTAAGTCACTCATTTTGAATCTGTTGTACTCGGATTTGTTAGGGAGTTTATTGGGGGAGAGGGGGAATTCAGGGAGGGGGGAAGGAAGGGAAACTCGAATGGCCGACTCTATTTGGGAGAGTATATTTTAGAGGGGAGGGGAAGTGTTTGTCTGACAAAGATAAATAACCTAGCATGTTTTGTTTGTGTTTCTGATAGAAAATATTACTCCAGGTTATGCAGAAAATTTACCACATAGTTATAAATTATTTGTTGATCATGATTTTTCTTTTGTAAAATATTTTTATATGTTTCAAATGGAATCTCAATTTGGATTTTAATTTTAATTTTTTTTCTTAACATGGATTTTCCTTTGCAACTCTATGATCATATTTGCTTGGAGCAGTAAATAAGATCGACCTAATTAAGAGATCTCAAGTGAACACAGATGCGTAAATAATGAAGTTTTTCTATTATCCCGTAGCTTTTGTTCTCGGCAATATGGTAACTTGATTTATTCAAACACAATGATGTAGTAGATTGGACGTGGCAATATTTTTTCTTTGCATATTTTGGAGAGTATCTTTCAAATTAGTGTCCTTAGCCCATCAAACCATTACTTAAAAAAATTCAAACCATTACTTAATAAAATAAATTATTAATACAAATATATGTAAATAATATTTTTAACCTTTATCAATATATTCCTTTCAATTAAATTATTTGAATTGGAAAATTTAGCTATACTTTCTATATATAAAGGTTGTAAAAAGGGAAATCAAACTGTCTAAAATGCACTGATTATAACCGTTGTCGAAGCAGAGAAATTGTGAAATAAAACATCAATTTAAATTAAAGTTTTAACTATGCTCAAAATATTTGACATGCTTTGTACACAAAAAAAAACATGTTTATTATAGTAAAATAAAATTATTGTTTTGTATTTATCACTAAACAAGTCAAAAATAATGTTCATCTTTTATATACGTCGAACAATAAATAATGCAAATAAAAGTAATCAAATTAAATTTTAAATACTTTTTAAGTAAAAGTATTTAAGATGCATCCCTTTATATATTATTATTTACTTTTTTTAACCGAGTAATTTCATTGGCTAGAGTTAGAATAAAATTTTGATAATATTGATATATTTATAATCCACTAAATTTTTCCCTAAAAACTAAAATATATTAAGATCAAAATTAAATTGTTTTATGAAGAAATATAAATTAAACCAAAAAAATAAAGATTAATAAAACAAGTTTTTATTTTTATATTACTACATTAGATACTCTTTTATAATGGTCATAGAGATTAAGAAAGTTGATTATGATGTTAAATTTGTTAACAAATGATATTTGTTTTGTAATTTTTGGTTTGAACCGGGTATCCTCTGCGAGCAATTATAGAAACTAATCCCTCGAGTTAGGTATAAAAGTATGTTAGTATAAATAAGGTAGTTAATGCTCTTGAAAATTTGAAAGAGTTTATTTTTTAACTAAATTTGAAAGAAATTTTATAAAAATGAATAATATTGTTGAATTTAATTTTTATTGATTTCTATATGTAGTCGAATGACAAATTATCTATGTTAATTGTTATATTTATCTACCTCTATATAAAAGATTCATTTGAAGAGATAAGAGTGTGTTAAATGATTTTTATTGTGTATCATTTTTTTCTTAAAATTGTTTCAACAAAGAGTTTTAAAAAATTGAAAAACTGGTTTAATTAATACTTTATCCTAAAATATCATTTTAGGTATTATTTATTCAATTTTTGAAAAAAAATTATTGATGATTAAATATTAAAAATCTTTAAAATAACAAAATTTTCTACATGCTCATAAATATATATCATATTATTCATATATTTTATAATACATTATGTAAAAAACTATTTTATATATAAAAAGATTTGACACAACCCGCGCAACGCGCGGGTCTAAATCTAGTATATATATATAAAGGGAAGCTACCTAAGCTCTTATGCTTCCATTTTGCCTATGTGGCATATCTAAACGAATTCTAAATAGTTGCTAAACTTTCATTTTACTATGTGAAAATTGTATGTCTTCTCTAATAAATTAATTTAATGCATGATTATACAAATATCACTTAAAAGTAAATCAAGAGTTTTTTTTAAGCATATAAGTCAAGAGATTGGTATATATGATTTTTTTTGACAATAGATTGGTATATATGATATTTACTTATAAAGTTAACATTCAAACTAAATAATTAAAAATGAAACTTCCTTCTATATATGTTATAAGAGGTTAGTATTTTTATTTTTTACAATAGTAAAGGTAACATGATATTCAAAAATAAAAAATAAAAAATACGTGTAATTAAAAATTAAACTTCCCTATAATATATTATAAATATGTAAATGATTAATATAGAAGTATGGTAAGTTACTAAAAAAGAAAATTATAAATGAATTTAGTAATTGTAGTCTAATCTAAACATATTCAACTCCTAAAACAAAAAATATTGCATTGAATATATAAAAAATAATATGATGGTAGAAGAATGTGAAAAAATTGGCGCAATTTTAAAATATTAATGAATGATTGTAAGTTCTAAATAAAAATAAATTTTAATATTAAATTGATTAGCAAAATATATAAGTAATAAAAGAGTATAAGAGAAGTTTAGGTATTTCTAAACCTCCATCTTATATCTTATCTTATAGTAACTCATATGTAAAAAGAAGATGAAAATTATCTGACCAATAAAATATGAGATATAATTCTTCCAAGCAAAAGCTTGAGAAATAACTTCAAAAAAAAAATCAATTTATTATAAGAACAAGAATCACTAAACTGAAAATCATAATAAAAATTATTAAATAAATAAATAAAAAAAATGAGGAGACAAAACCTCAAAAAAAAAGTTTAAGAGAGAGAGAGAGAGAGAGAGAGAGAGAGAATAAGCATTAATCATAGTAAAAAGAAGATGAAACTATTATGACCAATAAAATATGTGATATAATTCTTCCAAGCGTAAGTTTGAGAAATAACTTCCAAAGAAATCAATTTATTATCACAACAAGAATCTTCTTTTTTATAAATACGAGACACCTTAAATTGTATGGAGGAATAGAGTAAAAAGTTATATTGGTGCATAATTTTCTAAAAATAAGAAGAAATGATGAAAAGACAAAACCATCAACTACAAAATTTGTTGATGCTCATATGTCAAAATAAATTTTAGAAATTATTGAATCTGTAGATATTAAAATATATTTACATATATTTATAAAATATAATCGCACATATATTTATACATATTTACACGCAATTAAAATTTATTAAAAAAATCCAAAATTCCTAATTTAATTTAAATAATAATGTTACTATTTCGATGAAATAAGTACATATTTTAAAGTTTTAAAACAATATTTTAAAGTAGACTCAAAATAAAATGTCGAGACATTTGTAAATATAAGATGACATTTTTTTAAGCAAATAATAACATGATATGTTAAATGTTAAATTCTTCTAAACTACTATAATAAACTATTAATCTTTACCTGAGGCAAATAATTAAACCTAAATTTAATATTATGAAAATCATCATAAAAAACTTATATATTGACAACAAGAGAGGTGTTCGTAGGTAAGCTATTTGGTACTTTAAATGGCATAAAAGGGCATAAACAATTACAATTTTTGATAGTAATTTTTAAAAAATGAAATCCCATAAAAAAAAAGGTCAAAAATCCACCATATAAGAATCATATTATATAACCAAAAGAAGAGTGTCGTGTAAGCTTTCACATTATAGACTAAATATTCAAGTTTACATAATAACAAATAAAAACTAAATATTGAAACAAATATTATTAAATAAAAGATCCAAAAATTAACAATAAATTTATACCTAACACAACTATTTTGTTTTGTTTTAAAAGACACAATTATTATTTTTCTTTTATAAAAATATTTTTATTATATAATTTAATCGAAACCGTGCAACAAGCGGGTTAGTCTCTAGTAGTTTATAAACCAAAAGACTTGTTTAATAACTGACATTTCATCAAAAATTTATAGCTTACTTTTTAGACACTATTTCGCATGCATTTTAACTTATAAGTTATCATTTTTAACTTCATTTTTATCCTTTATAATTTATCATAAACATGAGTCAAAAAATAAATAAATTTTATCATAAACATTAAAATAGTCATGCTTTAGATGTAGGAATACGAGTCCAAACTAGACTAAGTATGTGTTTGGTTCAGCGGTGAGTAGAATTGATTCTGAAAGAATTGAGTTTAGTAGAATTGATTTTGATTAAAAGTGAGTTGAATGTAAATTGATTTATGTTTGGTTACATTGTTATAAAATTGATTCTTGTTAATTTGTTGTTGTTTGGATAATATGAACCAAAATTGCTTTTGAAAGTGGAATTACCAAAATGGGTTTTAAATTTATTTAAAACTATACTAGAGTATTTCATAATGGAGTTATTTTTTTATTAAATATTTTAATCAAGTTATTTTGACTATTTTCTTTTACTCTCTAACCCACGCAAGAGAAAAAATCACGTTTTGAGATCTGAAACGCACGATTTTGGCAGTTAGTTTTTTCTTCTGACTAAGATGACTTCGACGGCGCCGGTGGCAGTTATCCCCGACGATCTCATCAAAGAGGTACTCTCCTTTCTTCCAGTCAATTCTCTTGTTCGATTCCGCTGCGTAAGTAAGTTCTGGAAAACCCTAATTTCAGATCCATATTTCGTCAAATTACACTTGAAGAATTCACAAGCACGAAATCCACTATTCACACTAATCACGTATTACCTTGAAGCAGAGTACGATTACCATGTCGTACCATATTCGTTGCACCGTTTAATTGAGAATCCACCGTTCACCCTTACCTTAGATCCTTACTATCATGTGAGCAATAAAGGATGTGATAGAATAGTTGGTACTTGCAACGGATTGATTCTTTTGCTTAGTCATTCTGAACTTTTTATATATTTTCGTGTATGGAACCCAGCAACAAGAACAATATCTCCTATTTTTGGCCGTTTTATGGGCGGTTACGCATTCTGCTTTGGTTGTGATGAGTCTACTGACACTTATAAGATAGTGGCGTCCGGTGTCCGTTCCGATGGAGAGGGTACCCATGTGAGTATTCTAAGTTTAGGTGAAAATTTTTGGTACAGTATTCATCCTGGCCCTGTTCCTTATCATATGGAACGTGATTATGATGGGAATGATGCTGTGTATTTGTGTAGCACTGTTAATTGGTTGGCTATAATCGGTGATGGTTCTGATCTCACTGTTGAACATTTTGTTATTAGTTCACTCGATTTGAAGACTGAGACATTCAATCAGTACAGTCTTCCTACTGCTTTTGATGAACTGCCACGTGCGGCTCCAATTGTTGCTGCATTGGGGGGCTTCCTTTCTTTTTCTTATTTTTACATGAAAACCGACTTTGTTATATGGCAGATGAACGAATTTGGGGTTGAAGACTCTTGGACTCAATTTCTTAAAATCAGCTTACAAAATCTCTTACAAAATTTTCAAAGAGATTACGACCACCTTAGTGACAGTGAATATAGTGACGAGGAGACAAACGATCATTTTCAATTGGTTCCAGTGCTTCTCTCCGAGGATGCTGATACACTCGTACTTAAGTGCGGTCAAGAATCCCGTGCAATACTCTATAATTGGAGAGATATTAGAGTAGAGCGAACGAAAATTACTACAAGTAGTACTATTAGAAATTCTATATGTTGGTACTCGGCAAAAAATTTCGTTGAAAGCTTAGTTTCAACTTTTTGAAAGTAAGTTCCTCTTTTATGACTTGTTTGAATTTATGTTCATTTGTATATTTGTATATCTTGTTTTTATTTGTCTTCCAAATGTTTTAGTTAAAACTAAAGTATGAACTAATAAATCAATGAGCAAGTTACAGTTACACACACATCAATAGACTTGTTCGGATAGGTTTATAGTAGATAACAAAAGGGAAAACCAGTCTTCCTTTATTTCTTCATACATACAGTAATTTCATTTACTTTTAACCTTTCTGACAGATAATGAGAGTATTTTTTTGGCTGAACTGAACGTATGTTTCTGAATTGTATCTCCTTAGTTTCTTTAGGGTGGTGAAGCTTTGGAATTAGTGTCAATTAGTTTCCAAATACACACAACACAATAAACTAGAGGGCAATTTTTCTTTAAGCAAATTGTAAGCATAGTTTATAGTTTGAGCCACAGTGGCTTTATGTACATGGCATCACAATGCTTTTTTGAAACCAATTAGGGGTGATTCATAAATTGAAGATTCATTAGTATATTGGAGCCTATAAACACAAACACTCTTCAGATTAGTCGTGTCTCAGTGTCGGACACGTGTTGGTGGCTGACATCGACACGACAGTGACACTTGCGATTGCATTTAGTTATGTCATTTTCTCAAGTTTTTATTGGAGTCGACGTATATGTGTCGTGTCCGGGGTATTTGTCCGTGCTTCATATTGGAGCTCAATTTTCTGGTTTCTGTTGGTGGCAATGTCAAGTTTGACTTAGTCCATATGGCAAGATTGCATTTAGTTTAGAATTTGAAATTGAGAACCATGAAGTATATTTTTTCTTGTTTTTATTTTGATAGGTGGCCAACAAAAAGCTGAAGTAATGCTAAATTCTAATATGCTATGCTTGCTTGGAAGTTGTTTCTTTGGCTCAGCCAGGAAGTAACAAGAATCTCTGTTGGTAATATGCTATCTATGCTCGGAAATGATGAAAGATAAGAAGGGAATGCTCTGTCAATGGATAATATAGCTTGAAAGAAAGCTTTTACCCGTACCATCGTGAAATACTTTAATGGAAAGCCTTTGATTTATCTTGGTTGTTGCTACTGTTGGATGATGTTTGTAACTGAGTTTGTGTTGAAATAGTAAAAAGTTTCATAGTTGGCATTCCCTTTAGTTAATGTATTTGTTTAATGATGTCTTGTCCATTGTTGTTGTGTAATGTTATGTTAACAGTGATCATGTATGAATCTGAAAAAAATGTTATATGTTGTGGCTTACTTTGTGGATTTGTATAATGATTGAAACGAACTCATGTATGTTTAAGTGCAGGGACAAGTTTTTGCAGTATAAAAGCTTTTGATTATAGGTTTTTGGTGGGATTTGGTGGCTAGTGGTCTCCATCTTTCTCAATTAACCCTAATAATTTTTCAAATGTCAACCAATAAAACTGCAACCTCAACATGAATGGAGCCCTCGTAATTGCTAACCAAACTTCCAAATGTTGCTTTTCCTTAATTTGAATGAACTTACATATATTGCATAGTGTTACTAAGATGTCTCATTTTTGTTGGCAAGAGCAGTAATTAACTTATATCTAGCAAGAGTATGAGTTCAACTCTTCAATGCGATAACATTTTTAATAGACAATCTATAAATATTGAGCTAAGTCTGTCTTGACCCGATTTTGATGAGTTCTAGTGAGTGAGTCCAACTCACCTGATTTTATTAGTAAAAAATCTAGTCAATGCGTTAAAATAAAAATTATAACTGCAGGTACAATTTTTTATTTCATGTATCATGTGGGTTTTTTTTCATTGATTCTCTTATCACTTTCACATCATCACGTTTTTCAAGTGTTGATAAACTAGCATATCATACACTACTAGATTACTACTATACTGATTCAATGTGCAAAAATTGTAGAGATCATTGTAATACGGGTCACAATTAGTTACAATGTATGGACAAATTTTACATCCAGATTCTAATCAACTACTTGGATTAACAACTATTCTATTCTCCTAATATATATCTGAACACCCCAACCATTTTGTTGGGGATACTATAAATATAAACTACACAAGATGCTCTTTTCTGCCAGTTATACCTGAAGATCAAGAACAGCTTCTCCTGCAGTGAGAAAAGACACAATCATCAACCCTAAAATCTTGCTACTGATAACTGATATTAAAACTCATTTGATGTTGTTTAACTATAAAATGATTCCAAACTCAACCAGATAAAAGGTTCATGCTATGATTAGCTGTAAAAGATTAGGTACTGAATAATAAAACTGAAAATCAATAAATAAAAAAAATAGACTTTGGTTGCAACAGCGTGGAGTGCTCGTGGGGCAGCACTAGACAGGACAGCTGACATAGCAAACAAAAAAATAGTTGCTCCAGGATTGTAAAAAAACATTTTATTCATAAGTATATCATGTTGATATTGGGAGGCAGTATATGACAATAAACCAAAAAGAATAACCTTAGTTAAAGCTACGACATCAGCATGGTGAACTGCATTTGATAAACCTGCAATTTGCAAGTTCACATTAGTCTTCTGTAATTAAATTTATGAAGTAATTTAAGGTAATATAACTCGTGCATTTAATGTAACAAGGAAACTCTAAACAAAAATATCAACAAAAAACAAACTATGCATATTAGACTAGTGAACCCTCGTTTGTAAATTGTATGACTACAGAAATTTTAACTAATTTCAATATTTCTAGTGCAGAATATTGTTGAAAATATAGGGGTATTCTTTATAAAATTATAACTGATTCGTTTCAAAGAAAATATTTCAGAACTAATTTTCAATTGTTTTCTAAAATACGAAGGTGCATATGCTTCGTATTGTGAAAGACGAACACGCGCGATGATGTTGGGTTATAGAAAAGGGGCTGCGATTTTCTACCTATCCATTCTTTGTTTTAGATTGCAAAATGTTGGCATATTTGATTCTTTTACTGTTATTCCATTCATGCTGGTTCATGGTTTATATATTGATATGATGAAATTGGAAATGAGAATCGGTCTGTTTACTGTTGTTGCTGTTAATTTGTTGTTATTGTGAAAATATGTAAATTGATTATTGTTGCTTGTGAAGGATAGCTGTGACCGTGTGAGAATTTTTGTTGAATGTACTGTGAAGGGGTAGGTGTTTTATGAAATGTTGGTTATGATTGCTCTTGAATTTTTTATTCTATATTGTTAGTGATTTGTTATGTAAAATTTATTCATGTGAGGTAAGTTGATTGTGAAGCTATATATCTCCTGTTTGTTATTGGAATTGGAACAGGGATAACGATACTGATTAGAATAAGCACTTGTCATATAAGTCAAATGATTTTCGAATAAGGTATAAGCTGTTTTCATAAGCTATATTAGACAGCTTATAGAAATTAATTGAAAACAAATTAAGAACTATGTTATAAGCCGGATAGCTTATGACAATTTCTCACTTATAGCTTAAGCTATAAGTGGTTTTCGTAAGCTGTCCCAAATGGTTTCCCAAATGCTTATGCTAGTAGATAGTTTCAATTCTCTGTTTTCATCTTGACATGTAATTCCATTGTTTCAATAGACCAAAATAACATAAATAAGCTGGTATGTAGAGAAATAACAAAATGCTGAAAGTAGAAAAATAACATTTTACAATTTCCATTGTTTCAATAGACCAACTAATGAAATATATCTCATGAAAACTAATCTGATTGGGTGCAGTGTTATATCGAATTGAGATATGAATCGCATTTATCATAAGATACGGAAAACCAAAACCATGCACATGTTATAGAAAGAACAACATTTACCCATCTGCTTCATACAATTTTTTTTGTTAGTTGTAATAATGGACTTAAACGAAATTATTGAGTGTTAAATTAGTGTTCTTTGTATAATCACTGCTAATTGTTGCAGGGTTGCAGCCGAGTCCTACACAAGCAACTGTTATTAGTGCATGTTTAATGTAGACCCCTCATATGTGTGGCTTGCTTCCAGATTTTAAAGGATGAGATGCAACATGTAGGGAAGCTAATATGTAGCTATTGGGGTGCAATGTGTATGCGAATTTTTATTGAATAAATCATTGGCTACATGTTTGAGTTTTTGAATTTTTTGTGGTTATAGGAATGACAACAATGTTGGATGACAATGCTTAGGAAGATAGAGTGTTGCACATGTTTCAGCAGTAAAATATAATAGGTGCAAGCAGAACTTCAATTTGAAAAAACATTAGTCCAATATAGATAACACCAGGAAAAAACATTTTCAAACATGACATATGACCTATAAAGACTTGAAAACAAACCTGAGGTATGCTCTCAAATAGTGGCGTCAGTAACAAAAGTGCACAAGTTATTATGATCCCCGAAACTATAGCAGATACTCCAGATTTTGCACCACTCTCATGATTAACAGCTGATCTTGAAAAGGATCCTGCATAATGTTCAAAGGGGAAAAATCGCTCCAAAAATCGCAAATCCGACCAATGGTGTGAGGTTGAGTGTTTGAGTAAACAATGAACATGTCATGCCCGCAACTGTCATATAACAGGGACGTTCGTATTTTGCGGTACGAAATTGAGCGAGTTCGTATTTTAAAATACGAACTGGACTCATTTCGTATTTTAAAATACGAAATCAACTTTCCGTTCGCATTTTAAAATGCGAAATCAACTTTCAGTTCGCATTTTAAAATGCGAAATCATACAACATAGCTTAAAAAAAAGTACTTCATTTTTTCAAGGGGTATGCGTTTTGTATGTTATAGTGCTTTCGTTTTGTATAATACGAACTAAATTCCATTTCGTATTTTAAGATGCGAAGGGTATTTTCATCAGTTTGGGAGGTGTGGGAGCATATTGAGGGGCGGGAAGAGCAATTTTCATTTGTAAAAATGGACCATATAGAGTATGTTTTTTTTTTTTGACAAACCATATAGAGTATGTTAAATAGTACGATGCTAGCATTTTACAGAAATATTAGCATCTTGTTTTGTTTACAATTACCCATGCTAACATTTAAAATATTAATTATCTATTCTTAATTCAGATTTATATATCTGAATTATGTTTATACTAAAAATATTTGACCTTAGGAAATATTTGACCTCTAGATTAAGGGGGTTATTCAATTGGGATTTTGATGGATTTTAAAAGACTTTAAAGATTTTTTTATGATAAAAAAGTCTTGTGTTATTCAATCAAGACTTTTTAAAAAAGTAAGTAAATCTTGTGCTATTCAATCAAGACTCTTATAAAAAATAAGCAAAAGTTTTTTAAACAAGTCTCTTAAAATCTCACAGAATCAATATAATCTCACAAAGTCTTTTAAAATCTTCAAGACTTTTTTATCATAAGAAGTCTTTTAAAATCCATTGAAATCCCAATTGAATAACCCCCTCTAAGGGTGAAGGGAGTATGAGATGGTGAAAAATTCGGGAAAAAGCTTTCACTTAATATGCGGTGCTCTTTTCATGATTTCTTAAAATCAAATTTTTAGTTCTTAAATTGAAGACATTTTTTTAGTCTAATTTTTTTCTTTTCTTTTGGTTTATACCATCTGGTTCCTAAGAGAAGGGGTTCCTAGTAATCCAGAGTTCGGCCATAAAGTAAATAAAGTATGGTCAAAAAATTGTTTCATCCATAAATCGAATCCAAGTTCTCTCAAAATCTGTTATTTGGTGAAGTTCGTTAACCATTTGAGCCTAATAATTTCATTTCTTTAGTTTAATTCTCATTTCAAAATAACGTGACACTCAAACGTCATTTCATTTTAATTTTTTGGATTAATAAAGTTGTATCTCGATAATACCTATTAGTGAATTTTGTTTTACCCATTTAAGTTTTTTTAATTATCCTCATGTAACTTTTTTTGAATTAATTAATTATATTAACTTTTTGATTATTTGACAGATAAAATTCAACTACTCCATATTAACAACTTATAAAAAAAAAATAACACATCAACGAAAATTTATATTTTTCCTACCACACTACAGGAAAAAGTCACAAGAGAGATGATAAAAACATGGGAAAATTACACTAACCTCCCCTAAGATTTATGTAAAGGTCCGTTTGGATTGATGGAATGAGATGGAATGTGATGGAATGAGGTGGGATGGAGCTCTATTCCGTTGTTTGGTTTTATAAAATATGAACGGAATGGAATGGAGTGGTATATGGGGTGATAAGGATGAAATAATACACAATAATTATAGTTTTACAATTTTACTTTCAATTTTATATTTTATAAGACTTTTTTCATTCTTATCTATTCTTTTTTTTTTGGCCAAACATTCCTATCTATAAAATAAAGGGTATAATTGGAGTAAAAAAGTTATAATACATTCCATTCCGTTTACTATCCAAACTATGGAATGGAATATGTATTCCATTCCGTTCCGTTCAATTCCATTCCATTCCGCTCCGCTCCATTCTATACCATCAATCCAAACAGACCCTAAATGTATCATACCTCCCCTCTATTTTCTCACTCAACAAAAACCCCCCTGCCGTTAGTTCTTTTCACGTTCCGTTAAAACTGATCCATCTAATACCAAAAAAAAATAAAAAAAATGATCCATCACATGCTTAGGAAAACAAAAACCCATGGGAGACACAACTTAAAATACAAATCGATCAAAATAAGACAATAAGCAAAAAGTGAAGAACCGTGTAAGTGCAGTCCCTATATTGTCATGCGGTTAGATTTTTTGTGAGTTTGTAATTCAGAGCCACCGATGCTAAAGACGGGTGGAGAATGAACAAAGGCCAAAGGGTAGAATGATTATAGAGGATAGAGATTTTGTTGATTGTAGAAGGATATTGTGTTGAAACTGTTAACTAGAGGTTACAACAAATTAGTGCCTGTTTGGCCCGGCTTATTTTCCTCTTTTTTTTTTCTCCTTAAAAATAGTAAAGAAGGAAAAAATTATGTTTGACCCAATTTCTCTTTATTTTTTACTTCTTTACTTTATTTCTCTTATACTTTTAAGGAGAAATATGCCTAAATACAATTTTATACTTCTCTATTTCGTTTAAAAAAAATAGAAAAGTAGAAGTTAAGCCGGGCCAAACGGGCACTTAGTGTCTCATGTCATGAGTCATTCTTTCTAATTGATTTTTTCTTTCAACTCTGATCCCAAATTAAACGGGATAGACAATGGAGAAAACTGTATTAGAAAAATCTCTAAGAAAAAAAATTAACGGAAAATTAATGGTGTTAAAAGAGAAGGGGAGGTGTTTGTCTATTTGATGATAACTTAAGGGAGAAGGGAGGTAAGTGTAAGTTTTAAAACTAGAGGGGGTGTGAGTGTCATTTGAATAAACCTTAAGGGAAGTGAGTGTAATTAACCCTAAAAACATTTATTAAAAATGTACTGCGTACTAGTAAAGCAAAACTCGTCTAAACACCTACAGTATTAACCGAACCTCAAATAGTTCCAATTCATCTTTCAAAACCTTCACCTCAGAGTCAGACTGCAACCTTCATTCCTTCATCGTTGATTTATTCTCTCACTAAGATGACTCCAACACCGGTGGCAGTCATCCCCGACGATTTCATCCCAGAGATACTTTCATTCCTTCCTGTCAATTCTCTTCTACGATTCTGCTGTGTTAGTAAGTCCTTCAAAACCCTAATTTCTGATCCATCTTTCGTCAAATTACACTTGAAGAAATCGAAAACACGACGAAATCCACTCTTCACACTAATCACGTATCACGGCACTGTTCATAATCGCTCTGGATTTACGTACGATTACAGTGTCGTTCCATATTCGCTGCACCGGTTAATTGAGAATCCACCGTTAACCCTTTCCGTAGATCCTTACTATCATTCGAGGTTTAAAGGATGTTCTCGAATAGTTGGTACTTGCAACGGATTGATTCTTTTGGCTGGTAGTTCTCAAGGTATTCAGTATTTTCGTCTATGGAACCCGGCAACTAGAACAATATCTCCTCATTTTGGCCATCTTAGTGGCAATTACAAATTCTACTTTTGTTGTGATGATTCTACTGACACTTATAAGATAGTGGCATCCAGTTTCTGTTCCGGTCAACCCAATGTGAAAATTCTAAGTTTAGGGCATAATGTTTGGAGAGATATTGAAAGTTGCCCTGTTGCTCTTCATCGTTTGCAACATGATCTCAATGTTGCTGTGTATTTGTGTAGCACTCTTAACTGGTTGGCTGTTAATGGTGATTATTATCATCGTTTTGAGAATGTCACTGTTGACCAACTTGTTATTAGTTCACTCGATTTAGGGACTGAGACATTCAATCAGTATTTTCTGCCTACTGCTTTTGATCAAATGCCACCTGCCTTTCCAATTGTTGGTGTGTTGGGGGGCTTCCTTTGTTTTTCTTATTTGTACAAGGAAACCGACTTTGTTATATGGCAGATGAAGGACTTTGGGGTTGAGGACTCTTGGACTCAATTTCTTAAAATCAGCCTTCAAGATCTTCAAATAAAATTCAACCCCAGTGTTTTTGATGGTTCATTTCCTCCTTTTCAAATTGTTCCGGTGCTTCTCTCTGAGGATGCTGATACACTGGTACTTAATAGCAGTCAAGAATCCAGTGCAATACTCTATAATTGGAGAGATAATAGAGTAGAGCGATCCAAAATTACTATAATTAATACTACTCGCAATTCTATATGCTGGGACTCGGCCAAGGTTTACGTTGAAAGCTTAGTTTCAACTTTTTGAAAGTAAGTTCCTCTTTTATGACTTACTTGTTTGAATTTATGTTCATTTGTATATTTTGTTTTTATTATGATCAATTGAATGAATATTATTTTTTATGATTGCTTAGGTTGATTGTATTTTTGAATGATTATCTATTGGTTATTGTTATGGACTTGACAATCTCCTGCTTTTAATGAATTTAGTTATTATCAACTAGAACATGATTCTCCTGAAAGGAAATTCAATCCTCTCTTCAATGTTCATTATTTGGTTTGTCTTCATAATTGAATGAAAGATTGAAGTGAGAAATTAATCAATGAGCAAGTCACACACATCAATAGACTTGTACGGATAGGTTTATAGTAGATACTAGATAACAAAAGGGAAAACCAATCTTCCTTTATTTCTTCCAACAACAGTAATTTCATTTACTTTTAACCTTTCTGACAGATAATGAGAGTATTTTTTTGGCTGAACTGAACGTACTTTTGTGAATTGTATCTCCTTTGTTTCTTTAGGGTGGTGAAGCTTTGGAATGAGTGTCGGTTAGTTTCCAAATACACACAACACAATGATGATTTAACTTTTATTTGACTTTTGCTATGTTGTTACTTGTTAGTTGTTACTTTAAGATTTAGTATTTGGAAGTATTTTGCAATATGTTGCTCAAGACTTATGCCTTTTATTGGTATTTGGAATTTAGAAGTATGCTATTATGTATTTGGATTTGAAAGTATTTTAATTTATTGATGTAAGACTTGATGAATTTTGAGTTTTTATTTTGGTATTTGGTAGTATTAAATATTTATTTTTTAGTGTCCGCGCCACTAGAATATCCCCCGTGCCGATTCAATTTTGGGGTTGACCGTGCCGCGCCAAATTCCGAGATTGATAACTATGCATTGAATTATGTCATTTTCTATAATTTTTATCGGTGTTGACGTATTTGTGTTATGTTCGGTGTATGTGTCCGTGCTTCATATTGGAGCTCAATTTTCTGGTTTCTGTTGGTGGCAATGTCAAGTTTGACTTAGTCCATATGGCAAGATTGCATTTAGTTTAGAATTTGAAATTGAGAACCATGAAGTATATTTTTTCTTGTTTTTATTTTGATAGGTGGCCAACAAAAAGCTGAAGTAATGCTAAATTCTAATATGCTATGCTTGCTTGGAAGTTGTTTCTTTGGCTCAGCCAGGAAGTAACAAGAATCTCTGTTGGTAATATGCTATCTATGCTCGGAAATGATGAAAGGTAAGAAGGGAATGATCTGTCAGTGGATAATATAGCTTGAAAGAAAGCTTTTACTCATACCGTCGTGGAATACTTCAATGGAATGCCTTTGATTTAGCTTGGTTGTTGCAACTGTTGGATGATGTTTGTTACTGAGTTGTGTTGAAATAGTAAAACGTTCCATAGTTGGCATTCCCTTGAGTGAATGTATTTGTTTTAACGATGTTTTGTCCATTGTTGTTGTGTAATGTTATGTTAATAGTGATCATGTATGAATCTGAAAAAAATGTTATATGTTGTGGCTTACTTTGTGGATTTGTATAATGATTGAAACGAACTCATGCATGTTAAAGTGCAGGGACAAGTTTTTGCAGTATAAAAGCTTTTGATTATAGTTTTGTTGTGGGATTTGGTGGCTAGTGGTCTCCATCTTTCTCAATTAACCCTAATAATTTTTCAAATGTCAACCAATAAAACTGCAACCACAACATGAATGGAGCCGTCGTAATTCCTAAGCAAACTTCCAAATGTTGCTTATCCTTAATTTGAATGAACTTACATATATTGCATAGTGTCACTAAGATGTCTCATTTTTGTTGGCAAAAGTAATACTCCCTCCGTACCAAAATATATGTCGTTTTGAGAAAAAAATTTGTATCACAATATATGTCGTTTTATATTACCAATGAAGCATTTAATGATCTTTTTCCTATACCCGTAATTAGTTATTTCTCTTTCTTCTTTCAATTCTATAATTTATCTTTCACATACCATTAATGAAGGATACTTTTGTAAGCTAACACATAATTTATCTTTTCTATACAACAATGATTACATTTCTTAATTTGTGTGATATGGTCAAAACGAAATATATTTTGGTACGGAGGTAGTAATTAACTTATATCTAGCAAGAGTATGAGTTTAACTCTTCAACGTGATAACATTTTTAATAGACAATCTATAAATATTGAGCTGAGTCTGTCTTGACCCGATTTTGATGAGTTCTAGTGGGTGAGTCCAACTCACCTAGTTTTATTATTAAAATAAAAAATTGTTTATTTCATGTATCATGTGGGTTTTTTTTTCATTGATTCTCTTATGACTTATCACTTTCACATCATCACGTTTTTCAAGTATTGATAAACTAGCATATCATACACCACTAGATTACTACTATACTGATTCAATGTGCAAAAATTGTAGAGATCATTGTAATACGGGTCACAATTAGTTACAATGTATGGACAAATTTTACATCCAGATTCTAATCTGAAGAGTTTGATCCCACAGAAAAAAAGTCTATCCTAATCAACTACTTGGATTAACTACTATTCTATTCTCCTAATATGTATCTGAACACCCCAACCATTTTGTTGGGGATACTATAAATATAAACTACACGAGATCCTCTTTTCTGCCAGTTATACCTGAAGATCAAGAACAGCTTCTCCTGCAGTGAGAAAAGACACAATCATCAACCCTAAAATCTTGCTGCTGATAAGATATTAAAACTCATTTGATGTTGTTTAACTATAAAATGATTCCAAACTCAACCGGATAAAAGGTTCATGCTATGATTAGCTGTAAAAGATTAGGTACTGAATAATGAAACTGAAGTTCAATAAAAAACAATTAGTTAAGTTACTAAATTATGCATATTAAAGATATTTGGGATTTTGTATCAAGAAAAAGGTTCTAAGTGACACATGATCATTCATTCAATTAATGTCAGATAAAGGTATTGTTTTCTCCTTATTGTATTATTTTACAAATCAGCAATGAAAGGCTAGAGATGCATTTAAAATTTTCAAGCATCAACTTACCATGCATTCTCTTGACAAATCGTTCAAACTCTATGAAGTTTTCTCGTTCCATCAGAAGTGGACTGAGCCTCAGGTATGTAAAGGATGAAAAGTGTCTTCCATCTGGATCATTCATGGGCTTGGTATTTTCCAAAACCTTGTTATAGCTAACTCTGTTTAGGCAAGGAAGTGCATTCTCACTGACGACAGGTAGTCCAACATCCCACCCAGCATTCAACACCTGCAATACATAACCACAACATGTATTTTAGATCATACACCTTTTATACTATAACTGTATTTGGCACATTCCAAATTTGTCTATAATAGACCAACACAGACCAATTTTCTATTACGTTCTTCCTAATGTAATTGCTTATAAGAAATCAATTATATAGTAGATAAACTTAATCAAGGAATAGATACTAACTTGCCAAACTAATCGCTCAGGATCAGCAAATGGCTCTGGAAAACCCTCATGTTGATTAAATGTGTGCAGGTCAACACAAGCAATGTTTAAGCTAACTCCATTTCTCTTTAACATTGCAACAATTGCAGCATAGCCATCACGATTGCATGGATTATAATACCCAGCAGTTAATTCAGCAGCATGACTAGCAGTCTTGTACCACCAATAAATACCTGATAGCTGTATTGAAATTAAGATATATCAAATAGACTGCACAAGGCCACGGCACACCCGCAAAAACTAAAAATGAAGTACCTACAAATGGATAATTCCTAGTCTAATAGGGCAAAAGTAGCATTGATTTCACAATTCTTCCAAGTTTTTTCAGTTTTGAGCAGAAAATGGTATTATTCCTAAACAAACAACAACTCAAGCCATAATCAAAAAGGTGGAATCAGAAAAATTCATTAAGCTTACGATGCAGAAAACAATTCAAGAAGCTTTTTTTTCTAACAGATCTCAAATTTATCGTCGCATTACAATTTTTATTATCATACCTTTGCAGCAATGCAGGATCCCTCAAAAGCTAATTTTGCCAGAGAAAGTACTCGGTTTCCGTGATCAACTAAAGCCTGAGAGTACCAGTTGAGAAAAAACCTGCCATAGAAGCCATCATAATCACCCCCATCGCAAAAGAAACCTGTTTCGTGTGGCTGAGAATTATAGGTACCCACATTATCTGGCCCTCTAGCCCAAATAGTGTGCCCTCTTGCTTCTGCTGCTTTCATAAGATTTTTCAACATATACTGATCATAGCACTGCAAAGAAGTGAAAAAGATGATGAGCAAATTTGTTAAAAATGTATTTGAGCCTCTTAGGTGCAAGCATAGGCAAAAGGACATCGATAACTATAAGTGGGGGAGAATAAATGACAGAGAGATGGATCCACGGTATGTGACGATACATGACAGAAAACAATAAATATTTAACCTACTCATATACAATATCTAATGCCAACAAACTAACCGTTATCACTATATATCTATAGATGTTGAATGAAGAAAAGGTGTGGTAGAAGGAAGAATTAAGGATGACAAAGAACAAGACAATTAACTTTTGAGAAAAATGTCCCTGTACAAGGTATTTTAAACAAGATAAAAAAAATTGGGGGGATCAGCAGAATGAGGATTTTCTTGGTTAAAAGAATTTACAGAAGCAAAGGAGACATTCACAATGAAAAACTGAATCCGAAAATTATCAGATTTCAATAACAAAAACTTTAATACACTTGAGAAAAGAAAAAGAAAAAGCCTTCTTTTTATAAAGAAATGTATATTTAAGAAAACAATTACCTGGAATTCACCAATACCAGGATATCTCCAACCATGTTTTACAGGAAAAGATGGGTATCTTAGCTCTCCACATGGACCTAGCCCAACTTCAATCATGGAGATGAAGCCACCCTCAAAATACTCGTCAAACTCTATCCGGAAACTTCTCATGAAATCAAAATAAACCTAAAAAAGTGTACAACAGACAAATTGCATGCCTTAATTTTATTGGTATAACATAAAACGGCAACCATGTCTACTCTCGCATCCTTGAAAAGGATCTGATAAATAATTCAAATGGATTCGTTCAGAGGAAATGTGATTTAAGACTAACACCATTATGTATATAGGAAGGATTAAAGCACTCTCTGTCATGATTTAATAATTAATTCAAAATGGGTTTACGCATGTCTACGCTGATGGCTTTTCATTATCATAAGCAAAAATCTATTTCATAGTAATTGCATTCGATAATAATAATAATATAGCAACAACAACAATAGTTGTTGATAACAACAGAAGCTACAACTAAAACAAACAACAGTTATCATAGTCTTATTATAACGTCGTTATTACCTCCACAGCAGTCCGACCTCTCAAAACACGTTCCTTATCTATTCCCCAAGAAAGACATTCAGGGTTGTGTCTTCCCTCTCTATCAGTGAAAAAAATATCTGGATTGCTCCTACCAATTTCAGCAACCCAATGGGGTAATGGAATACAAACATCATCACCAAAATTGCCTCCACATTCATGAAAAGACATGACAACCTAGCCAAATGTAAACGAGACAATTCACTATTAAAGCCAGACTGAGTCAGCAAGAGAGTGATCCACAATGATTAAAGTAGCTTATAAAACTGACCTGCAACTTAAGCTTAAGCTCGTGCACCATTTGAAAGAGTCTCTTGTAACCATTCCAATTATACTCTTGTGGAGCATGTGCCTCCACTATACCCCACCAGCAGTCTACCATAACACCGTCAACATTTGCTGATTTCAACACCCTCAGCTGCTTTAGCAGACCATCCGGATCAACAAGGTCACATTTAATATTGATCACCCCCAACTGTCCATAAAATAGAATATGGTATATGATGTTAATTGGCATGTACAGATAATTTCCAATAAGATAATTTATTTATTTCACTTAACATACATTTATAAAATTCCAAAAAATATATTAAGAACACCAACATATTAAGCATAACAACTTACTACACGCATTTTAGAAAACCAAGAAACGGGACTCAAAAGAAATGAAAAATAAGTGTAGAATCATAGCTTACCGGTAGCATCACATAAACGGGAACATATGGGGTCCCAGCAAAATCACGTTCTGGTAATCTAGGTGGGATGTCAACAATCTGCAAAGGATAAAAAGATGTAAAACAATGCCAAGAGACTTACCTTCTAAAGGCATCATATTGAAATTATATGCAAAATAAGAAGGACAAACATGCCCTTTTGGATAATCATTCTTGTTCGGGTATCATTTCATATTTTCTTAACTATAGGGGCTAATTTTCAATACGTGATTTATTCGTAAAAATTCAATTATCATGCTTATAAAATACATGAGTGAAAATTTGATATTGAATGGAAAGAAAGAATTATAGTATCCACTAGATCATTCCATCAAAATATCCCCACAGCGCCCGAAAAAACGTATTTCTAAAACAAATCAATATAAGAGGTCAATCGGCTTCATTAAATACCTGCTTCTCATTAATGGCATCTATTGAACCACCAACCACAGGAGGATTGTCTCTCTGCACTTCTCCATCCCCCACCATAGATGTTTGAGACCGGGAACTTGAGGATAGATCATAAGGAGATGGAGATGGAGCTGGTACAAAAACACCTTTCATTGAACATGGATTATACTCTAAAGGGCTCCCATAGTCAGAAGCAACTCCCTTGAGGGAAACAGATGGAGGCTGTTGAGAAGGCACGTGAGATGATGACGAAGTAACAATTGCAGAATTGCCACCAGCAGGCATCTGACCCTGTAAGGTTGAGAAGAAAAGGTTCCAATGTGGGAGTTTTTCTGATATTTGTCAGAACTGAAATTTGCAGATAAACAGCAGTAATAAGATTTGCAGATACACAATGATAATAAGACATTTAAGATATAAAATAGTTTTAACTTGACTAGGCCCAGACTAAACTATATAACAAGTAGAAAAATAGGAATAATTAATGTCTACACTCAGATGAAGTTACATATTTTCTCAACAATGGAGCTATCAAAACAAATATTGATTAGGGATTGTTTGAAGAATAAACGCAGTGTACAAAATACTATCATGCCATAGTCCCCCCTTTCATGGAAAAAAAAAAAAAAGCAAACGATGCCAGCGGATGCACACCAAAAGTCACAAAATCCAACTAACATTAGTTTCAGAATCAGAAAAATGCAGCATTAAGTCTTAACTCTTCACAGATAATTACCTGAGATCTTGAGGGAAATGTAGTTCCATCCGGAAGAACCACCCATCCAGCTTCCCTTGCAAGAGCAGCAATGACATCATTAATGTCGGCCCTAACTCTAAGATTATAATTGCCATGTCTGCGAAGCCCTGCCAGGATCCTTGCAGTTATAGCCCTCCGGCGCCTCTCCCTTAGCTTTGTTCTCTCTTTCTCTTCTACCGGTCTAGATCTTCGAGTACCTCCACCCGGAGAGTCTGCTTGCTCTTGAAACTCGTGGTGCTGCTGAAACCTGTTACCACCAGCTCCAGTTCCCATCCCATTCCCACCATCAATCTCTACCATCCTTATAACATTTCCATGCACACCTCCATTTTCATCGTAATCTTCATCTTCGTCATCCTCGCCTTTTGTACCTATTCCCATTTCTTCTTCATCATCCTCACTCATTCCAACCAGCCTTTGCATATCAGTTGCCATAATCCCAAATCCAAACCCTCAATAGTTAAATTCAATCTACTTCATAAATATCCTACAGATTCTGTTGATTTCCAAACCTATCAAAATTTATCAATGGTCTTCATTTAAAACCTAAAAAATCAAGTCCAAATGAATTCCACAGGCTTCACAATAACACCACCATTCCATAAATTAAATTAAGCCTTAATAGGAAATTTCTTATAAAAAAATGAAAATACCAAAATAGATGTTTGGTTTCAATTCTAGAAGAGCTAAAATTGTTTCTGGATGTATACAATTGATTCTGACATGTTTGATTTCTTTGAAGTAGAATTGATTACACTTGAAGCTAGAAATTGTAGCTTCTGGATTTATAATTGTTTTTACACTGAAATTTAATATTCATCTCACTTTTAGTTGAATGTATCCTAACATAAATCACTTTATATTTAAATCAATTTTTATCAGAATCAATTTTACATAATCAATTCTGCCAAAATCAATTTTTTTCACCGCAGCACCAAACACGCACATTAATGTAATTAAAATCACTACTTAATAAATCATAAATAGTACTATTCTCTTCCCCTAAATCATTTTAAGCTTTCCATACCAATAATTTTGTGATCAAAAGCACATATCTAAACTGAATTTACCACAATTAGTTTCTTAACAATGCGTCTTTTCCAATCCAAAACTAGAAATACAAAAAATGGTGTGGATTCATCATAAATCAGGTCGAGGTTACCTTCGAGATCGAGATCATGATTAAATTAATGAAATTCCCCTTCGATCCTACTCCTTCTCGATAGATCCTTGAGAACTCCGTCGTGTACCGAAATTTCCGGCAACTTCCGGTACGGATCAGCTGAGAATGAGAGGAATCCTGAAGGATCGATATCTGGGAGGTTGACGGCGGCTCCGGTAAGATCCGGTGGCGGGAGAGGGGTGAAGTCTGGCCGGCGGGGAAATGGAAGCGAGCGTGCGAGTGAAGCATGCGAGATGTGTCTCACGAACGAGGCGAGCGTGTTTGCGAGTTTGGCACGAACGAGGCGCGCGTGACGTGTAAATGATTTTTCTTGGAATATCAATTTAATCCCTAAATTAACAATGAATTTAATTTGTCATGTATGTTAAATTTTTTTTTAATTCATCCCCAAATTTTAAAATCAATTTGGTTTTAAAATTCAAAGGTAATTTTTTTACACATGCATCTAATCAAATCATGCTTGTAGATATTTGTAAAAAAGATTTAAAAACTTATAGTAATTGTTTAAAATAGAACTCATACTTATCCGTGAGAGACAAATGAGAGGGTAGAGAACTCATAGTGGTGGACCGGTGGAAGAATGGTCCGAGTTGGAGGTTGAAATTCGATCATAGAGACGACCAATGACGCAAAGAGGGGTTGTTTACCGTAACAGGTAAAATACTCTAATGCCCAAGTTAGTATAAGCTTGAGATGGAGGTAGATGTTACCGTAACACATACATTGTGAGGTTGTGAGGGGTTTTTTATATAGGTCAAACTAGATGTGGTTTCGGGTCGAGGGATGTGACATTGGGTCTTGATTAGCTCAAAAGTTTAGTCTAGAACAGAAGCCCCCCAGTCGATTGTTTATGGAGACATGACGAGTCGACCTATAAGTGTTATCCTCTTGCAAAGTGAACACATATTTTTATAGAGTTATATCATTGTATAAATGATACTTTTTCATGTCGATTAGGCCAATAAAGAATTATTATGCTCATAGGAATTAGTGCTTGCCAAGCGTTGTGTGCTCGACTATTTATTTGTCAAATTTTAGTTCGTTTGTGGTAAATCAACACCTTCGAACAATATTTATTTATTATGCTCGCGGTTTTGCTGTTTAGTTTCCTTGTACAACAAGGAAATTATTTTGTTAGACTTCGTCAAGTGTGGGGAACTTTTAACGAACACCCGATAAAAGTCCATAACAAAACACGGTGGAAGATCGAGAAGTTATAGACCTCTCCCCGTGGCGTGAACCTCCCATCGCGAGCTGGGTGTTCTGCCAAGCTTGTACTACGCAGATCAATTCGCAGAAATTATTTCTAGTTTTTAAGTTTAAGGTTCATGCTCGTACCTAAGCATTTTCCCCTTATAAAGGCGTGTCCGGTTGTTGTACTGAGTTCGACCAGTAGGTAAAGTTTGGAAATCTCAGCTCAATTAGTAAAATGTCGAAATTGTTAGATTTGATATCGTGATCTAAGTTCGAACTCAGGATTTTATAGTTGCGTGTAAAAAAAAATTGGTAGCTTAGTGGCTAGAATTCACCGTGAAATAAGTGGGTGTAACTGAGTTCGAATCCGGATTCTACACTTTTATACAATATGTCTAATCAATTGAGGTAAGCTCATAGGACAAAAATTTAATTTATATAGATTATCACTTCAACAAAAAAAAGTTAACAAAATATATTGTTTAGACTAATTATAACAATTGTTCCAAAAACAATATTTTGAAAATATAACTCAAATACTTAAAATTAACATACATTTTTATACAATTGTCTTTCGTATATCTTTAAACAATGCCCACATTTTGTTATTTTAACTTTTGAAATTTGAATATCGTACTATATTTAAAGTTTTTATTACATTGATATCTCAAACTCTGGTACGTCCACATTAATTTTAATGGATGAAATTCTAGCCACTAAATTACATGATCAAAAAATATATATATTATTTCTCTTTTTTATTTTATTTTAACTAAATATATATTATTTCTTGTAATGCCTTTCTAACTGTTTGCTATGTTAATATATGATACTTTTTGTTCACCAAAAAAAAAATATATATGATACTTTTTCTATAAATTACTAGATTAAACAAGAATTAAGCTCATGGTTTGTATTGGAAAGAACTTGAGTTGCATTTAAGATACAGCTACCATGTAATATATTCTTTATGATGTTCATCAAATAGTCATGAATCAAATAATATTCTGACAGACTATATTTATTGTGAGAAAGGGATTGCACGTTTTTGCACATTCAAGGGGATTGCACAAACTTAAATAATTAATTAGTCACATTTCAGCTGACTCAATTAAAAATAAACTCTAACAAAGATTAATTAGTTCTTATTTAATTTAATCTTAACTCAAATAAGCATATCTTAATTTTAACAGTACAATGTGATCCTCCGGATGGTAACATTGTATAGAGGAGGGATGATACATGCGTACACTTTGAAGATTAAGTAGTAAACACCGAATGTTAGAGGTATTAGAATAATTTAGATATTGTATATCTTGCCTAAACCATGAATTAAGCCTTTATAATAAGCAGAGAATTAAGATTTGAGGAACATACAAAACCTAAGCAACCATATAAATGAGTTAGACAAAACATATTCACTCAAAACTTTAAGATATTGAGTTTATAATCCCTTTTAGATTATTAACACTTCTTCTCCAAAGAATAGGAGAATTAAAACAAAACAAAAAGTTGTCATTAAAATTTCCTAACTTAAAAATTAACATTTTTGGACTAAATTCTTGCTGTGTGTTTTTATTTTTATTTTCTCTTTTTCTTTTTCACTTTGCATTATACCTACAAATTGAAAACTAAATTCAAAAGACATGTCTAAACAATATTCTTTAACTATATATACCTACTAAGGCTGCTACTTTTATTTTTTGCCATTATTTTGGAAAAAAAATTATTAAATAATTTAGTGGTTAAATTCATACTTTTTCCGTCAAAAAAGAAACTCACACACTTTAATTGTGTGGAGAAATAAAGCATTTGAGTTCAAACTCGTTCCTCTAATAATAATAATTCGCACGTATTTGTTCAAAAGTCTTAGCTCAACTGACAGAAAATGCAGAAATTACTAGGCAAATATCCATAATTCTGATTCGAACCCCGGTAACTCTGCTATGTACCAGAAACAAATTCACACGTAATTATAATAATTTCCCTGAAGGAAAAATCAATTATTTAGATCACATTTATTTAAAAAACATAAGTATATCATTATAAGTTATAACCACATGCATCACAACAAGTCTAAACAAAAGATTCTCACATGTCATATTCATTTTCAACCAATGCACACCTTGCATCAAATAATTTGGCCATTTCTACAACTTGCTCTTCCTTAAATATACTTAATAATTCAACTATATGATTAATCACATTGTAATAGTATATATCAACATGAAAAGTCACATTATTTTGTTTGGTTTTGTTCAAATTCTGCTTTCTTTCTTTTGCATGGAAATTCTTCTTCACTGAAGAAAGTAAAGTTAAGAGGGAACTGTTTCAAACATTGTTAACTAGTTCATGTTGTTTAAACTTCAAATTCAAATCTAACATATGAAAAAGGTAAAACATTAGAAAAAGAATGTTTGGGACCGTTGCTGCTTTTTTTACCAACCGTTTATTTTGAAGTTTTGAATTTCAGTTGGTTTCATTTTCAACCTCAGAAAGTTGTCCAAGGTTGCTTTTTCCCTTCATTGTTCACAACCATTTACTGCATTTTTCATTGAATTATTGAGTTTCAGTATAAGCAGCATTGTTTTAAGAGCTTTTGCTTTTTTATTTTGTATAAGACAAGAACATTCAAATTTTCTGCTTTTTCTTTTTACCTTTTGTTTTCTATATTTATAGTTTGATTTCAATTATAATTGTATAGTTTAAACTGAGTTTTAATTTTAGAGCCCACAAACACAATCTATGACTCAACCCTTCATGTTTATATATATGTGCAGGTGTTAAGGAAGTTCATTGATCACATATTCTTGAACTAAGATGGATAAATCATCCAACTTTGGTGAAAATTGTGATGTGAGGTATCATTCTTCACCTTCTATGGATCATTCAATAAGTGAAACTCCAACTTTTTCTAGATTGAGTGGTGATTCTTTCGGATACTGCCGAGTTTGGACAAGCTCGGAGGCATCCAATTCAAACTTCTCTGACACTCAAGATGATAGCAGCTATGCCAGTGAATCTTCGCCTTTTCCTTCGCCTTCACCTTCTCGGTGGAGGGATGTTAAACCTGGTCTTTCTAGGCTAGGAATGAAGCTCCGCGAGCAATCCATCGATGATAAACTTGATGATAATGATTTCGATTCAGGTTTGTTTGCATAGTTACTTGAGAGCTTTCTTCGCCTCTTAGTACTTATTTGCATAGTTAATTCTGAACTTTTTCTCTTAGAATATGTAAAATTTTAGGACAACCTATACACGCCGAGGTTTCCACCAGATGAACTTAGTTTTATCCCTACAAGCGAAAGAGACTGTTTCTAGGATTTGAACGTGTGATTCCATGTCTCAATTCTATGTAGTCAATAATGAACTTAATTTTGTTGACATTATTAGGTGAGCTTGAAATGATGAAGGAAAAATTTGCAAAACTTCTACTAGGAGAAGACATGTCTGGTGGAGGAAAAGGTGTTTCCACAGCAGTTACAATCTCAAATGCCATTACCAATCTCTATGGTAATATATATCTTAACATTATCCATGGCATAGTATGATTGAAAAAAAGGCTATTAGTTTGTCAAACTATTTGTTATTGAACATGTTTGGACTGCGAATTTCTGCAGCAACAATATTCGGACAAAGTTTAAAGTTGGAGCCGCTGAAGCCAGAGAAGAAAGCCATGTGGAAAAGAGAAATGAAGGTTCTTTTATCAGTGTGTGATTACATACAAGAATTTGCCCCAACTGCACAATATTTAGAAGATGGCACAATTGTGGAGGTGAGTCTTATTTTCCAAATGATTTTATTTTTTGATAGACAAATATTAGAACCTTGGTTCTTTAACTCGTTCAACTTCGTCAACGCTTAAGCTCAAATCATATGAACTAAATAATAACTATAACTTGAATGAAACTCGTTTGTCATCTCTAATACGGTGTTCTCTTTCAGATGATGAAAAGCAGGCCAAGGTCAGATATCTACATCAACCTCCCTGCACTGCAGAAACTTGACACAATGCTTATAGTAAGACAAAACATCAATTTCTAGTTGCTACTTTCGTGTAAGAGCTCAGTTTTCCATCAAGTTCTTGTGGCTGATAAACATGAAAATTTTGTTTGCAGGAAATATTAGATTCTTTTGAGGATACTGAATTCTGGTATGCAGAGAATATATCAGCAACTTCGCCTCGTTTACGCGCAGCCTCATTTCGGAAGATTGTTCCAAGGAAAGATGAGAAATGGTGGCTGCCAGCTCCTTGTGTTCTCCCTGGTGGACTTTCTGAGAAGTCAAGGAAACACCTTACAGAGAAAAGGGATTGTGCTAATCAGATTCATAAAGCGGCAATGGCAATAAATAGCAATATTCTTGCAGAAATAGATATTCCAGAAACATATATAGATGATCTTCCAAAGGTTAGTCCTCATTGTTGATTGATCCTTATTGTTGAATATCATTCTAGTTTAAAAAAGTCGTAATCAGAAAGTTTCTTTTGAAATCTCAGAATAAGTCTGCATTTCTTTTTTCCAGCTGAAATTCTATTGCCAAGTGATTGAGGATTCCTTTAAATGTGACCCTATAAGGCAAATTTCTTGGAATTTATCATCAAATTTCATAAGCCTTTTATGGAAGCCATTAATAGCAGCTGAATCTTGTAGAAAACGGGACGATATAATTCCTTATAAGGTACTAGTAGCAAGAAACTTCTAAGAAATGCATTAATCTTATGTTTATTTCCTTGAAATTAGTTATAAAAAAAAACTCAAAAGTGATATAAGTTAATGCATGAGAGGAATTGTTTTCATGCTACTAGTATAATGCATTCAATTTCATTCGCATATTTTTCATCAAAAATGTCTGAAATTTAATCTTACTTAATTTTCTCTTCTTTCAAACATTAATTTCTTCAGAGTGGAAGAGGAAGTCTAGGAGACACAATTTACCACTATATGTATACTGCAGACAAGTTTTCACCCGATCGCCTTCTTGACTGTCTCAAAATAAACTCTGAACATGAAGCACTTGATCTAGCAGACAGGGTTGAATCATCGATGTACACATGGAGACGTAAAGCTTGTCTTAGCCATTCAAAGTCGTCATGGAAAGAAGTAAAAGATCTTATGGATGACACAGATTGGAAGGACAAAAACTACATCTTAGCTGACAGAGCTGAAGCTTTGTTGTTTAGCCTCAAGCAAAGATATCCTGAACTTTCACAGACTTCTTTGGATACATACAAGATCCAATACAACCGAGTAAGTTTAGACCTCTGTAATGTCATAACTTATGCGAAGCGTCGAGAAATAGCGCAAGACTAAGATATATTTGTCTAGATAGATGTTCAGTCCGAACTGTGAGGAGATATACTCATATTCACATGAGTCTTAAGCAATTCCGAACTTTTGAGCTAGCTTTTTGGGTGTGAGTTATAAACTTATACTCCCTCCGTCCCAAAATGTAAGCAAATTTGACTATTTAGGTTCATTTGACTATTGATGTATCTAGCTCATACTATGGACCAAATACATCAATAGTCAAATGTACCTAAAAAGTCAAATTTGCTTACATTTTGGGACGGAGGGAGTAGTTGTAAAGAGAATAAGATGGAATTAAATTGAGAGATATTTGAATTTAGCACATGAACTAAAAATGACAATTCTCTTTTGCAGGATGTGGGGAAAGCAGTGCTAGAAAGCTATTCAAGAGTTTTAGAAGGACTGGCATTCAACATTGTTGCTTGGATTGAAGATGTTCTGTATGTAGATAAATCAATGACGAATCGAGAAGTCTAGAAATCAATACTGGGTTTTACAACATCATAACAATGCTTCTCTTACATTCAACAATCTCTTGTAAACCATGGATTTGAGAGAATGTAATCAGTTAGTACTTGGTAGATGATGTGTGAAAATATATTCACTTGCATCTATGTGAAGCTTATTTGTCAACGCTATATACAAGAAAGTGTCAACATTCAGTTGAATTTTAAAGCATAACTTCCAACAGACTCAAAACAAGTATACACTTGGAAATATCAGTTAAATTGTCTAAACTTGAAAATCTATTTGATTTTGGGTGTTAGAACTAAAATAGCAGATCTAATTACTTCAAAATTTTAAAACCCCTTTTTGAAATATCTTGAACAACGCATGGCTAAGTTTATTAGGTAAATTTTTCCTTTGATTTTGACATGCTGCTATAAATTTTATTCAAGTTCAATTTGGATGAACCAAAATAACTCCAAAATTGCACCTCATTACATAATTAGAAAAGGATACATAACTGAAGGATTAGATAATACAGCTTATTATGTGTCAGTGTGCATTTAAGCTAACATGATTCTTTGTGAAGTTCTCTAAGGATTTGCAAGTAAATGATTGAATGATGCTTTTCATGCAGATTCTCCATATGAAAGCATAGATAATTTTGATAATGTGAATATACAAAAAGAAATATTGGTTAGGTGCCCTGTGTGTGTGTGCATGTGACCTCCTAAATACAGCTCACACATTAAGACATGAATGAGAAAGAAACAGCTATAAATCACTTGAGATATATTTTACTCAAAATAAATTGGTAAAGTGAAACAAATCATCCTATATATACAACAAACCCATGAACTGTGCAAGGAAATGCACTAGTTCATATTGAGAGGGGGTGGTGATCAAGATGTTAGAAGTTAACCATGGAAGATTCAGCACAGGATGGACTAGTAACAACACCTTCACTTTTCTTCACCAAAGAACCCATCCCTTTTTTACCTGTTTCTCAAAATGGTGCCCCCCTCAACTTCCCTTCAAGTTCAACACAAAAAAGGGCAAGCACAAAATGGCATCTTTTCGCCATTCATGCATCAAAAAATAGATAACGAAACAATAAATAAACCGGCCGAGGGGTTTGCTAAGAATACTCCAAAAACCAATCAAAAATCTTGTTAATCAACTATCATCATCCACCGCACCAACATAAGTAAGGTCTGTCCTTCTCACCCTTACAGCCCCTTTAAGCCAGCTGGCAGCACGAATATTAACAAGGTCGCCACTTCCAATGTTACTTGCTGAAGGGTTAGATCCGGCGCTATCCTCTAAAAGCGTCCAAGGGTCAATTTCAAAATCATTGTCCTGTTGTTTTGACTTCCCTGATGCTGTTGTCCTTGATAGTGGAACTGGGCTCCTCTGAGGGGTAGCCAAACTGCTGGAATTAAACCCAGAATTTTTAATAATGGGTTGAACAGATACAATAGAAGAATTTGGAACAGAAGGTGGCTGACAAGAGAAAGAGCATGGCGTAGAGCGAGGGAGTACAGGCATTGCAGCTTGGATACGCCACCTGATAGAGTCTGGCAGTTGCATGGAGTTTAAGTGATTCTGCATTAGATTAGACAATAGAGTCAAAAGAAAGAAAGAAAGTAAAAAAAGCCAAATAGCCTGCATGCTTCCATCTAATCAAACATCATCCCTAGAGATAATATCAAGATTGTAATACTGAGGCTGCAAAATATGTTAAAAGAAATGACAGGATATGTGGAAAGGGAAAAAACTTTAGCACTTGCTAAGTTTAAGTAATGATGACAAAGATTAGAAAGAAAAAAAAATAAGCCAGTCATCACATTCAACGCATTTCGTGGTGTACTTAACTTATAATTTCATAACCAGTAACAACCATGATTTCCTTAAATCCACAATTTTTTCGATAACAACAAATAGTGTACTGTTTTATAGAATAAGAACAGCACCTAAGGAAATGCACCTATTTTGTCCTAAAATGGGATCAGTCACAGAAACTAGAAGATATGCATTCATAGGCCGGAAGATCAAACCTGCAAAGTCTCCAACAGCTCTCGATCAAAGCCAGAAAACTCTCTCGGTGCATTACTTGTCTTTGAAAGAGGTTTCAACCTAAGCCAGCTTGGAGGACTACTACTCAACAAACCATGCAAAATCAACAACAATCGATCAAAAAGGCCCTCAACAGAAGAATCTACAAAAGCAGCACAAGCAACTTCGGAAGGTGACTCCGCATCCTTTTTCGACAGAGAAGAGTGTGTGGCATTGACCACAATGTTTGCATCCTCGAGCACAATTCGGCTACCAAGTAGTCGAAGAATTACAGAGGCAAGTGTGTGCCTCATGTTCCGCACAGAGGGCTCCCTGCAAAATTACACCTAGTTAAACTGTAGCCTATATCGGACAAATTAATGCCGCCAGAAGTTATTCGATTTCCAGCACCAAATTTTATTTATACATGAAATAGTTTTTGTCTTTTTGACATTAAAAAAAAACAAATTAATGAATAATGATCATCAACATATGCTCCAGGAAAATCTCATACTGCCTGTCTCGTATTAAGTGACATTTGCTAAAGACATTTTTCCCAAAATAATTGACTTGTTCGACTTCAAGGTAATTTTACTGCAGCAACAGTCCAGGAAGAAGAAAATACTGCGAGATAGCCTAGCAGGGCCATTTGAAGAATAGAAAAATTGTCTTAATTACCTGTCTGTGCAAAGAATGGGAAGGAATCTCATGATTAACTGGATACGCAATGACATTGAGGCTCGTAGAGCTGCAGGAGAAGGTGGAGAAGAATCTGTTGAAGATGTTGGACGTCTGGCTAATCCAGGGCTGCCACCTTTTATGGTTTTGCGAGTATTTACTTTATTTGCCGGACCTTCAGTCATAGGCGTACTTGCTACTGGCTTACCTGGACCACGAGTAACTGCAGCTATTTGTTGCTCAATATAACTTAATTGTTTGATCAAATCACTAGCGAACGAATAACGAGATTCATCGGAGCTTTGATCTATGGATGGAAGAATTAATTCAAGAAAGGCCCTCTCAGTCCCATGGAGCTGCTTAATGGTTGAGCCTTCAGAGTCAAACACTTGAGAGAACCCTTTTAGGTTCCTTTTCACATCCACTCTTTCAGCAACTTCTCCTTCTTCAAGAGACAGAGAATCAACTTTCCTTTTATCCCTCTTTATAGTTACCGTTACCGGATCAGTAGATGGGCTACACCAACCCCAGGGCTCTGAAAACTGAGGCTTAATAGAAAATCCTTTTGTCTCTGCAATGTTAACTAGCCGTTGCCTAATGGTCTTTCGACCAAAGAGAACATCTTGACCTCCAAGGAACCATTTAGCCTGCAACAACATAGAATCCTCTAGCGACTTCCCAAAAAGATGAATCAACTCTGAAAAAAGGGGTGCAGCATCAGGTCTAACAAGTAACCTTGTGAGAATTATTTGAATAAAATTGTTCTCATTCTCAGAAGCAGCGGCCTTCTCGGAACTCGGTGAAGACAACTGTATAGCATTAACCAGTGACATATCATGTGTCTGCAATTTCTCAATGAGAGCAAGTTCGTTTAAAAGCAGCCTGAGTTCAACCCATTGCCAGTGGAATTTGGAAGGTTGCAGAGCCTCTAAAACATCTACCAGCTTATCCTGAAGCTTAGACTCACTGTCGATAAAATGAATTTTAGATTCACCCTGCCCAGAAATCCGGTTTCCACTGTCCTTTGTATACATTGACTGTGGCATCTTACAATCAATCATGGCATTTAAAAAAAGCCTAGCACGAAGCGGAACAAACGCTGTGGAATTTAAACGCATATCAGAGCCATTCAACTCTAGCAGGGTTGCAAACTCTACATCACTCGTATCTGCAGCCATAAGATTATAAAGACCCTGAGAATCTCTTAAGCATGCATCTCGAAAAGGCAAATGTTTTAATGCATCATTTATGGCCACTGTTAGTGTCTGATAAAGTTGATTTGCGTCTTCGCGTATAGCTGCATTAGCGTTAATAATGAAGGGCCGCCACATAACAAAGGCAAATACTGAATAGGCAGGCGGAAAGACCAAACTTAGAGGAAGCATACGCTGCATTCTTGAAAGAGCTACAATGGAAGGTTCGCTCAATAGATCCACCACTAAACCTTCACATATGGTTCTGCAGTTTCCAACAAGCAATCTAAACCAATGGAGATGTACTTCAACAGCACTTTCCACCTTAATAGCCCCAACGGAACGTGCACTTCCATTTGAATTGGATCTTGAGCTTCTTACAAATTGAATTACATCCAGGCCCTCCTTTAACCTGAGAATGGTTACCATTCTCTCCAGGCTGGTAACACCATGTATAATTGCACCAACAATTAGTGCAGAAACAGAAGCAGCAATTTTCGTTGTTCTGGCGAGCACGATTTTACTAGAGCTGTTTACAACATCATTTGACATAGTTGCATTGTTATCATGGCTTTCAGGTTGAAGCTGATTTCTAGATGCTTTACTTGGAGCAAAAACTCCAGCAAGAGCATTAGAAGCTTCTGTTGCAAGAGCAATATCAAATACACGGCTCTGACGTTCTCCCAAGGCTTCCTTAAGCAGACACAAACATGTTATATGCATGCGCAGAATGCATTTAGCATAGTTCAACGAACTTGTTGCCAGTGATATATTTGGATGATTATTGCCAGCAGAAAAATCAGGCAATTTTGCTAAAGATGGACCAACACTGCCAACAATGGCAGAAACAGCAGAACTGACCAAAGAGGGATCTCCTTCTTGAGCAGCACCACCAGTTTGCCTAATGCAATCCATCAGACCCATAACTATTTGTTGAGCAATTTGATATCCACTATCCCATTTTTCTAAAGAAGGACCTTTTGGTGCTCCGGCAGCAAAGAGCTTTCTGTCTTTTCCAAAAAGATAGTGAAATGCATCTTCCACATTACGCTGTACAACATCTCTCATGCCGGAACCTACCCTGGACGGTAACCGGCCACCACTTATCTTTTGAAGAAAATAATCATCGGGGTCCTCAACTCCTGCAGGAACACCAAGGGGAAGCCCAAACTCTCCATCAACTAATCGTCCTCCAGACTCAAGTTCAGAAGCAAGTCTCTTATCGCATGTTGTTTTGAAATGTTTCTCCCACTCAATGACACTGATCACATTGCTATATTTTTTCAACAAATAACGGGCAAAAACCAGGGCTCCTGAACCTGAAAGCCGTCCATTAGATGCTATAATAGCTGCAGCTCGTTGCATTACAGAGGACAGAGCTTCAGGAATAAGATCCGCTGCAGCAAGAACGTTCTCGTATCTGAATAAGATATAGTTACAATGTTAGACAAACAAGGCGTACTAAACAGAATCAACATCGCATCCTAAAAATCCATTACAAAAACACTGTTAAACAATAGCATAAAAATGAAAAGTTAAAAATACTCATAAAGCACTTGTTCAGTTATGAAAGATTATAAAAAGAAAAACAGATGGAAATAACTTGGGAACTCATACAAACTCATGGTAAACTTAATATCAAACCTGCAGTTCGCTATGAAACTACAAACTAGCAGCCGGCCCTTATAAGTTATAACAAGACACAATGATTTATGTTATATACCATAAAAAGGATTTCTAACTGGGCTAGCCTGAATGATTGGGAAAAAAAATTAAATCTAAACCATACTAGATTGATTTAGTTAAAATGAAAAACAAAAGGAGCATATGAAGCACTGAGACACATACAGCATTCTCTAATAACTATGAAAGAAATTAATAATAATAATAATAATAATAATAATAATAATAATAATTTTAAGTATTACAATAAATGGCACGAAGTTATGCAAAAAACAGCAAGCACTAATGGATTGGAGTGGAAAGTCGGAGGAAGAGCATATGTACTCGTCAAAGAAACAAAATAGCAAATTTTGGCTGAGACAGCCAATTAAACTACATAAAGTTGAGTACAAACCTTCTCAGTGATGATAGCAGAAAAGCATCTCCGACATTACAAACTGGGTTATCCACATTCCTTGGCAGCAATAAAACATTCCTTCCACTATGAATTGTAGAATTTGGGCTACTGCTAACCTTTGGTAGCAACCACAGGAGGAATTTGATAGCTGGTACTAAATCATCTGAGACATCCATCAGATAAAGTATAGCAGAAAGTTCATCCTCTCCAAGTCTCCACCGTATTGAACTTCTATCATCCACAGTGGCTACAGGCCTGCCAAATTGGCCAACTTTACCAATACTTTTTTCAGTGTCTCCAATAAGCTGCCTAATTAAAGTCATCAGCCAAACTGTTATTTCCTTTTTCTCAACAAATCGAAGGCGTTTTAGTGCTCTTCCTGTTGAAACAACATCCTTACATGGACCAGTTCGGATTCCATCAACATACTTTTCTGTATCTCCATCCATAGCAGTTCTATGGTGAGGGCAACTTACCTTATTATCACATATGTGACTTGTTGATGCCCCTTGGCTACCCTCAACTCTAGAAGCAGCCAGTTGAGCAAGACTTTGGGTTTTACGCACAGTCTTTTGCCGACTCTTAGTAACCTGCTTAGTTGTCTTAAGTGGTTGATCAACTTTGAGAGGCTCCAAAGATTTTATCCCCTTTTTCATCCACCATGTATCTTCATCATCGGTTAAAACTGGAAAATGAGCTTGAACAAATGAACTTTTTTCCTCACTCAGTTTTTGTTTCTTTGCTCTTCTACATTCTTCACACCCAGGTGTAGCTTCCATGACATCAATATTGCTGCGACACCTAATAGGTCTTTTGACACTGACTTGAGATTCATCAAATTCAGTAGTGCTCAAATCAGATAAACTTTTTGGCAGCTGTAACAATATGGAGATGGCTGTCTTCAGATCTTCAACACTAGTGTCATCTTTCTCAACTTTACACGACATTTTATTCGAAGGAATATTTTTTCGCTGATCAATTGATACCGAAGAAGAAGATCCTTCTTTTGTTGAAGATGAACTATGTTTTTGATTGACAGCAGAAGTATTGGCACTACTGCCATTGACATGGTTCTCACTAAAGGAACCACGGAGTACAAGGCGTCGCTCATTCAAGTAAACATGTAAGGCTTCAATAAGCAGTGGTCCTTCAATAATCTCTGATGCTTCTAAAGCATGACGAATGAATTTCCCGGGAAGCTGCTTCAAGATTCGACAATGTCTCTTTTGTCTCTCTAGGTCAACCATATTTACACTTGTATCCATGATCCCACTCACTATAAGCTGGCGTACATAAGCCAAAGGGTAGAAGATGCCTGCACGAATGAGTTCTACTATAAAAAGATGCAAGCGCTTGAGACCTTCTCCTTTATGCACCACATGCTGATCAATCCAGCAAACTATGATATCATGTAGAGGACCAGGGCTTTCAAATGCAACTGAAGAACAGATACTCTGATTCATACTTTTTGAGCTACACTTTATTTTGGATCCATTATTCCAGTTATTCTGCTGACTTGAACATTTTGCTAAATAATTGACTCCATGAATAGTGCTTCCATTCTTTTGTCTTGCTAAAGTATGCATATTCCTCAGCTTCATCTTTAAAATTCTAACTGCTATATGTACTTGGGAAACATCTTTCTTACCCGTGAACTTTATATCACAAGGACGAGCAGTCCGAAAATTCCTAAAATCACATGTTGCCCATTCACAAAGAAAAAACACTGAATAAATAAGTGATGTATTTACATTCACAAACCACTTCAGGGATAACCTTAAACAAGGGCTAACTTTTGCAACCCAGTCGTCAGTTGCAGGTCCATCGTATAGGTCTTCAAAAAGAAATTTGTATGCTCCGCGTATATCACCAAGTACAAGAGAATTATCCAAGGCTTGTGCAGCTTTAGCCAGACAATGACCTGGATAGCCTGGGCTTACAGCCTTTGTGAGATTTTCTCCATGTTTTTGAATGCATGAAATAACACGATTAAATGCCAGTGATTCGAATCGTGCATCAAGGCCTTTACTTTTAAATATACACACAACATCTGAACTATTTTTTATCTTTTCTGGAGCTTCAATTGCTTTTGGTACAAAACTACCATCATTAGTTGCGTGCGAAACTACAGAGGATGGCAAGGGAAAGCAATCCATAGCAACAAAAGTTTCTGGAACTGCAAGTATTAAATAGCGGAGCATCTCGATAAGAGCAGCAGCTGTATATGCCCTCCGAGAATTATCTACTAGATCTGATCCACCTGGAGCAGGATCACGAATAATACGAAGAGCTACTCCAGCAAGAGTGCGTACATATGTTTGGGATAGAACAACAATTTCCAGAAAACCATATACAATAGGCAAAAGCAGCTGCCAAATCTCAAGCAATTGCTTTTCCTGAAAGAAGTGAAAGAGTAAGAAAATCAAAACATGAAGTCTGAAGGATTGGAATCAGCAAAATACACAAAAATGATCAGTGTTATTTTTATGAGCACTTAAAACATGTTAAATGAACTTACCTGTAGTTGATGTAAAACCCAGTCAATGACAAGGGAAGGAAGAAGCAGTCCTTCAGCATGATGCCACTGCAGAAGCCGAACAACATACCACCATCTAAAATGTAAAGATGGTTCTTCACCATCAGAAACAGGTAATAATTGATTGCTTCTGTACTTAAGTGACGCAGTATAAGACATTTGGGGTGATCGATCTCGATTATGAAGAGTAGAATGAGAAGTACTTTTTGAGAAAAAATCATCCAGAAGAGTTTGCAAGTATTCAATAATATCTTTGGTCCAAAGCTCAGAACTAGACAGCTGTGTTTTGTCATTAGTCCCAGAAGGAACACTGGCAGAAGCAGGACGAACCTGCAAACTCAAACAATTTAACTTCAAATATTGAAAAGGGGTGCCTTTAAAGAAATTATCTAACATTGTGCATCCTTACCAAATTGAGGTACGTAACCTTTACAAACCAGGTTGCCCTCGGCAAAGGAACATTGTTCCTAATAAGAACCTCTAAAACTGATTTCCTTCTATACTGAGGAACAAGATCGGCCAAAGAACGTAATCGCTTATGCTGTTGAGATAAGCCCTATAAAAACAATTTGAGCCTATAAAAATAATAGTGACAAAAAATAAATCCAAGAAAATATGCACTTTCAATTAAGATTTAAGAAAGTAATCAAGGATTTAACATGGGTAAATCTAGACAACAACAAGACTATGCAATCTGTTGTAGGAACTTATAGAACAATGGCAGTACACATTGACATTTGCTTTATAAACATCAGGTTATGGTATGTGTATTATGTATGTAATATGTAATATGTAATATGTAATATATCTCATACATGTTGACTGTTTTTCTTGAATTTCCATCTCTTTACCTAGTAGGGCCTACTATTTCAATTTTCAACATGCCAGACTTATACGGTTAGAGGAGGAGGACAGAATGAGAGGTGGTTAACAATAATAAACTGAATATTGATTAGTGATAAACTATTTATTTAAACTAATTAATTAAGTCTAATTTGAGTATTACTGGTACAAGCCAAACTAACTAACAATAAACCAATCATCCTAATATTCTGACAGGAATGCATAACAAGGAAAGTAATGTACATAGGAAAGTTGCAGAAAGAATAAAGAAGAATATTAATACCTCAACCCATTTCTTCCGAAAGTCTTCAGGACATGGCCTTTGTTCGGGGAAAACACCGGATTTTGAAAGTTGTGATCCTGAAAGAGCCACTCCATAGACTTGACCAGCCTGTTAAAGTAAGCACTATCATGTAGATCAAATACTTTTGTAACAAACTGGCATAGCAAGGACCCCACAAAACCCAAAATGACTGAAATAAAACATAAACTTTTTGGCATATAGGCAGAATTTTCAAAATCATAATGTAAATGATCGGTCATCACCTTCCGCTTCTGAACGCGAGATTCATTGATGGCCCTTAGTCGTTTTCTAATGGCCTGGAGAGAAGATGAAAGACAGAGTTAACCTACAAAGTTGTGCGATGAATACAACAACCAATTTTGGAGACTTTACACTAAATTCACTGCATAGTTCTAGAAACAACAGAGCATAAATCTTTCACAAAGCTAAGTTAGTCACCTCTTTGCAATTAAGGACAGTTGTCTTGTTAAAATGAGGAATTTGAGTCAGCAATATTTCTCTGGCTTCCTGAAAACAGAAAAAGTAATGCCATGATATATACAGGCGAACAATCAGCAGGAATCACTGATTGATTTTCAATTGATTCGTCAAGGAAAAGAAAACCAATCAAGAATATACAAATGCCTAGACCACAATCTCAATCATCTTGAATAAAAGTTGATGTACTCAAGAACGGACTAGACCAAAAATCAATAATTGGATAAATGATGTATTGCTAATGCTATTTTACAACATCTATTTGATATAAATGCAATTCTAATTTAATGATGTACCTCAAGCCCCTCAACTGTGTCCCTATATCCAGATTGCAAATATTCTTTAGTGAGAGTCTCCTCAGGGCAATTTGGTGTTTGAGGGTTAAAGTCTGGGGGGCCAAGCCTGAGATTAGATAGAAATAATTTATACAACTACATAATTAAAATCAAAGCAAAATTAAATATTTTCCAGTTCAAATTAATATTTTCCAGTTCAAATTATCACTACCTTGGTACTTTAGAATAACAATAAATAAAACAAAATGCTGACAAACTATGGCATCCAACCAGTTGATCGGCAAATCTTTTTTATATCAACAGTATAAATGCAAATTTGCCCCAGAAAAGTTTGGGATGACTGTTTTTCATGAACTAACAAAATTTACATGAATAAACTACCTACCTAGAGTTCAAGGGCTCTTTATCGCACTTCAACTTGTACAGGTTTAATGGTGGTTGTCGCCTGAAATTACAAATTCATTGTGTTGAAAGTGATTAACAGCATCAGATAACTGATTTAGCATTACAATACACACACATCATTTTATTACCAAGTGCCAAATAAAACAAACTATTCAAAATTGAAACAGATATTGCAAACTCTTAATATTACATTAAACATTAAAGGAAAGAAAATCAATTGATATTGCAAGGTAATAGCTAACAGACACAGAAGCATGAGAAGCTGTACCCATTCACAGCCCACAACAATTCAGAATAGGCAGTACATTAGTCACAGGTTGAACAATTACAATCAAAACTGTAATAAGATCCTAACAGGACAATGTCAGCAGAGAGTATCTTACCTTGAATTTACAGGAAAGTTAGTTGGCAAGGAAGATGAATCAATTCTTCCAATATCCCTAGCCGATGGCCCACCAATTGTATTGTTATTAACTGCACTAGTGCAGCTGCCAGAGTGATATCTTTGCATTTCCCCCGACTATAACCGGCATACTGCCCTCAGCATGAAACCACTACAGGTAGCTGTGCTAGCTGAACTGCTTCGTTAAATATATTCTGTGCCATTTCCAACCAAAGCAAATAAGATGCTAAGAAATACAATGAGAAATTGTAGCAAATGGATTAAAGAAACAGCACATAATTAAAGTAATAATTACAGCAAATGACCTTACGCATCAAATTAATACCTCTTTGAACTGCCTTCAGCTTCTCCAGAATATGCACTGAAATCCTATTTGTGAACTCAAACGTGTAATGCAGGGTGCTACTATTCTGACCTATACCACAAAAAGTGTAACAAATTTAAAAAAAAAACACAGAAATCCCTAATGAAATTACCAATAGAAGAACCATTAAGAAACATCAATTTTGCACCAGACGAGTGCAACTTGGAGGCAAATGAGCATGTTCCGGAAAATAAAATAAAAAATATACTCTAGCCTGAATATCGTACTTGAAATACAAGGAATACAAATTATTCTGAAAACAGGTAAGTAGAAGAAAACAAGATCCTAAACGCTTGCCCGCACTGAATCCATATAATACTAATTTCTGGAACAAAGGAAACCCGCATGCCTAACAATGTCATCTTAGAAACAGTTCAAATGCAAACATACCAATGGAGTTAGAAACTTTAATACAAAGGCACCTTCCACTATCAACTAACACAAATATGATCCTACCGATTATACAAGTGAATAAAATTATGGACTTTGAAACAGAACTTAACCATTGCAACTTGAAACATTCCATTAAAATGGTATACTACACATGATATTAAGTTCAACAACAACAACAAAAACAGCTCCATCTATATTAACTGCAACATAAAGTTTTGTGGCAATCATTTTACAGTTACTAGAATTGTTTCTTCAAATCATCAACCATATCATATCATATAGTAACACATTACAATAGAAATGCTTCATTTTTAATACCCATTTTCCCAACTAGAGATAAACATGGCAGCAAAATGAATCAAGCAAAAATTGAAGAAACAACCCACCAGCTGAATCGTTCAAAGATCTCAACTTTATCATATAAAAAATAAAATTCAAGCAATTTCAAAAATCTACAAAATAAAATCTAATGCAACAAAAAGGGGTTTCGGAATTCTAACTCCTAATGCGCGATCCAAAAGCTAGGGTTTTTTGGGGGAAAATTGCATAGTTGAAAATTGGGGATTTTGAAGCTAGGGTTTTTGATTGAGAATTCGGAAGAAGAGAAGAAAAGGGGTTTCGTTAAAAATTGATAAATAGTGAGAAATTGATGAAGAATTAGAAAGGGAAAGATTGGAGGGTATACCTGGAAAGAAAAATTGAGAACTTTGACAGAAAGAAAGAGAGGGAAAGTGTGAGAAAATATGAGAGATAGAATGGAAGAAGAGTTCTTTCTTTCTTTGGGGGTTATATGCTAGGCTTTGACTAATCTCTTTTTATTTTTTCGACACTAATCAAGATTAAGATAAGATAATTGTAATTTATCAAAAACAAAAACATAATTTGTTTATTTATCAACAAATCTTAGTTCAATTGTTAGAAAATGTTGAGTTATGTCGAATATTTATGATCGAGTTTGAATTTTGATTATTCCATTTTGTATGTATAAGTTTCTTATGGTTTATCATTTAGTCTACATACACAACAAAAAATTGTTTATTATTTATAAGGATTAAATGTGATCATCAAAAAAAAAGTTTTTTTTTTTGAGAAAAGCAAGATGTATAGCATATCATTAATCAAAAGTTGTTCAATACAAGAGGGAATGTCAACAATAATTTGGGGACTAGTTCTACATGAGGCTGCCTTAGTTAACTTATGAGCCACCTCATTTGCTTGTCGCCGAATAAACTCAACATTAGAGTTATTATAAAGAGTGGTAAAGAGCCTTTTACAATGTGAAATAATATCCCCTAGCTCAGTGTCATCATTACTATTAGAGTGAAATTTATCCACCACAATCTTCGAATCAAGATCAAAATCTACCGCACCCAGATTTAATTCATGCACCCAATTAAGCGCGAAAAGTAGTCCGAGAGCTTCACCTATCCGCACATCACATAATGGTGTGAATTGTTCATACTTTGCTAGCACAAAAGCACCATAGTCGTCTCTAATACAGATACCAATACCAACTCTATTGTAGACTGACGAAAATGCAGCATCTATGTTACACTTCACCCGCCCACTCGTCGGTTTTTTCCATCTATGGTCCTGCACATTCTGCTAAACCAGTACAGCAGCTCTAGTATCCTGTACAGCACGCCAGTCTAAAAGCATATTATGTGCACGTGTAAAGACAAAATTTTGCGCGTCAGTGACGTTGTTCCAGATCAGATTATTACGTTGTTTCCAAATACTCCAGATTATCATCAAAAAAAAAGTTGTAGTAAGAAAATATTAAATTTGAGTAAAAAGATTAAAGGAGTGACAAATACACGTGTCGTAGAATGGAAAGATAATCGTCTCCGTATAATTTTTCTTTCGTAGAATCTATAACTTTTATCTATAAAGTGAAAGACATTGTTTTAAACAAAATTAAAGAGTTTTGTAAAAAAAAAAGAACTTAAAGAGTTTCTCACTAAAAGTCCACTCAACCCTTTAATATACTTCATCTATTTACAACATTTTTTCTTGTTAAAGATGTAGTGTCTTTCACTTTCTCAATGGATGGTATGAATTTCACACTATAAAAAAGATAGAGATGATTTTTTTTTCTCGTGATAGAATGTGGGGATTAAACATATCAACAACACAAATGTAGAGATTAAATAAACTAAATCCTCTTGAGAGATATAAAATATCATCCTTACTTGTTATAAAAAACTAAATTCTTTTGTGTATGTTTGGAATTTGAAAGTTAGTTGCGGAATTAGCTCATAACTATTAACAGCGACTCTCTTTAGTTCCAGCGATTGCGCTAAAGTAAATAGATAGGGTATTCTGATTTCAAACTCTGAATCCCTCGAATTACGACGTCTCTTACCAACTAAATTGTATTCATGGAAATTATTGTACAAAAATTTCTAACTAATCAAAATAGGATGATTTTTATATAATTATTAAAATCAATAAAAATAAATAAAACGTCAATTATATGTAACATAATTATTGATAGATACTTATGTCTCTAATTTTTTATATATAGTACTGTATCCAACAATGTAATTAAGTTAGGCACCAAATTTTGTTCTAAAATATTATATACACTTTCAAAAATAAGTTAACAATTAAGCTGGGCTCAATTTCTCTGCCTCTCTCTCTCTCTCTCTCTCTCTCTCTCTCTCTCTCTCTCTCTCACCTGACTTCTGCACCAGCGCCGTCGCGCCGCACGTCCTCCGGTGGCCGGTCCGTTACTGAGCGAAGTACTCCGACCTCTCAAGTCACGACGTCTCTTTGCTGCTGGAACTCGCCGACTCTGCCTGAAACAAAAAGTTTAGTTTTTGTTGATTGGGTGAGTTATTACGAGTGATTGCAAATTAATTCCCTTTTTGTTTAAATTGTTTTGTTCAATGTTGAGATTTTAAATGAATGGTTTTGTTCTTAGAAATTTTGTGAACCAATTTAAATTATATTCAGTATTATATATTAATTAATTAATTGTTTCTCTTCAATGTATCAAGGCACATAAAGCTTGAAATGAGTGTTACAGAAAATCCAAAGAAAACTGGTGCTCCCCCAATTGTCAAGTTGAATAAGGCCTTCAAATTGGTAATTACTATTTTCTCTGCTCATCTTTTCTATGAATACAGAATTAGGGTTATGGTGGATTATTTGATATAGCATTGAGCTGCATTCATTCAGATTTCAGATGAAACCTTAAAGTGATGAATCTTTTGTTAGATTTGTTTTCTAAGTTTACACCAAGTATATTAAGTAACAAGATAGTTGTTTTGTCGAGCTTGTTCTAGAAAATGATTCCATGTTTCGCAAGTGTTGATCATGTGTAAAATAACAAAAGATATCTTCGAAGGCTAATTTTTCAAAAAAGAAAAAAACAGAAGAGTGTTTGAGCTTCAATAAAATGCAAAACATTTTCCTAGCGTCTCTTAGCTTATGATGTTCAATTTTATAACAAAAAACTGTTATCTTCTTACGGATAATCCTTTTTTATGAACTCATAGTGTTTCAAATATCGGTAACCGTAGTTTAACTTGTAAAAATTGAAAAAATTATTTATGTTATGAAAGCTCTAGGCATTGCACCTACGTCTCTTATTTTCACATATCTCTTCAGAATTTTTTTTTGAAAGAAGTATGTGAAATCTCCATTGATTATGTTGGATCTCAGTATGAACCAATTTATGGTTGATTTGGATTTTTAATTTAATTCTTTTAGCTATACCCTCAAACAAAAAGAAACAGGAAACGGTGAAAAATGTTTACATGCAAATCTTGTCACGCTGTGGTGAATGGATAACTCGTGCATATCTTGAAACTCCTTTTTGTTCTAAAGTTTCATTTTTAATTTTTTTGAGGATAAGCTATGAGAGATTTTATCAAATATTGTGAATTTCTTGGTACTATTGTGAGTTACTTGTTAGTTATTCTGATTTGCAGGCTGAGGTATGGGTAAAAAATATGAGCAGATCTGCAGATGACGAAACACCAAGTGTGGATACGGAGGGTCGACCTCAAAGGTCAGGATAATCACCGCTGCTGTTAAATTTTTGCCCGTTTGGCTTCTGCTAATCTGTTTGATATATACCTACTTTATGTTGTAACATCACAAGTCTTTGCAGGCTTGGTCTAGGTGCAAAAGTTTCACGGCAAACCAAAGTAGGGCCTTCAAATGACCCAGTTGAAAGGAAATTGCAAGCCAAATTGGATGCTGAAAAAAGAAAAGCCACCAATATTGCCAAAGAGTCTACTACAATTGAAAGTGACGATGATGGTGATGAAGACGAAAGCAGAACCAATGCTTTTGCCAAAAGGAAGGCACCAGCTCCTGTGACCTCGCTCATACAGGGAAATAAGAAGCGGAAGTGACACTGATACGAATCCTTTTTAATGTAAGGCTTTGTGCTATCGCATATTGTGTATTTGCTTGGCTGTCATGCTGGCTTAAAAATGTATGCATTGTTTTTAAAATATTGAAGTCATTAGGCATTTCATGGAATGTAGTTCTGTTCTAAACTGGAGGAGAATAGCTAAAGTTACTTAACTTATTGCTTACCAAGTTGGCATCTTACTTATCTTAGAATTACTAGACAAGAGATTAATCATGGTCTCAGACCTTGTGTTCTTGTCTTGTCTTAATGCTTTATGGATCTTCATTGTAACAAAGGGAAAAGGCAGTGACTACCTTTTGTATATTTCTGGTTTGGCTTAAGTTGTCATGACCATGATGCGATATATATATTTTTTGAAACAATCCATGATGTGTTATTTAACTTAGATAAATGTGTTAAATAGCTAATTTAATTTTAAAATGGTGTGTTAATATGTAATCTGCTAAGCACACATTTATTTGAACATTTCTCCTTGTTGATGCCCCATTTTTTATTGAGGGCTTAGTCTTTATTGCTGCAGACTAAAAAGTTAAGTAATAAATTGGTTGAAGTAAAGCATTACAAGATAACTTAGTACATATACATCAATGTTGAATATTTTGAACATGTTACAACATTCAATTTCTAATTTTGTTTTAAAACTCAAGTTTACAGGGGATAATTCTAATTAATTCTTCAAAGATTTTAGAATATAAACGTAGATTTAAGCAACCTTATCTGCAAGCAATTTTTTAGATTTGAACCAGTGACCTTTTTGGTCTCAAGGATGCTTCTTAGTTCTTACCATTGTGCCAAGGCTCAAATTATGAGGTGGGAAAAAGAAGCAAAAACAAGTATTCTGCATATTCCTTGGTTGCATATTGCCACATATTAATATTTTATATTGTTATATTTCTTTTCTCATTGTTCTCCACTTTGAAACTATACCAAACTCAAATCTCATTTCATTATTTCCACACACTGAATTACAATAGGTTAACCAAAAACCAAATATACAAAGTAAGGATGGTGTCAAAACAAAATTATAACACACCAGGTATTATGATCAGAAAATCAAACTTTACAAAATCTACAATCAAACACCATTAGCTCTCACAATTTGAAATACTATGTCACACCAAATAAAACTGTTTCTCTGTCTGATATCATTGAAAACAAGCCTAATTTAATACTTTTGCAAGCAGCAGCTGCAACTAGCTGGCTTCCTTATTGAGTATCCTCATTCACATCATATTTCCCTGTCAGGTATGATTGAAAAAATAGTACCAAAGTCCATGGATGACTTAAAGAGGTCTATGACACCTCATTATTCTTCCTGACAACCAATTTCTGTTCCATTGCATGATGTATAATTTTTTTTACTTCCCTTCAAATTGAAACACACAACATTAACTTTCTACAAGTTAATGCTGCACCTCTGCATGATATTCCACTGAGTTGTCATCTATAAGTTAATGTTATGTTACTCTCAATGTCCTTCAATTCAGATTGAAGCACAAACCATTAACTTTCTGTACTTTGATTCACAAGGCTAAATATTGTATCTTCCATCAGTTCTGCAAGAATGACATCACCCATTTCAAAACTGACTGTTTCAGCATCGAGTCGAAGGTCCATCCATGTTCCATTTCTTGCCAAGTCTTTCCTAACAATTTGTTCCAAAGTATGCGGTGGGGGTAAAGGAAGGACGTGCCAACACACTCCTTCCCAGACCTTGAGAATAACCTTCTTCATATTTGGAGTTGGCCTTATACTCGGATTTACGAAGGATACCCAAGGTGAAACCCCGAAGTAGTTCCAACAAATCTCCATAAGAACCTCGTTGATACAGTCGAATAGGAGCTTTTGTTCATGGAAAAGCATGTTTGAGAAGAACTCTACTTGATCAAACAAGGAAGGATCTAGTATCTTGTCTGAGGAAAGACATTTCATCAATAATTGATCTTGTGTCAAGCCAGCAGCGTGGAAGACAGCATTTATGTAGTCATATATCAGCTCATTTTCTTCAATACAACATTTCCTTCTACGAAATCGATCCATTGATGAAGAGTCTTGTTCCTCAAAACGAATATGTAGCGGTTCTACTCGTAATTTAACTGAAAATCATGAATGAATGTGTTACCAGATTAAAACTAATATGGTACATAAAAAGGGTTAGTTTGTCCTTCAAAAACACTTCATACTTCTGTCTATCCGCAAGGAATAAAGAGACAAGATTTTGAACCTACCAAATTATCTGAAAAATATTTCTAGATCATAAAGTATGAATTAAAGAATCCCACCAACCAATATGCTGTTTTATTTATTTTCTTTGTTTCGGCTTTAGAGAAAGCATTACTGGAAAAAAGTTTTAAACTCTTGTTTTAAAATTTTATTTTAACTTTTAAGAACATTGCTAGTGCAGGAATTTTACCAGGCTGACATGTGGAGTAGTCAGGATCATCATCAGAGAACGGTATATCGAGCACAGATACTGGACTTGGCCGACCAGATATATCTGTACAACTTTCTATCTCTTCAATTTTCTTAGCGATGGGAGAGTGAGAAGGGGATGATAATGGAGATGATGGTTGGTTCTCTTCTTCAAAATCCTGTAAAAGAATCATATGATAGTTTAGTTTTAATAAATGAAATCTTACAGTTATAGAATCTTTGAAAGAAATCTTAAAGGGCATTTTGTAACTGATCATTCTTAGCCAATTTATCCTCCAAATCAATGATTTACATAAAAATATAATATATTGAGTGAAATTACCCCATTCAAACATTCAGAACATCTAGCATCATCAGCAATTTCTGAGACATCATCATTTTGGTTCTTCCCTGCAGTACAACCATTTGGATCCGAGGAAGATTCTAAGATAATAGTAGTAATATCTTTTGTGAATTCAACGTTACCTGCAAAAAAATTAAGAGAGGATAAATGAAATAATATAGGTAAATGTATGCAAGCACACAGACCAAAGTTTATCAGTGTCTATAATAATTTAAAATTAAATCATGTACTTCGAACTAGTACCTTCTGGAACTATCTCGTCTCTCACAGGATATTTAACTTCAGCAGTATCAACATGACCAATATCATGTGAGAAAGTTGGGTCTAACTCGGTTTCTGGTACTTCATTAGATGTTTCATCACAGACACTTGATTGGTTCCCTGAATTGTTTGTTTCTTGATCTGGTTGGCCAATAGAAATAGCTTGCTTAGGAGACAAGTTATCCTCGTTAGCCTCCCAAATTTTATCTGAAGTGGAAAATCTCGCATGTGTGGTCAAAAAATGATGCTCCAAATTCCCTCCGGGACTTCCAACAGGAGAAAAGTTGTACTCAGGAAGAGATAGTATTCTCCCAAGGGTTTTCGGAATCTGCCTGCTAGAAATGCTTGTATTATCATCTCCATTATCTACAAGCATCTCAGATAAATGTTTCTTAGCCTCGATGTATATGTTCGAAACATTTTCCTTCGTAGAACCACTTTTATGTATACCGGTCTTGTTTCCTTTCACAACATCAAACATAGGTCTTGCAATTTTTTCAATGAAGAAATGATCCTTATTAGGAGATTTCATTCCAGTTTTATCCTTACCAATGGATTTGCCTCTTGAACCATTGTTTTGACGCTCAGCAGGGAGTTCATGGTTTCCGTGCTTCTCCTTTCCTATAGCATGTTTTAATTTCCTTTTTATCTCTGTAAGAGAAAAAGGTGAACCAACTCTCACAGAAGAAGGACCTTTGTAAGGAACGATATCATGAGAATCAAGCGATGAAGCAACATTGTCTTCACTTTCTGAAATTTGCATGCCCGTTGGTGCAGGTTTCAGAATGACAATTCTATTTGGAACCTCATTTTTTTCATTTTTATTTGTTGGGGATTTTGATTGAGACTTTACTTTTTTCCAGAAAAATTTGCGATGCTTGCGGTTGACAATCTCCGTAGTTTGTTTTAGACTGCAAAGATCTTGTTCGGAGAAGTTGGAATCAGGATCACAATTGTATTCTGTTTCACGTCTCCCTTGAGCATTCTCCAACTCCTGAATATATTTCAGTAAGTGTGAATTTGGATCTTGTAGAAGTCGAAGAAACAGTTCCTTATCCGAGCTTATAACCTGAAGCGTTTCCATGAGTTCATGTGAGCAAAGGAATTTTTTATCTTCTACCATATCTTTCCCATTCAATATCATCTGATTCACAAAATCATGAATGGCATCTCTTGCAAGTTCTTCAGAATTGATGTTCTTTTGGTTTGATTGACCAAGAACTTTGCTATCATCGTCATCATGCATCAAGGAACAAGCACGTTCAATTTGACAAAAATCTTCCATTATCTTGTCCAAATCTATATTATCTCTTGATTGTTGCTTTGAATGCTGATTTTGTGAGACTTCTGACTTCAAAGTTGCACTCAAATCATTGCTGTCCATATCTCGGCTCTTCTTGCGTGATTTTCTTTTTCTTTTGGAATCCGTCTTCAGTGAATCTTCAGACCCTAATTCAGTTTGTGTCGATTCTACAACATTACCTTGATCCTTTATTTCATCCTGGTCAATGAACATCTCTTCTTCTATGAGTTTCTTCACACTAAGCTTGTCAGCATCAGTTGTCACCGTTAGTCTCTTACTCTCTCCTCTGTCCTGAAACATAGATGATACAGTTATATCAACATATGAGACTATGCATAATCTAAGCAAATATCATAATCTAATATAACTTTTGATCAATTATTATATATTTAAACTTCAAATTTTTGGCTGAAAGAGAGAAATTCAGATTTGGATAAGCATGTGGATGAACAAACTTACCAAAGTGCCTTGATATTCTTCATCTAAATTGCTCAATGCCTCAAATTTGTTCTTAGTAGGTACAGTACCTGTAGAAACAAAAATAATGAAAATTTAATGATTGTTATGATTATTGCAAAGAAAGTATATTATGATGAAAGATATGAACTCAAACATCGAGCAATATACAGACATCAATCATGGCACAATTGCTTCTAAAACAGAATGTACTACCGAAAAAGATATGCAAAACAAAAGATTTTCCAGATCAAAATTCTTAGCACAAACATTTAATATATATTTAGCATACATTACATACATTCCTTGGTAGATATAGACACATGACAAGAGCAAAGTTGACAAATTATTTGGAAGTAAAAAGTCAGACATTAATTTCATTAAAACATTACCAAGAGCATGCTTATTGGTGTGCCTCTTGTCAGCGATCAACTTCCGAGTAAAGCGCGCATGGCGAAAATCAAACATACTAATAAATCCCCACATACAACCTGACTGATCTTTCTCATACTGCACAGGTAATCTTTGAGACCTCTTTGTCATATTGCAATTATTGGATTTGTTTTGGCACAACAAACGTCCTTTCCTTGGGATGTTAATAAGGTTATCTTGGTTTTTTGTTGTTTATGTTCATACAAAACTCCTCAATGGACAATCTTTCATAACCTGGTAGATGGCAAAACACATTCAACAAACACATGTCTTTAATAATAGTCCAAAAAATGATATAAAATCATAGTTTGTCAAAATCAACCGATTCAAAGAATCTCTAGTCACATGATTAAAGGATTTAGGCTCAATAATACTTCATCTGAACTTAAATATTAGCGGAAAAAGTACATGTATCTTGTCCATATTTGGACCAAATACTGCTTATATTTAAGTCCGGAGTAGTAAATAGTTCGTTCATCTGAATCATCAACTATATTATGACATGACAACTAAATTTGGGTTATAAAATGAAACTAAATTATGACATGACAACTAAAACCAAGTACCTGTTGTTCAAGGACTCTTTTTGTGTCAACAAGCTGAAAGAGTAAAAGTTCTAGATTTAGCTTAATGAGCCCACTAACAAAGAATCTAGGAATTCCAATTTCAGTCCCTAAGTTTCACAACTGAGTGAATATATCAATTATCAAAAGATAACAAAAGCTTCATTTGAAGGGAAAGGTATCAAAATTCAATACTTTTTTTCTTCATGTATAGGCCTTAATTAACTCAAGTTTCAAGGAAAAAGCTGAAAATTTCAACTTTCAATTATCCACTCTTCAAGTTCAGAGATTTCAACAACTCCACTTTCTTCCAATATGAAAAAAAGTGAATGATTAAAACTTAATGAAAAAGTTTGATAATCTAAAAATAAAAAGAAGCTTTAGATACACAAAAGCTTGGCAACAACACCGTCTAATCCAAATTCCAAATTCACCAACTCAGACAAAAAAAAAAAACTCAATTATTTCTGCATAATCACAATGATGCATTAGTCTTGTTCAACTACTGAACAATAAAAAACACAACTTTATGGTAGAATTTTCCTACACAACTTCTACACACACTTCTGAATGAAATTTCACCACAGAGAAAAAAACAAAATGGATAGTAAAATCTTCTCTAAATTTCAGCAAAACCCAGATGAGAAAATACTAAAAAAAATGTCTTGGGAAACAGAAACACTGTGTTCTGTTTCTGAAAGAAGAATGGAGTTATAGCAAGGTTTAGCAGAGACACTATAGACAAAATAAAAATGAAGGGTTTTTTCAACAGGGTATCTATTTTTACAGCGAAAAAGTGAAGAAAAATGGAAACTTGCACCGACCCACCATTGGATTTTTTTGATAGTGGATGGCTTTGCTATTAAAGTCTAGAGAGAGAGAGAGAGAGAGAGAGAGAGAGAGAGGTGTTGAAGACAAGGTTGGTATTGTTGAGGGACAGACAGAGGGGGGAAAAAGAAGAAAAGGGCACTAAAACAAAAGTATCATACGTATGTGGGACCATATCATCATTCTCACATAGAGATTTTGTATAATTGTTGAATTGTTTTGCAGGTGATGTGATTGTAACTGGATTCTACTCAGCAAAATGTTTATTACTCCATGCAATAATGCAATGTGTATAGCATATAGGAGGAGTAGTAAAATTTGAAGATTTATGATATATGATGGAAAAAAAAAATAGCAGACAACTTATAAATTAGTTTATAGCGGATAAGTTTATACTCTCCGTACTAAAATATAAATCGTTTTGAGAAAAAAAATTTGTACTAAAATATAAATCACTTTATAATACCAATGCATCATTAAATGTTAATTTTCTTATTATACTCTTAACTATTTATTACTTTCTCTTCTTTTACTTCTACAATTTACCTTTTCCATACCATTAATGAAGAACAATTTTGTAAACTAACTTATAATTTCTCTTTTCCATACAACAATGATTACGTTTCTTAATTTGTGTGATATGGTCAAAAAGACTTATATTTTGATACAGAGGGAGTAGTTGATAGTTGATAAGTTACTTGATAGTTTATAGTTGATAAGTTAGTTTATTGAATTTGTAGTATTTCATAAAATTAGCGGTTGAAGAGACTTATTGATATGAATGAGATGAAATATAAATATATCAAACACTACAAGCAAGCTGGGGTTAAAATTGGAAGAAAAAGTAGTAAGCTAAAAGCTAATTGAATTAGCTTATCAAAATAAGCTAAAAGCTGGTCAAAATAAGCTATAAGTTCGTGTGAAAAAAATGTTATCAAACATGACTAATTTTTCATAATGAGCTTATAAACTATAAGCTCGTTTTAGAGTGTTGCTAAACAAACCCATAATCATAAGAGAGATACATGTAAAGATAACTCAATTGGTACCTATTTTTTGTCAAGTAATTTACTGATTAAAATTTTTACTCTTATAAATAAGTGATGTGTCAGAAATTCAAACTCTAATCTTATATATAATGCAATATTTTATCAATTGAGTTAAATTTATTGGAATCAATTGGTAGCTACAAGTATATTACTAAAGAAATTAGAGTTTAAATTTTGAATTTTTCACTAACATGAATTCAATACGATGGAGTAGCTAACATATTTTCTTAGGTGGTTTAATATGACTATGGTAATGTCGAACTCAATTTTCTTTTAATGGAGGGCTTCCTCTCTATTTGTAGAAAAGGTAAGCTCGGTCTACTAGGCATATTGATGGGTTTTCATTTAGTTATTTGGGTTCTTTGGCGGTCGAGGAATGAGAGAACTTTCGAGTTTAAGATTATAGAGAGTCGATGGAGATTTTTGACAATTTCCAACTAGTTTCATGGCAATGGCTTTTATCAAAGAAGGTTACTTTACCATACTTATTTTATGAATGGTGTGTTGATCCGCTTGATTATATATTGCGTTAATGTTTTTGTAGGGTGGTAGTGATGTAATTTGCTTTACTTGTATGTTACTTGTATTGAATTTCTTTGTAATGTTGGGGTGGAGTTCTATAAGTACTTATCATTTTCGAATGAGTTTGTACTTCTTGTACTAATTCCATATTATATATATATATATATTAGAGTGTTAAAAAAACTATTTTTCTAGATGTTAGTTTTAGTATTCTCTTTGTACAAATTTTATTTTATAAATTCCATGTTGAAAACAATTTTTTACACAAAAAATGGGTCAAAAAGAACTATTTATTTAGATATAAAAGGTTTAGTTAGGTGAGTTGGATATAGGAACTTATTTTCTTTTACTAAATTCCACACATTTGTTTTGAGTAGATATATTCTTTGTTAACCTTTTTTCTTTATCATTTTTATGGATGTAAAATTTTCACCGGCAAATTTTATCCATATACAAAAGTTAGAGATTAAACTAACAAAGTCATTGAGTTGAAGTGGTTAATGAACTTCACCAATAAATGAATTTCGAGAAAATTCAAGTTTGATTTTTGAATGGAACAACTTTTTGATCAGATTTTACTTACGTTGCAGTCGAACTCTTGATTACTAGGCCCCCTTTCTCCTAAGAACCAGAGAGTAAAAACCAAAAAAAAAAGTTAGAGATTAAATTCATACTCACTCACTCAAAAGATCAAAATTGCATATATTTAATATAATTTATTGGCAACTAAGATATTGAGTTCAAATAATTAATGAACTCTCTTAAAATAAATTGTTCAGAAAAAATTAAATTTGATTCATAACAAAATTAACTTTTTATCAAAATTATTTCTTGACCGAACTCTGAATTACTATGCGCCTTGCTATAAAGATTAGTAAGATTAACAAAAATCATAATAATTCATTGTCAAGTATGTATTCTATACTACATCCTCTATAGTCTATCCTATCCTATGCAGTATGTACTACTATATAAATATAAATAAGGAAAATGCTAATAGTGCACACCCATGCATTAGTTAAAGATACTTAATATAACAAAAAATATATTGAAACTTGTGCGATCAACACTTATAAAATATTAAAAGTGTTGTTTTCAATACAAAACTTACTTATTTTATATGCTTAACTAGTGCATGGGGTGCACTACCCCATGCACTAGTTAGTATTACCCTATAAATAAAGGTAAAAATGTATTTGGGCAAAGCGTGTAAGTGGCATGGTCAATGAGTATTCTGTTTTTTGCAAAAGACCACAAATATACAACTATAATTTGACTTTAATCTCTATATATAAATGTTTCATTTAAAATATTTTATAAACTAATCCAACAATATTATACTTTATTTAATAATTTCCATGATTTATTATATTGGTTTGATGGTGTGACACATCATAAAATATGTATACAATATTATTTTTTTGACTAATGTAGACAAATATTTTAAACTTTGTGTTGCATATGCAAATTAAATTCTTAAATTTTGTATTCACACACGCACACTTATGTTATATTTAGCTTTCTTATAGGAAAACACACACTTTATATTACCATAATATAGGTACGAATATTCTACTAATATATTAATTAATGATGATTAATTTTCATTGAAAAATCTGTAAAATAAATAAAGTGAATTTTTTTCTACAAATTAATTTATTTTCATACACAGAGCTAAGAAAAATAATTAAATTAAAATTAACTTTTTTTTTTTATCCTTTTACATAGTACTAGTGTCTAGTATTAGTAGAATTTAAGAACTTCAAATCTGTAAAGTTTGGTAATTCACATTTAATTTTAGTGGATCCAAAGCTGTAAAGTTCATTAATTAATTAAAAGTTCAACGTTGAAAATGATCCATAACCATCAATCTATATTTTTTTGGGGTACAAAGACCAATCTATATTTTAATTAACTGTACTATACCAAACATGTCATATTTCAATTTGACTGTTAATTAGCACGCCGTAATCAATAATCATGAGTCACCACTGATGCACGGTACTCCGTTTTAGGGAGAGTACCGGTACCGGGTACCGGTAAGCACCCGGTATTCAGTGGGTGGGAGTGGTTATGGTGCATAAGTTTTTTCCTTATGTACCGTGCATAAGTAATGAAAATTGCTTAATGCATCATCTGATTGCTTAATACACCTCTTAGATTACTTAACGCACCTTTCAAATTTCTTGCTCACCCCCTAAAAATTTGAGGGTGCGCTAAACAATCTGGGGGTGCGCTAGAAATTTGGGACGTGCACTAGAAATTTGAAAGGTATACTAAACAATCTAGGGTATTTATGCACCGTGCATAAACATATGGCTTATGCACCATAACTTGTGCCTTCAGTGGGTATGTATCGACGCCGCATCCTTTTTTTATTTTTATTTTTTTGTTTGGGTACTTGCGGGGTACTTACCGGGTACTCGAACAACTCTTAAAACTAAAAAAAAAACATTTTTTAAATATTTTTTTAAGAATATTTTGTCAAAAAATATCTTTTATTCATCTTCTGCTGAAAGAAATTAGATCACATAATGAATTTATTCACTCATTGAAAAGGAATAAACTCAATCCAAAGAGAGCTGAAGATTTAGTTTTTATTCATATAAATCTTCATCTTTTGTCAAGAAAGAGTAAGAAATATAATGAAGGAGCAACAAGAATGTGAGATATTGGTGGAGATGAATTGGATCTATTTGATTGCGCTGATATTCTCGAAGTTGCTAATATTTCTCTCGATGAACCTGAACTAGAGGCCGCCCTTTTAAATGATGATGAAGGGGAAATATTGAGATCTAATTCTGACTCGACGAATAATTGACATTTTTAAAATGTTTTTTTTGTTATTGCTTATAATTTAACTCTTTTTGAGCAAATTGTTTTTTAATTTCGTTATGATTGTTTTGATGTTTTTGAACAATTTTAATTACTTTTAAAGTGTAATTTTTTTTATGTTTAATTATATGTTTTAATAGTATGTTTTTATTATTTTATTTATATAATTATATTTAAAAAAAATTATACTAACGTACCCATATCTTAATTTTTTATAAAATGTCGTATCTCATACCCGTACCAGTACCTAGTAACAGTACCGTACCCGTACCGTGGCAACACTGAGTCAGACTCATAATTCATTATTAAAACTTCAAATCCATTATAGGACTTACCGTAGTATATCATTTTTTTTTAAGAGAAACAATATATACAGTAAACAAACAAACAAAAAAAATATAAACAGTATGTATCATGCAACTCGATCATATAAAACCTTCAATATCTAAGCAGTGCTGGCCCAACATTTTATGAGGTCTAATGTAAATTCTAAAGTGAGGTCTATAATGTTTCTTCGATGAATTTTTTTGAGGTATAAATTGAATTTTATTTAAATTTTTTTGAAAAATTATAAAGTTTTTGTCTCATTTTTATAAATTTTTTTCAAAATACCTTTGTGTTTTTCTTTGAAACTTTTTCTAATAGGCTTATGACTTATTTGAGATATTTTTTTTAATAATTTTTTTTATATTTCTTAGAGGCTTAAAACCCTTGTTTTGGTTGTTTTACCCTTAAGCCGGTCCTGTATCTAAGTTTAACACAAATAAAAAGAACATTACATGTAATATGTAATAATCAAGATCAAATCATATACATTTATTTATTCACTTTAAAAAATAGAATTTTAATCATTAAACTATCTAAAAAAAACTTTTTTTATCTACACCAAAAACAATATAATATAACTAAGATAATATGTTCAAGCTAAGCGTAGTTAATATAAACTTTATCAAATGATGAATTTTCGAAAGAACTCTAAACTATTAGAGTCTATTTCCTCTATAAAAAAAAAAAATACTAGTATAATGCTTCTCTTGCAGTAGCATATCTTAATATATACCAAGTGGGTCATGTTTTTATAGGCGTGAGACATATGCTGCAGATTAATTTTGGGTCTTTGTAACATGTGAGAAGCAGTTGGGCCTAGAAATAGCTAACTTAGGGTCCACATTTCATTTTCTTTTCCCAAACTTCAAGGGTAATTAATTGTTCAATCTATGCCTCTTTGAGACCAAAAAATTACTACTAGTATAATGCATGGTTTTCATAATGTTAATAAGAATCATATTAAAAAAAATGGGTGCATTATTTCTTTTTCATTTCAAATTGTACTTTAGTGATATATATACATGGTGGTTAATTAGTCATAAATAAATTAAACGGATTGAATAGTACTTAACAAAAAATCAATTATATATGTGTCATATACATTTTGTTCTTATATGTATCAACCTATATCATAGTTCTGGAATCTATTGGAGTCATCAATAAAGCTTTTGTTTTGAGTAATTGGAAAAGGTCTCAAGGGTAACATCTTTGGGACCACAAGACATGGAATCTAATCTTATATCTACTTCATTAATTACACATTTTGGGTGTACAACTTATATATATTGTGAAATCATGACTTGGAGAAAGAGATAGGATACCTTGTTTTTTTTGTTGTGTACAAGTTAGGCTATAATTATTTTTCTAATTAGAATCTTGAATAGGATGGTTTAATTGAAACGTTTTCAAAAACCAAACTTAAATTATAAATCATCCAATTTTAATCTAACAACTAGTAATACACTCGCGTGAATTGGCAAATTTGTGACTACATAAAATTTTGGTTGAGTAAAACCACATCGTTAAATACGAAGAAACTAGTTGATTCAACTAGTTGATTCAATTTCAATTATATTTAAGTCTCATTGAACTAGATTAAATTGCAAATGGTCCAACCAAATTTAATATTTTAGTGATTTTTGTGATTAATTAATGGTTCAACCGTGATTGAGTTGAGCCGATAGAAACATTTCAAAACTATAATAAGTTGAAGGTTTAACCCATTTTATATTCAATATGCTATTTTTAAAATGTTACTTCCAACGTAAGAAGAAAGAAACGAGAGAATAATGTTTGTTCTTTTCCTGTTATATACTCCCAATTATAATTGGACAATTATGTTATTGAAAAACCATACTATGATCTCTCATTTTATTTTTTCTTCTCTATTTCTTCACACTAAATAATACTACTTTATTTCTCAACTCTATTTCATTTTACATTCTTTCTCATAATTTCCTCTCCTCAGTTTATTCTCTAAACCAATCGTAGAAGTAATCCCTATAATTGCTTAATTAAGTTAAAAAAAATTTAAATGCGCGGGGCAACTTTGAGACCTTTTTTTTTTTTTTTTTTGAAACAACTTTGAGACCTTTTTAAATTCTTAAAAGTTGCAAACATATTATTGGATTAAGTAGAAATATGATCAGTGTCGGCCCAATATTTAATGAGGTCTAAAACAAACTTTAAAAGTGAGACTTTACAAAACGAACTTTATTTAAATTTTTTAGAGTTGCAAATATTGTTTCATTTTTATAATTTTTTTTCTAAAAGACATTTATATTTTTCCCTTGAGCCTTTTTTAATGAGTTTATGACTTATAATAAGAGGTCTTTTCTAATAAATTTATGACTTGTAAGAGACCTTTTTTCTTAATAATTTTTTTTTCATTTTTCAAGGACCTAAAGTCCTTGCTTAGACTGCCTTATCCTTGGACCACCCTGAATATGATTAAGTACTTAAATTTGGCGTGGCATGGTATAAAGTAATTAAAAGTGAATTACATAAAACTACTTTTGGTTTCACTATTTGTACCATTGGTGATACTCACTTATTACTGTTTAAGGCATATGTGAGCATAGTAGATTTGAGAAAATAGTCATTTCATTTCCCTAACTTGTCCTCAAAGCCATATACAATATAATTAAAGGTAAAGTGGAGATGGTAGGGTGGGTGCATTACATAATTGAGGGCCACAAAGAACTTAAAAATAAGCACTCACTCCTAATTCAATCATTCATGTACCAAAATTTTCAATCTTAATTACATGTATATAAACATGAGTTCTTGAATATGAAGCAAGAATTCTGGTAAAATGATGTGATAGCCTATGATTTAGAAAATGACCATATACATGTATGATAGTTATGGGATTATAGATGTCAAATTATATTAATGATGATTAATTATATATGTTTCTGGTACTACTTGATCTAGCTTTTTTGCTTGTGGTGGGTGAGATGCACACAAAGGGAATGGTTGATTAATTCAAATTGTGATTATGTTAATTAAGAAAGTGTCATTTCTTACATAATTATCAATCTATATATGTACTTGTCTATCCTTGGTGTCTTTTTGTGTTGGTACAAAGGACAAATAAGGTGGTAGTTAACATGTTATTATGTGATTTGTTGTAACTGATGATGGTCTATAATTTTTTATTTTTTAAAAAATAATTGGTATATGCCCATATAATTAATTAGTAGTGTTAAAGTATTAATATTCCTATTAAAAAGAGTGTTAATATATTAATACTCAAAGAATATGAAATGGGCTCCTTAAATATGATATAATTTTTTCTTTTTATCAAAAAAGATGATTTTTTTATAAAAAGTTCAGTCTAGTTATCCTAACACTTTACAAGTCTCATGAAATGTTGTGTAACACATTTTTTTCATCAAAACCCAAATGTTTCATGTTAGTATCTTCTTAAGACACAAAAAAAAACTTATATTTGTTTATGGAGTTAATTAGCTTCATATATGTTTTCATCTTTAATTAATACTAAAGCCACAATTGTTAAGTGGGTGGGCTATATAACTCCATCTTATGTCTTTAAGCCTTGGATTCTCCATGCTATGTAGTAATAAGGGTTCTTAAAGATTAATCCATATGGTATATTGAAGAAAAATAAAGGTAAGCCAATGGTTTTTATTTTTAAATTAAGGGTAACTATATACTACATTCATTTTAAAATGAATATCGTTTAAAATTTTTGTACATAGATGAAAAAATATAAGTTTTCGTAGAATAGCTCAAACGGTTAGAGCTGTGGGACATATAGATTGGATAGCAGAAAATTTATGGATCAATCCCTGACTGAAATAACTTATCTTTTCGATGTAAAAAAAAAACTTAAAAAATATAAGGATGTTGTAAAAAAATAAGACACTCTTACTAAATTACCTTATTTAACTTGATCAAAGTGGAATATAATGTTTGTACCAAACAAAAAAGTGGAATATAATGTTTTGCGGAAGTAACGGACACAATAATCATTAGATGCCAAATACCAAATAAAAAGAATTTTTTTAACTTATATTAAAAAAATGTAAATCCCATTCATTTTAAAACAAATTTCATCTTACTATAATGATATTCATTTCAAAATGAGAAAGTATAATACAAAATATAGGTAAAAAAGAAGATATATATAATACAACCGATCTATATATAGTGAGAATGTGAGATATACACAAATGAGAAGAAGAAACAAGAATACAATTAGCTAGGTTCATATATATGATTAATTGAAGTGAATGTCTCCACCAATGTTAAAGTCATAATGAAATATCTTCTTACCAAAACTCACCAAATTAATAATAAATTATTTGATCTAATTAGCCAAAAGATCAAGCAAGGAATGATAAAGGATAATGTTAATAATAGGATATAAATATAAAAAATAGTGTGAAATTAAAATTAAAATTAATTTGTGCTCCCAACCCTATCAATTATAAAATTAGAAAGGAAGAATGTCCTTATATTAATTATAGTTTCATAATAAGACAAACAACTTCTATAAATGTGGTTAAACAACTAAACAACTTTCTAACAACTAATCATCCATTTAGAATTTGGTGGAGGCTATATATGTGGAGATTCTCTATTGGCTTATAATAATCCTATGGGAGTTGGTCTTTCAGGAGACCATAGAAAATTAGTGACATTTTTTTTTTGCAGAATATTAATGGAGATTTATGAGATACACAAAGATTTTCTT